>OY284414.1:2829786-5281452 GCA_958301585.1 Merodon equestris
CCATCATCACCGTCATCGCCATCATCACCATCATCACCATCATCACCATCATCACCATCATCACCATCATCACCATCATCACCATCATCACCATCATCACCATCATCACCATCATCACCATCATCACCATCGTCACCATCATCACCATCATCACCATCATCACCATCATCACTATCTTCACCATCATCACCATCATCACCATCATCACCATCATCACCATCATCACCATCATCACCATCATCACCATCATCACCATCATCATCATAATCTCCACCGTCACCATCACCGCACTCATCACCATCATCACCATCATCACCATCATCACCATCATCACCATCATCACCATCAACACCATCATCACCATCATCACCATCATCACCATCATCACCATCATCACCATCATCACCATCATCACCATCATCACCATCATCACCATCATCACCATCATCACCATCATCACCATCATCACCATCATCACCATCATCACCATCATCACCATCATCACCATCATCACCATCATCACCATCATCACCATCATCACCATCATCACCATCATCACCATCATCACCATCATCACCATCATCACCATCATCACCATCATCACCATCATCACCATCATCAGCATCATCACCATCATCACCATCATCACCATCATCACCATCATCACCATCATCACCATCATCACCATCATCACCATCATCACCATCATCACCATCATCACCATCATCACCATCATCACCATCATCACCATCATCACCATCATCACCATCATCACCATCATCACCATCATCACCATCATCACCATCATCACCATCATCACCATCATCACCATCATCACCATCAACACCATCATCACCATCATCACCATCATCACCATCATCACCATCATCACCATCATCACCATCATCACCATCATCACCATCATCACCATCATCACCATCATCACCATCATCACCATCATCACCATCATCACCATCATCACCATCATCACCATCATCACCATCATCACCATCATCACTATCTTCACCGTCATCGCCATCATCACCATCATCACCATCATCACCATCATCACCATCATCACCATCATCACCATCATCACCATCATCACCATCATCACCATCATCACCATCATCACCATCATCACCATCATCACCATCATCACCATCATCACCATCATCACCATCATCACCATCATCACCATCATCACCATCATCACCATCATCACCATCATCACCATCATCACTATCTTCACCATCATCACCATCATCACCATCATCACCATCATCACCATCATCACCATCATCACCATCATCACCATCATCACCATCATCACCATCATCACCATCATCACCATCATCACCATCATCACCATCATCACCATCATCACCATCATCACCATCATCACCATCATCACCATCATCACCATCATCACCATCATCACCATCATCACCATCATCACCATCATCACCATCATCACCATCATCACCATCATCACCATCATCACCATCATCACCATCATCACCATCATCACCATCATCACCATCATCACCATCATCACCATCATCACCATCATCACCATCATCACCATCATCACCATCATCACCATCATCACCATCATCACCATCATCACCATCATCACCATCATCACCATCATCACCATCATCACCATCATCACCATCATCACCATCATCACCATCATCACCATCATCACCATCATCACCATCATCACCATCATCACCATCATCACCATCATCACCATCATCACCATCATCACCATCATCACCATCATCACCATCATCACCATCATCACTATCTTCACCATCATCACCATCATCACCATCATCACCATCATCACCATCATCACCATCATCACCATCATCACCATCATCACCATCATCATCATAATCTCCACCGTCACCATCACCGCACTCATCACCATCATCACCATCATCACCATCATCACCATCATCACCATCATCACCATCATCACCATCATCACCATCATCACCATCATCACCATCATCACCATCATCACCATCATCACCATCATCACCATCATCACCATCATCACCATCATCACCATCATCACCATCATCACCATCATCACCATCATCACCATCATCACCATCATTACCATCATCACCGTCATCGCCATCATCACCATCATCACCATCATCACCATCATCACCATCATCACCATCATCACCATCATCACCATCATCACCATCATCACCATCATCACCATCATCACCATCATCACCATCATCACCATCATCACCATCATCACCATCATCACCATCATCACCATCATCACCATCATCACCATCATCACCATCATCACCATCATCACCATCATCACCACCATCACCGTCATCACCATCATCACCATCATCACCATCATCACCATCATCACCATCATCACCATCATCACTATCATCACCATCATCACCATCATCACCATCATCATCATAATCGCCATCATCACCTTCATCACCATCATCACCATCATCACCATCTTCACCATCATTACCGTCATCACCATCATCACCATCATCACCATCATCACCATCATCACTATCTTCACCATCATCACCATCATCACCATCATCGCCATCATCACCATCATCACCATCATCACTATCGTCACCCTCATCACCATCATCACCATCATCACCATCATCATCATAATCGCCATCATCATCATAATCGCCATCAGCATCATAATCTCATTATTATCATCACCATCACCATCACTATCACCATCATAACCATCATCCCCATCATCACCATCATCACCATCATCACCATCATCACCATCATCACCATCATCACCATCATCACCATCATCACCATCATCACCATCATCACCATCATCACCATCATCACCATCATCACCATCATCACCATCATCACCATCATCACCATAATCTCCACCGTCATCATCATAATCACCATCATCACCATCATCACCATCATCACCATCATCACCATCATCACCATAATCTCCACCGTCATCATCATAATCACCATCATCACCATCATCACCATCATCACCATCATCACCATCATCACCATCATCACCATCATCACCATCATCACCATCATCACCATCATCACCATCATCACCATCATCACCATCATCACCATCATCACCATCATCACCATCATCACCATCATCACCATCATCACCATCATCACCATCATCACCATCATCACCATCATCACTATCATCACCATCATCACCATCATCACCATCATCATCATAATCGCCATCATCACCATCATCACTATCTTCACCATCATCACCATCATCACCTTCATCACCATCATCACCGTCATCACCAGCTTCACCATCATCACCATCATCACCATCATCACCATCATCACCATCATCACCATCATCACCATCATCACCATCATCACCATCATCACCATCATCACCATCATCACCATCATCACCATCATCACCATCATCACCATCATCACCATCATCACCATCATCACCATCATCACCATCGTCACCCTCATCACCATCATCACCCTCATCACCATCATCCCTATCTTCACCATAATCTCCATCATCACCATCATCCTATCTTCACCATAATCTCCATCATCACCATCATCACCATCATCCCTATCTTCACCATAATCTCCATCATCACCATCATCACCATCATCACCATCATCACCATCATCACCATCATCACCATCATCACCATCATCACCATCATCACCATCATCACCATCATCACCATCATCACCATCATTACCATCATCACCGTCATCGCCATCATCACCACCATCACCGTCATCACCATCATCACCATCATCACCATCATCACCATCATCACCATCATCACCATCATCACCATCATCACCATCATCACCATCATCACCATCATCACCATCATCACCATCATCACTATCTTCACCATCATCACCATCATCACCATCATCACCATCATCACCATCATCACCATCATCACCATCATCACCATCATCACCATCATCACCATCATCACCATCATCACCATCATCACCATCATCACCATCATCACCATCATCACCATCATCACCATCATCACCATCATCACCATCATCACCATCATCACCATCATCACCATCATCACCATCATCACCATCGTCACCATCATCACCATCATCACCATCATCACCATCATCACCATCATCACCATCATCACCATCATCACCATCATCACCATCATCACCATCATCACCATCATCACCATCATCACCATCATCACCATCATCACCATCATCACCATCATCACCATCATCACCATCATCACCATCATCACCATCATCACCATCATCACCATCATCACCATCATCACCATCATCACCATCATCACCATCATCACCATCATTACCATCATCACCGTCATCGCCATCATCACCATCATCACCATCATCACCATCATCACCATCATCACCATCATCACCATCATCACCATCATCACCATCATCACCATCATCACCATCATCACCATCATCACCATCGTCACCATCATCACCATCATCACCATCATCACCATCATCACCATCATCACCATCATCACCACCATCACCGTCATCACCATCATCACCATCATCACCATCATCACCATCATCACCATCATCACCATCATCACCATCATCACCATCATCACCATCATCACCATCATCACCATCATCACCATCGTCACCATCATCACCATCATCACTATCTTCACCATCATTACCATCATCACCGTCATCGCCATCATCACCATCATCACCATCATCACCATCGTCACCCTCATCACCATCATCACCCTCATCACCATCATCCCTATCTTCACCATAATCTCCATCATCACCATCATCCCTATCTTCACCATAATCTCCATCATCACCATCATCACCATCATCCCTATCTTCACCATAATCTCCATCATCACCATCATCACCATCATCACCATCATCACCATCATCACCATCATCACCATCATCACCATCATCACCATCATCACCATCATCACCATCATCACCATCATCACCATCATCACTATCTTCACCATCATCACCATCATCACCGTCATCGCCATCATCACCATCATCACCATCATCACCATCATCACCATCATCACCATCATCACCATTATCACCATCATCACCAGCATCACCATCATCACCATCATCACCATCATCACCATCATCACCATCATCGCCATCATCACCATCATCACCATCATCACCATCATCACCATCATCACCATAATCTCCACCGTCATCATCATAATCACCATCATCACCATCATCACCATCATCACCATCATCACCATCATCACCATCATCACCATCATCACCATCATCACCATCATCACCATCATCACCATCATCACCATCATCACCATCATCACCATCATCACCATAATCTCCACCGTCATCATCATAATCACCATCATCACCATCATCACCATCATCACCATCATCACCATCATCACCATCATCACCATCATCACCATCATCACCATCATCACCATCATCACCATCATCACCATCATCACCATCATCACCATCATCACCATCATCACCATCATCACCATCATCACCATCATCACCATCAACACCATCATCACCATCATCACCATCATCACCATCATCACCATCATCACCATCATCACCATCATCACCATCATCACCATCATCACCATCATCACCATCATCACCATCATCACCATCATCACCATCATCACCATCATCACCATCATCACCATCATCACCATCATCACCATCATCACCATCATCACCATCATCACCATCATCACCATCATCACCATCATCACCATCATCACCATCATCACCATCATCACCATCATCACCATCATCACCATCATCACCATCATCAGCATCATCACCATCATCACCATCATCACCATCATCACCATCATCACCATCATCACCATCATCACCATCATCACCATCATCACCATCATCACCATCATCACCATCATCACCATCATCACCATCATCACCATCATCACCATCATCACCATCATCACCATCATCACCATCATCACCATCATCACCATCATCACCATCATCACCATCATCACCATCATCACCATCAACACCATCATCACCATCATCACCATCATCACCATCATCACCATCATCACCATCATCACCATCATCACCATCATCACCATCATCAGCATCATCATCACCATCATCACCATCATCACCATCATCACCATCATCACCATCATCACCATCATCACCATCATCACCATCATCACCATCATCACTATCTTCACCGTCATCGCCATCATCACCATCATCACCATCATCACCATCATCACCATCATCACCATCATCACCATCATCACCATCATCACCATCATCACCATCATCACCATCATCACCATCATCACCATCATCACCATCATCACCATCATCACCATCATCACCATCATCACCATCATCACCATCATCACCATCATCACCATCATCACCATCATCACCATCATCACCATCATCACTATCTTCACCATCATCACCATCATCACCATCATCACCATCATCACCATCATCACCATCATCACCATCATCACCATCATCACCATCATCACCATCATCACCATCATCACCATCATCACCATCATCACCATCATCACCATCATCACCATCATCACCATCATCACCATCATCACCATCATCACCATCATCACCATCATCACCATCATCACCATCATCACCATCATCACCATCATCACCATCATCACCATCATCACCATCATCACCATCATCACCATCATCACCATCATCACCATCATCACCATCATCACCATCATCACCTTCATCTCCATCATCACCATCATCACCATCATCACCATCATCACCATCATCACCATCATCACCATCATCACCATCATCACCATCATCACCATCATCACCATCATCACCATCATCACCATCATCACCATCGTCACCATCATCACCATCATCACCATCATCACCATCATCACCATCATCACCATCATCACCACCATCACCGTCATCACCATCATCACCATCATCACCATCATCACCATCATCACCATCATCACCATCATCACCATCATCACTATCATCACCATCATCACCATCATCACCATCATCATCATAATCGCCATCATCACCATCATCACTATCTTCACCATCATCACCATCATCGCCATCATCACCATCATCACCATCATCACTATCGTCACCCTCATCACCATCATCACCATCATCACCATCATCATCATAATCGCCATCATCATCATAATCATCATCATACCATCATAATACCATCATCACCGTCATCGCCATCATCACCATCATCACCATCATCACCATCATCACCACCATCACCATCACTATCACCATCATAACCATCATCCCCATCATCACCATCATCACCATCATCACCATCATCACCATCGTCACCATCATCACCATCATCACCATCATCACCATCATCACCATCATCACCATCATCACCATCATCACCATCATCACCATCATCACCATCATCACCATCATCACCATAATCTCCACCGTCATCATCATAATCACCATCATCACCATCATCACCATCATCACCATCATCACCATCATCACCATCATCACCATCATCACCATAATCTCCACCGTCATCATCATAATCACCATCATCACCATCATCACCATCATCACCATCATCACCATCATCACCATCATCAAAATCATCACCATCATCACCATCTTCACCATCATCACCATCATCACCATCATCACCATCATCACCATCATCACCATCATCACCATCATCACCATCATCACCATCATCGCCATCATCACCATCATCACTATCTTCACCATCATTACCATCATCACCATCATCACCATCATCACCATCATCACCATCATCACCATCATCACCATCATCACCATCATCACCATCATCACCATCATCGCCATCATCACCATCATCACTATCTTCACCATCATTACCATCATCACCATCATCACCATCATCACCATCATCACCATCATCACCATCATCACCATCATCACCCTCATCACCATCATCATCATAATCGCCATCATCACCATCATCACTATCTTCACCATCATTACCATCATCACCGTCATCACCATCATCACCATCATCACCATCGTCACCCTCATCACCATCATCACCCTCATCACCATCATCACCATCATCACCATCATCACCATCATCACCATCATCACCATCATCACCATCATCACCATCATCACCATCATCACCATCATCACCATCAACACCATCATCACCATCATCACCATCATCACCATCATCACCCTCATCACCATCATCACCATCATCACCATCATCACCATCATCACCATCATCACCATCATCACCATCATCACCATCATCACCATCATCACCATCATCACCATCATCACCATCAACACCATCATCACCATCATCACCATCATCACCATCATCACCATCATCACCATCATCACCATCATCACCATCATCACCATCATCACCATCATCACCATCATCACCATCATCACCATCATCACCATCATCACCATCATCACCATCATCACCATCATCACCATCATCACCATCATCACCATCATCACCATCATCACCATCATCACCATCATCACCATCATCACCATCATCACCATCATCACCATCATCACCATCATCACCATCATCACCATCATCACCATCATCACCATCATCACCATCATCACCATCATCACCATCATCACCATCATCACCATCATCACCATCATCACCATCATCACCATCATCACCATCATCACCATCATCACCATCATCACCATCATCACCATCATCACCATCATCACCATCATCACCATCATCACCATCATCACCATCATCACCATCATCACCATCATCACCATCATCACCATCATCACCATCATCACCATCATCACCATCATCACCATCATCACCATCATCACCATCATCACCATCATCACCATCATCACCATCATCACCATCATCACCATCATCACCATCATCACCATCATCACCATCATCACCATCATCACTATCTTCACCATCATCACCATCATCACCATCATCACCATCATCACCATCATCACCATCATCACCATCATCACCATCATCACCATCATCATCATAATCTCCACCGTCACCATCACCGCACTCATCACCATCATCACCATCATCACCATCATCACCATCATCACCATCATCACCATCATCACCATCATCACCATCATCACCATCATCACCATCATCACCATCATCACCATCATCACCATCATCACCATCATCACCATCATCACCATCATCACCATCATCACCATCATCACCATCATCACCATCATCACCATCATCACCATCATTACCATCATCACCGTCATCGCCATCATCACCATCATCACCATCATCACCATCATCACCATCATCACCATCATCACCATCATCACCATCATCACCATCATCACCATCATCACCATCATCACCATCATCACCATCATCACCATCATCACCATCATCACCATCATCACCATCATCACCATCATCACCATCATCACCATCATCACCATCATCACCATCATCACCATCATCACCATCATCACCACCATCACCGTCATCACCATCATCACCATCATCACCATCATCACCATCATCACCATCATCACCATCATCACTATCATCACCATCATCACCATCATCACCATCATCATCATAATCGCCATCATCACCTTCATCACCATCATCACCATCATCACCATCTTCACCATCATTACCGTCATCACCATCATCACCATCATCACCATCATCACCATCATCACTATCTTCACCATCATCACCATCATCACCATCATCGCCATCATCACCATCATCACCATCATCACTATCGTCACCCTCATCACCATCATCACCATCATCACCATCATCATCATAATCGCCATCATCATCATAATCGCCATCAGCATCATAATCTCATTATTATCATCACCATCACCATCACTATCACCATCATAACCATCATCCCCATCATCACCATCATCACCATCATCACCATCATCACCATCATCACCATCATCACCATCATCACCATCATCACCATCATCACCATCATCACCATCATCACCATCATCACCATCATCACCATCATCACCATCATCACCATCATCACCATAATCTCCACCGTCATCATCATAATCACCATCATCACCATCATCACCATCATCACCATCATCACCATCATCACCATCATCAAAATCATCACCATCATCACCATCTTCACCATCATCACCATCATCACTATCATCACCATCATCACCATCATCACCATCATCATCATAATCGCCATCATCACCATCATCACTATCTTCACCATCATCACCATCATCACCTTCATCACCATCATCACCATCATCACCATCTTCACCATCATTACCATCATCACCATCATCACCATCATCACCATCATCACCATCATCACCATCATCACCATCATCACCATCATCATCATCATCACCATCATCACCATCATCACCATCATCACCATCATCACCATCATCACCATCGTCACCATCATCACCATCATCACCATCATCACCATCATCACCATCATCACCATCATCACCACCATCACCGTCATCACCATCATCACCATCATCACCATCATCACCATCATCACCATCATCACCATCATCACTATCATCACCATCATCACCATCATCACCATCATCATCATAATCGCCATCATCACCATCATCACTATCTTCACCATCATCACCATCATCACCTTCATCACCATCATCACCGTCATCACCATCTTCACCATCATCACCATCATCACCATCATCACCATCATCACCATCATCACCATCTTCACCATCATCACCATCATCACCATCATCACCATCATCACCATCATCACCATCATCACCATCATCACCATCATCACCATCATCACCATCATCACCATCATCACCATCATCACCATCATCACCATCATCACCATCATCACCATCATCACTATCTTCACCATCATTACCATCATCACCATCATCACCATCATCACCATCATCACCATCATCACCATCATCACCATCATCACCATCATCACCATCATCACCATCATCACCATCATCACCATCATCACCATCATCACCATCATCACCATCATCATCATAATCTCCACCGTCACCATCACCGCACTCATCACCATCATCACCATCATCACCATCATCACCATCATCACCATCATCACCATCATCACCATCATCACCATCATCACCATCATCACCATCGTCACCATCATCACCATCATCACTATCTTCACCATCATTACCATCATCACCGTCATCGCCATCATCACCATCATCACTATCATCACCATCATCACCATCATCACCATCATCATCATAATCGCCATCATCACCATCATCACTATCTTCACCATCATCACCATCATCACCTTCATCACCATCATCACCATCATCACCATCTTCACCATCATTACCGTCATCACCATCATCACCATCATCACCATCATCACCATCATCACTATCTTCACCATCATCACCATCATCACCATCATCGCCATCATCACCATCATCACCATCATCACTATCGTCACCCTCATCACCATCATCACCATCATCACCATCATCATCATAATCGCCATCATCATCATAATCGCCATCAGCATCATAATCTCATTATTATCATCACCATCACCATCACTATCACCATCATAACCATCATCCCCATCATCACCATCATCACCATCATCACCATCATCACCATCATCACCATCATCACCATCATCACCATCATCACCATCATCACCATCATCACCATCATCACCATCATCACCATCATCACCATCATCACCATCATCACCATAATCTCCACCGTCATCATCATAATCACCATCATCACCATCATCACCATCATCACCATCATCACCATCATCACCATCATCAAAATCATCACCATCATCACCATCTTCACCATCATCACCATCATCACCATCATCACTATCTTCACCATCATCACCATCATCACCATCATCACCATCATCACCATCATCACCATCATCACCATCATCACCATCATCACCATCATCACCATCATCATCATCATCACCATCATCACCATCATCACCATCATCACCATCATCACCATCGTCACCATCATCACCATCATCACCATCATCACCATCATCACCATCATCACCATCATCACAACCATCACCGTCATCACCATCATCACCATCATCACCATCATCACCATCATCACCATCATCACCATCATCACTATCATCACCATCATCACCATCATCACCATCATCATCATAATCGCCATCATCACCATCATCACTATCTTCACCATCATCACCATCATCACCTTCATCACCATCATCACCGTCATCACCATCTTCACCATCATTACCATCATCACCATCATCACCATCATCACCATCATCACCATCATCACCATCATCACTATCTTCACCATCATCACCATCATCACCATCATCGCCATCATCACCATCATCACCATCATCACTATCGTCACCCTCATCACCATCATCACCATCATCACCATCATCATCATAATCGCCATCATCACCATAATCGCCATCAGCATCATAATCTCATTATTATCATCACCATCACCATCACTATCACCATCATAACCATCATCCCCATCATCACCATCATCACCATCATCACCATCATCACCATCATCACCATCATCACCATCATCACCATCATCACCATCATCACCATCATCACCATCATCACCATCATCACCATCATCACCATCATCACCATCATCACCATCATCACCATAATCTCCACCGTCATCATCATCATCACCATCATCACCATCATCACCATCATCACCATCATCACCATCATCACCATCATCACCATCATCACCATCATCACCATCATCACTATCTTCACCATCATCACCATCATCACCGTCATCGCCATCATCACCATCATCACCATCATCACCATAATCTCCACCGTCATCATCATAATCACCATCATCACCATCATCACCATCATCACCATCATCACCATCATCACCATCATCACCATCATCACCATCATCACCATCATCACCATCATCACCATCATCACCATCATCACCATCATCACCATCATCACCATCATCACCATCATCACCATCATCACCATCATCACCATCATCACCATCATCACCATCATCACCATCATCACCATCATCACCATCATCACCATCATCACCATCATCACCATCATCACCATCATCACCATCATCACCATCATCACCATCATCACCATCATCACCATCATCACCATCATCACCATCATTACCATCATCACCGTCATCGCCATCATCACCATCATCACCATCATCACCATCATCACCATCATCACCATCATCACCATCATCACCATCATCACCATCATCACCATCATCACCATCATCACCATCATCACCATCGGCACCATCATCACCATCATCACCATCATCACCATCATCACCATCATCACCATCATCACCACCATCACCGTCATCACCATCATCACCATCACCACCATCATCACCATCATCACCATCATCACCATCATCACTATCATCACCATCATCACCATCATCACCATCATCATCATAATCGCCATCATCACCATCATCACTATCTTCACCATCATCACCATCATCACCTTCATCACCATCATCACCATCATCACCATCTTCACCATCATTACCATCATCACCATCATCACCATCATCACCATCATCACCATCATCACCATCATCACCATCATCACCATCATCATCATCATCACCATCATCACCATCATCACCATCATCACCATCATCACCATCGTCACCATCATCACCATCATCACCATCATCACCATCATCACCATCATCACCATCATCACCACCATCACCGTCATCACCATCATCACCATCATCACCATCATCACCATCATCACCATCATCACCATCATCACCATCATCACTATCATCACCATCATCACCATCATCACCATCATCATCATAATCGCCATCATCACCATCATCACTATCTTCACCATCATCACCATCATCACCTTCATCACCATCATCACCGTCATCACCATCTTCACCATCATCACCATCATCACCATCATCACCATCATCACCATCATCACCATCATCACCATCATCACCATCATCACCATCATCACCATCATCACCATCATCACCATCATCACCATCATCACCATCATCACCATCATCACCATCATCACCATCATCACCATCATCACCATCATCACCATCATCACCATCATCACCATCATCACTATCTTCACCATCATTACCATCATCACCATCATCACCATCATCACCATCATCACCATCATCACCATCATCACCATCATCACCATCATCACCATCATCACCATCATCACCATCATCACCATCATCACCATCATCATCATAATCTCCACCGTCACCATCACCGCACTCATCACCATCATCACCATCATCACCATCATCACCATCATCACCATCATCACCATCATCACCATCATCACCATCATCACCATCATCACCATCGTCACCATCATCACCATCATCACTATCTTCACCATCATTACCATCATCACCGTCATCGCCATCATCACCATCATCACCATCATCACCATCGTCACCCTCATCACCATCATCACCCTCATCACCATCATCCCTATCTTCACCATAATCTCCATCATCACCATCATCACCATCATCACCATCATCACCATCATCATCATCATCACCATCATCACTATCTTCACCATCATCACCATCATCACCGTCATCGCCATCATCACCATCATCACCATCATCACTATCTTCACCATCATCACCATCATCACCGTCATCGCCATCATCACCATCATCACCATCATCACCATCATCACCATCATCACCATCATCACCATCATCACCATCATCACCATCATCACCATCATCACCATCATCACCATCATCACCATCATCACCATCATCACCATCATCACCATCATCACCATCATCACCATCATCACCATCATCACCATCATCACCATCATCACCATCATCACCATCATCACCATCATCACTATCTTCACCATCATCACCATCATCACCGTCATCGCCATCATCACCATCATCACCATCATCACCATAATCTCCACCGTCATCATCATAATCACCATCATCACCATCATCACCACCATCACCATCATCACCATCATCACCATCATCACCATCATCACCATCATCACCATCATCACCATCATCACCATCATCACCATCATCACCATCATCACCATCATCACCATCATCACCATCATCACCATCATCACCATCATCACCATCATCACCATCATCACCATCATCACCATCATCACCATCATCACCATCATCACCATCATCACCATCATCACCATCATCACCATCATCACCATCATCACCATCATCACCATCATCACCATCATTACCATCATCACCGTCATCGCCATCATCACCATCATCACCATCATCACCATCATCACCATCATCACCATCATCACCATCATCACCATCATCACCATCATCACCATCATCACCATCATCACCATCGTCACCATCATCACCATCATCACCATCATCACCATCATCACCATTGTTAAGTCTTCTATTACAAATAAAGAATAGCACATCACTAAATCATTCCTATTCTATCATTCCATATATATCTTTCCTTTTAATTACATATATATATCTCTCTCACTCACTAAAACTATGTATAGACATGGACAAAGGAAGAAGTTGGTGGAATAAAGCACTTTGTAACAAACCATTGAAAGTGAAGGTTGACTTTTTTATTTGACTTCGCGTCTTTTTTGTTATTTTATTTGGACACACAAATTAAGAACAAAGCACCCGCAAGCGGTTAACATTGGCGACCGTGACAGGACACCAGTTTTGTGTTCAAGTTCATCAAAATTATTTGTAATCACCTGCACCAGCTGCAAAATTAAACTATTGGACTCATTTGAAAAATTCCGCTATTTCCTACTAGTTGCATATACTGCTACACAATACATATACATACATATACTTTGGCACACCGGTGTTTTCAAATCGCGTGACAAATTACAGTTCCCAAAGCGGTTAATCAGAATCGAAAGACTTTCCCAGTGCGGTTATTATAATTTCTTTTCCACATAAAGGCACATCATGTCAGAAGCAAAACTCTCCAAGTTAAAAATCAAACGTCAAACATTAATCGGACAACAAGAACGAATACAGCAATTTGTGCAAAAGATGTCTACAGCAACACTGAAGGAGCTCGAAATTCGGCTTAGTTCTCTCGAGAGGTATTATTTAGAATTCCAATCAATCCAATCTGCGATTGAGGAATTGGACATTACAACAGGTGAGTCAGAAGTGCGTGCAACCTTTGAAGAATTGTATTTCGTCCTTCAGCCAGCAATCTCAGTTGCGATTTCTGAATGCCAGTCAAGGAATCGCGAATCTGCAGATAAAGACAACACTGTATTCAATACCACTGTCGGAGGCAGTACAGTAAAATTGCCAAAGGTCCCACTACCAACATTCTCTGGTGATTATACGAAGTGGATGAGTTACTTCGAATCATTTTCGGCGCTGGTAGACCAAAACGAATCGTTGGACAACGTAACGAAATTCCACTATCTTCGGACATCACTCACAGGCGAAGCACTTCGGCGCATCCAATCTATTGAAGTGACTTCAAAAAATTACAACGAAGCACTACAAATGTTAAAGGATCGATATGCCAAAAAGTCAATCATAGTTGAAGAGCACATTAAGAAAATTCTAAACTTTCCACCTATTTCAAGGGTAACAGCAAACAATGTTCGTGAACTTGTTGATAGTGTGAACGTCCACATGCGTTCTTTGACCTCGCTTGGACGACCAGTTGCTCAATGGGACGATCTGATCATCGGCATTGTTTTATCTAAGCTGGATCACTACACGAATGACAAATGGTTCGATGATCGTCCAAGTGATCGGATTCCTACGTTAAAGGAGCTGTTCGACTTCCTGGACAAACGCTGTCATCAGTTGGAAAGAAAGGCCGCTAAATTGAATCACCCTACCACGTCTGCACAATTCTCACATACTAGAAACAACAATAACCTACAAACATCATCAAGGGCTTCATTGTTCGTTACTCCGGAGACAAAGGTATGTTGTTATTGTTCGGGTACTAATCACAATATATACCGCTGTAGAAAATTTTTGACATTAACTCCCAAGGAGAGATTTTTAGCAGCAAATACAGCAAACCTTTGCATTAACTGTCTTAAAACCGGTCATTCCCATTTAACATGTCCTTCAGAAAAATGTAAAACTTGCAAGGGAATTCATCATACTCTGTTACATGCATATTCCAACCCAAATCTCACTCCTAGTAGATATTCATCAGTTGGAGAGACGTCCTCCACTGCGACACCGATACCACAGTCAAGCCTTACTGCTCTTCGTACAGCACATGAACCTAAACGCATTTTGCTTGCAACAGCGATGATCAATATTCTCGACAAATACGGCCAATCAGTTCGTTGTAGGGCGGTCCTAGATTCTGGTTCCCAGTTACATTTCATCACTGAAGAGTTATCGCAAGAACTAGGTATACAACGAGTCAAGTCTGAAACCGAAGTCTGGGGTATTGGTAGCAGCAAGTCAACAGTGCGCAATACTATCTGTGCGACAATTCAATCAACCACAACGGCATTTACTAGAAACCTTAGCTTTCATGTACTACCCCACATAACTGACTCTCTGCCCGATATACGCATCGACACTTCGACTTGGAAATTGCCTGATTCAGTAACGTTAGCAGATCCATGCTTCTATGAACCTTCGAAGATCGATGTTCTATTAGGTGCAGAGATTTATTTCGACCTTTTGAGCCCTGATCAAATTCGGCTCGGTGATAACTATCCAATCTTACAAAATACCAAATTAGGATACGTCATTACTGGAAGAATCCCAGCTACTTCAAGGCACAATACGACATTTCACTGTCATACACCCTCGATCCCTTCAATCTCATCGATTGACAAATTACTGCGTCAATTTTGGGAAATCGAAGGTCATGAAGCTCCTCACAAGTCCATGACTGAAGAAGATCACCTCTGCGAAGCACATTTTCTACAAACTGTTCAACGAACTGAAGACGGTCGATTCGTAGTACGCTTGCCTTTTCGGAAACCCACAGCACTCTTAGGGAATTCGCTCGATGCAGCTAAAAAACGTTTATTAGCACTTGAAAGAAAATTTAAAAGAGATCCTACGCTTCAAGAGCAATATATAAAATTTATGGACGAGTATGAATTGCTTAATCACATGAGCAAGATTTCCAACCCAGCCGCAGCCAATTTCGTTTTACCACACCATGCTGTCATAAAATCAGGAAGTTCCACGACAAGGGTACGTGTTGTGTTCGACGCATCACTAAAAACCACTACAAATGTATCCTTGAACGACATTTTGATGACCGGGCCCACAGTCCAGTCGGATCTGTTTACAGTAATTGTTTCCTTTCGCACATACCGTTTTGTATTTACTGCGGATGTAAAACAAATGTTTCGTCAAATTAGGGTCAGTCCCATTGACCGTCCGTTTCAGATGATAGTCTGGAGAAGGGATCCAAATGAAAGTATGGATTTTTTTGAGTTAAACACGGTTACTTATGGAACTTCGGCCGCACCATATTTAGCGACTCGATGTATTAAACAGGCAGCTATCGAAGGACAAGCAGAATTCCCTAGAGCATCAGCGGCAGTGCAAAATGAAACCTACGTCGATGATATCATGACAGGTGCTCATAAACTTAAAGACGCTGTTAAACTTCAAAGGGATTTAATACAGTTGTTGTCAAGGTCACAGTTCGAACTTCGCAAATTCTGTTCCAATGAACATTCATTGCTAAACGAGATTCCTGAGGAACACAGGGAACCGTCCTTCAAAATTGGTCAAGACGACATTGTTAAAACACTAGGACTCGCCTGGGAACCTACTGCAGACGTCTTCGTATTTCAAATTTCCATCACCAATCATGAAACCATAACCAAGCGAAAGGTTTTATCGGATCTCGGCAAAATATTTGATCCCCTCGGCTTAATTGGGCCAGTAGTTGTGTTAGGCAAGATATTTTTGCAGGAATTGTGGAAGCATAATTATTCTTGGGATGAAATACTGCCAGAACAATATCAAGACAAATGGTCTCAATACACCCAGCAGCTACAAGTGCTCAGCGATTTTAAAATTCATCGTCATTTACTCTGTGATTCAGAACCAAAGACTATTGAAATTCATTCCTTCTCGGACAGTAGTGAAGCTGCATATGGAGCTTGTTGTTACCTACGCAGCATTGACAGTAGCGGAAACATCAAAATGCAGCTAATATGCTCCAAATCCAGAGTAGCCCCTACAAAGGCTATTACACTTCCACGTCTGGAATTGTGCGCCGCCCTTCTTATGGTTGAACTGGTTGAACGACTCCTCACGATTTTACCTATAACAGTTCAAAGGAAATTCTATTACTGCGACTCCAAGATTACGTTGGCGTGGGTGTCGAAGCCCTCATATACCTGGCAAACGTTCGTCGCTAACCGGGTTCCGAAAATTCAAGAGCTGACATCGTCACACGAGTGGATCTACATAAATACAAAGGAGAATCCGGCAGACTTAGTTTCACGAGGAGCTTTGCCCGAGACTCTAATGCATTCAGCACTTTGGAATCAAGGTCCAATATTCCTACAATCCTCGTCAGATCATTGGCCACAATATTCAGCTACGCTTGACATTAATGAAATTCCTGATCATCGTCGTATCAAAACTGTCCTCTTTTCGAGAAATGTACAATATACTGATCTATTTTCATCTGTTTTACATAGAGGATCATTGCAGAAACTGGAACGCATCTTTGCATATTGCTACCGATTCTTCAACAATGCTAAACTCTCCAAATCGAAACGGATCTACGGTCCTATAAATATCTTTGAGCTCGACGCGGCACTTACCGGAATCCTACGCAACAATCAACGCACATATTTAGCCAGAGACTACAATCAATTACTAGCAAAACAAGAAGTTGAAAGGTCAAGTCGTCTTAGAAGCCTCAGTCCATTTATAGATGACCAGGGGGTTATTCGTGTTGGTGGCCGTCTACATAACGCAATAGGAACCTATGATTTCAAACATCCAGTGTTACTTTCAAAATCTGAATTTACCAAATTTCTAATAACATCTTTTCATTTCATGCATATGCACGCTGGACCTCAAACACTCCTTTCTATTACTCGACAACGCTACTGGCCTCTTGATGGGAAGAACTTGTGCCGCAAGATTGTACACCAATGCGTTAGGTGTTTTCGCATCAAGCCAAGAAACTTAGATCACCTCATGGGCAGCTTACCAAGAGAAAGAGTACAACCAGGACGAGCATTTTTAACCACGGGAATTGACTTCTGTGGACCTCTATATATCAGCTCCAAGGTTCGTGGACGTGCTCCCGTCAAGGCCTACCTATGCATCTTCGTATGCTTCACTACTAAGGCAGTTCACCTGGAGGTAGTTAGTGATTTAACGACTGAAGCATTTATAGCCGCACTACGACGTTTTATCGCCAGAAGAGGTCTTTGTTCAGTCATATTCTGCGACAATGCCACTAACTTTGTCGGCGCTAGAAATGAGCTCTCCGAGCTTTACAAACTATTTGAAATGGAGTCCCATAAAACAGCAATCAATGAAATGTGTCAAAGGGATCGTATCGAATGGCGTCCAATCCCTCCAAGATCTCCACACTTCGGCGGGCTCTGGGAATCCGCCGTCAAGATAGCAAAGTACCATCTGCTTAGAGTGACTGCGCAAGCCATACTTACTTTCGAGGAACTTACTACCTTGACGGCACAAATCGAGGCCATACTAAACTCCAGGCCTATAACTCCTCTATCGTCGGATCCGAATGACTTAAATGCGCTTACTCCTGGGCATTTTTTGATTGGGGCTCCGTTGACGTCGTTTCCTGAACCAGATATTTCCAAAATAACGCCAAATCGACTGTCCAGGTTTCGACGACTACAACACCTTCAACAGGTATTTTGGAAGAGATGGTCAACGGAATACTTACACTTGCTCCAGCAGCGTCACAAATGGGAACGCAAGGGCATCACTGTAGCAGCAGGTACTCTGGTTCTTTTACAAGATGACAATCTGCCTCCCTACAAATGGTCATTTGGTCGTGTCATCGCAACATTTCCTGGGAAAGACGGGGTTCATCGTGTAGCTCAGGTGAAAACACAAACCGGGGAGCTTAGACGTGCAATGGCAAAATTGTTCCCTCTACCGTTGGAAGAAGTTAAGTCTACTTAGTAGCCCTTAAGGAGGCCGGGATGTTAAGTCTTCTATTACAAATAAAGAATAGCACATCACTAAATCATTCCTATTCTATCATTCCATATATATCTTTCCTTTTAATTACATATATATATCTCTCTCACTCACTAAAACTATGTATAGACATGGACAAAGGAAGAAGTTGGTGGAATAAAGCACTTTGTAACAAACCATTGAAAGTGAAGGTTGACTTTTTTATTTGACTTCGCGTCTTTTTTGTTATTTTATTTGGACACACAAATTAAGAAGAAAGCACCCGCAAGCGGTTAACAACCATCATCACCATCATCACCACCATCACCGTCATCACCATCATCACCATCATCACCATCATCACCATCATCACCATCATCACCATCATCACTATCATCACCATCATCACCATCATCACCATCATCATCATAATCGCCATCATCACCATCATCACTATCTTCACCATCATCACCATCATCACCTTCATCACCATCATCACCATCATCACCATCTTCACCATCATTACCGTCATCACCATCATCACCATCATCACCATCATCACCATCATCACTATCTTCACCATCATCACCATCATCACCATCATCGCCATCATCACCATCATCACCATCATCACTATCGTCACCCTCATCACCATCATCACCATCATCACCATCATCACCATCATCATCATAATCGCCATCATCATCATAATCGCCATCAGCATCATAATCTCATTATTATCATCACCATCACCATCACTATCACCATCATAACCATCATCCCCATCATCACCATCATCACCATCATCACCATCATCACCATCATCACCATCATCACCATCATCACCATCATCACCATCATCACCATCATCACCATCATCACCATCATCACCATCATCACCATCATCACCATCATCACCATCATCACCATCATCACCATAATCTCCACCGTCATCATCATAATCACCATCATCACCATCATCACCATCATCACCATCATCACCATCATCACCATCATCAAAATCATCACCATCATCACCATCTTCACCATCATCACCATCATCACTATCTTCACCATCATCACCATCATCACCATCATCACCATCATCACCATCATCACCATCATCACCATCATCACCATCATCATCATCATCACCATCATCACCATCATCACCATCATCACCATCATCACCATCGTCACCATCATCACCATCATCACCATCATCACCATCATCACCATCATCACCATCATCACCACCATCACCGTCATCACCATCATCACCATCATCACCATCATCACCATCATCACCATCATCACCATCATCACTATCATCACCATCATCACCATCATCACCATCATCATCATAATCGCCATCATCACCATCATCACTATCTTCACCATCATCACCATCATCACCTTCATCACCATCATCACCGTCATCACCATCTTCACCATCATTACCATCATCACCATCATCACCATCATCACCATCATCACCATCATCACCATCATCACTATCTTCACCATCATCACCATCATCACCATCATCGCCATCATCACCATCATCACCATCATCACTATCGTCACCCTCATCACCATCATCACCATCATCACCATCATCATCATAATCGCCATCATCACCATAATCGCCATCAGCATCATAATCTCATTATTATCATCACCATCACCATCACTATCACCATCATAACCATCATCCCCATCATCACCATCATCACCATCATCACCATCATCACCATCATCACCATCATCACCATCATCACCATCATCACCATCATCACCATCATCACCATCATCACCATCATCACCATCATCACCATCATCACCATCATCACCATCATCACCATAATCTCCACCGTCATCATCATCATCACCATCATCACCATCATCACCATCATCACCATCATCACCATCATCACCATCATCACCATCATCACCATCATCACCATCATCACTATCTTCACCATCATCACCATCATCACCGTCATCGCCATCATCACCATCATCACCATCATCACCATAATCTCCACCGTCATCATCATAATCACCATCATCACCATCATCACCATCATCACCATCATCACCATCATCACCATCATCACCATCATCACCATCATCACCATCATCACCATCATCACCATCATCACCATCATCACCATCATCACCATCATCACCATCATCACCATCATCACCATCATCACCATCATCACCATCATCACCATCATCACCATCATCACCATCATCACCATCATCACCATCATCACCATCATCACCATCATCACCATCATCACCATCATCACCATCATCACCATCATCACCATCATTACCATCATCACCGTCATCGCCATCATCACCATCATCACCCTCATCACCCTCATCACCATCATCACCATCATCACCATCATCACCATCATTACCATCATCACCATTATCACCATCATCACCATCATCACCATCATCACCATCATCACCATCATCACCATCATCACCATCATCACCATCATCACCATCATCACCATCATCACCATCATCACCATCATCACCATCATCACCATCATCACCATCATCACCATCATCACCATCATCACCATCATCACCATCATCACCATCATCACCATCATTACCATCATCACCGTCATCGCCATCATCACCATCATCACCATCATCACCATCATCACCATCATCACCATCATCACCATCATCACCATCATCACCATAATCTCCACCGTCATCATCATAATCACCATCATCACCATCATCACCATCATCACCATCATCACCATCATCACCATCATCACCATCATCACCATCATCACCATCATCACCATCATCACCATCATCACCATCATCACCATCATCACCATCATCACCATCATCACCATCATCACCATCATCACCATCATCACCATCATCACCATCATCACCATCATCACCATCATCACCATCATCACCATCATCACCATCATCACCATCATCACCATCATCACCATCATCACCATCATCACCATCATCACCATCATCACCATCATCACCATCATCACCATCATCACCATCATCACCATCATCACCATCATCACCATCATTACCATCATCACCGTCATCGCCATCATCACCATCATCACCATCATCACCATCATCACCATCATCACCATCATCACCATCATCACCATCATCACCATCATCACCATCATCACCATCATCACCATCATCACCATCATCACCATCATCACCATCGTCACCATCATCACCATCATCACCATCATCACCATCATCACCATCATCACCATCATCACCACCATCACCGTCATCACCATCATCACCATCATCACCATCATCACCATCATCACCATCATCACCATCATCACTATCATCACCATCATCACCATCATCACCATCATCATCATAATCGCCATCATCACCATCATCACTATCTTCACCATCATCACCATCATCACCTTCATCACCATCATCACCATCATCACCATCTTCACCATCATTACCATCATCACCATCATCACCATCATCACCATCATCACCATCATCACTATCTTCACCATCATCACCATCATCACCATCATCGCCATCATCACCATCATCACCATCATCACCATCATCACCATCATCACCATCATCACCATCATCACCATCATCACCATCATCACCCTCATCACCATTATCATCATAATCGCCATCATCACCATCATCACTATCTTCACCATCATTACCATCATCACCGTCATCACCATCATCACCATCATCACCATCGTCACCCTCATCACCATCATCACCCTCATCACCATCATCACCATCATCACCATCATCACCATCATCACCATCATCACCATCATCACCATCATCACCCTCATCACCCTCATCACCATCATCACCATCATCACCATCATCACCATCATTACCATCATCACCATTATCACCATCATCACCATCATCACCATCATCACCATCATCACCATCATCACCATCATCACCATCATCACCATCATCACCATCATCACCATCATCACCATCATCACCATCATCACCATCATCACCATCATCACCATCATCACCATCATCACCATCATCACCATCATCACCATCATCACCATCATCACCATCATCACCATCATCACCATCATCACCATCATCACCATCATCACCATCATCACCATCATCACCATCATCACCATCATCACCATCATCACCATCATCACCATCATTACCATCATCACCGTCATCGCCATCATCACCATCATCACCATCATCACCATCATCACCATCATCACCATCATCACCATCATCACCATCATCACCATCATCACCATCATCACCATCATCACCATCATCACCATCATCACCATCATCACCATCATCACCATCATCACCATCATCACCATCGTCACCATCATCACCATCATCACCATCATCACCATCATCACCATCATCACCATCATCACCACCATCACCGTCATCACCATCATCACCATCATCACCATCATCACCATCATCACCATCATCACCATCATCACTATCATCACCATCATCACCATCATCACCATCATCATCATAATCGCCATCATCACCATCATCACTATCTTCACCATCATCACCATCATCACCATCATCACCATCATCACCATCATCACTATCTTCACCATCATCACCATCATCACCATCATCGCCATCATCACCATCATCACCATCATCACCATCATCACTATCGTCACCCTCATCACCATCATCACCATCATCACCATCATCATCATAATCGCCATCAGCATCATAATCTCATTATTATCATCACCATCACCATCACTATCACCATCATAACCATCATCCCCATCATCACCATCATCACCATCATCACCATCACCATCACTATCACCATCATAACCATCATCCCCATCATCACCATCATCACCATCATCACCATCATCACCATCATCACCATCATCACCATCATCACCATCATCACCATCATCACCATCATCACCATCATCACCATCATCACCATCATCACCATCATCACCATCATCACCATCATCACCATCATCACCATCATCACCATCATCACCATCATCACCATCATCACCATCATCACCATCATCACCATCATCACCATCATCACCATCATCACCATCATCACCATCATCACCATCATCACCATCGTCACCATCATCACCATCATCACCATCATCACCATCATCACCATCATCACCATCATCACCACCATCACCGTCATCACCATCATCACCATCATCACCATCATCACCATCATCACCATCATCACCATCATCACTATCATCACCATCATCACCATCATCACCATCATCACCATCATCACCATCGTCACCCTCATCACCATCATCACCCTCATCACCATCATCCCTATCTTCACCATAATCTCCATCATCACCATCATCACCATCATCACCATCATCACCATCATCATCATCATCACCATCATCACTATCTTCACCATCATCACCATCATCACCGTCATCGCCATCATCACCATCATCACCATCATCACTATCTTCACCATCATCACCATCATCACCGTCATCGCCATCATCACCATCATCACCATCATCACCATCATCACCATCATCACCATCATCACCATCATCACCATCATCACCATCATCACCATCATCACCATCATCACCATCATCACCATCATCACCATCATCACCATCATCACCATCATCACCATCATCACCATCATCACCATCATCACCATCATCACCATCATCACCATCATCACTATCTTCACCATCATCACCATCATCACCGTCATCGCCATCATCACCATCATCACCATCATCACCATAATCTCCACCGTCATCATCATAATCACCATCATCACCATCATCACCATCATCACCATCATCACCATCATCACCATCATCACCATCATCACCATCATCACCATCATCACCATCATCACCATCATCACCATCATCACCATCATCACCATCATCACCATCATCACCATCATCACCATCATCACCATCATCACCATCATCACCATCATCACCATCATCACCATCATCACCATCATCACCATCATCACCATCATCACCATCATCACCATCATCACCATCATCACCATCATCACCATCATCACCATCATCACCATCATCACCATCATCACCATCATCACCATCATCACCATCATCACCATCATCACCATCATCACCATCATCACCATCATCACCATCATTACCATCATCACCATCATCACCATCATCACCATCATCACCATCATCACCATCATCACCATCATCACCATCATCACCATCATCACCATCATCACCATCATCACCATCATCACCATCGTCACCATCATCACCATCATCACCATCATCACCATCATCACCATCATCACCATCATCACCACCATCACCGTCATCACCATCATCACCATCATCACCATCATCACCATCATCACCATCATCACCATCATCACTATCATCACCATCATCACCATCATCACCATCATCATCATATTCGCCATCATCACCATCATCACTATCTTCACCATCATCACCATCATCACCTTCATCACCATCATCACCATCATCACCATCTTCACCATCATTACCGTCATCACCATCATCACCATCATCACCATCATCACCATCATCACTATCTTCACCATCATCACCATCATCACCATCATCGCCATCATCACCATCATCACCATCATCACTATCGTCACCCTCATCACCATCATCACCATCATCACCATCATCATCATAATCGCCATCATCATCATAATCGCCATCAGCATCATAATCTCATTATTATCATCACCATCACCATCACTATCACCATCATAACCATCATCCCCATCATCACCATCATCACCATCATCACCATCATCACCATCATCACCATCATCACCATCATCACCATCATCACCATCATCACCATCATCACCATCATCACCATCATCACCATCATCACCATCATCACCATCATCACCATCATCACCATCATCACCATAATCTCCACCGTCATCATCATAATCACCATCATCACCATCATCACCATCATCACCATCATCACCATCATCACCATCATCAAAATCATCACCATCATCACCATCTTCACCATCATCACCATCATCACCATCATCACTATCTTCACCATCATCACCATCATCACCATCATCACCATCATCACCATCATCACCATCATCACCATCATCACCATCATCATCATCATCACCATCATCACCATCATCACCATCATCACCATCATCACCATCGTCACCATCATCACCATCATCACCATCATCACCATCATCACCATCATCACCATCATCACCACCATCACCGTCATCACCATCATCACCATCATCACCATCATCACCATCATCACCATCATCACCATCATCACTATCATCACCATCATCACCATCATCACCATCATCATCATAATCGCCATCATCACCATCATCACTATCTTCACCATCATCACCATCATCACCTTCATCACCATCATCACCATCATCACCATCTTCACCATCATTACCATCATCACCATCATCACCATCATCACCATCATCACCATCATCACTATCTTCACCATCATCACCATCATCACCATCATCGCCATCATCACCATCATCACCATCATCACTATCGTCACCCTCATCACCATCATCACCATCATCACCATCATCATCATAATCGCCATCATCATCATAATCGCCATCAGCATCATAATCTCATTATTATCATCACCATCACCATCACTATCACCATCATAACCATCATCCCCATCATCACCATCATCACCATCATCACCATCATCACCATCATCACCATCATCACCATCATCACCATCATCACCATCATCACCATCATCACCATCATCACCATCATCACCATCATCACCATCATCACCATCATCACCATCATCACCATCATCACCATCATCACCATCATCACCATCATCACCATCATCACCATAATCTCCACCGTCATCATCATAATCACCATCATCACCATCATCACCATCATCACCATCATCACCATCATCACCATCATCACCATCATCACCATCATCACCATCATCACCATCATCACCATCATCACCATCATCACCATCATCACCATCATCACCATCATCACCATCATCACCATCATCACCATCCTCACCATCATCACCATCATCACCATCGTTACCCTCATCACCATCATCACCATCATCACCATCATCACCATCATCACCATCATCACCACCATCACCATCATCACCATCATCACCATCATCACCATCATCACCATCATCACCATCATCACCATCATCACCATCATCACCATCATCACCATCATCACCATCATCACCATCATCACCATCATTACCATCATCACCATCATCACCATCATCACCATCATCACCATCATCACCATCATCACCATCATCACCATCATCACCATCATCACCATCATCACCATCATCACCATCATCACCATCGTCACCATCATCACCATCATCACCATCATCACCATCATCACCATCATCACCATCATCACCACCATCACCGTCATCACCATCATCACCATCATCACCATCATCACCATCATCACCATCATCACCATCATCACTATCATCACCATCATCACCATCATCACCATCATCATCATATTCGCCATCATCACCATCATCACTATCTTCACCATCTTCACCATCATCACCATCATCACCATCATCACCATCATCACCATCATCACCATCATCACCATCATCACCATCATCACCATCATCACCATCATCACCATCATCACCATCATCACCATCATCACCATCATCACCATCATCACCATCATCACCATCATCAGAATCATCACCATCATCACCATCATCACCCTCATCACCATTATCATCATAATCGCCATCATCACCATCACCACTATCTTCACCATCATTACCATCATCACCGTCATCACCATCATCACCATCATCACCATCGTCACCCTCATCACCATCATCACCCTCATCACCATCATCACCATCATCACCATCATCACCATCATCACCATCATCACCATCATCACCCTCATCACCCTCATCACCATCATCACCATCATCACCATCATCACCATCATTACCATCATCACCATTATCACCATCATCACCATCATCACCATCATCACCATCATCACCATCATCACCATCATCACTATCTTCACCATCATCACCATCATCACCGTCATCGCCATCATCACCATCATCACCATCATCACCATAATCTCCACCGTCATCATCATAATCACCATCATCACCATCATCACCATCATCACCATCATCACCATCATCACCATCATCACCATCATCACCATCATCACCATCATCACCATCATCACCATCATCACTATCTTCACCATCATTACCATCATCACCGTCATCACCATCATCACCATCATCACCATCGTCACCCTCATCACCATCATCACCCTCATCACCATCATCACCATCATCACCATCATCACCATCATCACCATCATCACCATCATCACCCTCATCACCCTCATCACCATCATCACCATCATCACCATCATCACCATCATTACCATCATCACCATTATCACCATCATCACCATCATCACCATCATCACCATCATCACCATCATCACCATCATCACTATCTTCACCATCATCACCGTCATCGCCATCATCACCATCATCACCATCATCACCATCATCACCATCATCACCATCATCACCATCATCACCATCATCACCATCATCACCATCATCACCATCATCACCATCATCACCATCATCACCATCATCACCATCATCACCATCATCACCATCATCACCATCATCACCATCATCACCATCATCACCATCATCACCATCATCACCATCATCACCATCATCACCATCATCACCATCATCATCATAATCACCATCATCACCATCATCACCATCATCACCATCATCACCATCATCACCATCATCACCATCATCACCATCATCACCATCATCACCATCATCACCATCATCACCATCATCACCATCATCACCATCATCACCATCATCACCATCATCACCATCATCACCATCATCACCATCATCACCATCATCACCATCATCACCATCATCACCATCATCACCATCATCACCATCATCACCATCATCACCATCATCACCATCATCACCATCATCACCATCATCACCATCATCACCATCATCACCATCATCACCATCATCACCATCATCACCATCATCACCATCATCACCATCATCACCATCATCACCATCATTACCATCATCACCGTCATCGCCATCATCACCATCATCACCATCATCACCATCATCACCATCATCACCATCATCACCATCATCACCATCATCACCATCATCACCATCATCACCATCATCACCATCATCACCATCGTCACCATCATCACCATCATCACCATCATCACCATCATCACCATCATCACCATCATCACCACCATCACCGTCATCACCATCATCACCATCATCACCATCATCACCATCATCACCATCATCACCATCATCACTATCATCACCATCATCACCATCATCACCATCATCATCATAATCGCCATCATCACCATCATCACTATCTTCACCATCATCACCATCATCACCTTCATCACCATCATCACCATCATCACCATCTTCACCATCATTACCATCATCACCATCATCACCATCATCACCATCATCACCATCATCACTATCTTCACCATCATCACCATCATCACCATCATCGCCATCATCACCATCATCACCATCATCACTATCGTCACCCTCATCACCATCATCACCATCATCACCATCATCATCATAATCGCCATCATCATCATAATCGCCATCAGCACCATCATCACTATCTTCATCATCATCACCATCATCACCTTCATCACCATCATCACCATCATCACCATCATCACCATCATCCCCATCATCACCATCATCACCTCATCAAGGTCATTGACCCCTCAAGGTCATTGACCTCATCAAGGTCATTGACCCAATCAAGGTCATTGACCCCTCAAGGTCATTGACCTTATCAAGGTCATTGACCTCATCAAGGTCATTGACCTCATCAAGGTCATTGACCTCATCAAGGTCATTGACCCCTCAAGGTCATTGACCCCTCAAGGTCATTGACCCCTCAAGGTCATTGACCCCTCAAGGTCATTGACCCCTCAAGGTCATTGACCCCTCAAGGTCATTGACCCCTCAAGGTCATTGACCCCTCAAGGTCATTGACCCCTCAAGGTCATTGACCCCTCAAGGTCATTGACCCCTCAAGGTCATTGACCCCTCAAGGTCATTGACCCCTCAAGGTCATTGACCCCTCAAGGTCATTAAGGTCATTGAAACCTCAAGGTCATTGACCCCTCAAGGTCATTGACCCCTCAAGGTCATTGACCCCTCAAGGTCATTGACCCCTCAAGGTCATTGACCCCTCAAGGTCATTGACCCCTCAAGGTCATTGCCCTCTCAAGGTCATTTACAAGGTCACCCGACCTTGATGAGGTCAATGACCTTGAGGGGTCAATGACCTTGAGGGGTCAATGACCTTGAGGGGTCAATGACCTTGATTGGGTCAATGACCTTGATGAGGTCAATGACCTTGATGAGGTCAATGACCTTGAGGGGTCAATGACCTTGATGAGGTCAATGACCTTGAGGGGTCAATGACCTTGATGAGGTCAATGACCTTGAGGGGTCAATGACCTTGAGGGGTCAATGACCTTGAGGGGTAAATGACCTTGATGAGGTGATGAGGGTTACGATGGTGATGATGACGATGACGGTGATGATGGTGATGATGGTGATGATGGTTATGATGGTGATGATGGTGATGATGGCGATGACGGTGATGATGGTGATGATGGTGAGGATGGTGATGATGGTGATGATGATGATGATGGCGATTCTGATGATGGTGATGATGGTGAGGATGGTGATGATGGTGATGATGGTGATGATGGTGATGATGGTGATGGTGATGATGGTGATGAGGGTGACGATGGTGATGATGGTGATGATGGTGATGATGGTGATGATGGTGATGATGGTGATGATGGTGAGGATGGTGATGATGGTGATGATGGTGATGATGCTGATGATGGTGATGATGGTGATGATGGTGATGATGGTGATGATGGTAATGATGGTGATGATGGTGATGATGGTGATGATGGTGATGATGGTGATGATGGTGATGATGGTGATGATGGTGATGATGGTGATGATGGTGATGATGGTGATGATGGTGATGATGGTGATGATGGTGATGATGGTGATGATGGTGATGATGGTGATGATGGTGATGATGGTGATGATGGTGATGATGGTGATTATGGTGATGGTGATATGGTGATGATGGTGATGATGGCGATTCTGATGATGGTGATGATGGTGAGGGTGTTGATGATTGTGATGATGGTGATGACGGTGATGATGGTGATGATGGTGATAATGGTGATGATGGTGATGATGGTGATGATGGTGATGATGGTGATGATGGAGATGATGGTCATGATGGTGATGATGGTGATGATGGTGATGATGGTGATGATGGTGATGATGGTGATGATGGTGATGATGGTGATGATGGTGATGGTGATGATGGTGATGATGGCGATTCTGATGATGGTGATGATGGTGAGGGTGTTGATGATTGTGATGATGGTGATGACGGTGATGATGGTGATGATGGTGATAATGGTGATGATGGTGATGATGGTGATGATGGTGAGGATGGTGATGATGGTGATGATGGTGATGGTGATGATGGTGATGATGGCGATTCTGATGATGGTGATGATGGTGAGGATGGTGATGATGGTGATGATGGTGATAATGGTGATGATGGTGATGATGGTGATGATGGTGATGATGGTGATGATGGTGATGATGGTGATGATGGTGATGATGGTGATGATGGTGATGATGGTGATGATGGTGATGATGGTGATGATGGTGATGATGGTGATGATGGTGATGATGGTGATGATGGCGATTCTGATGATGGTGATGATGGTGAGGATGGTGATGATGGTGATGATGGTGATGATGGTGATGATGGTGATGATGGTGATGATGGTGATGATGGTGATGATGGTGATAATGGTGATGATGGTGATGATGGTGATGATGGTGATGATGGTGATGATGGTGATGACGGTGATGATGGTGATGATGGTGATAATGGTGATGATGGTGATGATGGTGATGATGGTGAGGATGGTGATGATGGTGATGATGGTGATGGTGATGATGGTGATGATGGCGATTCTGATGATGGTGATGATGGTGAGGATGGTGATGATGGTGATGATGGTGATGATGGTGATGATGGTGATGATGGTGATGATGGTGATGATGGTGATGATGGTGATGATGGTGATGATGGTGATGATGGTGATGATGGCGATTCTGATGATGGTGATGATGGTGAGGATGGTGATGATGGTGATGATGGTGATGATGGTGATGATGGTGATGATGGTGATGATGGTGATGATGGTGATAATGGTGATGATGGTGATGATGGTGATGATGGTGATGATGGTGATGATGGTGATGATGGTGATGATGGTGATGATGGTGATGATGGTGATGATGGTGATGATGGTGATGATGGTGATGATGGTGATGATGGTGATGATGGTGATGATGGTGATGATGGTGATGATGGTGATGATGGTGATGATGGTGATGATGGTGATGATGGAGATGATGGTCATGATGGTGATGATGGTGATGATGGTGATGATGGTGATGGTGATGATGGTGATGATGGCGATTCTGATGATGGTGATGATGGTGAGGGTGTTGATGATTGTGATGATGGTGATGACGGTGATGATGGTGATGATGGTGATGATGCTGATGATGGTGATGATGGTGATGATGGTGATGATGGTGATGATGGTGATGATGGTGATGATGGTGATGATGGTGATGATGGTGATGATGGTGATGATGGAGATGATGGTGATGATGGTGATGATGGTGATGATGGTGATGATGGTGATGATGGTGATGGTGATGATGGTGATGATGGCGATTCTGATGATGGTGATGATGGTGATGATGGTGATGATGGTGATAATGGTGATGATGGTGATGATGGTGATGATGGTGATGATGGCGATGATGGTGATGATGGTGATGATGGTGATGATGGTGATGATGGTGATGATGGCGATTATGATGATGGTGATGATGGTGAGGGTGTTGATGATGGTGATGATGGTGATGATGGTGATGATGGTGATGATGGTGATGAGGGTGATGATGGTGATGATGGTGAGGATGGTGATGATGGTGATGATGGTGATGATGGTGACGACGGTGATGATGGAGATGATGGCGATGATGGTGATGATGGTGATGATGGTGATGATGGTGATGATGGTGATGATGGTGATGATGGTGATGATGGTGATGATGGTGATGATCGTGATGATGGTGATGATGGTGATGGTGATGCTGTTGATGATGGTGATGATGGTGATGATGGTGATGATGGTGATGATGGTGATGATGGTGATGATGGTGATGATGGTGATGATGGTGATGATGGTGATGATGGTGATGACGGTGATGATGGTGATGATGGTGATGATGGTGATGATGGTGATGATGGTGATGATGGTGATGATGGTAATGATGGTGATGCTGGTGATGATGGTGATGATGGTGATGATGGTGATGATGGTGATGATGGTGATGATGGTGATGATGGTGATGATGGTGATGATGGTGATGATGGTGATGATGGTGATGATGGTGATGATGGTGATGATGGTGATGATGGTGATGATGGTGATGACGGTGATGATGGTGATGATGGCGATGATGGAGATTATGGTGATGATGGTGATGATGGTGATGATGGTGATGATGGTGATGATGGTGATGATGGTGATGATGGTGATGATGGTGATGATGGTGATGATGGTCATGATGGTGATGACGGTGATGATGGTGATGATGGCGATGATGGAGATGATGGTCATGATGGTGATGATGGTGATGATGGTGATGATGGTGAGGATGGTGATGATGGTGATGGTGATGATGGTGATGATGGCGATTCTGATGATGGTGATGATGGTGATGATGGTGATGATGGTGATAATGGTGATGATGGTGATGATGGTGATGATGGTGATGATGGTGATGATGGTGATGATGGTGATGATGGTGATGATGGTGATGATGGTGATGATGGCGATTCTGATGATGGTGATGATGGTGATGATGGTGATGATGGTGATGATGGTGATAATGGTGATGATGGTGATGATGGTGATGATGGTGATGATGGTGATGATGGTGATGATGGTGATGGTGATGATGGTGATGATGGCGATTCTGATGATGGTGATGATGGTGATGATGGTGATGATGGTGATGATGGTGATAATGGTGATGATGGTGATGATGGTGATGATGGTGATGATGGTGATGATGGTGATGATGGTGATGATGGTGATGGTGATGATGGTGATGATGGCGATTCTGATGATGGTGATGATGGTGATGATGGTGATGATGGTGATAATGGTGATGATGGTGATGATGGTGATGATGGTGATGATGGTGATGATGGTGATGATGGTGATGATGGTGATGATGGTGATGGTGATGATGGTGATGATGGCGATTCTGATGATGGTGATGATGGTGATGATGGTGATGATGGTGATAATGGTGATGATGGTGATGATGGTGATGATGGTGATGATGGTGATGATGGTGATGATGGTGATGATGGTGATGATGGTGATGATGGTGATGATGGTGATGATGGCGATTCTGATGATGGTGATGATGGTGATGATGGTGATGATGGTGATAATGGTGATGATGGTGATGATGGTGATGATGGTGATGATGGTGATGATGGTGATGATGGTGATGGTGATGATGGTGATGATGGCGATTCTGATGATGGTGATGATGGTGATGATGGTGATAATGGTGATGATGGTGATGATGGTGATGATGGTGATGATGGTGATGATGGTGATGATGGTGATGATGGTGATGATGGTGATGATGGTGATGGTGATGATGGTGATGATGGCGATTCTGATGATGGTGATGATGGTGATGATGGTGATGATGGTGATAATGGTGATGATGGTGATGATGGTGATGATGGTGATGATGGTGATGATGGTGATGATGGTGATGATGGTGATGATGGTGATGGTGATGATGGTGATGATGGCGATTCTGATGATGGTGATGATGGTGATGATGGTGATGATGGTGATAATGGTGATGATGGTGATGATGGTGATGATGGTGATGATGGTGATGATGGTGATGATGGTGATGATGGTGATGATGGTGATGATGGTGATGATGGTGATGATGGTGATGATGGTGATGATGGTGATGATGGTGATGATGGTGATGATGGTGATGATGGTGATGACGGTGATGATGGTGATGATGGCGATGATGGAGATTATGGTGATGATGGTGATGATGGTGATGATGGTGATGATGGTGATGATGGTGATGATGGTGATGATGGTGATGATGGTGATGATGGTGATGATGGTGATGATGGTGATGATGGTGATGATGGTGATGATGGTGATGATGGTGATGATGGTGATGATGGAGATGATGGTCATGATGGTGATGATGGTGATGATGGTGATGATGGTGATGATGGTGATGATGGTGATGATGGTGATGATGGTGATGGTGATGATGGTGATGATGGCGATTCTGATGATGGTGATGAGGGTGATGATGGTGATGAGGGTGACGATGGTGATGATGGTGATGATGGCGATGACGGTGATGATGGTAATGATGGTGAAGATGGTAATGATGGTGAAGATGGTGATGATGGTGATGATGGTGATGATGGTGATGAAGGTGATGATGGTGATGATGGTGATGATGGTGATGGTGAGGGTGTTGATTATTGTGATGATGGTGATGATGGCGATGACGGTGATGATGGTGATGATGGTGAGGATGGTGATGATGGTGATGATGGTGATAATGGTGATGATGCTGATGATGGTCATGATGGTGATGATGGTGATGATGGTGATGATGGTGATGATGGTGATGATGGTGATGATGGTGATGATGGTGATGATGGTGATGATGGTGATGATGGTGATGAGGGTGACGATGGTGATGATGGTGATGATGGTGATGATGGTGATGATGGTGATGATGGTGATGATGGTGATGATGGTGATGAGGGTGATGATGGTGATGATGGTGAGGATGGTGATGTTGGTGATGATGGTGATGATGGTGACGACGGTGATGATGGAGATGATGGCGATGATGGTGATGATGGTGATGATGGTGATGATGGTGATGATGGTGATGATGGTGATGATGGTGATGATGGTGATGATCGTGATGATGGTGATGATGGTGATGGTGATGCTGTTGATGATGGTGATGATGGTGATGATGGTGATGATGGTGATGATGGTGATGATGGTGATGATGGTGATGATGGTGATGATGGTGATGATGGTGATGATGGTGATGATGGTGATGATGGTGATGATGGTGATGACGGTGATGATGGTGATGATGGTGATGATGGTGATGATGGTGATGATGGTGATGATGGTGATGATGGTAATGATGGTGATGCTGGTGATGATGGTGATGATGGTGATGATGGTGATGATGGTGATGATGGTGATGATGGTGATGATGGTGATGATGGTGATGATGGTGATGATGGTGATGATGGTGATGATGGTGATGATGGTGATGATGGTGATGATGGTGATGATGGTGATGATGGTGATGATGGTGATGATGGTGATGACGGTGATGATGGTGATGATGGCGATGACGGTGATGATGGTAATGATGGTGATGATGGTGATGATGGTGATGAGGGTGATGATGGTGATGAGGGTGACGATGGTGATGATGGTGAGGATGGTGATGATGGTGATGATGGTGATTATGGTGATAATGGTGATGATGGTGATGATGGTGATGATGGTGATGATGGTGATGATGGTGATGATGGTGATGATGGTGATGATCGTGATGATGGTGATGATGGTGATGGTGATGCTGTTGATGATGGTGATGATGGTGATGATGGTGATGATGGTGATGATGGTGATGATGGTGAAGATGGTGATGATGGCGATTATGATGATGATGGTGATGAGGGTGATGATGGTGATGAGGGTGATGATGGTGATGATGCTGATGATGGTGATGATGGTGATGATGGTGATGATGGTGATGATGGTGATGATGGTAATGATGGTGATGAGGGTGATGATGGTGATGATGGTGAGGATGGTGATGATGGTGATGATGGTGATGATGGTGACGACGGTGATGATGGAGATGATGGCGATGATGGTGATGATGGTGATGATGGTGATGATGGTGATGATGGTGATGATGGTGATGATGGTGATGATGGTGATGATGGTGATGATCGTGATGATGGTGATGATGGTGATGGTGATGCTGTTGATGATGGTGATGATGGTGATGATGGTGATGATGGTGATGATGGTGATGATGGTGATGATGGTGATGATGGTGATGATGGTGATGATGGTGATGATCGTGATGATGGTGATGATGGTGATGATGGTGATGATGGTGATGATGGTGATGATGGTGATGAGGGTGACGATGGTGATGATGGTGATGATGGTGATGATGGTGATGATGGTGATGATGGTGATGATGGTGATGATGGTGATGAGGGTGATGATGGTGATGATGGTGAGGACGGTGATGATGGTGATGATGGTGATGATGGTGACGACGGTGATGATGGAGATGATGGCGATGGTTATGATGGTGATAGTGATGGTGATGATAATAATGAGGTTATGATGATGATGGCGATTATGATGATGATGGTGATGAGGGTGATGATGGTGATGATGGTGAGGATGTACATGATGGTGATGATGGTGATGATGGTGATGATGGCGATGACGGTGATGATGGTGATGATGGTGAGGATGGTGATGATGGTGATGATGGTGATGATGGTGATGATGGTGATGATGGTGATGATGGTGATGATGGTGATGATGGTGATGATGGTGATGATGGTGATGATGGTGATGATGGTGATGATGGTGATGATGGTGATGATGGTGATGATGGTGATGAGGGTGATGATGGTGATGATGGTGAGGATGGTGATGATGGTGATGATGGTGATGATGGTGACGACGGTGATGATGGTGATGAGGGTGATGATGGTGATGATGGTGAGGATGGTGATGATGGTGATGATGGTGATGATGGTGACGACGGTGATGATGGAGATGATGGCGATGATGGTGATGATGGTGATGATGGTGATGATGGTGATGATGGTGATGATGGTGATGATGGTGATGATGGTGATGATCGTGATGATGGTGATGATGGTGATGATGGTGATGATGGTGATGATGGTGATGATGGTGATGATGGTGATGATGGTGATGATGGTGATGATGGTGATGATGGTGATGATGGTGATGATGGTGATGATTTTATGATGGTGATAATGGTGATGATGGTGATGATGGTTATGATGCTGATAGTGATGGTGATGATAATAATGAGATTATGATGATGATGGTGATGATGGTGATGAGGGTGATGAGGGTGACGATGGTGATGATGGTGATGATGGTGATGATGGTGATGATGGTGATGATGGTGATGATGGTGATGATGGTGATGATGGCGATGATGGTGATGATGGTGATGATGGTGATGATGGTGATGATGGTGATGATGGTGATGATGGTGATGATGGTGATGATCGTGATGATGGTGATGATGGTGATGATGGTGATGATGGTGATGATGGTGATGATGGTGATGATGGTGATGATGGTGATGATGGTGATGATGGTGATGATGGTAATGATGGTGATGATGGTGATGATGGTGATGATGGTGATGATGGTGATGATGGTGATGATGGTGATGATGGTGATGATGGTGATGATGGTGATGATGGTGATGATGGTGATGATGGTGATGATGGTGATGATGGTGATGATGGTGATGATGGTGATGGTGATGATGGTGATGATGGTGATGATGGCGATTCTGATGATGGTGATGATGGTGAGGGTGTTGATGATTGTGATGATGGTGATGACGGTGATGATGGTGATGATGGTGATAATGGTGATGATGGTGATGATGGTGATGATGGTGATGATGGTGATGATGGAGATGATGGTCATGATGGTGATGATGGTGATGATGGTGATGATGGTGATGATGGTGATGATGGTGATGATGGTGATGATGGTGATGATGGTGATGATGGTGATGGTGATGATGGTGATGATGGCGATTCTGATGATGGTGATGATGGTGAGGGTGTTGATGATTGTGATGATGGTGATGACGGTGATGATGGTGATGATGGTGATAATGGTGATGATGGTGATGATGGTGATGATGGTGATGATGGTGATGATGGTGATGATGGTGATGATGGTGATGATGGTGATGATGGTGATGATGGTGATGATGGTGAGGATGGTGATGATGGTGATGATGGTGATGGTGATGATGGTGATGATGGCGATTCTGATGATGGTGATGATGGTGATGATGGTGATGATGGTGATGATCGTGATGATGGTGATGATGGTGATGGTGATGCTGTTGATGATGGTGATGATGGTGATGATGGTGATGATGGTGATGATGGTGATGCTGTTGATGATGGTGATGATGGTGATGATGGTGATGATGGTGATGATGGTGATGATGGTGATGATGGTGATGATGGTGATGATGGTGATGATGGTGATGATGGTGATGACGGTGATGATGGTGATGATGGTGATGATGGTGATGATGGTGATGATGGTGATGATGGTGATGATGGTAATGATGGTGATGCTGGTGATGATGGTGATGATGGTGATGATGGTGATGATGGTGATGATGGTGATGATGGTGATGATGGTGATGATGGTGATGATGGTGATGATGGTGATGATGGTGATGATGGTGATGATGGTGATGATGGTGATGATGGTGATGATGGTGATGATGGTGATGATGGTGATGATGGTGATGACGGTGATGATGGTGATGATGGCGATGATGGAGATTATGGTGATGATGGTGATGATGGTGATGATGGTGATGATGGTGATGATGGTGATGATGGTGATGATGGTGATGATGGTGATTATGGTGATGATGGTCATGATGGTGATGACGGTGATGATGGTGATGATGGCGATGATGGAGATGATGGTCATGATGGTGATGATGGTGATGATGGTGATGATGGTGAGGATGGTGATGATGGTGATGATGGTGATGATGGCGATGATGGAGATGATGGTCATGATGGTGATGACGGTGATGATGGTGATGATGGCGATGATGGAGATGATGGTCATGATGGTGATGATGGTGATGATGGTGATGATGGTGAGGATGGTGATGATGGCGATTCTGATGATGGTGATGATGGTGATGATGGTGATGATGGTGATAATGGTGATGATGGTGATGATGGTGATGATGGTGATGATGGTGATGATGGTGATGATGGTGATGATGGTGATGATGGTGATGGTGATGATGGTGATGATGGCGATTCTGATGATGGTGATGATGGTGATGATGGTGATGATGGTGATGATGGTGATGATGGTGATGATGGTGATGATGGTGATGATGGTGATGATGGTGATGATGGTGATGATGGTGATGATGGTGATGATGGTGATGATGGCGATTCTGATGATGGTGATGATGGTGATGATGGTGATGATGGTGATAATGGTGATGATGGTGATAATGGTGATGATGGTGATGATGGTGATGATGGTGATGATGGTGATGATGGTGATGATGGTGATGATGGTGATGATGGTGATGGTGATGATGGTGATGATGGCGATTCTGATGATGGTGATGATGGTGATGATGGTGATGATGGTGATAATGGTGATGATGGTGATGATGGTGATGATGGTGATGATGGTGATGATGGTGATGATGGTGATGATGGTGATGATGGTGATGATGGTGATGATGGCGATTCTGATGATGGTGATGATGGTGATGATGGTGATGATGGTGATAATGGTGATGATGGTGATGATGGTGATGATGGTGATGATGGTGATGATGGTGATGATGGTGATGATGGTGATGGTGATGATGGTGATGATGGCGATTCTGATGATGGTGATGATGGTGATGATGGTGATAATGGTGATGATGGTGATGATGGTGATGATGGTGATGATGGTGATGATGGTGATGATGGTGATGATGGTGATGATGGTGATGGTGATGATGGCGATTCTGATGATGGTGATGATGGTGATGATGGTGATGATGGTGATGATGGTGATGATGGTGATGATGGTGATGATGGTGATGATGGTGATGATGGTGATGATGGTGATGATGGTGATGATGGTGATGGTGATGATGGCGATTCTGATGATGGTGATGATGGTGATGATGGTGATGATGGTGATAATGGTGATGATGGTGATGATGGTGATGATGGTGATGATGGCGATGATGGTGATGATGGTGATGATGGTGATGATGGTGATGATGGTGATGATGGTAATGATGGTCATGATGGTCATGATGGTGAGGGTGTTGATGATTGTGATGATGGTGATGACGGTGATGATGGTGATGATGGTGATGATGGTGATGATGGTGATGATGGTGATGATGGTGATGATGGTGATGATGGTGATGATGGTGATGATGGTGATGATGGTGATGATGGTGATGATGGTGATGATGGTGATGATGGTGATGATGGTGATGATGGTGATGATGGTGATGATGGAGATGATGGTGATGATGGTGATGATGGTGATGATGGTGATGATGGTGATGATGGTGATGATGGTGATGATGGTGATGATGGTGATGGTGATGATGGTGATGATGGCGATTCTGATGATGGTGATGAGGGTGATGATGGTGATGAGGGTGATGATGGTGATGAGGGTGACGATGGTGATGATGGTGATGATGGCGATGACGGTGATGATGGTAATGATGGTGAAGATGGTAATGATGGTGAAGATGGTGATGATGGTGATGATGGTGATGATGGTGATGAAGGTGATGATGGTGATGATGGTGATGATGGTGATGGTGAGGGTGTTGATTATTGTGATGATGGTGATGATGGCGATGACGGTGATGATGGTGATGATGGTGAGGATGGTGATGATGGTGATGATGGTGATAATGGTGATGATGGTGATGATGGTGATGATGGTGATGATGGTGATGATGGTGATGATGGTGATGATGGTGATGATGGTGATGATGGTGATGATGGTGATGACGGTGATGATGGTGATGATGGTGATGATGGTGACGACGGTGATGATGGTGATGAGGGTGATGATGGTGATGATGGTGAGGATGGTGATGATGGTGATGATGGTGATGATGGTGATGATGGTGATGATGGTGATGATGGTGATGATGGTGATGATGGTAATGATGGTGATGATGGTGATGATGGTGATGAGGGTGATGATGGTGATGATGGCGATGATGGTGATGATGGTGATGATGGTGATGATGGTGATGATGGTGATGATGGCGATTCTGATGATGGTGATGATGGTGAGGGTGTTGATGATTGTGATGATGGTGATGAGGGTGATGATGGTGATGATGGTGAGGATGGTGATGATGGTGATGATGGTGATGATGGTGATGATGGTGATGATGGTGATGATGGTGATGATGGTGATGATGGTGATGATCGTGATGATGGTGATGATGGTGATGGTGATGCTGTTGATGATGGTGATGATGGTGATGATGGTGATGATGGTGATGATGGTGATGATGGTGATGATGGTGATGATGGTGATGATGGTGACGACGGTGATGATGGTGATGATGGTGATGATGGCGATGATGGTGATGATGGTGATGATGGTGATGATGGTGATGATGGTGATGATGGCGATTCTGATGATGGTGATGATGGTGAGGGTGTTGATGATTGTGATGATGGTGATGAGGGTGATGATGGTGATGATGGTGAGGATGGTGATGATGGTGATGATGGTGATGAGGGTGACGATGGTGATGATGGTGATGATGGTGATGATGGTGATGATGGTGATGATGGTGATGATCGTGATGATCGTGATGATGGTGATGATGGTAATGATGGTGATGAGGGTGATGATGGTGATGATGGTGAGGATGGTGATGATGGTGATGATGGTGATGATGGTGACGACGGTGATGATGGAGATGATGGCGATGATGGTGATGATGGTGATGATGGTGATGATGGTGATGATGGTGATGATGGTGATGATGGTGATGATGGTGATGATGGTGATGATGGTGATGATGGTGATGATGGTGATGATGGTGATGATGGTGATGATGGTGATGATGGTGATGATGGTGATGATGGTGATGATGGTGATGATGGTGATGATGGTGATGATGGTGATGATGGTGATGATGGTGATGATGGTGATGATGGCGATGATGGTGATGATGGTGATGATGGTGATGATGGTGATGATGGTGATGATGGCGATTCTGATGATGGTGATGATGGTGAGGGTGTTGATGATTGTGATGATGGTGATGAGGGTGATGATGGTGATGATGGTGAGGATGGTGATGATGGTGATGATGGTGATGAGGGTGACGATGGTGATGATGGTGATGATGGTGATGATGGTGATGATGGTGATGATGGTGATGATCGTGATGATGGTGATGATGGTGATGGTGATGCTGTTGATGATGGTGATGATGGTGATGATGGTGATGATGGTGATGATGGTGATGATGGTGATGATGGTGATGATGGTGATGATGGTGATGATGGTGATGATGGTGATGATGGTGATGATGGTGATGATGGTGATGATGGTGATGACGGTGATGATGGTGATGATGGTGATGATGGTGATGATGGTGATGATGGTGATGATGGTGATGATGGTAATGATGGTGATGCTGGTGATGATGGTGATGATGGTGATGATGGTGATGATGGTGATGATGGTGATGATGGTGATGATGGTGATGATGGTGATGATGGTGATGATGGTGATGATGGTGATGATGGTGATGATGGTGATGATGGTGATGATGGTGATGATGGTGATGACGGTGATGATGGTGATGATGGCGATGACGGTGATGATGGTAATGATGGTGATGATGGTGATGATGGTGATGAGGGTGATGATGGTGATGAGGGTGACGATGGTGATGATGGTGAGGATGGTGATGATGGTGATGATGGTGATTATGGTGATAATGGTGATGATGGTGATGATGGTGATGATGGTGATGATGGTGATGATGGTGATGATGGTGATGATGGTGATGATCGTGATGATGGTGATGATGGTGATGGTGATGCTGTTGATGATGGTGATGATGGTGATGATGGTGATGATGGTGATGATGGTGATGATGGTGATGATGGTGATGATGGTAATGATGGTGATGATGGTGATGATGGTGATGATCGTGACGATGGCGATGACGGTGATGATGGTGATGATGGTGAAGATGGTGATGATGGCGATTATGATGATGATGGTGATGAGGGTGATGATGGTGATGAGGGTGATGATGGTGATGATGCTGATGATGGTGATGATGGTGATGATGGTGATGATGGTGATGATGGTGATGATGGTAATGATGGTGATGAGGGTGATGATGGTGATGATGGTGAGGATGGTGATGATGGTGATGATGGTGATGATGGTGACGACGGTGATGATGGAGATGATGGCGATGATGGTGATGATGGTGATGATGGTGATGATGGTGATGATGGTGATGATGGTGATGATGGTGATGATGGTGATGATGGTGATGATGGTGATGATCGTGATGATGGTGATGATGGTGATGGTGATGCTGTTGATGATGGTGATGATGGTGATGATGGTGATGATGGTGATGATGGTGATGATGGTGATGATGGTGATGATGGTGATGATGGTGATGATGGTGATGATCGTGATGATGGTGATGATGGTGATGATGGTGATGATGGTGATGATGGTGATGATGGTGATGAGGGTGACGATGGTGATGATGGTGATGATGGTGATGATGGTGATGATGGTGATGATGGTGATGATGGTGATGATGGTGATGAGGGTGATGATGGTGATGATGGTGAGGACGGTGATGATGGTGATGATGGTGATGATGGTGACGACGGTGATGATGGAGATGATGGCGATGGTTATGATGGTGATAGTGATGGTGATGATAATAATGAGGTTATGATGATGATGGCGATTATGATGATGATGGTGATGAGGGTGATGATGGTGATGATGGTGAGGATGTACATGATGGTGATGATGGTGATGATGGTGATGATGGCGATGACGGTGATGATGGTGATGATGGTGAGGATGGTGATGATGGTGATGATGGTGATGATGGTGATGATGGTGATGATGGTGATGATGGTGATGATGGTGATGATGGTGATGATGGTGATGATGGTGATGATGGTGATGATGGTAATGATGGTGATGATGGTGATGATGGTGATGAGGGTGATGATGGTGATGATGGTGAGGATGGTGATGATGGTGATGATGGTGATGATGGTGACGACGGTGATGATGGTGATGAGGGTGATGATGGTGATGATGGTGAGGATGGTGATGATGGTGATGATGGTGATGATGGTGATGATGGTGATGATGGTGATGATGGTGATGATGGTGATGATGGTAATGATGGTGATGATGGTGATGATGGTGATGAGGGTGATGATGGTGATGATGGTGATGATGGTGATGATGGTGATGATCGTGATGATGGTGATGATGGTGATGGTGATGCTGTTGATGATGGTGATGATGGTGATGATGGTGATGATGGTGATGATGGTGATGATGGTGATGATGGTGATGATGGTGATGATGGTGATGATGGTGATGATCGTGATGATGGTGATGATGGTGATGATGGTGATGATGGTGATGATGGTGATGATGGTGATGAGGGTGACGATGGTGATGATGGTGATGATGGTGATGATGGTGATGATGGTGATGATGGTGATGATGGTGATGATGGTGATGAGGGTGATGATGGTGATGATGGTGAGGACGGTGATGATGGTGATGATGGTGATGATGGTGACGACGGTGATGATGGAGATGATGGCGATGGTTATGATGGTGATAGTGATGGTGATGATAATAATGAGGTTATGATGATGATGGCGATTATGATGATGATGGTGATGAGGGTGATGATGGTGATGATGGTGAGGATGTACATGATGGTGATGATGGTGATGATGGCGATGACGGTGATGATGGTGATGATGGTGAGGATGGTGATGATGGTGATGATGTTGATGATGGTGATGATGGTGATGATGGTGATGATGGTGATGATGGTGATGATGGTGATGATGGTGATGATGGTGATGATGGTGATGATGGTGATGATGGTAATGATGGTGATGATGGTGATGATGGTGATGAGGGTGATGATGGTGATGATGGTGAGGATGGTGATGATGGTGATGATGGTGATGATGGTGACGACGGTGATGATGGTGATGAGGGTGATGATGGTGATGATGGTGAGGATGGTGATGATGGTGATGATGGTGATGATGGTGACGACGGTGATGATGGAGATGATGGCGATGATGGTGATGATGGTGATGATGGTGATGATGGTGATGATGGTGATGATGGTGATGATCGTGATGATGGTGATGATGGTGATGATGGTGATGATGGTGATGATGGTGATGATGGTGATGATGGTGATGATGGTGATGATGGTGATGATGGTGATGATGGTGATGATGGTGATGATGGTGATGATGGTGATGATAGTGATGATGGTGATGATGGTGATGATGGTGATGATGGTGATGATGGTGATGATGGTGATGATTTTATGATGGTGATAATGGTGATGATGGTGATGATGGTTATGATGCTGATAGTGATGGTGATGATAATAATGAGATTATGATGATGATGGTGATGATGGTGATGATGGTGATGATGGTGATGATGGTGATGATGGTGATGATGGTGATGATGGTGATGATGGTGATGATGGCGAGGATGGTGATGATGGTGATGAGAATGACGATGGTGATGATGGTGATGATGGTGATGATGGTGATGATGGTGATGATGGTGATGATGGTGATGATGGTGATGATGGTGATGATGGTGATGATGGTGATGATGGTGATGATGGTGATGATGGTGATGATGGTGATGATGGTGATGATGGTGATGATGGTGATGATGGTGATGATGGTGATGATGGTGATGATGGTGATGATGGTGATGATGGTGATGATGGTGATGATGGTGATGATGGTGATGATGGTGATGATGGTGATGATGGTGATGATGGTGATGATGGTGATGATGGTGATGATGGTGATGATGGTGATGATGGTGATGATGGTGATGATGGTGATGATGGTGATGATGGTGATGATGGTGATGATGGTGATGATGGTGATGATGGTGATGATGGTGATGATGGTGATGATGGTGATGATGGTGATGATGGTGATGATGGTGATGATGGTGATGATGGTGATGATGGTGATGATGGTGATGATGGTGATGATGGTGATGATGGTGATGATGGTGATGATGGTGATGATGGTGATGATGGTGATGATGGTGATGATGGTGATGATGGTGATGATGGTGATGATGGTGATGATGGTGATGATGGTGATGATGGTGATGATGGTGATGATGGTGATGATGGTGATGATGGTGATGATGGTGATGATGGTGATGAGTGCGGTGATGATGGTGATGATGGTGATGATGATGATGATGATGGTGATGATGGTGATGATGGTGATGATGGTGATGATGGTGAGGGTGGTGATGATTGTGATGATGGTGATGATGGTGATGATGATGATGATGGTGATGATGGTGATGATGGTGATGATGGTGATGATGGTGATGATGGTGATGATGGTGATGATGGTGATGATGGTGATGATGGTGATGATGGTGATGATGGTGATGATGGTGATGATGGTGATGATGGTGATGATGGTGATGATGGTGATGAGTGCAGTGATGGTGATGATGGTGATGGTGGTGATGATTGTGATGATGGTGATGATGGTGATGATAGTGATGATGGTGATGATGGTGATGATGGTGATGATGGTGATGATGGTGATGATGGTGATGATGGTGATGATGGTGATGATAGTGACGATTGTAGTGAACAATATACACACCGAAAGAATAAAAAGAGTAACGTATCAGATTCGACCTTAAGTCATCGACTTTATTTCACAGAATCCAAAAACATATCATAAATATACTGCTTTTAAAGATACCAAAATACGGTACCATGGGCTGACACTTCTTGCGGGAAGATCAGACGATCAGTTTGACAGAAAACGTTTAGACGATACTCGATTCAGCGACTACAGGACGACCAAAAATAATGAGTATTCACAATAAGTTTTTTTTTTTTTTTTTTTTTAACCACTACAAATGTCAACTGAAATGGTTTTCAGGCCTCTGCGTTTTGTAATGCGGACGGTATTTTATTCTTAGATTAACTTGAAAAAGCAAGAACCATCAATATCGCAATATCGAATTTTGAATGGCATCAGTCGTGCGTTTGTAGGCTAATAATCACATCGTGGCTTCACTTTTTGACACCACTGTATTTTACAATCCGTAAAGAAATCCGTTTCTGTATATCGAACGATCAAGGCGAAACTCTACACTAGCGCAAAGTCCATCACCCCATCCTCTATAAATGTTAAGCGAATATCGTAAAGAGTTGAGTTGAAAAATATATGTACTACAAACTGTACTGAGATATCGTCTGTTTCTTTTTCCTCTCTTGCCCGGTTCTTTTTCTTACAAATCTCCGAAATCGGATAGTGGCCAGTGAGCTGGAAACAAAGTGAAAAAAAGGGTACAGTTTTTTTTTATCGCGCAGTGCAAATTTTCTTGTTTTTTTTGACGGAAAATATTTCGTGCGCAAGTTTTTCACGTGGTATAAACAAAAGTTCGGGAATAATGTCAGAAGAGTGGTCGCAGTTTTTAGAATCAGCTACCGTGCTCATTCTCAGGGATATTCTCCGATCTTTAAAGTTGCAAACCGGTGGAAGCAAAGCGGAACTGAAGCAGTGGCAAAGTTCACTGAAGATAAACTCCTCAAATTAGTGCGAGAGAATTCTTCAACCACGGACGAATTTGTTCAGGTAGGCGATAATTCGGCTGAAAATGAATCACACGATGAGGTGGAGGATCAACTCGATGAGGAATTTTAGATAGACTTCGCAGAATCTGCAGAAGGAAGGAGGAAATAGCGAAACTCAAACAACAACTTCGACAATTACAGCTAGAAGAGGAAGGTACTGGTACAACATCATCCCTTTCGTGTAACTTCAAGGACGTCGAAGATTCCATTCCAAGATTCAGTGGAGACGACAATTTCTCTATTCAACGTTGGATCGAACAATTTGAAGACTATTCGGACAAGGCGAAGCTTATTTGTGGAAAAGACTCCTTCGAGGCACAGCGAAGCTGTTTGTCAGGACAATTTGCCCTAGGAATTGGACCGAGCTGAAGACATCACTCAAGAATGAATTCGAAAAGACTGTAACTAAAGCTGATGTTTATGATGAACTCCGTAATAGAAAGAAGCTGCGGGAAGAAACGGTGCAGCAATATGTTTTGAATATGCAAGAAATTGCATCTCATAGCAGAATAGAAGAGGAAGATTTAATACAGTTCATAATCAGAGGTATCCGAATTGATACCGAAATGAATAAATCAATCTAATACAGTGCGAACAATATGATATAATTGTGCTGACAAAGTAGTGAAAAGAAGGATAAAGTAACTTGCTACAAGTGTGGTGAACAAGGTGAACCAGCTGTTCAAAAGGGAAGCCCGTGAAGACGCTACAAGGGAATAATCTGCAAAATAGCGAAACAACTACACAGCAAGAAATCAAACAATTTCCAGTGGACAAAACGGCGAACGATTCATCGGCCAATGGGTTTGAACGACACATACATTACCAATTTATGAGCGAGAACATAGAGACTTCGGTTAAGCTTTTGACGTTGCTGGACTCTGGAAGCCCCATAAGCTTTGTATAGGAACAATTCGTACCATCATTTATGCTTACCAAACCAGGCCCGGAAAATTCGTCTTACTGTGGGGTCAATAATAGCCCTCTGGATGTCTTGGGAAGTACAAGTAGTAAAATTATGTTTGAAAATATGTTTATAAATTTGCACATATTGGTTGTTAGAAAATATTCAATGAGCTATCCAATCATTTTAGGTAGAGATTTCCTAGCAAGAATTGGTTTGGTGTTTCAAATACAGTCCAAGAATAACTCGGATGCAAACCATCAAGACTCTTCTACTCAAGATAATCCAGTTTCAAAACACAACGACACCGATGATGACGTAAGCGATGTTGATGGACAAAGTCCATCAAATTTTGAATATTGACACAGACTGTGAAGAATGTAAGTTACAAATCAACATTAATAATGAAATAACTAATATTGTTAAGGATAAGGTGTTAGAGATAATGCGACATTTAACCCATCCAGTGAGTTTAAAATGCGAATTGTTTTGTCGAAGCAAATACGTTTCCATTTCCCTCCGAGGAGATTACCCTATTCCCACAAGGTTGAACTTCGAAAGATTTTGAGTGACCTTCTATCTAAGGGTATAGTTCTCGTTCAGAAAAAGAACAAAGAGTTAAGACTTTGTGTTGATTTTCGAGAACTGAATAAAATAACTACACGCGATAACTACCCCCTACCTCTAATAGAACACCAATTAGATTGTCTTAAGGATAAAATATATTTTTCAACATTAGAGCTCAAGAATGGTTTCCACCATGTAGCTTTAGATGAAGAATCTATCAAATACACTTCATTCATAACGCCCTTAGGGCAATATGAATATGTCAGAATGCCATTTGGGCTTAAAAATGCCCCATCCGTGTTTGAACGATACATGAAGTATATTTTTAGGAAATTGATTTCAGAAGCTAAGATACTAACCTATTTAGATGACATCCTTATAGCAACAGAAACGATAGAAGAACAAATCCTCAACGAAGTAGTAGATATTATAATATAGGGTCCGCCAAATAACTTTTTTTTTTTGAAAATGCTATAAAAAAAACTACTGAATATTTTCTGAAATTTCTTTTTTTATTTGAAAGTACAATCCTTCCGGTTAATAATAGAAAATAATTTCATTCAAATGTCTGCCTCGGCTGGCCATGCAGTAGCCTACACGATCGGTCCAATTTTTAAGCACATTATCGATTGTGTGCAGCTGTATTTCACCAATGGCTTCACGAATATTGTCCTTTAAAGCGTCAATTGTCTATGGCTTGTCGGCGTAACACTTATCTTTGACGGCACCCCACAAATAATAGTCCAACGGTGTCAAATCGCAGCTCCGAGGTGGCCAAACGACATCAGCTCTGCGGCTGATAATGCGATCTTCAAAAACAGGGCGCAAAACATCGAGTGCAGCTTCGGCTGTGTGGCACGTAGCGCCTTCCTGTTGAAACCAAATGTTGCCAATATCCTCTTCAATTTTTGTGAACAAAAATTCGTTAATATTATAGTTACGAACTAGAGACACTTTCTATTATATACGCTTTACGTAGATTCAAAGTATATCTAATTGGAATTCGATTTAAGATCGTTACTGACTGTCAGGCTCTAACTTTAACCCTGCATAAGAAGGTTTTAAATCCACGTATTTCCCGACTTTAGAATCGAACACAGACATGGGAGTCGAATGACGCACGTAGACGCTTTAAGTAGATGTTTTAACATCCTTTATGTCACGGATGAATCTTTCGAGTTTGTTCTGGCAGCTGCGCAAAGACAAGATCCTAAAGTTGTTGCTATCGCTTCCGAGTTAGAAAAAGTAGAAAGCAGACTTTTTGAAATAATTGATGGTTTAGTCTATCGTAAAGCTAAAAATAAAGTCCTTTTCTACGTGCCATCCCATATGGTTAAACAGGTAATACGTACACACCATGAAGCTTTGTGTCATGTGGGCTTCGAAAAGTGTTTTGAGTACATATCAGGAATCTATTGGTTTCCGAAAATGAAGGAGAAAATAAGACAGTACATCAAGAGTTGAAAACTTCAAGGTAATCTCCACTCAATACCTAAGGGAGATATTCCTTTTGATACCCTATACGTTGACCATCTTGGCCCCTTGGCGAATTCACGTTCCCACAAAAAGTATATTTTCTTGGTTATCGATGGCTTATTAAGTTTATTAAACTGTACCCAGTTAAGACAACTCAGAGTAAAGAGGTGATAGCTTGTCTAAATTTATATTTCGAAAACTATTCCAGGCCAAATAGAATAGTTTCGGATCGTTTACATCTAAAGAATTTTCCGAATTTCTAAGCAAAAGTAATGTTGAACATATAGAAGTTGCAACACATTCTCCCCAGTCGAATGGGCAAGTCGAGCGGATTAACCGAATTCTTGTTCCAATGTTGGCGAAAGATTGCGACGCTCAGTCAACTGTGGAATGGGACAAGCATATAGCCAAGATTGAGTATACTCTTAATAATACTTTGAGTAGGAGTACAGGTTTTACACCCAGCATGCTTTTGTTTGGTTGGAATCAAAAAGGGGTAATTTGCGATAAGATTATGGAGTTTTTAATTAACACAATAGAAGATAAAAGAGCGGACATAGATAGCATAAGAGCCGAAGCCGTAAGAAATATCGAAAAGAATCAGGTATACTACGATAAACGGCATAAGCAGCCACTAACTTATAAAAAGGGTGATTATGTTATGATAAAAAATGTAGTAACAACTCCTAGTGTTAACAAAAAACTATTCGCGAGATATAGAGGTCATTATGAGGTAAAAGAAGTCCTTCCTAATGATCGTTACGTCATCGCCGATATCGATGGTCTACAATTGACGCGAATATCATATAAAGGTGTATCATCGCCAGCTAATATGAGGCCATATACGTGTGAAGTAGACTTTGAGCTTGATACAAATCAAGGTACAGTTACAAATATATAATGCAAATTTGAATTTTCTATTTTCATATTTTCATTTTGTGGACTTAAACCCAAACCATTTTTGTGAAGGATAATCGGAAATAAACGGAGAAGCTTACCTTGTATAAGTATACTAATATTCATTTTCTGAATTCTTGATACTACTAAAATATAATTTTTTTTTCACTACATACATATATATGTATATTACGTAATATAATCCCACATTGTTCGATACAATTTTATAAACAAACATTTATCTGTATGAACGGTATAAATAATGAATTAAAACTTAAATTTATTATATGTATATATATCCATATGTGCCTATACGCATTACCAGTAAAGTAATTACAATTGCATTGTAACTATTGTAAGTAAAATAGTACGGATGTTTAACGTAGAGTTTTCACTGTAATGATGATTTTGCCCCTAGCAAAAGTTTTGCCCGCTGATTGATAATCGGGTCGATTACCTGGTCAGGTTGGCCGAATTGTAGGCTAATAATCACATCGTGGCTTCACTTTTTGACACCAATGTATTTTACACCCAATCCATAAAGAAATCCGTTTCTGTATATCGAACGATCAAGGCAAAACTCTACACTAGCGCAAAGTCCATCAAAAAACTTAAATAAATGTTAAGCGAATATCATAAAGAGTTGAGTTGAAAAATGTACTACAAACTGTACTGAGATATCGTCTGTTTTTTTATCCTCTCTTGCCCGGTTCTTTTTCCACCATCATGTACAATCCCCATCCGCACAAGCTTCAGCTAAACCATCACTAGCACCACATAAGCATCAATAGAATCTATATCTGTCGCCATCATTGTTGGCACATCATCACCATCGTCACCCTCATCACCATCATCACCCTCATCACCATCATCACCATCATCACCATCATCACCATCATCACCATCATCACCATCATCACCATCATCACCATCATCACCATCATCACCATCCTCACCATCATCACCATCATCACCATCATCACCATCATCACCATCCTCACCATCATCACCGTCATCGCCAATATCACCATCATCACCATCATCACCATCATCACCATCATCACCATCATCACCATCCTCACCATCATCACCATCATCACCATCATCACCATCATCACCATCCTCACCATCATCACCGTCATCGCCAATATCACCATCATCACCATCATCACCATCATCACCATCATCACCATCATCACCATCATCACCATCATCACCATCATCACCATCCTCACCATCATCATCATAATCGCCATCATCATCATAATCTCCATCATCACCATCATCACCATCATCACCATCATCACCATCATCACCATCATTACCATCATCACCATCATCGCCATCATCACCATCATCACCGTCATCGCCATCATCACCATCATCACCGTCATCACCATCATCACCATCATCACCATCATCACCATCATCACCATCATCACCATCATCACCATCATCACCATCATCACCATCATCACCATCATCACCATCATCACCATCATCACCATCATCACCATCATCACCATCATCACCATCATCACCATCATCACCATCATCACCATCATCACCATCATCACCATCATCACCATCACCACCATCATCACCATCCTCACCATCATCACCATCATCACCGTCATCGCCATCATCACCATCATCAGCATCATAACCATCATCACCATCATCACCATCCTCAACATCATCACCATCATCACCATCATCACCATCATCACCATCATCACCATCATCACCATCATCACCATCATCACCGTCATCACCATCATCACCATCATCACCATCATCACCATTATCACAATCATCAACACCCTCACCATCATCACCATCATCAGAATCGATATCATCACCATCACCATCATCACCATCATCACCATCCTCACCATCATCACCATCATCACCATCATCACCATCATCACCATCATCACCATCATCACCATCATCACCATCATCACCATCCTCACCATCATCACCATCATCGCCAATATCACCATCATCACCATCATCACCATCATCACCATCATCACCATCATCACCATCCTCACCATCATCACCATCATCACCATCATCACCATCATCACCATCCTCACCATCATCACCGTCATCGCCAATATCACCATCATCACCATCATCACCATCATCACCATCATCACCATCATCACCATCATCACCATCATCACCATCATCACCATCATCACCATCATCACCATCCTCACCATCATCATCATAATCGCCATCATCATCATAATCTCCATCATCACCATCATCACCATCATCACCATCATCACCATCATCACCATCATCACCATCATCACCATCATCACCATCATCACCATCATCACCATCATCACCATCATCACCATCATCACCATCATCACCATCATCACCATCATCACCATCATCACCATCATCACCATCATCACCATCATCACCATCATCACCATCACCACCATCATCACCATCCTCACCATCATCACCATCATCACCGTCATCGCCATCATCACCATCATCAGCATCATAACCATCATCACCATCATCACCATCCTCACCATCATCACCATCATCACCATCATCACCATCATCACCAACATCACCATCCTCACCATCATCACCATCATCACCGTCATCGCCATCATCACCATCATCAGCATCATAACCATCATCACCATCATCACCATCCTCACCATCATCACCATCATCACCATCATCACCATCATCACCATCATCACCATCATCACCATCATCACCATCATCACCGTCATCACCATCATCACCATCATCACCATCATCACAATCATCAACACCCTCACCATCATCACCATCATCAGAATCGCCATCATCAAAATCACCATCATCACCATCCTCACCATCCTCACCATCATCACCATCATCACCATCATCACCATCATCACCATCATGACCATCATCTCCATCATCACCATCATCACCATCATCACCATCATCACCATCATCACCATCATCACCATCATCACCATCATCACCATCATCACCATCATCACCATCATCACCATCATCACCATCATCACCATCATCACCATCATCACCATCGTCACCCTCATCACCATCATCACCATCATCACCATCATCACCATCATCACCATCATCACCATCATCACCATCATCACCCTCATCACCATCATCACCATCATCACCATCCTCACCAGCATCACCATCGTCACCCTCATCACCATCATCACCCTCATCACCATCATCACCATCATCACCATCATTACCATCATCACCATCATCGCCATCATCACCATCATCACCGTCATCGCCATCATCACCATCATCACCGTCATCACCATCATCACCGTCATCACCATCATCACCATCATCACCATCATCACCATCATCACCATCATCACCATCATCACCATCATCACCATCCTCACCATCATCACCATCATCACCATCATCACCATCATCACCATCATCACCATCATCACCATCATCACCATCATCACCATTATCACCATAATCACCATCATCACCATCATCACCATCCTCACCATCATCACCATCGTCACCCTCATCACCATCATCACCATCACCATCATCACCATCATCACCATCATCACCATCATCACCATCCTCACCATCATCACTATCATCACCGTCATCGCCATCATCACCATCATCCCCATCATCACCATCATGTACATCCTCATCATAATCGCCATCATCATCATAACCTCATTATTATCATCACCATCACTATCACCATCATAACCATCATCGCCATCATCTCCATCATCACCATCCTCACCATCATCACCATCATCACCCTCATCACCATCATCACCATCATCACCATCATCACCATCATCACCATCATCACCATCGTCACCCTCATCACCATCATCACCATCATCACCATCATCACCATCATCACCATCATCACCATCATCACCATCATCACCATCATCACCATCATCACCATCATCACCATCATCACCATCATCACCATCATCACCATCATCACCATCATCACCATCATCACCATCATCACCATCCTCACCATCATCACCATCATCACCGTCATCGCCATCATCACCATCATCACCATCATCACCATCGTTACCCTCATCACCATCATCACCATCATCACCATCATCACCATCATCACCATCATCACCATCATCACCATCCTCACCATCATCACCATCATCACCGTCATCGCCATCATCACCATCATCACCATCATGATGATGGTTATGATGGTGATGATGGTGATGATGGCGATGACGGTGATGATGGTGATGATGGTGAGGATGGTGATGATGGTGATGATGGTGATGATGGTGATGATGGTGATGATGGTGATGATGGTGATGATGGTGATGATGGTGATGATGGTGATGATGGTGATGATGGTGATGATGGTGATGATGGTGATGATGGTGATGATGGTGATGATGGTGATGATGGTGATGATGGTGATGATGGTGATGATGGTGATGATGGTGATGATGGTGATGATGGTGATGATGGTGATGATGGTGATGATGGTGATGATGGTGATGATGGTGATGATGGTGATGATGGTGATGATGGTGATGATGGTGATGATGGTGATGATGGTGATGATGGTGATGATGGTGATGATGGTGATGATGGTGATGATGGTGATGATGGTGATGATGGTGATGATGGTGATGATGGTGATGATGGTGATGATGGTGATGATGGTGATGATGGTGATGATGGTGATGATGGTGATGATGGTGATGATGGTGATGATGGTGATGATGGTGATGATGGTGATGATGGTGATGAGTGCGGTGATGATGGTGATGATGGTGATGATGATGATGATGGTGATGATGGTGATGATGGTGATGATGGTGATGATGGTGAGGGTGGTGATGATTGTGATGATGGTGATGATGGTGATGATGATGATGATGGTGATGATGGTGATGATGGTGATGATGGTGATGATGGTGATGATGGTGATGATGGTGATGATGGTGATGATGGTGATGATGGTGATGATGGTGATGATGGTGATGATGGTGATGATGGTGATGATGGTGATGAGTGCAGTGATGGTGATGATGGTGATGGTGGTGATGATTGTGATGATGGTGATGATGGTGATGATAGTGATGACGGTGATGATGGTGATGATGGTGATGATGGTGATGATGGTGATGATGGTGATGATAGTGACGATTGTAGTGAACAATATACACACCGAAAGAATAAAAAGAGTAACGTATCAGATTCGACCTTATGTCATCGACTTTATTTCACAGAATCCAAAAACATATCATAAATATACTGCTTTTAAAGATACCAAAATACGGTACCATGGGCTGACACTTCTTGCGGGAAGATCAGACGATCAGTTTGACAGAAAACGTTTAGACGATACTCGATTCAGCGACTACAGGACGACCAAAAATAATGAGTATTCACAATAAGTTTTTTTTTTTTTTTTTTTTTAACCACTACAAATGTCAACTGAAATGGTTTTCAGGCCTCTGCGTTTTGTAATGCGGACGGTATTTTATTCTTAGATTAACTTGAAAAAGCAAGAACCATCAATATTGCAATATCGAATTTTGAATGGCATCAGTCGTGCGTTTGTAGGCTAATAATCACATCGTGGCTTCACTTTTTGACACCACTGTATTTTACAATCCGTAAAGAAATCCGTTTCTGTATATCGAACGATCAAGGCGAAACTCTACACTAGCGCAAAGTCCATCACCCCATCCTCTATAAATGTTAAGCGAATATCGTAAAGAGTTGAGTTGAAAAATATATGTACTACAAACTGTACTGAGATATCGTCTGTTTCTTTTTCCTCTCTTGCCCGGTTCTTTTTCTTACAAATCTCCGAAATCGGATAGTGGCCAGTGAGCTGGAAACAAAGTGAAAAAAAGGGTACAGTTTTTTTTTATCGCGCAGTGCAAATTTTCTTGTTTTTTTTGACGGAAAATATTTCGTGCGCAAGTTTTTCACGTGGTATAAACAAAAGTTCGGGAATAATGTCAGAAGAGTGGTCGCAGTTTTTAGAATCAGCTACCGTGCTCATTCTCAGGGATATTCTCCGATCTTTAAAGTTGCAAACCGGTGGAAGCAAAGCGGAACTGAAGCAGTGGCAAAGTTCACTGAAGATAAACTCCTCAAATTAGTGCGAGAGAATTCTTCAACCACGGACGAATTTGTTCAGGTAGGCGATAATTCGGCTGAAAATGAATCACACGATGAGGTGGAGGATCAACTCGATGAGGAATTTTAGATAGACTTCGCAGAATCTGCAGAAGGAAGGAGGAAATAGCGAAACTCAAACAACAACTTCGACAATTACAGCTAGAAGAGGAAGGTACTGGTACAACATCATCCCTTTCGTGTAACTTCAAGGACGTCGAAGATTCCATTCCAAGATTCAGTGGAGACGACAATTTCTCTATTCAACGTTGGATCGAACAATTTGAAGACTATTCGGACAAGGCGAAGCTTATTTGTGGAAAAGACTCCTTCGAGGCACAGCGAAGCTGTTTGTCAGGACAATTTGCCCTAGGAATTGGACCGAGCTGAAGACATCACTCAAGAATGAATTCGAAAAGACTGTAACTAAAGCTGATGTTTATGATGAACTCCGTAATAGAAAGAAGCTGCGGGAAGAAACGGTGCAGCAATATGTTTTGAATATGCAAGAAATTGCATCTCATAGCAGAATAGAAGAGGAAGATTTAATACAGTTCATAATCAGAGGTATCCGAATTGATACCGAAATGAATAAATCAATCTAATACAGTGCGAACAATATGATATAATTGTGCTGACAAAGTAGTGAAAAGAAGGATAAAGTAACTTGCTACAAGTGTGGTGAACAAGGTGAACCAGCTGTTCAAAAGGGAAGCCCGTGAAGACGCTACAAGGGAATAATCTGCAAAATAGCGAAACAACTACACAGCAAGAAATCAAACAATTTCCAGTGGACAAAACGGCGAACGATTCATCGGCCAATGGGTTTGAACGACACATACATTACCAATTTATGAGCGAGAACATAGAGACTTCGGTTAAGCTTTTGACGTTGCTGGACTCTGGAAGCCCCATAAGCTTTGTATAGGAACAATTCGTACCATCATTTATGCTTACCAAACCAGGCCCGGAAAATTCGTCTTACTGTGGGGTCAATAATAGCCCTCTGGATGTCTTGGGAAGTACAAGTAGTAAAATTATGTTTGAAAATATGTTTATAAATTTGCACATATTGGTTGTTAGAAAATATTCAATGAGCTATCCAATCATTTTAGGTAGAGATTTCCTAGCAAGAATTGGTTTGGTGTTTCAAATACAGTCCAAGAACAACTCGGATGCAAACCATCAAGACTCTTCTACTCAAGATAATCCAGTTTCAAAACACAACGACACCGATGATGACGTAAGCGATGTTGATGGACAAAGTCCATCAAATTTTGAATATTGACACAGACTGTGAAGAATGTAAGTTACAAATCAACATTAATAATGAAATAACTAATATTGTTAAGGATAAGGTGTTAGAGATAATGCGACATTTAACCCATCCAGTGAGTTTAAAATGCGAATTGTTTTGTCGAAGCAAATACGTTTCCATTTCCCTCCGAGGAGATTACCCTATTCCCACAAGGTTGAACTTCGAAAGATTTTGAGTGACCTTCTATCTAAGGGTATAGTTCTCGTTCAGAAAAAGAACAAAGAGTTAAGACTTTGTGTTGATTTTCGAGAACTGAATAAAATAACTACACGCGATAACTACCCCCTACCTCTAATAGAACACCAATTAGATTGTCTTAAGGATAAAATATATTTTTCAACATTAGAGCTCAAGAATGGTTTCCACCATGTAGCTTTAGATGAAGAATCTATCAAATACACTTCATTCATAACGCCCTTAGGGCAATATGAATATGTCAGAATGCCATTTGGGCTTAAAAATGCCCCATCCGTGTTTGAACGATACATGAAGTATATTTTTAGGAAATTGATTTCAGAAGCTAAGATACTAACCTATTTAGATGACATCCTTATAGCAACAGAAACGATAGAAGAACAAATCCTCAACGAAGTAGTAGATATTATAATATAGGGTCCGCCAAATAACTTTTTTTTTTTGAAAATGCTATAAAAAAAACTACTGAATATTTTCTGAAATTTCTTTTTTTATTTGAAAGTACAATCCTTCCGGTTAATAATAGAAAATAATTTCATTCAAATGTCTGCCTCGGCTGGCCATGCAGTAGCCTACACGATCGGTCCAATTTTTAAGCACATTATCGATTGTGTGCAGCTGTATTTCACCAATGGCTTCACGAATATTGTCCTTTAAAGCGTCAATTGTCTATGGCTTGTCGGCGTAACACTTATCTTTGACGGCACCCCACAAATAATAGTCCAACGGTGTCAAATCGCAGCTCCGAGGTGGCCAAACGACATCAGCTCTGCGGCTGATAATGCGATCTTCAAAAACAGGGCGCAAAACATCGAGTGCAGCTTCGGCTGTGTGGCACGTAGCGCCTTCCTGTTGAAACCAAATGTTGCCAATATCCTCTTCAATTTTTGTGAACAAAAATTCGTTAATATTATAGTTACGAACTAGAGACACTTTCTATTATATACGCTTTACGTAGATTCAAAGTATATCTAATTGGAATTCGATTTAAGATCGTTACTGACTGTCAGGCTCTAACTTTAACCCTGCATAAGAAGGTTTTAAATCCACGTATTTCCCGACTTTAGAATCGAACACAGACATGGGAGTCGAATGACGCACGTAGACGCTTTAAGTAGATGTTTTAACATCCTTTATGTCACGGATGAATCTTTCGAGTTTGTTCTGGCAGCTGCGCAAAGACAAGATCCTAAAGTTGTTGCTATCGCTTCCGAGTTAGAAAAAGTAGAAAGCAGACTTTTTGAAATAATTGATGGTTTAGTCTATCGTAAAGCTAAAAATAAAGTCCTTTTCTACGTGCCATCCCATATGGTTAAACAGGTAATACGTACACACCATGAAGCTTTGTGTCATGTGGGCTTCGAAAAGTGTTTTGAGTACATATCAGGAATCTATTGGTTTCCGAAAATGAAGGAGAAAATAAGACAGTACATCAAGAGTTGAAAACTTCAAGGTAATCTCCACTCAATACCTAAGGGAGATATTCCTTTTGATACCCTATACGTTGACCATCTTGGCCCCTTGGCGAATTCACGTTCCCACAAAAAGTATATTTTCTTGGTTATCGATGGCTTATTAAGTTTATTAAACTGTACCCAGTTAAGACAACTCAGAGTAAAGAGGTGATAGCTTGTCTAAATTTATATTTCGAAAACTATTCCAGGCCAAATAGAATAGTTTCGGATCGTTTACATCTAAAGAATTTTCCGAATTTCTAAGCAAAAGTAATGTTGAACATATAGAAGTTGCAACACATTCTCCCCAGTCGAATGGGCAAGTCGAGCGGATTAACCGAATTCTTGTTCCAATGTTGGCGAAAGATTGCGACGCTCAGTCAACTGTGGAATGGGACAAGCATATAGCCAAGATTGAGTATACTCTTAATAATACTTTGAGTAGGAGTACAGGTTTTACACCCAGCATGCTTTTGTTTGGTTGGAATCAAAAAGGGGTAATTTGCGATAAGATTATAGAGTTTTTAATTAACACAATAGAAGATAAAAGAGCGGACATAGATAGCATAAGAGCCGAAGCCGTAAGAAATATCGAAAAGAATCAGGTATACTACGATAAACGGCATAAGCAGCCACTAACTTATAAAAAGGGTGATTATGTTATGATAAAAAATGTAGTAACAACTCCTAGTGTTAACAAAAAACTATTCGCGAGATATAGAGGTCATTATGAGGTAAAAGAAGTCCTTCCTAATGATCGTTACGTCATCGCCGATATCGATGGTCTACAATTGACGCGAATATCATATAAAGGTGTATCATCGCCAGCTAATATGAGGCCATATACGTGTGAAGTAGACTTTGAGCTTGATACAAATCAAGGTGGCGATCCTCATAACAATACAAATATATAATGCAAATTTGAATTTTCTATTTTCATATTTTCATTTTGTGGACTTAAACCCAAACCATTTTTGTGAAGGATAATCGGAAATAAACGGAGAAGCTTACCTTGTATAAGTATACTAATATTCATTTTCTGAATTCTTGATACTACTAAAATATAATTTTTTTTTCACTACATACATATATATGTATATTACGTAATATAATCCCACATTGTTCGATACAATTTTATAAACAAACATTTATCTGTATGAACGGTATAAATAATGAATTAAAACTTAAATTTATTATATGTATATATATCCATATGTGCCTATACGCATTACCAGTAAAGTAATTACAATTGCATTGTAACTATTGTAAGTAAAATAGTACGGATGTTTAACGTAGAGTTTTCACTGTAATGATGATTTTGCCCCTAGCAAAAGTTTTGCCCGCTGATTGATAATCGGGTCGATTACCTGGTCAGGTTGGCCGAATTGTAGGCTAATAATCACATCGTGGCTTCACTTTTTGACACCAATGTATTTTACACCCAATCCATAAAGAAATCCGTTTCTGTATATCGAACGATCAAGGCAAAACTCTACACTAGCGCAAAGTCCATCAAAAAACTTAAATAAATGTTAAGCGAATATCATAAAGAGTTGAGTTGAAAAATGTACTACAAACTGTACTGAGATATCGTCTGTTTTTTTATCCTCTCTTGCCCGGTTCTTTTTCCACCGTTAATTACCACCATTGACATCGGCTTCATTGCCATCCATGTACAATCCCCATCCGCACAAGCTTCAGCTAAACCATCACTAGCACCACATAAGCATCAATAGAATCTATATCTGTCGCCATCATTGTTGGCACATCATCACCATCGTCACCCTCATCACCATCATCACCCTCATCACCATCATCACCATCATCACCATCATCACCATCATCACCATCATCACCATCATCACCATCATCACCATCATCACCATCATCACCATCCTCACCATCATCACCATCATCACCATCATCACCATCATCACCATCCTCACCATCATCACCGTCATCGCCAATATCACCATCATCACCATCATCACCATCATCACCATCATCACCATCCTCACCATCATCACCATCATCACCATCATCACCATCATCACCATCCTCACCATCATCACCGTCATCGCCAATATCACCATCATCACCATCATCACCATCATCACCATCATCACCATCATCACCATCATCACCATCATCACCATCATCACCATCATCACCATCCTCACCATCATCATCATAATCGCCATCATCATCATAATCTCCATCATCACCATCATCACCATCATCACCATCATCACCATCATCACCATCATCACCATCATTACCATCATCACCATCATCGCCATCATCACCATCATCACCGTCATCGCCATCATCACCATCATCACCGTCATCACCATCATCACCATCATCACCATCATCACCATCATCACCATCATCACCATCATCACCATCAGCACCATCATCACCATCATCACCATCATCACCATCATCACCATCATCACCATCATCACCATCATCACCATCATCACCATCATCACCATCATCACCATCATCACCATCACCACCATCATCACCATCCTCACCATCATCACCATCATCACCGTCATCGCCATCATCACCATCATCAGCATCATAACCATCATCACCATCATCACCATCCTCACCATCATCACCATCATCACCATCATCACCATCATCACCATCATCACCATCATCACCATCATCACCATCATCACCGTCATCACCATCATCACCATCATCACCATCATCACCATCCTCACCATCATCACCATCATCACCGTCATCGCCATCATCACCATCATCACCATCATGTACATCCTCACCATCATCACCATCATCACCCTCATCACCATCATCATCATAATCGCCATCATCATCATAACCTCATTATTATCATCACCATCACTATCACCATCATAACCATCATCGCCATCATCTCCATCATCACCGTCGTCACCATCATCACCATCATCACCATCATCACCATCCTCACCATCATCACCATCATCACCCTCATCACCATCATCACCATCATCACCATCCTCACCAGCATCACCATCGTCACCCTCATCACCATCATCACCCTCATCACCATCATCACCATCATCACCATCATTACCATCATCACCATCATCGCCATCATCACCATCATCACCGTCATCGCCATCATCACCATCATCACCGTCATCACCATCATCACCATCATCACCATCATCACCATCATCACCATCACCACCATCACCACCATCCTCACCATCCTCACCATCATCACCGTCATCGCCATCATCACCATCATCACCATCATCACCATCATCACCATCATCACCATCCTCACCATCATCACCATCATCACCATCATCACCATCATCACCATCATCACCATCATCACCATCATCACCATCATCACCATCATCACCATCATCACCATCATCACCATCATCACCATCATCACCATCATCACCATCCTCACCATCATCACCATCATCACCATCATCACCATCATCACCATCATCACCATCATCACCATCATCACCATCATCACCATCCTCACCATCATCACCATCATCACCGTCATCGCCATCATCACCATCATCCCCATCATCACCATCATGTACATCCTCACCATCATCACCATCATCACCCTCATCACCATCATCATCATAATCGCCATCATCATCATAACCTCATTATTATCATCACCATCACTATCACCATCATAACCATCATCGCCATCATCTCCATCATCACCATCCTCACCATCATCACCATCATCACCCTCATCACCATCATCACCATCATCACCATCATCACCATCATCACCATCATCACCATCGTCACCCTCATCACCATCATCACCATCATCACCATCATCACCATCATCACCATCATCACCATCATCACCATCATCACCATCATCACCATCATCACCATCATCACCATCATCACCATCATCACCATCATCACCATCATCACCATCATCACCATCATCACCATCCTCACCATCATCACCATCATCACCATCATCACCATCATCACCATCATCACCATTATCACCATAATCACCATCATCACCATCATCACCATCATCACCATCATCACCATCATCACCATCATCACCATTATCACCATAATCACCATCATCACCATCATCACCATCCTCACCATCCTCACCATCATCACCATCGTCACCCTCATCACCATCATCACCATCACCATCATCACCATCATCACCATCATCACCATCATCACCATCCTCACCATCATCACCATCATCACCGTCATCGCCATCATCACCATCATCCCCATCATCACCATCATGTACATCCTCACCATCATCACCATCATCACCCTCATCACCATCATCATCATAATCGCCATCATCATCATAACCTCATTATTATCATCACCATCACTATCACCATCATAACCATCATCGCCATCATCTCCATCATCACCATCCTCACCATCATCACCATCATCACCCTCATCACCATCATCACCATCATCACCATCATCACCATCATCACCATCATCACCATCGTTACCCTCATCACCATCATCACCATCATCACCATCATCACCATCATCACCATCATCACCATCATCACCATCATCACCATCATCACCATCATCACCATCATCACCATCATCACCATCATCACCATCATCACCATCATCACCATCATCATCATAATCGCCATCATCACCATCATCACCGTCATCGCCATCATCACCATCATCACCATCATCACCATCATCACCATCATCACCATCACCACCATCACCACCATCCTCACCATCCTCACCATCATCACCGTCATCGCCATCATCACCATCATCACCATCATCACCATCATCACCATCATCACCATCCTCACCATCATCACCATCATCACCATCATCACCATCATCACCATCATCACCATCATCACCATCATCACCATCATCACCATCATCACCATCCTCACCATCATCACCATCATCACCGTCATCGCCATCATCACCATCATCCCCATCATCACCATCATGTACATCCTCACCATCATCACCATCATCACCCTCATCACCATCATCATCATAATCGCCATCATCATCATAACCTCATTATTATCATCACCATCACTATCACCATCATAACCATCATCGCCATCATCTCCATCATCACCATCCTCACCATCATCACCATCATCACCCTCATCACCATCATCACCATCATCACCATCATCACCATCATCACCATCATCACCATCGTCACCCTCATCACCATCATCACCATCATCACCATCATCACCATCATCACCATCATCACCATCATCACCATCATCACCATCATCACCATCATCACCATCATCACCATCATCACCATCATCACCATCATCACCATCATCACCATCATCACCATCATCACCATCATCACCATCCTCACCATCATCACCATCATCACCGTCATCGCCATCATCACCATCATCACCATCATGTACATCCTCACCATCATCACCATCATCACCCTCATCACCATCATCATCATAATCGCGATCATCATCATAACCTCATTATTATCATCACCATCACTATCACCATCATAACCATCATCGCCATCATCTCCATCATCACCGTCGTCACCATCATCACCATCATCACCATCATCACCATCATCACCATCCTCACCATCATCACCATCATCACCATCGTTACCCTCATCACCATCATCACCATCATCACCATCATCACCATCATCACCATCATCACCATCATCACCATCATCACCATCATCACCATCATCACCATCATCACCATCATCACCATCATCATCATAATCGCCATCATCACCATCATCACCGTCATCGCCATCATCACCATCATCACCATCATCACCATCATCACTATCTTCACCATCATCACCATCATCACCGTCATCGCCATCATCACCATCGTAACCCTCATCACCATCATCACCATCATCACCATCACCACCATCCTCACCATCCTCACCATCATCACCGTCATCGCCATCATCATCACCATGACCCCTCAAGGTCATTGACCTTATCAAGGTCATTGACCTCATCAAGGTCATTGACCTCATCAAGGTCATTGACCTCATCAAGGTCATTGACCCCTCAAGGTCATTGACCCCTCAAGGTCGTTGACCCCTCAAGATCATTGACCCCTCAAGGTCATATACCCCTCAAGGTCATTGACCCCTCAAGGTCATTGACCCCTCAAGGTCATTGACCCCTCAAGGTCATTGACCCCTCAAGGTCATTGACCCCTCAAGGTCATTGCCCTCTCAAGGTCATTTACAAGGTCACCCGACCTTGATGAGGTCAATGACCTTGAGGGGTCAATGACCTTGATGAGGTCAATGACCTTGAGGGGTCAATGACCTTGATTGGGTCAATGACCTTGATTGGGTCAATGACCTTGATGAGGTCAATGACCTTGATGAGGTCAATGACCTTGAGGGGTCAATGACCTTGATGAGGTCAATGACCTTGAGGGGTCAATGACCTTGAGGGGTCAATGACCTTGAGGGGTCAATGACCTTGAGGGGTAAATGACCTTGATGAGGTGATGAGGGTTACGATGGTGATGATGACGATGACGGTGATGATGGTGATGATGGTGATGATGGTTATGATGGTGATGATGGTGATGATGGCGATGACGGTGATGATGGTGATGATGGTGAGGATGGTGATGATGGTGATGATGGTGATGATGGTGATGATGGTAATGATGGTGATGATGGTGATGATGGTGATGATGGTGATGATGGTGATGATGGTGATGATGGTGATGATGGTGATGATGGTGATGATGGTGATGATGGTGATGATGGTGATGATGGTGATGATGGTGATGATGGTGATGATGGTGATGATGGTGATGATGGTGATGATGGTGATGATGGTGATGATGGTGATGATGGTGATGATGGTGATGATGGTGATGATGGTGATGATGGTGATGATGGTGATGATGGCGATGACGGTGATGATGGTGAGGATGGTGAGGATGGTGGTGATGGTGATGATGGTGATGATGGTGATGATGGTCATGATGGTCATGATGGTCATGATGGTGATGATGGTGATGATGGTGATGATGGTGATGATGGTGATGATGGTGATGATGGTGATGATTGTGATGATGGTGATGATGGTGATGGCGGTGATGGCGGTGATGATGATCATGGTGGTGACGTTGGTGATGAGGGTGACGATGGTGAGGATGGTGATGACGGTGATGATGGTATGATGGCGATGACGGTGATGATGGTGATGATGGTGATGATGGTGATGATGGTGATGATGGTGATGATGGTGATGATGGTGATGGTGATGATGGTGATGATGGTGATGATGGCGATTCTGATGATGGTGATGATGGTGAGGGTGTTGATGATTGTGATGATGGTGATGATGGTGATGATGGTGATGATGGTGATGATGGTGATGATGGTGATGATGGTGATGATGGTGATGATGGTGATGATGGTGATGATGGTGATGATGGTGATGATGGTGATGATGGTGATGATGGTGATGGTGATTCTGATGATGGTGATGATGGTGAGGGTGTTGATGATTGTGATGATGGTGATGACGGTGATGATGGTGATGATGGTGATAATGGTGATGATGGTGATGATGATGATGATGGTGATGATGGTGATGATGGTGATGATGGTGATGATGGTGATGATGGTGATGATGGTGATGATGGTGATGATGGCGATTCTGATGATGGTGATGATGGTGAGGGTGTTGATGATTGTGATGATGGTGATGATGGTGATGATGGTGATGATGGTGATGATGGTGATGATGGTGATGATGGTGATGATGGTGATGATGGTGATGATGGTGATGATGGTGATGATGGTGATGATGGTGATGGTGATGATGGTGATGATGGTGATGATGGCGATTCTGATGATGGTGATGATGGTGAGGGTGTTGATGATTGTGATGATGGTGATGACGGTGATGATGGTGATGATGGTGATAATGGTGATGATGGTGATGATGGTGATGATGGTGATGATGGTGATGATGGTGATGATGGTGATGATGGTGATGATGGTGATGATGGTGATGATGGTGATGATGGTGATGATGGTGATGATGGTGATGATGGTGATGATGGTGATGATGGTGATGATGGTGATGATGGTGATGATGGTGATGATGGTGATGATGGTGATGATGGTGATGATGGTGATGATGGTGATGATGGTGATGATGGTGATGATGGTGATGATTGTGATGATATTGATGAGGGTGACGATGGTGAGGATGGTGATGACGGTGATGATGGTGATGATGGTGATGATGGTGATGATGGTGATGATGGTGATGATGGTGATGATGGTGATGATGGTGATGATGGTGATGATGGTGATGATGGTGATGATGGTGATGATGGTGATGATGGTGATGATGGTGATGATGGTGATGATGGTGATGATGGTGATGATGGTGATGATGGTGATGATGGTGATGATGGTGATGATGGTGATGGTGGTGATGATGGTGATGATGGTGATGATGGTGATGATGGTGATGATGGTGATGATGGTGATGATGGTGATGATGGTGATGATGGTGATGACGGTGATGATGGTGATGATGGTGATGATGGTGATGATGGTGATGATGGTGATGATTGTGATGATATTGATGATGGTGATGATGGTGATGATGGTGATGATGGTGATGATGGTGATGATGGTGATGATGGTGATGATGGTGATGATGGTGATGATGGTGATGATGGTGATGATGGTGATGATGGTGATGATGGTGATGATCGTGATGATCGTGATGACGGTGATGATGGTGATGATGGTCATGATGGTGATGATGGTGATGATGGTGATGATGGTGATGATGGTGATGATGGTGATGATGGTGATGATGGTGATGATGGTGATGATGGTGATGATGGTGATGATGGTGATGATGGTGATGATGGTGATGATGGTGATGATGGTGATGATGGTGATGATGGTGATGATGGTGATGATGGTGATGATGGTGATGATTCTGATGATGGTGATGATGGTGATGATGGTGATGATGGTGATGATGGTGATGATGGTGATGATTGTGATGATGGTGATGATGGTGATGACGGTGATGATGGTGATTATGGTGATGATTGTGATGATGGTGATGATGGTGATGATGGTGATGATGGTGATGATGGTGATGATGGTGATGATGGTGATGAGGGTGATGACGGTGATGATGGTATGATGGCGATGACGGTGATGATGGTGATGATGGTGATGATGGTGATGATGGTGATGATGGTGATGAGGGTGATGATGGTGATGATGGTGATGATGGTGATGATGGTGATGATGGTGATGATGGTGATGATGGCGATGACGGTGATGATGGCGATAACGGTGAAGATAGTGATGATGGCGATGATGGTGATGATTGTGATGATTGTGATGATATTGATGATGCTGATGATGGTGATGATGGTGATGATGGTGATGATGGTGATGATGGTGATGATGGTGATGATGGCGATGACGGTGATGATGGTGATGATGGTGATGATGGTGATGATGGTGATGATGGTGATGATGGTGATGAGGGTGATGATGGTGATGATGGTGATGATGGTGATAATGGTGATGATGGTGATGATGGTGATGATGGTGATGATGGTGATGATGGTGATGATGGTGATGATGGTGATGATGGTGATGATGGTGATGATGGTGATGATGGTGATGATGGTGATGATGGTGATGATGGTGAGGATGGTGATGATGGTGATGATGGTGATGGTGATGATGGTGATGATGGCGATTCTGATGATGGTCATGATGGTGATGATGGTGATGATGGTGATGATGGTGATGATGGTGATGATGGTGATGATGGTGATGATGGTGATGATGGTGATGATGGTGATGATGGTGATGATGGTGATGATGGTGATGATGGTGATGATGGTGATGATGGTGATGATGGTGATGATGGTAATGACGGTGATGATGGTGATGGTGGTGACGATGGTGATGAGGGTGACGATGGTGAGGATGGTGAGGATGGTGATGACGGTGATGATGGTGATGATGGTATGATGGCGATGACGGTGATGATGGTGATGATGTTGATGATGGCGATGACGGTGATGATGGTATGATGGTAATGATGGTGAGGATGGTGATGATGATGTCGATGGTGATGAGGGTGACGATGGTGATGATGGTATTGATGGCGATGATGGCGATTATGATGATGATGGCGATGATGATGAGGATAGTATTGATGGTGGGGATATGGTGATGGTGTTGATGGTGATGATGCTGACGATGGTGATGATGGTGAGGATGGTGATGATGGCGATTATGATGATGATGGCGATTATGATGATGATGGTGATGAGGGTGATGATGGTGATGAGGGTGACGATGGTAATGAGTGCGGTGATGGTGATGATGGTGATGACGGTGATGATGGTGATGATGGTGATGATTCTGATGATGGTGATGATGGTGATGATGGTGATGATGGTGATGATGGTGATGATGGTGATGATGGTGATGATGGTAATGATGGTGATGATGATGATGATGGTGATGAGTGCGGTGATGGTGATAACGGCGATGGTGGTGATGAGGGCGGTGATGGTGATGATAGTGATGAGAGCTGTGATGGTGATGATGGTGATGATGGTGTTGATGGTGATGATGGTGATGGTGGTGATGATGGTGATGATGGTGATGATGGTGATGATGGTGATGATGGTGATGGTGGTGATGGTGTTGATGATGGCGATGATGGTGATGATGGTGATGATGGTGATTATGGTGAGGATGGTGATGATGGCGATTATGATGATGATGGTGATGAGGGTGATGATGTTGGTGGTGGTGATGAGGGTGACGATGGTGATGATGGTGATGAGTGCAGTAATGGTGATGATGGTGATGATGGTGATGATGGTGATGATGGTGATGATGGTGATGATTCTGATGATGGTGATGATGGTGATGATGGTGATGGTGGTGATGATATTGATGAGGGTGACGATGGTGAGGATGGTGATGACGGTGATGATGGTATGATGGCGATGACGGTGATGATGGTGATGATGGTGATGGTGGTGATGATGGTGATGATGGTGATGATGGTGATGATGGTGATGATGGTGATGATGGTGATGATGGTGATGATGGTGATAATGGTGATGATGGTGATGATGGTGATGATGGTGATGATGGTGATGATGGTGATGATGGTGATGATGGTGATGATGGTGATGATGGTGATGATGGTGATGATGGTGATGATGGTGATGATGGTGATGATGGTGATGATGGTGATGATGGTGATGATGGTGATGATGGTGATGATGGTGATGATGGTGATGATGGTGATGATGGTGATGATGGTGATGATGGTGACGATGGTGATGATGGTGATGATGGTGATGATGGTAATGATGGTGATGATGGTGATGATGGTGATGATGGTGAGGGTGATGATGATGGTGATGATGGTGATGATTCTGATGATGGTGATGATGGTGATGATGGTGATGATTGTGATGACGGTGATGATGGTGATGATGGTGATGATGGTGATGATAGTGACGATTGTAGTGAACAATATACACACCGAAAGAATAAAAAGAGTAACGTATCAGATTCGACCTTATGTCATCGACTTTATTTCACAGACTCCAAAAACATATCATAAATATACTGCTTTTAGAGATACCAAAATACGGTACCATGGGCTGACAGTTCTTGCGGGAAGATCAGTCGATCAGTTTGACAGAAAACGTTTAGACGATGCTCGATTCAGCGGCTACAGGACGACCAAAAATAAGTATTCACAATAAGTTTTTTTTTTGTTTTTTTTTTTAAACCACTACATTTCGGCCACCCTGATCGTGTAATCGACCCGATTACATAAGTAATTCATTTTATAAAACAAGATTCATAAAAGTATCTACATGTACATATCTATGAAATAATTTTGATCAATTCCAATTAAACGAGCAATCCAAATAATTATTACTAATAGCTACATGACACATGCGCAGATTTATTTTAATGTATTTATTTATAAATTATTTAAAAAAAAAGCTCTTGAGAAAAGACTTCTAAAAACATTGGCTCAAGTGCGTAAAACTTCACAATTTCTTTATTAATTGCCATCGATCTCATCGCAATCCTCACCATCATCACAGTCCTCATCATACTTCAACTCCTTCGCTGAAACCTCATAAGGCCTCATATTTGCCGGAGAACTGATCCCTTTGTATGGTAACCTAGTCAGCTGTAATCCTTCAATGTCCTTTATAACATATCGGTCGTTCGGCAAAACTTCCGTTACTTCATATGGGCCCTTGAATTTAGCCAAAAGCTTTTTATTTATCCCTGGAGTTGTGACAATATTTTTAGTCATAACATAGTCGCCTACACGATACCGCGTAGGACTTTTATGGCGACTGTCATAATAAGTTTTACTACGTATTTGCTCCCTGGTAATATTTTCTTCGGCCTTATTTCGAATTTCGTCTAGGCTGGCATGAGGAATTCATGCCCTACCAAATAGAAGCATACTAGGAGTAAAACCTGTACTTCGATTCACGGTATTGTTTATGGCATATTCGACCTTAACTATGTGCTTGTCCCAATTACTAGTCGTATCTGCTTCACACTCCTTCGCCAACATAGGAATAAGGACACGATTAAGTCGCTCCACTTGCCCATTCGACTGAGGCGAGTGAGTGGCGACCTTAACATGTACGATATTGTTCTCTTTAATAAATTGTGAGAATTCATTTGAGGTAAAACAAGAACCACGATCAGAAATTATTCTGTTCGGCCTGGAATAATTCTCAAAAAATGATTTTAAACAAAGGATAGCTTTCTTACTTTGAGTGCTTCTCACTGGATATAGTTTGATAAACTTGGTGAAAACATCAACCAAAACAAAAAGATGACACTTTTTCGACCTTGAACTTGATATTGGACCGAGATGGTCTATATGTCTTCTTCTTTTCCTTTTTTCCGGCGTTGTTATGGTCAGAAGTGTAGGACCATAACCTTTCCACTTAACTGCATTCCTACTGGTCCGCTTGTGGGGTTGCCGGTTTGACCTCAGAAAGTAGCGGCAGGCTTCCCGGTTTGGGATTACTTCATCGCTGAGGCCAATCAAATGCTGGTGTTTTTGCATTTGTGCACCAATTGTTTTTCGGCCTGCCTTTTTTTTTTTTTTTTTGTGACACGGGCATGCTCCAGATTTTTTTGTTTGATCTTACTTTTACAACACCGGTGATCTCCAGTCGTGTCAACCCACTGATTTGCATGTACACTTGTGGGGCAGTTTAATGGTGGTGTGCGGCCCTAGGCTCACCTTGGTGTTTTCTAAATTGCCTAGATGTGATTTTTGTTTACCTTTGTTTTAGTCGCCTTTTACGACAAGCGAGAGGTATCGCTGCAAAGATATTCTTAACCCGTCCCTGCACGGGTCACCGAGACGGTCTATATGTAAAGTGTCAAATGGGCACTTTCATTTAGGTATTGAATGTAGGCTACCCTCAAGTTTTCCTGATACGGGTGAAAAATATATACATTTCAAGCATCCTTTAATGACAGTCCTTATCTTGTGTTTCATCTTCGGAAACCAATAAATGCAAGATAGATGTTCAAAACATTTTTCGACCCCTAGGTAACAAAGAGTCTCATGATGAGTGCGAATAACTTGCTCTTCCATGTGTGAAGAGACGTAAAAAAGGACTTTATCTTTCACTTTACGGTAAATAAGACCAATAATCATCTCATCTCAAAATCAGCACTCTCCGTTTTTTCTAATTCGGCAGCAATTGACACAATCTTGGGATCATGTTTTTGAGCTGCTGCCAACACAAACTCAAACGATTCATCATCGATATGAAGGATGTTGAAAGACCTACTAAGAGAGTCAGCATGCGACATGCGATCAGCTTTTCTATGTTCGATTGTGTAATCAAACGATTGTAATTCCAATACCCATCGCGATATACGCGGATTAAGCATCTTTTTCTTTAGGGTTAATGCGAGGGCTTGGCAGTCTGTCACGATCCTAAAGGGTATATCTAAAAGGTATATTCGAAATCGCTTTAAAGCTTTATCGACAATGTTTCCAACTCATAACTATGGTATCTACTCTCTGCTTCCATTGCACGCTTAGAGAAGTAGAACACCGGATGAAATTTGTTGTCTTCCTGTTTTTGAAGTAATACAGCTCCAAAACCTATACTACTTGCATCACAAAGCAGCTCAGTCGCATTGTGCGGACTATAAATAGATAGAACAGGTGCTCCAATCAGTTTAGCTTTTAAAATCTCAAATGCTTCTATTTCTCTAGTACCAAAAACAAAAGGTGCATCTTTTTTTAAAAGATCGTAAAGAGGCTTAGCTATGTTTGCAAAATGTTTGATAAACTTTCTAAAATAGGAACAGAGTCCTAAAAAACTACGTACACTCTTGGGAGAAGATGGTAGTGGGAATTCACTAACTGCCTTGATATTAATATCATTTGGCCTTACGCCTGTTTCATTTATCTTATATCCCAAATAAACAATTTCGTTTCGTAAAAATAAACATTTGTCGAATCTTAATTTAAGTCCCTTCCTTGTAATATTGTTCATAACTTCTTTAAGGGTATCGAGATGCTCTTCAACTGTCTCGGTAGCTATAAAAATATCATGCAAATAGGTAAGGATTTTGGACTTCGAAATCAATTCCCCAAATACGTGCTTCATATAGCGCTCAAACACAGAAGGCGCATTGTTTAGGCCAAAAGGCATTCGCGTGTATTCATACTGCCCTAGTGGCGTAATGAAGGACGTATATTTCATCGATTCTTCAGCTAGTGGAACATGGTGAAAACCGTTTTTTTAATCTAACGTAGTAAAGTACCTTTTATTTCTGAGGCAATCAATATGATCCTCGATTAAAAGTAAAGGATAGTTATCCGTAGCTCTTTGTTCCTTTTTTGTACCAAAACTATTGGTGAAACATACTCAGAACAGGATTCACGTATGATGCATTTACTAAGTAAATCATTTAATATCTTTTCTAATTCAATTCTGTGAGAATATGGTAACCTTCTTGGAGGGCAACGGAATGGAATGTCGTTCGATAATACTATCCTCATCTTAAAATCATCATCTACCGGACTAATAACGTATTGATTTTGTTCATAAACCCCTTGAACTATATCTCTTACGCTTTCCCTAACGCTCTCTTTAACATTCGCGGATATCTTATCGTTTAATTCAAAAACATTTTTATCATAATTTATATCAATATTTAAAATCTGATTAATAAATTCAATATCTTCACTTACAGTACTCGCATTACCATCCGATAAAACATTTTGCGTAGGAATCCGATGAAGAGGGTGTGAAGTATGGTGATCTTGATGATGGATCTTGATCTTTGGTAGTTTCGTTAGGTTGATTTTCTTTCTTTTCCGGTAATTGCAACACCATGCCAATGTTTCCAATAAAGTCTCGACCCAGTACAACAGGATAGCTCATCGAATAATTTTTTACTACAAGTAATTGTAAGTTAATTAAAAAGTTATCAAAATGTATAAGTGAACTGATACTTCCCAAAACATCCAAGCGACTGTTGTTTACGCCGCAATATGAACGATTCCCGTCGTTCAAAGGCAACACCATAAACGAAGGTACAAATCTCTGTTGTATGAAGCTAATTGGGCTTCCAGAGTCCAGAAGAGTCTTGAGGTTCATTGAAACTTCGGCTTGGTCGTGTTTGAACTGGAAATATATATCCTTTTCAAATTCATTGCGTTGCAAGATTTGTCGTTCCGGCTTCTTGATGTATTGACTTGCAATATCATCAACTTTACCACCACTGCTGCTGCTGTTGTAGGGCAAAAATAAATTGTTCCTTATACGTTGCAGGGTTGAAACTGAACCTTGATTAAGACAGTTCTTTGAAATGTGACCTAGGCCACCACACTTAAAACAAGTAACTTGTTTCTTGTCTTGTCTGCCATTTGCACTGTTTTGAACAATCACTTTTTCGACGGATGAATTATTTTTATTTATTGCATTTGATTTATTAAACGCCTTTGTATGAGTATAAGATGAAGATGTTCCAGGTTTTAACATCTTGTTGGTAGAAGAATTATCACGGGTGTTGATTTTAAACTTTTCGTACTTTCTCAGGGCAAGTTTCAGTTCTTCGATGTTGTCGGCATTATACAAGATGGTTTTGTTGGCTTCTGTGTCCGGAATGCCTTTAATAATAAATTGTAGCAAGTCCTCCTCTTCAATTGGGTTATGCGAAGCAATTTCCTGCATGGATAAAACGTATTGCTATATGGTCTCTTCACGACGTTTCTTTCTTTCCCTTAATTCACTATATACATCAGCTTTAGTTACCACCTTCTTGAACTCATTCAATAACGTTGTCTGCAATTCCGTCCAACTTCTTAAGTTCTTTGAGCGCACAAACAATTTGGCTGTACCTTTTAGAAGCCTTTTACCAAAAATGAATTTTGTTCGTTCATCGAAATTAAAAAGTGTTGCGTACTCCTCAAACTGCGTAATCCAATGATTCACGGATAAATTATCGTCCCCACTAAATGGAAATATCGCATCCTCGATGTCTTTAAAATTGTAAGAAGCACATGGTCCATAGCTCGCTTCTGTTTCCTCCATTTGTAGCTCCTTCATCCTTTGTTTTAGCTGAACTAATTCCTCTTTTTTCTTACAAATCTTCCGGAGTCAGTTGAGTTCCTCGTCATGATGGTGATGGTGGTGATGATATTGATGAGGGTGACGATGGTGAGGATGGTGATGACGGTGATGATGGTATGATGGCGATGACGGTGATGATGGTGATGATGGTGATGGTGGTGATGATGGTGATGATGGTGATGATGGTGATGATGGTGATGATGGTGATGATGGTGATGATGGTGATGATGGTGATAATGGTGATGATGGTGATGATGGTGATGATGGTGATGATGGTGATGATGGTGATGATGGTGATGATGGTGATGATGGTGATGATGGTGATGATGGTGATGATGGTGATGATGGTGATGATGGTGATGATGGTGATGATGGTGATGATGCTGACGATGGCGATGATGGTGATGATGGTAATGATGGTGATGATGGTGATGATGGTGATGATGGTGATGATGGTGATGATGGTGATGATGGAGATTATGATGATGATGGCGATTATGATGATGATGGTGAGGATGGTGATGATGGTGATGATGGTGATGATGGTGATGATGGTGATGATGGTGATGATGGTGATGATAGTGATGATGGTGATGATGGTGATGATGGTGATGATGGCGATTATGATGATGATGGTGATGAGGGTAACGATGGTGATAATGGTGATGATGGTGAGGATGGTGACGACGGTGATGATGGTATGATGGCGATGACGGTGATGATGGTTATGATGGTGATGATGGTGATGATGGTGATGATGGTGATGATGGTGATGATGGTGATGATGGTGATGATGGTGATGATGGTGATGATGGCGATTATGATGATGATGGTGATGAGGGTAACGATGGTGATGATGGTGATGATGGTGATGATGGTGATGATGGTGATGATGGTGATGATGGTTATGATGCTGATGATGGTGATGATGGCGATGACGGTGATGATGGTGATGATGGTGAGGATGGTGATGATGGTGATGATGGTGATGATGGTGATGATGGTGATGATGGTGATGATGGTGAGGATGGTGATGATGGTGATGATGGTTATGATGCTGATGATGGTGATGATGGCGATGACGGTGATGATGGTGATGATGGTGAGGATGGTGATGATGGTGGTGATGGTGATGATGGTGATGATGGTGATGATGGTGATGATGGTGATGATGGTGATGATGGTGATGATGGTGATGATGGTGATGATGGTGATGATGGTGATGATGGTGATGATGGTGATGATGGTGATGATGGTGATGATGGTGATGATGGTGATGATGGTGATGATGGTGATGATGGAGATTATGATGATGATGGCGATTATGATGATGATGGTGAGGATGGTGATGATGGTGATGATGGTGATGATGGTGATGATGGTGATGATGGTGATGATGGTGATGATGGTGATGATGGTGATGATGGTGATGATGGTGATGATGGTGATATTGGCGATGACGGTGATGATGGTGAGGATGGTGATGATGGTGATGATGGTGATGATGGTGATGATGGTGAGGATGGTGATGATGGTGATGATGGTGATGATGGTGATGATGGTGATGATGGTGATATTGGCGATGATGGTGATGATGGTGAGGATGGTGATGATGGTGATGATGGTGATGATGGTGATGATGGTGATGATGGTGATGATGGTGATGATGGTGAGGATGGTGATGATGGTGATGATGGTGATGGTGATGATATCGATTCTGATGATGGTGATGATGGTGAGGGTGTTGATGATTGTGATAATGGTGATGATGGTGATGATGGTGATGATGGTGATGACGGTGATGATGGTGATGATGGTGATGATGGTGATGATGGTGATGATGGTGATGATGGTGATGATGGTGATGATGTTGAGGATGGTGATGATGGTGATGATGGTTATGATGCTGATGATGGTGATGATGGCGATGACGGTGATGATGGTGATGATGGTGAGGATGGTGATGATGGTGGTGATGGTGATGATGGTGATGATGGTGATGATGGTGATGATGGTGATGATGGTGATGATGGTGATGATGGTGATGATGGTGATGATGGTGATGATGGTGATGATGGTGATGATGGTGATGATGGTGATGATGGTGATGATGGTGATGATGGTGATGATGGTGATGATGGTGATGACGGTGATGATGGTGATGATGGCGATGACGGTGATGATGGTGATGATGGCGATGATGGTGATGATGGTAATGATGGTGATGATGGTGATGATGGTGATGATGGTGATGATGGTGATGATGGAGATTATGATGATGATGGCGATTATGATGATGATGGTGAGGATGGTGATGATGGTGATGATGGTGATGATGGTGATGATGGTGATGATGGTGATGATGGTGATGATGGTGATGATGGTGATATTGGCGATGACGGTGATGATGGTGAGGATGGTGATGATGGTGATGATGGTGATGATGGTGATGATGGTCTATCCTCGTTCCTACTAAAAACAACGGAAAAACTGATTGAACTAATTATAAGAACAACACTGGAGATATCTCCACTCCATAAACTACAATTTGCATACCAAAAAGGCAAATCTACGATAACCGCACTCCACAAAGTTACGGAAATCATTGAAAAGGCCTTAAATTCAAAAGAAGTAGCAATTGGAGCATTTATGGACATAGAGGGAGCATTTGACAATGCAAATCACTCATCACTAACTAAAGCATTACATGCAAAAAGGGTGGACCCCGTAGTAGTTAGATGGATCAATAATATGCTAAAAGATAGACGCATAACAGCCAAGTTAGGTACCTCAGAACTAGTTATCAAAACCATTAGAGGTTGCCCGCAAGGGGGTGTTCTATCCCCGCTTCTGTGGTCAATTCTGGTAGATGAACTTCTCTGGGAACTTAACAACAAAGGCTTTACTGCCATTGGATATGCAGATGACATCACCATATTCATAAAAGGCAAACAAGAAGACATTCTAGGGAATCTCATGCAACACGCCCTAAAAATAACATGGAACTGGTGCGATAAAGAACAACTCTCTATCAATCCCAGCAAAACCCAAATAATTAGGTTTACCAGGAAAAGATCAATCGATCTACCAAACCTTAAAATAAAAGACACCTGCATCCCAATAAAGAAAGAGGTAAAATTCCTAGGAATAACACTGGATCATAAACTCTCATGGAATGCACACCTAGATAACATATACTCAAAGGCTGTAAAGGCCTTATGGTCCCTAAAACAGCTGGTGGGCAAAACATGGGGACTCAACCCAAAAATGAGTATATGGATATACAATCAGATGATCAAACCAACCATACTATACGGCGCCGCGGTATGGTGGAGGAAATGCGTACAAAAAGGAACAATACGCAAACTCAACAAAATACAAAGACTAGCATGTATTTGTATAACTGGAGCAATGAAAACCACTCCAACCGCTGGAATGGAGGCAATCCTAAACATTCCGCAGTTACACACTGCCGTTCAGGCAGAAGCGGCCAAACAAGCCCTAAAGATACAAAGAACCTATAACTACAAAAAAGGGAACCTGACTGGACATCTAGAGATTCTAGAAAAGGTCGACAACGTCTGGGAACTAACTCGTGTAAGTGACCTAATGTCCCCTCAGCTGAACTTTAAAAAACACTTCGAAACACTCATTCCAAACAGGGAGGAATGGAAAAACAATCCCCCTTGGTTGAAGGATGGTGCCCAAAAGTGGTATACAGATGGGTCCAAATCCGGAAATAAAGTAGGGGCTGGTGTGATAGGACCTAAATGTAGCCTTCACATCCCTCTCTGCGGTGAATCAACAATCTTTCAGGCTGAACTGTATGCAATAAATGCGGCGGTACACTACATTAGTGAACAAAAGCCCAACAGATTAAAGATATCCATATTCTCAGACAGCCAGGCGGTTCTCAAAGCCCTAAGAAGTTATACATGTAACTCTAGAGCTGTCTGGGAATGTCACCAACGTTTAAATAAACTGGCGATAAACAACAAAGTAAAGTTGATTTGGGTGCCAGGTCATGAAAACCATAAAGGCAACGAAAAGGCGGACTTACAAGCCAAAAAAGGCGCCCAGATGCCTTTTATTGGACCCTTCCCCCTTTATGGATTTGACAACACAGATACAAATAAAACTTTAAACAAATGGGTCATCAAACAAAAGAACCAATTCTGGAACAGACAAGAGGGCTTAAAACACTCTAAAATCTTTATGGAACAGAATCACAATCCAAAACGTGCAAAAGAGGCACTAGAACTAAATAAAGCCGAACTAAAACTGCTATGTGAAGCTCTAACAGGGCACGGCACTTGCAATCACCACCTATTCAAAATGGGTCTCAGCAGCACTGAGTCTTGCAGACGATGTGGGCAGGATAAAGAAACAATGGAACACATTCTCACAAAATGCCCAGAACTCACTGAAGAGCGACTCGAAATGTCAACAAAGACACAACTAACAGGGAAGGACTTCCAGGATATCCCATCTAGGAAAGTTGTTAACTTCATGAAAGCAACACTAAAATCCTAGATCAAAGAAGGGGGTACAATAGATCTTTATGGTCGCAGTGCAAGTGTCCTGTAATGACACACCCCATACTCTTCAATTCAATTCAAATGGTGATGATGGTGAGGATGGTGATGATGGTGATGATGGTGATGATGGTGATGATGGTGATGATGGTGATATTGGCGATGACGGTGATGATGGTGAGGATGGTGATGATGGTGATGATGGTGATGATGGTGATGATGGTGAGGATGGTGATGATGGTGATGATGGTGATGATGGTGATGATGGTGATGATGGTGATGATGGTGATGATGGTGATGATGGTGATGATGGTGATGAGGGTGATGATGGTGATGAGGGTGACGATGGTGATGATGTGCCAACAATGATGGTGACAGATATAGATTCTATTGATGCTTATGTGGTGCTAGTGATGGTTTAGCTGAAGCTTGTGCGGATGGGGATTGTACATGGATGGCAATGAAGCCGATGTCAATGGTGGTAATTAACGGTGGAAAAAGAACCGGGCAAGAGAGGATAAAAAAACAGACGATATCTCAGTACAGTTTGTAGTACATTTTTCAACTCAACTCTTTATGATATTCGCTTAACATTTATTTAAGTTTTTTGATGGACTTTGCGCTAGTGTAGAGTTTTGCCTTGATCGTTCGATATACAGAAACGGATTTCTTTATGGATTGGGTGTAAAATACATTGGTGTCAAAAAGTGAAGCCACGATGTGATTATTAGCCTACAATTCGGCCAACCTGACCAGGTAATCGACCCGATTATCAATCAGCGGGCAAAACTTTTGCTAGGGGCAAAATCATCATTACAGTGAAAACTCTACGTTAAACATCCGTACTATTTTACTTACAATAGTTACAATGCAATTGTAATTACTTTACTGGTAATGCGTATAGGCACATATGGATATATATACATATAATAAATTTAAGTTTTAATTCATTATTTATACCGTTCATACAGATAAATGTTTGTTTATAAAATTGTATCGAACAATGTGGGATTATATTACGTAATATACATATATATGTATGTAGTGAAAAAAAAATTATATTTTAGTAGTATCAAGAATTCAGAAAATGAATATTAGTATACTTATACAAGGTAAGCTTCTCCGTTTATTTCCGATTATCCTTCACAAAAATGGTTTGGGTTTAAGTCCACAAAATGAAAATATGAAAATAGAAAATTCAAATTTGCATTATATATTTGTATTGTTATGAGGATCGCCACCTTGATTTGTATCAAGCTCAAAGTCTACTTCACACGTATATGGCCTCATATTAGCTGGCGATGATACACCTTTATATGATATTCGCGTCAATTGTAGACCATCGATATCGGCGATGACGTAACGATCATTAGGAAGGACTTCTTTTACCTCATAATGACCTCTATATCTCGCGAATAGTTTTTTGTTAACACTAGGAGTTGTTACTACATTTTTTATCATAACATAATCACCCTTTTTATAAGTTAGTGGCTGCTTATGCCGTTTATCGTAGTATACCTGATTCTTTTCGATATTTCTTACGGCTTCGGCTCTTATGCTATCTATGTCCGCTCTTTTATCTTCTATTGTGTTAATTAAAAACTCCATAATCTTATCGCAAAGTACCCCTTTTTGATTCCAAACAAACAAAAGCATGCTGGGTGTAAAACCTGTACTCCTACTCAAAGTATTATTAAGAGTATACTCAATCTTGGCTATATGCTTGTCCCATTCCACAGTTGACTGAGCGTCGCAATCTTTCGCCAACATTGGAACAAGAATTCGGTTGATCCGCTCGACTTGCCCATTCGACTGGGGAGAATGTGTTGCAACTTTTATATGTTCAACATTACTTTTGCTTAGAAATTCGGAAAATTCTTTAGATGTAAACGATCCGAAACTATTCTATTTGGCCTGGAATAGTTTTCGAAATATAAATTTAGACAAGCTATCACCTCTTTACTCTGAGTTGTCTTAACTGGGTACAGTTTAATAAACTTAATAAGCCATCGATAACCAAGAAAATATACTTTTTGTGGGAACGTGAATTCGCCAAGGGGCCAAGATGGTCAACGTATAGGGTATCAAAAGGAATATCTCCCTTAGGTATTGAGTGGAGATTACCTTGAAGTTTTCCAGAGTCAGAAGAAAAATAGATACACTTTAGGCAACTCTTGATGTACTGTCTTATTTTCTCTTTCATTTTCGGAAACCAATAGATTCCTGATATGTACTCAAAACACTTTTCGAAGCCCACATGACACAAAGCTTCATGGTGTGTACGTATTACCTGATTCACCATATGGGATGGCACGTAGAAAAGGACTTTATTTTTAGCTTTACGATAGACTAAACCATCAATTATTTCAAAAAGTGGGCTTTCTACTTTTTCTAACTCGGAAGCGATAGCAACAACTTTAGGATCTTGTCTTTGCGCAGCTGCCAGAACAAACTCGAAAGATTCATCAGTGACATAAAGGATGTTAAAACATCTACTTAAAGCGTCTACGTGCGTCATTCGACTCCCATGTCTGTGTTCGATTCTAAAGTCGGGAAATACGTGGATTTAAAACCTTCTTATGCAGGGTTAAAGTTAGAGCCTGACAGTCAGTAACGATCTTAAATCGAATTCCAATTAGATATACTTTGAATCTACGTAAAGCGTATATAATAGAAAGTGTCTCTAGTTCGTAACTATAATATTAACGAATTTTTGTTCACAAAAATTGAAGAGGATATTGGCAACATTTGGTTTCAACAGGAAGGCGCTACGTGCCACACAGCCGAAGCTGCACTCGATGTTTTGCGCCCTGTTTTTGAAGATCGCATTATCAGCCGCAGAGCTGATGTCGTTTGGCCACCTCGGAGCTGCGATTTGACACCGTTGGACTATTATTTGTGGGGTGCCGTCAAAGATAAGTGTTACGCCGACAAGCCATAGACAATTGACGCTTTAAAGGACAATATTCGTGAAGCCATTGGTGAAATACAGCTGCACACAATCGATAATGTGTAAAATTTGGGGCGGTACGATCGGCCGAACGGCCATGATCATGTATCCATGCACCCGTTTGCCGATTGTCGTCGTCGACGTCGTCGCAAGACAGTGTTATAAATTTACCTTGTACGTATTCAAATATTATAAATAAAGATAATATTATATAAATGAATTAGTTTGATTCCGTTTGTCTTTGCAATGTCTAAAAAAGGATTTACTCTTCCAGGATATAATTATCTTGGTCCTGGGAATAATATATACGACGAAGAAGAAGTTGTTAATTCTGCAGATTTTGTTGCATATGTACATGATTTGGAATATGAATTATCAAATTCTACTGCGGATATAAGGAAAGCAGATCGAGAAGCTATTATTAGTTTTATTCGGGATTTTAAACAAACTGGACGTGTAGCAGATTTGGCTGGATTTATTGGACTTGGAATTAAATATGGTGTTGAAAGTGTTTTTGGTGTGCATTACCCGAACATGAGCGGTAAATCAAAAACATTAGCGCAGACAATATTTGCTCAACGTGAAAAACATATAGCAGATCTTTGGTCAAGACCAGAATTCAAAAGTAAATACGTTAATTTCCAGGCGTTTAAAAAGGGAGCGGAAATTAAGCAAATATACGAAGCATATAGAGCGCCACACGGACATTACTATAAACAATTAAAAGCTGATTATCAATCAAACAATCCAAATTCTATTGTGCGAGATATACCAATAGAAGACGATCAACCTGGACCAAGTGGCATCAATAAACGACCCGCCGATACCGGATCCGACCCCGACCCCACCAAGTTACTCCGTACTGATTCGGCTGTTGGAGGTACTGATACAGGCGAAGGTTCTAGCGAATTATCACCTGATACTATTAAATTCTTTGAAAATATTATTGGTCGTTCTGATACTGGTAACGTTACTGAAGCTGCTCATAGAGCATCGACAGGAATTGCACCAGCTGTACCAATGGATACGACAGAAAGTGGATCATCGCGCGGCCCAAATACAGGAGCAAGATCAGGAGCTAGTGGAATTGCTGGATCGTCATCGCAGGCCGTTTCAAGTTTAACGTGGATTAATCCAAGTACACCTTCACCACCTAGCGTAGCATATTTCAAAAAAAGTCGTATATTAATTACTTACGGATATAGTACCGAAAATATACAATTAAATGATCCGGATTATGTAGAATGTGTTACAACACCACTAGCACTTATTCCTGTTGATTATTTGCCATTTTATTTAAGTCATTCTGAGTTCGAGAGCTTACCGTTTGGTTCAAAAATTGTGGAAGTATCGTGTCGAGTTACACCGTTAGGTACAAGAACGGCATTTGATACAGGTACAACACTTAGTGGTACAGCTACATCAGAATATGTACCAATTGGATTAGTATGTGAAGGTCTTAATGTTCAATTTTACGGCCGCAATAAAGAATATAATGTAGATGCTACAAATCCAATGAAGCCAACAGGTATAAAAACAATTAATCCAAAAGAAATGGCAAAAAAATATTATGAGCATGTTAATAGCAATGCGTTATGTGTTCCGCAACCTATAGAACAATATTATGTACATGAATGGAATCGATCATCTAATCCTGATATTCGAAAACTTCCTGAATATCAGGTGCATAATTATGGTGTTCCTAGAATGGACGAAAAAGTACATCAGTTTTTGTTAAATCAAGCTATCGGACAGGAAATCATAAATTATAAATACAAACCACAAAATGGATTAATTAAATCTACTAAAGATCATTTTGTTCCATGGAATCGTAGAGGTGACTCAGTTGAAACAACTTTTACACGGCCAAGATCGATGTTATTGCAATTTTTTAATCAAGCCGGTAAACCTGTTATAGGCGATGTTGGCCTTGGCGCGGATAAAGACTCGTATACCTTGATAAATCAGATAGTTGAAAATTATTGTCGTAAAATTGAAAATTACGGCGCATTTCATCCAGGTCGCGGTGCATCGACATTCAAAGCACAACCACAAGTTCATGTTGGCCTTGTTGCTACGCCACAGCTAAATCCAGCTACAACCAACGTATCTTATTTGAATAGTGCATGTTACTGGAAGGTCGAATGTGATTGTAAAATTATATTTAATGTAAATTCAGCATTCTCTAAAAACAATGCAATCAGTTGGCCACTTGAGGTTACTTTTGTCGAAAACGCAGATCAGAATTACACTGACGGACAATGTTTATTCGGCAATACAGACACAAGAAGCGGAAATATTAAAACAAAAAAGAAGAAAAATATTAACCAGTCCAAACACGTTTATGATGAAGACGATTACGACTTCCTTGATTTAGAAACTGGAAATTTAAAGTTATAAATAAAAAGAAATAAAATTTAAATTTGTATTTTTGTATTTTATTCAATAATATGGTATTTTTGCATTAGTTTAAATGTGGACAATGGATGTGGTTTTTTATTTAACATTTTTAGCATATTGCATGGTTTCCATACATACGAAAACATGCGTGATCTGAACGCATCATCTCGTGGAAAAACGTCATTATTTGATAGTACAATAACTGGTGTTCTAGTTATTACAGCATCAGGTGCATATTTTACCTTAGCATTAACCGTATCGCCACCCAATATCATTTTCAAAGTTTCGGCGGCACATGCTTCCATAACTGGTTCATTCCACAAGATTATACGTCTATCTACGCATTCCATAAGTGGGAATCCACAATATCTGTTGAAATTTCCCATTTGTCCAAAATTGATAAAGAAATGAATAAATGGATCGAAAAAAAAATTCTTACCAGCATTTGGTGCTGATAATACAAATATAGTATTTTTTTTAGGAATTTTCTTATCTATAACATATAATAGGTTTTTCAGAAATTGTCTTATCTCAATGATATTATTATTAAATTGAAACTCTAATAATTTGCTTAATACAATAACGGAATAATCGATACTATAATAATACTCAGATATATTTCCAAGTGGAGCATTGAATAAAAGATATTGTGGTTCACATGAAAGGAAACATTTATATAAGTCAGAGAACGATTGTTCGTTATAAAAATTATTTACTATTTTAATGCAATTCCTTATAAATACGCTATTAATATCGTAATACTTATAAATACCCTTTAACCATATTGAAGTGCTGAATATATGTGTTACTGGCGCTGTTGGCCGCTGTAGAAGAAACTTGGTGATCTTATCACCCTTTCCTCCTTTCGTATGCCTGAGATTTTCTTGAGGTCTTGCGCTGCCATCTGCAACAGCTTGGTGATCAACATCTCCTTGGGGTCCACACCCGAAGAAGTCAGGAAAGTTGTCCGATATGTCGCTTCCTTCCACCAGCGTTCCTTCGGTATTCCGGATATCTTGGAGAAGTTGAATATGTCGAGTTTTACCACTCGGTATCCAGACTCTCCTGGCGTGCTCCATGTACACAAGGTATCTCCGTCCCTTTTGGAGATAACTTGTGAGATGCGTCCAGTGGTTGAGGTCGAACTCGTAGGTTGGAATAACCCGCCGAGAGTATCTTCTTCCGAAGTATCTTGATTCGCGAATATACTCGACGAATCCACATCTGCAGCTAGAGTTGCTGTAGGCACAGTCATGCACGACGTGGAAGTGGTTGTCGTGGTGTGCGATAAGCAGGATCCCTCCGCCAAAACTGCGATGAATTCGTCCGTGATCCACTCGCAGTCCTCCGACGGGAGACAATGATCCGTAAACGTCGTGTAATACGCGCTTACGGAGAGGTTTCTGACGAAATCCTAAAGAAAAATATGTAAATATGATTCAATTAAAATAATTTTTACAGATTTTCTTACCTTCAGCAAACAATTCCTTAAGTCGATCCTTTGGCGTTGGAGACTTTCGGTGATAGACATAACCCCGAGCTGTATCTCTAATATACATCTCTTCAGGTCGTATCTCTTCTCTATTATTGCCTTCGTAACAATTTTCTTGAGTATTTCTACGGCCGTCACTAGAAAGTCCGACGACCATAGAATTAGAATGATGCTCAGATAACTGAGCATGTTGTCCTTCGGGTCCTGATCTGCTATGATCTCCTCTATCGATTTTTGCCTTTTTTCTGGCACTTCCTTCTTCTCTAATGCTTTCCTCTTCATTTGGATTTTCTTGCGAAATTCTGCCAAATTCTTCAATGGTTCTTGTTGAGTTTCCATACCTAATGGATGTTCTTCCAGTAGGAACGGCTGCGAACACGGAATCGACTCGTTGTCCGACGATAGTACTTCTTCTGCTACTGTCGTTTCTTCCCTCGCCTCCTGTGCAACTTCGGTTGACTCCTTTGCGATGTGTTGAGTTTTCCTCCTTGGATTCGGCATCTCGTTCAGGACTATAAGAATAACTACAAAGTGAACTAGCTGGACTATAATTATAGGAACAGATTGAACTATCAGAATTATATTCGGAATACGACTGTGTATACTGACTGCTCGACTCGAACATTATGAAAAAGTTTATTTGCTGATCAAGTATTTATACCCACAAAACTTCCACATGTAAAATTTATAACACTGTCTTGCGACGACGTCGACGACGACAATCGGCAAACGGGGCGGTACGATCGGCCGAACGGCCATGATCATGTATCCATGCACCCGTTTGCCGATTGTACGTACTCTCGGCGGGTTATTCCAACCTACGAGTTCGACCTCAACCACTGGACGCATCTCACAAGTTATCTCCAAAAGGGACGGAGATACCTTGTGTACATGGAGCACGCCAGGAGAGTCTGGATACCGAGTGGTAAAACTCGACATATTCAACTTCTCCAAGATATCCGGAATACCGAAGGAACGCTGGTGGAAGGAAGCGACATATCGGACAACTTTCCTGACTTCTTCGGGTGTACGATCGGCCGAACGGCCATGATCATGTATCCATGCACCCGTTTGCCGATTGTCGTCGTCGACGTCGTCGCAAGACAGTGTTATAAATTTTACATGTGGAAGTTTTGTGGGTATAAATACTTGATCAGCAAATTAACTTTTTCATAATGTTCGAGTCGAGCAGTCAGTATACACAGTCGTATTCCGAATATAATTCTGATAGTTCAATCTGTTCCTATAATTATAGTCCAGCTAGTTCACTTTGTAGTTATTCTTATAGTCCTGAACGAGATGCCGAATCCAAGGAGGAAAACTCAACACATTGCAAAGGAGTCAACCGAAGTTGCACAGGAGGCGAGGGAAGAAACGACAGTAGCAGAAGAAGTACTATCGTCGGACAACGAGTCGATTCCGTGTTCGCAGCCGTTCCTACTGGAAGAACATCCATTAGGTATGGAAACTCAACAAGAACCATTGAAGAATTTGGCAGAATTTCGCAAGAAAATCCAAATGAAGATCCAAAATTAAAAATTGGACCGATCGTGTAGGCTACTGCATGGCCAGCCGAGGCAGACATTTGAATGAAATTATTTTCTATTATTAACCGGAAGGATTGTACTTTCAAATAAAAAAAGAAATTTCAGAAAATATTCAGTAGTTTTTTTTATAGCATTTTCAAAAAAAAAAAAAGTTATTTGGCGGACCCTATATTATAATATCTACTACTTCGTTGAGGATTTGTTCTTCTATCGTTTCTGTTGCTATAAGGATGTCATCTAAATAGGTTAGTATCTTAGCTTCTGAAATCAATTTCCTAAAAATATACTTCATGTATCGTTCAAACACGGATGGGGCATTTTTAAGCCCAAATGGCATTCTGACATATTCATATTGCCCTAAGGGCGTTATGAATGAAGTGTATTTGATAGATTCTTCATCTAAAGCTACATGGTGGAAACCATTCTTGAGCTCTAATGTTGAAAAATATATTTTATCCTTAAGACAATCTAATTGGTGTTCTATTAGAGGTAGGGGGTAGTTATCGCGTGTAGTTATTTTATTCAGTTCTCGAAAATCAACACAAAGTCTTAACTCTTTGTTCTTTTTCTGAACGAGAACTATACCCTTAGATAGAAGGTCACTCAAAATCTTTCGAAGTTCAACCTTGTGGGAATAGGGTAATCTCCTCGGAGGGAAATGGAAACGTATTTGCTTCGACAAAACAATTCGCATTTTAAACTCACTGGATGGGTTAAATGTCGCATTATCTCTAACACCTTATCCTTAACAATATTAGTTATTTCATTATTAATGTTGATTTGTAACTTACATTCTTCACAGTCTGTGTCAATATTCAAAATTTGATGGACTTTGTCCATCAACATCGCTTACGTCATCATCGGTGTCGTTGTGTTTTGAAACTGGATTATCTTGAGTAGAAGAGTCTTGATGGTTTGCATCCGAGTTGTTCTTGGACTGTATTTGAAACACCAAACCAATTCTTGCTAGGAAATCTCTACCTAAAATGATTGGATAGCTCATTGAATATTTTCTAACAACCAATATGTGCAAATTTATAAACATATTTTCAAACATAATTTTACTACTTGTACTTCCCAACACATCCAGAGGGCTATTATTGACCCCACAGTAAGACGAATTTTCCGGGCCTGGTTTGGTAAGCATAAATGATGGTACGAATTGTTCCTATACAAAGCTTATGGGGCTTCCAGAGTCCAGCAACGTCAAAAGCTTAACCGAAGTCTCTATGTTCTCGCTCATAAATTGGTAATGTATGTGTCGTTCAAACCCATTGGCCGATGAATCGTTCGCCGTTTTGTCCACTGGAAATTGTTTGATTTCTTGCTGTGTAGTTGTTTCGCTATTTTGCAGATTATTCCCTTGTAGCGTCTTCACGGGCTTCCCTTTTGAACAGCTGGTTCACCTTTGTAGAGGAATGACGGGAAGAAGAAAAACAAGATCGTCTGTCTTTTTTGACAATTTATTGAAAAGAACCCCGACCAAAGGTCTTATTGACATTTTTATATTGGGAATTTGACGAAACATGACACGTACTGTTTGTCCAAATTGCGGGAAGATCAGATGATCAGTTTGGCAAAAAATGTACATAGACACTGCTATCTAAATTCAAAATAGTGGGTAAGCCAGCTACAGTCTGTTAAGCAAAAGCGTGTCCCATGATAATTTTTCTTTTTTTTTCTACAATTCGGCCATCCTGATCATGTAATCGTCCCGATTACATTGCGAGTTATTAGTACAATCAAAAATTACATTTCTTTAAATTAAATTTTTTTTTGTTCTTGAATTCATATAACATACCAATGCAATAAGACTTTATAACATGATGTAATTCAATAATTTATTACATTTTTATATAAAAAAAGTAATCCAATATAAACACTAGGAAATTATAATTTATATACATAGGTATTAAGTAGAATATTTAGAATAATTTCAATCTTTTTTAAAATATTTCATTTGTCTATATTATATTGTAATTAAATTGGACTGAGATTTCACGAAATGTCCGGTATGGTGATATCATTATTCTTTTCATTCTCCTGGTCCACATCCTCATCGACTTTTGTATCCTCTTGGTACTCCTCATTATAGTCCTCACCGGTTCTTAGGTTCCTCGGCCATACTTCGTATGGTCTCATATTGCTCGGAGAACATATTCCTTTATACGGCAACCTAGTTAGTTGTAGACCTTCAATATCACCTACAACATACCGGTCATTTGGCAAAATCTTTTTTATTTTATATGGGCCCCTATATTTAGCTAACAATTTTTTATTGACACCTGCAACTGTGAAAACATTCTTAATCATCACGTAATCACCTATATTGTATCGCTTAGGTCTCTTGTGCCGATAATCATAATAAGCTTTATTTAATTTCTGTCCCTTATCAATGTTTTCTTTGGCCTCTTCCCTTATTCCTTTTAAATCGCTGTATTGACCTCCTTTTCTATCACTCAGGTATTCTAAGACCTTATCACAAAATCTGCCTTTCTGATCTCTACCAAACAATAACATACTAGGGGTAAAACCAGTACTTCGATTTATTGTATTATTTATAGCAAATTCAACTTTAACTAAATGTTTATCCCAATTACCTGTTGTATCTATTTCACATTCCTTAGCCAACATGGGTATTAAAAATCTATTAAGGCGCTCCACTTGCCCATTAGATTGAGGTGAGTGGGTGGCGACCTTGACATGCACGATATTATTCTCTTTTAGAAACTCTGCGAATTCCCCAGAAGTAAAACAGGAACCACGATCGGATATTATTCGGTTTGGTCTGGAATAGTTTCCAAAAAAGACCTTTAAACACGCGATGGCTTCTTTACTTTGTGTGCTTTTAACTGGATACAGTTTTGTGAATTTGGTAAACCCATCGACAATAACAAAAATATGACAGTTTTTTGAAGAAGATCTTGACATTGGACCAAGATGGTCAACGTGTAGAGTATCAAATGGGCAATTAATTTTTTGTATGGGATGTAGCGTTCCTTCGGTTTTCCCTGATTGGGGTGAAAAATATATACATTTCAGACATGTTTTAATAAAGTTCCTTATTTTGGGTTTCATTTTTGGAAACCAGTAAATGTTAGATAAGTGCTCAAAACATTTGTCGACACCTACATGACAAAGAGATTCATGGTGGGTCCGAATTACTTGTTCTTCCATGTGCGAGGGGACATAGAAAACGATTTTATCTTTAAATTTGTGATAAATAAGTCCGTCTACCATTTCGAAATAAGAACTTTCAGATTTTTCTAAATCAGCAGCAATCGCAATAATCTCAGGATCTTGTTTTTGAGCTGCTGCTAGTATGAACTCAAATGATTCACTATCGACATATAGTACATTAAAGGACCTACTCAGAGAATCGACATGAGGCATACGTTCACCTTTCCTATGTTCGACAGTGTAATCGAACGATTGTAATTCTAATGCCCACCGCGATATGCGAGGATTGAGAACTTTTTTGTTTAACGTCAACGCAAGGGCTTGACAATCTGTCACTATCTTAAAAGGAATTCCCAGTAGATAAATTCTAAATCTTTTCAAGGCATAGATGATAGACAGTGTTTCTAATTCATAACTATGATATTTACTCTCTGCCTCTGTCGTACGCTTAGAAAAATAAAAAACTGGGTGAAATTTCTTGTCCTCTTGTTTTTGTAATAACATAGCTCCAAAACCTATATTACTGGCATCACAATGTAATTCAGTTGCATTGTGGGGACTGTATATTGATAAGACAGGTGATTCAACAAGTTTGCTTTTCAATAACTCAAAAGCTTCAATTTCTTTTATCCCAAAAACAAAAGGTGTATCTTTCCTTAAAAGATCGTAGAGCGGTTTTGCTAAATTAGCGAAGTGCTTAATAAATTTCCGAAAGTAGGAGCATAGTCCTAGAAAACTGTGCACCCCTTTTGTACAAGTCGGTGTTGGAAAATTACAAATAGCTTTGAGGTTAGTATCGTTTGGTCTTACACCAACTTCATTTATTTTATACCCTAAATACACAATTTCTTTTTGGAAAAACAAGCATTTGTCGAATCTTAGTTGTAATCCCTTTTCTGTAATTGTCTTTATGACTTCTTCAAATATATTTAAATGCTCCTCAACCGTCGCTGTTGCTATTAGAATATCATCCAAATATGTAAGGATTTTGGATTTCGAAATTAAATGCCCGAATATATGTTTCATATAACGTTCAAAGACTGAGGGTGCATTTCGCAAACCAAAAGGCATCCTTGTATATTCATATTGCCCTAGCGGAGTAATGAAAGAAGTATATTTCATAGACTCCTCTGCTAATGGAACATGATGAAATCCATTTTTTAAATCTAGCGTAGTAAAAAACTTTTTACCTTTGAGTCTATCAATGTGATCTTCGATCAAGGGTAACGGATAGTTGTCACGAAGAGTTAACTTATTTAATTCGCGAAAGTCTACACAAAGCCTAAGTTCCTTATTCTTCTTTTCCACCAAAACAATGGGTGACACATATTCTGAAGAAGACTCGCGTATGACGCCCTGAGCAAGCAAGTTGTCAAGAATCTTTTGCAACTCAATCTTATGGGAATATGGCAAACGTCTTGGAGGACAATGAAATGGAATGTCTTTTGAAAGCACTATCTTCATCTTAAAATCGCTTTCTACGGGATAAACTCTACCCTGACCCTGACAAGCAGCTTTCTCTAGAATGTTTTTTACTCGCTCTTTAACGAAAGCGGGAATGCTCCCATTAATAGCAAAATAATGTCTATCATCACTTATATCAATATTTAATATTTGATTGAGGAATTCAACCTCATCACTAACTGTACTTACAGTTTCATTCGATGAAAGGTGTTGATTAGGAGCCGACAGGTGTAGATTTGAAGCATGATGAGTGTGGACCATTGATGATGTTGATGATTTTATATTATCTGTCTTATTCCGATCTTCCAAATTTCTAGAAGGCAAATGCAGCACCATACCAGTCTTCTCGATAAAATCTCTGCCCAGTACAACTGGGTAATTCATAGAGTGGTCTTTCACTACAAGTAAATTTAAATTAACTAAGGATGTTTCAAAATAAATACATGAACTTATACTTCCCATGACCATCAAACGGCTATTGTTGACTCCACAATATGTATGGTTGTTGCCGACCAATGGTGAGACCATAAATGGTGGAAGACATCTTTGTTGTATGAAGCTGATTGGACTTCCCGAATCCAAGAGGGTCTTTAGGTTCAACGTACTTTCAGCAAGGCCATATTTAAACTGATAACAAATATTCTTCTCAAATTCGTTGTCCTCCGATAGTTTTTGTTGGTTAAAGTTTTTGTTGTGAACTACAAGCTCCGTATCTTCTAAAATTGAACTATTGCCGCTTCCTCTACTCAAACTGTCCTCACTGCTTTCGTTAGGTCTGCTTCTTACTACCAGCACTGAATTTTGATTTGAGCAATTCTTTGAAATATGTCCTACACCATTGCATTTAAAACAAGTGATTTGTTTCTTTCCGCATCCCCCACCAGTGTTGGCTTGATTTGGCAGTTTTTCTCCAGGTTGATGGTTACTTGTGTTTTGTGTTTTGTTTTGTTGTTTTCCGCGAGTAAACACTTGTGCACTAGGCTTGGACACTCTGATGGTGGAATAACTGTCACGACTGTTGTTCTTGAATTTTTCGTACTTCCTAAGAGCTTGCTTTAATTCTTCAATGTTATTTGCACCGTACAATATGGTTTTGTTAGATTCACTATCTGGGATACCTTTGATAATAAACTGCATCAGATCTTCCTCTTCAATGGGGTTATGAGAAGCGATTTCCTGCATAGATAGCACGTATTGTTGAAAAGTTTCGTCACGACGTTTTTTTCTTTCTTTTAGGTCACTGTAGATATCAGCCTTTGTGACTGCTTTTTTGAACTCACTAATAAGCGCACATTTAAGTTCTGTCCAGCTACGTATATTTTTTGATCTCACAAATAATTTTGCACTACCACTCAACAGTCGTTTCCCAAAAATTAATTTTGTACGATCATCAAAACCAAAAAGCTCCGCATTTTCATCAAACTGATTGATCCAATGAATTACCGGATAGTTGTCATCACCGTTGAACGGGCACATCACATCCTCTATGTCTTTGTAATTGTGGGTCGCACATGGACGCTGGATAGTTTCTGCCTCTTCCAGTTGCAGATCCCGAAGCCTTCTTTTCAGCTGAACTATCTCCTCCCTTTTTCTGCATATCTGACGAAGTCTTTCAAGTTCCTCGTCAACTCGATCATCTGATTCTTCTCCATCGTCGGAAATTGATCCATCCGCATATTTTTCCTTGCCTCCGTAAGCATGTTCTTGAATTAATTTCTGAAGGTACTCGTCCCCATATTCCTGGGCTGCTTCCTGTACTCTTAACCTCAGCTCCGCCTTTGTACCGCTGGTCTGCATCTTCATTGCTCGCAACACATTCCTCAAAGTGGCAACAGTTGCTAATTCTAAAAACTTGTTCCACTCCTGAGACATGACGACACAATTAAATAATGCTGAATAGTACTAATTGTATGGAACTGAGTTTAACAGGATTTGCAAATCAACACTTCAGTTCTTTAATCACACACTATCACTTGCTCTACTAACTCAACGGATCAGATCCCACTTCTGAAACTGTAGAGGAATGACGGGAAGAAGAAAAACAAGATCGTCTGTCTTTTTTGACAATTTATTGAAAAGAACCCCGGCCAAAGGTCTTATTGACATTTTTATATTGGGAATTTGACGAAACATGACACGTACTGTTTGTCCAAATTGCGGGAAGATCAGATGATCAGTTTGGCAAAAAATGTACATAGACACTGCTATCTAAATTCAAAATAGTGGGTAAGCCAGCTACAGTCTGTTAAGCAAAAGCGTGTCCCATGATAATTTTTCTTTTTTTTTCTACACCTTGTTCACCACACTTGTAGCAAGTTACTTTATCCTTCTTTTCACTACTTTGTCAGCACAATTATATCATATTGTTCGCACTGTATTAGATTGATTTATTCATTTCGGTATCAAAAATACCTCTGATTATGAACTGTATTAAATCTTCCTCCTCTATTCTGCTATGAGATGCAATTTCTTGCATATTCAAAACATATTGCTGCACCGTTTCTTCCCGCAGCTTCTTTCTATTACGGAGTTCATCATAAACATCAGCTTTAGTTACAGTCTTTTCGAATTCATTCTTGAGTGATGTCTCCAGCTCGGTCCAATTCCTAGGGCAAATTGTCCTGACAAACAGCTTCGCTGTGCCTCGAAGGAGTCTTTTCCACAAATAAGCTTCGCCTTGTCCGAATAGTCTTCAAATTGTTCGATCCAACGTTGAATAGAGAAATTGTCGTCTCCACTGAATCTTGGAATGGAATCTTCGACGTCCTTGAAGTTACACGAAAGGGATGATGTTGTACCAGTACCTTCCTCTTCTAGCTGTAATTGTCGAAGTTGTTGTTTGAGTTTTGCTATTTCCTCCTTCTTTCTGCGGATTCTGCGAAGTCTATCTAAAATTCCTCATCGAGTTGATCCTCCATCTCATCGTGTGATTCATTTTCAGCCGAATTATCGCCTACCTGAACAAATTCGTCCGTGGTTGAAGAATTCTCTCGCACTAATTTGAGGAGTTTATCTTCAGTGAACTTTGCCACTGCTTCAGTTCCGCTTTGCTTCCACCGGTTTGCAACTTTAAAGATCGGAGAATATCCCTGAGAATGAGCACGGTAGCTGATTCTAAAAACTGCGACCACTCTTCTGACATTATTCCCGAACTTTTGTTTATACCACGTGAAAAACTTGCGCACGAAATATTTTCCGTCAAAAAAAACAAGAAAATTTGCACTGCGCGATAAAAAAAAACTGTACCCTTTTTTTCACTTTGTTTCCAGCTCACTGGCCACTATCCGATTTCTGAGATTTGTAAGAAAAAGAACCGGGCAAGAGAGGAAAAAGAAACAGACGATATCTCAGTACAGTTTGTAGTACATATATTTTTCGATATTCGCTTAACATTTATAGAGGATGGGGTGATGGACTTTGCGCTAGTGTAGAGTTTCGCCTTGAACGTTCGATATACAGAAACGGATTTCTTTACGGATTGTAAAATACAGTGGTGTCAAAAAGTGAAGCCACGATGTGATTATTAGCCTACAAACGCACGACTGATGCCATTCAATATTCGATATTGCGATATTGATGGTTCTTGCTTTTTCAAGTTAATCTAAGAATAAAATACCGTCAGCATTACAAAACGCAGAGGCCCCCACCTTTTCAGTTGACATTTGTAGTGGTTAAAAAAAAAAAAACTTATTGTGAATACTCATTATTTTTGGTCGTCCTGTAGTCGCTGAATCGAGTATCGTCTAAACGTTTTCCGCCAAACTGATCGTCTGATCTTCCCGCAAGAAGTGTCAGCCCATGGTACCGTATTTTTTGCATCTTTAAAAGCAGTTCATTTGAAATTTGTGTCTGAGTCTGTGAAATAAAGTCGATGACATAAGGTCAAAACTAGAACGTCATTTTTTTTCGGTGTGCATATTGGTGACTACAATTTCAGAAGTGGGATTAACCCTACGAACTAATTTGAAGTTAAAATACAGAAAGAGTAAAAGTTAAAAGTTTAAAAGTAATTTCGGCAAAATTTAATCGGGAAAAACAGCTTTTCTTTAATAATTGAAGTGCAACGCAATGTCCCACGAGTGGAATCAATTTTTGGAATTGGCAACGGTTGTCACATTAAGGCTTGTGTTGTGTTCGTTGAGGTTGCAGACCAGTGGCAGCAAAGCAGAATTAAAATTGAGAGTACAGGAAGCAGTTGAAGACTTTTCTGACGACTAAATCAGCAAGATAATTCAGCAGCATACGTTTGGAAGTAAGGACGTTCATGCAGATGGTTCAGTGTCCCATGATGAGTGCGTGTATCACGACGAAGACGAGCCAGTTGACCAGATCGACGAGGAACTCAACTGACTCCGGAAGATTTGTAAGAAAAAAGAGGAATTAGTTCAGCTAAAACAAAGGATGAAGGAGCTACAAATGGAGGAAACAGAAGCGAGCTATGGACCATGTGCTTCTTACAATTTTAAAGACATCGAGGATGCGATATTTCCATTTAGTGGGGACGATAATTTATCCGTGAATCATTGGATTACGCAGTTTGAGGAGTACGCAACACTTTTTAATTTCGATGAACGAACAAAATTCATTTTTGGTAAAAGGCTTCTAAAAGGTACAGCCAAATTGTTTGTGCGCTCAAAGAACTTAAGAAGTTGGACGGAATTGCAGACAGCGTTATTGAATGAGTTCAAGAAGGTGGTAACTAAAGCTGATGTATATAGTGAATTAAGAGAAAGAAAGAAACGTCGTGAAGAGACCATACAGCAATACGTTTTATCCATGCAGGAAATTGCTTCGCATAACCCAATTGAAGAGGAGGACTTGCTACAATTTATTATTAAAGGCATTCCGGACACAGAAGCCAACAAAACCATCTTGTATAATGCCGATAACATCGAAGAACTGAAGCTTGCCCTGAGAAAGTACGAAAAGTTTAAAATCAACACCCGGGATAATTCTTCTACCCACAAGATGTTAAAACCTGGAACATCTTCATCTTTTACTCATACAAAGGAGTTTAATAAATCAAATGCAATAAATAAAAATCATTCATCCGTCGAAAAAGTGATTGTTCAAAACAGTGCAAATGCCAGACCAGACAGGAAACAAGTTACTTGTTTTAAGTGTGGTGGCCTAGGTCACATTTCAAAGAACTGTCTTAATCGAGGTTCAATTTTAACCCTGCAACGTATAAGGAACCCTGCAACGTATAAGGAACAGCATCAGCAGTTGCGGTAAAATTGGTGATATTGCAAGTCAATACATCAAGAAGCCGGAACGACAAATCTGGCAACGCAATGAATTTGAAAAGGATATATATTTCCAGTTCAAACACGACCAAGCCGAAGTTTCGATGAACCTCAAGACTCTTCTGGACTCTGGAAGCCCAATTAGCTTCATACAACAGAGATTTGTACCTTCGTTTATGGTGTTGCCTTTGAACGACGGGAATCGTTCATATTGCGGCGTAAACAACAGTCGCTTGGATGTTTTGGGAAGTATCAGTTCACTTATACATTTTGATAACTTTTTAATTAACTTACAATTACTTGTAGTAAAAAATTATTCGATGAGCTATCCTGTTGTACTGGGTCGAGACTTTATTGGAAACATTGGCATGGTGTTGCAATTACCGGAAAAGAAAGAAAATCAACCTAACGAAACTACCAAAGATCAAGATCCATCATCAAGATCACCATACTTCACACCCTCTTCATCGGATTCCTACGCAAAATGTTTTATCGGATGGTAATGCGAGTACTGTAAGTGAAGATATTGAATTTATTAATCAGATTTTAAATATTGATATAAATTATGATAAAAATGTTTTTGAATTAAACGATAAGATATCCGCGAATGTTAAAGAGAGCGTTAGGGAAAGCGTAAGAGATATAGTTCAAGGGGTTTATGAACAAAATCAATACGTTATTAGTCCGGTAGATTATGATTTTAAGATGAGGATAGTATTATCGAACGACATTCCATTCCGTTGCCCTCCAAGAAGGTTACCATATTCCCACAGAATTGAATTAGAAAAGATATTAAATGATTTACTTAGTAAATGCATCATACGTGAATCCTGTTCTGAGTATGTTTCACCAATAGTTTTGGTACAAAAAAGGAACAAAGAGCTACGGATAACTATCCTTTACTTTTAATCGAGGATCATATTGATTGCCTCAGAAATAAAAGGTACTTTACTACGTTTTACGATTTAAAAAAACGGTTTTCACCATGTTCCACTAGCTGAGGAATCGATGAAATATACGTCCTTCATTACGCCACTAGGGCAGTATGAATACACGCGAATGCCTTTTGGCCTAAACAATGCGCCTTCTGTGTTTGAGCGCTATATGAAGCACGTATTTGGGGAATTGATTTCGATGTCCAAAATCCTTACCTATTTGGATGAAATTTTTATAGCTACCGAGACAGTTGAAGAGCATCTCGATGCCCTTAAAGAAGTAATGAACATTATTACAAGGAAGGGACTTAAATTTAGATTCGACAAATGTTTATTTTTACAAAACGAAATTGTTTATTTGGGATATAAGATAAATGAAACAGGCGTAAAGCCAAATGATATTAATATCAAGGCAGTTAGTGAATTCCCACTACCATCTTCTCCCAAGAGTGTACGTAGTTTTTTAGGACTCTGTTCCTATTTTAGAAAGTTTATCAAACATTTTGCAAACATAGCTAAGCCTCTTTACGATCTTTTAAAAAAAGATGCACCTTTTGTTTTTGGTACTAGAGAAATAGAAGCATTTGAGATTTTAAAAGCTAAACTGATTGGAGCACCTGTTCTGTCTATTTATAGTCCGCACAATGCGACTGAGCGGCATTGTGATGCAAGTAGTATAGGTTTTGGAGCTGTATTACTTCAAAAACAGGATGACAACAAATTTCATCCGGTGTTCTACTTCTCTAAGCGTGCAATGGAAGCAGAGAGTATATACCATAGTTATGAGTTGGAAACATTGTCGATAATTTATGCTTTAAAGCGATTTCGAATATACCTTTTAGGTATACCCTTTAGGATTGTGACAGACTGCCAAGCCCTCGCATTAACCCTAAAGAAAAAGATGCTTAATACGCGTATATCGCGATGGGCATTGAAATTACAATCGTTTGATTACACAATCGAACATAGAAAAGCTGATCGCATGTCGCATGCTGACTCTCTTAGTAGGTCTTTCAACATCCTTCATTTCGATGATGAATCGTTTGAGTTTGTGTTGGCAGCAGCTCAGAAACATGATCCCAAGATTGTGTCAATTGCTGCCGAATTAGAAAAAACGGAGAGTGCTTATTTTGAGATGAGATGATTAATGGTCTTATTTACCGTAAAGTGAAAGATAAAGTCCTTTTTTACGTCTATTCACACATGGAAGAGCAAGTTATTCGCACTCATCATGAGGCTCTTTGTCACCTAGGGGTCGAAAAATGTTTTGAACATCTATCTTGCATTTATTGGTTTCCGAAGATGAAACACAAGATAAGGACTGTCATTAAAGGATGCTTGAAATGTATATATTTTTCACCCGTATCAGGAAAACTTGAGGGTAGCCTACATTCAATACCTAAATGAAAGTGCCCATTTGACACTTTACATATAGACCGTCTCGGTGACGCGTGCAGGGACGGGTTAAGAATATCTTTGCAGCGATACCTCTCGCTTGTCGTAAAAGGCGACTAAAACAAAGGTAAACAAAAATCACATCTAGGCAATTTAGAAAACACCAAGGTGAGCCTAGGGACACATATACCACCATTAAACTGCCCCACAAGTGTACATGCAAATCAGTGGGTTGACACGACTGGAGATCACCGGTGTTGTAAAAGTAAGATCAAACAAAAAAATCTGGAGCATGCCCGTGTCAAAAAAAAAAAAAAAAGGCAGGCCGAAAAACAATTGGTGCACAAATGCAAAAACACCAGCATTTGATTGGCCTCAGCGATGAAGTAATCCCAAACCGGGAAGCCTGCCGCTACTTTCTGAGGTCAAACCGGCAACCCCACAAGCGGACCAGTAGGAATGCAGTTAAGTGGGAAAGTTATGGTCCTACACTTCTGACCATAACAACGCCGGAAAAAAGGAAAAGAGACTTGTGGGGCAGTTTAATGGTGGTATATGTGTCCCTAGGCTTACCTTGGTGTTTTCTAAATTGCCTAGATGTGAGTTTTCTTTACCTTTGTTTTAGTCGCCTTTTACGACAAGCGAGAGGTATCGCTGCAGGGATATTCTTAACCCGTCCCTGCACGGAATATCGTGTAGGCGACTATGTTATGATTAAAAATATTGTCACAACTCCAGGGATAAATAAAAAGCTTTTGGCTAAATTCAAGGGCCCATATGAAGTAAGTAAGCCGAACGACCGATATGTTATAAAGGACATTGAAGGATTACAGCTGACTAGGTTACCATACAAAGGGATCAGTTCTCCGGCAAATATGAGGCCTTATGAGGTTTCAGCGAAGGAGTTGAAGTATGATGAGGACTGTGATGATGGTGAGGATTGCGATGAGATCGATGGCAATTAATAAAGAAATTGTGAAATTTTACGCACTTGAGCCAATGTTTTTAGAAGTCTTTTCTCAAGAGCTTTTTTTTAAATAATTTATAAATAAATACATTTAAATAAATCTGCGCATGTGTCATGTAGCTATTAGTAATAATTATTTGGATTGCTCGTTTAATTGGAATTGATCAAAATTATTTCATAGATATGTACATGTAGATACTTTTATGAATCTTGTTTTATAAAATGAATTACTTATGTAATCGGTTCGATTACACGATCAGGGTGGCCGAAATGTAGTGGTTTAAAAAAAAAAAAAAAAAAAAAAAAAACAAAAAAAAAAACTTATTGTGAATACTTATTTTTGGTCGTCCTGTAGCCGCTGAATCGAGTATCGTCTAAACGTTTTCTGTCAAACTGATCGACTGATCTTCCCGCAAGAAGTGTCAGCCCATGGTACCGTATTTTGGTATCTTTAAAAGCAGTATATTTATGATAGGTTTTTGGAGTCTGTGAAATAAAGTCGATGACATAAGGTCGAATCTGATACGTTACTCTTTTTATTCTTTCGGTGTGTATATTGTTCACTACAATCGTCACTATCATCACCATCATCACCATCATCACTATCATCACTATCATCACCATCATCACCGTCATCACAATCATCACCATCATCACCATCATCACAATCATCAACACGCTCGCCATCATCACCATCATCAGAATCGAGATCATCACCACCATGACCATCATGACCATCATGACCATCGTGACCATCATCACCATCATCACCATCATCAGAATCATCACCATCATCACCATCATCACCATCATCACCATCATCACCATCATCACCATCATCACCATAATCTCCATCGTCACCATCATCACCATCATCACCATCATCACCATCATCACCATCATCACCATCATCACCATCATCACCATCATCACCATCATCACCATCATCACCACCCTCACCATCATCACCATGATCACCCTCATCACCATCATCACCCTCATCACCATCATCATCATAATCGCCATCATCACCATCATCACCATCATCACCATCATCACAATCATCAACACCCTCACCATCATCACCATCATGACCATCATGACCATCATGACCATCATGACCATCATCACCTTCATCACCATCATCACCATCATCACCATCATCACCATCATCACCATCATCACCATCATCACCATCATCACCATCATCATCATAATCGCCATCATCACCATCCTCGCCATCATTACCATAATCTCCACCGTCACCAGCACCGCACTCATCACCATCATCACCATCATCACCATCATCACCATCATCACCATCATCACCATCATCACCATCATCATCATAATCGCCATCATCACCATCATCACCATCATCACCATCATCACCATCATCACCATCATCACCATCATCACCATCATCACCATCATCACCATCATCACCATCATCACCATCATCACCATCATCACCATCATCACCATCATCACCATCATCACCATCATCACCATCCTCACCATCGTCAGCCTCATCACCATCATCATAATCGCCATCATCACCATCATCACCATCATCACCATCATCACCATCATCACCATCATCACCATCATCACCATCATCACCATCATCACCATCATCACCATCATCACCATCATCACCATCATCACCATCATCACCATCATCACCATCATCACCATCATCACCATCATCACCATCATCACCATCGTCACCATCGTCACCATCATCACCATCATCACCATCCTCACCATCATCACCATCATCACCATCATCACCCTCATCACCATCATTATCATAATCGCCATCATCACCCTCATCACCATCATCACCCTCATCACTATCATCATCATAATCGCCATCATCACCATCGCCATCATCACCATCACCATCATCACCATCATCACCATCATCACCATCATCACCATCATCACCATCATCACCATCATCACCATCATCATCATCACCGCACTCATCACCATCATCACCATCAATTCCATCATCACCATCATCACCATCATCACCATCATCACCATCATCACCATCATCACCATCATCACCATCATCACCATCACCACCATCATCACCATGATCACCATCATCACCATCATCACCATCATCACCATCATCACCATCATCACCATCATCACCATCATCGCCATCATCACCATCATCACCATCATCACCATCATCACCATCATCACCATCATCACCATCATCACCATCATCACCATCATCACCATCATCACCATCATCACCATCATCACCATCATCACCATCATCACCATCATCACCATCATCACCATCATCACCATCATCACCATCATCAAAATCTTCACCATCATCACCATCATCATCATAATCGCCATCATTACCATAATCTCCACCCTCACCAGCACCGCACTCATCACCATCATCACCATCATCACCATCATCACCATCATCACCATCATCATCATAATCGCCATCATCACCATCATCACCATCATCACCATCATCACCATCATCACCATCATCACCATCATCACCATCATCACCATCATCACCATCATCACCATCATCACCATCATCACCATCATCACCATCATCACCATCATCACCATCATCACCATCATCACCATCATCACCATCATCACCATCATCACCATCATCACCATCATCACCATCGTCACCCTCATCATAATCGCCATCATCACCATCATCACCATCATCACCATCATCACCATCATTACCATCATCACCATCATCACCATCATCACCGCACTCATCACCATCGTCACCCTCATCACCATCATCACCATCATCACCATCATCACCATCATCACCATCATCACCATCATCACCATCATCACCATCATCACCATCATCACCATCATCACCATCATCACCATCATCACCATCATCACCATCATCACCATCATCACCATCATCACCATCATCACCATCATCACCATCATCACCATCATCACCGCACTCATCACCATCGTCACCCTAATCACCATCGTCACCATCATCACCATCATCACCATCATCACCATCATCACCATCATCACCATCATCACCATCATCACCATCATCACCATCATCACCATCATCATCATAATCGCCATCATCACCATCCTCGCCATCATTACCATAATCTCCACCGTCACCAGCACCGCACTCATCACCATCATCACCATCATCACCATCATCACCATCATCACCATCATCACCATCATCATCATAATCGCCATCATCACCATCATCACCATCATCACCATCATCACCATCATCACCATCATCACCATCATCACCATCATCACCATCATCACCATCATCACCATCATCACCATCATCACCATCATCACCATCATCACCATCATCACCATCATCACCATCATCACCATCATCACCATCATCACCATCATCACCATCATCACCATCCTCACCATCGTCACCCTCATCACCATCATCACCATCATCACCATCATCACCATCATCACCATCATCACCATCATCACCATCATCACCATCGTCACCATCGTCACCATCATCACCATCATCACCATCATCACCATCCTCACCATCATCACCATCATCACCATCATCACCCTCATCACCATCATTATCATAATCGCCATCATCACCCTCATCACCATCATCACCCTCATCACTATCATCATCATAATCGCCATCATCACCATCATCACCATCACCATCATCACCATCATCACCATCATCACCATCATCACCATCATCACCATCATCATCATCACCGCACTCATCACCATCAATTCCATCATCACCATCATCACCATCATCACCAACATCACCATCATCACCATCATCACCATCATCACCATCATCACCATCATCACCATCATCACCATCATCACCATCATCACCATCATCACCATCATCACCATCATCACCATCATCACCATCATCACCATCATCACCATCATCACCATCATCACCATCATCACCATCATCACCATCATCACCATCATCACCATCATCACCATCATCAAAATCTTCACCATCATCACCATCATCATCATAATCGCCATCATCACCATCCTCGCCATCATTACCATAATCTCCACCCTCACCAGCACCGCACTCATCACCATCATCACCATCATCATCATAATCGCCATCATCACCATCCTCGCCATCATTACCATAATCTCCACCCTCACCAGCACCGCACTCATCACCATCATCACCATCATCACCATCATCACCATCATCACCATCATCATCATAATCGCCATCATCACCATCATCACCATCATCACCATCATCACCATCATCACCATCATCACCATCATCACCATCATCACCATCATCACCATCATCACCATCATCACCATCGTCACCCTCATCATAATCGCCATCATCACCATCATCACCATCATCACCGTCACCACCATCATCACCATCATCAGAATCGCCATCATCACCATCATCACCATCATCACCATCATCACCATCATCACCATCATCACCATCATCACCATCATCACCATCATCACCATCATCACCATCATCACCATCATCACCATCATCACCATCATCACCATCATCACCATCATCACCATCATCACCATCATCACCATCATCACCATCATCATCATAATCGCCATCATCACCATCATCACCATCATCACCATCATCACCATCATCACCATCATCACCATCATCACCATCATCACCATCATCACCATCATCACCATCATCACCATCATCACCATCATCACCATCATCACCATCATCACCATCATCACCATCATCACCATCATCACCATCATCACCATCATCACCATCATCACCATCATCACCATCGTCACCCTCATCATAATCGCCATCATCACCATCATCACCATCATCACCGTCATCACCATCATCACCATCATCAGAATCGCCATCATCACCATCATCACCATCATCACCATCATCACCATCATCACCATCATCACCATCATCACCATCCTCACCATCATCACCATCATCACCGTCATCGCCATCATCACCATCATCACCATCATCACCATCATCACCATCATCACCATCATCACCATCATCACCATCATGACCATCCTCACCATCATCACCATCATCACCATCATCACCATCATCACCATCATCACCATCATCACCATCATCACCATCATCACCACCATCACCATCATCACCATCATCACCATCATCACCATCATCAGCATCATCACCGTCATCGCCGTCATCACCATCATCACCGTCATCACCATCCTCACCATCGTCACCCTCATCACCATCGTCACCACCATCATCATAATCGCCATCATCACCATCATCACCATCATCACCATCTTCACCATCATCACCATCATCACCGTCAGCCATCATCACCATCATCACCATCGTCACCCTCATCACCATCATCACCATCATCACCATCATCACCATCATCACCATCATCACCATCATCACCCTCATCACCATCATTATCATAATCACCCTCATCACCATCATCACCATCATCACCCTCATCACCATCATCATCATAATCGCCATCATCACCATCATCACCATCACCGTCATCACCATCATCATCATCACCGCACTCATCAGCATCATCACCATCATCACCATCATCACCATCATCACCATCATCACCATCATCACCATCATCACCATCATCACCATCATCACCATCATCACCATCATCACCATCATCACCATCATCACCATCATCACCATCATCACCATCATCACCATCATCACCATCATCACCATCATCACCATCATCACCATCATCACTATCATCACCATCATCACCATCATCACCATCGTCACCCTCATCATTGACCCCTCAAGGTCATTGACCCCTCAAGGTCATTGACCCCTCAAGGTCATTGACCTCATCAAGGTCATTGACCTCATCAAGGTCATTGACCCCTCAAGGTCATTGACCCCTCAAGGTCATTGACCCCTCAAGGTCATTGACCTCATCATTTACAAGGTCACTCGACCTTGAGGGGTCAATGACCTTGAGGGGTCAATGACCTTGAGGGGTCAACGACCTTGATGAGGTCAATGACCTTGAAGTGTCAATGACCTTGATGAGGTCAATGACCTTGAGGGGTCAATGACCTTGAGGGGTCAATGACCTTGAGGGGTCAATGACCTTGAGGGGTCAATGACCTTGAGGGGTCAATGACCTTGAGGGGTCAATGACATTGAGGGGTCAATGACCTTGAGGGGTCAATGACCTTGAGGGGTCAATGACCTTGAGGGGTCAATGACCTTGAGGGGTCAATGACCTTGAGGGGTCAATGATGAGGGTGACGATGGTGATGATGGTGATGATGGTGATGATGGTGATGATGGTGATGATGGTGATGATGGTGATGATGGTGACGATGGTGATGATGGTGATGATGGTGATGATGGTGATGATGGTGATGATGGTGATGATGGTGATGATGGTGATGATGGTGATGATGGTGATGATGGTGATGATGGTGATGATGGTGATGATGGTGATGATGGTGATGATGGTGATGATGGTGATGATGGTGATGATGGTGATGATGGTGATGATGGTGATGATGGTGATGATGGTGATGATGGTGATGATGGTGATGATGGTGATGATGGTGATGATGGTGATGATGGTGATGATGCTGATGATGCTGATGATGCTGATGATGGTGATGATGGTGATGATGGTGATGATGGTGATGATGGTGATGATGGTGATGATGGTGATGATGGTGATGATGGTGATGATGGTGATGATGGTGATGATGCTGATGATGCTGATGATGGTGATGATGGTGATGATGGTGATGATGGTGATGATGGTGATGATGGTGATGATGGTGATGATGGTGATGATGGTGATGATGGTGATGATGGTGATGATGGTGATGATGGTGATGATGGTGATGATGGTGATGATGGTGATGATGGTGATGATGGTGATGATGGTGATGATGGTGATGATGGTGATGATGATGATGATGGTGATGATGGTGATGATGGTGATGATGGTGACGATGGTGATGACGGTGATGATGGTGATGATTCTGATGATGGTGATGATGGTGATGATGGTGATGATGGTGATGATGGTGATGATGGTGATGATGGTGATGATGGTGATGATGGTGATGATGGTGATGATGGTGATGATGGTGATGATGGTGATGATGGTGATGATGGTGATGATGGTGATGATGGTGATGATGGTGATGAGTGCGGTGATGGTGATGATGGTGATGGTGGTGATGAGTGCGGTGATGGTGATGATAGTGATGAGTGCTGTGATGGAGATGATGGTGATGATGGTGATGAGTGCGGTGATGGTGATGATGGTGATGATGGTGGTGATGGTGATGATGGTGATGATGGTGATGATGGTGACGATGGTGATGATGGTGATGATGGTGATGATGGTGATGATGGTGATGATGGTGATGATGGTGATCATGGTGATCATGGTGATGATGGTGATGATGGTGATGATGGTGAGGATGGTGACGATGGTGATGATTCTGATGATGGTGAAAATGGTTATGATGCTGATAGTGATGGTGATGGTGATGATAATAATGATGGTGATGACGGTGATGATGGTGATGATTCTGATGATGGTGATGATGGTGATACTGATGGTGATGGTGATAATAATGATGGTGATGGTAATGAGTGCGGTGATGGTGATGATGGTGATGACGGTGATGACGGTGATGATGGTGATGATTCTGATGATGGTGATGATGGTGATGATGGTGATGATGGTGATGATGGTGATGATGGTGATGATGGTGATGATGGTGATGATGGTGATGATGGTGATGATGGTGATGATGGTGATGATGGTGATGATGGTGATGATGGCAATTATGATGATGATGGTGATGATGGTGATAGTGATGGTGATGGTGATAATAATGATGGTGATGATGGTAATGATGGTGATGATGGTGATGATGGTGATGATGGTGATGATGGTGATGATGGTGATGATGGTGATGATGGTGATGATGGTGATGATGGTGATGATGGTGATGATGGTGATGATGGTGATGATGGTGATGATGGTGATGATGGTGATCATGGTGATCATGGTGATCATGGTGATGATGGTGATGATGGTGATGATGGTGATGATTCTGATGATGGTGAAAATGGTTATGATGCTGATAGTGATGGTGATGGTGATGATAATAATGATGGTGATGACGGTGATGATGGTGATGATTCTGATGATGGTAATGATGGTGATAGTGATGGTGATGGTGATAATAATGAAGGTGATGGTAATGAGTGCGGTGATGGTGATGATGGTGATGACGGTGATGACGGTGATGACGGTGATGATGGTGATGATGGTGATGATGGTGAGGATGGTGATGATGGTGATGATTCTGATGATGGTGAAAATGGTTATGATGCTGATAGTGATGGTGATGGTGATGATAATAATGATGGTGATGACGGTGATGATGGTGATGATTCTGATGATGGTGATGATGGTGATACTGATGGTGATGGTGATAATAATGATGGTGATGGTAATGAGTGCGGTGATGGTGATGATGATGATGGTGGTGATGGTGATGATGGTGATGATGGTGATGATGGTGACGATGGTGATGATGGTGATGATGGTGATGATGGTGATGATGGTGATGATGGTGAGGATGGTGATGATGGTGATGATTCTGATGATGGTGAAAATGGTTATGATGCTGATAGTGATGGTGATGGTGATGATAATAATGATGGTGATGACGGTGATGATGGTGATGATTCTGATGATGGTGATGATGGTGATACTGATGGTGATGGTGATAATAATGATGGTGATGGTAATGAGTGCGGTGATGGTGATGATGGTGATGACGGTGATGACGGTGATGATGGTGATGATTCTGATGATGGTGATGATGGTGATGATGGTGATGATGGTGATGATGGTGATGATGGTGATGATGGTGATGATGGTGATGATGGTGATGATGGTGATGATGGTGATGATGGTGATGATGGTGATGATGGCAATTATGATGATGATGGTGATGATGGTGATAGTGATGGTGATGGTGATAATAATGATGGTAATGATGGTGATGATGGTGATGATGGTGATGATGGTGATGATGGTGATGATGGTGATGATGGTGATGATGGTGATGATGGTGATGATGGTGATGATGGTGATGATGGTGATGATGGTGATGATGGTGATGATGGTGATGATGGTGATGATGGTGATGATGGTGATGATGGTGATGACGGTGATGATGGTGATGATTCTGATGATGGTGATGATGGTGATAGTGATGGTGATGGTGATAATAATGATGGTGATGATGGTGATGATGGTGATGATGGTGATGATGGTGATGATGGTGATGATGGTGATGATGGTGATGATGGTGATGATGGTGATGATGGTGATGATGGTGATGATGGTGATGATGGTGATGATGGTGATGATGGTGATGATGGTGATGATGGTGATAATAATGATGGTGATGATGGTGATGATGGTGATGATGGTGATGATGGTGATGATGGTGATGATGGTGATGATGGTGATGATGGTGATGATGGTGATGATGGTGATGATGGTGATGATGGCAATTATGATGATGATGGTGATGATGGTGATAGTGATGGTGATGGTGATAATAATGATGGTGATGATGGTGATGATGGTGATGATGGTGATGATGGTGATGATGGTGATGATGGTGATGATGGTGATGATGGCGATGATGGTATAATGGCGATGACGGTGATGATGGTGATGATGGTGATGATGGTGTTGATGGTGATGATGGTGAGGATGGTCACGATGGTGATGATGGTGATGATAGTGATGATGGTGACGATGGTGATGATGGTGATGATGGTGATGATGGTGATGATGGTGATGATGGTGATGATGGTGATGATGGTGATGATGGTGATGATGGTGATGATTGCGATGATGGTGATGATGGTGATGATGGTGATGACGGTGATGATGGTGATGATGGTGATGATGGTGATGATGGTGATGATGGTGATGATGGTGATGATGGTGATGATGGTGATGATGGTGATGATGGTGATGATGGTGATGATGGTGATGATGGTGATGATGGTGATGATGGTGATGATGGTGATGATGGTGATGATGGTGATGATGGTGATGATGGTGATGATGGTGATGACGGTGATGATGGTGATGATTCTGATGATGGTGATGATGGTGATGATGGTTGTTTTGTAATAAACAAGTTACCAACACAGCACGAACAAGCGTCGGAGAAGGCGAAGATGGGAGCGATGATGCCCATAGGAAATCCTCCAACGATGCTGCAAAAAAACGAAGTTGTAATAAAGTACCAATTTATTATACCACTTGTCGATGTATTCCTGGCTGTGGTCGAGATCCAAATGGCAGAGAAATCCATCCACAGACAACTCTACCAAGGAATCGATTCACTTGTCGTGCCATGCATGTACAATGATAATTGAATACATATTGTAGGTATGTACATAACTGAGTGAGTGCGAGAAAATATGAGTTTTTGAGCAATATTAATGAGTGATTAAGTACAATATGTAAAGAGTAAATACAATATAGGGTGCATGCGCAACATTAAGCAAGTTATACAATGCAAATATTCCACAATGATTATTAAGATGGATAATAAAGGAACTATTTGTTAAAATATGTATAATCTCAAACATCCCGCCGCCCCTGAACGAAGTTTCAGCAGCCTGGTAGTTTCGCCAACTTGTGTATCGGTCGTTGTAGATTGCCGCTTGATGTTTTCAGCGTGACTACGCGAACGTGACCATCTTTTCCCGGATGTATCTCGATTACACGCCCCAAGGCCCATTTCCCAGGGGGTAAGTCCTCTTCTTTAATTACCACTAGGTCGTTGACTTGAATGTTGGTTTTGGTTTGTTGCCATCGAGGTCGCTGCTGAAGTGATGTTAAATATTCGAGATGCCATCGTTTCCAATAGCCTTGCACCTTTGCTTGGAGTTGTTGCCAGCAAGATAGACGGTTGATTGGCAATTCTAGCGATGGCTCCGGTACGGCAGCGTAGGACTCTCCTAGAAAAAAATGAGCAGGTGTTAGCGGATCTAAATCATTGTCAGAGATTTGGCACAAGGGTCGCGAATTGAGGACGGCTTCGATTTGCGTTAACAACGTGTAATATTGTTCAAATGTGTAAATATCTGTGCCAATAACGCGGCGCAAATGTTGTTTCACAGACTTCACCCCGGCCTCCCACAAACCGCCGAAATGTGGTGCCGAAGGCGGAATGAAGTGCCACGTAGTTCCATCGCGTGCCAGAGATTCTGCCACTATAGAGTTAAAGTTAGCCGATAGGACGAGCTTATGCATTTCCGAAATTTTACGAGCAGCTCCGCGATAGTTTGTGGCATTGTCGGAGTATAGATGTGATGGCTTGCCCCGGCGTGCAACGAAACGTCGAAATGCCGCAAGAAACGCGTCGGTAGTCAAGTCACTCACGAGTTCTAGGTGGATAGCTTTTGACACTAAGCACACAAATAGCGATATATATCCCTTGGAAAGTGTAGATTTTCGTCCCGATTTTACCTTAAGCATTATAGGGCCTGCGTAGTCGCAACCACAGTTCGCGAAGGGTCTACTTTGCTCGACTCGTGGGCGAGGAAGATTTCCCATCAGTTGGGAAGCTGTCTCTTTGCGTTGACGAAAACAAGCAATGCATTCATGGGTGATTTTACGGATTAAGTTACGACAACCGATCACCCAGTATTCTTGTCTGATAAGCGCGAATAACGTTGAAATTCCCGGATGAAGGTACCGAACATGCGCGTCTAGAACGATGAGCCTGGTGATAGCGTGACCTTTAGGGATAATTATTGGGTGTTTTGTGTTAAAGGCGATGTTGGCTTCTTGGATTCGTCCCCCGACTCGTAAAATGTTGTCATGATCTAGGAAAGGAGAGAGGTTTACTAATTGTTTGTGTATGGTCGAAGAATTATGTTTGTTTATATTTGTTATATAGTCACCGAAGTGTTGACTCTGTAACCATTTGATGATGGTTGTTTTTGCTTTGTAGATGGCCTTTGGCTGAAGAAATCCTGTTGAAGAGACTTCGATCTTCCGACATCTCGCGATGAACTGTTGAATTCTGGCCACAGTTCGAAGAAGAATATGCCAAGATGAGATCCTCCTTGCGAGGGCGTTGAATGGATGTTCCGTGTCGTTTGTCGCAAGGTATGCCTGTACTGGGAATTTCCTCATTTCGTCCGCACATCTTGGATCTTCTTCTGCTTCCTCTACAATGGGCCAACTCTTCGCATCTCCTCGAAGCCAGGTAGGACCATTCCACCAAATGGGATGCTCTAATAACTGGGACGGTGATATTCCCCGGGAGGCACAGTCTGCTGGATTGCATTCCGAGCGCACATGGAACCACCTATTTCTGGGTATTGTGTCCAGAATTTCGGCTGTCCGATTTCCTATGAAAACATTCCAACGACGGGGTGGAGAGGAAAGCCAAGCCAAAACCACCTTGGAATCCGACCAAGCGTATACGTTTTCGAATGTTAATTTTAAAGCCTTTTGAACCGATTCAAGCAGTCTAGCGAGCAGAAGCGCTGCACAGAGCTCTAAACGAGGGATGCTTAACTGCTTAAGGGGCGAAACACGAGATTTTGCTGCCACAATGGTTGCTTGAAAGGTTCCACTCGCGAGCTCGTACCGAGAGTATATGACCGCGGCGTAAGCAGATGCTGAGGCATCGGAAAACCCGTGTAGCTGGAACGAAGAATTCGATAGACCTATGCTTCTTGGAATTTCTACTTTTGTAAACATAGGTAGTTCTTCACGAAACTTGCACCATTTTTGAGCTATTGAAGCGGGAATTTCGTCATCCCAATCTAGCTTTAAATGCCACAATTCTTGAAAGAGAATTTTTAATTGAATAACTGACGGGACTAGGAAACCGAGTGGGTCGAAGATACGTGCGACATCTTTCAATATTTCGCGTTTGGTAATGATTTCACTAGACGAATAGTTAAACCGAAAACTGAAGATATCACTTCGCGAGTTCCATGAAAGCCCGAGCACTTTAGTCCATGAATCCGCATCGGTATCTAGCGTAATGGAGGTTGAGGGACGAAGGTCAGATTCTTCGCGTAATTCAATAGAGTTACTTTGCCACTTACTAAGTTCCATACCGCCCTTTGCAAGGAGTTCGATGAGCGATTTTTTTTTAAAGATGGCTTCAGGTAACGTGTCACCGCCCGAGACAACGTCATCAACATAGAAATCGTTTAAAATAACTTCTGACGCGATTGGATATTCTTTCACGTAATCATGGGCGAGTTGTTCCAATGTTCGTACCGACAAATATGGTGCACATGATGTTCCGTACGTAACCGTGCGCAAACGAAAATGTTCTAATGGCTCTGAGGGTGATCTTCGCCATACGATGCGCTGGTAATCTGAATCTTCATCAGATACGAGGATTTGGCGAAACATCTTAATAATGTCCGCGGTAAAAACGAATCGGTGACGACGAAATCGAATACAAACCGAGAATAGATTGCGTTGGATTGGTGGACCAATAAGTAACGAGTCATTGAGTGAGTTTCCTGCTGTGTCTTTGTAAGAACCGTCGAACACAACTCGCAACTTTGTTGTGCTACTGTCCGGTTTCAAAATCGCGTGATGGGGAAGGTAAAAGACGTTACGGTTTGCTAACTCTGAAGCGAGAACTTTCGACATATGGCCAAGCGAATGGTAGTCATCGAGGAATTTGGAGTAGCTTTCGAAGAGATCCCTGTCTTTACTAAATTTTCTTTCCATCGAAATTAGACGCGAGACGGCTCCGTTGAATGTATTGGAAAATTGCGGGGGTGATTTAAAGGGTAGTTGAACAATATACCTGCCTTCCTTGTTACGACGATATGTTTTAAGGAAGTGATCCTCAATTTCTTTATTTTCTATCGACCAATTCGGATTGGAACCAAGCTCTTCAATTGCCCAAAAGGATTGCAGAATGGTGTCGATGTCTACGATAGAATGAAATGAATTTACAATGGGAAGTGTCTGGATTGGTAGTTTCCCGGCAAGAACGTAGCCAAATATTGTTTTTTGGGCAATTGGATATCCTTGGTTGCTATGTACTACATCACCTTGTAATATTTCCCAAACTTTGTCTGCCCCTAACAAGATATCGACCGCTTTCGATTGGTTGAAATAAGGATCAGCGAGATCCAAGCGAGACAAATGGTCCCAATCATCGACGGGAAACGAGTTGGTTGGCAAATTGGTGGTAACCCTTGTTAAAATGTAGGTATCAACCGTGATGTTGTATAAACCACACCGTGACTTGATTTGCAAGGAGATAAGGCCTCGGGATTTACCTGCACTGGTAGATCCGATACCGCATACTGGAATGCGAGCTTTTGTTCGCCTTAACCCAAGCCTTTGGACACAGGGCTCAGTGACAAATGAAACTTGTGAGCCTGAGTCTATCAGAATTCTCACCGGTTGGTATTGTCCATTGACATCTCGAACCTTTCCCAATGCTGTCGGAAGTAACGTTTGGAGAATATGGTGTGCGATGTTAAACGAATGATTATTGATAACCGATGTCAATATTCCTGATGTTGAGGGAACCCTGGAAGCACTCACACGACTATTTTGTGAGAAGTCATTATCTAGGTCGCGATTGGTGGGATTGCAAACGAAAGTACTAGCTCCTGCGTTAAGATTGCCGTTAACAGAGTCTTCGTGAACTAAGGTATGATGGCGAGTGTTGCATGTCTTACAACGAAATTTGGATTGACAACGAGCGCTTGAATGACCGATTTTTAAACAATTAAAGCACACTCGCTTCAATTTCACGAATTCTCGTCTATTACGAAGGGACATAGCCAAAAACTGGACAATGCGCTAGTCCGTGATCAGAGTTACATTTTGGACAAATAGAGGACGAGGATGACGTATGTAGGCTCCTGACAGATGGTTTCTTGGTTTTGGACTCGTATACTGTTGCCGAACAGCTTTCAAGGGCCTCCGCCCGACGTTCTAAGAATTCTATTAACTGGTTGATTGTAGGATAATCTTCAGACACGCTTCCTAAAGACCACGCCTGTTTAGTATCAGGATCTAACTTATTGACCAAAATATAAATTAGCCATGGATCCCTGTTAACCGCGTTGATTGAATTTAAACCTCTTATAATCTCGTCCGCGCCATCTGAGATTCGCCGAAGATGAACCGCGTTCGAACGATGCGCCGACGGAAGATTCATGAATGTTTTAATATAGTTGTTAATTACATGTCGTGGCCTATCGTATCGTTTTTCTAAAATTTCCCAAGCCTGTTCGTAAGTAGCATCACACACTGGCAAATTGTTGAGAAGACTAAGCGCTTCATTTCTAAGTGACGATTTAAGAATATGAAATTTTTGTATGGGGGTTAAATTGGTTTTATTGTGAACTGCGGTCTCGAACATGTCGCGAAACGTAGGCCAGTCCTGAAAGTTACCCGAGAAGGGTTCTATGCGAAGTGTTGGGAGAAAACTATCTGGCACTTGCGACACCGTTGATTTGTTCAAGGCTTCAATTAGAATCTGCTGTTGATCAGCGAGTCGGCTAACAACATCCCCTTTACGAATAGTGTTCTGACGTTCCCTAATGGCAGACTGTAATATGGTTTTGACCGTAAGAAATTTCGCCTCCACTTCCTCGAAGTCAGGCCCCGGGTCTGCGTACGCCTCTTCACCAGCAAACTCATACATCTTATTTTGTGACGCATTAAATTCTATCCAGAGCTCTTCCGCCCTGCTAAGCTTAACTTCTAGCTCATCTAACGATGTCGTTTCTTTTATTAAATCGACGTACTTAGCCAACTTAGTAAGTGAGGTTTTCAAATGGCCACGTGTAAGCCGAAGTGTGGACAAGGTAACACCCGTATTACTCATACTTAATAATCCCGAAATGATGTGTGTATATGCAATAATGTTTAACACTAGATACTGAGTGCAATAAAACGCGGCGGTGAATTATTAGATTAACGAAACGATTTGTTACAGTCGAATAGTTAATGAAATGATTAACTTTATCGTGTACGCATGTACTGATATGTACCCAAGAATTTACCGCGAAAATTGATTACACGTGCATTTGTTTGACGAATAATGATGGATTTGTGATTGTATTAAACTATACGTACAACGAAATAATTCGTATGGTTAAAGTGAAAAATTACCAAAAGTTCAAATAGATCCGGCTCGAATTTGGACCAAAAAATGTTTTGTAATAAACAAGTTACCAACACAGCACGAACAAGCGTCGGAGAAGGCGAAGATGGGAGCGATGATGCCCATAGGAAATCCTCCAACGATGCTGCAAAAAAACGAAGTTGTAATAAAGTACCAATTTATTATACCACTTGTCGATGTATTCCTGGCTGTGGTCGAGATCCAAATGGCAGAGAAATCCATCCACAGACAACTCTACCAAGGAATCGATTCACTTGTCGTGCCATGCATGTACAATGATAATTGAATACATATTGTAGGTATGTACATAACTGAGTGAGTGCGAGAAAATATGAGTTTTTGAGCAATATTAATGAGTGATTAAGTACAATATGTAAAGAGTAAATACAATATAGGGTGCATGCGCAACATTAAGCAAGTTATACAATGCAAATATTCCACAATGATTATTAAGATGGATAATAAAGGAACTATTTGTTAAAATATGTATAATCTCAAACAATGGTGATGATGGTGATGATGGTGATGATGGTTATGATGGCAATTATGATGATGATGGTGATGATGGTGATAGTGATGGTGATGGTGATAATAATGATGGTGATGATGGTGATGATGGTGATGATGGTGATGATGGTGATGATGGTGATGATGGCGATGATGGTATAATGGCGATGACGGTGATGATGGTGATGATGGTGTTGATGGTGATGATGGTGATGATGGTGATGATGGTGATGATGGTGATGAGTGCGGTGATGATGATGATGGTGATGATGGTGATGATGGTGATGATGGTGATGATGGTGATGATGGTGATGATGGTGATGATGGTGAGGATGGTGATGATGGCGATTATGATGATGATGGTGACGATGGTGATGATAGTGAAGATGGTGATGGTGGTGATGATGGTGATGATGGTGATGATGGTGATGATGGTGATGATGGTGATGATGGTGATGATGGTGATGATGGTGATGATTGCGATGATGGTGAGGATGGTCACGATGGTGATGATGGTGAGGATGGTCACGATGGTGATGATGGTGATGATGGTGATGATGGTGATGATGGTGATGATGGTGATGATGGTGATGATGGTGATGATGGTGATGATGGTGATGATGGTGATGATGGTGATGATGGTGATGATGGTGATGATGGTGATGATGGTGATGATGGTGATGATGGTGATGATGGTGATGATGGTGATGATGGTGATGATGGTGATGACGGTGATGATGGTGATGATTCTGATGATGGTGATGATGGTGATGATGGTGATGATGGTGATGATGGTGATGATGGTGATGATGGTGATGATGGTGATGATGGTTATGATGGCAATTATGATGATGATGGTGATGATGGTGATAGTGATGGTGATGGTGATAATAATGATGGTGATGATGGTGATGATGGTGATGATGGTGATGATGGTGATGATGGTGATGATGGTGATGATGGTGATGATGGTGATGATGGCGATGATGGTATAATGGCGATGACGGTGATGATGGTGATGATGGTGTTGATGGTGATGATGGTGATGATGGTGATGATGGTGATGATGGTGATGAGTGCGGTGATGATGATGATGGTGATGATGGTGATGATGGTGATGATGGTGATGATGGTGATGATGGTGATGATGGTGATGATGGTGAGGATGGTGATGATGGCGATTATGATGATGATGGTGACGATGGTGATGATAGTGAAGATGGTGATGGTGGTGATGATGGTGATGATGGTGATGATGGTGATGATGGTGATGATGGTGATGATGGTGATGATGGTGATGATGGTGACGATGGTGACGATGGTGATGATGGTGATGATGGTGATGATGGTGATGATGGTGATGATGGTGATGACGGTGATGATGGTGATGATTCTGATGATGGTGATGATGGTGATGATGGTGATGATGGTTATGATGGCAATTATGATGATGATGGTGATGATGGTGATAGTGATGGTGATGGTGATAATAATGATGGTGATGATGGTGATGATGGTGATGATGGTGATGATGGTGATGATGGTGATGATGGCGATGATGGTATAATGGCGATGACGGTATAATGGCGATGACGGTGATGATGGTGATGATGGTGTTGATGGTGATGATGGTGATGATGGTGATGATGGTGATGATTGCGATGATGGTGAGGATGGTCACGGTGGTGATGATGGTGAGGATGGTGATGATGGTGATGATGGTGATGATGGTGATGATGGTGATGATTGCGATGATGGTGACGATGGTGATGATAGTGAAGATGGTGATGGTGGTGATGATGGTGATGATGGTGATGATGGTGATGATGGTGATGATGGTGATGATGGTGATGATGGTGATGATGGTGATGATGGTGATGAGTGCGGTGATGGTGATGATGGTGATGACGGTGATGATGGTGATGATTCTGTTGATGGTGATGATGGTGATGATGGTAATGATGGTGATGATGGTGATGATGGTGATGATGGTGATGATGGTGATGATGGTGATGATGGTGATGATGGTGATGATGGTGATGATGGTGATGATGGTGATGAGTGCGGTGATGATGATGATGGTGATGATGGTGATGATGGTGATGATGGTGATGATGGTGATGATGGTGAGGATGGTGATGATGGCGATTATGATGATGATGGTGACGATGGTGATGATAGTGAAGATGGTGATGGTGGTGATGATGGTGATGATGGTGATGATGGTGATGATGGTGATGATGGTGATGATGGTGATGATGGTGATGATGGCGATTATGATGATGATGGTGACGATGGTGACGATGGTGATGATGGTGATGATGGTGATGACGGTGATGACGGTGATGATGGTGATGATGGTGATGACGGTGATGACGGTGATGACGGTGATGACGGTGATGATGGTGATGATGGTGATGTTGGCGATGACGGTGATGATGGTGATGATGGTGAAGATGGTTATGATGGTGATGATGGTGAGGATGGTTATGATGGTGATGATGGTGAGGATGGTGATAGTGATGGTGATCGTAATGAAGGTAATGATGGTGATGATGGTGATGAGTGCGGTGATGATGATGATGGTGATGATTCTGTTGATGGTGATGATGGTGATGATGGTAATGATGGTGATGATGGTGATGATGGTGATGATGGTGATGATGGTGATGATGGTGATGATGGTGATGATGGTGATGATGGTGATGATGGTGATGAGTGCGGTGATGATGATGATGGTGATGATGGTGATGATGGTGATGATGGTGATGATGGTGATGATGGTGAGGATGGTGATGATGGCGATTATGATGATGATGGTGACGATGGTGATGATAGTGAAGATGGTGATGGTGGTGATGATGGTGATGATGGTGATGATGGTGATGATGGTGATGATGGTGATGATGGTGATGATGGTGATGATGGTGATGATGGCGATTATGATGATGATGGTGACGATGGTGACGATGGTGATGATGGTGATGATGGTGATGATGGTGATGACGGTGATGACGGTGATGATGGTGATGATGGTGATGACGGTGATGACGGTGATGACGGTGATGACGGTGATGATGGTGATGATGGTGATGTTGGCGATGACGGTGATGATGGTGATGATGGTGAAGATGGTTATGATGGTGATGATGGTGAGGATGGTTATGATGGTGATGATGGTGAGGATGGTGATAGTGATGGTGATCGTAATGAAGGTAATGATGGTGATGATGGTGATGAGTGCGGTGATGATGATGATGGTGATGATGGTGATGATGGTGATGATGGTGATGATGGTGATGATGGTGATGATGGTGATGATGGTGATGATGGTGATGATGGTGATGATGGTGATGATGGTGATGATGGTGATGATGGTGATGAGTGCGGTGATGGTGATGATGGTGATGACGGTGATGATGGTGATGATTCTGTTGATGGTGATGATGGTGATGATGGTAATGATGGTGATGATGGTGATGATGGTGATGATGGTGATGATGGTGATGATGGTGATGATGGTGATGATGGTGATGATGGTGATGATGGTGATGATGGTGATGAGTGCGGTGATGATGACGATGGTGATGATGGTGATGATGGTGATGATGGTGATGATGGTGATGATGGTGATGATGGTGATGATGGTGATGATGGTGATGATGGTGAGGATGGTGATGATGGTGATGATTCTGATGATGGTGATGATGGTGATGATGGTGATGATGGTGATGATGGTGATGATGGTGATGATGGTTATGATGGCAATTATGATGATGATGGTGATGATGGTGATAGTGATAGTGATGGTGATAATAATGATGGTGATGATGGTGATGATGGTGATGATGGTGATGATGGTGATGATGGCGATGATGGTATAATGGCGATGACGGTGATGATGGTGATGATGGTGTTGATGGTGATGATGGTGATGATGGTGATGATGGTGATGATTGCGATGATGGTGAGGATGGTCACGGTGGTGATGATGGTGAGGATGGTCACGATGGTGATGATGGTGATGATGGTGATGATGGTGATGATGGTGATGATGGTGATGATGGTGATGATTGCGATGATGGTGAGGATGGTCACGATGGTGATGATGGTGAGGATGGTCACGATGGTGATGATGGTGATGATGGTGATGATGGTGATGATGGTGATGATGGTGATGATGGTGATGATGGTGATGATGGTGATGATGGTGATGATGGTGATGATGGTGATGATGGTGATGATGGTGATGATGGTGATGATGGTGATGATGGTGATGATGGTGATGATGGTGATGATGGTGATGATGGTGATGATGGTGATGATGGTGATGATGGTGATGATGGTGATGATGGTGATGATGGTGATGATGGTGATGATGGTGATGATGGTGATGATGGTGATGATGGTGATGATGGTGATGATGGTGATGATGGTGATGATGGTGATGATGGTGATGATGGTGATGATGGTGATGATGGTGATGATGGTGATGATGGTGATGATGGTGATGATGGTGATGATGGTGATGATGGTGATGATGGTGATGATGGTGATGATGGTGATGATGGTGATGATGGTAATGATGGTGATGATGGTGATGATGGTGATGATGGTGATGATGGTGATGATGGTGATGATGGTGATGATGGTGATGATGGTGATGATGGTGATGATGATGATGATGGTGATGATGGTGATGATGGTGATGATGGTGATGATGGTGATGATGGTGATGATGGTGATGATGGTGATGATGGTGATGATGGTGATGATGGTGAGGATGGTGATGATGGCGATTATGATGATGATGGTGACGATGGTGATGATAGTGAAGATGGTGATGGTGGTGATGATGGTGATGATGGTGATGATGGTGATGATGGTGATGATGGTGATGATGGTGATGATGGTCATGATGGTGATGATGGTGATGATGGTGATGATGGCGATTATGATGATGATGGTGACGATGGTGACGATGGTGATGATGGTGATGATGGTGATGATGGTGATGACGGTGATGACGGTGATGATGGTGATGATGGTGATGACGGTGATGACGGTGATGACGGTGATGATGGTGATGATGGTGATGTTGGCGATGACGGTGATGATGGTGATGATGGTGAAGATGGTTATGATGGTGAGGATGGTGATGATGGTGAGGATGGTGATAGTGATGGTGATCGTAATGATGGTAATGATGGTGATGATGGTGATGAGTGCGGTGATGATGATGATGGTGATGATGGTGATGATGGTGATGATGGTGATGATGGTGATGATGGTGATGATGGTGATGATGGTGATGATGGTGATGATGGTAGTGGTGGTGATGATGGTGATGATGGTGAGGATGGTGATGATGGTGATGATGGTGATGATGGTAGTGATGGTGATGATGGTGATGACGGACAGGATGGTGATGATGGCGATTATGATGATGATGGTGATGAGGGTGATGATGTTGGTGGTGGTGATGAGGGTGATGAGGGTGACGATGGTGATGATGATGATGAAGGTGATGATGGTGATGATGGTGATGATGGTGATGACGGTGATGATGGTGATGATGGTGATGATGGTGATGATGGTGATGATAGTGAATATGGTAATGGTGGTGATGATGGTGATGATGGTGATGATGGTGATGAAGGTGATGATGGTGATGATGGTGATGAGGGTGATGATGGTGATGATGGTGATGTTGGTGATGATGGTGATGTTGGTGATGATGGTGATGATGGTTATGATGGTGATTATGATGATGATGGTGATGAGGGTGATGATGGTGATGATGGTGATGAGGGTGACGATGGTGATGATGGCGATGACGGTGATGATGGTGATGATGGTGAGGATGGTGATGAGTGGGGTAATGGTGATGATGGTGATGATGGTGATGATGGTGATGATGGTGATGATGGTGATGATGGTGATGATGGTGATGATGGTGATGATGGTGATGATGGTGATGATGGTGATGATGGTGATGATGGTGATGATGGTGATGATGGTGATGATGGTGATGATGGTGATGATGGTGATGATGGTGATGATGGTGATGATGGTGATGATGGTGATGATGGCGATGATAATGAGGATAGTATTGATGGTGGGGATATGGTGATGGTGTTGATGGTGATGATGGTGACGATGGTGATGAGGGTGACGATGGTGATGATGGTGAGGATGGTCACGATGGTGATGATGGTGATGATGGTGATGATGGTGATGATGGTGATGATGGTGATGATGGTGATGATGGTGATGATGGTGATGATGGTGATGATGGTGATGATGGTGATGATGGTGATGATGGTGATGATGGTGATGATGGTGATGATGGTGATGATGGTGATGATGGTGATGATGGCGATTACGATGAGGATAGTATTGATGGTCGGGATATGGTTATGGTGTTGATGGTGATGATGGTGACGATGGTGATGAGGGTGAGGATGGTGATGACGGTGACGATGGTGACGATGGTGATGAGGGTGATGATGGTGATGAGGGTGACGATGGTGAGGATGGTTATGATGGTGATAGTGATGGTGATCGTGATGATAATAATGATGGTGATGAGTGGGGTAATGGTGATGATGGTGATGATGATAAGGATGGTGATGATGGTGATGATGGCGATTATGATGATCATAGTATTGATGGTGGGGATATGGTTATGGTGTTGATGGTAATGATGGTGACGATGGTGATAAGGGTGATGATGGTGATGACGGTGACGATGGTGATGAGGGTGATGATGGTGATGAGGGTGATGATGGTGATGGCGGTGATGATGGTGATGGTGGTGATGATGGTATGATGTCGATGACGGTGATGATGGTGATGATGGTGATGATGGCGATGACGGTGATTATGGTGATGATGGTGATGATAATGATGATGGTGATGATGGTGATGATTCTGATGATGGTGATGATGGTGATGATGGTGATGATGGTGATGATGGTGAGGATGGTGATGATGGTGATGATGGCGATGACGGTGATGATGGTGATGATGGTGAGGATGGTGATGATGGTGATGGTGGTGATGATGGTGATGATGGTGATGATGGCGATTCTGATGATGGTGATGATGGTGATGATGGTGATGATGGTGATGATGGTGATGATGGTGAGGATGGTCATGATGGTGATGATGGTGATGATGGTGATGATGGCGATGACGGTGATGATGGTGATGATGGTGAGGATGGTGAGGATGGTCATGATGGTGATGATGGTGATGATGGTGATGATGGCGATGACGGTGATGATGGTGATGATGGTGAGGATGGTGATGATGGTGATGATGGTGATGATGGTGATGATGGTGATGATGGCGATGATAATGAGGATAGTATTGATGGTCGGGATATGGTTATGGTGTTGATGGTGATGATGGTGATGATGGTGATGATGGTGAGGATGGTGAGGATGGTGATGATGGTGATGATGGTGATGATGGTGATGATGGTGAGGATGGTCATGATGGTGATGATGGTGATGATGGTGATGATGGCGATGACGGTGATGATGGTGATGATGGTGAGGATGGTGATGATGGTGATGGTGGTGATGATGGTGATGATGGTGATGATGGTGATGATGGTGATGATGGTGATGATGGTGATGATGGTGATGATTCTGATGATGGTGATGATGGTGATGATGGTGATGATGGTGATGATGGTGATGATGGTGATGACGGTGATGATGGTGATGATGGTGATGATGGTGATGATGGTGATGATGGTGATGATGGTGATGATGGTGATGATGGTGATGATGGTGATGATGGTGATGATGGTGATGATGGTGATGATGGTGAGGATGGTGTTGAAAATGATGATGGTGATGATGGTGACAGTCATTATGATGATGGTGATGATGGTGATAATGATGATGATGGTGATGATGGTGATGATGGTGATGATTCTGATGATGGTGATGATGGTGATGATGGTGATGATGGTGATGATGGTGATGATGGTGATGATGGTGATGATGGTTATGATGGCAATTATGATGATGATGGTGATGATGGTGATAGTGATGGTGATGGTGATAATAATGATGGTGATGATGGTGATGATGGTGATGATGGTGATGATGGTGATGATGGTGATGATGGTGATGATGGTGATGATGGTGATGATGGCGATGATGGTATAATGGCGATGACGGTGATGATGGTGATGATGGTGTTGATGGTGATGATGGTGATGATGGTGATGATGGTGATGATGGTGATGAGTGCGGTGATGATGATGATGGTGATGATGGTGATGATGGTGATGATGGTGATGATGGTGATGATGGTGATGATGGTGATGATGGTGAGGATGGTGATGATGGCGATTATGATGATGATGGTGACGATGGTGATGATAGTGAAGATGGTGATGGTGGTGATGATGGTGATGATGGTGATGATGGTGATGATGGTGATGATGGTGATGATGGTGATGATGGTGATGATGGTGATGATGGCGATTATGATGATGATGGTGACGATGGTGACGATGGTGATGATGGTGATGATGGTGATGATGGTGATGATGGTGATGATGGTGATGACGGTGATGATGGTGATGATTCTGATGATGGTGATGATGGTGATGATGGTGATGATGGTTATGATGGCAATTATGATGATGATGGTGATGATGGTGATAGTGATGGTGATGGTGATAATAATGATGGTGATGATGGTGATGATGGTGATGATGGTGATGATGGTGATGATGGTGATGATGGCGATGATGGTATAATGGCGATGACGGTGATGATGGTGATGATGGTGTTGATGGTGATGATGGTGATGATGGTGATGATGGTGATGATTGCGATGATGGTGAGGATGGTCACGGTGGTGATGATGGTGAGGATGGTCACGATGGTGATGATGGTGATGATGGTGATGATGGTGATGATGGTGATGATTGCGATGATGGTGAGGATGGTCACGATGGTGATGATGGTGAGGATGGTCACGATGGTGATGATGGTGATGATGGTGATGATGGTGATGATGGTGATGATGGTGAGGATGGTGATGATGGCGATTATGATGATGATGGTGACGATGGTGATGATAGTGAAGATGGTGATGGTGGTGATGATGGTGATGATGGTGATGATGGTGATGATGGTGATGATGGTGATGATGGTGATGATGGTGATGATGGTGATGATGGTGATGATGGTGATGAGTGCGGTGATGGTGATGATGGTGATGACGGTGATGATGGTGATGATTCTGTTGATGGTGATGATGGTGATGACGGTGATGATGGTGATGATGGTGATGACGGTGATGACGGTGATGACGGTGATGACGGTGATGATGGTGATGATGGTGATGTTGGCGATGACGGTGATGATGGTGATGATGGTGAAGATGGTTATGATGGTGATGATGGTGAGGATGGTTATGATGGTGATGATGGTGAGGATGGTGATAGTGATGGTGATCGTAATGAAGGTAATGATGGTGATGATGGTGATGAGTGCGGTGATGATGATGATGGTGATGATGGTGATGAGTGCGGTGATGATGATGATGGTGATGATGGTGATGATGGTGATGATGGTGATGATGGTGATGATGGTGATGATGGTGATGATGGTGATGATGGTGATGATGGTGATGAGTGCGGTGATGGTGATGATGGTGATGACGGTGATGATGGTGATGATTCTGTTGATGGTGATGATGGTGATGATGGTAATGATGGTGATGATGGTGATGATGGTGATGATGGTGATGATGGTGATGATGGTGATGATGGTGATGATGGTGATGATGGTGATGATGGTGATGATGGTGATGATGGTGATGATGGTGATGATGGTGATGAGTGCGGTGATGATGACGATGGTGATGATGGTGATGATGGTGATGATGGTGATGATGGTGATGATGGTGATGATGGTGATGATGGTGATGATGGTGATGATGGTGATGATGGTGATGATGGTGATGATGGTGAGGATGGTGATGATGGTGATGATTCTGATGATGGTGATGATGGTGATGATGGTGATGATGGTGATGATGGTGATGATGGTGATGATGGTTATGATGGCAATTATGATGATGATGGTGATGATGGTGATAGTGATGGTGATGGTGATAATAATGATGGTGATGATGGTGATGATGGTGATGATGGTGATGATGGTGATGATGGCGATGATGGTATAATGGCGATGACGGTGATGATGGTGATGATGGTGTTGATGGTGATGATGGTGATGATGGTGATGATGGTGAGGATGGTCACGATGGTGATGATGGTCACGGTGGTGATGATGGTGAGGATGGTCACGATGGTGATGATGGTGATGATGGTGATGATGGTGATGATGGTGATGATGGTGATGATGGTGATGATGGTGATGATGGTGATGATGGTGATGATTGCGATGATGGTGAGGATGGTCACGATGGTGATGATGGTGAGGATGGTCACGATGGTGATGATGGTGATGATGGTGATGATGGTGATGATGGTGATGATGGTGATGATGGTGATGATGGTGATGATGGTGATGATGGTGATGATGGTGATGATGGTGATGATGGTGATGATGGTGATGATGGTGATGATGGTGATGATGGTGATGATGGTGATGATGGTGATGATGGTGATGATGGTGATGATGGTGATGATGGTGATGATGGTGATGATGGTGATGATGGTGATGATGGTGATGATGGTGATGATGGTGATGATGGTGATGATGGTGATGATGGTGATGATGGTGATGATGGTGATGATGGTGATGATGGTGATGATGGTGATGATGGTGATGATGGTGATGATGGTGATGATGGTGATGATGGTGATGATGGTGATGATGGTGATGATGGTAATGATGGTAATGATGGTGATGATGGTGATGATGGTGATGATGGTGATGATGGTGATGATGGTGATGATGGTGATGATGGTAGTGGTGGTGATGATGGTGATGATGGTGAGGATGGTGATGATGGTGATGATGGTGATGATGGTGATGATGGTAGTGATGGTGATGATGGTGATGACGGACAGGATGGTGATGATGGCGATTATGATGATGATGGTGATGAGGGTGATGATGTTGGTGGTGGTGATGAGGGTGATGAGGGTGACGATGGTGATGATGATGATGAAGGTGATGATGGTGATGATGGTGATGATGGTGATGACGGTGATGATGGTGATGATGGTGATGATGGTGATGATAGTGAATATGGTAATGGTGGTGATGATGGTGATGATGGTGATGATGGTGATGAAGGTGATGATGGTGATGATGGTGATGAGGGTGATGATGGTGATGATGGTGATGTTGGTGATGATGGTGATGTTGGTGATGATGGTGATGATGGTTATGATGGTGATTATGATGATGATGGTGATGAGGGTGATGATGGTGATGGTGGTGATGAGGGTGACGATGGTGATGATGGCGATGACGGTGATGATGGTGATGATGGTGAGGATGGTGATGAGTGGGGTAATGGTGATGATGGTGATGATGGTGATGATGGTGATGATGGTGATGATGGTGATGATGGTGATGATGGTGATGATGATGAAGATGGTGATGATGGTGATGGTGGTGATGATGGTGATGATGGTGATGATGGTGATGATGGTGAGGATGGTTATGATGGTGATGATGTTGAGGATGGTTATGATGGTGATAGTGATGGTGTGTGGGGTAATGGTGCTGATGGTGATGATGGTGATGATGGTGATGATGGTGATGATGGTGATGATGGTGATGATGGTGATGATGGTGATGATGGTGATGATGGTGATGATGGTGATGATGGTGATGATGGTGATGATGGTGATGATGGTGATGATGGTGATGATGGTGATGATGGCGATGATAATGAGGATAGTATTGATGGTGGGGATATGGTGATGGTGTTGATGGTGATGATGGTGACGATGGTGATGAGGGTGACGATGGTGATGATGGTGAGGATGGTCACGATGGTGATGATGGTGATGATGGTGATGATGGTGATGATGGTGATGATGGTGATGATGGTGATGATGGTGATGATGGTGATGATGGTGATGATGGTGATGATGGTGATGATGGTGATGATGGTGATGATGGTGATGATGGTGATGATGGTGATGATGGTGATCGTGATGATAATAATGATGGTGATGAGTGGGGTAATAGTGATGATGGTGATGATGGTGATGATGATAAGGATGGTGATGATGGTGATGATGGTGATGATGGCGATTACGATGAGGATAGTATTGATGGTCGGGATATGGTTATGGTGTTGATGGTGATGATGGTGACGATGGTGATGAGGGTGAGGATGGTGATGACGGTGACGATGGTGACGATGGTGATGAGGGTGATGATGGTGATGAGGGTGACGATGGTGAGGATGGTTATGATGGTGATAGTGATGGTGATCGTGATGATAATAATGATGGTGATGAGTGGGGTAATGGTGATGATGGTGATGATGATAAGGATGGTGATGATGGTGATGATGGCGATTATGATGATCATAGTATTGATGGTGGGGATATGGTTATGGTGTTGATGGTAATGATGGTGACGATGGTGATAAGGGTGATGATGGTGATGACGGTGACGATGGTGATGAGGGTGATGATGGTGATGAGGGTGATGATGGTGATGGCGGTGATGATGGTGATGGTGGTGATGATGGTATGATGTCGATGACGGTGATGATGGTGATGATGGTGATGATGGCGATGACGGTGATTATGGTGATGATGGTGATGATAATGATGATGGTGATGATGGTGATGATTCTGATGATGGTGATGATGGTGATGGTGGTGATGATGGTGATGATGGTGATGATGGTGATGATGGTGATGATGGTGATGATGGTGATGATGGTGATGATTCTGATGATGGTGATGATGGTGATGATGGTGATGATGGTGATGATGGTGATGATGGTGATGACGGTGATGATGGTGATGATGGTGATGATGGTGATGATGGTGATGATGGTGATGATGGTGATGATGGTGATGATGGTCATGATGGTGATGATGGCGATGATAATGAGGATAGTATTGATGGTCGGGATATGGTTATGGTGTTGATGGTGATGATGGTGATGATGGTGATGATGGTGAGGATGGTGAGGATGGTGATGATGGTGATGATGGTGATGATGGTGATGATGGTGAGGATGGTCATGATGGTGATGATGGTGATGATGGTGATGATGGCGATGACGGTGATGATGGTGATGATGGTGAGGATGGTGATGATGGTGATGGTGGTGATGATGGTGATGATGGTGATGATGGTGATGATGGTGATGATGGTGATGATGGTGATGATGGTGATGATTCTGATGATGGTGATGATGGTGATGATGGTGATGATGGTGATGATGGTGATGATGGTGATGACGGTGATGATGGTGATGATGGTGATGATGGTGATGATGGTGATGATGGTGATGATGGTGATGATGGTGATGATGGTGATGATGGTGATGATGGTGATGATGGTGATGATGGTGATGATGGTGACAGTCATTATGATGATGGTGATGATGGTGATAATGATGATGATGGTGATGGTTATGATAATAATGATGGTGATGTTTATGATAGTAATGATGGTGATGAGTGTGGTGATGGTGATGATGGTGATGATGGTGATGATAGTGAGGATGGTGAGGATGGTGAGGATGGTAATGATGGTGATGATGTGTAGTCTCCAATGTACACACCGAAAATAAAAAGACTTTCCAGGTTTGACCTTATGTCATCGACTTTATTTCACAGACTCCAATACAAATTTCAAATGTACTGCTTTTAAAGATGCAAAAAATACGGTACCATGGGCTAACACTTCTTGCGGGAAGATCAGACGATCAGTTTGATAGAAAACGTTTAGATGATACTCGATTCAGCGACTACAGGACGACCAAAAATAATGAGTATTCACAATAAGTTTTTTTTTTTTTTTTTAACCACTACAAATGTCAACTGAAAAGGTGGGGGCCTCTGCGTTTTGTAATGCGGACGGTATTTTATTCTTAGATTAACTTGAAAAAGCAAGAACCATCAATATCGCAATATCGAATATTGAATGGCATCAGTCGTGCGTTTGTAGGCTAATAATCACATCGTGGCTTCACTTTTTGACACCACTGTATTTTACAATCCGTAAAGAAATCCGTTTCTGTATATCGAACGTTCAAGGCGAAACTCTACACTAGCGCAAAGTCCATCACCCCATCCTCTATAAATGTTAAGCGAATATCGTAAAGAGTTGAGTTGAAAAATAAATGTACTACAAACTGTACTGAGATATCGTTTGTTTCTTTTTCCTCTCTTGCCCGGTTCTTTTTCTTACAAATCTCAGAAATCGGATAGTGGCCAGTGAGCTGGAAACAAAGTGAAAAAAAGGGTACAGTTTTTTTTTATCGCGCAGTGCAAATTTTCTTGTTTTCTTTGACGGAAAATATTTCGTGCGCAAGTTTTTCACGTGGTATAAACAAAAGTTCGGGAATAATGTCAGAAGAGTGGTCGCAGTTTTTAGAATCAGCTACCGTGCTCATTCTCAGGGATATTCTCCGATCTTTAAAGTTGCAAACCGGTGGAAGCAAAGCGGAACTGAAGCAGTGGCAAAGTTCACTGAAGATAAACTCCTCAAATTAGTGCGAGAGAATTCTTCAACCACGGACGAATTTGTTCAGGTAGGCGATAATTCGGCTGAAAATGAATCACACGATGAGGTGGAGGATCAACTCGATGAGGAATTTTAGATAGACTTCGCAGAATCTGCAGAAAGAAGGAGGAAATAGCAAAACTCAAACAACAACTTCGACAATTACAGCTAGAAGAGGAAGGTACTGGTACAACATCATCCCTTTCGTGTAACTTCAAGGACGTCGAAGATTCCATTCCAAGATTCAGTGGAGACGACAATTTCTCTATTCAACGTTGGATCGAACAATTTGAAGACTATTCGGACAAGGCGAAGCTTATTTGTGGAAAAGACTCCTTCGAGGCACAGCGAAGCTGTTTGTCAGGACAATTTGCCCTAGGAATTGGACCGAGCTGAAGACATCACGCAAGAATGAATTCGAAAAGACTGTAACTAAAGCTGATGTTTATGATGAACTCCGTAATAGAAAGAAGCTGCGGGAAGAAACGGTGCAGCAATATGTTTTGAATATGCAAGAAATTGCATCTCATAGCAGAATAGAGGAGGAAGATTTAATACAGTTCATAATCAGAGGTATTTTTGATACCGAAATGAATAAATCAATCTAATACAGTGCGAACAATATGATATAATTGTGCTGACAAAGTAGTGAAAAGAAGGATAAAGTAACTTGCTACGAGTGTGGTGAATAAGGTGAACCAGCTGTTCAAAAGGGAAGCCCGTGAAGACGCTGCAAGGGAATAATCTGCAAAATAGCGAAACAACTACACAGCAAGAAATCAAACAATTTCCAGTGGACAAAACGGCGAACGATTCATCGGCCAATGGGTTTGAACGACACATACATTACCAATTTATGAGCGAGAACATAGAGACTTCGGTTAAGCTTTTGACGTTGCTGGACTCTGGAAGCCCCATAAGCTTTGTATAGGAACAATTCGTACCATCATTTATGCTTACCAAACCAGGCCCGGAAAATTCGTCTTACTGTGGGGTCAATAATAGCCCTCTGGATGTCTTGGGAAGTACAAGTAGTAAAATTATGTTTGAAAATATGTTTATAAATTTGCACATATTGGTTGTTAGAAAATATTCAATGAGCTATCCAATCATTTTAGGTAGAGATTTCCTAGCAAGAATTGGTTTGGTGTTTCAAATACAGTCCAAGAACAACTCGGATGCAAACAATCAAAACTCTTCTACTCAAGATAATCCAGTTTCAAAACACAACGACACCGGTGATCACGTAAGCGATGTTGATGTCCATCAAATTTTGAATATTGACACAGACTGTGAAGAATGTAAGTTACAAATCAACATTAATAATGAAATAACTAATATTGCTAAGGATAAGGTGTTAGAGATAATGCGACATTTAACCCATCCAGTGAGTTTAAAATGCGAATTGTTTTGTCGAAGCAAATACGTTTCCATTTCCCTCCGAGGAGATTACCCTATTCCCACAAGGTTGAACTTCGAAAGATTTTGAGTGACCTTCTATCTAAGGGTATAGTTCTCGTTCAGAAAAAGAACAAAGAGTTAAGACTTTGTGTTGATTTTCGAGAACTGAATAAAATAACTACACGCGATAACTACCCCCTACCTCTAATAGAACACCAATTAGATTGTCTTAAGGATAAAATATATTTTTCAACATTAGAGCTCAAGAATGGTTTCCACCATGTAGCTTTAGATGAAGAATCTATCAAATACACTTCATTCATAACGCCCTTAGGGCAATGCTCTCTTTTTCCATTTTCTTTTCCTATGTTTTTCCGCTTAGTCTTTTGTTTCTCATCCTATTCTCTCACTGTCTATTTTACTTGTCCACTTTTGGTATACTGTTTTTCTCTTTTTTTCCTCTCTATTTGTTTCACCTATCACATCTGTTTATTTGTTTTCATTTTGAACTCATTGTATAATGTATTAATTGTATGTGAAATAGATATAATTTATTTAGAATTTGTTCGTTTTGGTTGTCGCTTTAATCGCCATCATGTATCTTACACCCAAAATAAATACTTGTAACATCACAAGGGGTCGTTCCATGATTGAGTCGAAATTGCTGGTAGATATTATTTGTAAACAAAAGAAAGGTCTCAATATTTGCCATCTCAACACACAAAGCATGATAAGGAAGATCGATGAATTAAAGTCAATTTTTGATGATAGCTTGGTTGATGTCCTGTGCCTCTCAGAATCCTGGTTAAAACCAGAAATGTGTTCTGATTTGTTTAAAATCAATAATATGAGACTTATAAGGGCCGATAGGGTTCGTAAAGCAGGGGGAGGTGCTGCTATGTATATTAAAAACGGGTACAACTTCAATGTAATAAAAAAGTCCCTCCCAACTGATTTGGCTGAATTTATTTTTGTTGAGATGTTTGGTAGTTGTGAAAAGTTCGTCGTTGGTTGTGTTTATATGGCTCCTGATGTCGCCAACGCAAATCTGTTGAGGGAAATTTTGGAAGAACTTGCCCCATCTTACGCAAATATCGTAATCTACGGTGATATGAACCTTAACATGTTACCAGGTAACAATCGAGCACTAAAACAAATGATAGAATGTTTTGGTTTTACATTTGTAAATCTAATACAACCTACACACTTTCCTCCAAATGGTGCGCCTTCCCTGTTAGACATTGCATTAGTTTCAAACTCTGAATTGTTAACGCATTACGATCAGATCCTTGCTCCCGGTTTTTCGTACCATGATATGATCCTGATTAAAATAAATGTGGCATTACCAATTATGGGAGGAATCACTTTCAAACAGTATCAGTATGAGAACATAAACATAAATGCACTTTTTGTTGATTGCCTTACCACTAATTGGCTTCCAATATACAACACAAGTAGTTCGTCATCCCAGGTTGAATATTTCAATAACATGTTGAGATATCTGTTCGAAAAATATGTTCCGTTGAAAACAGTGAAGACGGAAAAAAATAATACACCTTGGATAACGCGTGAAGTTTGTGATATGATAAAGACTCGTAATTTATTATACGCGAGGTGGAGAAGATATCGATGTTCTTTTATGCGCGAAGATTTTAAGAAAGCTCGCAATGCTGTTACCCAGGTTATTCGTAAAAACAAGAGAGTATATTATACAAAATATTTTAGTGCTAGTTCAAGTAATCAGTTTTGGAGTAAAATGCGCCAAATTCAAATCAAATCAAGAGAAGCACCCCCAATCGACATCGATTTAAATAAGCTTAATAGTAATTTCGTTTCACTTGGTCAAAACTGTAACTCGTCTTCAATGTCGTATTCATTTAATTCCAATCATTATAATGATAATGCATTTTCACTTCATTGTGTTGATGAAACCAAAGTCTTTAACACTATATCGGTATTAGATCAAATGCAGTAGGTTCGGACAATATAAGCCCAAGGTTTATAAAAATTCTACTACCAGTTATTATTCACCAAATTACTCACATTATAAATACGATTTTAACCACGTCTGTTTTTCCCAACCCCTGGAAAATAGCGAAAATATTACCACTACCTAAAGCTTCAACTCCTAATTGTGAATATCGACCAATAGCAATCCTTCCTTTTCTATGCAAAGTTTTTGAAAGAATCGTAAGTCAACAAATTAAAATCCATTTAAATGACAACAAGTTTATCAATAAATATCAATCAGGGTTTCGTGCTAAACATAGTTGCATAACGGCTCTACTGAAAGTTACTGAAGACTTACGGCGAGGTTTGGATACCAATAATTTAGGCCTAATGGTATTTCTAGACTTCTCGAAAGCATTTGATTGCGTTTGTCATAATATTTTGCTCAGCAAGCTTGAGAGACAATTTCTATTTGATGGCAGCTTATGTCGCTTGATAATGTCCTATCTTTCTTATCGTTCACAGTATGTTTGTCATAATAATGAATGTTCTTCTCACCTTCCAGTCACATTGGGTGTTCCACAAGGTTCTGTGCTTGGTCCATTGTTATTTACCTGTTTTATAAACGATATCTCTGAATGCTTGACAATATGTCGTCATCATATCTACGCTGATGATTTTCAACTCTATTTGACATTTCCGAAGACACATATAAAAGAAGCAGTAGATGACATGAACAGACAATTGCAGGTTGTGCATGACTGGTCTGTTAATAATAAGCTTAACTTAAATCCTGCGAAAACTAAAGCATTAATATTAAACTGTGGTACGAGCATTGACACCTTTCCAGCCATCAATTTAAGCCAAACGACCGTGGAGTACGTCGATAATTTCAAAAATCTAGGTATTTATTTCACAGACAATTTCACTTGGGGTCTTCACATTAATAAGACAATTTCAAAAATATATGGTGTGCTTCGTGCTCTAAGCCCCACTGCCGACTATTTGCCAGTCAATGTGAAATTAAAAATTGTAAAGTCGTACATTTTGCCCATTGTACTTTATGGTTGTGAAATATTCTCTAATTTGGACTATGATTCAAAAAGGAAACTAACCGTCGCGCTAAATAGCTGTGCAAGATATGTCTTTAACATAAGCAGACAAGAACATGTCTCTAGCTATACAAAGCAAATAACCGGTGTTTTGGTACCAGACTTACTCAGCTATAGAACGTTGTTGCTGTTACGAAAAATTATAAATAATAGAGAACCAGAATACCTGTTCGAAAATATACGTTTTTCAGTAAATAATAGGACTTTTACACTTATTCCACCTAGGTGTAAATATAGAGCAACGTCCAGGCAATTTTTCGTACATGCCATTCAATTATGGAATCGTTTACCCCTTGCCATCAAGCGACTAAGCAGAACGAACACAAATAGTTTTAATAAAATCCTTTTTGAATATTTTTCTAGAGTTTAAAAGTGAAAATGGATGCTTCTTCCTTCAGTGTCTATCTATTCTTTCCTATTTATGTCCTTTCTTCCACTATCCGTTTCCTCTTACCTATGATTTTTAAAATTATATCTTAAACTTAATTCTTATAAATATGTAAAATGTATAATATATTATGTTAAGCTTGTTCAAATTTAAAAGATTTGTATCTTATATGAACAGGAGTTGTTAATAATAATAATAAATCTAAATCTAAATCTAAATATGAATATGTCAGAATGCCATTTGGGCTTAAAAATGCCCCATCCGAGTTTGAACGATACATGAAGTATATTTTTAGGAAATTGATTTCAGAAGCTAAGATACTAACCTATTTAGATGACATCCTTATAGCAACAGAAACGATAGAAGAACAAATCCTCAACGAAGTAGTAGATATTATAATATAGGGTCCGCCAAATAACTTTTTTTTTTTTGAAAATGCTATAAAAAAAACTACTGAATATTTTCTCAAATTTCTTTTTTTATTTGAAAGTACAATCCTTCCGGTTAATAATAGAAAATAATTTCATTCAAATGGCTGCCTCGGCTGGCCATGCAGTAGCCTACACGATCGGTCCAATTTTTAAGCACATTATCGATTGTGTGCAGCTGTATTTCACCAATGGCTTCACGAATATTGTCCTTTAAAGCGTCAATTGTCTATGGCTTGTCGGCGTAACACTTATCTTTGACGGCACCCCACAAATAATAGTCCAACGGTGTCAAATCGCAGCTCCGAGGTGGCCAAACGACATCAGCTCTGCGGCTGATAATGCGATCTTCAAAAACAGGGCGCAAAACATCGAGTGCAGCTTCGGCTGTGTGGCACGTAGCGCCTTCCTGTTGAAACCAAATGTTGCCAATATCCTCTTCAATTTTTGTGAACAAAAATTCGTTAATATTATAGTTACGAACTAGAGACACTTTCTATTATATACGCTTTACGTAGATTCAAAGTATATCTAATTGGAATTCGATTTAAGATCGTTACTGACTGTCAGGCTCTAACTTTAACCCTGCATAAGAAGGTTTAAAAATCTACGTATTTCCCGACTTTAGAATCGAACACAGACATGGGAGTCGAATGACGCACGTAGACGCTTTAAGTAGATGTTTTAACATCCTTTATGTCACTGATGAATCTTTCGAGTTTGTTCTGGCAGCTGCGCAAAGACAAGATCCTAAAGTTGTTGCTATCGCTTCCGAGTTAGAAAAAGTAGAAAGCCCACTTTTTGAAATAATTGATGGTTTAGTCTATCGTAAAGCTAAAAATAAAGTCCTTTTCTACGTGCCATCCCATATGGTAAATCAGGTAATACGTACACACCATGAAGCTTTGTGTCATGTGGGCTTCGAAAAGTGTTTTGAGTACATATCAGGAATCTATTGGTTTCCGAAAATGAAAGAGAAAATAAGACAGTACATCAAGAGTTGCCTAAAGTGTATCTATTTTTCTCCTGACTCTGGAAAACTTCAAGGTAATCTCCACTCAATACCTAAGGGAGATATTCCTTTTGATACCCTATACGTTGACCATCTTGGCCCCTTGGCGAATTCACGTTCCCACAAAAAGTATATTTTCTTGGTTATCGATGGCTTTATTAAGTTTATTAAACTGTACCCAGTTAAGACAACTCAGAGTAAAGAGGTGATAGCTTGTCTAAATTTATATTTCGAAAACTATTCCAGGCCAAATAGAATAGTTTCGGATCGTTTACATCTAAAGAATTTTCCGAATTTCTAAGCAAAAGTAATGTTGAACATATAAAAGTTGCAACACATTCTCCCCAGTCGAATGGGCAAGTCGAGCGGATCAACCGAATTCTTGTTCCAATGTTGGCGAAAGATTGCGACGCTCAGTCAACTGTGGAATGGGACAAGCATATAGCCAAGATTGAGTATACTCTTAATAATACTTTGAGTAGGAGTACAGGTTTTACACCCAGCATGCTTTTGTTTGATTGGAATCAAAAAGGAGTACTTTGCGATAAGATTATGGAGTTTTTAATTAACACAATAGAAGATAAAAGAGCGGACATAGATAGCATAAGAGCCGAAGCCGTAAGAAATATCGAAAAGAATCAGGTATACTACGATAAACGGCATAAGCAGCCACTAACTTATAAAAAGGGTGATTATGTTATGATAAAAAATGTAGTAACAACTCCTGGTGTTAACAAAAAACTATTCGCGAGATATAGAGGTCATTATGAGGTAAAAGAAGTCCTTCCTAATGATCGTTACGTCATCGCCGATATCGATGGTCTACAATTGACGCGAATATCATATAAAGGTGTATCATCGCCAGCTAATATGAGGCCATATACGTGTGAAGTAGACTTTGAGCTTGATACAAAGCAAGGTGGCGATCCTCATAACAATACAAATATATAATGCAAATTTGAATTTTCTATTTTCATATTTTCATTTTGTGGACTTAAACCCAAACCATTTTTGTGAAGGATAATCGGAAATAAACGGAGAAGCTTACCTTGTATAAGTATACTAATATTCATTTTCTGAATTCTTGATACTACTAAAATATAATTTTTTTTTCACTACATACATATATATGTATATTACGTAATATAATCCCACATTGTTCGATACAATTTTATAAACAAACATTTATCTGTATGAACGGTATAAATAATGAATTAAAACTTAAATTTATTATATGTATATATATCCATATGTGCCTATACGCATTACCAGTAAAGTAATTACAATTGCATTGTAACTATTGTAAGTAAAATAGTACGGATGTTTAACGTAGAGTTTTCACTGTAATGATGATTTTGCCCCTAGCAAAAGTTTTGCCCGCTGATTGATAATCGGGTCGATTACCTGGTCAGGTTGGCCGAATCGTGGCTTCACTTTTTGACACCAATGTATTTTACACCCAATCCATAAAGAAATCCGTTTCTGTATATCGAACGATCAAGGCAAAACTCTACACTAGCGCAAAGTCCATCAAAAAACTTAAAGAAATGTTAAGCGAATATCATAAAGAGTTGAGTTGAAAAATGTACTACAAACTGTACTGAGATATCGTCTGTTTTTTTTATCCTCTCTTGCCCGGTTCTTTTTACACCATTAATTACCACCATTGCCATCGGCTTCATTGCCACCCATGTACAATCCCCATCCGCACAAGCTTCAGCTAAACCATCACTAGCACCACATAAGCATCAATAGAATCTATATCTATCGCCATCATTGTTGGCACTGCCATAAGTGACAGCATCATTGCCAAAATCACCATCATCACCAGCATCACCATCATCACCATCATCACCATCATCACCATCATCACCATCATCACCATAATCACCATCATCACCATCATCACCATCCTCACCATCATCACCATCATCACCATCATCACCACCATCACCATCATCACCATCATCACCATCATCACCACCATCACCATCATCACCATCAACACCATCATCACCATCATCACCATCATCACCATCATCACCATCATCACCATCATCACCATCATCACCATCATCACCCTCATCACCATCATCACCATCATCACCATCATCACCATCATCACCATCATCACCATCATCACCATCATCACCATCATCACCATCATCACCATCATCGCCATCATCAAAATCTTCACCATCATCACCATCGTCACCATCATCATCATAATCGCCATCATCACCATCATCACCATCATCACCATCATCACCATCATCACCATCATCACCATCATCACCATCATCACCATCATCACCATCATCACCATCATCACCATCATCACCATCATCACCATCATCACCATCATCACCATCATCACCATCATCACCATCATCACCATCATCACCATCATCACCATCATCACCATCATCACTATCATCACCATCATCACCATCATCACCATCATCACCATCATCACCATCATCACCATCATCACCATCATCACCATCATCACCATCATCACCATCATCACCATCATCACCATCATCACCATCATCACCATCATCACCATCATCACCATCATCACCATCATCACCATCATCACCATCATCACCATCATCACCATCATCACCATCATCACCATCATCACCATCATCACCATCATCACCATCATCACCATCATCACCATCATCACCATCATCACCATCATCACCATCATCAATATAATCACCATCTTCACCATCATCACCATCATCACCACCATCACCGTCATCGCCATCATCACCATCATCACCATCGTCACCCTCATCACCACCACCAACATCATCACCATCATCACCATCATCACCATCATCACCATCATCACCATCATCACCATCATAACCATCCTCACCATGATCACCATCATAACCATCTCCACCATCATCACCATCATCACCGTCATCGCCAACATCACCATCATCACCATCATCACCGTCATCACCGTCATCACCATCATCACCATCATCTCCGTCATCACCGTCATCACCGTCATCACCATCATCACCATCATCACCATCGTCACCATCATCATCATAATCGCCATCATCACCATCATCACCATCATCACCATCATCACCATCATCACCATCATCACCATCATCACCACCATCACCATCTTCACCATCATCACCGTCATCGCCAACATCACCATCATCACCATCATCACCGTCATCACCGTCATCACCATCATCACCATCATCACCGTCATCACCGTCATCACCGTCATCACCATCATCACCATCATCACCATCGTCACCATCATCATCATAATCGCCATCATCACCATCATCACCATCATCACCATCATCACCATCATCACCATCATCACCATCATCACCATCATCACCATCATCACCATCATCACCATCATCACCACCATCACCATCTTCACTATCATCACCATCATCACCATCATCACCATCATCACCATCATCACCATCATAACCATCATCACCATCATCACCATCATCACCATCATCACCATCATCACCATCATCACCATCGTCACCATCATCATCATAATCGCCATCATCACCATCATCACCATCATCACCATCATCACCATCATCACCATCATCACCATCATCACCACCATCACCATCTTCACCATCATCACCGTCATCGCCAACATCACCATCATCACCATCATCACCGTCATCACCGTCATCACCATCATCACCATCATCACCGTCATCACCGTCATCACCGTCATCACCATCATCACCATCATCACCATCGTCACCATCATCATCATAATCGCCATCATCACCATCATCACCATCATCACCATCATCACCATCATCACCATCATCACCACCATCACCATCTTCACTATCATCACTATCATCACCATCATCACCATCATCACCATCATCACCATCATCACCATCATCACCATCATCACCATCATCATCATCACCGCACTCATCACCATCATCACCATCATTACCATCATTACGATCACCATCCTCACCATCATCACCATCATCACCATCATCACCGTCATCACCATCATCACCATCATCACCGTCATCACCGTCATCACCGTCATCACCATCATCACCATCATCACCATCGTCACCATCATCATCATAATCGCCATCATCACCGTCATCGCCAACATCACCATCATCACCATCATCACCGTCATCACCGTCATCACCATCATCACCATCATCACCGTCATCACCGTCATCACCGTCATCACCATCATCACCATCATCACCATCGTCACCATCATCATCATAATCACCATCATCACCGTCATCACCATCATCACCATCATCACCGTCATCACCATCATCACCATCATCACCGTCATCACCATCATCACCATCGTCACCATCATCATCATAATCGCCATCATCACCATCATCACCATCATCACCATCATCACCATCATCACCATCATCACCATCATCACCACCATCACCATCTTCACTATCATCACCATCATCACCATCATCACCATCATCACCATCATCACCATCATAACCATCATCACCATCATCACCATCATCACCATCATCACCATCATCAGCATCATCGCCATCATCACCACCATTACCACCATCACCATCATCACCATCATCACCATCATCACCATCATCACCATCATCACCATCATCACCATCATCACCATCATCACCATCATCACCATCATCACCATCATCACCATCATCACCATCATCACCATCATCACCATCATCACCATCATCACCATCATCACCATCATCACCATCATCACCATCATCACCATCATCACCATCATCACCATCATCACCATCATCACCATCATCACCATCATCACCATCATCACCATCATCACCATCATCGCCATCATCATCATCACCGCACTCATCACCATCATCACCATCATCACCATCATCACCATCATCACCATCATCACCATCATCACCATCATCACCGTCATCACCGTCATCACCATCATCACCATCATCACCGTCATCACCGTCATCACCGTCATCACCATCATCACCATCATCACCATCATCACCATCATCACCATCATCACCATCATCACCATCATCACCATCATCACCATCATCACCATCATCACCATCATCACCATCATCACCATCATCACCATCATCACCATCATCACCATCATCACCATCATCACCATCATCACCATCATCACCATCATCACCATCATCACCACCATCACCATCATCACCATCATCACCATCATCACCATCATCAGCATCATCGCCATCATCACCACCATTACCACCATCACCATCATCACCATCATCACCATCATCACCATCATCACCATCATCACCATCATCACCATCATCACCATCATCACCATCATCACCATCATCACCATCATCACCATCATCACCATCATCACCATCATCACCATCATCACCATCATCACCATCATCACCATCATCAGCATCATCGCCATCATCACCACCATTACCACCATCACCATCATCACCATCATCACCATCATCACCATCATCACCATCATCACCATCATCACCATCATCACCATCATCACCATCATCACCATCATCACCATCATCACCATCATCACCATCATCACCATCATCACCATCATCACCATCATCACCATCATCACCATCATCACCATCATCACCATCATCACCATCATCACCATCATCACCATCATCACCATCATCACCATCATCACCATCATCACCATCATCACCATCATCACCATCATCACCATCATCACCATCATCATCATCACCGCACTCATCACCATCATCACCATCATCACCATCATCACCATCATCACCATCATCACCATCATCACCATCATCACCGTCATCACCGTCATCACCATCATCACCATCATCACCGTCATCACCGTCATCACCGTCATCACCATCATCACCATCATCACCATCGTCACCATCATCATCATAATCGCCATCATCACCGTCATCGCCAACATCACCATCATCACCATCATCACCGTCATCACCGTCATCACCATCATCACCATCATCACCGTCATCACCGTCATCACCGTCATCACCATCATCACCATCATCACCATCGTCACCATCATCATCATAATCACCATCATCACCGTCATCACCATCATCACCATCATCACCGTCATCACCGTCATCACCGTCATCACCATCATCACCATCATCACCATCGTCACCATCATCATCATAATCGCCATCATCACCATCATCACCATCATCACCATCATCACCATCATCACCATCATCACCATCATCACCACCATCACCATCTTCACTATCATCACCATCATCACCATCATCACCATCATCACCATCATCACCATCATAACCATCATCACCATCATCACCATCATCACCATCATCACCATCATCAGCATCATCGCCATCATCACCACCATTACCACCATCACCATCATCACCATCATCACCATCATCACCATCATCACCATCATCACCATCATCACCATCATCACCATCATCACCATCATCACCATCATCACCATCATCACCATCATCACCATCATCACCATCATCACCATCATCACCATCATCACCATCATCACCATCATCACCATCATCACCATCATCACCATCATCACCATCATCACCATCATCACCATCATCACCATCATCACCATCATCACCATCATCACCATCATCACCATCATCACCATCATCGCCATCATCAAAATCTTCACCATCATCACCATCGTCACCATCATCATCATAATCGCCATCATCACCATCATCACCATCATCACCATCATCACCATCATCACCATCATCACCATCATCACCATCATCACCATCATCACCATCATCACCATCATCACCATCATCACCATCATCACCATCATCACCATCATCACCATCATCACCATCATCACCATCATCACCATCATCACTATCATCACCATCATCACCATCATCACCATCATCACCATCATCACCATCATCACCATCATCACCATCATCATCATCACCGCACTCATCACCATCATCACCATCATTACCATCATTACGATCACCATCCTCACCATCATCACCATCATCACCATCATCACCATCATCACCATCATCACCATCATCACCATCATCACCATAATCACCATCATCACCATCATCAAAATCTTCACCATCATCACCATCATCATCATAATCGCCATCATCACCATGATCACCATCATCACCATCTTCACCATCATCACCATCATCACCATCATCACCATCATCACCATCATCACCATCATCACCATCATCACCATCATCACCATCATCATCATCACCGCACTCATCACCATCATCACCATCATTACCATCATTACGATCACCGCACTCATCACCATCATCACCATCATCACCATCATCACCATCATCACCATCATCACCATCATCGCCATCATCACCACCATCACCACCATCACCATCATCACCATCATCACCACCATCACCATCATCACCATCATCACCATCATCACCATCATCACCATCATCACCATCATCAGAATCATAACCATCATCACCGTCATCACCATCATCACCATCACCGCACTCATTACCATCGTCACCCTCATCACCATCATCACCCTCATCACCATCATCATCATAATCGCCATCACCATCATAATCGCCATCATCACCACCATCACCACCATCACCATCATCACCATCATCACCATCATCACCATCATCAGAATCATAACCATCATCACCATCACCGCACTCATCACCGCACTCATCACCGCACTCATCACCATCATCACCATCATCACCATCATCACCATCATCACCATCATCACCATCATCACATTCATCACCATCATCGCCATCATCACCACCATCACCACCATCACCATCATCACCATCATCACCATCATCACCCCCATCACCATCATCATCATAATCGCCATAACCATCATAATCGCCATCATCACCATCATCACCATCATAACCATCATCACCATCATCACCATCATCACCATCATCACCATCATCACCATCATCACCATCATCGCCATCATCACCACCATTACCACCATCACCATCATCACCATCATCACCATCATCACCATCATCACCATCATCACCATCATCACCATCATCACCATCATCACCATCATCACCATCATCACCATCATCACCATCATCACCATCATCACCATCATCACCATCATCACCATCATCACCATCATCACCATCATCACCATCATCACCATCATCACCATCATCACCATCATCACCATCATCACCATCATCACCATCATCACCATCATCACCATCATCACCATCATCACCATCATCACCATCATCGCCATCATCAAAATCTTCACCATCATCACCATCGTCACCATCATCATCATAATCGCCATCATCACCATCATCACCATCATCACCATCATCACCATCATCACCACCATCACCATCTTCACTATCATCACCATCATCACCATCATCACCATCATCACCATCATCACCATCATCACCATCATCACCATCATCACCATCACCGCACTCATCACCATCATCACCATCATCACCATCATCACCATCATCACCATCATCACCATCATCACCATCATCACCATCATCGCCATCATCACCACCATCACCACCATCACCATCATCACCATCATCACCATCATCACCACCATCACCATCATCACCATCATCACCATCATCACCATCATCACCATCATCACCATCATCAGAATCATAACCATCATCACCGTCATCACCATCATCACCGTCATCACCATCATCACCATCACCGCACTCATTACCATCGTCACCCTCATCACCATCATCACCCTCATCACCATCATCATCATAATCGCCATCACCATCATAATCGCCATCATCACCACCATCACCACCATCACCATCATCACCATCATCACCATCATCACCATCATCACCATCATCAGAATTATAACCATCATCACCATCACCGCACTCATCACCGCACTCATCACCATCATCACCATCATCACCATCATCACCATCATCACCATCATCACCATCATCACCATCATCGCCATCATCACCACCATCACCACCATCACCATCATCACCATCATCACCATCATCACCCTCATCACCATCATCATCATAATCGCCATCACCATCATAATCGCCATCATCACCATCATCACCATCATAACCATCATCACCATCATCACCATCATCACCATCATCACCATCATCACCATCATCGCCATCATCACCACCATTACCACCATCACCATCATCACCATCATCACCATCATCACCATCATCACCATCATCACCACCATCACCACCATCACCATCATCACCATCATCACCATCATCACCATCATCACCATCATCACCATCATCACCATCATCACCATCATCACCATCATCATCATAATCGCCATCATCACCATCCTCACCATCATCACCATCATCACCATCATCACGATCATCACGATCATCACCATCATCACCATCATCACCATAATCACCACCATCACCACCATCACCATCATCACCATCATCACCATCATCACCACCATCACCATCATCACCATCAACACCATCATCACCATCATCACCATCATCACCATCATCACCATCATCACCATCATCACCATCATCACCATCATCACCATCATCACCATCATCACCATCATCGCCATCATCACCACCATCACCACCATCACCATCATCACCATCATCACCATCATCACCACCATCACCATCATCACCATCAACACCATCATCACCATCACAGGTCTCATCACTATCATCACCATCACCGCCCTCATCACCACCATCACCGTCATCACCATCACCGCACTCATCACCATCATCACCATCATCACCATCATCACCATCATCACCATCATCACCATCATCACCATCATCACCATCATCACCATCATCACCATCATCACCATCATCACCATCATCACCATCATCACCATCATCACCATCATCACCATCATCACCATCATCACCATCATCACCATCATCACCATCATCACCATCATCACCATCATCACCATCATCACCATCATCACCATCATCACCATCATCACCATCATCACCATCATCACCATCATCACCATCATCACCAACATCACCATCATCACCATCATCACCATCGTCACCCTCATCACCTCATCAAGGTCATTGACGCCTCAAGGTCATTGACCTCATCAAGGTCATTGACCTCATCAAGGTCATTGACCCCTCAAGGTCATTGCCTCCTCAAGGTCATTGACCTCATCAAGGTCATTGAACTCATAGGTCATTGACCTCATCAAGGTCATTGACCCCTCAAGGTCATTGACCCCTCAAGGTCATTGACCCCTCAAGGTCATTGACCCCTCATAGGTCATTGACCTCATCAAGGTCATTGACCCCTCAAGGTCATTGACCCCTCAAGGTCATTGACCCCTCAAGGTCATTGACCCCTCAAGGTCATTGACCTCATCAAGGTCATTGACCCCTCAAGGTCATTGCCTCCTCAAGGTCATTGACCTCATCAAGGTCATTGAACTCATAGGTCATTGACCTCATCAAGGTCATTGACCCCTCAAGGTCATTGACTTCATCAAGGTCATTTACAAGGTCACCCGACCTTGAGCCGTCAATGACCTTGAGGGGTCAATGACCTTGATGAGGTCAATGACCTTGAGGGGTCAATGACCTTGAGGGGTCAATGACCTTGAGGGGTCAATGACCTTGAGGGGTCAATGACCTTGATGAGGTCAATGACCTATGAGTTCAATGACCTTGATGAGGTCAATGACCTTGAGGAGGCAATGACCTTGAGGGGTCAATGACCTTGATGAGGTCAATGACCTTGAGGGGTCAATGACCTTGATGAGGTCAACGACCTTGATGAGGTCAATGACCTTGAGGAGGCAATGACCTTGAGGGGTCAATGACTTGATGAGGTCAATGACCTTGAGGCGTCAATGACCTTGATGAGGTGATGAGGGTGACGATGGTGATGATGGTGATGATGGTGATGTTGGTGATGATGGTGATGATGGTGATGATGGTGATGATGGTGATGATGGTGATGATGGTGATGATGGTGATGATGGTGATGATGGTGATGATGGTGATGATGGTGATGATGGTGACGATGGTGATGAGGGTGATGATGGTGATGATGGTGATGATGGTGATGATGGTGATGATGGTGATGATGGTGATGATGGTGTTGATGGTGATGATGGTGATGGTGGTGATGATGGTGATGATGGTGATGATGGTGATGGTGGTGATGATGGTGATGATGGTGATGATGGTGATGATGGTGATGATGGTGATGATGGTGATGATGGTGATGATGGTGATGATGGTGATGATGGTGATGATGGTGATGATGGTGATGATGGTGATGATGGTGATGATGGTGATGATGGTGATGATGGTGATGATGGTGATGATGGTGATGATGGTGATGATGGTGATGATGGTGATGATGGTGATGATGGTGATGATGGTGATGATGGTGATGATGGTGATGATGGTGATGATGGTGATGATGGTGATGATGGTGATGATGGTGATGATGGTGATGAGTGCGGTGATGGTGGTGATGAGGGCGGTGATGGTGATGATAGTGATGAGACCTGTGATGGTGATGATGGTGTTGATGGTGATGATGGTGATGGTGGTGATGATGGTGATGATGGTGATGATGGTGATGGTGGTGATGGTGGTGATGATGGCGATGATGGTGATGATGGTGATGATGGTGATGATGGTGATGATGGTGATGATGGTGATGATGGTGATGATGGTGATGATGGTGATGATGGTGATGATGGTGTTGATGGTGATGATGGTGATGGTGGTGATGATGGTGATGATGGTGATGATGGTGATGGTGGTGATGGTGGTGATTATGGTGATGATGGTGATGATGGTGATGATCGTGATGATCGTGATGATGGTGATGATGGTGATGATGGTGAGGATGGTGATGATGGCGATTATGATGATGATGGTGATGATGGTGATGATGGTGATGATGGTGATGATGGTGATGATGGTGATGATGGTGATGATGGTGATGGTGGTGATGGTGGTGATGATGGTGATGATGGTGATGATGGTGATGATGGTGATGATGGTGATGATGGTGATGGTGGTAATGGTGGTGATGATGGCGATGATGGTGATGATGGTGATGATGGTGATGATGGTGATGATGGTGATGATGGTTATGATGGTGATGATGGTGATGATGGCGATTATGATGGTGATGGCGATTATGATGATGATGGTGATGAGGGTGATGATGGTGATGATGGTGATGATGGTGATGGTGGTGATGGTGGTGATGATGGCGATGATGGTGATGATGGTGATGATGGTGATGATGGTGATGATGGTGATGATGGTGATGATGGTGATGATGGTGATGAGTGCGGTGATGAGTGCGGTGATGGTGATGATGGTTATGATTCTGATGATGGTGATGATGGTGATGATGGTGATGATGGTGATGATGGTGATGGTGGTGATGGTGGTGATGATGGCGATTATGATGGTGATGGCGATTATGATGATGATGGTGATGAGGGTGATGATGGTGATGAGGGTGACGATGGTAATGAGTGCGGTGATGGTGATGATGGTGATGACGGTGATGATGGTGATGACGGTGATGATGGTTATGATTCTGATGATGGTGATGATGGTGATGATGGTGATGATGGTGATGATGGTGATGATGGTGATGGTGGTGATGATGGTGATGATGGTGATGATGGTGACCATGGTGATGAATGTGATTATGGTGATGATGGTGATGACGGTGATGATGGTGATGATGGTCATGATGCTGATGATGGTGATGATGGTGACGATGGTGATGAGGGTGACGATGGTGACGATGGTGACGATGGTGATGAGGGTGACGATGGTGATGATGGCGATGATGGTGGTGATGGTGGTGATGGTGAAGATTTTGATGATGGTGATGATGGTGATGATGGTGATGATGGCGATGATGGTGATGATGGTGATGATGGTGATGATGGTGATGATGGTGATGATGGTGATGATGGTGATGATGCTGTCACTTATGGTAGTACCAACAATGATGGTGATAGATATAGATTCTATTGATGCTTATGTGGTGCTGGTGATGGTTTAGCTGAAGCTGGTGCGGATGGGGATTGTACATGGATGGCAATGAAGCCGATGGCAATGGTGGTAATTAACGGAATACGATGGGGGTGATAATTCTGTTACCAACTTTGATGATGATCTCAGTGTCAACAGTGGCGATGGTCCTGCATCACGATCACTATCAATATCAGCAGTAGCATCGGTACCTGTAGTAATACTCGTATTGGCGTCAGAATCTTTGTCAACATTAGTATTGGCGGAAACATCACCATGGAAATCAGTCACAAATGCCGCAGAATCTGTGGTTCACTGCAGCGGGATCATGATAATGGGTTAAAGCAATTTTTGTTCCTTTCGTCATGCAAGATAATGGTTACACCGCGAATCGTTCCTATATGTATTTACCAATACAGAGAACAGGAATTTGTTTATAGGACGTCATAGAAATGCGCCACTATTGATAAATCCGTATGAAATGCTGACTAAGGTTATTGTCCTGACTAAGGTCATTGATGTAGAAGAAGGGATAGGGAAAATGACTGAAAAAACAGAAGTTCAACTAACAACAACTTTATTTGGACTGTGTCAAGAAAGATGGTTACATGGTTTATATAGAATTTGAGTATCGGGACATAATTCCGAAATTTGAGACTTTCGGGTGGATCACACGATCAGATTAAGCAGTATAGTATTGATAATATATAAATTATATAGATACATGAATACAGTGGTGACAAAGAAAATCATACACTATTAATAATTTTGCCTACGATTGTGTAATGGTTAAAAAAAAAAAAAAAAAAAAAAAAACTTATTGTGAATACTCACAATTATTTTTATATTTTTGGTCGTCCTGTAGTCGCTGAATCGAGTATCGTCTAAACGTTTTCCGCCAAACTGGTCGTCTGATCTTCCCGCAAGAAGTGTTAGCTCATGGTACCGTATTTTGGTATTTTCAAATTTTCATTAATGTTTAGATGGAACTCACCGTTTTCTCCACTTATGTCTATGTTTAATATTTGATCTTCAAACATTTTATCGCAGAGGTATTCCTCCGAACCATGTTTGTCCATTGAGCCATGACGATTACATGTATGAGATATCGCTGAAGGGTCTTGATTCGTACTGTTGCTGTAGTCTATTCCGGTTCTTTTTAGCGTCAAACCGGTCTTCCCAATAAAATCCCTACCTAGAATAACAGGATAAGTCATTGAGAAATCTTTTACCACCAAAAGCTGCAAATTAATTAATAAATTTTCAAATAAGATACTGGTACTTATACTTCCAATAGTGACAAGAGGACTGCCGTTGACGCCAAAATAAGAATTTGATGCTTTGTCCAAGGTTGATAACGAAATCGGTGGAAGATATTTCTCCTGGATGGAGCTGATAGGGCTACCAGAATCCAACAATGTCAGCAACGTCGTAGAAGTTTTCATCTCCTTGTTAATCCATTCATATTGAATTAAGTTTTCAAAGTCATTATTCGCTGAATGAACTCTTTCTGCACTTTGTTGCAATGCCATAACGGAATCCTTTCCGGGACATTTTATAGACAAGGTCATTTGTCTTTCCACATTTAAAACAGGTAATCACTTTCTTTTCATATTTTGTTTGAACATTGCGATCACTTGGAACTAGATCGCCAGGGTTCTTGACTTCATTTTGCGGAGAGTTAAACGTCACACACTTTGTTTGTTTTTCTGAACTATTGATTTTTTGTTTTTCATATTTTCGGAGTGCTATTTTTAACTCACTGATGTTGTTTGCACTATACAAAATTGTTTTGTTTACTTCTGAATCAGGTATTCCTCTTATTATGAACTGTATAACGTCTTGTTCCTCAACGAAACTATGCGAAGCGATCTCTTGCATGTGAATCACATATTGTTGCATACTTTCTCCACGCCATTTCTTACGCTTACGAAGCTCGTTATATTATTTTATTTTTTTATTTTTATTTTATTATTTATTTCATTATTCTCTTATAAGCTACAAAATTCTTAGCTACAATACTTTACTTAGGGCACTAGAGAATAGTTAATGACATTTTTTATTCTGCTACTAATAGCTATAAATAGTGTCAAATGTCATTTTATACAAAACAATATGATATATATTTATATTTATAATTATTGTGGGCTGACAATATATAATATATTATAATTTTAGTACACACTGAATGCAAAGTACGTAAAATAAAAAGTACCAGAAGGTACGTACCATAGGTTCCTATGCGATTCCATCACATGCGCTTTTATAAAAGATAAGTAAGCAAAAATTCAATCTCATTATGATAAAAATCTAGAAGCCACGATTTAACTTTCTTTACAAATTTATCTTGGTTTTCTATAAGAATTATATTAGAAGGAAGGCGGTTAAAAGTTTACAAGATACAACTGGGTAGGAGTTTCTGTAGTGAGTCGTTCGAAAGGCTGGAATTTCAACAACATGGCGTGCAGTACTGCGCAAATTAAGAGAATCAGATATTGGACTTTGCAAGTAACCACCTCTCATAAAGAATATCTTACAGACTCTAAAATAGAATAAATGGCAGTATTTTTAAAGCCCTGAACAAAACTATAGAATGGGGCAGCCGGTGAGCATTACTTATCCTTCTTACGACACACTTTTGCAAAACGACGAGTGGTTTTAGATTGGTGATGTAAGCACTCCCCCAGCAGCTAATTCCATATTGCAGTTTCGAATGAAAAATCCCATGATAGACCGTTTTAAGAGTTTGTTTAGAGCAACATTTACTGAGACGATAAATGCATCGTAGGGAGGAGCGCAAGTACTGTTTTAATACTGAAATGTGTTCTGTCCAACTCATGTTGTGGTCGATAGTAGTACCGAGGTACTTAAAGTTCACAACTACTTCAATTTGAAAGCAGTTGGAGTTGCAGGTAGCATTTTCTTTAAAATATTCTTCTCCGGTGCAAGCACAGTTACTTAAGTTGTAACGCGGACAATCAAAGGAGTGAAACTTGATATTAACATCTGGAGGCACGAATGAATTCAGTTTGAAAAACATCAATTTGGTCTTGTCACTCACAACCAACCTATGTGCAGCAAACCATATTCTCATCATATGAATATCATGATTGACTTCAGCTATCAGATTCAGAGGGCTCGTTGAGCCATCTGCGATGCCAAGGTCATCCGCAAAGGCCGTAACTTTACCTGTGAAAGGCAGGGAAAACAAGGAGTTGATAAAAATTAAAAATAAGATGGGACCCAATACAGACCTTTGCGGAACTCCTAAACTAAGCTCACGAGAATTGCTAAAAACATCTTTTATTTTTACTCTTTGCTTGCGATCCTTTAAGTATGACGCAAACCAATCAAAGATAAAGCCACGAAATCCTGCACCATATAATTTGTCTAAGAGAATGTCATGATCAACCATGTCAAACGCTTTCTTAATATCAACAAAGAGGCCAGCACAATGTTTATTTTCATCCAGTGCTTTGTTAATGAACGAGCAAAAGTACAAAAGCGCATCTTCAGTAGAACATCCTTTTCTAAACCCAAACTGTACCGGGCTAAAAAAAATTTATTTTCTGTAGATGTGCACACACACGTCTTTTTACAGCTTTTTCAAATATTTTCGAGATTGAGGAAAGCAAAAAAATTGGTCTGTAATTGTTTTTATCTTTTGGATTTCCTTTTTTAAAAAGTGGTAACACATTAGCACATTTCAGACGATCAGGAAAAACTCCACTCAAAATACTTAAATTGAATAAATGTGCTAATGTGTCAATTAAAAATGGCGCAATTTTCTTAAGGGTTCTATTGCAAAAGCCATCGTATCCAGAAGATCTCGAGTTGTTAAGAGAGTAGATGATTTTTAGGACCTCTAGACCATTGATTTCCTCAAAAAAGAAGCTGTTTGTATTCGTCGTTGGTTCTAATATTTGATCCCTTACACATCTTTTGCAAAACGACGGGCAGTTTGGTTGGACTGCCTGTCCTACTGAGACAAAGAATTCATTAAATTCGTTTGCTACTGCTAGGTGGTCCACAATATCGGTTCCTTTGCCACTCAGTACAATAGGGTTAGAATGATAGGAAGGGATGTTATTAATTATACCGTTGACAACTCTCCATTCTTTCCTTGGGTTTCCTTGAGCATCACGGAATTTAGAAATGTAGTAGCTGTCGCGGCAATTAGTAATTTCCATATTTAATTTCTTACTCATTTTTTTAAAACGTTTATTTAAGTTTATGTTAAGTGGATGTCTATGACAAAGTTTGCTCATTTTGTTTTTGACTTTAATTTTGTTTAGAATAGAGGCATTTATCCAGGGTTTCAGCCTTGATTGCGATTTCTTGATAATAACTGTGAAACTAGAGGTTTTGACATGGTTTTGGAGAATGATTAAAAATGCGTCATACGCTTTAGAAGCATTATCCTCGGCGTAGACTTCGCCCCAATTTTCAGAAACCAGATGATTTATAAGTATGTCAAACCTTACTTTAGTAATAGCCTTTGAAGAAGAGCTATATGTACGATTTAGACCGGCAAGGTCATTAAAAAGCATACCAGTCATAGGTCCGATAAATGCAGATCAAAGTTGATACCAAAACAATCACTTAAAGGAATTGTCGCAAAACGACCGAAAACATGATCAATACATTTATTTGAAATTGGTCTTGTACTTTCATTCAAAAAGGATGTGAGACCATGCTCAGCTATAAGAGCCAGATAGTTATCAGACATGGTATTTGAAGTTAAAATGTCAATGTTGAAGTCACCAAGTATGACAATATTAGACCCTTTCGCAGTACGACGGTAATCTGAAAAGTCGTTCGAAAAGGATTGAGGACTGATGGTTTGTAATCTATACACACAAACAAAGTCAAAAAGTACATTGCGTACACTAATAGTAATCTTAATTATATCTGCGCTAGCCATACTACATTGTTCCACATTACAATCTTCACTTATATACACATGACGCACAAAAACTCCTACTCCACCTGCTGGATATAGTTCGTTTGTGTTTGCATAAAACTTATAGCCGGGAATAAAGTAATCGTCAACCTCGCAAGAGAAAATCCATATCTCGGAAACGAATATCAAATCTGGTAAATGATTAAAAGCTTCTAGATTGCACACAAGTAGATCGAAGTTTTGCCTCAAACTACGAATATTTTGATGCACAATGAAAAAGGGTTTACTTTGTTGTGAGTTAAAATGAAAAACTCTATCACAAATATTTTTAATAGTTCTAGTGGTTGGGTTATTGCTATCGGGATCGATACTATTATTAATATTTAACATAACTAAGGTTGTTAATAACAAAAAATACAAGAACAAGACAAAATTAGTCTTGGAGTTTTGATAGATCATCGAACGAACGAATAGCAATAACCCTATCCTTATCAACCTTACGCATCAGTATTTGTGAATTTTGAAACCATAGGTATTTAAATTTCTTAACTCTTTTAAGTTTTTTAGCTTCCATAAATAAAGCCCGATTAAATTTGGTTAGAGAATCATTCACATAAATGTTACCCTTTTTCCCTTCTACAAATAAGGCAGCATTCAACTTCTTGGACACGTTCCTCTTTCTCTTCATGATTTTTTGTTTCACGGCATGTGATGAGAAATGCACGCATAAAACGTCTCGAGAGGCATCTGCGTTGGGTCCCGCGATGTCAGTGGGAATGTTCGATGGATCGTTGTTCTTCCTTACTCGCTTTACAAAGCATTTCAATATGTCAGTGGGCTCAATGGAGACATTCAACCCATCGATTAAAATCTTCTCCAAACATTCGTTAGCATTGTTGTTATTTAAACCCGGCACACCAACGATCTCAATGGAATTCTCCAAGCATTTTTGTTCACTCCAATTGAGTCGATTTTCAAGAGACGTCACCTTCGCTCTCAGCTGAGTGTTTTCCTGTCTGAGGCTCTCCATCATGTCAAGCATGTCAGTGTTGATTTTTTTCAGGATATATATATCTATATATATATATATCTGACCTTGTCACTACACGTCCGAACTCAACTTCTAATGCCGATTTTAAGCCGCACCAACTATTAACATTCACCGTTCTCAAAAACAATTTTGCTGTACCTGACAGAAGGCGTTTGCCATATACGAATCTATCCTTTTCGGTCAACTTCATGACTTCAGACAATTCCTCGAATTGTTCTATCCATCGCCGTATAGGATATGTAATTGTCGTCGCCACTGAATGGATGCATAACGTCTTCTATGTCTTTGTAGCTACAATTCACATGTGACCTGAGATTGGTGTCTGTGTCTTCTAATTGGAGGTTACGGATTTGTTGTTTCAGCTTCAAAATTTCCTGCTTCTTCTGATGTAGTCTTCGGAGTTTCGCCAGTTCTTCATCTAGGTGCTCCTCATTCTCACTTTCCGATTTGTTTATGTCACGATCCTCCGAGAAACTTGAGTCATCTCTGTATTGGCCTTTACTTCCAGAAGCTTGTTCTTCCTGCATCAGCTTGAGAAGTTCGCTTTCCGTCAATCCTTGTGCTGCTTCTTGAGCCCGAATTTTTAATTCCGCCTTTGTGCGGCTTGTTTGAAGTCCTAGTGATCTGAGGACATTTCTTAGCCGGAGAACGGTAGCCGACTCTAATACTTGTGTCCACTCTTCAGACATAACTAAAAAAATCAACTGCTTTGCACAACGTAATAAAAAAAATTCACACAACCGGGTGATTAACTTCTGATGGCACACACAGAATGTCGGTACCGTCGTCGTGTTGTTTACCGATCCAAATGATACCATATTATTTTCTTTCGACTACAGGCTTGCGTTGCGTTCATTGAGGTTGCAGACCAGTGGCAGCAAAGCAGAATTAAAATTGAGAGTGCAGGAAGCAGTTGAAGACTTTTCGGACGACGAAATCACCAAGATAATTCAACAGCATACGTTTGGAAGTAAGGAAGTTCAGTATCCCATGATGAGCACGTGTATCACGACGAAGACGAGCCAGTTGACCAGATCGACGAGGAACTCAACTGACTCCGGAAGATTTGTAAGAAAAAAGAGGAATTAGTTCAGCTAAAACGAAGGATGAAGGAGCTACAAATGGAGGAAACAGAAGCGAGCTATGGACCATGCGCTTCTTACAATTTTAAAGACATCGAGGATGCGATATTTCCATTTAGTGGGGATGATAATTTCCCTGTGAATCATTGGATTACGCAGTTTGAGGAGTACGCAACACTTTTTAATTTCGATGAACGAACAAAATTCATTTTTGGTAAAAGGCTTCTAAAAGGTACAGCCAAATTGTTTGAGCGCTCAAAGAACTTAAGAAGTTGGACGGAATTGCAGACAGCGTTATTGAATGAGTTCAAGAAGGTGGTAACCAAAGCTGATGTATATAGTGAATTAAGAGAAAGAAGGAAACGTCGTGAAGAGGCCATACAGCAATACGTTTTATCCATGCAGGAAATTGCTTCGCATAACCCAATTGAAGAGGAGGACTTGCTACAATTTATTATTAAAGGCATTCCGGACACAGAAGCCAACAAAACCATCTTGTATAATGCCGATAACATCAAAGAACTGAAGCTTGCCCTGAGAAAGTACGAAAAGTTTAAAATCAACACCCGTGATAATTCTTCTACCAACAAGATGTTAAAACCTGGAACATCTTCATCTTTTACTCATACAAAGGCGTTTAATAAATCAAATGCAATAAATAAAAATAATTCATCCGTCGAAAAACTTATTGTTCAAAACAGTGCAAATGGCAGACAAGACAGGAAACAAGTTACTTGTTTTAAGTGCGGTGGCCTAGGTCACATTTCAAAGAACTGTCTTAATCAAGGTTCAGTTTTAACCTTGCAACGTATAAGGAACAATTTCAATGGAAGCAGCGTGCCCTACAACAGCAGCAGTAGTGGTGGTAAAGTTGGTGATTTTGCAAGTCAATACATCAAGAAGCCGGAACGACAAATCTTGCAACGCAATGAATTTGAAAAGGATATATATTTCCAGTTCAAACACGACCAAGCCGAAGTTTCGATGAACCTCAAGACTCTTCAATTAGCTTCATACAACAGAGATTTGTACCTTCGTTTATGGTGTTGCCTTTGAACGACGGGAATCGTTCACATTGCGGCGTAAACAACAGTCGCTTGGATGTTTTGGGAGGTATCAGTTCACTTATACATTTTGATAACTTTTTAATTAACTTACAATTACTTGTAGTAAAAAATTATTCGATGAGCTATCCTGTTGTACTGGGTCGAGACTTTATTGGAAACATTGGCATGGTGTTGTAATTACCGGAAAAGAAAGAAAATCAACCTAACGAAACTACCAAAGATCAAGATCCATCATCAAGATCACCATACTTCACACCCTCTTCATCGGATTCCTACGCAAAATGTTTTATCGGATGGTAATGCGAGTACTGTAAGTGAAGATATTGAATTTATTAATCAGATTTTAAATATTGATATAAATTATGATAAAAATGTTTTTGATTTAAACGATAAGATATCCGCGAATGTTAAAGAGAGCGTTAGGGAAAGCGTAAGAGATATAGTTCAAGGGGTTTATGAACAAAATCAATACGTTATTAGTCCGGTAGATGATGATTTTAAGATGAGGATAGTATTATGGAACGACATTCCATTCCGTTGCCCTCCAAGAAGGTTACCATATTCTCACAGAATTGAATTAGAAAAGATATTAAATGATTTACTTAGTAAAGGCATCATACGTCAATCGTGTTCTGAGTATATTTCACCAATAGTTTTGGTACAAAAAAGGAACAAAGAGCTACGGATAACTATCCTTTACTTTTAATCGAGAATCATATTGATTGCCTCAGAAATAAAAGGTACTTTACTACGTTAGATTAAAAAAACGGTTTTCACCATGTTCCACTAGCTGAAGAATCCATATATACGAAATATACGTCCTTCATTACGCCACTAGGGCAGTATGAATACACGCGAATGCCTTTTGGCCTAAACAATGCGCCTTCTGTGTTTGAGCGCTATATGAAGCACGTATTTGGGGAATTGATTTCGAAGTCCAAAATCCTTACCTATTTGGATGATATTTTTATAGCTACCGAGACAGTTGAAGAGCATCTCGATACCCTTTAAGAAGTTATGAACATTATTACAAGGAAGGGACTTAAATTAAGATTCGACAAATGTTTATTTTTACGAAACGAAATTGTTTATTTGGGATATAAGATAAATGAAACAGGCGTAAGGCCAAATGATATTAATATCAAGGCAGTTAGTGAATTCCCACTACCATCTTCTCCCAAGAGTGTACGTAGTTTTTTAGGACTCTGTTCCTATTTTAGAAAGTTTATCAAACATTTTGCAAACATAGCTAAGCCTCTTTACGAACTTTTAAAAAAAGATGCACCTTTTGTTTTTGGTACTAGAGAAATAGAAGCATTTGAGATTTTAAAAGCTAAACTGATTGGAGCACCTGTTCTGTGTATTTATAGTCCGCACAATGCGACTGAGCTGCATTGTGATGCAAGTAGTATAGGTTTTGGGGCTGTATTACTTCAAAAACAGGAAGATAACAAATTTCATCCGGTGTTCTACTTCTCTAAGCGTGCAATGGAAGCAGAGAGTAGATACCATAGTTATGAGTTGGAAACATTGTCGATAATTGATGCTTTAAAGCGATTTCGAATATACCTTTTAGGTATACCTTTTAGGATCGTGACAGGCTGCCAAGCCCTCGCATTAACCCTAAAGAAAAAGATGCTTAATCCGCGTATATCGCGATGGGCATTGGAATTACAATCGTTTGATTACACAATCGAACATAGAAAAGCTAATCGCATGTCGCATGCTGACTCTCTTAGTAGGTCTTTCAACATCCTTGTGTTGAGTTTGTGTTGGCAGCAGCTCAAAAACATGATCCCAAGATTGTGTCAATTGCTGACGAATTAAAAAAAATTTGCCGTAAAGTGAAAGATAAAGTCCTTTTTTATGTCCCTTCACACATGGAAGAGCAAGTTATTCGCACTCATCATGAGGCTCTTTGTCACCTAGGGGTCGAAAAATGTTTTGAACATCTATCTTGCATTTATTGGTTTCCGAAGATGAAACACAAGATAAGGACTGTCATTAAAGGATGCTTGCAATGTATATATTTTTCACCCGTATCAGGGAAACTTGAGGGTAGTCTACATTCAATACCTAAAGGAAAGTGCCCATTTGACACTTTACATATAGACCATCTAGGTCCAATATCAAGTTCAAGGTCGAAAAAGTGTCATCTTTTTGTTTTGGTTGATGTTTTCACCAAGTTTACCAAACTATATCCAGTGAGAAGCACTCAAAGTAAGGAAGCTATCCTTTGTTTAAAATCATTTTTTGAGAATTATTCCAGGCCGAACAGAATAATTTCTGATCGTGGTTCTTGTTTTACCTCAAATGAATTCTCACAATTTATTAAAGAGAACAATATCATACATGTTAAGGTCGCCACTCACTCGCCTCAGTCGAATGGGCAAGTGGAGCGACTTAATCGTGTCCTTATTCCTATGTTGGCGAAGGAGTGTGAACCAGATACGACTAGTAATTGGGACAAGCACATAGTTAAGGTCGAATACGCCATAAACAATACTGTTAATCGAAGAACGGGTTTTACTCCGTGAATCGCTGAATCGAGTATCGTCTAACCGTTTTCTGTCAAACTGATCGTCTGATCTTCCCGCAAGAAGTGTCAGCCCATGGTACCGTATTTTTTGCATCTTTAAAAGCAGTACATTTGAGACTTGTGTTGGAGTCTGTGAAATAAAGTCGATGACATAAGGTCAAACCTGGAAAGTCTTTTTATTTTCGGTTTGTACATTGGAGACTACACCATCACCATCACTATCACCATCATTACCATCCTCATCATCATCACCATCATCACCATCATCACCATCACCCCACTCATCACCATCATTATTATCATAAACATCACCATCATTATTATCATAACCATCACCATCATCATCACTATCACCATCATCACCATCATCATCATGACTGTCACCATCATCACCATCATCATCTTCAACACTATAACCACCATCAATACTATCCTCATCATCATCGCCATCATCGCCATCATCACCATCAACACCATCCTCACCACCATCACCATCATCACCACCATCACCACCATCACCATCATCACCATCACCGCACTCATTACCATCGTCACCCTCATCACCATCATCACCATCATCACCATCATCACCATCATCACCATCATCACCATCATCACAATCATCACCATCATCACCATCATCACCATCATCACCATCATCACCATCATCACCATCATCACCATCATCACCATCATCAGAATCATCACCATCATCACCATCCTCACCATCATCACCATCATCACCATCATCACCATCATCACCATCATCACCATCATCACCATCATCACCATCATCACCATCATCACCATCATCACCATCATCACCAACATCACCATCATCACCATCATCACCATCGTCACCATCATCACCATCATCACCATCATCACCATCATCACCATCATCACCATCACCACCATCACCATCATCACCATCACCGCACTCATCACCATCATCACCATAATCACCATCATTACCATCATCACCATCATCACCATCATCACCATCATCACCACCATCAGAATCATCACCATCATCACCATCATCATCATGACTGTCACCATCATCACCATCATCATCTTCAACACTATCCCCACCATCAATACTATCCTCATCATCATCGCCATCATCACCATCATCACCATCATCACCATCCTCACCATCATTACCATCATCACCATCATCACCATCATCACCATCATCACCATCATCATCATAATCGACATCATCATCATAATCGCCATCATCACCATCCTCACCATCATCACCATCATCACCACCATCACCATCATCACCACCATCACCATCATGACCATCAACACCATCATCACCATCATCACCATCACAGCACTCATCACTATCATCACCATCACCGCACTCATCACCACCATCACCATCATCACCATCACCGGACTCATCATGATCATCACCATCATCACCACCATCACCATCATCACCATCACCGCACTCATCACCATCATCACCATAATCACCATCATTACCATCATCACCATCATCACCATCATCACCATCATCACCATCATCACCATCATCACCATCATCACCATCATCACCATCATCACCATCATCACCATCATCACCATCATCACCATCATCACCATCATCACCATCATCACCATCATCACCATCATCAGAATCATCACCATCATCAGAATCATCACCATCATCACCATCCTCACCATCATCACCATCATCACCATCATCACCATCATCACCATCATCACCATCATCACCATCATCACCATCATCACCATCATCACCATCATCACCATCATCACCATCATCACCATCATCACCATCATCACCATCATCACCATCATCGCCATCATCACCATCATCACCATCCTCACCATCATCACCATCATCACCATCATCATCATAATCGACATCATCATCATAATCGCCATCATCACCATCCTCACCATCATCACCATCATCACCATCATCACCATCATCACCACCATCACCATCATCACCATCAACACCATCATCACCATCACAGCACTCATCACTATCATCACCATCACCGCACTCATCACCACCATCACCATCATCACCATCACCGCACTCATCACCATCACCGCACTCGTCACCATCATCACCATAATCACCATCATTACCATCATCACCATCATCACCATCATCAGAATCATCACCACCATCACCATCATCACCATCAACACCATCATCACCATCATCACCATCACAGCACACATCACTATCATCACCATCACCGCACTCATCACCACCATCACCATCATCACCATCACCGCACTCATCACCATCATCACCATAATCACCATCATTACCATCATCACCATCATCACCATCATCACCATCATCACCATCATCAGAATCATCAATATCATCACCGTCATCACCATCATCACCATCACCGCACTCATTACCATCGTCACCCTCAACACCATCATCACCATCACCCCACTCATCACCATCATTATTATCATCACCATCACCATCACTATCAACATCATCATCATCATCATCACCATCATCACCATCATCACCATCATCACCATCATCACCATCATCACCATCACCATCATCACCATCATCACCATCATCACCATCTTCACCATCATCACCATTATCACCGTCATCACCATCATCACCATCATCACCATCATCACCATCGTCACCCTCATCACCATCATCACCCTCATCACCATCATCATCATAATCGCCATCATCATCATAATCTAAATCATCACCATCATCACCATCATCACCATCTCCACCATCATCACCGTCATCACCATCATCACCATCATCACCATCATCACCGTCATCGCCATCATCACCATCATCACCATCATCACCATCATCACCATCGTCACCCTCATCGCCATCATCATCATAATCGCCATCATCACCATCATCACCATCATCACCATCATCACCATCATCACCATCATCACCATCATCACCACCATCACCATCATCACCATCTTCACCATCATCACCATCATCACCGTCATCGCCAATATCACCATCATCACCATCATCACCATCGTCACAATTATCATCATAATCGCCATCATCACCATCCTCAGCATCACCACCATCATCACCATCATCACCATCCTCAGCATCATCACCATCATCACCATCATCACCATTATCACCGTCATCACCATCATCACCATCATCACCATCATCACCATCATCACCATCATCACCATCATCACCATCATCACCATCATCACCATCATCACCATCATCACCATCATCACCATCATCACCATCATCACCATCATCACCATCATCACCATCATCACCATCATCACCATCATCACCATCATCACCATCATCACCATCATCACCATCATCACCATCATCACCATCATCACCATCATCACCATCATCACCATCATCACCATCATCACCATCATCACCATCATCACCATCATCACCATCATCACCATCATCACCATCATCACCATCATCACCATCATCACCATCATTACCATCATACCATCATCACCGTCATCACCATCATCACCGTTATCACCATCGTTACCCTCATCACCATCACCATCATCATCATAATCTCCATCATCACCATCATCACCATCATCACCATCATCACCATCATCACCATCATCACCATTATCACCATCATCACCATCATCACCATCATCACCATCATCACCATCATCGCCGTCATCGCCATCATCACCATCATCACTATCATCACCATCGTCACCCTCATCACCATCATCATCATAATCGCCATCATCATCATAACCTCATTATTATCATCACCATCACCATCACTATCACCGTCATCGCCATCATCACCATCATCACCATCATCACCATCATCACCATCATCACCATCATCATCATAACCTCATTATTATCATCACCATCACCATCACTATCACCGTCATCGCCATCATCACCATCATCACCATCATCACCACCATCACCATCATCACCATCTTCACCATCTTCACCATCATCACCATCATCACCGTCATCGCCAATATCACCATCATCACCATCATCACCATCATCACCATCGTCACAATTATCATCATAATCGCCATCATCACCATCCTCAGCATCACCACCATCATCACCATCATCACCATCCTCAGCATCATCACCATCATCACCATCATCACCATTATCACCGTCATCACCATCATCACCATCATCACCATCATCACCATCATCACCATCATCACCATCATCACCATCATCACCATCATCACCATCATCACCATCATCACCATCATCACCATCATCACCATCATCACCATCATCACCATCATCACCATCATCACCATCATCACCATCATCACCATCATCACCATCATCACCATCATCACCATCATCACCATCATCACCATCATCACCATCATCACCATCATCACCATCATCACCATCATCACCATCATCACCATCATCACCATCATCACCATCATCACCATCATTACCATCATACCATCATCACCGTCATCACCATCATCACCGTTATCACCATCGTTACCCTCATCACCATCACCATCATCATCATAATCTCCATCATCACCATCATCACCATCATCACCATCATCACCATCATCACCATCATCACCATTATCACCATCATCACCATCATCACCATCATCACCATCATCACCATCATCGCCGTCATCGCCATCATCACCATCATCACTATCATCACCATCGTCACCCTCATCACCATCATCATCATAATCGCCATCATCATCATAACCTCATTATTATCATCACCATCACCATCACTATCACCGTCATCGCCATCATCACCATCATCACCATCATCACCATCATCACCATCATCACCATCATCACCATCATCACCATCATCACCATCATCACCATCATCATCATAACCTCATTATTATCATCACCATCACCATCACTATCACCGTCATCGCCATCATCACCATCATCACCATCATCACCATCATCACCATCATCACCATCATCACCATCATCACCATCATCACCATCATCACCATCATCACCATCGTCACAATTATCATCATAATCGCCATCATGTCCATCCTCAGCATCACCACCATCATCACCATCATCACCATCCTCAGCATCATCACCATCATCACCATCATCACCATTATCACCGTCATCACCATCATCACCATCATCACCATCATCACCATCATCACCATCATCACCATCATCACCATCATCACCATCATCACCATCATCACCATCATCACCATCATCACCATCATCACCATCATCACCATCATCACCATCATCACCATCATCACCATCATCACCATCATCACCATCATCACCATCATCACCATCATCACCATCATCACCATCATCACCATCATCACCATCATCACCATCATCACCATCATCGCCGTCATCGCCATCATCACCATCATCACTATCATCACCATCGTCACCCTCATCACCATCATCATCATAATCGCCATCATCATCATAACCTCATTATTATCATCACCATCACCATCACTATCACCGTCATCGCCATCATCACCATCATCACCATCATCACCATCATCACCATCATCACCATCATCACCATCATCACCATCGTCACCCTCATCACCATCATCATCATAATCGCCATCATCATCATAACCTCATTATTATCATCACCATCACCATCACTATCACCATCATAACCTCATTATTATCATCACCATCACCATCACTATCACCATCATAACCTCATTATTATCATCACCATCACCATCACTATTACCATCATAACCATCATCGCCATCACCACCATCATCACCATCATCACCATCATCACCATCATCACCATCATCACCATCGTCACCCTCATCACCATCATCACCCTCATCACCATCATCATCATAATCGCCATCATCATCATAATCTCCACCATCACCATCATCACCATCATCACCATCATCACCATCATCACCATCATCACCATCATCACTATCTTCACCATCATCACCGTCATCGCCATCATCACCATCATCACCATCATCACCATCATCACCATCATCACCATCATCACCATCATCACCATCATCACCATCATCACCATCATCACCATCATCACCATCGTCACTCTCATCACCATCATCACCCTCATCACCATCATCATCATAATCGCCATCATCATCATAATCTCCATCATCACCATCATCACCATCATCACCATCATCACCATCATCGCCATCATCGCCATCATCACCATCGTCACCCTCATCACGTCATCAAGGTCATTGACCCCTCAAGGTCATTGACCTCGTCAAGGTCATTGACCTCATCAAGGTCATTGACCCCTCAAGGTCATTGACCTCATCAAGGTCATTGACCTCATCAAGGTCGTTGACCTCATCAAGGTCATTGACCCCTCAAGGTCATTGACCTCATCAAGGTCATTGACCCCTCAAGGTCATTGACCTCATCAAGGTCATTGACCTCATCAAGGTCATTGACCCCTCAAGGTCATTGACGGCTCAAGGTCGGGTGACCTTGTAAATGACCTTGATGAGGTCAATGACCTTGAGGAGGCAATGACCTTGAGGGGTCAATGACCTTGATGAGGTCAATGACCTTGAGGGGTCAATGACCTTGATGAGGTCAACGACCTTGATGAGGTCAATGACCTTGAGGAGGCAATGACCTTGAGGGGTCAATGACCTTGATGAGGTCAATGACCTTGAGGGGTCAATGACCTTGAGGGGTCAATGACCTTGAGGGGTCAATGACATTGAGGGGTCAATGACCTTGAGGGGTCAATGACCTTGAGGGGTCAATGACCTTGATGAGGTCAATGACCTTGAGGGGTCAATGACCTTGATGACGTGATGAGGGTGACGATGGTGATGATGGCGATGATGGCGATGATGGTGATGATGGTGATGATGGTGATGATGGTGATGATGGTGATGATGGTGATGATGGTGATGATGGTGATGATGGTGATGATGGTGATGATGGTGATGATGGTGATGATGGTGATGATGGTGATGATGGTGATGATGGTGATGATGGTGATGATGGTGACGATGGTGATGAGGGTGACGATGGTGATTATGGCGATGACGGTGATGATGGTGATGATGGTGATGATGGTGAAGATTTTGATGATGGCGATGATGGTGATGATGGTGATGATGGTCATGATGGTCATGATGGTCATGATGGTGATGATGGTGACCATGGTGATGAATGTGATTATGGTGATGATGGTGATGACGGTGATGATGGTGATGATGGTCATGATGCTGATGATGGTGATGATGGTGATGATGGTGACGATGGCGATTCTGATGATGGTGATGATGGTGATGATGGTGATGATGGTGACGATGGTGATGATGGTGATGATGGTGATGATGGTGATGATGGTGATGATGGTGATGATGCTGATGATGGTGATGATGCTGATGATGCTGATGATGGTGATGATGGTGATGATGGTGATGATGGTGAGGATGGTAATGAGGGTGACGATGGTGATGATGGTGATGATGGTGATGATGGTGATGATGGTGATGATGGTGATGATGGTGATGATGGTGATGATGGTGATGATGGTGATGATGGTGATGAGGGTGATGATGGTGATGATGGTGATGATGGTGATGATGGTGACGATAGTGGTGAGGGTGACGATGGTGATGATGGCGATGATGGTGGTGATGGTGAAGATTTTGATGATGGCGATGATGGTGATGATGGTTATGATGGTGATGATGGTGATGATAGTAATGATGGTGATGATGGTGATGATGGTGATGATGGTGATGATGGTGATGATGGTGATGATGGTGATGATGGTGATGATGGTGATGATGCTGATGATGCTGATGATGGTGATGATGGTGATGATGGTGATGATGGTGATGATGGTGATGATGGTGAGGATGGTAATGAGGGTGACGATGGTGATGATGGTGATGATGGTGATGATGGTGATGGTGATGATGGTGATGATGGTGATGATGGTGATGATGGTGATGAGGGTGATGATGGTGATGATGGTGATGATGGTGATGATGGTGACGATAGTGGTGAGGGTGACGATGGTGATGATGGTGATGATGGTGATGATGGTGATGATGGTGATGATGGTGATGATGGTGATGATGGTGATGATGGTGATGATGGTGACGATGGTGATGAGGGTGACGATGGTGATGATGGTGATGATGGTGATTATGGCGATGACGGTGATGATGGTGATGATGGTGATGATGGTGAAGATTTTGATGATGGCGATGATGGTGATGATGGTGATGATGGTGATGATGGTGATGATGGTGATGATGGTGATGATGGTGATCATGGTGATGATGGTGATGATGGTGATGATGGTGACGATGGTGATGAGGGTGATGATGGTGATGATGGTGATGATGGTGATGATGGTGATGATGGTGATGATGGTGATGATGGTGATGATGGTGACGATGGTGATGAGGGTGACGATGGTGATGATGGTGATGATGGTGATTATGGCGATGACGGTGATGATGGTGATGATGGTGAAGATTTTGATGATGGCGATGATGGTGATGATGGTGATGATGGTCATGATGGTCATGATGGTCATGATGGTGATGATGGTGACCATGGTGATGAATGTGATTATGGTGATGATGGTGATGACGGTGATGATGGTGATGATGGTCATGATGCTGATGATGGTGATGATGGTGATGATGGTGACGATGGCGATTCTGATGATGGTGATGATGGTGATGATGGTGATGATGGTGACGATGGTGATGATGGTGATGATGGTGATGATGGTGATGATGGTGATGATGGTGATGAGTGCGGTGATGGTGACGGTATAGATTATGGTGATGACGATGATGATGGTGATGAGTGCGGTGATGGTGTAGGTTTAGATTGTGTTGATGATGGTGATGATGGTGATGATGGTGATGATGGTGATGATGGTGATGATGGTGAAGATGGTGATGATGGTGATGATGGTGATGATGGTGATGATGGTGATGATGGTGATGATGGTGATGATGGTGATGATGGTGATGATGGTGATGATGGTGACGATGGTGATGATGGTGATGATGGTGATTATGGCGATGACGGTGATGATGGTGATGATGGTGAAGATTTTGATGATGGCGATGATGGTGATGATGGTGATGATGGTCATGATGGTCATGATGGTCATGATGGTGATGATGGTGACCATGGTGATGAATGTGATTATGGTGATGATGGTGATGACGGTGATGATGGTGATGATGGTGATGATGGTGATGATGGTGACGATGGCGATTCTGATGATGGTGATGATGGTGATGATGGTGACGATGGTGATGATGGTGATGATGGTGATGATGGTGATGATGGTGATGATGGTGATGATGGTGATGAGTGCGGTGATGGTGACGGTATAGATTATGGTGATGACGATGATGATGGTGATGAGTGCGGTGATGGTGTAGGTTTAGATTGTGTTGATGATGGTGATGATGGTGATGATGGTGATGATGGTGATGATGGTGATGATGGTGATGATGGTGATGATGGTGATGTTGGTGATGATGGTGATGATGGTGATGATGGTGATGATGGTGATGATGGTGATGATGGTGATGATGGTGATGATGGTGATGATGGTGATGATGGTGATGATGGTGATGATGGTGATGATGGTGACGATGGTGATGAGGGTGACGATGGTGATGATGGTGATTATGGCGATGACGGTGATGATGGTGATGATGGTGATGATGGTGAAGATGGTGATGATGGTGAAGATTTTGATGATGGCGATGATGGTGATGATGGTGATGATGGTCATGATGGTCATGATGGTCATGATGGTGATGATGGTGACCATGGTGATGAATGTGATTATGGTGATGATGGTGATGACGGTGATGATGGTGATGATGGTCATGATGCTGATGATGGTGATGATGGTGATGATGGTGACGATGGCGATTCTGATGATGGTGATGATGGTGATGATGGTGATGATGGTGACGATGGTGATGATGGTGATGATGGTGATGATGGTGATGATGGTGATGATGGTGATGATGGTGATGATGGTGAAGATGGTGATGATGGTGATGATGGTGATGATGGTGATGATGGTGATGATGGTGATGATGGTGATGATGGTGATGATGGTGATGATGGTGATGATGGTGATGATGGTGATGATGGTGATGATGGTGATGATGGTGATGATGGTGATGATGGTGATGATGGTGATGATGGTGATGATGGTGATGATGGTGATGATGGTGACGATGGTGATGAGGGTGATGATGGTGATGATGGTGATGATGGTGATGATGGTGATGATGGTGATGATGGTGATGATGGTGATGATGGTGACGATGGTGATGATTGTGATGATGGTGATGATGGTGATGATGGTGATGTTGGTGATGATGGTGATGATGGTGATGATGGTGATGATGGTGATGATGGTGATGATGGTGATGATGGTGATGATGGTGATGATGGTGATGATGGTGATGATGGTGATGATGGTGATGATGGTGATGATGGTGATGATGGTGACGATGGTGATGAGGGTGACGATGGTGACGATGGTGACGATGGTGATGAGGGTGACGATGGTGATGATGGCGATGATGGTGGTGATGGTGGTGATGGTGAAGATTTTGATGATGGCAATGATGGTGATGATGGTGATGATGGTGATGATGGCGATGATGGTGATGATGGTGATGATGGTGATAATGGTGATGATGGTGATGATGGTGATGATGGTGATGATGGTGATGATGCTGTCACTTATGGTAGTACCAACAATGATGGTGATAGATATAGATTCTATTGATGCTTATGTGGTGCTGGTGATGGTTTAGCTGAAGCTGGTGCGGATGGGGATTGTACATGGATGGCAATGAAGCCGATGGCAATGGTGGTAATTAACGGAATACGATGGGGGTGATAATTCTGTTACCAACTTTGATGATGATCTCAGTGTCAACAGTGGCGATGGTCCTGCATCACGATCACTATCAATATCAGCAGTAGCATCGTTACCTGTAGTAATACTCGTATTGGCGTCAGAATCTTTGTCAACATTAGTATTGGCGGAAACATCACCATGGAAATCAGTCACAAATGCCGCAGAATCTGTGGTTCACTGCAGCGGGATCATGATAATGAGTTAAAGCATTTTTTGTTCCTTTCGTCATGCAAGATAATGCTTACACCGCGAATCGTTCCTATATGTATTTACCAATACAGAGAACAGGAATTTGTTTATAGGACGTCATAGAAATGCGCCACTATTGATAAATCCGTATGAAATGCTGACTAAGGTTATTGTCCTGACTAAGGTCATTGATGTAGAAGAAGGGATAGGGAAAATGACTGAAAAAACAGAAGTTCAACTAACAACAACTTTATTTGGACTGTGTCAAGAAAGATGGTTACATGGTTTATATAGAATTTGAGTATCGGAACATAATTCCGCAATTGGAGACTTTCGGGTGGATCACACGATCAGATTAAGCAGTATAGTATTGATAATATATAAATTATATAGATACATGAATACAGTGGTGACAAAGAAAATCATACACTATTAATAATTTTGCCTACGATTGTGTAATGGTTAAAAAAAAAAAAAAAAAAAAACTTATTGTGAATACTCACAATTATTTTTATATTTTTTGGTCGTCCTGTAGTCGCTGAATCGAGTATCGTCTAAACGTTTTCCGCCAAACTGATCGTCTGATCTTCCCGCAAGAAGTGTTAGCTCATGGTACCGTATTTTGGTATTTTCAAATTTTCATTAATGTTTAGATGGAACTCACCGTTTTCTCCACTTATGTCTATGTTTAATATTTGATCTTCAAACATTTTATCGCAGAGGTATTCCTCCGAACCATGTTTGTCCATTGAGCCATGACGATTACATGTATGAGATATCGCTGAAGGGTCTTGATTCGTACTGTTGCTGTAGTCTATTCCGGTTCTTTTTAGCGTCAAACCGGTCTTCCCAATAAAATCCCTACCTAGAATAACAGGATAAGTCATTGAGAAATCTTTTACCACCAAAAGCTGCAAATTAATTAATAAATTTTCAAATAAGATACTGGTACTTATACTTCCAATAGTGACAAGAGGACTGCCGTTGACGCCAAAATAAGAATTTGATGCTTTGTCCAAGGTTGATAACGAAATCGGTGGAAGATATTTCTCCTGGATGGAGCTGATAGGGCTACCAGAATCCAACAATGTCAGCAACGTCGTAGAAGTTTTCATCTCCTTGTTAATCCATTCATATTGAATTAAGTTTTCAAAGTCATTATTCGCTGAATGAACTCTTTCTGCACTTTGTTGCAATGCCATAACGGAATCCTTTCCGGGACATTTTATAGACAAGGTCATTTGTCTTTCCACATTTAAAACAGGTAATCACTTTCTTTTCATATTTTGTTTGAACATTGCGATCACTTGGAACTAGATCGCCAGGGTTCTTGACTTCATTTTGCGGAGAGTTAAACGTCACACACTTTGTTTGTTTTTCTGAACTATTGATTTTTTGTTTTTCATATTTTCGGAGTGCTATTTTTAACTCACTGATGTTGTTTGCACTATACAAAATTGTTTTGTTTACTTCTGAATCAGGTATTCCTCTTATTATGAACTGTATAACGTCTTGTTCCTCAACGAAACTATGCGAAGCGATCTCTTGCATGTGAATCACATATTGTTGCATACTTTCTCCACGCCATTTCTTACGCTTACGAAGCTCGTTATATTATTTTATTTTTTTATTTTTATTTTATTATTTATTTCATTATTCTCTTATAAGCTACAAAATTCTTAGCTACAATACTTTACTTAGGGCACTAGAGAATAGTTAATGACATTTTTTATTCTGCTACTAATAGCTATAAATAGTGTCAAATGTCATTTTATACAAAACAATATGATATATATTTATATTTATAATTATTGTGGGCTGACAATATATAATATATTATAATTTTAGTACACACTGAATGCAAAGTACGTAAAATAAAAAGTACCAGAAGGTACGTACCATAGGTTCCTATGCGATTCCATCACATGCGCTTTTATAAAAGATAAGTAAGCAAAAATTCAATCTCATTATGATAAAAATCTAGAAGCCACGATTTAACTTTCTTTACAAATTTATCTTGGTTTTCTATAAGAATTATATTAGAAGGAAGGCGGTTAAAAGTTTACAAGATACAACTGGGTAGGAGTTTCTGTAGTGAGTCGTTCGAAAGGCTGGAATTTCAACAACATGGCGTGCAGTACTGCGCAAATTAAGAGAATCAGATATTGGACTTTGCAAGTAACCACCTCTCATAAAGAATATCTTACAGACTCTAAAATAGAATAAATGGCAGTATTTTTAAAGCCCTGAACAAAACTATAGAATGGGCCAGCCGGTGAGCATTACTTATCCTTCTTACGACACACTTTTGCAAAACGACGAGTGGTTTTAGATTGGTGATGTAAGCACTCCCCCAGCAGCTAATTCCATATTGCAGTTTCGAATGAAAAATCCCATGATAGACCGTTTTAAGAGTTTGTTTAGAGCAACATTTACTGAGACGATAAATGCATCGTAGGGAGGAGCGCAAGTACTGTTTTAATACTGAAATGTGTTCTGTCCAACTCATGTTGTGGTCGATAGTAGTACCGAGGTACTTAAAGTTCACCACTACTTCAATTTGAAAGCAGTTGGAGTTGCAGGTAGCATTTTCTTTAAAATATTCTTCTCCGGTGCAAGCACAGTTACTTAAGTTGTAACGCGGACAATCAAAGGAGTGAAACTTGATATTAACATCTGGAGGCACGAATGAATTCAGTTTGAAAAACATCAATTTGGTCTTGTCACTCACAACCAACCTATGTGCAGCAAACCATATTCTCATCATATGAATATCATGATTGACTTCAGCTATCAGATTCAGAGGACTCGTTGAGCCATATGCGATGCCAAGGTCATCCGCAAAGGCCGTAACTTTACCTGTGAAAGGCAGGGAAAACAAGGAGTTGATAAAAATTAAAAATAAGATGGGACCCAATACAGACCTTTGCGGAACTCCTAAACTAAGCTCACGAGAATTGCTAAAAACATCTTTTATTTTTACTCTTTGCTTGCGATCCTTTAAGTATGACGCAAACCAATCAAAGATAAAGCCACGAAATCCTGCACCATACAATTTGTCTAAGAGAATGTCATGATCAACCATGTCAAACGCTTTCTTAATATCAACAAAGAGGCCAGCACAATGTTTATTTTCATCCAGTGCTTTGTTAATGAACGAGCAAAAGTACAAAAGCGCATCTTCAGTAGAACATCCTTTTCTAAACCCAAACTGTACCGGGCTAAAAAAAATTTATTTTCTGTAGATGTGCACACACACGTCTTTTTACGGCTTTTTCAAATATTTTCGAGATTGAGGAAAGCAAAAAAATTGGTCTGTAATTGTTTTTATCTTTTGGATTTCCTTTTTTAAAAAGTGGCACATTAGCACATTTCAGACGATCAGGAAAAACTCCACTCAAAATACTTAAATTGAATAAATGTGCTAATGTGTCAATTAAAAAGGGCGCAATTTTCTTAAGGGTTCTATTGCAAAAGCCATCGTATCCAGAAGATCTCGAGTTGTTAAGAGAGTAGATGATTTTTAGGACCTCTAGACCATTGATTTCCTCAAAAAAGAAGCTGTTTGTATTCGTCGTTGGTTCTAATATTTGATCCCTTACACATCTTTTGCAAAACGACGGGCAGTTTGGTTGGACTGCCTGTCCTACTGAGACAAAGAATTCATTAAATTCGTTTGCTACTGCTAGGTGGTCCACAATATCGGTTCCTTTGCCACTCAGTACAATAGGGTTAGAATGATAGGAAGGGATGTTATTAATTATACCGTTGACAACTCTCCATTCTTTCCTTGGGTTTCCTTGAGCATCACGGAATTTAGAAATGTAGTAGCTGTCGCGGCAATTAGTAATTTCCATATTTAATTTCTTACTCATTTTTTTAAAACGTTTATTTAAGTTTATGTTAAGTGGATGTCTATGACAAAGTTTGCTCATTTTGTTTTTGACTTTAATTTTGTTTAATTTTCTTTAATTTTTGTTTAGAATAGAGGCATTGCGATTTCTTGATAATAACTGTGAAACTAGAGGTTTTGACATGGTTTTGGAGAATGCTTAAAAATGCGTCATACGCTTTAGAAGCATTATCCTCGGCGTAGACTTCGCCCCAATTTTCAGAAACCAGATGATTTATAAGTATGTCAAACCTTACTTTAGTAATAGCCTTTGAAGAAGAGCTATATGTACGATTTAGACCGGCAAGGTCATTAAAAAGCATACCAGTCATAGGTCCGATAAATGCAGATCAAAGTTGATACCAAAACAATCACTTAAAGGAATTGTCGCAAAACGACCGAAAACATGATCAATACATTTATTTGAAATTGGTCTTGTACTTTCATTCAAAAAGGATGTGAGACCATGCTCAGCTATAAGAGCCAGATAGTTATCAGACATGGTATTTGAAGTTAAAATGTCAATGTTGAAGTCACCAAGTATGACAATATTAGACCCTTTCGCAGTACGACGGTAATCTGAAAAGTCGTTCGAAAAGGATTGAGGACTGATGGTTTGTAATCTATACACACAAACAAAGTCAAAAAGTACATTGCGTACACTAATAGTAATCTTAATTATATCTGCGCTAGCCATACTACATTGTTCCACATTACAATCTTCACTTATATACACATGACGCACAAAAACTCCTACTCCACCTGCTGGATATAGTTCGTTTGTGTTTGCATAAAACTTATAGCCGGGAATAAAGTAATCGTCAACCTCGCAAGAGAAAATCCATATCTCGGAAACGAATATCAAATCTGGTAAATGATTAAAAGCTTCTAGATTGCACACAAGTAGATCGAAGTTTTGCCTCAAACTACGAATATTTTGATGCACAATGAAAAAGGGTTTACTTTGTTGTGAGTTAAAATGAAAAACTCTATCACAAATATTTTTAATAGTTCTAGTGGTTGGGTTATTGCTATCGGGATCGATACTATTATTAATATTTAACATAACTAAGGTTGTTAATAACAAAAAATACAAGAACAAGACAAAATTAGTCTTGGAGTTTTGATAGATCATCGAACGAACGAATAGCAATAACCCTATCCTTATCAACCTTACGCATCAGTATTTGTGAATTTTGAAACCATAGGTATTTAAATTTCTTAACTCTTTTAAGTTTTTTAGCTTCCATAAATAAAGCCCGATTAAATTTGGTTAGAGAATCATTCACATAAATGTTACCCTTTTTCCCTTCTTTCTCTTCATGATTTTTTGTTTCACGGCATGTGATGAGAAATGCACGCATAAAACGTCTCGAGAGGCATCTGCGTTGGGTCCCGCGATGTCAGTGGGAATGTTCGATGGATCGTTGTTCTTCCTTACTCGCTTTACAAAGCATTTCAATATGTCAGTGGGCTCAATGGAGACATTCAACCCATCGATTAAAATCTTCTCCAAACATTCGTTAGCATTGTTGTTATTTAAACCCGGCACACCAACGATCTCAATGGAATTCTCCAAGCATTTTTGTTCACTCCAATTGAGTCGATTTTCAAGAGACGTCACCTTCGCTCTCAGCTGAGTGTTTTCCTGTCTGAGGCTCTCCATCATGTCAAGCATGTCAGTGTTGATTTTTTTCAGGATATATATATCTATATATATATATATCTGACCTTGTCACTACACGTCCGAACTCAACTTCTAATGCCGATTTTAAGCCACACCAACTATTAACATTCACCGTTCTCAAAAACAATTTTGCTGTACCTGACAGAAGGCGTTTGCCATATACGAATCTATCCTTTTCGGTCAACTTCATGACTTCAGACAATTCCTCGAATTGTTCTATCCATCGCCGTATAGGATATGTAATTGTCGTCGCCACTGAATGGATGCATAACGTCTTCTATGTCTTTGTAGCTACAATTCACATGTGACCTGAGATTGGTGTCTGTGTCTTCTAATTGGAGGTTACGGATTTGTTGTTTCAGCTTCAAAATTTCCTGCTTCTTCTGATGTAGTCTTCGGAGTTTCGCCAGTTCTTCATTTAGGTGCTCCTCATTCTCACTTTCCGATTTGTTTATGTCACGGTCCTCCGAGAAACTTGAGTCATCTCTGTATTGGCCTTTACTTCCAGAAGCTTGTTCTTCCTGCATCAGCTTGAGAAGTTCGCTTTCCGTCAATCCTTGTGCTGCTTCTTGAGCCCGAATTTTTAATTCCGCCTTTGTGCCGCTTGTTTGAAGTCCTAGTGATCTGAGGACATTTCTTAGCCGGAGAACGGTAGCCGACTCTAATACTTGTGTCCACTCTTCAGACATAACTAAAAAAATCAACTGCTTTGCACAACGTAATAAAAAAAATTCACACAACCGGGTGATTAACTTCTGATGGCACACACAGAATGTCGGTACCGTCGTCGTGTTGTTTACCGATCCAAATGATACCATATTATTTTCTTTCGACTACAGGCTTGCGTTGCGTTCATTGAGGTTGCAGACCAGTGGCAGCAAAGCAGAATTAAAATTGAGAGTGCAGGAAGCAGTTGAAGACTTTTCGGACGACGAAATCACCAAGATAATTCAACAGCATACGTTTGGAAGTAAGGAAGTTCAGTATCCCATGATGAGCACGTGTATCACGACGAAGACGAGCCAGTTGACCAGATCGACGAGGAACTCAACTGACTCCGGAAGATTTGTAAGAAAAAAGAGGAATTAGTTCAGCTAAAACGAAGGATGAAGGAGCTACAAATGGAGGAAACAGAAGCGAGCCATGGACCATGTGCTTCTTACAATTTTAAAGACATCGAGGATGTGATGTTTCCATTTAGTGGGGATGATCATTTCCCCGTGAATCATTGGATAACGCAGTTTGAGGAGTACGCAACACTTTTTAATTTCGATGAACGAACAAAATTCATTTTTGGTAAAAGGCTTCTAAAAGGTACAGCCAAATTGTTTGTGCGCTCAAAGAACTTAAGAAGTTGGACGGAATTGCAGACAGCGTTATTCAATGAGTTCAAGAAGGTGGTAACCAAAGCTGATGCATATAGTGAATTAAGAGAAAGAAGGAAACGTCGTGAAGAGACCATACAGCAATACGTTCTATCCATGCAGGAAATTGCTTCGCATAACCCAATTGAAGAGGAGGACTTGCTACAATTTATTATTAAAGGCATTCCGGACACAGAAGCCAACAAAACCATCTTGTATAATGCCGATAACATCGAAGAACTTTCGTACCTGAGAAAGTACGAAAAGTTTAAAATCAACACCCGTGATAATTCTCCTACCAACAAGATGTTAAAACCTGGAACATCTTCATCTTATACTCATACAAAGGCGTTTAATAAATCAAATGCAATAAATAAAAATAATTCATCCGTCGAAAAAGTGATTGTTCAAAACAGTGCAAATGGCAGACAAGACAGGAAACAAGTTACTTGTTTTAAGTGCGGTGGCCTAGGTCACATTTCAAAGAACTGTCTTAATCAAGGTTCAGTTTTAACCTTGCAACGTATAAGGAACAATTTCAATGGAAGCAGCGTGCCCTACAACAGCAGCAGTAGTGGTGGTAAAGTTTGTGATTTTGCAAGTCAATACATCAAGAAGCCGGAACGACAAATCTTGCAACGCAATGAATTTGAAAAGGATATATATTTCCAGTTCAAACACGACCAAGCCGAAGTTTCGATGAACCTCAAGACTCTTCAATTAGCTTCATACAACAGAGATTTGTACCTTCGTTTATGGTGTTGCCTTTGAACGACGGGAATCGTTCACATTGCGGCGTAAACAACAGTCGCTTGGATGTTTTGGGAGGTATCAGTTCACTTATACATTTTGATAACTTTTTAATTAACTTACAATTACTTGTAGTAAAAAATTATTCGATGAGCTATCCTGTTGTACTGGGTCGAGACTTTATTGGAAACATTGGCATGGTGTTGCAGTTACCGGAAAAGAAAGAAATTCTACCTAACGAAACTATCAAAGAATCGTCCATCATCAAGAATCACCATACTTCACACCCTCTTCATCGGATTCCCACGCAAAATGTTTTATCGGATGGTAATGCGAGTACTGTAAGTGAAGATATTGAATTTATTAATCAGATTTTAAATATTGATATAAATTATGATAAAAATGTTTTTGATTTAAACGATAAGATATCCGCGAATGTTAAAGAGAGCGTTAGGGAAAGCGTAAGAGATATACATAGTTCAAGGGGTTTATGAACAAAATCAATACGTTATTAGTCCGGTAGATGATGATTTTAAGATGAGGATAGTATTATGGAACGACATTCCATTCCGTTGCCCTCCAAGAAGGTTACCATATTCTCACAGAATTTAATTAGAAAAGATATTAAATGATTTACTTAGTAAAGGCATCATACGTCAATCGTGTTCTGAGTATATTTCACCAATAGTTTTGGTACAAAAAAGGAACAAAGAGCTACGGATAACTATCCTTTACTTTTAATCGAGGATCATATTGATTGCCTCAGAAATAAAAGGTACTTTACTACGTTAGATTAAAAAAACGGTTTTCACCATGTTCCACTAGCTGAAGAATCCATATATACGAAATATACGTCCTTCATTACGCCACTAGGGCAGTATGAATACACGCGAATGCCTTTTGGCCTAAACAATGCGCCTTCTGTGTTTGAGCGCTATATGAAGCACGTATTTGGGGAATTGATTTCGAAGTCCAAAATCCTTACCTATTTGGATGATATTTTTATAGCTACCGAGACAGTTGAAGAGCATCTCGATACCCTTAAAGAAGTTATGAACATTATTACAAGGAAGGGACTTAAATAAAGATTCGACAAATGTTTATTTTTACAAAACGAAATTGTTTATTTGGGATATAAGATAAATGAAACAGGCGTAAGGACAAATGTTATTAATATCAAGGCAGTTAGTGAATTCCCACTACCATCTTCTCCCAAGAGTGTACGTAGTTTTTTAGGACTCTGTTCCTATTTTAGAAAGTTTATCAAACATTTTGCAAACATAGCTAAGCCTCTTTACGATCTTTTAAAAAAAGATGCACCTTTTGTTTTTGGTACTAGAGAAATAGAAGCATTTGAGATTTTAAAAGCTAAACTGATTGGAGCACCAGTTCTGTGTATTTATAGTCCGCACAATGCGACTGAGCTGCATTGTGATGCAAGTAGTATAGGTTTTGGAGCTGTATTACTTCAAAAACAGGAAGACAACAAATTTCATGCGGTGTTCTACTTCTCTAAGCGTGCAATGGAAGCAGAGAGTATATACCATAGTTATGAGTTGGAAACATTGTCGATAATTTATGCTTTAAAGCGATTTCGAATATACCTTTTAGGTATACCCTTTAGGATTGTGACAGACTGCCAAGCCCTCGCATTAACCCTAAAGAAAAAGATGCTTAATACGCGTATATCGCGATGGGCATTGGAATTACAATCATTTGATTACACAATCGAACATAGAAAAGCTGATCGCATGTCGCATGCTGACTCTCTTAGTAGGTCTTTCAACATCCTTCATATCGATGATGAATCGTTTGAGTTTGTGTTGGCAGCAGCTCAGAAACATGATCCCAAGATTGTGTCAATTGCTGCCGAATTAGAAAAAACGGAGAGTGCTTATTTTGAGATGAGATGATTAATGGTCTTATTTACCGTAAAGTGAAAGATAAAGTCCTTTTTTACGTCTATTCACACATGGAAGAGCAAGTTATTCGCACTCATCATGAGGCTCTTTGTCACCTAGGGGTCGAAAAATGTTTTGAACATCTATCTTGCATTTATTGGTTTCCGAAGATGAAACACAAGATAAGGACTGTCATTAAAGTATGCTTGAAATGTATATATTTTTCACCCGTATCAGGAAAACTTGAGGGTAGCCTACATTCAATACCTAAAGGAAAGTGCCCATTTAACACTTTACATATAGACCATCTCGGTCCAATATCAAGTTCAAGGTCGAAAAAGTGTCATCTTTTTGTTTTGGTTGATGATTTCACCAAGTTAACCAAACTATATCCAGTGAGAAGCACTCAAAGTAAGAAAGCTATCCTTTGTTTAAAATCATTTTTTTAGAATTATTCCAGGCCGAACAGAATAATTTCTGATCGTGGTTCTTGTTTTACCTCAAATGAATTCTCACAATTTATTAAAGAGAACAATATCGTACATGTTAAGGTCGCCACTCACTCGCCTCAGTCGAATGGGCAAGTGGAGCGACTTAATCGTGTCCTTATTCCTATATTGGCGAAGGAGTGTGAACCAGATACGACTAGTAATTGGGACAAGCACATAGTTAAGGTCGAATACGCCATAAACAATACTGTGAATCCAAGTACGGGTTTTACTCCGTGAATCGCTGAATCGAGTATCGTCTAACCGTTTTCTGTCAAACTGATCGTCTGATCTTCCCGCAAGAAGTGTCAGCCCATGGTACCGTATTTTTTGCATCTTTAAAAGCAGTACATTTGAAACTTGTATTGGAGTCTGTGAAATAAAGTCGATGACATAAGGTCAAACCTGGAAAGTCTTTTTATTTTCGGTGTGTACATTGGAGACTACACCATCACCATCACTATCACCATCATCACCATCATTACCATCCTCACCATCATCACCATCATCACCATCATCACCATCATCACCATCATCACCATCATCACCATCATCACCATCATCACCATCATCACCATCATCACCATCATCACCATCATTACCATCATCACCATCATCAGAATCATCAGAATCATCACCATTATCACCGTCATCACCATCATCACCATCATCACCATCATCACCATCATCACCATCATCACCATCATCACCATCATCACCGTCATCACCATCTTCACCATCATCACCATCATCACCATCATCACCATCATCACCATCATCACCATCATCACCATCATCACCATCATCACCATCATCACCATCATCACCATCATCACCATCATCACCATCATCACCATCATCACCATCATCACCATCATCACCATCATCACCATCATCACCATCATCACCATCATCACCATCATCACCACCATCACCATCATCAATATCAACTCCATCATCACCATCACAGCACTCATCACTATCATCACCATCACCGCACTCATTACCGTCATCACCACAAGCACCATCATCACCATCACCCCACTCATCACCATCACTATTATCATCACCTTCACCATCACTATCACCACCATAACCATCCTCACCATCAGCGCACTCATCACCACCATCACCATCATCATCATCACCGCCATCATCACCATCATTACCATCCTCACCATCATCACCATCATCACCATCATCACCATCATCACCATCATCACCATCATCACCATCATCACCATCATCACCATCATCACCATCATCACCATCATCACCATCATCACCATCATCACCATCATCACCATCTTCACCATCATCACCATTATCACCGTCATCACCATCATCACCATCATCACCATCATCACCATCATCACCATCATCACCATCATCACCATCATCACCATCATCACCATCACCCCACTCATCACCATCATTATTATCATAAACATCACCATCATTATTATCATAACCATCACCATCATCATCACTATAACCACCATCAATACTATCCTCATCATCATCGCCATCATCGCCATCATCACCATCAACACCATCCTCACCACCATCACCATCATTATTATCATAACCATCACCATCATCATCACTATAACCACCATCAATACTATCCTCATCATCATCGCCATCATCGCCATCACCACCATCAACACCATCCTCACCACCATCACCATCATCACCACCATCACCATCATCACCATCACCGCACTCATTACCATCGTCACCCTCATCACCATCATCACCATCATCACCATCATCACCATCATCACCATCATCACCATCATCACCATCATCACCATCATCACCATCATCACCATCATCACCATCATCACCATCATCACCATCATCACCATCATCACCATCATCACCATCATCACCATCATCACCATCATCACCATCATCACCATCATCACCATCATCACCATCATCACCATCATCACCATCATCACCATCATCACCATCATCACCATCATCACCATCATCACCATCATCACCATCATCACCATCATCAGAATCATCACCATCATCACCATCCTCACCATCATCACCATCATCACCATCATCACCATCATCACCATCATCACCATCATCACCATCATCACCATCATCACCATCGTCACCATCATCACCATCATCACCATCATCACCATCACCATCATCACCATCACCGCACTCATCACCATCATCACCATAATCACCATCATTACCATCATCACCATCATCACCATCATCACCATCATCACCATCATCAGAATCATCACCATCATCACCATCATCAGAATCATCACCATCATCACCATCATCATCATGACTGTCACCATCATCACCATCATCATCTTCAACACTATCCCCACCATCAATACTATCCTCATCATCATCGCCATCATCACCATCATCACCATCATCACCATCATCACCATCATCACCATCATCACCATCATCACCATCATCACCATCATCACCATCATCATCATAATCGACATCATCACCATCATCACCATCATCACCATCATCACCATCATCACCATCATCACCATCATCGCCATCATCACCATCAACACCATCCTCACCACCATCACCATCATCACCACCATCACCATCATCACCATCATCACCATCATCACCATCATCACCATCATCACCATCATCACCATCATCACCATCATCACCATCATCACCATCATCACCATCATCACCATCATCACCATCATCACCATCATCACCATCATCACCATCATCACCATCATCACCATCATCAGAATCATCACCATCATCACCATCCTCACCATCATCACCATCATCACCATCATCACCATCATCACCATCATCACCATCATCACCATCATCACCATCATCACCATCATCACCATCATCACCATCATCACCATCATCACCAACATCACCATCATCACCATCATCACCATCGTCACCATCATCACCATCATCACCATCATCACCATCATCACCATCACCACCATCACCATCATCACCATCACCGCACTCATCACCATCATCAGAATCATCACCATCATCACCATCATCAGAATCATCACCATCATCACCATCATCATCATGACTGTCACCATCATCACCATCATCACCATCATCACCATCATCACCATCATCACCATCATCACCATCATCACCATCATCATCATAATCGACATCATCACCATCATCACCATCATCACCATCATCACCATCATCACCATCATCGCCATCATCACCATCAACACCATCCTCACCACCATCACCATCATCACCACCATCACCATCATCACCATCACCGCACTCATTACCATCGTCACCCTCATCACCATCATCACCATCATCACCATCATCACCATCATCACCATCATCACCATCATCACCATCATCACCATCATCACCATCATCACCATCATCACCATCATCACCATCATCACCATCATCACCATCATCACCATCATCACCATCATCACCATCATCACCATCATCAGAATCATCACCATCATCACCATCCTCACCATCATCACCATCATCACCATCATCACCATCATCACCATCATCACCATCATCACCATCATCACCATCATCACCATCATCACCATCATCACCATCATCACCAACATCACCATCATCACCATCATCACCATCGTCACCATCATCACCATCATCACCATCATCACCATCATCACCATCATCACCATCACCACCATCACCATCATCACCATCACCGCACTCATCACCATCATCACCATAATCACCATCATTACCATCATCACCATCATCACCATCATCACCATCATCACCATCATCACCATCATCAGAATCATCACCATCATCACCATCATCATCATGACTGTCACCATCATCACCATCATCATCTTCAACACTATCCCCACCATCAATACTATCCTCATCATCATCGCCATCATCACCATCATCACCATCATCACCATCATCACCATCATCACCATCATCACCATCATCACCATCATCACCATCATCATCATAATCGACATCATCATCATAATCGCCATCATCACCATCCTCACCATCATCACCATCATCACCATCATCACCACCATCACCATCATCACCATCAACACCATCATCACCATCATCACCATCATCACCATCATCACCATCATCACCATCATCGCCATCATCACCATCATCACCATCCTCACCATCATCACCATCATCATCATCACCATCATCACCATCATCACCATCATCACCATCATCACCATCATCACCATCATCACCATCATCACCATCATCACCATCATCACCATCATCACCATCATCACCATCATCACCATCATCACCATCATCACCATCATCAGAATCATCACCATCATCACCATCCTCACCATCATCACCATCATCACTATCATCAGAATCATCACCATCATCACCATCATCACCATCATCACCATCATCACCATCATCACCATCATCATCATGACTGTCACCATCATCACCATCATCATCTTCAACACTATCCCCACCATCAATACTATCCTCATCATCATCGCCATCATCACCATCATCACCATCATCACCATCATCACCATCATCACCATCATCATCATAATCGACATCATCATCATAATCGCCATCATCACCATCCTCACCATCATCACCATCATCACCATCATCACCACCATCACCATCATCACCATCAACACCATCATCACCATCATCACCATCATCACCATCATCACCATCATCACCATCATCACCATCATCGCCATCATCAGAATCATCACCATCATCACCATCATCATCATGACTGTCACCATCATCACCATCATCATCTTCAACACTATCCCCACCATCAATACTATCCTCATCATCATCGCCATCATCACCATCATCACCATCATCACCATCATCACCATCCTCACCATCATCACCATCATCACCATCATCACCATCATCACCATCATCATCATAATCGACATCATCATCATAATCGCCATCATCACCATCCTCACCATCATCACCATCATCACCATCATCACCACCATCACCATCATCACCATCATCACCATCACAGCACTCATCACTATCATCACCATCACCGCACTCATCACCACCATCACCATCATCACCATCACCGGACTCATCATGATCATCACCATCATCACCACCATCACCATCATCACCATCACCGCACTCATCACCATCATCACCATAATCACCATCATTACCATCATCACCATCATCACCATCATCACCATCATCACCATCATCACCATCATCACCATCATCACCATCATCACCATCATCACCATCATCACCATCATCACCATCATCACCATCATCACCATCATCACCATCATCACCATCATCACCATCATCACCATCATCACCATCATCAGAATCATCACCATCATCAGAATCATCACCATCATCAGAATCATCACCATCATCACCATCATCACCATCATCACCATCATCACCATCATCACCATCATCACCATCATCACCATCATCACCATCATCACCATCATCACCATCATCACCATCATCACCATCATCACCATCATCACCATCATCACCATCATCACCATCATCACCATCATCACCATCATCACCATCATCGCCATCATCACCATCATCACCATCCTCACCATCATCACCATCATCATCATCATCACCATCATCACCATCATCACCACCATCACCATCATCACCATCAACACCATCATCACCATCACAGCACTCATCACTATCATCACCATCACCGCACTCATCACCACCATCACCATCATCACCATCACCGCACTCATCACCATCACACTCATTACCATCATCACCATCATCACCATCATCACCATCATCACCATCATCAGAATCATCACCATCATCACCATCATCATCATAATCGACATCATCATCATAATCGCCATCATCACCATCCTCACCATCATCACCATCATCACCATCATCACCATCATCAGAATCATCACCATCATCACCATCATCATCATGACTGTCACCATCATCACCATCATCATCTTCAACACTATAACCACCATCAATACTATCCTCATCATCATCGCCATCATCGCCATCATCACCATCAACACCATCCTCACCACCATCACCATCATCACCACCATCACCATCATCACCATCACCGCACTCATTACCATCGTCACCCTCATCACCATCATCACCATCATCACCATCATCACCATCATCACCATCATCACCATCATCACCATCATCACCATCATCACCATCATCACCATCATCACCATCATCACCATCATCACCATCATCACCATCATCACCATCATCACCATCATCACCATCATCACCATCATCACCATCATCACCATCATCAGAATCATCACCATCATCACCATCCTCACCATCATCACCATCATCACCATCATCACCATCATCACCATCATCACCATCATCACCATCATCACCATCATCACCATCATCACCATCATCACCATCATCACCAACATCACCATCATCACCATCATCACCATCGTCACCATCATCACCATCATCACCATCATCACCATCATCACCATCATCACCATCATCACCATCATCACCATCACCACCATCACCATCATCACCATAATCACCATCATTACCATCATCACCATCATCACCATCATCACCATCATCACCATCATCAGAATCATCACCATCATCATCATGACTGTCACCATCATCACCATCATCATCTTCAACACTATCCCCACCATCAATACTATCCTCATCATCATCGCCATCATCACCATCATCACCATCATCACCATCATCACCATCATCGCCATCATCACCATCATCACCATCCTCACCATCATCACCATCATCATCATCATCACCATCATCACCATCATCACCACCATCACCATCATCACCATCAACACCATCATCACCATCACAGCACTCATCACTATCATCACCATCACCGCACTCATCACCACCATCACCATCATCACCATCACCGCACTCATCACCATCACACTCATTACCATCATCACCATCATCACCATCATCACCATCATCACCATCATCACCATCATCAGAATCATCACCATCATCACCATCATCATCATGACTGTCACCATCATCACCATCATCATCTTCAACACTATCCCCACCATCAATACTATCCTCATCATCATCGCCATCATCACCATCATCACCATCATCACCATCCTCACCATCATCACCATCATCACCATCATCACCATCATCATCATCATCATCATAATCGCCATCATCACCATAATCGCCATCATCACCATCCTCACCATCATCACCATCATCATCATCATCACCATCATCACCATCATCACCACCTTCACCATCATCACCATCAACACCATCATCACCATCACAGCACTCATCACTATCATCACCATCACCGCACTCATCACCACCATCACCATCATCACCATCACCGCACTCATCACCATCACCGCACTCATCACCATCATCACCATAATCACCATCATTACCATCATCACCATTATCACCATCATCACCATCATCACCATCATCAGAATCGTCACCACCATCACCATCATCACCATCAACACCATCATCACCATCATCACCATCACAGCACACATCACTATCATCACCATCACCGCACTCATCACCACCATCACCATCATCACCATCACCGCACTCATCACCATCATCACCATAATCACCATCATTACCATCATCACCATCATCACCATCATCACCATCATCAGAATCATCACCATCATCACCGTCATCACCATCATCACCATCACCGCACTCATTACCATCGTCACCCTCAACACCATCATCACCATCACCCCACTCATCACCATCATTATTATCATCACCATCACCATCACGATCAACATCATCATCACCATCATCACCATCATCACCATCATCACCATCATCACCATCATCACCATCATCACCATCATCACAATCATTACCATCATCACCATCATCACCATCATCACCATCATCACCATCATCACCATCATCACCATCATCACCATCATCACCATCATCACCATCATCACCATCATCACCATCATCACCATGATCACCATCATCACCATCTTCACCATCATCACCATTATCACCGTCATCACCATCATCACCATCATCACCATCATCACCATCGTCACCCTCATCACCATCATCACCCTCATCACCATCATCATCATAATCGCCATCATCATCATAATCTCCATCATCACCATCATCACCATCATCACCATCTCCACCATCATCACCGTCATCACCATCATCACCATCATCACCATCATCACCGTCATCGCCATCATCACCATCATCACCATCATCACCATCATCACCATCGTCACCCTCATCACCATCATCATCATAATCGCCATCATCACCATCATCACCATCATCACCATCATCACCATCATCACCATCATCACCATCATCACCACCATCACCATCATCACCATCTTCACCATCATCACCATCATCACCATCACCGCACTCATTACCATCGTCACCCTCAACACCATCATCACCATCACCCCACTCATCACCATCATTATTATCATCACCATCACTATCAACATCATCATCACCATCATCACCATCATCACCATAATCACCATCATCACCATCATCACCATCATCACCATCATCACAATCATTACCATCATCACCATCATCACCATCATCACCATCATCACCATCATCACCATCATCACCATCATCACCATCATCACCATCATTATTATCATCACCATCACCATCACCATCATCACCATCATCACCATCATCACCATCATCACCATCATCACCATCATCACCATCATCACCATCATCACCATCATCACCATCATCACCATCATCACCATCATCACCATCATCACCATCATCACCATCATCACCATCATCATCAAGGTCATTGACATCATCAAGGTCATTGACCTCATCAAGGTCATTGACCCCTCAAGGTCATTGACCCCTCAATGCCATTGACCCCTCAAGGTCATTGACCCCTCAAGGTCATTGACCCCTCAAGGTCATTGACCCCTCAAGGTCATTGACCCCTCAAGGTCATTGACCCCTCAAGGTCATTGACCCCTCAAGGTCATTGACCCCTCAAGGTCATTGACCCCTCAAGGTCATTTACAAGGTTCTTGGCGAGGTCAATGACCTTGAGGGGTCAACGACCTTGAGGGGTCAATGACCTTGAGGGGTCAATGACCTTGAGGGGTCAATGACCTTGATGAGGTCAATGACCTTGAGGGGTCAATGACCTTGAGGGGTCAATGACCTTGAGGGGTCAATGACCTTGAGGGGTCAATGACCTTGATGAGGTCAATGACCTTGATGATGTCAATGACCTTGAGGGGTCAATGACCTTGATGAGGTCAATGACCTTGATGAGGTCAATGACCTTGATGATGTCAATGACCTTGAGGGGTCAATGACCTTGAGGGGTCAATGACCTTGAGGGGTCAATGACCTTGAGGGGTCAATGACCTTGAGGGGTCAATGACCTTGAGGGGTCAATGACCTTGATGATGGTGATGATGGTGATGATGGTGACGATAGTGATGAGGGTGATGATGGTGATGATGGTGATGATGGTGATGATGGCGATTATGATGATGATGGTGATGAGGGTAACGATGGGGATGATGGTGATGAGGGTAACGATGGGGATGATGGTGATGATGGTGATGATGGTGATGATGGTGATGATGGTGATGATGGTGATGATGGTGATGATGGTGATGATGGTGATGATGGTGATGATGGTGATGATGGTGATGATGGTGATGATGGTGATGATGGTGATGATGGTGATGATGGTGATGATGGTGATGATGGTGATGATGGTGATGATGGTGATGATGGTGATGATGGTGATGATGGTGATGATGGTGATGATGGTGATGATGGTGATGATGGTGATGATGGTGATGATGGTGATGATGGTGATGATGGTGATAATGGTGATGATGCTGATGATGGTGATGATGGTGATGATGCTGATGATGGTGATGATGGTGATGAGGGTGATGATGGTGATGAGGGTGACGATGGTGATGATGGTGATGATGGTGATGATGGTGATGACGGTGATAATGGTGATGATGGTGAAGATAGTGATGATGGTGATGATGGTGATGATGGTGATGATGGTGATGGTGATGATGGTGATGATGGTGATGACGGTGATAATGGTGATGATGGTGAAGATGGTGATGATGATGTTGATAGTGATGGTGATGGTGATGATAATAATGATGGTGATGAGTGGGGTGATGGTGATGATGGTGTTGAGGGTGACGATGGTAATGAGTGCGGTGATGGTGATGATGGTGATGATGGTGATGATGGTGATGATGGTGATGATGGTGATGATGGTGATGATGGTGATGATGGTGATGATGGTGATGATGGTGACGATGGTGATGATGGTGATGATGGTGATTATGGCGATGACGGTGATGATGGTGATGATGGTGAAGATTTTGATGATGGCGATGATGGTGATGATGGTGATGATGGTCATGATGGTCATGATGGTCATGATGGTGATGATGGTGACCATGGTGATGAATGTGATTATGGTGATGATGGTGATGACGGTGATGATGGTGATGATGGTGATGATGGTGATGATGGTGACGATGGCGATTCTGATGATGGTGATGATGGTGATGATGGTGACGATGGTGATGATGGTGATGATGGTGATGATGGTGATGATGGTGATGATGGTGATGATGGTGATGAGTGCGGTGATGGTGACGGTATAGATTATGGTGATGACGATGATGATGGTGATGAGTGCGGTGATGGTGTAGGTTTAGATTGTGTTGATGATGGTGATGATGGTGATGATGGTGATGATGGTGATGATGGTGATGATGGTGATGATGGTGATGATGGTGATGTTGGTGATGATGGTGATGATGGTGATGATGGTGATGATGGTGATGATGGTGATGATGGTGATGATGGTGATGATGGTGATGATGGTGATGATGGTGATGATGGTGATGATGGTGATGATGGTGACGATGGTGATGAGGGTGACGATGGTGATGATGGTGATTATGGCGATGACGGTGATGATGGTGATGATGGTGATGATGGTGAAGATGGTGATGATGGTGAAGATTTTGATGATGGCGATGATGGTGATGATGGTGATGATGGTCATGATGGTCATGATGGTCATGATGGTGATGATGGTGACCATGGTGATGAATGTGATTATGGTGATGATGGTGATGACGGTGATGATGGTGATGATGGTCATGATGCTGATGATGGTGATGATGGTGATGATGGTGACGATGGCGATTCTGATGATGGTGATGATGGTGATGATGGTGATGATGGTGACGATGGTGATGATGGTGATGATGGTGATGATGGTGATGATGGTGATGATGGTGATGATGGTGATGATGGTGAAGATGGTGATGATGGTGATGATGGTGATGATGGTGATGATGGTGATGATGGTGATGATGGTGATGATGGTGATGATGGTGATGATGGTGATGATGGTGATGATGGTGATGATGGTGATGATGGTGATGATGGTGATGATGGTGATGATGGTGATGATGGTGATGATGGTGATGATGGTGATGATGGTGATGATGGTGACGATGGTGATGAGGGTGATGATGGTGATGATGGTGATGATGGTGATGATGGTGATGATGGTGATGATGGTGATGATGGTGATGATGGTGACGATGGTGATGATTGTGATGATGGTGATGATGGTGATGATGGTGATGTTGGTGATGATGGTGATGATGGTGATGATGGTGATGATGGTGATGATGGTGATGATGGTGATGATGGTGATGATGGTGATGATGGTGATGATGGTGATGATGGTGATGATGGTGATGATGGTGATGATGGTGACGATGGTGATGAGGGTGACGATGGTGACGATGGTGACGATGGTGATGAGGGTGACGATGGTGATGATGGCGATGATGGTGGTGATGGTGGTGATGGTGAAGATTTTGATGATGGCAATGATGGTGATGATGGTGATGATGGTGATGATGGCGATGATGGTGATGATGGTGATGATGGTGATAATGGTGATGATGGTGATGATGGTGATGATGGTGATGATGGTGATGATGCTGTCACTTATGGTAGTACCAACAATGATGGTGATAGATATAGATTCTATTGATGCTTATGTGGTGCTGGTGATGGTTTAGCTGAAGCTGGTGCGGATGGGGATTGTACATGGATGGCAATGAAGCCGATGGCAATGGTGGTAATTAACGGAATACGATGGGGGTGATAATTCTGTTACCAACTTTGATGATGATCTCAGTGTCAACAGTGGCGATGGTCCTGCATCACGATCACTATCAATATCAGCAGTAGCATCGGTACCTGTAGTAATACTCGTATTGGCGTCAGAATCTTTGTCAACATTAGTATTGGCGGAAACATCACCATGGAAATCAGTCACAAATGCCGCAGAATCTGTGGTTCACTGCAGCGGGATCATGATAATGAGTTAAAGCATTTTTTGTTCCTTTCGTCATGCAAGATAATGCTTACACCGCGAATCGTTCCTATATGTATTTACCAATACAGAGAACAGGAATTTGTTTATAGGACGTCATAGAAATGCGCCACTATTGATAAATCCGTATGAAATGCTGACTAAGGTTATTGTCCTGACTAAGGTCATTGATGTAGAAGAAGGGATAGGGAAAATGACTGAAAAAACAGAAGTTCAACTAACAACAACTTTATTTGGACTGTGTCAAGAAAGATGGTTACATGGTTTATATAGAATTTGAGTATCGGAACATAATTCCGCAATTGGAGACTTTCGGGTGGATCACACGATCAGATTAAGCAGTATAGTATTGATAATATATAAATTATATAGATACATGAATACAGTGGTGACAAAGAAAATCATACACTATTAATAATTTTGCCTACGATTGTGTAATGGTTAAAAAAAAAAAAAAAAAAAAACTTATTGTGAATACTCACAATTATTTTTATATTTTTTGGTCGTCCTGTAGTCGCTGAATCGAGTATCGTCTAAACGTTTTCCGCCAAACTGATCGTCTGATCTTCCCGCAAGAAGTGTTAGCTCATGGTACCGTATTTTGGTATTTTCAAATTTTCATTAATGTTTAGATGGAACTCACCGTTTTCTCCACTTATGTCTATGTTTAATATTTGATCTTCAAACATTTTATCGCAGAGGTATTCCTCCGAACCATGTTTGTCCATTGAGCCATGACGATTACATGTATGAGATATCGCTGAAGGGTCTTGATTCGTACTGTTGCTGTAGTCTATTCCGGTTCTTTTTAGCGTCAAACCGGTCTTCCCAATAAAATCCCTACCTAGAATAACAGGATAAGTCATTGAGAAATCTTTTACCACCAAAAGCTGCAAATTAATTAATAAATTTTCAAATAAGATACTGGTACTTATACTTCCAATAGTGACAAGAGGACTGCCGTTGACGCCAAAATAAGAATTTGATGCTTTGTCCAAGGTTGATAACGAAATCGGTGGAAGATATTTCTCCTGGATGGAGCTGATAGGGCTACCAGAATCCAACAATGTCAGCAACGTCGTAGAAGTTTTCATCTCCTTGTTAATCCATTCATATTGAATTAAGTTTTCAAAGTCATTATTCGCTGAATGAACTCTTTCTGCACTTTGTTGCAATGCCATAACGGAATCCTTTCCGGGACATTTTATAGACAAGGTCATTTGTCTTTCCACATTTAAAACAGGTAATCACTTTCTTTTCATATTTTGTTTGAACATTGCGATCACTTGGAACTAGATCGCCAGGGTTCTTGACTTCATTTTGCGGAGAGTTAAACGTCACACACTTTGTTTGTTTTTCTGAACTATTGATTTTTTGTTTTTCATATTTTCGGAGTGCTATTTTTAACTCACTGATGTTGTTTGCACTATACAAAATTGTTTTGTTTACTTCTGAATCAGGTATTCCTCTTATTATGAACTGTATAACGTCTTGTTCCTCAACGAAACTATGCGAAGCGATCTCTTGCATGTGAATCACATATTGTTGCATACTTTCTCCACGCCATTTCTTACGCTTACGAAGCTCGTTATATTATTTTATTTTTTTATTTTTATTTTATTATTTATTTCATTATTCTCTTATAAGCTACAAAATTCTTAGCTACAATACTTTACTTAGGGCACTAGAGAATAGTTAATGACATTTTTTATTCTGCTACTAATAGCTATAAATAGTGTCAAATGTCATTTTATACAAAACAATATGATATATATTTATATTTATAATTATTGTGGGCTGACAATATATAATATATTATAATTTTAGTACACACTGAATGCAAAGTACGTAAAATAAAAAGTACCAGAAGGTACGTACCATAGGTTCCTATGCGATTCCATCACATGCGCTTTTATAAAAGATAAGTAAGCAAAAATTCAATCTCATTATGATAAAAATCTAGAAGCCACGATTTAACTTTCTTTACAAATTTATCTTGGTTTTCTATAAGAATTATATTAGAAGGAAGGCGGTTAAAAGTTTACAAGATACAACTGGGTAGGAGTTTCTGTAGTGAGTCGTTCGAAAGGCTGGAATTTCAACAACATGGCGTGCAGTACTGCGCAAATTAAGAGAATCAGATATTGGACTTTGCAAGTAACCACCTCTCATAAAGAATATCTTACAGACTCTAAAATAGAATAAATGGCAGTATTTTTAAAGCCCTGAACAAAACTATAGAATGGGCCAGCCGGTGAGCATTACTTATCCTTCTTACGACACACTTTTGCAAAACGACGAGTGGTTTTAGATTGGTGATGTAAGCACTCCCCCAGCAGCTAATTCCATATTGCAGTTTCGAATGAAAAATCCCATGATAGACCGTTTTAAGAGTTTGTTTAGAGCAACATTTACTGAGACGATAAATGCATCGTAGGGAGGAGCGCAAGTACTGTTTTAATACTGAAATGTGTTCTGTCCAACTCATGTTGTGGTCGATAGTAGTACCGAGGTACTTAAAGTTCACCACTACTTCAATTTGAAAGCAGTTGGAGTTGCAGGTAGCATTTTCTTTAAAATATTCTTCTCCGGTGCAAGCACAGTTACTTAAGTTGTAACGCGGACAATCAAAGGAGTGAAACTTGATATTAACATCTGGAGGCACGAATGAATTCAGTTTGAAAAACATCAATTTGGTCTTGTCACTCACAACCAACCTATGTGCAGCAAACCATATTCTCATCATATGAATATCATGATTGACTTCAGCTATCAGATTCAGAGGACTCGTTGAGCCATATGCGATGCCAAGGTCATCCGCAAAGGCCGTAACTTTACCTGTGAAAGGCAGGGAAAACAAGGAGTTGATAAAAATTAAAAATAAGATGGGACCCAATACAGACCTTTGCGGAACTCCTAAACTAAGCTCACGAGAATTGCTAAAAACATCTTTTATTTTTACTCTTTGCTTGCGATCCTTTAAGTATGACGCAAACCAATCAAAGATAAAGCCACGAAATCCTGCACCATACAATTTGTCTAAGAGAATGTCATGATCAACCATGTCAAACGCTTTCTTAATATCAACAAAGAGGCCAGCACAATGTTTATTTTCATCCAGTGCTTTGTTAATGAACGAGCAAAAGTACAAAAGCGCATCTTCAGTAGAACATCCTTTTCTAAACCCAAACTGTACCGGGCTAAAAAAAATTTATTTTCTGTAGATGTGCACACACACGTCTTTTTACGGCTTTTTCAAATATTTTCGAGATTGAGGAAAGCAAAAAAATTGGTCTGTAATTGTTTTTATCTTTTGGATTTCCTTTTTTAAAAAGTGGCACATTAGCACATTTCAGACGATCAGGAAAAACTCCACTCAAAATACTTAAATTGAATAAATGTGCTAATGTGTCAATTAAAAAGGGCGCAATTTTCTTAAGGGTTCTATTGCAAAAGCCATCGTATCCAGAAGATCTCGAGTTGTTAAGAGAGTAGATGATTTTTAGGACCTCTAGACCATTGATTTCCTCAAAAAAGAAGCTGTTTGTATTCGTCGTTGGTTCTAATATTTGATCCCTTACACATCTTTTGCAAAACGACGGGCAGTTTGGTTGGACTGCCTGTCCTACTGAGACAAAGAATTCATTAAATTCGTTTGCTACTGCTAGGTGGTCCACAATATCGGTTCCTTTGCCACTCAGTACAATAGGGTTAGAATGATAGGAAGGGATGTTATTAATTATACCGTTGACAACTCTCCATTCTTTCCTTGGGTTTCCTTGAGCATCACGGAATTTAGAAATGTAGTAGCTGTCGCGGCAATTAGTAATTTCCATATTTAATTTCTTACTCATTTTTTTAAAACGTTTATTTAAGTTTATGTTAAGTGGATGTCTATGACAAAGTTTGCTCATTTTGTTTTTGACTTTAATTTTGTTTAATTTTCTTTAATTTTTGTTTAGAATAGAGGCATTGCGATTTCTTGATAATAACTGTGAAACTAGAGGTTTTGACATGGTTTTGGAGAATGCTTAAAAATGCGTCATACGCTTTAGAAGCATTATCCTCGGCGTAGACTTCGCCCCAATTTTCAGAAACCAGATGATTTATAAGTATGTCAAACCTTACTTTAGTAATAGCCTTTGAAGAAGAGCTATATGTACGATTTAGACCGGCAAGGTCATTAAAAAGCATACCAGTCATAGGTCCGATAAATGCAGATCAAAGTTGATACCAAAACAATCACTTAAAGGAATTGTCGCAAAACGACCGAAAACATGATCAATACATTTATTTGAAATTGGTCTTGTACTTTCATTCAAAAAGGATGTGAGACCATGCTCAGCTATAAGAGCCAGATAGTTATCAGACATGGTATTTGAAGTTAAAATGTCAATGTTGAAGTCACCAAGTATGACAATATTAGACCCTTTCGCAGTACGACGGTAATCTGAAAAGTCGTTCGAAAAGGATTGAGGACTGATGGTTTGTAATCTATACACACAAACAAAGTCAAAAAGTACATTGCGTACACTAATAGTAATCTTAATTATATCTGCGCTAGCCATACTACATTGTTCCACATTACAATCTTCACTTATATACACATGACGCACAAAAACTCCTACTCCACCTGCTGGATATAGTTCGTTTGTGTTTGCATAAAACTTATAGCCGGGAATAAAGTAATCGTCAACCTCGCAAGAGAAAATCCATATCTCGGAAACGAATATCAAATCTGGTAAATGATTAAAAGCTTCTAGATTGCACACAAGTAGATCGAAGTTTTGCCTCAAACTACGAATATTTTGATGCACAATGAAAAAGGGTTTACTTTGTTGTGAGTTAAAATGAAAAACTCTATCACAAATATTTTTAATAGTTCTAGTGGTTGGGTTATTGCTATCGGGATCGATACTATTATTAATATTTAACATAACTAAGGTTGTTAATAACAAAAAATACAAGAACAAGACAAAATTAGTCTTGGAGTTTTGATAGATCATCGAACGAACGAATAGCAATAACCCTATCCTTATCAACCTTACGCATCAGTATTTGTGAATTTTGAAACCATAGGTATTTAAATTTCTTAACTCTTTTAAGTTTTTTAGCTTCCATAAATAAAGCCCGATTAAATTTGGTTAGAGAATCATTCACATAAATGTTACCCTTTTTCCCTTCTTTCTCTTCATGATTTTTTGTTTCACGGCATGTGATGAGAAATGCACGCATAAAACGTCTCGAGAGGCATCTGCGTTGGGTCCCGCGATGTCAGTGGGAATGTTCGATGGATCGTTGTTCTTCCTTACTCGCTTTACAAAGCATTTCAATATGTCAGTGGGCTCAATGGAGACATTCAACCCATCGATTAAAATCTTCTCCAAACATTCGTTAGCATTGTTGTTATTTAAACCCGGCACACCAACGATCTCAATGGAATTCTCCAAGCATTTTTGTTCACTCCAATTGAGTCGATTTTCAAGAGACGTCACCTTCGCTCTCAGCTGAGTGTTTTCCTGTCTGAGGCTCTCCATCATGTCAAGCATGTCAGTGTTGATTTTTTTCAGGATATATATATCTATATATATATATATCTGACCTTGTCACTACACGTCCGAACTCAACTTCTAATGCCGATTTTAAGCCACACCAACTATTAACATTCACCGTTCTCAAAAACAATTTTGCTGTACCTGACAGAAGGCGTTTGCCATATACGAATCTATCCTTTTCGGTCAACTTCATGACTTCAGACAATTCCTCGAATTGTTCTATCCATCGCCGTATAGGATATGTAATTGTCGTCGCCACTGAATGGATGCATAACGTCTTCTATGTCTTTGTAGCTACAATTCACATGTGACCTGAGATTGGTGTCTGTGTCTTCTAATTGGAGGTTACGGATTTGTTGTTTCAGCTTCAAAATTTCCTGCTTCTTCTGATGTAGTCTTCGGAGTTTCGCCAGTTCTTCATTTAGGTGCTCCTCATTCTCACTTTCCGATTTGTTTATGTCACGGTCCTCCGAGAAACTTGAGTCATCTCTGTATTGGCCTTTACTTCCAGAAGCTTGTTCTTCCTGCATCAGCTTGAGAAGTTCGCTTTCCGTCAATCCTTGTGCTGCTTCTTGAGCCCGAATTTTTAATTCCGCCTTTGTGCCGCTTGTTTGAAGTCCTAGTGATCTGAGGACATTTCTTAGCCGGAGAACGGTAGCCGACTCTAATACTTGTGTCCACTCTTCAGACATAACTAAAAAAATCAACTGCTTTGCACAACGTAATAAAAAAAATTCACACAACCGGGTGATTAACTTCTGATGGCACACACAGAATGTCGGTACCGTCGTCGTGTTGTTTACCGATCCAAATGATACCATATTATTTTCTTTCGACTACAGGCTTGCGTTGCGTTCATTGAGGTTGCAGACCAGTGGCAGCAAAGCAGAATTAAAATTGAGAGTGCAGGAAGCAGTTGAAGACTTTTCGGACGACGAAATCACCAAGATAATTCAACAGCATACGTTTGGAAGTAAGGAAGTTCAGTATCCCATGATGAGCACGTGTATCACGACGAAGACGAGCCAGTTGACCAGATCGACGAGGAACTCAACTGACTCCGGAAGATTTGTAAGAAAAAAGAGGAATTAGTTCAGCTAAAACGAAGGATGAAGGAGCTACAAATGGAGGAAACAGAAGCGAGCCATGGACCATGTGCTTCTTACAATTTTAAAGACATCGAGGATGTGATGTTTCCATTTAGTGGGGATGATCATTTCCCCGTGAATCATTGGATAACGCAGTTTGAGGAGTACGCAACACTTTTTAATTTCGATGAACGAACAAAATTCATTTTTGGTAAAAGGCTTCTAAAAGGTACAGCCAAATTGTTTGTGCGCTCAAAGAACTTAAGAAGTTGGACGGAATTGCAGACAGCGTTATTCAATGAGTTCAAGAAGGTGGTAACCAAAGCTGATGTATATAGTGAATTAAGAGAAAGAAGGAAACGTCGTGAAGAGACCATACAGCAATACGTTCTATCCATGCAGGAAATTGCTTCGCATAACCCAATTGAAGAGGAGGACTTGCTACAATTTATTATTAAAGGCATTCCGGACACAGAAGCCAACAAAACCATCTTGTATAATGCCGATAACATCGAAGAACTTTCGTACCTGAGAAAGTACGAAAAGTTTAAAATCAACACCCGTGATAATTCTCCTACCAACAAGATGTTAAAACCTGGAACATCTTCATCTTATACTCATACAAAGGCGTTTAATAAATCAAATGCAATAAATAAAAATAATTCATCCGTCGAAAAAGTGATTGTTCAAAACAGTGCAAATGGCAGACAAGACAGGAAACAAGTTACTTGTTTTAAGTGCGGTGGCCTAGGTCACATTTCAAAGAACTGTCTTAATCAAGGTTCAGTTTTAACCTTGCAACGTATAAGGAACAATTTCAATGGAAGCAGCGTGCCCTACAACAGCAGCAGTAGTGGTGGTAAAGTTTGTGATTTTGCAAGTCAATACATCAAGAAGCCGGAACGACAAATCTTGCAACGCAATGAATTTGAAAAGGATATATATTTCCAGTTCAAACACGACCAAGCCGAAGTTTCGATGAACCTCAAGACTCTTCAATTAGCTTCATACAACAGAGATTTGTACCTTCGTTTATGGTGTTGCCTTTGAACGACGGGAATCGTTCACATTGCGGCGTAAACAACAGTCGCTTGGATGTTTTGGGAGGTATCAGTTCACTTATACATTTTGATAACTTTTTAATTAACTTACAATTACTTGTAGTAAAAAATTATTCGATGAGCTATCCTGTTGTACTGGGTCGAGACTTTATTGGAAACATTGGCATGGTGTTGCAGTTACCGGAAAAGAAAGAAATTCTACCTAACGAAACTATCAAAGAATCGTCCATCATCAAGAATCACCATACTTCACACCCTCTTCATCGGATTCCCACGCAAAATGTTTTATCGGATGGTAATGCGAGTACTGTAAGTGAAGATATTGAATTTATTAATCAGATTTTAAATATTGATATAAATTATGATAAAAATGTTTTTGATTTAAACGATAAGATATCCGCGAATGTTAAAGAGAGCGTTAGGGAAAGCGTAAGAGATATACATAGTTCAAGGGGTTTATGAACAAAATCAATACGTTATTAGTCCGGTAGATGATGATTTTAAGATGAGGATAGTATTATGGAACGACATTCCATTCCGTTGCCCTCCAAGAAGGTTACCATATTCTCACAGAATTTAATTAGAAAAGATATTAAATGATTTACTTAGTAAAGGCATCATACGTCAATCGTGTTCTGAGTATATTTCACCAATAGTTTTGGTACAAAAAAGGAACAAAGAGCTACGGATAACTATCCTTTACTTTTAATCGAGGATCATATTGATTGCCTCAGAAATAAAAGGTACTTTACTACGTTAGATTAAAAAAACGGTTTTCACCATGTTCCACTAGCTGAAGAATCCATATATACGAAATATACGTCCTTCATTACGCCACTAGGGCAGTATGAATACACGCGAATGCCTTTTGGCCTAAACAATGCGCCTTCTGTGTTTGAGCGCTATATGAAGCACGTATTTGGGGAATTGATTTCGAAGTCCAAAATCCTTACCTATTTGGATGATATTTTTATAGCTACCGAGACAGTTGAAGAGCATCTCGATACCCTTAAAGAAGTTATGAACATTATTACAAGGAAGGGACTTAAATAAAGATTCGACAAATGTTTATTTTTACAAAACGAAATTGTTTATTTGGGATATAAGATAAATGAAACAGGCGTAAGGACAAATGTTATTAATATCAAGGCAGTTAGTGAATTCCCACTACCATCTTCTCCCAAGAGTGTACGTAGTTTTTTAGGACTCTGTTCCTATTTTAGAAAGTTTATCAAACATTTTGCAAACATAGCTAAGCCTCTTTACGATCTTTTAAAAAAAGATGCACCTTTTGTTTTTGGTACTAGAGAAATAGAAGCATTTGAGATTTTAAAAGCTAAACTGATTGGAGCACCAGTTCTGTGTATTTATAGTCCGCACAATGCGACTGAGCTGCATTGTGATGCAAGTAGTATAGGTTTTGGAGCTGTATTACTTCAAAAACAGGAAGACAACAAATTTCATGCGGTGTTCTACTTCTCTAAGCGTGCAATGGAAGCAGAGAGTATATACCATAGTTATGAGTTGGAAACATTGTCGATAATTTATGCTTTAAAGCGATTTCGAATATACCTTTTAGGTATACCCTTTAGGATTGTGACAGACTGCCAAGCCCTCGCATTAACCCTAAAGAAAAAGATGCTTAATACGCGTATATCGCGATGGGCATTGGAATTACAATCATTTGATTACACAATCGAACATAGAAAAGCTGATCGCATGTCGCATGCTGACTCTCTTAGTAGGTCTTTCAACATCCTTCATATCGATGATGAATCGTTTGAGTTTGTGTTGGCAGCAGCTCAGAAACATGATCCCAAGATTGTGTCAATTGCTGCCGAATTAGAAAAAACGGAGAGTGCTTATTTTGAGATGAGATGATTAATGGTCTTATTTACCGTAAAGTGAAAGATAAAGTCCTTTTTTACGTCTATTCACACATGGAAGAGCAAGTTATTCGCACTCATCATGAGGCTCTTTGTCACCTAGGGGTCGAAAAATGTTTTGAACATCTATCTTGCATTTATTGGTTTCCGAAGATGAAACACAAGATAAGGACTGTCATTAAAGTATGCTTGAAATGTATATATTTTTCACCCGTATCAGGAAAACTTGAGGGTAGCCTACATTCAATACCTAAAGGAAAGTGCCCATTTAACACTTTACATATAGACCATCTCGGTCCAATATCAAGTTCAAGGTCGAAAAAGTGTCATCTTTTTGTTTTGGTTGATGATTTCACCAAGTTAACCAAACTATATCCAGTGAGAAGCACTCAAAGTAAGAAAGCTATCCTTTGTTTAAAATCATTTTTTTAGAATTATTCCAGGCCGAACAGAATAATTTCTGATCGTGGTTCTTGTTTTACCTCAAATGAATTCTCACAATTTATTAAAGAGAACAATATCGTACATGTTAAGGTCGCCACTCACTCGCCTCAGTCGAATGGGCAAGTGGAGCGACTTAATCGTGTCCTTATTCCTATATTGGCGAAGGAGTGTGAACCAGATACGACTAGTAATTGGGACAAGCACATAGTTAAGGTCGAATACGCCATAAACAATACTGTGAATCCAAGTACGGGTTTTACTCCGTGAATCGCTGAATCGAGTATCGTCTAACCGTTTTCTGTCAAACTGATCGTCTGATCTTCCCGCAAGAAGTGTCAGCCCATGGTACCGTATTTTTTGCATCTTTAAAAGCAGTACATTTGAAACTTGTATTGGAGTCTGTGAAATAAAGTCGATGACATAAGGTCAAACCTGGAAAGTCTTTTTATTTTCGGTGTGTACATTGGAGACTACACCATCACCATCACTATCACCATCATCACCATCATTACCATCCTCACCATCATCACCATCATCACCATCATCACCATCATCACCATCATCACCATCATCACCATCATCACCATCATCACCATCATCACCATCATCACCATCATCACCATCATTACCATCATCACCATCATCAGAATCATCAGAATCATCACCATTATCACCGTCATCACCATCATCACCATCATCACCATCATCACCATCATCACCATCATCACCATCATCACCATCATCACCGTCATCACCATCTTCACCATCATCACCATCATCACCATCATCACCATCATCACCATCATCACCATCATCACCATCATCACCATCATCACCATCATCACCATCATCACCATCATCACCATCATCACCATCATCACCATCATCACCATCATCACCATCATCACCATCATCACCATCATCACCATCATCACCATCATCACCACCATCACCATCATCAATATCAACTCCATCATCACCATCACAGCACTCATCACTATCATCACCATCACCGCACTCATTACCGTCATCACCACAAGCACCATCATCACCATCACCCCACTCATCACCATCACTATTATCATCACCTTCACCATCACTATCACCACCATAACCATCCTCACCATCAGCGCACTCATCACCACCATCACCATCATCATCATCACCGCCATCATCACCATCATTACCATCCTCACCATCATCACCATCATCACCATCATCACCATCATCACCATCATCACCATCATCACCATCATCACCATCATCACCATCATCACCATCATCACCATCATCACCATCATCACCATCATCACCATCATCACCATCATCACCATCTTCACCATCATCACCATTATCACCGTCATCACCATCATCACCATCATCACCATCATCACCATCATCACCATCATCACCATCATCACCATCATCACCATCATCACCATCACCCCACTCATCACCATCATTATTATCATAAACATCACCATCATTATTATCATAACCATCACCATCATCATCACTATAACCACCATCAATACTATCCTCATCATCATCGCCATCATCGCCATCATCACCATCAACACCATCCTCACCACCATCACCATCATTATTATCATAACCATCACCATCATCATCACTATAACCACCATCAATACTATCCTCATCATCATCGCCATCATCGCCATCACCACCATCAACACCATCCTCACCACCATCACCATCATCACCACCATCACCATCATCACCATCACCGCACTCATTACCATCGTCACCCTCATCACCATCATCACCATCATCACCATCATCACCATCATCACCATCATCACCATCATCACCATCATCACCATCATCACCATCATCACCATCATCACCATCATCACCATCATCACCATCATCACCATCATCACCATCATCACCATCATCACCATCATCACCATCATCACCATCATCACCATCATCACCATCATCACCATCATCACCATCATCACCATCATCACCATCATCACCATCATCACCATCATCACCATCATCACCATCATCAGAATCATCACCATCATCACCATCCTCACCATCATCACCATCATCACCATCATCACCATCATCACCATCATCACCATCATCACCATCATCACCATCATCACCATCGTCACCATCATCACCATCATCACCATCATCACCATCACCATCATCACCATCACCGCACTCATCACCATCATCACCATAATCACCATCATTACCATCATCACCATCATCACCATCATCACCATCATCACCATCATCAGAATCATCACCATCATCACCATCATCAGAATCATCACCATCATCACCATCATCATCATGACTGTCACCATCATCACCATCATCATCTTCAACACTATCCCCACCATCAATACTATCCTCATCATCATCGCCATCATCACCATCATCACCATCATCACCATCATCACCATCATCACCATCATCACCATCATCACCATCATCACCATCATCACCATCATCACCATCATCATCATAATCGACATCATCACCATCATCACCATCATCACCATCATCACCATCATCACCATCATCACCATCATCACCATCATCGCCATCATCACCATCAACACCATCCTCACCACCATCACCATCATCACCACCATCACCATCATCACCATCATCACCATCATCACCATCATCACCATCATCACCATCATCACCATCATCACCATCATCACCATCATCACCATCATCACCATCATCATCATCATCACCATCATCACCATCATCACCATCATCACCATCATCACCATCATCACCATCATCACCATCATCACCATCATCACCATCATCACCATCATCACCATCATCAGAATCATCACCATCATCACCATCCTCACCATCATCACCATCATCACCATCATCACCATCATCACCATCATCACCATCATCACCATCATCACCATCATCACCATCATCACCATCATCACCATCATCACCATCATCACCAACATCACCATCATCACCATCATCACCATCGTCACCATCATCACCATCATCACCATCATCACCATCATCACCATCACCACCATCACCATCATCACCATCACCGCACTCATCACCATCATCAGAATCATCACCATCATCACCATCATCAGAATCATCACCATCATCACCATCATCATCATGACTGTCACCATCATCACCATCATCACCATCATCACCATCATCACCATCATCACCATCATCACCATCATCACCATCATCATCATAATCGACATCATCACCATCATCACCATCATCACCATCATCACCATCATCACCATCATCGCCATCATCACCATCAACACCATCCTCACCACCATCACCATCATCACCACCATCACCATCATCACCATCACCGCACTCATTACCATCGTCACCCTCATCACCATCATCACCATCATCACCATCATCACCATCATCACCATCATCACCATCATCACCATCATCACCATCATCACCATCATCACCATCATCACCATCATCACCATCATCACCATCATCACCATCATCACCATCATCACCATCATCACCATCATCACCATCATCAGAATCATCACCATCATCACCATCCTCACCATCATCACCATCATCACCATCATCACCATCATCACCATCATCACCATCATCACCATCATCACCATCATCACCATCATCACCATCATCACCATCATCACCAACATCACCATCATCACCATCATCACCATCGTCACCATCATCACCATCATCACCATCATCACCATCATCACCATCATCACCATCACCACCATCACCATCATCACCATCACCGCACTCATCACCATCATCACCATAATCACCATCATTACCATCATCACCATCATCACCATCATCACCATCATCACCATCATCACCATCATCAGAATCATCACCATCATCACCATCATCATCATGACTGTCACCATCATCACCATCATCATCTTCAACACTATCCCCACCATCAATACTATCCTCATCATCATCGCCATCATCACCATCATCACCATCATCACCATCATCACCATCATCACCATCATCACCATCATCACCATCATCACCATCATCATCATAATCGACATCATCATCATAATCGCCATCATCACCATCCTCACCATCATCACCATCATCACCATCATCACCACCATCACCATCATCACCATCAACACCATCATCACCATCATCACCATCATCACCATCATCACCATCATCACCATCATCGCCATCATCACCATCATCACCATCCTCACCATCATCACCATCATCATCATCACCATCATCACCATCATCACCATCATCACCATCATCACCATCATCACCATCATCACCATCATCACCATCATCACCATCATCACCATCATCACCATCATCACCATCATCACCATCATCACCATCATCACCATCATCAGAATCATCACCATCATCACCATCCTCACCATCATCACCATCATCACCATCATCAGAATCATCACCATCATCACCATCATCACCATCATCACCATCATCACCATCATCACCATCATCATCATGACTGTCACCATCATCACCATCATCATCTTCAACACTATCCCCACCATCAATACTATCCTCATCATCATCGCCATCATCACCATCATCACCATCATCACCATCATCACCATCATCACCATCATCATCATAATCGACATCATCATCATAATCGCCATCATCACCATCCTCACCATCATCACCATCATCACCATCATCACCACCATCACCATCATCACCATCAACACCATCATCACCATCATCACCATCATCACCATCATCACCATCATCACCATCATCACCATCATCGCCATCATCAGAATCATCACCATCATCACCATCATCATCATGACTGTCACCATCATCACCATCATCATCTTCAACACTATCCCCACCATCAATACTATCCTCATCATCATCGCCATCATCACCATCATCACCATCATCACCATCATCACCATCCTCACCATCATCACCATCATCACCATCATCACCATCATCACCATCATCATCATAATCGACATCATCATCATAATCGCCATCATCACCATCCTCACCATCATCACCATCATCACCATCATCACCACCATCACCATCATCACCATCATCACCATCACAGCACTCATCACTATCATCACCATCACCGCACTCATCACCACCATCACCATCATCACCATCACCGGACTCATCATGATCATCACCATCATCACCACCATCACCATCATCACCATCACCGCACTCATCACCATCATCACCATAATCACCATCATTACCATCATCACCATCATCACCATCATCACCATCATCACCATCATCACCATCATCACCATCATCACCATCATCACCATCATCACCATCATCACCATCATCACCATCATCACCATCATCACCATCATCACCATCATCACCATCATCACCATCATCACCATCATCAGAATCATCACCATCATCAGAATCATCACCATCATCAGAATCATCACCATCATCACCATCATCACCATCATCACCATCATCACCATCATCACCATCATCACCATCATCACCATCATCACCATCATCACCATCATCACCATCATCACCATCATCACCATCATCACCATCATCACCATCATCACCATCATCACCATCATCACCATCATCACCATCATCACCATCATCGCCATCATCACCATCATCACCATCCTCACCATCATCACCATCATCATCATCATCACCATCATCACCATCATCACCACCATCACCATCATCACCATCAACACCATCATCACCATCACAGCACTCATCACTATCATCACCATCACCGCACTCATCACCACCATCACCATCATCACCATCACCGCACTCATCACCATCACACTCATTACCATCATCACCATCATCACCATCATCACCATCATCACCATCATCAGAATCATCACCATCATCACCATCATCATCATAATCGACATCATCATCATAATCGCCATCATCACCATCCTCACCATCATCACCATCATCACCATCATCACCATCATCAGAATCATCACCATCATCACCATCATCATCATGACTGTCACCATCATCACCATCATCATCTTCAACACTATAACCACCATCAATACTATCCTCATCATCATCGCCATCATCGCCATCATCACCATCAACACCATCCTCACCACCATCACCATCATCACCACCATCACCATCATCACCATCACCGCACTCATTACCATCGTCACCCTCATCACCATCATCACCATCATCACCATCATCACCATCATCACCATCATCACCATCATCACCATCATCACCATCATCACCATCATCACCATCATCACCATCATCACCATCATCACCATCATCACCATCATCACCATCATCACCATCATCACCATCATCACCATCATCACCATCATCACCATCATCAGAATCATCACCATCATCACCATCCTCACCATCATCACCATCATCACCATCATCACCATCATCACCATCATCACCATCATCACCATCATCACCATCATCACCATCATCACCATCATCACCATCATCACCAACATCACCATCATCACCATCATCACCATCGTCACCATCATCACCATCATCACCATCATCACCATCATCACCATCATCACCATCATCACCATCATCACCATCACCACCATCACCATCATCACCATAATCACCATCATTACCATCATCACCATCATCACCATCATCACCATCATCACCATCATCAGAATCATCACCATCATCATCATGACTGTCACCATCATCACCATCATCATCTTCAACACTATCCCCACCATCAATACTATCCTCATCATCATCGCCATCATCACCATCATCACCATCATCACCATCATCACCATCATCACCATCATCACCATCATCGCCATCATCACCATCATCACCATCCTCACCATCATCACCATCATCATCATCATCACCATCATCACCATCATCACCACCATCACCATCATCACCATCAACACCATCATCACCATCACAGCACTCATCACTATCATCACCATCACCGCACTCATCACCACCATCACCATCATCACCATCACCGCACTCATCACCATCACACTCATTACCATCATCACCATCATCACCATCATCACCATCATCACCATCATCACCATCATCAGAATCATCACCATCATCACCATCATCATCATGACTGTCACCATCATCACCATCATCATCTTCAACACTATCCCCACCATCAATACTATCCTCATCATCATCGCCATCATCACCATCATCACCATCATCACCATCCTCACCATCATCACCATCATCACCATCATCACCATCATCATCATCATCATCATAATCGCCATCATCACCATAATCGCCATCATCACCATCCTCACCATCATCACCATCATCATCATCATCACCATCATCACCATCATCACCACCATCACCATCATCACCATCAACACCATCATCACCATCACAGCACTCATCACTATCATCACCATCACCGCACTCATCACCACCATCACCATCATCACCATCACCGCACTCATCACCATCACCGCACTCATCACCATCATCACCATAATCACCATCATTACCATCATCACCATTATCACCATCATCACCATCATCACCATCATCAGAATCGTCACCACCATCACCATCATCACCATCAACACCATCATCACCATCATCACCATCACAGCACACATCACTATCATCACCATCACCGCACTCATCACCACCATCACCATCATCACCATCACCGCACTCATCACCATCATCACCATAATCACCATCATTACCATCATCACCATCATCACCATCATCACCATCATCAGAATCATCACCATCATCACCGTCATCACCATCATCACCATCACCGCACTCATTACCATCGTCACCCTCAACACCATCATCACCATCACCCCACTCATCACCATCATTATTATCATCACCATCACCATCACGATCAACATCATCATCACCATCATCACCATCATCACCATCATCACCATCATCACCATCATCACCATCATCACCATCATCACAATCATTACCATCATCACCATCATCACCATCATCACCATCATCACCATCATCACCATCATCACCATCATCACCATCATCACCATCATCACCATCATCACCATCATCACCATCATCACCATCATCACCATCATCACCATCTTCACCATCATCACCATTATCACCGTCATCACCATCATCACCATCATCACCATCATCACCATCGTCACCCTCATCACCATCATCACCCTCATCACCATCATCATCATAATCGCCATCATCATCATAATCTCCATCATCACCATCATCACCATCATCACCATCTCCACCATCATCACCGTCATCACCATCATCACCATCATCACCATCATCACCGTCATCGCCATCATCACCATCATCACCATCATCACCATCATCACCATCGTCACCCTCATCACCATCATCATCATAATCGCCATCATCACCATCATCACCATCATCACCATCATCACCATCATCACCATCATCACCATCATCACCACCATCACCATCATCACCATCTTCACCATCATCACCATCATCACCATCACCGCACTCATTACCATCGTCACCCTCAACACCATCATCACCATCACCCCACTCATCACCATCATTATTATCATCACCATCACTATCAACATCATCATCACCATCATCACCATCATCACCATAATCACCATCATCACCATCATCACCATCATCACCATCATCACAATCATTACCATCATCACCATCATCACCATCATCACCATCATCACCATCATCACCATCATCACCATCATCACCATCATCACCATCATTATTATCATCACCATCACCATCACCATCATCACCATCATCACCATCATCACCATCATCACCATCATCACCATCATCACCATCATCACCATCATCACCATCATCACCATCATCACCATCATCACCATCATCACCATCATCACCATCATCACCATCATCACCATCATCACCATCATCACCATCATCATCAAGGTCATTGACATCATCAAGGTCATTGACCTCATCAAGGTCATTGACCCCTCAAGGTCATTGACCCCTCAATGCCATTGACCCCTCAAGGTCATTGACCCCTCAAGGTCATTGACCCCTCAAGGTCATTGACCCCTCAAGGTCATTGACCCCTCAAGGTCATTGACCCCTCAAGGTCATTGACCCCTCAAGGTCATTGACCCCTCAAGGTCATTGACCCCTCAAGGTCATTGACCCCTCAAGGTCATTTACAAGGTTCTTGGCGAGGTCAATGACCTTGAGGGGTCAACGACCTTGAGGGGTCAATGACCTTGAGGGGTCAATGACCTTGAGGGGTCAATGACCTTGATGAGGTCAATGACCTTGAGGGGTCAATGACCTTGAGGGGTCAATGACCTTGAGGGGTCAATGACCTTGAGGGGTCAATGACCTTGATGAGGTCAATGACCTTGATGATGTCAATGACCTTGAGGGGTCAATGACCTTGATGAGGTCAATGACCTTGATGAGGTCAATGACCTTGATGATGTCAATGACCTTGAGGGGTCAATGACCTTGAGGGGTCAATGACCTTGAGGGGTCAATGACCTTGAGGGGTCAATGACCTTGAGGGGTCAATGACCTTGAGGGGTCAATGACCTTGATGATGGTGATGATGGTGATGATGGTGACGATAGTGATGAGGGTGATGATGGTGATGATGGTGATGATGGTGATGATGGCGATTATGATGATGATGGTGATGAGGGTAACGATGGGGATGATGGTGATGATGGTGATGATGGTGATGATGGTGATGATGGTGATGATGGTGATGATGGTGATGATGGTGATGATGGTGATGATGGTGATGATGGTGATGATGGTGATGATGGTGATGATGGTGATGATGGTGATGATGGTGATGATGGTGATGATGGTGATGATGGTGATGATGGTGATGATGGTGATGATGGTGATGATGGTGATGATGGTGATGATGGTGATGATGGTGATGATGGTGATGATGGTGATGATGGTGATGATGGTGATGATGGTGATGATGGTGATGATGGTGATAATGGTGATGATGCTGATGATGGTGATGATGGTGATGATGCTGATGATGGTGATGATGGTGATGAGGGTGATGATGGTGATGAGGGTGACGATGGTGATGATGGTGATGATGGTGATGATGGTGATGACGGTGATAATGGTGATGATGGTGAAGATAGTGATGATGGTGATGATGGTGATGATGGTGATGATGGTGATGGTGATGATGGTGATGATGGTGATGACGGTGATAATGGTGATGATGGTGAAGATGGTGATGATGATGTTGATAGTGATGGTGATGGTGATGATAATAATGATGGTGATGAGTGGGGTGATGGTGATGATGGTGTTGAGGGTGACGATGGTAATGAGTGCGGTGATGGTGATGATGGTGATGACGGTGATGATGGTGATGATTCTGATGATGGTGATGATGGTGATGATGGTGATGATGGTGATGATGGTAATGATGGTGATTATGGTGATGATGGTGATGAGTGCGGTGATGGTGATGATGGTGATGGTGGTGATGAGTGCGGTGATGGTGATGATAGTGATGTGTGCTGTGATGGTGATGATGGTGATGATGGTGTTGATGGTGATGATGGTGATGGTGGTGATGATTCTGATGATGGTGATGATGGTGATGATGGTGATGATGGTGATGATGGTAATGATGGTGATTATGGTGATGATGGTGATGAGTGCGGTGATGGTGATGAGTGCGGTGATGGTGATGAGTGCGGTGATGGTGATGATGGTGATGGTGGTGATGAGTGCGGTGATGGTGATGATAGTGATGAGTGCTGTGATGGTGATGATGGTGTTGATGGTGATGATGGTGATGGTGGTGATGATGGTGATGATGGTGATGATGATGATGATGGTGATGATGGTGAAGATAGTGATGATGGTGATGATGGTGATGATGGTGATGATGGTGATGGTGATGATGGTGATGATGGTGATGACGGTGATAATGGTGATGATGGCGAAGATGGTGATGATGGTGATGATGGTGATGATGGTGATGGTGATGATGGTGATGATGGTGATGATGGTGATGATGGTGATGATGGTGATGATGGTGATGATGGTGATGATGGTGATGATGGTGATGATGGTGATGATGGTGATGATGGTGATGATGGTGATGATGGTGATGATGGTGATGATGGTGATGAGGGTGATGATGGTGATGAGGGTGACGATGGTGATGATGGTGATGATGGTGATGATGGTGATGACGGTGATAATGGTGATGATGGTGAAGATAGTGATGATGGTGATGATGGTGATGATGGTGATGATGGTGATGGTGATGATGGTGATGATGGTGATGACGGTGATAATGGTGATGATGGTGAAGATGGTGATGATGGTGATGATGGTGATGATGGTGATGGTGATGATGGTGATGATGGTGATGATGGTGATGATGGTGATGATGGTGATGATGGTGATGATGGTGATGATGGTGATGATGGTGATGATGGTGATGATGGTGATGATGGTGATGATGGTGATGGTGATGATGGTGATGATGGTGATGATGGTGATGATGGTGATGATGGTGATGATGGTGATGATGGTGATGATGGTGATGATGGTGATGATGGTGAGGATGGTGATGATGGTGATGATGGTGATGATGGTGATGATGGTGATGATGGTGATGGTGATGGTGATGATGGTGATGATGGTGAAGAGTTTGATGATGGTGATGATGGTGATGATGGTGAGGATGGTGATGATGGTGATGATGGTGATGATGGTGATGATGGTGATGATGGTGATGATGGTGATGAGGGTGATGATGGTGATGATGATGTTGATAGTGATGGTGGTGACGATTCTGATGATGGTGATGATGGTGATGATGGTGATAATGGTGATGATGGTAATGATGGTGATTATGGTGATGATGGTGATGAGTGCGGTGATGGTGATGAGTGCGGTGATGGTGATGATGGTGATGGTGGTGATGAGTGCGGTGATGGTGATGATAGTGATGAGTGCTGTGATGGTGATGATGGTGTTGATGGTGATGATGGTGATGGTGGTGATGATGGTGATGATGGTGATGATGATGATGATGGTGATGATGGTGAGGATGGTGATGATGGTGATGATGGTGATGATGGTGATGATGGTGATGATGGTGATGATGGTGATGATGGTGTTGATGGTGATGATGGTGATGGTGGTGATGATGGTGATGATGGTGATGATGGTGAGGATGGTGATGATGGCGATTATGATGATGATGTCGATTATGATGATGATGGTGATGATGGTGATGATGGTGATGATGGTGATGATGGTGATGATGGCGATGATGATGAGGATAGTATTGATGGTGGGGATAGTGTTGAAGATGATGATGGTGATGATGGTGACAGTCATGATGATGATGGTGATGATTCTGATGATGGTGATGATGGTGATGATGGTGATGATGGTGATGATGGTAATGATGGTGATTATGGTGATGATGGTGATGAGTGCGGTGATGGTGATGATGGTGATGGTGGTGATGAGTGCGGTGATGGTGATGATAGTGATGTGTGCTGTGATGGTGATGATGGTGATGATGGTGTTGATGGTGATGATGGTGATGGTGGTGATGATTCTGATGATGGTGATGATGGTGATGATGGTGATGATGGTGATGATGGTAATGATGGTGATTATGGTGATGATGGTGATGAGTGCGGTGATGGTGATGAGTGCGGTGATGGTGATGAGTGCGGTGATGGTGATGAGTGCGGTGATGGTGATGATGGTGATGGTGGTGATGAGTGCGGTGATGGTGATGATAGTGATGAGTGCTGTGATGGTGATGATGGTGTTGATGGTGATGATGGTGATGGTGGTGATGATGGTGATGATGGTGATGATGATGATGATGGTGATGATGGTGAAGATAGTGATGATGGTGATGATGGTGATGATGGTGATGATGGTGATGGTGATGATGGTGATGATGGTGATGACGGTGATAATGGTGATGATGGCGAAGATGGTGATGATGGTGATGATGGTGATGATGGTGATGGTGATGATGGTGATGATGGTGATGATGGTGATGATGGTGATGATGGTGATGATGGTGATGATGGTGATGATGGTGATGATGGTGATGATGGTGATGATGGTGATGATGGTGATGATGGTGATGATGGTGATGAGGGTGATGATGGTGATGAGGGTGACGATGGTGATGATGGTGATGATGGTGATGATGGTGATGACGGTAATGACGGTGATAATGGTGATGATGGTGAAGATAGTGATGATGGTGATGATGGTGATGATGGTGATGATGGTGATGGTGATGATGGTGATGATGGTGATGACGGTGATAATGGTGATGATGGTGAAGATGGTGATGATGGTGATGATGGTGATGATGGTGATGGTGATGATGGTGATGATGGTGATGATGGTGATGATGGTGATGATGGTGATGATGGTGATGATGGTGATGATGGTGATGATGGTGATGATGGTGATGATGGTGATGATGGTGATGGTGATGATGGTGATGATGGTGATGATGGTGATGATGGTGATGATGGTGATGATGGTGATGATGGTGATGATGGTGATGATGGTGAGGATGGTGATGATGGTGATGATGGTGATGATGGTGATGATGGTGATGATGGTGATGGTGATGGTGATGATGGTGATGATGGTGAAGAGTTTGATGATGGTGATGATGGTGATGATGGTGAGGATGGTGATGATGGTGATGATGGTGATGATGGTGATGATGGTGATGATGGTGATGATGGTGATGATGGCGATGATGATGAGGATAGTATTGATGGTGGGGATAGTGTTGAAGATGATGATGGTGATGATGGTGACAGTCATGATGATGATGGTGATGATTCTGATGATGGTGATGATGGTGATGATGGTGATGATGGTGATGATGGTAATGATGGTGATTATGGTGATGATGGTGATGAGTGCGGTGATGGTGATGATGGTGATGGTGGTGATGAGTGCGGTGATGGTGATGATAGTGATGTGTGCTGTGATGGTGATGATGGTGATGATGGTGTTGATGGTGATGATGGTGATGGTGGTGATGATTCTGATGATGGTGATGATGGTGATGATGGTGATGATGGTGATGATGGTAATGATGGTGATTATGGTGATGATGGTGATGAGTGCGGTGATGGTGATGAGTGCGGTGATGGTGATGAGTGCGGTGATGGTGATGATGGTGATGGTGGTGATGAGTGCGGTGATGGTGATGATAGTGATGAGTGCTGTGATGGTGATGATGGTGTTGATGGTGATGATGGTGATGGTGGTGATGATGGTGATGATGGTGATGATGATGATGATGGTGATGATGGTGAAGATAGTGATGATGGTGATGATGGTGATGATGGTGATGATGGTGATGGTGATGATGGTGATGATGGTGATGACGGTGATAATGGTGATGATGGCGAAGATGGTGATGATGGTGATGATGGTGATGATGGTGATGGTGATGATGGTGATGATGGTGATGATGGTGATGATGGTGATGATGGTGATGATGGTGATGATGGTGATGATGGTGATGATGGTGATGATGGTGATGATGGTGATGATGGTGATGATGGTGATGATGGTGATAAGGGTGATGATGGTGATGAGGGTGACGATGGTGATGATGGTGATGATGGTGATGATGGTGATGACGGTGATGACGGTGATAATGGTGATGATGGTGAAGATAGTGATGATGGTGATGATGGTGATGATGGTGATGATGGTGATGGTGATGATGGTGATGATGGTGATGACGGTGATAATGGTGATGATGGTGAAGATGGTGATGATGGTGATGATGGTGATGATGGTGATGGTGATGATGGTGATGATGGTGATGATGGTGATGATGGTGATGATGGTGATGATGGTGATGATGGTGATGATGGTGATGATGGTGATGATGGTGATGATGGTGATGATGGTGATGGTGATGATGGTGATGATGGTGATGATGGTGATGATGGTGATGATGGTGATGATGGTGATGATGGTGATGATGGTGATGATGGTGAGGATGGTGATGATGGTGATGATGGTGATGATGGTGATGATGGTGATGATGGTGATGGTGATGGTGATGATGGTGATGATGGTGAAGAGTTTGATGATGGTGATGATGGTGATGATGGTGAGGATGGTGATGATGGTGATGATGGTGATGATGGTGATGATGGTGATGATGGTGATGATGGTGATGAGGGTGATGATGGTGATGATGATGTTGATAGTGATGGTGATGGTGATGATAATAATGATGGTGATGAGTGGGGTGATGGTGATGATGGTGTTGAGGGTGACGATGGTAATGAGTGCGGTGATGGTGATGATGGTGATGACGGTGATGATGGTGATGATTCTGATGATGGTGATGATGGTGATGATGGTGATGATGGTGATGATGGTGATGATGGTAATGATGGTGATGATGGTGATGATGGTGATGATGGTGATGATGGTGATGATGGTGATGATGGTGATGATGGTGATGATGGCGATGATGGTGATAATGGTGATGATGGTGATGATGGTGATGATGATGAGGATGGTGATGATGGTGATGATGGTGATGATGGTGATGATGGTGATGATGGTGATGATGGTGATGATGGTGATGATGGTGATGATGGTGATGATGGTGATGATGGTGATGATGGTGATGATGGTGATGATGGTGATGATGGTGATGATGGTGATGATGGTGATGATGGTGATGATGGTGATGATGGTGATGATGGTGATGATGGTGATGATGGTGATGATGGTGATGATGGTGATGATGGTGATGATGGTGATGATGGTGATGATGGTGACGATAGTGATGAGGGTGATGATGGTGATGATGGTGATGATGGCGATTATGATGATGATGGTGATGATGGTGATGATGGTGATGATGGCGATTATGATGATGATGGTGATGAGGGTAACGATGGGGATGATGGTGATGATGGTGATGATGGTGATGATGGTGATGATGGTGATGATGGTGATGATGGTGATGATGGTGATGATGGTGATGATGGTGATGATGGTGATGATGGTGATGATGGTGATGATGGTGATGATGGTGATGATGGTGATGATGGTGATGATGGTGATGATGGTGATGATGGTGATGATGGTGATGATGGTGATGATGGTGATGATGGTGATGATGGTGATGATGGTGATAATGGTGATGATGCTGATGATGGTGATGATGGTGATGATGGTGTTGATGGTGATGATGGTGATGGTGGTGATGATGGTGATGATGGTGATGATGATGATGATGGTGATGATGGTGAAGATAGTGATGATGGTGATGATGGTGATGATGGTGATGATGGTGATGGTGATGATGGTGATGATGGTGATGACGGTGATAATGGTGATGATGGCGAAGATGGTGATGATGGTGATGATGGTGATGATGGTGATGGTGATGATGGTGATGATGGTGATGATGGTGATGATGGTGATGATGGTGATGATGGTGATGATGGTGATGATGGTGATGATGGTGATGATGGTGATGATGGTGATGATGGTGATGATGGTGATGATGGTGATGATGGTGATGATGGTGATGAGGGTGATGATGGTGATGAGGGTGACGATGGTGATGATGGTGATGATGGTGATGATGGTGATGACGGTGATAATGGTGATGATGGTGAAGATAGTGATGATGGTGATGATGGTGATGATGGTGATGATGGTGATGGTGATGATGGTGATGATGGTGATGACGGTGATAATGGTGATGATGGTGAAGATGGTGATGATGGTGATGATGGTGATGATGGTGATGGTGATGATGGTGATGATGGTGATGATGGTGATGATGGTGATGATGGTGATGATGGTGATGATGGTGATGATGGTGATGATGGTGATGATGGTGATGATGGTGATGATGGTGATGATGGTGATGATGGTGATGGTGATGATGGTGATGATGGTGATGATGGTGATGATGGTGATGATGGTGATGATGGTGATGATGGTGATGATGGTGATGATGGTGATGATGGTGATGATGGTGATGATGGTGATGATGGTGATGATGGTGATGATGGTGATGATGGTGATGATGGTGATGGTGATGGTGATGATGGTGATGATGGTGAAGAGTTTGATGATGGTGATGATGGTGATGATGGTGAGGATGGTGATGATGGTGATGATGGTGATGATGGTGATGATGGTGATGATGGTGATGATGGTGATGATGGTGATGATGGTGATGATGGTGATGATGGCGATTATGATGATGAGGGTAACGATTAGGATGATGGTGATGATGGTGATGATGGTGATGATGGTGATGATGGTGATGATGGTGATGATGGTGATGATGGTGATGATGGTGATGATGGTGATGATGGTGATGATGGTGATGATGGTGATGATGGTGATGATGGTGATGATGGTGATGATGGTGATGATGGTGATGATGGTGATGATGGTGATGATGGTGATGATGGTGATGATGGTGATGATGGTGATGATGGTGATGATGGTGATGATGGTGATAAAGGTGATGATGCTGATGATGGTGATGATGGTGATGATGCTGATGATGGTGATGATGGTGATGATGGTGATGATGATGTTGAGGGTGATGGTGATGAGGGTAATAGTGATGAAGTGAATGAAGGTAACGATAGTGATGGTGGCAATGATGCTGACACTGGATATAGATTCTATTGATGCTTATGTAGTGCTGGTGATGGTTTAGCTGAAGCTGGTGCTAATGGGGATTGTACATGGATGGCAATGAATCCGATGGCAATGGTGGTATTTAACGGATTACGATGGTGGTGACAATTCCGTTACTAATTTTGATGATGATCTCAGCGTCAATAGTGGCGATGGTGCTGCATCACGATCACTATCAATATCAGCAGTAGTATCTGCACCTGTCAACATTAGTATTGGGGAAACATCACCATGAAAATCAGTCACAAATGCCGCAGAAACTGTGGTTTACTGCAGCGGGATCATGATAATGTTAAAGCAATTTTTATTCCTTTCGTCATTTCAGATAATACTTATTTGTTTGGCTCGCTTAGAAACCTCTAGTCTCTAGGATATCACAAGTTTTTCTTTTGTGTATTCAAGATCTTGCCACAAATTCGTCAAGTGTCTTGATTGCATCTGTCGGAAAAAGTCTGCTTCATAAGCCAACAAGCACCCTTACCAGGCCACCATGTATAGCATGTCGAAACGCAAATCACTCATCACGAAGAGCCCCATTCAAGCATACGAATTCTAAGACATCTGATGTGAGTCCTTAAAACAATCGACTTCTTGAATTCGGAATAACCATACGATAAGAAAAAAAAACTCGAACATTCATTGCTTTTACTGCCCGAAATCACAATGACAGAAAGGACCTCCCAACATCTTCAACTTATGTACCCTCGCCTAACGATAATAGCTGTAACCATAGCCCGAACTGTAACTATGTCCATTTTCCCGTTCAAACTTTCTCGAAAACGAATAGAAAAGTTTTTGTTTTTTATTCCAATTCTGAAAAAATGTTATCATCCTCCTTGTCCTCGAAAGCCGTGTCATATTTATTGAATAATTCAGGAACAAAAAGTCTTATTTGGACTTTGGTCTAGTTTCGAAAAGCACTCCTGCCCCTTGGTGAGCACGTTTAAAAATATATTGAGTTCTGGGTTTTTAAGGATTCCGGGGATACGTGTGTGGGAGCATGTATTGTAGTTCGAGTTCATTTGCCCATGAGTGGAGTTTAATTTTTTAACAACAGCTCAATCCAGATGGTTTCCTTCCTCTTGTTGTTGTCGTTTTTTTCCCTAAACTTTTCTGTCGTGGTGTGTTGTTTTGCTCCCGGTTGAGTCTGATGCTACGTGTACGGCAGTCACATTATGCAAAAAGTTTTTCTTTTTCCAGCTTTTGTTCTCCGGTTAGGACTGTTTAAAAAGGTAACAGTTTCTGAAGCTATCCTTTCAAAATTAGGAACAAAAAGGTGCTTCTATTTCCCATCTCTGGTCCACGGGAATTTCATTGTTATGTTCATTATTGCACATACATGAGAGTAAAGTGTAAGAAGGGTTGTTAGCCTGTGTTGGACATGTACCGCGCCTTCTAGCATCCTGCACGTATCTATAGGAAAACATCTCGATAGGAGACCAATTGCAATTACCCGCAAGCATAAAGTGTTAAATCGAATTACAACGATAACGTGTTTCCAACACCAGTTACAGGCCACCCGCCTCCTACCGTTAAGCATGAGTTCATTCTGGCCCCGACCATGGCATATGTATACATGGCTCTGTAGTCGCCCGCATTCCTTCCTCATCCGGAACTGAATTCGAGTTTCTCTATTTCACCATCTCTGCTGTCAAAGGACAACCAGTGGTTGTACATAAAATTATAATAATAATGCGATTTCAGAACAGTGTGGTGTCCAGTTGGTTACGTTTCGCTCAATATACCAAAGGGAATATGAACAAGAGGATCAGGGCTAAGAGTTGAAGAGTTGTCATGTAGGCCGTTCAGATGCTTGGAATTACCATAAATAACGAGCTCTATACACAGAGTTGCCTTGCTCGATGGGCAACCATAGGTGAAGCATAGGTGGAATCGGGTGTACCTCCGCCAAAGGATACCGGAAAATTCGTCCTTCCTTAAACGTGTCCCCGAATACATTCATTTTCATCTGTTCTCGTTTTAGAAAAGTGCCTTTCTTTCCGTTGGTTAAAGCGACAAGGACGAGCACCCCTAGGTGGTCAAATGCTTTTGTTCTCAACCCTTTTTTCCTTAATACCTTTGTCGGTAACCACTCTGATGGAATTTTTGCCACCAGATCCAAATTACTGGAATGGTAATGGGGGGAAGGAAGGATTCTGATTTTTTTTCCGGAATTTCTAAAGATTCTTTTCGGGACCATGCTGCTGGGGGATGAATATGGCGTACCTGTTGAGTAATGTCGGTGAGGTATTATGAGTTAGGGACGTGACTGGCGTTTGGGCCTGGCGAGAGAATGGGTTGAAAGTGTGCATGTGCGGTATCTCAAGGCGAAACGATTGCCACAAATTGTGTGCGAGGTTGTTGGAGAAAATTAATTCGGATTTTCACGCTTCCATGCCGGAGGCGATAAGCTAAAATGAATAAAAGAAATGGGGACTTGAAGACAAAAAGATGATGCGGGTGGTAAGTGGTGGTCGGAGACGTGATACTAGTGAATGGCGGGTACGGTGACTGGATTTAAGTTATTGCACATCGAATCAGGTTGATTTAAATTGGATTAACAATGAAGCTTAACACCTGGTATGGCGGCTGGGATGGGGAGAAGTGTGGACAAAAGGGTAATCGGCTTTGAATTAAGCTGGTTTAGGTATCCTCAAACGATTGTTTGTACTCCCAAGAAATGTTTGGGATGCGTACATTTTTTTGTTTTTGTGCCTGGAGAAGAAATGTGTGAATCCGATTCTCTAGAAAATAGGCTGTAAAAAAGGTTCGCTTTGTTAGGTTTTTCAGCTTAATCCAGAGCTTTATCTTAGGGGTTTGTTTTCATGGTTCGAATGGGGTGTTTTAAGAATAAATTTGGATAAACAACTTCCCCCAACACACGCTTGTGGGGATGGAAATGGTAGTTTATTGATCGTTCCGGGAATGAACTGAGAAACTCAACAATTCCAAGCCATTAGGAGCTGGCTTCGAGGGAAAAGATATCCAACGAAGGAAGTGTAGTCATAGAGATCAAAACAAATATATAAACCCCAACCCTTTGGTGGTTGTGGATTCTACTCTAAATTGCGACGTACACAGCAAAATGGATTGTTTGTTGTTGCTGTTGTTGGAGTCTTTTGTTATCGACTGGAGCACATAGACATAACTACTTTTCCATTATACTGCCAGGCAGACACCCTACTGCTACCAGGAAAATCTTCAGTGATTTAAAACTGATGCGAATAAAAGCGAGACATACATATACAAAAAAATTTCTTGCCCGTGTGCCCTCCTCACTAAATGCACCACAGATGTTGATCTCATTAAGTTCGTCTTCTGCAGTCTATTCACCTTAAGAGGAAAGACACAAACGTCTTGCAGATAAGGAGGCTATAGTTCTGGCATCTGTGTACCTAATGGTTCCGGTCGTTGACGGAGGAACCAATCAAGCATGTAGGCAGGCGCAAAGTGGATGAAGGTCTTGAGACCTTCTCTTCTGAGCCCGTTCTGGCTTCATCAAAGACATAATTTAACAGGATCAAGAAAAGACTTGGTGATTCATCTAGGTGCCTAAGATCCCTTCCGTTTTTACTTCATCCATAATTGCTTATTGAAAAGCGCAGTCGAACGTCGTCGTGCTTGTACCAGAGTCATGCTCATACTTTGGGCTCTTTGTGAAATATGAAAACATTTCTTCTGAAAGTCTGTCCTGACACCACGGAACTGTGTCATTGTGCCGCATCTGGATAGCAAGCATAAGCTCGATGTTCAATAAGAGCAGTTTACCAATAGCTTGCCAACAAAAAACAAAATAAATACATTCTTGAGTGCGGCTGATCCATTCAAACTTTCCACTTCCCATCTGTTGGTCCCGAGTTTTTTCGTTATAAATATCAAATCAGGTGCTTATTATGCCATTATAAGTCGAATGAAATTGGTCCGGAATTTGTTCGCGAGATATGCGAGACGAAAAACAGCTCAAAAACATTCAAACATACAGCAAACAGTAAATAATAATTCTGGCACAAAATCATCAGAACTGCATTACGAATTGTACCAAAAGTCACCTCTTCTCTGTAAGCTCCAGTGTTACCAAAAACCCTTTAAACGCTTTGTTAGTTTTTTGGCCGACACGGTTTGGTTTTATGCGGTTTTGAATCGACGTATTTTGCACAACAATAGCTTACTATCTGAAATTGGCCTCGCATATAACATTTGGCGTCTTTGGAGATTGGGATAATGATGGTACTTAGCATAAGTCGAGTCATCCCCTTAATTTTTTAGTCTTCTACTTTGCAAAAGCTGGGGTAGGGAAGACTTTTGCAAAGGCTTTCCTGTCTGGCCGTCTGGACAGGTTCAAGTTAAAGCAAAATTCAAGGTAGAACACCTGGAATTGTAGCTTGGCTCACGGCGAGCTAATGGCATCTTGTTTCCATTCAAAATAATCCCGCCTTTGTCTTCTCCTTGTTCAGGGCACAAACTTCGTTTAAAGAAGACTAGCTGGAGGCTCATGAGGCAATTGAGAAGTAGAAGAACCAAGGTAGCACTACATAAATCACTGATCATCCCGGTCCTTCTTTACGGCGCATAGGTCAGAACCTTAACGAAAATGGCCCTTAGTCGCTTCAAGAGGTCCCGTTCATATAAACGGAGAGTGGAGGAGAAGATACAAAGACGAACTGTACGGTACGACTTCTCCGAATCGAACGTCTAAGATAGCTAAGCCATGTAGAGCGAATGGATAACACAGCTCCGGCCCGAAGAGTCTTCGAACCCAAGCCTGAGGGACGACGCAGCAGAGGACGACGCAGCAGAGGACGACCAAATTTAAGATTGAAGGGGACCTTAACCAACTGGGAGTGCGGCACTGGAAGCAACTGGCAAAAAATCGCGCCAGCTGGAGACGCTTGTTGGCGCCGAACCATAGGACGGATAAACTATAGAGGCATTTAGGACAACAGCAGGAGGAAACTTTGTGTACAACATCTTTTCCCCAGGTTAGTCTGCGTTAGAGACCAAAGTCTTATGCACCAACATGGTTCTGATCCACATTATCAGTGTATCACCTGCATCATGTTGCCGAGTGCAACGACCGATGGTGGATGGTTCCGCAGTGAGCCAATGTCGTCGAATTTTATTAGTTTCCCTAAACTAATCCCCTAAGATTGACAGAGAGGCGGATTACTGCAAGTTATAATCTAAACTACACAGACAACAATGAGACCTTGTCGAAGCGCCATCAGGGTTTCGCCTCCTACCATGATCGAGACCTTTTAATGAGCTCTATGGAGGAAAACATTAGAGCATGATGTGCGAGCTCGAAAAAATATAAAAAGATTTGAGAAACTTTTATAGAAAAGTAAAACGAGGTATGAAGTCTGAACGGAGGACTGCAAGTTAGTCAAAAAGACCCTCATTGGACTCAAATGATTTAGACTAAGACGTGGTTTAGATATTAAAGCGGAAGTCAAATAAAACTGCTGGTACTTACGGAGTGCCTACTGAGCTATTGAAAGCAGCTTGGGCTGTGTTCGTTGAAAACCTGCATCAAATAATTATGGTAGATCTTGGAGGAAACCCAAGGATTTTAGATCTATAGAGACGAGCTATATAAATTTAGATCAATATCCCCGCCAAACTCGTCAGGCTATGTAGGGTGGTCTTGTTTCATTAAGGTCAGTAATAGATAAAACCAAACCCTCGTGAATAAAAATGTATTCAGACAGAGCGACGCATTTGTAACGCCTAAAATTACCAAGGCATGTAGAGCGAATGGACTTCACTGTTCCGAGGCGAAGAGTCTTCAGTTCCCATCCCGACGATCGACCATCTTGACGTGCGATAATGAAGGCAGCTGCCGTCCAAGTAAGAATGAAAGTGCCTCCGCTTGTAAGTTTTTTTAAGCCTGTCCATAGAAATACATGGGTCTGCATTCATTCATTGGCTTTTTGGGAATAGGGTGTGGATTTTCCACTACCGAGGTGCAACAATTTAGACTATTTACTTAATTATCCATCCAAAAATGTGATGACAAATTGCCTTCACAATCTAATTTCAATTTAAGCCTTTAGTGTATGGATTTGAGGGGCGTGTAAATTAATATCAACCTTTTTATTATAAGGTTCGCGCAGGTTTAAGAGTTTTGCTCTTATGGTGTTTATCACACAATCTGGACGGGATGCAGATGGTTTGTGCCAAAGATGTTCGTTCACTACCCTCCGGGGGTGGTTGTCCTAGATAGGGTTCGAGAGATTAATTTGAATTTGGTTGTAGTTCACAGTAACTTTTTTGTTTCCAAGTCGTTAAGGTGTTACGTTGGATTATATTATATATACGTTTGCATGAATTCGAAATGAGCGAAACGTACCTTTTACAGACTACCGATTTTGGTAAAAAGTTTGAACAATAAAAACTTATTCTTACGTGTTAATTCCCGCTGATTACTGTACTTGACATCTCTTAAAATATTATATTGAATTCAGTAAGTGGCAGTAATTGATAATTATCATCCACACCATCTGTTGGCTCACCCTTTATCAGGACCTAAAACCTATTCTTATAAATTCAGAGAACGTTTCTACGTTTTTCCTTTATTACCATAATTTTTAATATGTTATTCGTTATTCTTTTCTGTTATATTTCTTTTGATATATTCCCCAGTGCCCCATTAAAGGAAGCCATGTATACATGCAAAATTACTTCATGACATTTGACAGTATTATTCGAAAATACATCGCCGGCAACAGAGAGACTGAATCATAACATTAAAATGTCCTTGTTGTTCCCAAATCAATATTCGTTTCATACTCATTCCTGCTGTACACCATAGCCTCGTGATTTCATTCCCGAACCCAAATCAATTAAGTTAATTTGATTTTCCACGAAATTCGTCATTCCCGTGCGGATTGTATTTCTTCCGAAAATCATTTGTATATGTATTTTCGACGAGTTCTACGCCCGTAACAATTTAATCTTTTTGGATAAAAAATATAAAAAAAAAAACATTGACTCATGTGGATAGCATTTAAATGAGCACCTAGCCTTGACACTCCTGTGAATACACTACCGGAACTCAGCAGTTTTCCATTTTTCATCTCTTCATCACCGGTTCGGTCTGAAGGATCGGCTTAAGGCTAAATCGATGTTATTAATGTGCAGGATAATTTCAACACCATCGCCAGGCAAATAATTTAATTAGCCTCTCCGAATTATATTTATTATTCCAGAGCGGCATGAGGGCACTAAGTAGGTAATCGCTTGTGAATCGTCTCATGGACTAACCGCCAAACCCCATGTCTGAGTTACGCCACAAGGATTCGATGTCTGTTTTAGGGCCATCCATTAATTTCGTAGGTCATTAAAGATGATTTGTTGGACGATGAGTGTGCTGAGTAGTAATTTCAAAGTTTAGTGCTACGGCCGTTTATGAATTATGAATCGCTTCTACCTTCCTTCACGCCGTCCATGAGTCCACAAAGAGGTACAATTCTTCTGTATTTCAATCCTCGTCCGCGTGCTTATTTTTAAAGTGCGCCTCCACGTCAGGTAATTTCAATTTAATAATCCAGCGAGAATCTCTCATTTTATTCCACTTCTCAGGTTGTCATCGTGTTTTCCATTCCCTCTTGCGTGGACGTCTTCTTGTTCTATTTTCATTTTCATCGTCTGTGTTTATTGTCGCTTTTCATTGCGAAGCTGTCCTTTTGCAATTCAAATGTGGATTTTGAATAGCAGGTGGCGACGACAGCAGCACCCGCAGGACATGGGGAACGGCCCCTTTTGAATAGTAAGTGTGTAGCACACTTCGTTTATTCTGTATTTACTCTCTCAACGCAAAAGGTAGCTGGGAAAAAATGATTTTTTCCATTTTCTTCTTGAGAATAAACGAGGAAAATCCCTCTAGAGCTCGACTTTAGAGTTCAGGCTTTTGAACCTGTAAATATCGTCATCAAAAGCCTTGGAAAGAAAAATGAAAAAGACGAACGTGGATCAGGAAGAGAACGAAGGCAAAAGAGAATGAACCGGAAGTGTACGTGTTGTGTTAACGGAAAAATTGAATTTAACGACTGATTGGATAAAATACAGAGGAAATTCAATTATGATGAATCTGACTTGAGGTGACAGGGATGTTGTCGCACGAATGGTCACGGTGGAAAAATCCGTGTGTATGAGAGCGATCAGTATTGATTTGTGTGTTTTTTTGTCGCAACCGAATTTCATTCGATTTGATGGGAGGATGAGGAGCATTTGTGAACCGGAAAATGTTAGTTTGTAGTCCGGAGAAGAACGTGTGAACAAATCGGAACAGGAAATGGTAGGGCTGCCTGGAAACGAACTTAATTTGCACTTTTCTATTCGATATTGTAGATGTCATTGGGTTGTCTACCCTCAGCCGAATGCTTCTATGGAATCAAGGTTGTCTGCGATGTAGTTTTCTTCTTTTTCTTTGCACGTGAATGGGAACGTAGTCTATTTAGGTCAATGGTAACTATCAAAATGCTAAGATAAGCATCCGAAGTAGACGCTATGTCGCCGGAAAAACAGCAGTTTTGAAAAAATCTAGAAAAAAAATGCCTCAAAATCTACAAAGAGGCCAACAATGTATTGGCAGTCAACCAACAACTTTGGAGACACAGGCAGACTGAGTAAGATCCTGTCCAAGAGACATGCCGCACCTTTGCTTATTAATTAAGAACTTCCCACTCAAAACCACTATGGTGGATTCACATCTTCGCCCCCATCATGGGTGTCTTATGAAAAATGATTTGGGAGCAAGTCAAAGCCATTATCATTGGGGAAAAAATCTCCTGACCCATGAGCCGCTTTTTTGCGACCTGCTCCGACGGCATCATCCCCATTAGAAGTCAAAAGAATTTGAAGCAGGTGGTACTAGTAATTTTACAAACCTGCGAAGGGTTATCTCACCAGGTTATTAACCAGATTCTCATCTCATCATTAACCAGTACTCATCAATGTTGTGCCCCTCTGTGATAAATAGAATTGCAGTGAAGGCATTGGGTAGACTAGACGGTTGAGCGACAGGCGGCGACCTAAACTTAAGCCCAAAAAATGCCAAACTGAAGCAGTTTATCATCAATGATACCGATTTTCAGATTTCTACGGTTAAAGAACTAAAAAAACCGGGTTACAAAAAATGGAGTAGCTTCAACTACAACAGCTGGCCGCCAACAGCGCCAACATACTCACGTAGGGCTCACTAGCTTAGTGACATGCCCTAAGCGAACATTTTTTCTTATTAACGGCCATTTGGAACTCGAAATTTCAGAGCCTCGTTGACAACCCTTCGCCAAGTCAGCCTGTCAGGAGAATGTTCCTTCCATATTTCACTAACATATTCCATGCCTGCTAGGTCTATTCTTCTGTTCTGCTCCTACCTACGACGCAGTTTTCTGTCGGCCTTTTGCCCACGGGTTTTCTACTCATTATTTTTTGACTTTTCGTCCACTGTTCATTTGTTCTTCGTGTCCCACTCATTTCAGTAATCTTCATTTTATTCCTCGACAAGTCTTTGGACTTGTGTTTCTCGAGTTGTTGATGATGTAGTTTTCTCCATCCTGTTTTCGACCATAGATTCTCCTTAAGATTCTGTTTTAAAGGACCCTGGTCAGTGACCAAATATCATTGGCTGATTTTATAAATATGGATATTTTCATGCCATTTTTTGGCAGTCAATACGATTACCGGTTATTTCAACTCGTCCACTTTCTTAGTCTTTATCTAGTACAATCAGGTACGAGGTATAGATCGATCACTATTGTCTAAACCTACTTCCCTCCCTAGTTTCTCACTATCTTTCAGAATGTCCAGATCGTCAGCGTAGCTAAGAACGACTGTGATTCCCTTTTCATTATCCTGAAGAGATTTTATTTAGTTCGGCTCCAAATTAAAGAGAAGTTGGCTCGTTTCCTACCAGGGCCATGATACATTTTCGATCGGATCATGCAGTCATACTCCTTTTCAAAATTAACTAATAGCTTACGGCCGTTTCGCGAAATTCCTACTTGTTTTCTAGAAGTTGTCGTATAATAAAAATCTGGTCGCTGCTCGCTGGTCGGGCGGCTCCTCCTGAAGCCACCGTTCATTAAGAACTTGTCAAACAAGGAGATTAATAGGTGCCTCGAACAAATGGATGATATAGTTAAACAGGAAATGGACAGTACAATACCACGCCAATGACATCACGATCGCACGAACGTGTACCGAGTAATCAGACTGCACCGACAGGAAAGACTCAAACTCTTGTACAGGCGGCTTACTGATAGACAAAACTCAGAGGTCAGGACACTGAAGTCAATAATTCAAAATCTCCAAAAATCTCTTTGTATTGGAACAACAAACTTCGAAGAAATAATAAGAATGACACTCAGGATTTGAAGCTTTCGAGAACGTCAGACAATGAACAGCTTTTACGAGCAATCGGTTTTGATCCGAAGAGCTATGGTTATAACAAATTAAGTCAGTTGAGCATGCCTAAGGATGTCCGGTGTGGTTCAATGTGAGAGCTTAATGAAAAGGGTGTTTGAGAGATAATGTCCCAGGGGTTGTCTCAGATAACATAGAACACCCGAATCTGAGTACATGAAAATTAACCCTAACGAGGTTCTAGGGCTAGCATTTTACGGGTGGAAAATTTGGCAATGTGGCAATGATTCGGTCAATAACCACATCTCTGGGGCTTACTACTCCGACTAGATATACCTACGAAAAGTGTGCCTTAGCAGCTTTGTTCCCCAGTAGCATCTATTTGGATCGTGAGCCCGAGTGTTTCACGTTTAGCAGATTGTCTCCCCAATATTGGGGAGGCGTCATTCGACAGCAACAACGCTTTTGATCACTGGAACGCACTGCGTGGATTTTAATAAGTCAGCCTCTTGAAAAGACTGCCACACGTCAATAGCGGACGCACATAGACTAGGGTAGGTTAGGATAGGTTAAGGTAAATTAGAGTAAGCTAAGGCGTGTAGGTAGGTTAAGAGTAGTCAAGTTTTAGTTTTAATTAAAATACAATAAAACATAAAAATCTAGTGTTTTCCCATCGGGGATATTTTAATTGGTGCAAATAGTTGTGATGAGACCCTCTGTTCCTCTGCTGACTAGAGTACACCCGATTAAACTTCGACAGTTTAACACCTGGGGGGCGCATGGTGCACCGACTGCTGAGTCGAAGATCTGTAGTTCAAATGTGTCCATAGCCAAGAACAATTCCTATACGGAGAAAACTGTGCAATAATATCAGTTGTGAATTAGATGATCAAAAAAATGCTGACGAAGGCATAAAACTCGCAGTATAAGATCACTTCATAATTCATACTCTGTGTGTGCATTTCCAATATAATACCTTTATAAAAACGAAACAAAAAACAGTTACTGTGAACTACAACCAACGACAAATTCAGTCGAATCTCTCGAAACCTATCTAAGACAACCACCCCCAGAGAGTAGTGAACGAACATCTTCGGCACAAGTTATCTCCTCGTCTAGCTTGTGTGACAAACATCATAATGATAATGGGCAATAAAATCGTCTAGTTTATCGGCTTGTTCTGTGTGTTTGAACTATAACCCCACAATCACAACGGTCGACGTATTCTGATCCAGGCAGGTGCGTTAATCAGCACTAAAAAAAAGGGGAAAATAATCCACATGCACATGGAAGAAAAGGCACATTCTCACGACATCTCCCTACCGACAATCATGTCGACAAAACAGATAACGTATATCAATTTATGACAAGGATAACGTCGTCTCGGACATCCCCTCGTTAAACTCTAAATCAAATAAACAAACATTTGCGCAACTAGAACAAGAAAAAGTATAAGGAAAAAAAACACCAAGACTCAACCAGGCATCCTGTGGTTATAATTCCCATCACAAGAAAGAAACAAAAAAGGACATCACCAATCTCGATGCAACTGCAACAAGCTACTCGGCAAAAAGGAAGCAGACAAATGAAAAATCAGGAATCATGCAAGAGCAACTACCTCTACAGAATAACCCCCGCCCATTCATCATTTTAATTGCTGCAGAAATCTGAAAACTGAGCGCAGAACACACAACACTGAGCACAGAATTCTGCGAACAAGGAAAACTAAGGCGGAAGGGAAAAAAACATGGCATTTCCGCTGACAATGCAGAGGACGGTAAACTTCTCTTCCCCCGCATTCACCCTTTTCATTCACGGCTCAAGTTGTTTTCAAGTGTAACCCCATAAAAGAAACTTTGAATCAAAAAGAGTACCCAACCGCCCACCGCCCTTAGACACCCACTTCTGGTGTCTCCCTCTCCCAAATCATTCGTACAAACATAGCATCAAGGTTGAAACGGTAGGCGAACCAAAAAAAAAAACGCGAAAAAAAGCACAAGGACCATATCGCCGAAGTACGCGAATGCGAAAAATAAGTGAAAAACCAAAAACAAGGAAAAAGCACGACGAGGTCCTGAAAATTTACGAGATGAAAGAAAAATTACTCCTTTGAGGATTCAGGCTCACTATTTCACTCGCGTTTTAAGTCATAGCTCAAGGGTGAAAAAATCGCGAAAGTAATGGCAAAACGGTAAATGTTAGCTTAGGAGCATATTTAAGGAGAGCATATACCCATGCCCCATGCCTCCTCGCATAGCGTGCTCATCATTCACCGATGCTCGTACCATCGTATCGCGAAATATTTGACTTTGAAGCAACAGCACAGTACATAATTGCGGCACCACCGCAACAGCATGTCATGGGGCCAAGCCATAACCACCATTTAGTATACACAGAATCCACCTCCATATACATGTGTACGAGTGCCTTCACGACACGTAGCATATCATCATAAAATGGCGGTATTCACGTCAAATTAGAAACAGTTCACATTCCAATTATGAGATTTACGAAACCCAGGTAGGCAGGCTTCATGCCAGCATGTAGCTGCGAAATACTTGAGCGCACAGCGTGAGTGAAGTGAAAATTTATTTATTAAATGTTATTAAAGCGGGTTCTCATCCCGACCATAGTGCGAGTGCGAGTTGCTCTAAGGACCGTGAGGTAAGGCGCCATTAATTCCCAAGAGACAGGAAGAGGAAGTTTGATATATTTTGACACGGACACTGGAGGAGGAAATTAAAGTTCGGATGGCTGGTCATGCGATAGCGGTTATACGTGCTTATAAACGAGTAAACTGGATAGATTATAAGAATGCTGCAAAGTCAGGCGTGCAAACGACAGGAAAAATATAACAAGACTTCATTCACCTGTCGCTTCTTCGTCAAACATCCAACCAACCTCGCTACCAACAGCTAATGGCCTAGATGACCGTACCGCAATCTGATAACTCAGACGATTTGTTTTCTTTCCGCTGTTTAGTTACGACAAATCCTCCCCCAATCCGAAATGAGAAACTCCAAGACCAAAATTAGGTCCCCAAGGAGCAGTGAAAATAAAAATAAGTGAAAATCAAAACGACTCTGTCGTGGGAGTCGGAATCGAACCATCTCCCACACAGAGATGTCGAAACTTTTAATCAATTACAAAGTACATCCATTCACAGCCGTTGCTCGTGCATTGTTTGCTCAATTCAATTGCTCCAAAGGCATTATGACGAGGGTCGATCGGGTCGGTCGCCAGACAAACACACAAAACCAGTCAGACAACTTTTCATGACCTCTCCATCTTAAGTTCGATTCGAGGACGGGAAAAATCGAAATGAAAAACTCGAGAGGGACGAGAAAACTACAACTCGAATTCGTTTATCGACAGCACAAGTGTCGAATTCAATTCGAACATGAAATGAGAAAGAATCAATCTGTAAATCAATTTGGGAAATGATAAGCCTTCACACTTACATCTTGACAATTGAATCAACCCTCGACCGCAGATAGGAAAAAGGCACATCACCACACATATCCAATGAATATGCAAATTCACTCTCTCCCATATGCTGCGTTAGAAGTTTTTCTCGTTATCCCCATTTCCTTGAATTGAAGAATGCCATGGACGCACACAGTAATCATTATGTACGGAGCACAGTCAAGCGAGGCAAGCAAAAATGATGTACGTATCGAATACGAACATGTCAATACTTCCTGCATGTCCTTGCCGATAGATATGAAAGTTGTGATTTTTAATCTCAGTTTTTTTTCCGCTGCCTACGGCAGAATGTTCATATCTTATGCTCGCTCGACAGCACTGAATTGACCGAAAAAGTGACGAGGAATATAAAGCAAACAACAAATGTCTAGTGTAATCCTCGAATGCATTGCCGAACAAAGTTGATTTGACGATTAGACCCGTCACTTGAAACCGAACTGGGGGGAATGAAAATAGAAAACCATAAAAGAGGACAACAGCAACCCCAAGGGCGGCAATCAACTGCCATACCTCAATAAAACTCGACCGTTGCCTTCATTCCACGATAAAAAAAAAAAAACCTTTTTCCTTCCTGGCTTTCGCCCAAAAAGTTTGAAAATTCCCTGCTCCCTCGGTTTGCATAGTGGTGGTATAGGCTGGGAGCGTAAGCCCTGAAACCCAGACCATACCATAGTGACAGAGCACAAAAACGGAAAGAGAAAAAGGACAGGATAAAAGTAAGCAACGCGTTGACTCTATAGGTCCTCAATACTAAATTGGATGCCTTCTATCGCGATGAACACTCAGTCAATAACACCACATCCGTCCTGCCTTCCTGCAGATCCAATACATACTCGTACATCACGCTATCATCATAACCATCGTGTCCTCATCGTCGTCATCGAAATTGCCGCACTTTTCAAAGTTTGATTTTTCAATAACCTCGTTCATTCACCGACACGTATTCCCTGCAAAGTCTTCCAATTCGAATCGTTCTGAAAAAGCCACATAAAAGGATTGTTTCACTTAGGAAGACGAACGACTCTAACATGAACTCTATAATAAATTATTCGGAAAAATCAATTTTAAGGGCAGGAAAATAAAGAGACGAGTATACATAAATTTGGAAACATAATGCCCTCGGATAACCATCCGATCCTGGCAGCGTCGCAGGCAGTCAGCGTAGGAGATGAAAGAACTTTTTGGCATTTGAAAATATGGCATGAGAGCCCTCTGATTTATAGAGCAAAGAGCAAATCTTTCAAATTCCGTTCGAATATTTCATCAGCGGCTTCTTAAAAAGCGGCAAAAAGGAACACGAGCATTTGTCTTCGAGCAAATGGTTGATGGATTGTGGGAGAGGAACTTTATTTCTACGAATGTAATCGCCTTAGAGGAGCTATCACAACAATTGCTGTTGATGTTGCAAATATTATTCAAAGGAAGATTAAGCATTAATGCGGCGTGAAAAGGGGTTTCATGGTAACTACAAGTTGTTGATTCTCCGAATTTGTTCGTGTCGGCGCGGCTGATGTTATTCACAATCATATTACCCACTACCTAGAGAAGTTTAGCACACTATGAAATTTTTAGCGTAACGCAAAACGTAATCACCTGTTCAGCATTCTTAAGTTTAATTTTTTCCTAAGGCCTAACACACGCATGTTCTTAGATGAAACTCTTACGCTATTTTGTTCTCTCTGTCCAATATTCTACAAAACAGAACTGCATCTGATGTACACCCTATTACACTAAGGAACACTCTCTCCGTAACAAAAGAAATAAATGGTGATAGGACTATCTTAAATCCCGCTCTTCATTCGAACTTTCCAAAAACCTACCTCTTGACCTCTAGCACTGGGGCCGATTGCAATCCTCATATCTCGAGCTTCAAACGTCTCAGTACTCCTTCTAATGACCCCAAAATTGATGCTAACATGTCTGTCATTTCTTCAGCGAGTCCTATACCCATCAGATCCTTTAGCTTGATCATGATCTGTTTCTCTTTTTTATGATGATTGAAAGACCACCCCAGACGTCTTTAACTTTAACGCATAAAGATTCCGCCCTAGTCATTCAGAAAACATGTAACTTAAAGAATGACAACTCGTCCGATCCTGAATGCTTCATCATTATAGTTTTCCTCCCGGCCTTATTTTCGTTTTTTTTTCATTTCATCAGGATTTTATTCAACCTTAATATTCCTTCACTGCAAGCCTTTCTTATCGCCAAAAAAACTAGCCTAATTAAGTCTGTCCCACAATCCCTATTCACTCGAAGATGGCAAAGTTTTCCACAAAATTTCACACCTCAACTTCATACTTCCTAAATTCACAGCTTTTGATTTCCCCTTACGGATACTTCTATTCTTCTATCTATTGTATAAGGTCGTCAGTTATTTTTCCGATCCTATTTTTCTTTTATTTTTGATCCAATTTATGCCACCTTGACAGCCCCTCAAGGTAGCCGTCTCGGTTCATCGATATTTATTCTAGCCATTAATGATGTCAATTATGTCATCCTAAACCTTGCTGTATACGCTGATGAAATGAAAATCTCCAAACACCTATCTTCCCCTGCTGATTCCTATTCTCACCAATCTGACCGAAATAGATTAACTGTTTGGTGTTAAAAAAAACCATGCCCTACTCAATGTCAAATACCACTTACTCCCTTAAGCGCTTACCTGCACCCACCCGACTTAATGATTGACTTACATAGGTGCCACCGTGATTAGGGTCTTAACTTATGTCTTCAAATCGACATTATCAAACATGCCAACTCTGCTCTCGGCTTTTTGAAATATTAATCTATGGTGTTATCGCATCCATAAGTATGGAATGCCTCTTCTCGACTTATAAGGATCATATAAAACCTACAACCTATAGAAGGCGTTGCAAGAACTCCTTTACTATCCTTAGACAGAGGTCATATTCCTGCGCCACAAAACATTACCGAGATGATAAGAGTCTTGTACAAAGTTGTAACAAGCTCTCTGGCCCGGGGTATACTCACCGGGTTCAAGCCTGTTATATAATTTATTTTTTGTGACACTCGTAAGCCCACTAGCTGCATCTGCGCAACGATCCCACCATTCTGCCTTTCTAGATTGTAACCCGTTTGGGACACTTGTTAGTAGTGGCACCTCGGGTTTCCCGTTCGGTTCTGTCGCGTTGACAGTACCTGGTCAGTCCCATCTGTTAATACCCGAGCTTGACCACTGTCTGGTAGTGACTGGGGTGATGTTAGTGTTAGACCAATCCCGTTTGGGTTAAGTCCCGAGTCAGAGCTCCAACCGTCGTTTGGGGTCCACAAGTCTGGTATAACACTTGACTAATCTCGCGTGGGTTAAAACCTGAGTCGAAGTATTAGCATTCGTGCTATCAACACCTTCTCTCTGTTGCACTCACTTTACGGGTACGAGCGACAGTTTTAATCGGGGTGAACCACACTACCCACACTTTGCTACATGAACTTAGCTTACTTTCCTAAATGTAACGTCACTCTTAGGTTTGTTTAATATTTACTAACCTAATACCCCGAATGATTACTCGCGAACCCTACATCTTGTGCTGCATAAGAACAAAATTATGTCCCAAAATCCAAATATATTGTTCTATTATAAAGCTTTTTAGAACAGCGATGTGCACGGCACCTTACCAATTGTCACTGACATTTCCCCTATTTGCGGTTGTGGCAGCTATAGGTGTTAGTCTTCGGCGTGTTCAAGTTGTGGTCTTAGGCCTTTGTTTACAAAGACACATTTTTACATTTATTTTATTTAATAATTTTCTTTTCAGGGTTGATCTCCTCGTTGATTCTTTGGTCCAGGTAAGTGTGGGAGACTTTATATGCTTTTTCCTTGTTACAGAGAATGGGAAAAGGAAAAGAGAGTGAATAACTCTTTCATTACAAAGCCACCTTTGTTTTTTTTCGAGAGAGGGCTCTACAATAAGTATTCTACATTTGACTTCTGAACTGGGTTCGGTGGTGTATACCAACCAAAGGTGGTCCGACAAGTACTTAACCTCACCGCCAGATGGCGCCAGTATCCCAAGAGCAACTTACTATCGTGTACTACATTCTAGTAGACGGCTACTGTCAGACGGATCGGACTCGTAGTTTTGTTTTGAGCGCGTGTGGAAGCGGGAGTGTCTTTGGATTTCAGAAAAATGGAAAAAGGGCAATATCGGTCGGTGATTCGATTCTTGTTTTTGGAAGGGAAATCGCGCAGCGAAATCAAAGAGCGTTTGGATGCTGTGTACGGTGACTCTTCTCCTTCGATGGCGACCATCAAAAAGTGGTTTAACGAGTTTCAACGTGGTCGCCCGTCGGTTTTTGATGAGGCACGTCCAAGTGTCCCGAAAACGGCTACCACGGAGGATAACGTGACAAAAATCCACGATCTCGTATTGGCAAACCGCCCGTTTAAGGTGCGCGAGATAGCTGAGACAGTAGACATTTCAAAAGATCGCGTGGGTCATATCCTGCATGAAATTTTGGGCATGAGAAAGCTGTTGGCGCGATGGGTGCCGCGTTTGCTCACTCCGGACAACAACCGTGAGACCACTTCAGAGCAGTGTTTGACGTTGTTTATGCGCAATCCGAAGGAGTTTCTGCGTCGTTTTGTGACAGTCGGCGAAACATGGATCCACTGGTACACACCAGAGACCAAGGAACAGTCGAAACAGTGGACTTCACCCGGCGAACGTGCTCCGAAGAAGGCGAAGACTGTCCCACCGGCCGGAAAGGTGATGGCCACCGTTTTCTGGGATTCACAAGGTTTGATCCACATCGACTACCTGGAGAAAGGCAAAAAGGTCACAGGGCTGTACTATGCCAATTTTTTTTGGGCCGATTCGACGCCGAATTGAAGAAAAAACGGCCCCACTTGGCGAAGAAAAAGTGCTCCTCCACCATGATAACGCACCGGCTGACACCTCCGCGGTGTCACGGAGGCCTACTTTGCAGACCTCGAGAAAACGTATTTTTCAGACGGGTCATAGAAGTTGGAGCATCGCTGGGTCAAGCGTATCGAGCTAAAAGGAGACTATATTGACAAAAAAATCGCCATTTCTCCAAAATGTTTGTTTTTCGTTTGTAGGTTAAGTACTTATCGGACCACTCTCGTATATTATGGCGGTGCCAGGGTAGACGAAATCCTTGACTATCCCAGGGTCATCTGTCAATATGCACGCTCTGGTCAATACGTTGGTTTCCTTTTTTTGAATGTCACTGCATGCTTTGCTTAAGCCGTTTTGGTTTCAATTCCCCAAACACCTCATTGGTTGATCCCTCTGTAATGGGGCACAGTCAAATACGGATTCCTTCTTCTTCTGGATCAGGCAAATGATTCCGAATTTCCATTTATCTGAAATGCTTTCTTCGGAACAAATGTATGATCTGGAGCATGTTACCCACAAAATTACCTTGAACTACCTTGAAGAGTTCAACAGGCAGTCCATCTGCGCCAGTAACTTTGTTCGACCTTAGTTTCGATATGGCCTTCTTCGTTCCAGTCTACGTCCGTTAACGTCCAGTTAACGCCTACCGCGAATGGATCATTCTGCGTAAACGGATAATCATGCCAATCATGGGCGTATACAGTTTGCAGAATTGATTTTTCCATGTACTCAGTCCTACCCTTCTATTCGTCGAGCTCAAGAGCGGGTCTCATTTTGCGATGCATCGTGGCTCTGTATGCCTCCTGTTTTGATACATTTATCATCATACATTCATCGTCAAACCAGGGATTTCCTGGAGGTTGCCCTTTGAAACTACCTCATCAGAAAAGGCGGCTTTGATAATTTAGTATTTGCCTTGCTCAGCTGCTCAGTAAAATGTGCAACACGAATTTGGTATAAAAACGGGGGTTTTGAGCGAAGGTCCTCTCTGTGAGATCATAAAAGTCGTCCTTTGCGATGTGGTCCTGTTCTCTATGTGGGAGTGAACGCAACCTAAGTTGATAATGTTTAATGTTGCGCGCGCTTAAAGGTTTAAAGCTAAGGACTTACTGCCTAATCGCGTCCCGAAAAACAAAACCTCAGCGAAATAAACGTTATCGTTTCTACTTGTGGGAGTCGCCAGAATAAATGTCATAATTCTTCATGCGCTGTTTTAGCCATACCACCATATCGCAGTTCTTGTATTGCAGTGATATATGCTTTGCAGCAACCCACCGCCACCACTAGTTGTTCGTCTGTTAAGGGACTTAATCTCTCATGTGCGGGACAAAGGTTGTTCTTCTATTTGTAGTTTTCAAAGCAATCTGCAGATAGCACCGCGAGGATGTGGAAATAGTGGTGGTGTTCGGCTGCGATGTCTCTTTCTCGATGTTAAAGCCGTTCCTACGGTGCCATTGTTTAACACTAATTGTAATAAGTTGATTACAGCAGAGTGAAACCCTATCTAACCAGAGCCAAGGCCAGATTTGTCAATGCACGAGAGGGCTCTAGCTCCGTCCAAACGAAAGGCCAACAATGCAGGCTCTAAGCAAAATCAATTAAGCAAAGTTCAACTCGCTGCCATCAACATGATTAACGGCCGCCCGACTTAGTCGCCGGCCATAGCCGTCCTTCCGACTACAAACTGTTTTAATTACATCCATTCATAACAATATCCACGTAAGCTGAATAAATCACACCGGCAAAACAAAAACAGGACAAAAAAGGACCAAAAACAATATTCCTCTCACGATAGTCGCCAGAATGGGTGACACAACCACAAGCCTCAACAGTCTTCTACCATCCACCAGCACCTTAATCTGCCTCGGAAATATATTTCACCGATAATTTGTTTCACGACCCTCACCCGTAACTCTAGTCCGAGGCAGCCTCATAGCCTCGGATGCTAAATCTCACCTAACCTCCGTGAATATAAACAAATAGGTTTATCATGTTTTCCTCTTTTTTCGCCCGCATTTTCCACAACAAACTTTTCATCCTTTTATTATGTTTCTCGCTTTGCTCCAAATCCACATTTCATGTATTCGAACACATGCACCGCGGGGGGGGGCATTGGGTGGTTCCTCGCGCGGGCGATGTACCATAGGCACAAGGGCGGGCTTCAATTCGAAGTAATATAAATGCAAATTCACTCAGCGGAAATTTATCCGCAACTATTTCTGCCGCTGAAACTCATCTTTATCTGCATTATTATTGCTGCATACTTTGCTACGCACACATTCAAATGCATATGTGCGATACAAGCGATATACTATATTGTAACATATTTCTGCTTCCCACAGGAGATAAAAACTTCCTCCATTCCTCATGAATGAGATATTGGAAATAGGACTTTCTAAATGTATAATACCGTGCCCGACCCCCCACTGCCACTGCCAGTCCTCTCGCTATCATTGTCATTATTATACACCCTCAGCGGCGTCCCCGATATGGAGGACCAAGTCATCTTCGTGATTTTGAGCACAAGCTCTGAAGAGAGAAACTCGACTAGGCAAGTAACTGAACTACAGCCAGCGGGACCCAAACAAGGCCAACGGGATGCGGAAACACATAAAGCCATCGCGACTGGAGTGGGTACCTCGGGGGCGGGCCACAAATCCATGCATATGTACATATGTACGTACATGCTCGTAGGGTAGTAAAAATAGTAACGTTTTCCAAGGAGGAACGGCAGAGGGAATCACTCGAATACTTATTACATACAAAACGTGAAATCCATAAATATTTTCGAATTTCAATTTAAACAGTGTTGTCGGAAAAATATAAAACAGCTGTCAGGTCGACGTTTGAGTTCGAAAAGTAAGTTCGAAACCGACAGGGAATTACTAAGACATGGTCTGAGTAAGCGAGAAATTGACACCAGAGATAGAGGATACTAAATAGCTTGTTGCTTGCCCACGCAATTTTTCGTTTATCCTTTGGGACTTTGTGACTGCGTTTCCATTGGTGTCCGATCTAATTACTTTACTCCGAGAGCCTTCCCCACCTTTTCTAGGTTTTTAGTTTCGTGCCCGTCGTTTGAATTGAGTCTATTCTCACTTGACGGCCTTACTAACCTTCGCGAGCTGTCCACATGTACGAGTATGTCCCGCTGATTTAAGATTTAGATTCGGTTTCGGAGCTCTAAGATAAATAATTTTACGGTGCCTGGGAATGTAGAGAATCTGTAAATGATATCCTTATCGCAATGAGATCTTAAGTATGTCCCGGAGTGAAAGGAGCACGTATGAAAATAAGATTTGGCTCGTTTCAGTGGCTACGTGGTTTGAAACAGACCAGGTGCGATTGGCGTTATAATGTTATTTGATGTCATTCCTCGTTTATCCAGGATGGAAAATGGTTGGAAGAACAGAACGTCACTGTGGATTTCTCTATATGTGGCGCCCAAAATCAAAGTTTGAAGAGGCTATGTCAAATAATTGTGTCAGATGCATACATTATTGATTAAAATAATTTTAACTACGCAGCTTTTCATTCGAGTTTTGATTAATAACCCGGGCAACCCAGGCTAGGCATAGCGACCTCAGAGAGGTCCTTGAGAAAGTGTTTACTTTAGGACTGGGCACTGCAAGTCCCGAGCATTCACAGAGTCTTTTTCTAAGTGGGTATCTCCGCTGTGGCTGTTGAACGGCGTGGCCATCCTGGCGAGCTTACTGTCTATAAGTCTTGTACTGATTGCCGCGACACTGCCGATACCGAAACGACGCCTGTGTAAAAGCTTTCTGTGTCTTTCCGATATGGGTATCGGATATGGCCTCCTAGCCTAGCTAGTAAAGGTACATCGGACTCTCATTCCCTGGAATTCAAAAGAAGGTATCCGTTGTATTTTCTGTTTGCCTTGCTGGAGGATGTGTTGCTGAAGATAGGACTTGCTTGAACTGACCCCTTGACCTTCACTGCAGACAGCTGTGACCTAAGTACTGAGTTTGCATGCCTCCCTGATCGCCAGTACTTTTGCTTAAGAGGCACTCAAGTCATAAGGGAGCAGATGGTATGATTCGGAAATATTCAGTAGAGTCGAGATGACCTTTGATCCTCGCCGAATTCCATCTTGTAACCATCAGTGTAAATTAGATCCGATAATTTGCAATTAGCGTGCGGGCATTCCATTCTTATTTAGATGGGAAACCCTAATGCGTCGTGATGCTGAGATCAATAATGTCAATCATGTCGTCTGTTGGAGCCGAAATATGATTAGCGGGTGAGAGTAGTAAAGTTTTGCTATACCCAGTAGCCCGCTTTCCTGAGATGGCAATACCATGAGATGGTTACCATGTCTTGATTTAAAGGCCTAAGGTGAGACTACAGGCAGCTGTGTGCGTCTACAGAGGCAACTTTTGTTCTTTTATTGGAGCATTCAGACACAAACACTGGTCTAGTCGACTGCCAGACAGATACCTAACTTTATTGTATTTTCCCCGTTCTTCGGAAAAAAATTAGGGGAAGCTTCAGTGATGAAGAGCTAAAAGATTCAGCACACATCACTTCGACCTCAAGGGTGCACCACCGTGCGCTCAGGATGGTCGCAGGGAAAGTGTTACAGAGTCAACTTATACTGAAGTCTCTGGCATTAAAAGCCACGACAGCTTCTCTTACCCGAATTTCTATGTTGGACTCTCAGCCAAGCATCCGGTCTAGAATGAAGCCCAAGTATTTGGCATTGGATCATCCATGGAAGTTTCAATAGCGGTGACCAGCTCTTGGCGAAGTACCTCACAACAGTTCACGTAAAGTCATCAAGAGCTGTCATTTCAAATTTCGCGCCAAAGTTGACCTGTAAACATTCATCTATTATATTGACAAGGTCTGATAAGCGAAAGATCAGAGATTTTTAAATATAAATAGATGCCCACCACACAATGTTCTGACACAGCGAAAGCTCGCTACAAACACGGTAGAAATATCGCGGAAACCTTTCGTAAGGTATTGCTTTTAGGTCATCATCAAGCGCTTTTCCACGCAGCCATGCTAAAATTATTCTATCAATTTGAGTATCAGAAAGATTAGTCATGTAAAGACTCCAATTCGTGTTCATCCGGCAAGGTCTTTCGAAAATATCGCCGCCGTAACTGGGAGGGTGACTGAAATCTAATAAAAATATTCATCAAAAAAATTACTTCGCAGGTAGAGCCGAGGCAGATATTGTACTCTATCAATAACTTCAGAGTACTTTACACTTTCATAAACATAGAGCCAATTTATGTTTTTCTATCGATTTAAAATGACACCTTTTGTTGGATAGCCCCATACAATACTTTCTTGGGTTTTGCTTGATCTCTCTAGCAGACTCCTCTTAGCAGTATAATTACTGCTCCTACTTCATCCTACCTTCCCAGTCCCTCATTCTCAATTTCTATAAAAAAAAAATTTGATGGGACCAATTTTCGTCCTACGTGACTAGATTTTTTGCTCATCAAGTTACAGCCGACTCATCGTAAAAAAACGAAATGCCTCCATTCAGCTTGAGTGTGAAATCTTTAAATTAAATCCCCAAGCAACTGGTCCGTTTATTTGTCATCCACACATCATTACGTGTGTGGAGCATGGCGACGATGTAGCACATATGAAACTGGAAGTCCGACAACATGAAAATGAATATCCCATCATTCACGTCCCGCCGTTGTCCTTTTCACTCCTATAAACTATGAACTAAAAAAAGGACAATGCCTCCAGTACATCAGTCCTCTTCTCAACTTCAAGCACGAGCACTCCATGCCTGCCACACGTCGCACGTGAGAAACTCTCGATATATAGGTTAAGAGCGACTTGTTTTCGATTCAAAACACCGACGCTACTGCCGCACTCGTACGTGGGGCAAAATGGAGATGAAAAAGTTCCTTCAGAGACCGACTGAAGGAGGTTATTTAAAACGGGCGGCATCATGAATGGGCGACGCAAAAAAGAAATGAAAGGAAGGAGCTCCCTGAACAAATGCATTTTAAATTCCAACGCAATGCTAGGAGACAGACATTAGTGCAGAGGCACTCAGACGAAAGTCGAAACGACAATTGTGCTGTAGGTGGTTACGGGCTACGTGACCAAAGTTGTCGCTGATGAATTCGGCAGACTGAAGAGGATTTCCTCGAATGAACTTCGAATGAATGCTTCTTCAGGTCAAACATCTTGAATCGAGTTACATTTTCTTTAGCTCCAAATGAGGACGTTTTTGAATAGATTCCTATACAATGGCTCATCAATTATGCTTGTCACAACGCATGGATTCAATGAAGAGCCACATTAAATTGCTACTGGAATAAAGTAATGGAAGAAGGATCTACCTGTTCTGATCCGAGAATCACACATCGGATTTGTATGCACCGCTGGAAGCATTCCAACAAACCATGTGGGCGAACTTCCAAGGAATCTTTGAAAAATTCGAGTCAAATTTAAACTTGGTACATGTGCAATCCGCCCTCAATAAAGACAGCTTTGCATTACGTGCATTCAACGTCCTTATTTGATCCCCTTTCAAGTAGTATTAAGCGACCATTTTGTTCAAAACACCGACTTGTGTCCGGGGACTGTGATGGAACTTCTTGACAAAGTCGAACACCAACAGAGTGCACTCGCAACGGCAGCCCGGGACGTGACTACTTTGTGTAATGGCGATTAGTCGTACTTTTTCTACTTCAACCACTGTCTCCTTGCATACCCCTTCACCCATTTTTTTACACTCGACTCCTTGTGTCTTATTGTGAGGTCTTCCGTCCCGGCGATGTGTTTCCGATGTGTGTAAATGTAAAAGTTAAATTAGATTGGTGGCAAAACACTCAGTCGTTGCGGTGAGTAATAGTGAAGTGTGTGCGCCAACAAGGACGTCGGTGCCTTTTAGTTTAAATTAATGACGCTACGACTCGAGGGACTCGTGACCAGAGTCATGAAAGCTACTCGTTCGATTTTTCGGATTTTCTTTTATTCGTCCGTTAAAAGGGTAGAGGTTAAGGGGGTAAAGCGCCTTCGATTCGCAACTAAGACCGGTCCACTACTTAAGCAGAATATTGATGTAAACGTAGGCGACAGGACTGGATCGAACAAAAGAGTTGAATGGAAATGAAATACTTAAGGGATCCCCACCAGCGGTTAAGTGGGGAGTTTCCTACGAATTGGAATGTTCAGTGAGCAGATGGGTTGCGTGCGGATCGAGTGTGTGTGTGGGCGGCGGATGGGAAAAGTGGTTTTAGTGGAAATTAATTGGAGTGCTTAGCATCTCTTCGTCGTCTGTTCCCTCTTCGAGGAGCAACACATTGTTGTACGCACACATAGGTATGGAGCAGTGAGACGAGCTCCACTGGAGGGGTAACTAGTATCGATATCTTTGTTGTCTCGTCATCGGCTATGGGGCGCTCTAATGAAATAAGAGCGCTTCTTGCTCCTCTTGGATGCTTAATTTGAGCAAAGTTTGCCAGCACTTGCGGATGTAATTAATACAAAATGGTGGTCCATTAGAATGGAGTAGAATGACTTGTGTTAGTAAGCAAACATCGATTCGATTGCCGAAACTCGTTTCCAATTAATGGAAAGTTGTTCTTGTTTATTAGTAGGCCATCGAGACAGGATTCATCTTTCACGAACAGAAGATGTACTGCGTTTTTATTGTTAAATTACCGTGAGAACGAAGCGAGATTAGGTCTGTGAAGAGTACGAATCCAAAATTTACCGATGATATTTGCTTTTTGATTGAATAGTTATCTCGCCGATCACAGGAGTGCATTGAGGTTTTCGGAAAGTTTCGTGGCCATCACCTTGACGAGATGTTTGCCTCCTTCAATCGCATTATACCAGCGACATCTCGTACAGCATAGCATCTGTTCAATCTCAATTGAATGCGGTCAAATATAGCAATCTCTGGTTGAAGAAAGGATCTGACATGGTCTATCCAACGGCTGTCAACACATTTGGGAGCGTTCTCTCACTTTTGGAATGACTCTGTCACCATCACTGCTTCATTAAGGAAACTATTAGATTCATTGTTCAGACATAAATACAAAAATCCGATCTGGATCATGGGACAAAATAAAACAGTACAGATCAACGAGTAGCTATCTTGACATTTCGATGGAAGCAGCTGCTATTGAGGTAAATTGCGTTTATTTGTTGAATCCAAATAGTTAATTTTTGCATTATTGTGGTATTATAATTTAATTAATTTTTATATTATTGTGAGCATAGTTCATTGATGGAGATGGAGATGAGGTGTATTTTTTTTTTGTGAATATAAGACGGAAAGATAAGGCAACGGATGACTTTGAAGTAGAATAGGGCAAGAAGCAAGAGTATCATCTGAGGACGTGTGCGTGTTTGGGTTTAGGTGAAAAGTTAAGAAGTCGAAAGTTAAGTTCGAAAATTGAAGCGACACGCACTTTCGGAGCGGAGAATGGTGAAGTAATTGTCGAGTGAAAATATTCCCGATAAGGGTGTATAAAGCGGATGGACAGCGGTAATAACGCAGTTTTCAGATGAGGTCAGATTAAGTTGTCGATGTTGTTGGCTGAGTAAGTTACTGAGTAGACCAGAGCCATACAGACGAGGCGTTAGTCGCTACAAAGTGAGTCTCATCGTCAGACTTAGCCCATTTCAAGTGCAAAAGGTTGAAATCAACATAGATGAATTGTCGTAATGCAGCGCGCACAGTCCATTACCAGACATTCTGATAACAGAAGGAAATGTATTTGGGTGAACTAATAAACTGGTGGAAGATATAACGATATTTAAGTTAGGACTGAAAATAGTTTTTGAAGTTAGAACACGTACTCTGCAGATGTGAGAAGTGCCTGGAACTGACATGAGAAGAGAACTAATACGAGGATGGTCCGACAAGTCGGCGTAACACTTATCTTTGACGGCACCCCACAAATAATAGTCCAACGGTGTCAAATCGCAGCTCCGAGGTGGCCAAACGACATCAGCTCTGCGGCTGATAATGCGATCTTCAAAAACAGGGCGCAAAACATCGAGTGTAGCTTCGGCTGTGTGGCACGTAGCGCCGTCCTGTTGAAACCAAATGTTGCCAATATCCTCCTCTTCAATTTTTGTGAACAAAATTCGTTCAACATGGCCCGATAACGATCGCCATTGACTGTAACGGCCACTCCTTGCTCATTTTCGAAGAAAAATGGCCCAATTATGCCTCTGGACCAAAATCCGCACCAAACAGTGGCTCGTTTTGGGTGCACCGGCTTTTCAATGTATGCGTGCGGGTTTTCTGTGCCCCAAATGCGACAATTTTGCTTGTTTACGTACCCGCCAAGATCAAAATGAGCTTCATCTGAAAAGATGATTTTTTTGGCAAAATCGGCATCTTCTGTAAGTCGATCGCAGGCCCACTTAGAGAAGCGTTGTTCAAGCGTATACACAACCATATTCGTTCAGCGGAAGGATAAAACTAATTATCTGTCAAATCAGACATGAGCTAAGTGTTACCATCCACGAAATAAGCACTACTTGAAAAAAAAAACGTTAGATGGCGGACCCTTTACTTAGCCTACTAAAGAGAAACAAAAATTTTGGAGAAATGGCGATTTATTTTTCAATATAGTTTCCTTTTAGCTCGATACACTTGACCCAGCGATGCTCCAACTTATTTAACCCGTCTGAAAAATACGTTTTCTCGAGGTCTGCAAAGTAGGCCTCCGTGGATATGGCAGCAGTTCGTAGCCCAATTCGACCAATTTGGCCGTGGCGAGGGCGGAGGTGGGAACCGGTGCCTTATCATGGTGGAAGAGCACTTTTTTCTTCGCCAAGTTGGGCCGTTTTTTCTTCAATTCGGCCCAATAATTTAGCATAGCCCTGTGACCGTTTTGCCCTTCTCCAGGTAGTCGATGTGGATCACAATTTGTGAATCCCAGAAAACGGTGGCCATCACCTTTCCGGCCGATGGGACAGTCTTCGCCTTCTTCGGAGCACGTTCGCCGGGTGAAGTCCAATCCTTCGGATTGCGCTTAAACAGCGTCAAACACTGCTCTGAAGTGGTCTCACGGTTGCGCTTGTTGTTCGGAGTGAGCAAACGCGGCACCCATCGCGCCGACAGCTTTCTCATGCCCAAAATTTCATGCAGGATATGACCCACGCGATCTTTTGAAATGCCTACTGTCTCAGCTATTTCGCGCACCTTCAATCGGCGGTCTGCCAATACGAGATCGTGGATTTTTGTCACGTTATCCTCCGTGGTAGCCGTTTTCGGGACATCTGGACGTGGCTCATCAAAAACCGACGTGCGACCACGTTGAAACTCCTTAAACAAATTTTTGATGGTCGCCATCGAAGAAGAAGAGTCACCGTACACAGCATCCAAACAATCTTTGATTTCGCTGCGCGATTTCCCTTCCAAAAACAAGAATCGAATCACCGTCCGCTTCCACACGCGGTCAAAACAAAACTGTCAGTCCGATCCGGCTGAAATTTCGACAGTAGCCGTCTACTAGAATGTGCTACACGATATATTGCCCTTGCGATACTGGCGCCATCTGGCATTGAGGCTAAGTACTTATCGGACCACCCGTAGAGAACATTAGTTATGTCGTTAGGTGAAATATTTAAACTCTCGTGAAAGCAGGCACTTTGGTATATACAATGTAATGGCCCGTTACTCCATCCGGTAATATCTAAATAGCTTTGTTTTCTCTTTATGAATGTTGTGATTCTCAGTATTATATTTTTTGAGCTGGCGAAACTTATTGTTCGAAGAGCATTCACCCCTATTACGTTTGTCGGTTTCGACTCTCAATCGACTTTGTTTCGACCGACTCGCAATGTAGCAAATTCCATTTGTCGGATTTGCATTTTGTAGTAGATAAGAACATATTTTCGACTTCGACTGGTATTCTGTTTGTCGCCTGGCGGGCGGATAAATGCCATTTCAAGTCGATAACAAAAATGTGAACGACTGATCGCGCATAAAGAAAGTAAGTAAATCGTTTGTTTATTAACAGGTACATTTTATATACATACATATTTGTACATTCTTATTGATCTGGAATTGTCGACAGTAAAAAAAATTAAAATAACAAATAAAAGGCAGTTTGAGGTTTTGATTGAATTTATACAAGAAAAGCCTTACCTTGCAAAGGGCTTTTCGAGATCGGTAAATAAAGTCGATACAAAAGGTGAGTGGAGTTCGCTTGCTGTTAAATTAAACAGTTTAGGTCCTCCATCAAGAGATGGTGACGGTTTGCAGAAGGTTTGTATGAAGTTTTTAATAAAGTTGAAATTGAAAATATATCATAGGTGTGGAGCGACTTCAAGTATAAAACCAAAAAAAACAAGCAACTAACACTGATCATATTTATTTATTTTCAACTCTAACACAAACTATTCTTTCACGCAACACGAAATTTCGCTTGTGAGCTGTCAAAAAAGAAAAAATTGTACTGACCGCCGAAAAAAAAATCTAGTACACGTCTAGTCGGTCGAATAAACTACGGAATCTAGATTTTCCATCGACCCGACTCGACATCCGACTCAAGTCGTTTTCGACTCCCGACAAACGTAATAGGGGTGAATATCTTTTAATGAGGCATGGTGAGGTTGTTCTCTTATTGTTGGGCATTCATGTCGATTATGGAAAACGGCGGATCGAATGCGGAGGGAGTTGGTCGAATCCGTATTCGCAGTTCAACCCTATTATAGAAACCGACGGATAAACCACATTATCGATCCGCACAACTTCTTTGTTGATCCTTTTTTAATCAGCTCAGGTCTGTCAAATTTGAATTTTGAAAAAAATAAAGTTTTTTATGGATACAATTGGCTTTTTTGTGAGCTTGGAAGGAGAAGAAAATGATTTAGTTCCAAAAACTCGCACATGAGTCTTTTAAGCACACGAGCTCAATTATTTCCTCCTCCAAGGGGGTAAAGGAAATTTCGTTATTTTCACCGCCACCTGTAACGCTTCTTTCCCGATTGTTGTGAGCCTGTTTTTTTTTTCGCAAAGCCGTTTTATGATCTGACCAAACCTAAATTTAAAATATCCCGAATCAATACTGCTATTTTAAGAATTTATTTCATTTAAAGAATGTAAGCACCTTCTTCCATTCGGCTATTTCCTTAATTGGAGGCCACAAACTATCAAGCTGCCCTTTCAATACTTCCCAAAACCTTTGCACAAATTCAGGTCTTTTTAGTGAAATTCTTGGCAATGTCGAGATTTTATTTCATGGTACTGAACATTGCCTCGAACTGCAACCGTGTTGTTTGTTTTCTAACAATAAAAGTAAACGTTATTACGTTCATTTAAAATCTGAAACTTACTTTTCATTGCACCAATTCATGTTTTTTGCTTGAAATCCGCAACCGAAATGATTCAGATTGAAAACGCCACAAAATCTATGCAGCGCGGATGAGTTGCGTTTTCTATACCATTTTATTCCACTTCTTTACCGACACCCGCTCACTTTCTCGATTGCGTTTTCAATAATAGGAAATCAAGCGGATGCGAACATATTCCCTCCGCAGTCAATCCGCCGTTTTCCATAATCGACATGATTATGTCGCTGCTTTCCTCATTTTCGCAAGTAAATCGCCTCCAACGATTTTCACGTCGAAGGATGAAAAACGCGTTCTTTACCTCGTCTCCGTAGAACAATGTACGAGGTTTGTTCAAAAAATAAGGTGACTTTATTTTTCTCGATAAATATTCTGCGCTTCATTTCATTTCCAAAATACATGAAAAAAAATTCATGATCCAACCAATATGCGAATATCCTCAGGAACTTCTCTGAGAGCGATTTGATAAATTCGCTAGAACAATTTTCTTCACTGCTTCAACGTTTTCATCCGTTGTTGAAGGGCATATCTTCTCGATCTTCTGTGAAGAGCTTGTACCGGTTACAATATTCCTCAGAGTAGGCTCGTCAAATGCCACGGCCAGGTGTCCAAAATGGCCGACAATGTAATTACATGATAGGCAACATGTGTACCAACATAACAAAAACAAAAATCGAATGTTGTTAAGCTCGCGAAATTCAGTCACCTTATTTTTTGAACAAACCTCGTTTCAAAAGTACATAGTTGTAGAGGAAGTAAAACAGGCTCTAAAATACTAAGTCCCTCACAATTGTATTGCTGATAAAAAATCCTGCCATAAACGGAAGTGTTGCCGTCCTCATCAATTGCTTTCTTTGAACGTGAAAGCTCTTTTACCGCAATGAAATTCAATTTTAACACGATCAGCGATTGTTAAACGATACATATTGTAAAATGGTGAACCTTTAACTAAACATATACCGTTTCCGACGCCAGCTTGGTTTGACGTATATAATGGAAACAGGAATCTTAAACCGGAACCACAAATTGGATACACTTTAAATTCATCATCTTCCACGCTTAAATCCCCTAAACAAGCATATGCCGTAGGATAAAGGTCGTTGCATAAGACCATAGAAAATGATCACGCGAAAATCTTCCAGCCGTAAACAATACTGTTGTTCGTCTTCTCTGGTAGTCTTGCTTCGAGATTTACTGTCTTAACTTACACTTGGAAGAACTCTGTTTTAATTCCCACTTACTTCAATTTTACCATAGTCTGTGGAATGTTGAGAACATAAGAACACACCTTTTTATTGCCAGTTCTAATATTCGTGTAAATTTATTTTAAAATCAATTTAAAAAAGAACAAGCAATTACGTACATAAATGCTAGAAAAGAAAGCTCTTCCAAAAAGGACACTATACTTAATTAAATTCATCCTCTTCGTAACCCCCCCCCTTCCCCCCCTACTGTACCTCGTCTAAAGCTTATATCGTCCTCTACTCGGCTATTTTAAAAGAGCAGCTTGGAATTAAAGTAAGAGCATCAGGCTTATCATAATACGAAAAAAATTAAATTACGTTGCGATTCTCGTGTCATGTCTTTCATCGATATACTGTATTCTACAAAAATATATTTTAAATATAAGGGTTGTCTTAAAAGCGTCTTTCTTTTGCTATTTATTTGTTCGATTCTTATTCTCATCTGTCTTTCATTTGTTTATGTGGAATACGTCTCCGTTCCTTTATACTTTGTTCTGTTGGTTTGTATCTTACGTTTGCAGTTCGTTTTGTATTTAAATGCTTTGCTTAATCGGTTCACAGAACTCTTGATTTTATAAATTATTTTATTTTATTTCGCCTTTTCCTTCCAGTATATATGCATATAAAAAAAAACACCTCATACAAAGAAAAATTGCAGTTAGCCTAGACTAACAGATACATAGCTACAGTTACACTACATTTATATCTATATTTGTATATATATATATTAAAACTATCTAAAATTTCGTACGTTCACGGGTTAAAAGGAAAGAAACACGAAATCTATGAATGCATTTCTCTTTCGAATTGAGAGCGACACCACCGGTTTCTACGTGCAAGTGTGTGGCTGGTTTATTTCTGCAAAGAAATTGTCATGTGTAATCACACTGCATAATTGCTTGGTGAAAGTGCTCGAAATGGATTGGTGGCTCAGATTAAATGGGCTTATATGCGCGCGAAAATATATTAAAACTATTGGATCCCTATTTATCGCAGGACATCTATGTACTTGTGGCTGTGAATTTGTGTAGGGTAGGTGGAAAAAAATAATAAAATAAATAATATCTGAGATATAGTGGCGGCAGTTGGGTGTTTGGAGACTCCTTCCGAACGCCCACTGCGCCCTTGTTATTCGAGAATGTGTTGCTCTCGCGTGAGTGCAGGAAAATAAACCGTTGATGGAAAAACGAATAGAAAAAGAAAATAAAACGTTTAAAAAATAATTAAAAAAAAAAACAAGAAACAATGAATGGTACTAATACAATTATGACTAATTGAGGGGTACCTAGTGCTGTTTACACAAAAAAAAAAAAGAAGATCGACATTGAAGAAGAGATTGAACCCCACGCAACCTCCCATCTACTAACTATGCTCTCCGACGAATTTGTGGGGATAGTCCATTTGTTTTCCTTTGTTTTTCTGCTTTTTTCCTGTTTTCAGACAAACATTAGCGAGGATATCATCTTCCGCACACTTTCGTTGGTCGTTGATGTGTTTGCCTGTTCTGCAGCTGATAGTGAGTTTTCCGATTGCATTTCGAGCATTTGTTTGTATTCATCGACAATGGAGTCGAAGAGATGCTCGTCCAGTTGGACTCCCTTGAGTGTTGAGACTTCCCAATGCCTGTGAAGGTAAACAGAGAGGACAAGACTGAAATTAATTTTGTTGAAGGGATATGTGATATCGAGTAATCGAGTAAACAAGTTAGTAAAACAACCCAAATTACCAACTTTGCGATTGGTAACCTTGTGGATTAAAGACCAGTTTATTTGAGACGACACGAAAGCTTAGGTTTGCAGCTTCTTCTGTCACAAATTAACCAAAACTCAATCAACTATTCATAATGTAATAACGCGTGGGAAAAAAAACGTGTTTCGAGTCACGAAAAAAAGGTCCACGAACGCATAAACACACACATACGCACACACACATACAACTATTTATAAAGATAGTGAAGATATTGTCATCAGTACCACATCTACTGTAAGGGAGGTTGATGATGTATTATGGCCATTACCCCTTACAATGACCAATATCTATCCTAAGTGGTCTCGATGAGTTCCTGATCAAAGGGCATCGATTGTTTAGAGGGGATATCCAAACTGCGACTATTACCCCGAAAGGATTGCGATGGCGCGTAGTGGGGACATGTCACGAGGAGGTAGGGCATTTAGGTGTGGACGCTACTATGAAGAAAATCCTTCAACACTGCTGGTTCCCATGGATGCGAACTACTCGCATGTGTAAGGATGTGGTGATTCCCGCAATGACTGTGAGCTGTACAGGATACCTGAATTTGCATTCCCAGTTTTACATTAAGATCATCTCGAGCCGTTCACTTGGATCGCGGAAGCGAGTATGTACTGCTTATTGTGGACGCGTTAACTCGTAGCTCAATCATATCTCCTGTCCAACCTACGAAAACGATGCCGAACGTCGATTATTATGAATCAGCTGACGCTCTACTTTGATTTACCGAATTGTTTGATCACGGATCGAGAGACTTTCACTCAGCAGCATTACTGTTCGAGTAGACATTCAACGTATGCGTACGCCACGATCCGAAGGACTGGGCCGCATTGGCCCCTGAACACCAGAATCAATTCGACCACGAAGTTCGCATTGATTGCCCTGATCTACGACTTTCCGATACGCGACCAAAGTGATAATAAGTTGCTCGCAGTTGTCTCCGACGATGATGGTTACACATGAACTCTTCATTTCGGCGTTTCGGCGGTAAGCATGTAAAACTTAACCATTTCACCCCAAGACCCTCAGGAATGTCCACCTCTAACTACAGGCAAATCTCGAAGACTTATTGCAAAATACAAGCGACCATACGAGATGCGCAAAATGTTGCGGTTCAAACATTAAAGGATGGGCCATCTAGTGATTTTTTTAAATTGTAGGTTATTTTGACACTGACAGCTGTTTCCCGCTCGAAATCTTCACAGAAGGTCAGTATCATACCTCCGCGGAACGAAATGAGTCGCTTTACGCTTGAACAACGGTGGGAAATATTAAAAACTTATTTTCAAAATGAGTGCTGTGAACCTCAAACAGTGCGTTTTTTTTTAAAATTAGTTTTGGTCGGAATTAAGCACCCACCGCGACTGCTGTACGTAAGTTTGAGGAACAAGTTTGTGAGACTGGTTTGCTAATGGACAACACTCATGGTCCCCATCGTCGTACGGTGGGCACATATGAGAATGTAGCTGACGTGGCCGAGAGTGTGAGACTCGCCATCGATCTCAACAGCGCAACATTTCACGCACTAGCCTAAGGAGAATTCGGCACAAATATCTTGGATTATTCGCTTACAAGGTCCAATTGACACAGCAATTGAAGGTGCGCGATCATCGGCTTCGGTATTGCTTCGCAGTTTGGGCAGTAGATCCACCACTGCACCCCAAAAACGAAACAGCATCCAAGCACTGGTTGGAAGCCGATGGTTTAACGCCAAAGGAAAGGAAGTCGATGGCATCTGCCGGAAGGGATGCCTTTGGGATGCGAAAGGGATACTCTTAATTGATTACATTGCAAAAGGCAGAACAATTACGGGCGAATATTAATCCAACCTTTTAACCAGCTGGATAACAAAATTCGCGAGAAAGGACCTGACTTGAAGAAGAAAAAAATCATCTTTCACCAGGGCAACGCACCTGTACACAAGGCGATGGGATAACTGCGGAATGTAGGGTACAATTTGCTCCTCACCCCCATTTCTCCAAAATTAAAAGAAATTTGTTTCTGAGAAGTTCAAAAGGCGATGAATATTTGCACAGCTTTCCTGACTCTCACTTCCGGGAAGGAATACTGATGTTGGAGAATCGCTGGTGTTGAAGTCAAGGGAGATTATGTAGAAAAATAAAATCATTTTTTAATTGAAAATCGCAGTGTTTTATTGTCAGCCCGGGAACCTTTCACCTTACCCTCGTACCAGAAAATTCGCGATATTAAAATTTTAAAAATATTAATCTCAAATGGACAACCACCCGAGAGTAACAGGGGCCAGGAGTTTACTAGCAAAAGTACTCTCAAATGGACACGCAGGAGTGAGGACAGAATTTTGTCTTTAGACAAGAGAGAATAAATGATATACCGAGACTTAAGTATGGAATCAATCTCGGTGATATGACCACGGCGAGCACGTTTGAAACTCTTTGGAGCCAATTCCACACATATCGGCTGAAAGTCTGGCATTTTCGAGATCAATCCTGAGCTCTTCTAAGGCTATGGCCACGCAGTGAGCGACGTGTGACTGAGCGATTGTGCGACGTGGGATTGAGCTTGACAAAATCGCTAGTCACTGGCCACCGCCATACGATTTGATGTTTTAACTTTTTTTTGTCGCTCAATCGCTCGTCGCTCATTACGTGGCTGCAGCCTAACGTTGTTGGCTTGTTGATATAAAACAATGACTTAAGATAATCACATAGAAAGAAATTCAACGGCGTGAGAGAGGTGGCCATTCGGCTCGACCATTTTTCGAGATCAAACAATTACGGAATTTCCCCTTCAATAGGCCCGTTGCTTGACCAGCTGTGCGGTATGTAGCACTATCTTATTGGAACCAGATATAAAATATATCAAATCCATTGAATTCTCGTCAAAAATAGATCTCTATTGATAGTAGAATGGAGTATCGATTCAATCACAGCTCCGGCATGAAATCCACACCACTTGTCTACTTTTTGTCGATGGGTTCTGTAATGAATCCATTTTTCATCACCAGTAACGATACGATAAAGAAAACCCTTCCTTTTTTGCCGCTGGAGCAGTTGTTCACAGGCGAAAAAACGACACTCAACGTCTCTTGGCTTCAAATCATAAGGAACCCAAAATCCTTGCTTTTGAATCATACCCAACGCATGCAATCGTTTCGACATAGCTTGGCGGCTAACTTCTAATATTGAAGCTAACTCTTTTTGGGGTTTGCATGGATTCTCATCGAGCAATGCCTCCATTTCAGCGCCTTCGAAGATTTTTGGCCTTCCTTCAAGCGAACGGTCGCCAACATCGAAATCACCGTCTTTGAAGCGACGGAACCAATCACGGCACGTTGTTTCATTTAGAGCACTCGATGCGATTCGGTGTGAGCCGGTGCGTTATCATGGTGGAAGAGCCCTTTTTTCTTTGTCAAGTGGGGCTGTTTTTTCTTCAATTCGGCGTCGAATCGGCCCAATAATTTGGCATAGTACAGCCCTACAGCAAACGCGGCACCCATCGCGCCGACAGCTTTCTCATACTCAAAATTTCATGCTTACTATCTCAGCTATGTCGCGCACCTTCAATCGGTGGTTTGCCAATACGAGATTGTGGATTTTTGTCATGTTATCCTCCGTGGTAGCCGTTTTCGGGGCATCTGGACATGGCTCATCAAAAACCGAGGTGCAACCACGTTGAAACTCGTTAAAGCAATTTTTGATGGTCGCCATCGAAGGAGAAGAGTCACTGTACACAGCATCCAAACGCTCTTTGATTTCGCTGCGCGATTTCCCTTCCAAAAACAAGAATCGAATCAACTACCGATATTGCTCTTTTTCCATTTTTCTAAAATCCGCGGACACTCCCGCTTCCACACGCGGTCAAAACAAAACTACGAGTCCGATCCGGGTGATCGGTAGCCGTCTACTAGAATGTACTACACGATAGTAAGTTGCTCTTGCGATACTGGCGCCATCTGGCGGTGAGGCTAAGTACTTATCGGACCACTCTCGTATGCAGTTTTAAGTCGATAAACTAGCTTCCTGGCGGAACGACCCATTTTTTGTTCGAGATAAGCGAGACGAAAAACATTTTAAAACTTCACAGCAGATTCATTCGGTCATATTTTCTGCAAACGTTATCAAGTGTCAGTATTCATGTAATTATGCCTCTAATGAAATTGTTCCCGAGTCGATATCATCATTCGTTCCATAGATATGCGGGTCGAAAAAGAGCTCAAGAACGATGGATTCGGGTTCAAACGACCAGGCAGCATTCCTATGTTTCGAATTTCGATTGATTCGATATGCTTAAATCTGAACTCAGTAATGTCCAAAGAGGAAGTTGAAAATGTCATCGATTGGACAGGAGAGTTCTGCTTTAAAGTTCGAACGTCCAATACAAATTCTCATCAGTTCGGGTGGGAAACAAACTTTTGGGTGAAAGTGCTTAAAATATCAAATTCATCACACTCCCAAGTACACTTTATTTCTGCTTATGCCACAGTATGATGCTTGACCCAATTCCTGACCCGCCAAAGAGGTAATTGCAATAGGTAATTCGATCCCATTTGCATCACTTAAACGATACGTATGCCAACAGCACACGAACGGTCTGGTATGCGGCTAATATCTTCAAACTTCCCACAACTCGAACGAAAGTGAGCACTTTGTTACAAAACTCCTTATGGTTGTTTCAATATTCGAGTGCCTTACTTGAACCCCACCACCAGGGTGCTTGAGAAACCACACCGACCTGACATGTGGGACGAGTAAAAATCAAACAACTCGTGTAAGTAGCAAACACGACATTGCAAAAGCTCTAATAAGCCAAAAACCCCAAAACCTAATGACTCGAAAGCAAAACACATATTTTCTGTTGTTTCCCTTTAACATTAAAAGGAAATTGAAAATACATCACATGCAGGACGGAAATGAAATTAATGAAGACAAACACACCACACAACGTTATCTGTGTCTACTCACTTGCCATCCTTGTATTTATCACGAATCGCCTGCTGTGTCAGTTCAGACGCACCATTGTGGGTTCGGCTCAGTTGTAAAATAACGTCCTTCATGTCATCCAGTTTGTATGTAGTGATCTCCTCCAGCTCCAGACACCATATCGGAAAATCCAGTACATACCGAGCCAGAGCCAAAGCCGACGCAGACACCAACGATGGTACATAACGCAAATAAGGATCGCCTTCTAACAGAGACAACTCCGAGATGTACTGCACAATCGCAATCCGAAAACGAAACACAGAAAACAGTAAACAGATTGTGTACATAATAACCAAGCCAAACCAACCTGGGCAAGGAACTTCACTTGATCCGGCATATCATACAACACAGCATAGGTATTCAAGAATACATACGACGTCGGTATGCACAAATCAAAGGATAAAATCTTTAAAATAATCTGCTCCATACGCAAGACCTGAGCTTTCGTGTATGTATCATCGGTGATGAATACGAATTCACCGACATCCGGAGGGTAGATTTCTTCGTATTTACTGTCCAAACGATAAATAATAGGAATAATATGAGAACAATATCGAGTCGAATGCGTTTGTGGATTTACTTACGATGCAATGAACATTGCAGCTGTACCAACAAGCTGTAGCTTTCCTCGTACGACAGACATTTGACTTAAGAATCGGTCGATATAGGATACAGCCAGGTAGAATGTCTCCGTATCTAGTTTGTATTCTTCGGCAACTTCGGCTAGCCAATCGACCAGGATCGTACGCATCGAATGATTAATGTCCGGCTGGCGTCTCATGTAATTCGGCTTCGGTCGATGTTTTTTCTGCAACAACAACAATTGATAGAAATTGAAAAATCAAGTACAAAAGACTATTGTCGTCGATAGTTCGAAGGGAGACAGTCGGCTATTAGCGCCAAATGGTAAAGAAAACCTATCATTCACTCCGTCCACTTCTTATGTGCATTCCTCAAGTGTTATTCTACTCTATCGCTTTCAGATCAATACCGGTAGCAGTGGGAGATGTACTCAACCTGGAATGTGGTTTAAATAATGTATGGGATTACAGGCATTCCGATAGCCATCGCCAACCCTCACGAACCACTCAATCGGAAGAAAGCAATTAAGTTATTGAAAACCACAGAAATTGAATTCTAATCACAAGAAAGGTGTGAGTATATGGGGTGGAAGGGATTGGGAGCAACACAGCCCACGCACGAAAGGTATTTTTGGACATTTTCTTTTATAGCTCGGGTTTAATGTGTTCTCAAGGTTGTTCTTCACGTTCGTCCTCCCGCCACGAGCATGGAATATACGTATGTATGCACCATCTGGAGACGAAGGAAGGAAAATGCCATAATTTATAATTTGAAAACTTCTCCGCCAGCTCTGTGTGCTGAACTGGAATTTTACGGGATTATTTTCCTTTGAAGGGTATGGATCACTTAAGACTATTCGCAATACTTGCTTTCTCGTCGAAAATATTAATTAATAAAACATGCAATGAAGGGATGGATGTGATTGCACACAGGTTGAGGCGAGTAGACGCCGTAGAAAGGAGCTCGAGCTTTAGTTGGAGATTTAGTGGAAAATGTTATTTTCGGAATTATTTTAGGAACTCCGCTATTACCTGTGAGGAGTAGTTTAAGTGAAAAAATAATCGCTATTCACATTCCTAAGGGAAGGATATAAACAATTCTATTCCTACGCGCCTGGGTACCACGAAGAAAATTTTGATGAGCAATCTACAGTGGTGCTGGTCACATACAAATTAAGATCCGCCGGTGGTGGAAGTCTAAAATCACCTCGGGCATAAAGGGGGCATTATTTTCTTCTCCTAAAGGGAAACGAGTTTTGGTTCCTCAGTCCTGAAATGTTGGGTTCCGAATAATTGGAAAAAGCCCTAAGCTACTTTAAGCAAACGTTACCGCCCTCCATGGAGTGCATGCGATGAGGTGGACGAGGCAAACTCAGAAAAATTCCAAAGCTTTCGGCGAACGCACTACTTCGGGCGAACAATTCCCACAGATGTTGCCCACAAAAACGCGAGTTTATTTTGCATTTACGCAAACACAGACAATTACGAGCGAATCAAGGATGAATTCTATGACCTCCTAAGATGTGATTAATGCCACAGCCATGATACCAAAATCGTTCTAGAGGATTTCAATATGAAGCTGGGTAAGGAGGACATCTTTGAACGAGTCAAAGAAAGGCATATTCAACACAGTTCCGTGTCAAAAAACAGATTCATATTAAAGGGCGATTTTTTATTCTGTTTGGTTTTTCAATGTTCTATTTTTGACAGCTCTCACGTGATTCCTGACATGTGTCAAAGTCAAACATGCTCGGTTACTATTGCCATTTCATCATGAGAAAACTTATGTAGTTCCAAAGAACGGTTACAAATCACTGATTTTTACTATCAAAATTGGTTCTCTGTGAAAATTATTTTTTGCTCACTTCGACCATTTTACGGTCGTCAAAATCAAACTACTGAGCAAGCAATTCAAGTCATGGTGACCAAATTTCCCACCAATTTATATAGTTCCAGCCAGACGACGCCAAATGCCACACAGCAAGCGAATCAATGCACCAATTGAGCTATTTATCTCTAGTTTTGGAGTAGTAAATTGGTCAACTAAATCGCGCTATTTGATGCCTTTAGGCTATTTTTCATGGGTATACGTCATACCACTCGTCTATGCCGATAAGCCAGCGCTAATCGCAGTCTTGCATGACAACATAACTCGTGTTCGACAAAGTTACACAAAATTGGACTCTCCGTATGGACCACTTAAAACGAAGTCATGATCGACTTTTACACAAAATAATCCTTCAAAACTAAATGGCAAGCATTGCTTTATCAAGTCAAATAAAAATGTTATAAGCTTCTGCAGTTTTCGTTTTTTTTTTTGTTGACCACTAAAAACCAAAGGCTTAAAAAATCACATTGGATTTGTGACAGTAGTCAGCACAAGATTGGCTCATCTTAACATTGACTTTCCCGCAGCATTTCAACCTTGACAAAAGAAAGCATCGAGTCAGATCAATGCCCTGTTGCCAACGAATGGATACGAATTCCACGGAATCAACAGAGTCGAGTTTGAACATCACCATCGTAGGCGGAAAGCTGTTATTGCGAGAGATCACCAGGATCTTTGCCGATCACATCTCCCTCAAGCTCTGAATACCCGAAGCAACGATGTCAAGACGTAGTTGGTTACGAGTGCCAAAAGACCGTATCGACGAGAGCGGATCGTGAGCACGGGATCACGAGACTGAGATGGAGAGGTGCGTTTGCAGGAACAACGTTCGAAAGCTTAACCGAAAAGTAAAACGAACATACCAAGACCGTAATGCTACACCGATAACCAAGGACCACGTAGTAGTCACTATTGATATTAAGAATAGGGAAAGACCAAAGCCATGGGGTGTCTAATGGCGATGATCGTTAGACATAAACTGTCCCATTGTGACTGCTCTAAAATAAAGAAGACGCTTTGCGGGGCATTTCTTTCACCATTTTTATCCAAAAATAATCCCCATCCAAGTCAATACAGCCTTTTAAACGGGCAAATAAAACTTATCAAAGCACGTCTGGTACTTGAGGGCAAGAAAAGTATTGAGGATATCGGTCGAAACCTTCTGGAGGGAAGGACTCGTACTGCAGATGCTTCAACGCTAATTTGAGTTAAGTAAACCGCCAATCCCACGCTAGATCAGGAAAGTGTGGAGGACGGTCGAGCGGTGTGGTGCTCTTTTGTGACCAAAAACTCAATAGCAAATAGTCATGCAGTAAGAACCCACTGCCAACGTCATTTTAAACCGCCCGAACACGATGAATTCTGTCCCACAATCTCACCAAAACACCCAGATAATATTGAGCATTCACAATCTAACCTTATGGAATGAATTCCTTCCTTGATTCGTCTCTCCCTTTCCCGTGAGCTTCATTGCCAGGACAGAATAGACGTCATCCATGCAGGGCAGATTATATGACTCTGCAGTGATTCATTTCCATGTGTTTCTGCTCCTTCGTGAGAGAATGTGAAACGAATCGATGGACTAAACACGTAGGAATGCCAGTTATCTCCGAAATAAGTCTCGCGGACGTAGAACGGTCAGAACGTAGAATTTTCTTCATACCAGCTTCGGCGGTTGTCTCCACGACCACCATCATGAAATCAGGCAAATCAGAGGGATACTTACGCACGGGATAGACACTGAACAATCAAGGTTTTTCATCGATTCCAGTTTCTACCCAATTTAAAAAAAATTGATTTTCGCTCTATGCTCTATAGCGAAAGACTTACTCATTGGACGTTTGGATATATCGTGATCGACATACCAAATGTTGGCACTGTGGCAGATCTTGAATAAGACTCACGAATTCGGGTCGACACACACCGCCTACTTGTTGACTTTAATGCCGCATATGGCAGTACAGAGATCAGCTTTAAGATCGCAGCCAAAGGGTGCAGAGCGCTGCTTAGGTAATGACTCAGTGGCCAATACAAGAGGCATAATTTCAGGTCATTGCTGGCATTAACAGAGATTAACAAACACGACGAAACGTCAATACGCTTTTGAGAGCACTCTAGCAGAAGCGGCTAAAGTACAACGATTGGACACCACTGCTCTGGCCGGAGAGTCTTCGATTTCAACCCTAAGGAACGGAGGCACACACAAGTGGAGAAGGACCTCACCTAATTGAATGTGCGGCACTGAAAGCAGCAGGCATGTTGGTTAAAGCCCAGGCTCACCCCGACCAATAGCGCCACGTAAGTAAGTAATCCTAACGTTAAGCGATTCGGATTAGTCGAGTGTTTTAGAGCCGGCAAACCCAACACAATCGCTGTAACTTCTCTAATGAACTAACGACTGTCAGCATGACCTCCTCAACATATAGCTGCTGGGTAGATTAAGTTCACGTCATTGTTATGCACTAATAACTCTGTTACAGACTGTGGCACTGTGCACAAGAGACCACCACTTAAGCCCTGTATTATGCTAATCAACATTTCAACAGATTGACTGCCCTAAATCAGCCGTCGTCCTTACCACCCATCTGCATAAGTAATCAGCCCGACCAAATAGTCATCCGCCCGTTAATAAACCAGAACACATCTCCCCACAACCAAGAAACAAGTCACCGTTCCACCCCACCGAGCACAATTACGCTTTCCAGACGAAATTTTCGACTACAATGGGAACCCGTCAATCAATTTGCTCTGTGAAACCCGGTTAGCTTCCTTGTTCCAGTAACCTCTTCCTTGAAAATCATTTTCAAACATACCTCTCAACAGGTAGCCATCAGTAGTGTACGATTCTCACCCCATTTCGTCTGCATAATTCCCGTGTTTTACCCCTGGATGCTTGGATTCTACTGTCTTTTTTGCTCTCTTTTGGGTGCAGTTGTGTCAAATCTGCGCAACATACGTGGTTTCGCGCGCTTGGGTTTTAGCACATGTTCACAACACAACAACGGCACATACGATACGCACATCATGGGAAAATCGAAGGATCAAGGGAGGAGTGAATGCATATACAACTTAATAAACACACTTCCATTTACCTCAGTTTCCCTAAAATAATCCAGGACATCCTTCTGATACTCAACCACTTCGAAAAATCTCTCACGATCATTCCTGGGCACTGGTGATGCAATGATTCTTTTTCGATGTGTATCGTCGTCATAAATTTGTGATCTATCGATGGACATGGGCGAGAGAACATCTGTGACTGACATTGGTGTCTCCACCATCGAGTCATGCCCGTTCGATGAGACATCTTTAAGAACATTCCTAGAAAAAGCAAAGAAAGAAAAAGAGGGATGATTCGCGATGATCAATTTGTTGTGGTTATAGTAAAATTCACCTGTTTCTTTCGGACGGCTCCTTGTGGACCTTACCGACATCGTCGATAGTCGCGTTTTCATCTTCATACACCGAGAACGCCTTGAACTGCTCAACGGGTGCTGTGCTGACATACTTTTTCTGCTGGTACCGTGAAACACCGGCATTTTCGTCACCCTTAGCGCCCACTTTCAAATCACGAAGTGCCTGGAAGGGGAAAACAAATGTACCGTCTTGAATGGGAGGACAACAATGAGGAGTAAGAGATTCCGAAACGCGACTAGATGATGAGCTCTACCTCATACAAAATTGTTTATCGCAGGCCATCGCATACTGCAGAAGGCAGTAGGAGATCCAATAAGTTGCCAGGTACTGAACGCTACAAATGGTTGTCGAGAATCATACAGCCATTGCGCCAAGTACAGCGACACCGTAGCCTATTTACGACTCGACATTTCTCTAGTTTCGCTGATGAAACAAAACCCAAACGCCAACATGGAGCAACGGCACTCGAACAACACTCATGACTTCCCGATTTAGCAAAATTACCTTTCGCAATCGCGAAGCATAAACATGACGACTAGGACGACAACAAGGGAAAAATGTAAACCACAGAGAGAGAAAGAACAAAAGAAAAAAGAACAGTTTACTCGAAAGAAACTGACCCACAACAGTTCCGTTGCACCCAACCATAACGGAATCGGATTCAAATATTCAAACGGCCCCACCAGTAACCCCTCATATACAGGTTATGTCGAATCACACACGACCAACCAAAGAGTAAAACTTACATTTGCCTTGGGATTAACTGCTGCTCCAAGTACGCCACCGCCGCCGACTCCAGCTCGAGTATTATTGTTCACGCTATTGAGCACAGCAAATGTGGATCGTCCCCCGGCATTGGCGTTCGCTTGAAGAACTGTTTTTCCTCGAGCGGTGCCTTCCCGAACGGCAGCGTATGCGGCGTTCTCCTTCTCGATGTCTTGATGGATTTTAAATGTCGCCATTTTACTTTTCCGGGTTCAATTCACTGGATTTCTATCGTCAGACTGCCTGCCGTTCGTCCGTCTTTCTTTTTAAGTTTCCAAATTTTTGTTTTTTTTTTTTGCTCGATTTAGCAATCGCACTCAATTAACATCGAATTTCGATTATTTACACGCACAGGTCGGAACGGAAACAAGTGAATTAGGATGATAGAGTCGCGTTGGAATGCGACTTAGCGAGACACACACGCACTGGGTAGACTCTTGGTGAATTCTGCTCAGCGATGAGTTACGGGGACAGGAAAAGCAAGGTGAGCGCACGACTGCGAACAGATTAATCTCATTCACTCGATAGTATTTCGTGTTAGTCCCTTAGCATTTTGCACTTCCGTCTATCCTGTCGTCGGTGGATCGGCTGTTTGTGGCGGCGAATGATTATAACAAATTACTTCCGGAGTTGGGTATAAAAATCTCTGTCCGATGGTATTTGGTGAATATTTGGATGATGATGAGATGCGTCGTCTCTGGGTTAGGTCGTTTCGATTTCTTTTTTGTGTATTCTGTTCGTTTTGTTTGGGTGACAGCTGCTTTTCCTTTCACTTCAAGGCGGTTATATTGATCGAGTATCGTTTGTTGCGTTTGTTGTCTCTGTTGGGTGTTGATCTACTCAGTTGGAGGGCACATAGCAGTCCCGTTCTAATTAGAGAGAGAGAGAGAGAGAGCGGGTACTGTTGGGAGATGAGGAACGAAATGGTTTTGTTATATGTTGATAAAGGGAAACAGCCAAGTTGGGCTTTGGGTGCGCAAAGGATGAGTGGAACACTGGCATGGAGTAGATGGAAAACTACCCTCCCTGAACATCTGCGCAAGAGACGGAGAGAGCTGATGTGTTATTGGCGCGCGCGGATTAAATTTCAAAAATACACAAAAGTGCTGCCAAGGAGCTGGTATTGCATTGCCATCAAAAAAATCACGTTCGTGATCGTACTTACTTAAAAATCTCTGCATTTCTACTGAAGACTGGACCGTCTAGTGGGAAAACAGCGATAAAAGGGAAAAATTAAGGATCGAAGCGCAATTACAGGACCCAAAATCGGAAACAAACACGTTGTCTTACCAAAAACTAGAGAGTCCAGTGAGCTGTCTAAATTCCATCATTCTGTTGTTGTTCCTACTGAAATCAATGGAAGAAATCCTTGAACTGGATATCAGAGGCGTACTGAAAAAAGCCCCTGCAACCGTAAGTTGCGGAAAAAGAACTATATCATTTAAATGTACAAGGGTGGTCCGATAAGTACTTAGCCTCATCGCCAGATGGCGCCAGTATCGCAAGAGCTACTTACTATCGTGTAGTACATTCTAGTAGACGGCTACTGTCATTCAGCCGGATCGGACTCGAAGTTTTGTTTTGACCGCTTGTGGAAGCGGGAGTGTCCGCAGATTCTAGAAAAATGGATAAAGAGCAATATCGGTCGGTGAACCGATTCTTGTTTTTGGAAGGGAAATCGCGCAGCGAAATCAAAGAGCGTTTGGATGCTGTGTACGGTGACTCTTCTCCTTCGATGGCGACCATCCAAAATTGGTTTAACGAGTTTCAACGTGGTCGCACGTCGGTTTTTGATGAGCCACGTCCAGATGCCCCGAAAACGGCTACCACGGAGGATAAGGTGACAAAAATCCACGATCTTGTATTGGCAGACCACCGATTGAAGGTGCGCGAAATAGCTGAGACAGTAGGCATTTCAAAAGATCGCGTGGATCATATCCTGCATGAAATTTTGGGCATGAGAAAGCTGTCGGCGCGATGGGTGCCGCGTTTGCTCACTCCGGACAACAAGCGCAACGGTGAGTCCACTTCAGAGCAGTGTTTGACAATCCGAACGAGTTTCCGCGTCGTTTCGTGACAGACATGGATCCACTGGCACACACCAGAGACCAAGGAACAGTCGGAACAATGGACTTCACCCGGCGAACGTACTCCGAAGAAGGCGAAGACTGTCCCATCGGACGGAAAGGTGGTGGCCACCGTTTTCTGGGATTCACAAGGTGTGATCCACATCGACTACCTGCAGAAGGGCAAAACGGTCACAGGGCTGTACTATGCCAAATTATTGGGCCGATTCGACGCCGAATTGAAGAAAAAACGGCCCCACTTGGCGAAGAAAAAAACGCTCTTCCACCATGATAACGCACCGGCTCACACCTCCGCCCTTGCCACGGCCAAATTGGTCGAATTGGGCTACGAACTGCAGCCCCATCCACCGTATTTTCCAGATTTGCCCCCGTGCGACTTATTTTTGTTTCCAAACTTGAAAAAGTCACTCGCCAGGCAGAAATTTCAGTCGAATGAGGAGGACATCGCCGCCACGGAGGCCTACTTTGCAGACCTCGAGAAAACGTATTTTTAAGACGGGTTAAAGAAGTTGGAGCATCGCTGGGTCAAGTGTATCGAGCTAAAAGGAGACTATATTGAAAAGTAAATCGCCATTTCTCCAAAATTGTTGTCTTCATTTTGTAGGCTAAGTACTTATCGGACCACCCTCGTACATGAATTCAGTAGCAAGAAGCAGTTCGTCATTTCCCCGATATCGTGGGGGCGTTCCATAATATTGGCCACGACTTAATCGTCAAGGCCCTTGATCATCTCACTGTGACAGTATCAACATCAAGGCACACCCCACAAACCACAGACCTACAAACAGCGTTCCATTAATCTCGAACTGATTCTAATTTTTTTTCAATAACCTAACTAAGACCGTCTAAATTACACCCAAGTTTAATCACCCTGAATGGTGCAAGCAATGGATTCTCGGATGAACGTGGATTCTCCCATGAAAATAAACAAACAAAAGCGATCAAGAAACTATTGCCCTGCCATCTAAGTTACCATAAAACCTAGAGATTGAAACCTTAAGTCTTGGCTTTATACCACGAAAGTAAGACCTACCTCTTTATTGTGGTCGAAACAACATGGTCTTCATATATATATGGTCGGAAATCACCTCGACATGCAGACTATAGGATCACATGTCCACTCTTCTTCTAAATCGGACACCCTGCCTTAAATGCATAAACAATTTTAGATAGTGATCGTATAACGTTTAAGCTGGGAGAATGGTGATTCTACGAAAAACAGTCAAATTCTTAAATGGTACACAGTCGGCTCGATGATGAAATCAGGCATTCACACAATTAAACCCTTAAAAATGTCCTAAAACTTAGCTGATATAATATCAAAAGAACTTTCAACTACCTATCGAGGCAATGTGGTCACACACCCTTAAGCTCTGTCGCAGTCGTCACACATACTGTGTGATATTGTTGCTCTATTCCATCTTCTGAGGAAGTTACCTCTATGTGAGATCAATCCCCAGCTTTGGTAGAAAGACAAGATCAATTGGCTTACTTGGTACAACAGATCTTAAGACCTTGGTTCGAGGCGTTAGCCTTGTAAGGTGAATAAGCTGTTACATGCTTTATTGGTCGTAAACTTCTAAATCTTCTGTTGGCAGTATTCAGAGAACGAACTCAAAGAATATAGTAAATAGGTCTTCCGGGGTTGTTACGTCTGTAGATCGGCTCAGTGTATCGGTCTGAATGTAAAGCCGAAGAAAATCCAATTGATGTTCTTTACTATCAAGACCTTTAAACTTCCACGGTTAAACAGTCAATCTTTCTCCCTATTCTCCAGTGTCAAATATTCGGAGGTGATCATGGTTCTAAGGCTAAGCTGATCCAACATAAGAAAATGGGATAGACAAGCTAGCTTAGGTTTACGTATATGTATGTTTGCAGCAAAACTGTCGCTTGAAGGTGAGAATTAATCCAGCCGTCGTCAGCCCCATCTTTACCTATATCTCGTTGGCTTACTAAACTGGACAAGGATCAAAGATCGGCAAGTATTGGCGCTTGCTAATAATGAGATCAAACTCCATTGAAGAACTAAGCATAATGCTGCATGTCCTACTCTTTACATCAGGGTAACCTATGCCGTCTCAAAGACGCACGTGAACCTGACATCGACTGCCGCAGACTACATTGTTCCCACTATTTATTTTAGTAATCCGCTAATTTTAGATTACCGGCTCTTGATTTACACTGATGTCTTCAAGATGGAACTGGGTGCCTTCAAAACCAAATGCCTCCGTTACGATGGATGCTATATGGATTCGTAAGATTTCAGTCTTATGTCGCTAAATATATTGGATAACACTTTTTTTTCTCTTGTTGGAGCACTCAGACACACATACTGGTACATTGTACTGCCAGACAGACACCTTAGATGGCGTTACAGCTCATGAAGAGTTAGAGCCAAGTTTCTTTTTATTCACTTACGTTGTGTGCGATTTGTTTTTTCACATAAGTGAACGGAACCTAAAGCTTAATGCCGATCCCGAACGGCGAGAGCCGAGAAGCTTTTTCAAGGCAAGTTTACAACGGGAGGTTTTGCAGTACCTCGCCGAAGAGGGAAGCCGCGAAATAATCATTCGATGGCGTTGGTGTTATCGGGATTCGAACTCGCTCGTCTTGCGTCAGCGACCGACACACTACTCACTGCGCCACGGCGCTCTCGGATAACACATTGCTAGGCAGTCTGTTGTCAACAGTCAGAGAGGTGACGGGCGTTTCAGTTCGAACAGCCAATTAGCTCAAGAATTTGCATACGCGTTTCCTATAAGATAATAAATATAGTTTGTTCTAAAACTTGGGATATCTATTGTGCCAAATAGCCTAATAGGCGAGGATATCTTCTATCTTCCGATTGAAGTCGAGGATTGATACTAAAGTGGTTAATACAGGATTATCCAATTCGTGATTCAGATTTAACATCCCTGTTACGTTCACAGGTGTCCAATAAAATGATCATACGAACCAACATGTGCTTAGTTCAAGATTTACCATTTTCCAATATGAATCGTTTAAGAATCATTGAAGGACTTAAAATTGTGAAAACTTATTACAAAAATTATGGTTATGTAGTAGGTACGAGTATATGAAATAAGGGGCAATCAAAAAGTAACGATAAACGGGTATTATTGCAGAGCCTAATTACGTGAAATCTATTGTTTTCACTCACGTGTACCCTCACTAGTAGCGAGCAAAAACTCATATAAATAGTTCACCTTTTCTGGAAGATACATTCATTCAAACACGAGCAGTCGAAGAGATCACATCAAAATGGAGAAAAATTAAGTAAGAGCCGTCATTAAGTACCTCTGCCTGAAATAATGTCTACGAAAGAAATTCACGCTGACTTAGTGGAAATATTGGGGTACTCTACTCCTCCATATTCCACAGTTACAAGGTGGAGTAAGGAGTTCAAACTGGGCAGAACGTCGACTGAAGACGAACATCACTCCGGGCGTCCATCCACATCCGGCACCGAGGATAATATCAAAAAAATCGAAGACATCGTGCTAGATGACCGACGAGTGACCATCCAACATTTAGTTAAGATCACAAGGCTCTCATTTGGAAGCATTCAAAGTATCCTGACAGATGATTTGAACATGAAGAAGGTCTCCGCAAGATGGGTTCCAAGAATGTTGACCGACGAACAAAAAGAGAAGCGACTTCGCATTTCAAGAGCGAATCTTGAGAAATATCAAAAGGATCCGGCGGCTTTTTGCACTCGTTTTGTAACGATGGACGAAACCTAGGTACACCACTTCGACCCCGAGACTAAACAACAGTCTATGGCCTGGAAAATACCTTCTTCACCGACCCCTAAGAAGTTCAAGGTTTCAAGCTCGGCAGGCAAGACTATGGCGTCTGTTTTTTGGGATGCCGAGGGAATTATCATGATTGATTATTTGGAGAAGGGAGCTAGTATTACAGGCTCCAGCTATGCAGAACAAATAAGAAAGTTGCGGGAAGCCATTAAGGAAAAAAGGCGGGGCAAACTGTGTGCGAAGGTGTTGTTTCACCAAGACAACGCACCCTCTCACAAAGCTCAAGTTGCGTTGAATGCCATACGGGAAGCGGGCTTCGAATTGGTTGAGCACCCTCCCTATTCTCCAGACCTAGCCCCCAGCGATTTCTATCTCTTTCCTCGCCTCAAGGAACACCTCAGAGGCAAGAAATTTGATGATAGTGAAGTGATGGCTGCCGTACAAGCGTTTTTCGAGGAGCAAGATAAAGATTTTTTTTTAAATGGAATACAAGCTTTAGAGAAGAGATGGACTAAATGTATAAACTTATTAGGAGATTATGTAGAAAAGTAAATTTAATTTGAAAGAATAAATGTTGATTATCATTACTTTTTGATTGCCCCTCGTATGTACATAGATTTCTGATATCAATTTACCATGTCATGCCCATTTCCATGTTTTAAAATGACGACCTTTGATCGTTTCTGTTGATTACTAATCAGGTTTATTAGGCTTGGATCCTATGTGGGTTGTTCTTGTGCAGATTTTTTATTCATTTGACTTCTGAGACATTTTGAAATATTAGGAACATGTACTTTTTCTAGCCATTTTTTATGCGATTTAGTCTATGAAGTGATATCACACTCTTAGAGACGCGATGGCTTCTGACATCAATTGATCAAACCTTGCGACCAAATCATCGAAATCATATTTTGCCGTGTTTCCATTTCTACCCATCCATTTACATCCCCTTACCGCAATCTAAGTTAAGCAAGTTATGCTAAAAACAAGCCTTCAGCGCTAATTGCAGCTAAACACTACGATAAGTCCGATAACCACCTGTATACCTCGTAAATCTAGCCAATCTAGCTTTCAAAATGATATAATTACATAATTACCTCCCAAAAATCTCAAACAACGACCTGTAACTGTCGGTTCATAACCGCATGAATAACCCGAATCTATCGCTTCGCAATGCAATTCATTTATGAATCCACCGAAAACGTGCGGGAGCTTTAGCATACAACGGCGAACAGACCACAACGTGTCTGCCTCAGATTACATCATTAGATTTCAACTGCACGTAGCTACCCAATTGGGTCGCACCATTATGTTAATATTTACCAAAAAGTATTCACAAAAACCAATGGGCAATATGTATACCTGCGTGAAACGTGCTGTTTTTCAAATACTCGTAATACGATAAACGCTTTTACGCTCTAAGGTAGTATCGTAAGCAGTGCTACCAAAACACTTTTGGTGTTCATATATTATTAAAAAAATATGAAATGTGAAATTTTACAATATAAATATGCAAAGTTCGTGGTGGTTTTATAGTTAAATTCAACTGATATTTTTAATAAGTAATAAACTTCTTTATTTATAATATTTCGCCATTTTTCGAGTAGAGCCATGGCGCCATTGGTGAAGAACTTCTATTGTTTGAACTGAATCAAGTGCTTTTCACAGGCTTTTTTAAGGGGTGAGATGCAGTTAGATTTTTCAAAAAATCGATTTCTAAAAAAAATTCTAAAAATCGTCTAAAAATTTCAAGTCAATCCGGTAAATAGTTTTCGAGATATCCTACTATTAGTGCAGATGTCTCGAACCCTCACGGCCAGGTTGTACTACATTAAATGTCCGATTTCAAAAATTTATAACTCAAAAACTATAAACTTTACGAAAGTTTTATAGAGAAGACTTTCATTTTAAAATTGCTCAATATATATAAAAAAATAATAATTTATCTCGAAAAAACGAGAAAAATTTGTTTTTGCAAAATTGCTTAAACAATTGAATGCTGGAGTTTTCGACAAAAAATGGTGACAAAAAAACCGATTCAGCAGATCAAAATACATAAAAAATGTTTAACTTCATCCATTGAGCTCGAAATTTAACGAAAATATATTACCATATTTCGTTTTTCTCAAAACTATGTTTTTCAAATCGGTGATCACGATAATTCAAAAACCACTTGATGGATTTTGATGAAATTTTTACAGCTTATTAATAGCATATTGAAAACTAGTCTTTGGTCTTTGGATTTTCATTTTTGTTCAAAATTTATATTTTTTTTAACAAAAAAACTAGTGATTTTTGGTCGTAAATCCGGCTGTAAACTGTCAAAATGCCGCCATTTCGTTAATTTTCAAAAAAAAAAACCAAAAACAGCTACGACTAAGGACTAGATTTATTATTAAGCTAATGATTTTCATTTGTTTCTTTGATTTCGGATGATTCAGTGAGATGTTCTAATGGTCATCGCGATGCACTACTTGTGGAAAGAGGTCTAACAAAGTTGGCGAAATTGTTATAAATAATTATGTAATATTTTTTTTTTTATATTTTGCGTCAGCTGAAACATGACATAAAAATTCTGTGTATTCAATTTTATAAAAAAAACTTAATTATTATGCAAAAAAAAAATTATGAAAATACTCCTTTTTTCATGCATCCGATTGCATCTCACCCCTTAAGAAAGAAGCTCAATTCCATTAAGAAAACTCTACAGGGATTAAAACAAGTGATAAAGGGTGCTATGTCTCGACGATACGAGGGTGGTCCGATAAGTACTTAGCCAACAAAAAAAAAACAAAAATTTTGGAGAAATGGCGATTTATTTTTCAATTAAATACGTTTTCTCGAGGTCTGCAAAGTAGAATCGGCCCAATGACCCCTGTGACGGTTTTGCCCTTCTCCGGTTAGTCGACGTGGATCACACCTTGTGAATCCCAGAAAACGGTGGCCATCACCTTTCCGGCCGATGGGACAGTCTTCGTCTTCTTCGGAGCGCGGTCGCCGGGTGAAGTCCACTGTTTCGACTGTTCCTTGGTCTCTGGTGTGTACCAGTGGCTCCATGTTTCGCCGACTGTCACGAAACGACGCAGAAACTCCTTCGGATTGCGCTTAAACAGCGTCAAACACTGCTCTGAAGTGGTCTCACGGTTGCGCTTGTTGTCCGGAGTGAGCAAACGCGGCATCCATCGCGCCGACAGCTTTCTCATGGCCAAAATTTCATGCAGGATATGACCCACGCGATCTTTTGAAATGCCTACGGTCTCAGCTATCTCGCGCACCTTCAATCGGCGGTCTGCCAATACGAGATCGTGGATTTTTGTCACGTTATCCTCCGTGGTAGCCGTTTTCGGGGCACCTGGACGTGGCTCATCAAAAACCGACGTGCGACCACGTTGAAACTCCTTACACCAATTTTTGATGGTCGCCATCGAAGGAGAAGAGTCACCGTACACAGCATCCAAACGCTCTTTGATTTCGCTGGGCGATTTCCCTTCCAAAAACAAGAATCGAATCACCGACCGATATTGCTCTTTTTCCATTTTTCTAAAATCCGCGGACACTCCCGCTTCCACACGCGGTCAAAACAAAACTACGAGAATGTAATACACGATAGTAAGTTGCTCTTGCGATACTGGCGCCATCTGGCGGTAAGGCTAAGTACTTATCGGACCACCCTCGTATGATGGAGGCATCAAAACCTCCTGTAATTTTCTATGGGGCATCAAAGAAGTTTGTGGTTGGACGTTGTCATGATGGGCGACACACCTTCTCTATTATTCATTTTTAAATTGAAAATTAATCATCTAACCAATTTGAAATAGCTCATGATGGATGATTCTCTTCCAATCCCATCACACACAGCATCACGTTTTACGGCGTTAATTCTGGCTTCGAAAACGCTTGTGAGGATTCACCATTCCTTGCACACGATCTTTGATGCTTCCGATTGTCATACGTGATCCATTTTTCATCATCAGCGCATCATTGATGTTAATTCGTTCTATAATGTTTTTTGCACTTAACTCATGGGGAACCATGCACCTTTTTGTAACCAGCTTTGAGTAAATGGTTCAAAACAGTTTTGTGGTCATCTCCTAGCTCATACCAATATCGACACGGCTGATATGCTTATCTTGCTGGAATTTCATTAGCTTTTTCAGTGATTAGATGACTAGAGTGAAAGCCAGCGAATCATTTCTACACAGTAGATTTTGATAAAGTACCTTCACCGTACACGGCACAATTATTTTCTCAAGCTTGCGCAACGTTTTTGTCGTAATAATATTGCAAAATATTGCGCATTTTTTTATTACTTTTCTCCATTGTCAAACGTTAACAACTTTCCAACTTACCTTAAGAAATCAATAACTCAATGCCTTCAAATAACATACGCTCTCTGATAAAGTTTGTTCAGGAAATAAGGTGACTTTTTGAATTTCGAGAGCAAACTTCTTTCGATTTATGATTTTTTTGTTGTTATGTCGATACACATGTAAACTAAGATATGATGACATTTAGGTATTTGTTATTCACCTATATAAAGGTTAGATGAGTTCCGGCGTGCTTGGAGATTTTTTGCTATTGAAAAAATGGATCTGGATGGAAGAATCTGTATTAAAGCTGTTCAAGCTATTCGCAAATTGCCGAGAAAATATTATTGACGCCCCAGTACGGCAACAACATTTGAAACAGTGAAGAAAATTGTTAACGACCAATCGTCGAATCACTATCAGAGAAGACGCTCAGGATATTGGCTCATGTCGTGATTTTTTTAAAATTATTTTAGGCATGTAACGTGTTTCAGTAAAACTTGTTTCGAAATTGCTAGATTTTGGCCAAAAGAACCGTCACATGAGCATCGAATGGGAGATTTTAAATGACGATCCAGTTTTGTTAAAAAAAGGTCATCTCAATTGAAACGGCCAAAAGAGTCGCAAAGTTCGGGCAAATGCGAAAATTTCGCTCAGTTTTCTTCATCATAAGTTCTTGCCGGAAGTCATGTGGTCAATAGGGAATATTACCTTGAAGTTGTTATGTATCGTTTGGGTGAAGCAATATGAAAAAAATGTCCGGATGTGGGAAAAATGTTTAAGGCTGTAGCATCGCGATAATGCACCTGCTCACCCATCGTTGCTTGTGCGTAATTTTTGGGCCAATATTACTGCCGTAATCATGCCTCAGCCAGCATGTATATGCCAGAATTCACCGGACTTGGGCCCCCGCAACTTTTTCTCTCCCCTTATGAAAGGCCAGAGACTTGCCACGATTAAGGAGATAGGCTGCAACGCTGGAACAGTTCGAGGTTATGCCAAAAAGGGCCAATATCAGAAGTGTTTCGAGGATTAAAAAAACCGGCGCAAGTGTATTATAAATGAGTGAAAGTACTTTAAACGGGACAAAATAGATATTGATGAATAAATAAATATTTTTCGAGACAAATTGGAAGTCACCTTATTTTTTGAACAAACCTCAGTCAGTCTCATCAGGTGCGGTTTGACTCGTCACAAGTAGAGGCCAATGGTGCGAGGTTTCTATCCGGCAAATTTGTACCTTTAATGTGCTTCAATCAGATAGCCACCTTTACACTAGCCGCCTACTTCCCTAGGCCTTAACAAATAAATCATTTTCTTCCAATGGGGATTGAACTGCACTATCCCTCCCGAGTTCGTTCGTATTGACTCAACTAAAACCAGACCCAAGTACATAGATAATGGATGTACATCCTTATATTTGAGATTTCCTTTTTTCTTAATCAACAGTCGTCAAATACCTGACACAAAATAAATGAAAAAAAAAAAACTAAAAATAAAAGTCAAACTTAACACTTTGATTAATACCTAGACTACTACATGAACATTACATGAGATAACAGCAACTGAACAGCATAGCTACGTCCTTCAGTTTCCCTTATAAATGCTACATTTAAAAGCATATCGATTTGTACAGATCTTTGTTTAGAAAAATACTTGTTCTTCAGTACGTTCGTAGAAAAATTTCATCAACATTTTCAAAACTATTTTTTGTGTGTTTGTTGTTTGGTTTTTTTTTAAATCTAATTTTGGTTAGACAATGAAGAAGTTTTGTAGTCTAGTTCCATCCAACACAGTAAAGACAAGAAATTCGTTTGTGAAATTCAACGTTCGTGCGTGTAATACAGATAGGAAGATAGAGGTGAGGAGAATACAAAATGCATTTTGGACTTGTCTTAAATACTTTCCGCGTGGTCGGATGGGTGCTACAATTGTTTGAGCTGTTCGTATGTTATGAAGAATATAATGTTCCACGGCCCCATGCGTAGCCAGCTGGGTATGAAGCCTTTGTACAAAGCAAGGAATCCTTCGTTTCGAACAGTCTGTAAGAAAGAAGTGAAAAAATCGTATGACTGACGCAGTGATAGGAAGTATACGTACCTGAAGCGCGCAATCGAAGCTTCCAGTGTAAAGAGATGCCGCCGCTGTGCTCCCAGGCTGAATGGCAATTCGTCTTTGGTTCATAAGCCTCGTCTAAAATAAAAATCGAGAGCATGACAGCACACTTGAGATATAACGTCCATTTTAGACCTACCCGTATCACATCAATTGGCGTCGAAGCAACTGCACTGCCCAACCCAGCTACGAAACTAGATCTGCAATAAAACCAACAAAAACAGATAAGTCCCCCACCCAAGGATCATATTTCATCTACTCACATAAAATGATTGGCTACGTGATCACCAAAATTGCTCATCAAATGCAATTTACAAAAATCATAAATAGGAAGCTCGACAACAGCAATTACGACCGCCCGCTGCGTGGTGGGACCTACTCCGCGCCATAAGCCTCTAATTCCCTCATGTTTGTACACCTCGTAGAAACTTCCCGCCAGTCCTCTGCCCTCTACACCCTTCCCGTGTACTTGCATTCGCACCTTCAGCACATCTGTTGGATTCGCCAGTGCACTTGAGATAGCTCCCGCCGTACCGGCGCACAGCACGTTCTTCCACACTGGCTCTATGCCAGTTTCCGGATCAATGAGCAGACCCCGTTCATCGAGAAATTTCTTCAAATTGTAGTAAGTTCCAAACTTGATGCTGCCATATGTCGCTTGTCGCAGCACCGCAGGCCAGATCCTACAAGCCAGAACGATTAAAAAGCCAAACTAACAACAGCGACAGTCAGTACTACCCCGAGTATAGAGCGCCAATTCCTTCTTCCCTGGTTATTTTTATAAATGCATCAGTCATGCCGCGGTACCGTAATTGTGAAAATTTCCCATCAATCTTCTGACCTTGAATTTGTAGACGTGTTTTCGATGTATCAATCGGAAACGTACCTGTAAACAAGAAAACATGATGCAATCTCTATTTTATTCATGAAATCGAGTGATCCTTGTTTGCTCATTTGCGTCAAGCTTCAAGCGATAGTCAAGTGCAAAGTTGATTCGCTTACCGAATTCAGCTGTGATCGATGCCAAACCGCCGTAAACAAAAAATCGCCAGTCTCTCTCTCCCATCGTATAAAAGTTTGTGTAAAATGTCAGCGGTTACGAGAAATGTGTCCGGAATTGTTTTAGTTTCTTGTAGTTTTTTTTCGTTTCTTCAATATGGTTGGAAAGGAATCACAGGGCAGGTACTTGCGATTCTTTTCCTTCAATTTTTCGGCAGGTCCCAAGTGCATGAGGTTAACTTTAGATTACATATGAATGACATTTGAGTGACAGATGAACAGGTGTCAAACGGAAAACGCGATGGGTTCGTTCAATGCGCTGGAACGTAGTCTACAGTCGCGGGTGGTAAAAGTGTGCCATGTTTAAAAAAAAAACAGGCAAATTTAAAATGTTTTTTTCTACTATTGAAAGCAATAGAAATTAAGCCTTCGTGCTGTCTTCCATCCTTATACTGTCCTCTCTTATACGACGCAGTCTTGTCGGAGGGCTTTTTTCCTCGGTTTTTCAACTTATTATGATTTTTTGTCCACTGTTCATTTGTTTCACGTGGTCTACTCATCTTAGGCTTTGTGATTTTATTACTCGGATTAAGCTTGGAGCTGAATAAAGTTCCTCGAGTTCTTAATTATGTAGTTTTCCCCGTTCGCGTGTTTCTTCGCCGTTTCCCAGAATAGATTCTCCTTGAAATCTTATCTTCAAACAACCGAAATCTATTTAGGTTATTCTTACTCAGAGGCCAAACTCATTGCTTATCGAGTACAATCAGGTGCAAGGTCTGGATCGCTCCAAGTCGGTCAGTGACCATTTATTTTCTTCATTTACTACTAAACCTACCTCTTTTCCTGGTGTTATTGGACTTTCTACATTCTTCTTAACTATTTTCAGATCGTCATCTAATTTTCCTGAAGAGATCTCATTACGAATTCCATTAAAAGAAGTGGTGACAGGGCGTTTCCCGTATCTCAAATGTTTCAGATAAGACGTTTTTTACTTTAACTTGTCCTGGTAGTATCCGTAACCAACATCGAAATCGGAATATTCCGTGATGAATGTTGGCCTCAACCAACAAGCCCCTTCAGTCAGCACTATCTTTAACAAACTGCTTCCAATTCCCAATACCGAATTCGATAATGTCCATTTTCGTATGAGGACAGCGGCCTTTGGGGTTGAAATCGAAGACTATTCAGGCCGATAATGTAGAGATATCTGCGCTACAGAGAGGGGCCGAGACGATTAAGCTTTGTCATGGAGTTATCGTGGTTTTTAAAGAGAGGTCTCCTCTTAATCCCTAAGAAGCAGCAGATAGCAAGAGCTATTGTGTGTGTGATCTGAGCGCTGGAGTTGCATATGGAAGTCGAGGTACAAGAAGTCCTCGACTACTTCAAAATGTTGACGGTTTGCTGCGTCTTTCTTTGATGACAGTTTATACCCTCTTTTACCCCCCGACCCATTTTAACCGCGTCTGCTTCAGTGCTCTCAAGCACTTTACTGAAGTTTTTATGTGTTCGTCCAATCACGTCAATATCACCGGCGCATGGAAGCAGTTGTGCAGACTTGAAATAGATCGTGCCATTTGTATTGGCTAGTGAAAAAATTGCATAACAGTGCGTCGCACTGCCTGAATCTGTTTCCGTTCTTAATATCGATGATCTCCATAAGTTCACTAGGAACCTTACTAGACGGGAAGAATTCTCGATTATTATACTTCACAGTGAAAACGTGACATAGCTCTGAATAATTATTGATTGTCGACCTAAATTGATGAGATTCCAATCACGAAAAATGCTTTCCTCCAGTTGACACAAGAAACAAAGCTTGCCTCTGACGCCGCTGACATGCTATCCATCAACATTCTATTACACATGGATCCGTCTAAGTTCCCCAGCGGATGACAAAGGCTTCTAAAGAGAAAAAAAAACGAGGAAAACAAGTTTGATCGAAAATGGTGCTTGTGAGACCGTTTCGGCGAATGGATCACGTTACCGAACGATCTTAACTGATTTTTTGTTTGGAGTTGATATATATTTTCAGCAGGACGGCGCCACACATCTGATGAAACAATAGCTCTATTGGTTGACAAATGAGAGTGTTTGGTCTATGAACGACCTGAGAACTTGTAAAGGGTGATTATTTTGTTGCTTGGTTTTTCAGCGTTCTATTTTTGACAGTTTATACTTCACTCGTGGCACGCATTAATATTATGCATACTCAGTTCATTATGCCATTTTATCAGAAAAATACTTACATCCGAAAGAAGTTTTATTATCAAACTTTAGAGTCTGTGAAAAATATTTTTCGCGCATCTTGACCGTTTTGGGGTCATCATAATCGACCTACAGAGCAACCAATACCAGCCAGATAAGCAAATTTCGGACCAGTATTGCTGTTGCATCTGCCAGTCCTAATGAAGATTGTGATTTGCCCCTTTGTCGCCACAGCAATTGGGACTATGTTACTCGAGTACGTCTCAAACTCAAAGCGGAAGCCAAGAATCTAGGCATCATTCTTGACTCCAAATTCTCCTGGAAAAGGAACCTGGAGGAAAGGATGAAAAAAAGGATTGAATGCTTTTTATGCATTGGATGTACAGAGCAATCATCAGACCCATTTTAACTTATGGGGCCCTAGTTTAGTGGACTGCTAGCAGCACGAAAAGCTATATGAACATGCTCAACAAAGTACAAAGGTCAGCGGCTGTTTGTACAACGGGAGCCATGAGAAGCACGCCGCAAGCAGGGTTGGACATGATACTTCATCTCCTTCCCCTGGATCTATTCATAAAAGGCTGCGCTGCAAATAGCGCTCTCAGACTAAGAGAGTCCTCTCTGTGGAAGCAAGCCAACTATGGACATGCGGTCATACTTAGAATAACAGACGACCTTGGAAAGAAACATGGTTTTAGTAGCCTCGCAGCTACGACCGACTAGTCCCGACCGACTCCCGACAGAGAAGAGTGGCTATCAAACGCTGTGATCAACGACACGAGATCACTCTCATCACCGACGGATCGAAAATGGATACAGGCTCTGGGGGCGGGTTCTATTCTGATACCCTCCACAAACAGGAATCATTCAGGCTCCTTGATCTATTCAGCGTTTTTCAAGCAGAAATCCTAGCAATAGAGAAAGCAGCCAAACACCTACAGGTAACCGATATCCCACCATCGGATATCACTATCTTCGTAGACAGGCAGGCTGCACTGAAGTCAATAGAATCCTGTATAACGAGATCAAAGGCTGTCATGAAATGTCGCGACACACTGAAGTCCATCAGACACCACAAAGTCAAACTCTGCTGGGTCCCGGACCACAGCTCAATCGCAGGAAACGAAAGAGCAGACGAATTGGCCTGGCAAGGGTCTGAAATGGACATCAGCGAAGCGGACACGTCATTGCAACCACCGATCAGAGCATTATACCGGATCATAAACGCCACAATCATCAAAGAAGCCAACTCGCCTTGGCTTACAAGAAACAACAGCTACACGACAAGAACATCGTGGCTCAATATCGGAAAAACAAAGAAGCTCTTGGCGCTGGTCCGAAACTCGATAGGTATGCTCGTCGGAGTGATCACAGGACACTGCCCCATTGGAGCAATGGTCCGGAAATGGGATTCGGGATTCAGCGATCTCTGCCGGAACTGCGGCGATGAGGAAGAAACTAAGTCGATCCAACATCTGCTTTGCCACTGCCCAACCTAACCTAACCTACTTGAGTACGTGGAAGATTTTCCTTAAAAGTTCTTGGTCTGAAACCTTACAAAACATAGCTCGTGCAAGAGCCAAAGCGGAACGACCTGACACAGCATTGAGTTTTCCGTGAGTGAGCTTTAGAAGAGCTGGAGGAGACCCGAGACACGAAGCTTTTTTGGGTGAATGGATATGTTGATACACAAAACAGTAGTATTTGGTCCGATGGGTAACCTCAGGGAAAACTCTTAAGTGAGGTTTATTGAACGGCGGAGTAAATGGCCCCAACTTTTTCAAACATGACCGTGAACACAACATTACCGTCTATGGCACCCGCTATCCTTCAATGATTTTGAACATTTTTATGACAAAAATGCCAGGTTAACCTGGTCGGCATGTAGCTCCAACAAGACGACGCTACACGCTACACAGCACGCGAATGGTTGGGCTGACTGAGAAATGAGATCGGTGAGCAATTTATCGTTCGTTTTGGACCGGCGAACTGGCCGGCCGGATCGTGCGATTTTACGCCTTTAGACTATTTTTATGGGGATACATCATGATCACTTACCTATGCCGATATGTCAGCTTAATTGCAGGCTTGGGCAATATAATACGTGTTATAAGCGCGGCACCAGCCAATATTCTCGAAAAAGTGACTCAAAATGGGACTCACCGAAGGGACCACTTAGAACGTAGTCTTGGTCAACATTTGAAATACAAAATAATCCTTGAGTAAATGGCAAACATTGATTTATCAACCCAAAGAATATTTTATACACTTCTCCATTACCCTGTTACCTTTTTGACAGTTAAAAACCAAGCGCATAAAGAATCACAGATTATTAGATTAAGTGTTACGTTGTTCATGAGATTTAAAATGCCTGCCCACATTAGCGTGGGGAGGACAAGATTGGGTTCATATGCTAAGTTTTTCTCTCATAGTTTTTCTTAGTTCTAATCAACAAGTTATTCTTAAGGTCGAAAAACAGTTTTATATTTATTTTGTATGCTTTAGAATGCCGCACAGAGCCAGTAATGTATTTTAAGTTAGTTGAGATTAAGGCTAGTTTTGAGCATTTTTGTATCGCGTAGGAAAGCTCTAAGTAAGATGCATAAACATTAATTTAAAAAAAAAGGGGCAAGGTTGGGCATGAACTTCGTGGTCACATTAGTGGAAGCTTACGAGGGTACAATTCGTACAATTCAGCCTGAAGATGAAGATGGCTTTTCGGTGCAAATTCGCCTTCTCGCTCTTACTTGCTAAAATTCGTTCCCCCTTTTCAACATAATGTAGCATTTTTCTATTAATGAGAACAGGCCTAAAGAGAGCCCTTTTAATCACCAAAACTCAATAGTAACTTTTCACAAATAAGTATTGTGTTCAGGGGTCCTCCGTGCACTGAGTACTTTCCGCGTACTTTTTAAATACTAACACGGCAACAATTACCAATATTCTTCTGGGATTCGCTGTCATCGACAAGCTTTGCTTAAGGGGGCTGCACACGGTTCTAATTTTTTTAATGTTGTTCTAGGCATTGGTAGGGCGGTAAATATAAATTTGAATAATTATCAAAGAGAAAAATGGACAAATCAAACAAAAGCCGCTCTTATATATTTTTTTTTCTCATTTTATTAGTATTATCGTGGTACTTATACATTTAACAGCAATTTAACACAAAGCTAAGCATTTTATGTTTATTTCCTCTTTATTCATTTAATTGATTTAGATTTTACTTCATCTCTTCATTATCCATTTGTTTACATTCCTCTTACATCTCTTTTACACAATTTTACTCTTTTGTTTACTCCCTCTTGGTTCTCACTAATTTAATTCGGTAGTTATTAGTTTTAATCGTATATTTTGTTGATAAATTGTTTTCAACATTAAAATCGAAAAAGCAAAAAATCGAAAAGCAAAGAAAACTGAGAAAAGGTTTTGGTTCTTTGCTTTAGACTTTTGTTGAGAAAATTTTTACTATTTTTTACTAGAAATTAAATTTCATCGTTTAACAAAAGTCGGAAAAGAAATAGAATCACGAAACGAATGGCAAGGGTAAGAAGAGTATGAAAAGAACTTAGTAACGCGCATGTAACATCCAAAAGTTTACGTTTGATAATTACTATTTCCACTATAATTTCATTTTTTTTTGTTTTTCTCGTAATATATATTTATTTCTACTGTTACTATGATTTTATTCATTACTCGTTTCCTGTAAATGTAGTCTAACAGATATTTTTTCCATTTCTTGTTCAAAATTTGGTTTTTTTTTTTCGTTTTTTAGTCCAAAAGGTATTTTAATTCAAATTTTGTTCACGGTCGTTATTTTTAAGAATTCAATTTCGTCTAAAAATTCACTAGTTGCTAGATTTATTTGTTTGGAAAAATATTTTTTTTTTCATAACTATATATAGAGATGTAAAAAAAAAGTTAATGAAAATTAAATTCGAATTAAGCTAATTCAGTTATAATAATAGAGCGTAATTGTCTTAAACTCTGTTACGAAAATGTTTAGTCATCGTTTTTCGTTTTTACAAAAGTCTTAAGGATTTAAATAGTTTTTTTTTCTTCAATATTCGACGTTGTCGTTTCAATATGGTACAGAGAGACACACTTGCACGAGCTTCGTTAGTCGTTAGTCGCGTGTAAGTCAATGTAGTCATTGGTTTATAATTATTTACGATTTATAGTTCTGATCTGTTTTCTACTCGCATAAATGCTGTTCGGTGTATGCATTAATATTAAAGGATTTATAAGAGGGAAGGATTTCGCCTGAGAAATGAAACACGATCACTGTATGGCGCGCAAAAAAGGTATGGAGTGTATCAGCTTCTGGAACGAAGAGTGGGTAAAATATTTCACCCAACTCTACAGCAAAAACAATCTACAGGACAAGGAAGGAGCACCATGCAATACACTCACTCAGTGATGGGAAGGACTACAATCATCTGCAATATCTATGGATGAAATCAAACCTCATCTAGATGGGCTTTTTCGTCAAAAGAAGTGGGAAGAAGTTGTGGTGGCTAACATCAGTCGGCTTCCTAATTACCAGTAGAAATCAACAGAAACTATCACGCTCACAGGAGGTGGGCACGAGCTACTCGTAGTATCCCTACAAGACATCAAGAACACCTAGAGTATGTAAACAACCAATCCTCTCGAGTGAGTGCTCAATTATAGTAGTCACATCCGAAGTGCTTTATGCATCACCAGTTTGGGCCGGAGCTATGAAAGTGTATTCATAAAAAAGAAAAATCATAATAGTTAATCGGCTATGAGTACTAAGAGTGAGCAGCACATGCCATACAAACTCGGAAGTTTCAGAAAAAGTTTCTACAGTTTAGACAGGAGAGGCGGCTAACTCACAGCGCAGTGTGCACAACAGAAAGAAGAGCAAGTTTGATAGAGTGGCAGCAACACTGGTGCCTGTCTTCTAATGGTCGTTGGACTTACCGTCATATCCCGAGTAAAGATACTTGGATAAATCGCAGATATGGTGAAGTCAACGTTTACCTTACGCTACCGCTTACGGGACGTGGTTGTTTCCGGTCATATCTGTACAAATGTAAATTCCCCCTTTTGTCCATCGTGCACAGATACCTTCGTATTTTACACTGCCCACGACTCCAGCAACAAAGAGAAGCATTAGAGGCAGTACTGGGAGAAACACCAAGCCTGGAGAATCTAGTACATCACATGCTAGAATCGGAAAACGGGTGGAACGCAGTGAGCTCTTGTGCCAAAAATGTATGCCAATAATTGAGGAGACTAGAGCGAGAAAAAAGAGAGCGAAGTAAACGCAGAAAGCAAAGGAGTTGAACCGAGGGGACACGCAGCAAGTACGAAGTCGAAGCTTGCGATCTATATTAACACCGAGACAAGAGCCGACACTAAGGCCACCGAACGAGTGACATCAGAAATAGAATTGCAAACACTACGTCCAATAGCAAGATTTACGCTAAGAGATCGCATGCGCAACGAAGAGGTAAGAGAGATCTGGGGGCGTCCAAGATATCACAAAGTGGACAAGGAGGAGATCCAAAGAGTCTAAAAACCATGTAGTCAGGATGCCACAACAACATCGAGTAAGGTCGGCAATGAGAAGACCATCAACATCCAGACCACACGGACGCCTCACAAGTGATGGCACGAATGCTGAACTTCGGGCTCGAACGAAAGTAAAGTTGTAATCAACAGTATTTATCCCAAAAAGAAGGAAAAGGAGAAGAAGATTTATACCAGCTAGCGCTACTAGTACTAAACTCGTGCGTGTCCGACCATACAGTAACTGCGTCATATTTAAGCGACCTCATCTGGCTTCAGCTTTTGCGGGAAGCTTTTCTGTACTTCTTCAATTCGAAGAAAATTCCTCGATGATTTTGACACGGAAAACACGACCGGACGTTTCGCCAAAAAAGTTTGAAAATGAAGAATAAAGAAGAATTGGAAGCAATATTCGATGGAGATCCGTGTGAAACGCAAGAAGAACTTGCAGACCACGCAATCATTTCCAGACGGTTGAAGTCATTGGGATTGATTCAAAAGCAAAGAAACTGGGTACCATACGAGCTAAAGCCTAGAGACGTCGAAAGACGATTTTACATGTCCGAAATAAAAGGTCTTTCAATTGGTGTGGGTAGATTTTGGCAGCCTGTGGCGGCCATGTTGTTTTATTGACATCTGTCAAATCTGTTGTTTATTATTGAGTTACTGATGCCAAATCACTATGACGATTTACACGATTGAACAGCACATCTAAATAATAAAACTTTATTCTCAAAATAAGTGTTCGTCATGTTCGTCAGTGCAAATGTTGAACCCATTTTACGGTAGATGTGGTGTCCTTTGACAATCTACTTTTCAACATTTCATGGCCAACATTGAGACGACTGGGGCTCGGTAATCAATCAGCCAATATTCATACGTCAAAGATCAGCCGAGAACATTGCCGCAGTCAGTTCGTGAAAGTATACAGCCCGAGGCAGTCGATTCCTCGCTGTACTCGGCCTTTCGCAGACTTCAACTTGGCGAATTTTTGGACCTAAGCCCATACAAGATCCAGCTGACCCAGGAGCTCAAAGTTCATGACTAAAGACATTCGCTGACTGCGCTTCGAAGCGTTTGGAAGAGAACCCCAATTTTAGCCAAAAAATCATCTTGAGGCGCATTTTTGGATGAGTAAACAAGCAAAATTGCCGTATATGGGAGGACATCAATCTACGAGGCTACAACGCATCCGCAAAAAGTTACCGTTTGGTGTGGACTTTGGACCGGTGGCATCATTGGTCCGTACTTTTTCGAAAATGATGTTGGTGAGACGGTCACCGTCATTGACGAGCGCTGCAGAACGATGATAACCAATTTCTTATGACCAAAACTGAATCATATGAACTTAGGCGACGTGTGGTTTCAACAGGATGACGCTACGTGTCATATAGCGGACGCCATGATTGACATTTTGCATGAACGATTTGAGGCTGAGGTTATCTCCCCCAGAGGTGATGTGAATTGGCCACCAAGGTCGTGCGATTTGACACCTCTAGACTTTTTCTTGCGAAGTTTCCTGAAGTTGCAAGTAAGCAATATCCCTAACGTGAACATAGGCGATCGCTCAAATTCTGCCGGATCTATGCAGAAGAGTCATTGAAAATTGTACTACTCGAATCCGTGCCATCGAGGCGGGCATTTAAGCGATGTCATATTTCATACATAATGGCATACATGGATCTTTCAAATAGAAAGAGAAATTCGTTAATACCTCACACACGGCTTCTTTTATCCTATTTCAACATCTACCCGCCCTTAATGAAAAACTCAGAAAATCATACGTCACACCCGACCAACCAGTCAAATCGACTGCAAAGCCAAGGTAAAGATGTGTACTTGTGATGTGATGGGATCAGAAGTGAGCGGTGTATTATGAGCTACTGAGAAGTTGTCAAACAATCGATGGACCTATTTACTGATGCGTTTGAACCAAGCAATAAAGAAAAAACGGTCGGACTGGGACGACAAATTGATTTTCCTTCACGACAATGCTCGACCACATGTTGTGCAACGCGTTTAAATGTAGTTGGAAAATATTCCATGGAAAGTTTTGCTCCACCGGCCATATAGTCCAGATTATAATTTGCTGCGATCCAGAATGCCCTTCTGAAATGAAGTCATAGGCTCAAAAGAGTTTTTTTTTGGGCTAGAATCCAATTTTTTTTTGGCCTCAAATCGAAGATATGGAAGTGGGAAACATGTGGTTTCAAAAAGACGGTACCATCTCACACACAACACGATCCGTATTGGCTTCATTGCAAGACAAATTGGCCGGATGAGTTATTTCACGTTTTGGTGATGTGAACTGGCCTTATTTTTGTGGGGCTATGCAAGAACTTGAATTTGAATAATATTATATTCCGTTCAAAATGGTAAAATCCGGACGATATTTTGGAATCAAAACTTTATCGATCTCTAAACCATAAATTAAATTTTATTTATGTTAACTTTAGAAACTACAAATTGGATCAGCCAAAAAAAATGGGAAAAATTAATTAATTTGTATCCATTTATTTTTTCCACAAAAATATCCTTTAAAATTAACACATACACCTTGACAAAAAGGGGGTAGTACTAATGAAAAACAACGCACTAAATGCGTTTTGATTTGAATCGAACGGGGAACTATCGTAGTTGGAAGAAAAAGGAGTCGCAATTCTAGATGATCTACGAAAACAAGGACTACAGATCGTCTACAGATGAGTATGACTTGATGTTCACTGAAATGGAATTCCCTAAAAAAAAAAAACAAAATTTGTCTGTTGTATGCAGGTATACAGTAGTTTTGTATTAATTTTTGGTGATATGGAAAACTGATATTATCGTCGTAAGTGATGTGATGAAGACTAGATTCCTTATTAAATTGTCATTGATTTGAATTTACTTTTTTATGTACTGCAGTTTCGATTCGTTATTATTTGAATTTGTTTTGTCAACGGCGGGAAGTCTTACTTGTAACCTAACTCGTTTTGGTTTTTGTTTTTAATTCTATGTATATCTGCCAAATATTTATTATTGTTATTGGAAAAAATAGCTAAAATTGAAATAATTTGAGCTTTTCTAATTGATCTAGTTTTTGTTTCTTGTTCGTCCTACTTGAGCTTGATTTATTCTTTTGTTTTGTTTTCGGTTTGGAAAGGCTTAAGAATGGTTGTAAGATTAAATCTTATCTTAACGTATGTATGTTTCTTGTATGTAAATTTTGTGTTTTTCTTTTTTTTTTTTAATGTATATAGTAAAAGTAAAAAATGTTTTTTCTCATTTAATATCTAAATATTTTTGTTTTTTTCCTTCCATTATCAGTAAACTTGTTTTTTAATAAAGTTGTTTATTAAAAAAAGAAATCAGCTGGTATTGTCATATACGTCTTGTGTGTTTTATTTTTTTTTTCGTTCACCTAAACTTGATCCTAATCCTTACGTTCAAGTTGCCGAAAATAAGTAATCGCGAACATAGGTCCAGAAATATTTTTATGTATAAAAAAACCAAAAAAAAAATTTGTTTGAATGTAGAAAATGTTTTTTTTTGCTATTTTGCTTACATTTTGTTTGCTTTAGTATTTTTTTTTATTCGAAAAAAATGTGATTTAAATTAAAAAATATGTTTTTTTCGTATTGTCAACTATTTACATCCCTTGTTTTATTTTTTTATTAAGTTTATACCTTTAGTAAACTTTATACTTAAGCATTTACGAAAACAATGGTGTTTTGTTTTTTTTTTTTAATTGTGTACTCTGAGGATCGGTATTGAATCTGGTTTATTGGAAGTTCCTTAGGAAACTATCGATTTCATGGCGGAAAAGAATGAAAATAACTGGAACCGAGGTTGGTGTGCACCTATTTTAAATTTATTTAATATAATTGTTTCTTGTTTATTATTAATAACTTTTTTGTTTTGTAAAAAAGAGTGTCTTAGGCTACAATTTCTTAAATTGTAATTCTGTTTTCCTTTGGTTTTTATATATATTTTTTTTAGTTAATTGTATTTATATATATTTACAGACGCGATGGTTATCCGGATGTACGTCCATCGTCAGAGAGATTCGGGTACTATAAATCTCCTCTTTAAAAAGCTCACCCTGCGCGGTGATGTCCACAAATTGTTGATACAGTCCTTTAAATCAAATCAAGCATTTTAATAAAATATAAAAAAAATATTTTTTCTTTGACTACTTACTTCATTTAGTGCGTAGCAAATTAACGCTCATTCAATAAACACGTCGAAAGCCTTCAAAAACAAATTAAAAAAAATATTTTTCCCATTCTCCTTAGACGAAATGCTGATTGGCACACGGGAACAATAGTTAGAAAACCTATACCATCGATGGGATATACAATCGATGGTACAAATCGGGAGGGGATATATGGAAAAAAATTGACACACAGTGAGCGTGCCAAGCATCCTTTCGTCGTCGAATCGTGCATTTCTGTGTTTATAATGAACTTAATAAGTAACAGTTGTTGTTGTTGTTCTCTGCAGTTTGTCAATATAATCTGAATCTCAAACGAACCATTCATCTTTCTGGGCATTTGAGTTGCCAGATGCTGATGTTGTGGTTGTTGTTTGGGAGATGTCTTGACCTAATTGCCGGAATTTACCAAGCACCAAATGGGACGGACTTTGGTGGCCATCTTCAATAATTTGTGTTGAGTGCGGTGGTACCCTGATGGTCCCGCAGGGTGATGCCAGTTTCCCGAATTCGGCAGTGTTGTATGTTCACGGGATAGTGTACCGTGTAGATGTTTCGACGAGCCGTTCGTTTCAGCTGCATGATGCACTACAATATAACCAAGATTTGTTAGAAGAAAAAAGTGAAATGAAGAAGCTCCTAAAACGTACATTGTATCGACGTATTTCGGTTATTGTTGGAGCCGTTTCGACGGCACATGCATATGACCCATCCGGCTATACAGGTGCATATTATTAACAAACTGCAAACTGTGATTAGAACGAACCATGTCAATTCGAGGCCGAGGATCGTACTTGATGTTTGGTCTAAGGAAAAACTGTTTCAACACTTTCTAGGTCCAAATATATTTAGGGCACTTACTGTGACACATGTTGTGAACCGATTCATCGGAATTATCGCCGCAATGATTGACACCATCGCACAACAGGTCTGGATTAATGCAAAATTCCCTTTGCGTGCACGTGAAATCCTTGCACGTGTGTTCTACAAAAAAGTGTGTAAAAAGTTGAAGTAGACTTAGGCTTGAGAGTTACTGATCTTACTTGGATCCTTAACAGATGTTATCACTAATTTGAAACCATTCGCATCTGTACCCCAACCGTCGGTCGTGTATTTCAGAGTGACAAAGTTTGTTCTCGTCAGAATGGAGCTGACCGTCTGCTTAGTGTTTCGGCACGATATATCAATCTATAAAAAGAGAGTTTCGTACTAAGATTCCTATTCTTCACATAATTATGTATGGATGATGACACAAATGATCTGTACAACTTTTTGATATTATTTGATTGCTCCTATCAAAAACCTTATTTGGCAATAACATTAACAATGAAACAAACATTTTAGCGTGTTGTGATCGGATATCAGGATAGTAAGAAAGGTAAAAAAGATCTGGCAGCTGCTAAAAAATAATTAGAGCGGAGCAAGCGAAGCGAGCGAAGCTCTCATGCTGTAAGAAAAGTCAAATCTTTGCTCGTGTGTAGCACCTCGAGTTCTTGACGGATTTCTGTGATTTTTTAACTGGATTAAAATATGTAAAATTTCGCTCGTCATGACCAAGCCCAAATGTTGGCCCACAATTTTTTTTTTAATTGACATAAAAATTCTCAATGTAAAGTTTTATTTTTATCTTTTTTTATTTGGCATATAGTTTATCAAATAGACAGGATTGGTAGGTTAACGTCCATAGAGAGGGATTTTCAAAAGTTGTGGCTCGAATAGCAAGATATTATAGCGAGTGAATGTTATTGACATACACTTTCATAATCTGTACTAAAAATTACTGTACCTTCCCTGACATTTCTGATATTCGTGGCCAAAGACGAGCATATTGACATATCTAACAGACGACCTTCTCTATGTAAGATTGCGTATCAAATTTATCATGCCCTTAATTGTTGATGGGCAGTGGTTTAATTGTTGCCAACCTTGGCCTTAATTGTTGCTGGGCAGTGGTTTAATTGTTGCCAACCTTGGCCTTAATTTTTGCTGAGCAGTGGCTTAATTGTGGCCTTGCATTTGCGCGCGACCATTTTGGCGCTAAAACAATTGTTCTGTTTTAATTCCAATTAATTGCTCAGTATTAAATAATGGCTTTAAACGAATATCAATTTAGCTTTGCAGGAACAGGCAAATGTTCTGGAACTCGACAATGCCAATTAATAAATAAGTTTCATATAAGCTTAAAAAGTAAGTTTTGTCGGCCAGAAATGCATGGCGTTTATTCTAATAAATTGAACTCTAAAAATAAAAATTGCTGAACAACTTAAAGGTCTTCCGATTATTAAAGTTAGTAAGATCGCAATATTCCAAGGTTGACGATGCAAGGCGGCACATCCATACCTTTTTCCAACACTATCATGGAATCGATTTGTTTGTGCCAGTAACTTCGTTAGTTCGGGCCAACATGTTCGGATCTCCTCTTTATTTTGGCTACCATCAAATATTTTTGATCTTCCGTAAAGTTGGAAAACATTATCAAGTTCGAATGTTTGATCCGAATCCCGCAACAGTGGTCATCTCAGATGCAAAAAAGTTCCTAAAATCAATTGCGGATATGAAGAAAGTTGACATTTTGTGGGGCAACAATCAGGTTGATGTTTGATTATTTAAACTTATTTCCAGAACCGACAATTGGATAACCCTATATTTTATAGAGTTAAAACATCTGTCAATAAAATCCTCTTTTTGTCGCCTAGTTAATGTAGAATTTTGTGCTAGATAAGGACTATGTATTTGAAATCAGTTTAATTGAATTTTTTTCCCAAGAAAATCGCCGCTGTAAGCCATCGATTGTTAATGATTTGTAGAAGGAAATGCGAATCAAACACAAAACCAGCTCGTAGAAGCACTGAAAATTAGTCGCTTAACCATAGTTAAGATCCAAAAAGAAGAGCCATGGGTAAGATTTCAGAAGTTCAGCCTGATCAGCACAAAAGTAAAGATTTTTGCATCGGATTGTTATGATGGGAAGTGGATCAAATTCATCGTTCAATAAGTTTGTGGGCTGACTAATTAAACAACAACTCTTAGGCTAAATTCGACCATATTCATCAGTTCCTTCAAGAGTGATACAACCCTTCTCCAGAATTTCGTTGTCCTTTCTGTAAAACGATTTATCTTTGGCCTATAAATATCTCTCTGTTTCGGCAAACACTTCTTCATTGGAGAAACAATTCTTTCCTTGAAATCTTCTTTTTATCTTTTTCAAGGGATTGTAATCGCTAGAAGCCAATTCCAAAGAATACGGTGCGTGTGGGAGCAATTCAAGGATTGTTTCATGGTTGTCTCGGTAAAAGGACACTTTTTTGCTTTTTATTTGACGTAATTTTACTGCCTTCAAACCAAAATACAAAATACCTAAACCTTACCAGCTTCCATCTGCGTTTTTAGTCTGTTTGGGCGGTTTTCATACGAGGGTGGTCCGATAAGTACTCACCGCCAGATGGCGCCAGTATCGCAAGAGCAACTTACTATCGTGTATTACATTCTCGTAGTTTTGTTTTGACCGCGTGTGGAAGCGGAAGTGTCCGCAGATTTTAGAAAAATGGAAAAAGACCAATATCGGTCGGTGATTCGATTCTAGTTTTTGGAAGGGAAATTGCGCAGCGAAATCAAAGAGCGTTTGGATGCTGTGTACGGTGACTCTTCCCCTTCGACGGCGACAATCGAAAAGTTTCAGCGAGTTTCAACGTGGTCGCTCGTCGGTTTTTGATGAGCCACGTCCAGGTGCCCCGAAAACGGCTACCACGGAGGATAACGTGACAAAAATCCACGATCTCGTATTGGCAGACCGCCGATTGAAGGTGCGCGAAATAGGTGAGACAGTAGGCATTTCAAAAGATGGCGTGGGTCATATCCTGCATGAAATTTTGGGCATGAAAAAGCTGTCGGCGCGATGGGTGCCGCCTTTGCTCATTCCGTACAACAACCGCAACCGTGAGACCAGTTCAGAGCAGTGTTTCACGTCGTTTAAGGGTAATCCGAAGGAGTTTCTCCGTCGTTTCGTGACAGTCGACGAAACATGGATCCAGAGATCAAGAACAGTCGAAACAGTGGACTTCACCCGGCGAACGTGCTCCGAGGAAGGCGAAGACTGTCCCATCGGCCGGAAAGGTGATGGTAACCGTTTTCTGGGATTCACAAGGTGTGATCCACATCGACTACCTGGAGAAGGGCAAAACGGTCGCAGGGCTGTACTATGCCAAATTATTGAGCCGATTCGATGCGGAATTGAAGAAAAAACGGTCCCACTTGGCGAAGAAAAAAGTGTTCTTCCACCATAATAACGCACCGGCCTACACCTCCGTCCTCGCCACGGCCAAATTGGTCGAATTGGGCTACGAACTGCTGGCCCATCCACCGTATTCTCCAGATTTGGCCCCGTGCGACTTCTTTTTGTTTCCAAACTTGAAAAAGTCACTCGCCGGGCAGAAATTTCAGTCGAATGAGGAGGTCATCGCCGCCATGGAGGCCTACTTTGCAGACCTCGAGAAAACGTATTTTTCAGACGGGTTAAATAAGTTGGAGCATCGCTGGGTCAAATGTATCGAGCTAAAAGGAGACTATATTGAAAAATAAATCGCCATTTCTCCAAAATTTTTGTTTTTCTTTTGTAGACTAAATACTTATCGGACCACCCTCGTACTTTACTGTCGTCTCAGTTGATGGCTCATTTAATCTGTATTTTAGTATCGCTTTATCCATTTTCATATGCCACATGAAAAAGCTATTTTTATTGTGGTGAACCAGCTCCAAATAGTGTTCTGAATTGTCGATCCGTTGTCGTTTTTAATCGAATATGAGTAAACGCAGTTCAAACAAAGCTTTCTCATATTTTTGTGTCATACGAGTATATCTGATGCGAATCATCAGCGTGACTTCAGACAATCGTGCTATATAATCGAAATCGATACCATTAAATCAATAGGCGACAGTGCGTCTGAAATACATAGAAATACATTTTTGAAGGCGACGGCCAAAGAACACTGCACAGTGATTTAACTCGGCTGATTGATTTCTAATAAGAAAATCTCTCGCAAGGATGGAGACACTTTACTAATTATAGTCCTCAACTACCTTACTAACAGAAAGTTAAGTAATAACACAAGAGAAGGAGTTAAATATTACTAGGTCCCCACGTGACTCCCGCAAGGTTCCGTGCTGAGTCTCCTTTTATGACCTTTTGTAAGACGGCGCACTGTGGCTAACAACTAGCGTTGCAAAGTACATTCAAGAAACGAGGAGATGAGTTTGTTGCAAGAGACTGTCCATGTCAACTTAAGCTGACACAGCGAGTAGAATCGAAGAAGAAGAAAGAACGGTGGAATAATATCAATAGTATCATGACATAGACTCACACTCTGACTCCGCAAATACCATCTAACGCAGTTCCTTCCTGGCCATGGGGTCACCCAATATCTATACCAAATTGGCAATGATAATTCCCCTTATTGTCTAATGTCCAAATCAAAAGGAAGACGTGAGGCACGAAATCTTCGGCTGTAGACGCTTCATGGAATGACGATCTACCCCACCCAATCAAGCTTTACTAAATAATTAGATGAATGCTGAAATCGAAAGAATACTGGTCGGTTAGCTGGATGGCATTAGTAATAAACGTGCCACTTAACAAGTATAAGTTGCTTGCCAAGCGCACGAAGTACTACTTAATAGTGAGGGTAAAACCACAGTAACTTTTGAACTAAACTTTAGACTGTCTTAAAAATTTGTCACGTATCGTTTGAAGGTTGGTACTTCCAAATATTATGAGTTTGTCAATAGTGGCGCCATCTCTATGAACTTAATGTGTTATCCAAAACGCATGAAATCATATGTAGACCTACTCTCGTACTACTACTCGTAACTATCAACCTCGCAAGACAGAACGGACTTTCGGAACAGCAATATCGTTCTTATGAAGAAATGAGAAATTGCCTTGATGGATGGTTAGCCTCAAAAGATGGGCAGTAGCATTAGCGACGGCGTATCCATCCGTATCACAGTTAACCTACTCTTTGGTTATTGAATTCATTCATTAGGTTGTTAAGGTACATCAGTCTGTTGAGCAAGACTTTTTGGCATATTCACAATCAACACCTATTAGAATGCAGAAAAACCAAAACTCAAATTTACAAGTTTCGCATGGATTGTACGAGTAGCTGACCCCCGTCGGACAATTTCTGACTGGCAATGGATTTAACCTATATAATTTAGTCCTTAACAGCTAATTCAATGCTGCTGCTTAAGGTCGATATTAATTTAATTAAAGGACTTTGCTCAACCTAGCACTCTTTAAATTTAATGAAACGTAACGCACAGCAGGATGCATCGATTGACGGAGAATCAATTTGATTGCATCATCTATTTCTGGGAAATCACTTATGTAATATACATATATACTTTCATGTACATATTGTGCAGATACAGTTTTAACTTTTTAACTTTTTAAAGAGTATGTATTATAAGAAATTTGAGAGAAATGTTGTTTCAATAGCTAACGTCGATATCACTGTACGCATATATCATATATCTGTCTGTCCTTCTGTCCATACGCATATGTCATACATATATCTACAAACTTGCGCGAAGTGAATGTGAATTATAATGTGTCACATCCTAAAAATAGGCGGTTGGTGAATTGGGTTTATTCGTCATTACGGTTCATGTATTTGATTTTAAAATTTATATTTCATTCGCAGTTTATAGTTCACATTCACTTCGCGCAAATCTGTAGATATATGATACATATATGCGTGCAGACAGACAGAAAAGCCTTTGCATAAGTCTCCCTACCTCAGTTTTACAAGAAAGAAGACTAAAAGAAATCATAATCAGTTGTAATTGCACAAAAAGCTTTGCATGGATTTCTGTGGATATCGCTGAATAAGGAACGAGATGTACGATATCGTTGGAAGAGCAACCGTGGCAATGAGATACAAGAGTGAAAACAACAGACTACGCATTCGGGTGGATTATAACACGCTTCTCGACGTATCCAGAAAATCCAAAAAATAAAAAGGAGAAAATCTACCTACCTCGAGTGTACGCAGGAAGAAAGACAGCATGGAACTCTGCCCCACTACCCATATTGTATAAGAATGAAATGCCAAGATGTTTGAAGAGGAATTTCCTGTTTGCTTATAGTGATGACATAGTGATCGTTGTCTGTCATCAGTACGTTGAGGTTGATGCAAGATGAATTCTGCGTCAAAAAACAAAACGTTCGCATATCCGAAGAGCACAGTATTCAATGTCACCAATAGCCTAAACACCTTTGGATGAGCTACCACGCCAAATATCTGGGTATCATTACGAAAAGGCATTTTTGAGGGTTCCTCACGCATATGGTCTGCGAAATCAGCTAAAGTGGACTCTATTGGCAATACAAATTTACGACTTGCGTAAAAAAATTGAAAAATGCTGGTAAACATGGCTGAAACATGTTGGTAAACATGTATCTCTGCAAACCAGTCTGCTTTCAACGGCTAAAGGGGTTGCGTCGGGGATTTTTCGGCTTCAACTTTTTTTTATGATTAGTTGTTTGGTTTTCCAGTGTTCTATTTTTGACAACTCACGCACGAATCGTGACTTATGTTGAAGTCAAACATTCTCAGTTAGCATTGCCATTTCATCATAAAAAGACTTACACCCGAACAAAATCCATAAATTATTAAATTTTATTATCAGAACTCGTGCTCTGAAAAAAAGGATTTTGGAGCACTCGTCACAATCGACCTACTGGGCAAGCATTCAAGCCAAAGTGACCAAATTTCGCAACAATTTCACGGTATTAGAGTTCGAGCCACCTATGCGTATGAGTGCGTACTGAGGAAAATATTGCTAATGTATCAGTCATCATTGAAGACCGTGATTTGTCCATTCGTCGCCGTTCGCAGCAATCGGGATTGTGTCACTCGACTGCGTGAAGACCAAATGTCTAGAGCTCGTGCAAGAATTGAAGCCTAATGCAATGTCGATAGTGTCGAATTTTCGGTGAGTGGGCCTTAGAACAGCCGGAGGAAAATCCGATTTTCTATCAAACATTTTTATCCAGCGACGATGCTCATTTCTAGTCGAATAAGATAAGCAACATCAGGCAACATATGTAAGAGATGCCAATGCTCCCAAAAAAAGCCCTGTTTGCATTGCGGTTTATGGTCCTACAGAACCCCATATTCTATCAAAGATGACGGTAAAAGCAACTTTACCATCAATGGCACCCGCTATACTTCAATGATTTTCCAGCAAGACGGCACTGGGGTGGTCGTGGTGCAATGGTCATCATCACCGACTGTTGAGCCGAAGGTCTGTGTTCAAGTCCGTCCATAGTCAAGAACAATTCCTATACGGAAAAACCGTGCAACAACATTAGTTGTGAATGAGACATGATCAAAAAGTGCTGGCGAAGGCATAACACTCGCAGCATAAGATCACTTCAAAATTCATACCCTCTGTATGCATTTCAAATATGATACCTTAATGACATGGAAACAAAAGAGTTACTGTGAGCTACAACCAACGCAAAATTCAGTGGAATCTCTCAAATCATATCCAGGACAACCACCCCCCGGAGAGTAGTGAACGAACATCTTCGACACAAACCATCTGCACCCCGTCCAGGTTGTGTGACAAACCCCATAAGAGCGTACACACTTGAACCTGCTCGGATTATAAAAACAAAAACAAAACAAAAAACAGCTCGCGAATCGATGGACATATTGAGAATGAGTTCGGTGAGCAATCTACCTCTCGTTTCGGACAAGTGAATTGTCCGGGTAGATGGTTTGATTTGATATCTCTAGACAATTTTTTATAGGAATACGTCAAACCACTCGTTAATGCTGATAAGCCTAGGAGGATATGTGCTCTTAGCGAGATAACATATGCTTGAAGAGGTAACTCAAAATCAGACTTTCCGTATGGAATCCTTATAATGTAACCTTGGTCAACATTTACACAAAATAAATGGCATGAATTGGTTTATCAACTCGAATAAAATTGTATGCATTATTGATAACAAACGCAGGATTGTTTTGACAAATAAAAACCAAATGCCTAGAAAATCACATATTATATCTTCAAGTCTTGAGGCATCTGGAGTTTACATATCGGTATCGTTTACAGAAAGGTGTCTTTGCATTTGTCCAGTATACTAGTCGCACCCCAAACCTTTCCTTCACTCCATTCCTAATGGAACTAAGAGTTCCACTCTAAGGCATACAAACTATATTTGTCTGCACGTTCACAGACGAAAACATTTGACCTTTTCCCTAAGCGGAGCAACAAAAAAAAATAATACAACTTTAAGTTCTAGTACTTTTTTAGTCTCATTCTATATAGAATATTAGGTGAAGGCTGTTGAATACAAGGAAAAGTTTCGAGAACGGGGATGCCTCGCGAGAAGCTAAAAAATAAAACCTCATTATCCAAATATCTGTTGCATTCAGTCCTTTCCTGTTTCCTTTGTGCGTCTTTATTTTTGTTCATCCGATAAAAGACGACAATTTCATTCTGTTGTTGTTACAAATACACACACACTATCCCCGAAAAACCGACTAAGAAAGGAAGAAAAAAAAACGCACCGAACAAACCTTGAAAAAACATTTGCAAAAAGAATTCGCCGGATGGAGTGGGTCGGTGGGTCGGTGAGTCGTCGGGCACATAAGCCAGTGAAGGCGAAGTACGGAAAGGAAAAAGGCAAAAGCAAAAATGTTTGATGAATCTCTATTATAGAACGGCGGCGCTTAGCGAGTTGTCTACTCACAAGAGCTATGCTTCCGTTCCCCAAGATGCCTTGCAGCTAGGAAACGCATTTGCATAAGCAAAAAACATTTTTTTTTTCCGTTTGTTTTTAAGATCATAAATGGGTGGTTGCGAGTCGAATTTCAGTATTATATTTCAGCAACAGCAACCAACAGCTTTTGCCACCACGCAAAGCAGGTTAGCCGAAGCGCTCGTGCGAAGCAGCGTTTTAACAACCCCTGGCACAAATCGCCTTCGTCATACTAGTACTACAGAGTTGAACTCTGCCTCCAACCCCGTTGCACGCAGCCCTCCCGCAGTGATAAACTTGTAGAAAAAAACAGGGTTGATGCCGTTGGAGAGGTCGATGTTCTTTTTTTTTTTGAAACCGCGTATATGAAATGTTATAGACGTATCCTTATGCAATTTTTTTCCCCATCGGGATGTGGTGTGTTGGGGGTTTCGAAATGTAACGGATTTTCGAAGGATATAGAACGTGGAGACATTTACATCGCGAAGAGGTTTCCTCTTACAACGAGAGCCAAGAGCTTTGCTTCTATTCAGTCGGCGACTTGGGCCACTTGGAATCGAGGCAGAATCTAAATGCAAAAAAAAAACCGATGAAATCCAAGAAAATGTCGTAAGAATCCATAGAACGAAAGAGAAAGTGAAGACTTAGTGGAAATTCGTTCTTAACCTTAATTTCTTCCATACGATGCGCGACTTGTTTGGCGTGATTTAGCACTTGCCCTTGTTTTAAATGCATCCCCATACCCACCAGCCACGTCCCACAACCCACTTAGACCACACACGGAGTAAATTGTGTGTGTCAGAGGCGCGCAATCACTTTTTAAGGCGGACACGAGCATATGTAATATATATTTGCAAACGAGGTAAGCAGCAATTATCAATGATTAGAGCTTGTCGTCATCGATAGGGGGGGTCGGGCACTTACCTTTGCCGTAGCGACGGCATGGGCTCCATCGTAGATGTACAAGTGATCATTACAATCCAGTTGCAACATATCGAATCTCAGCATAAATCTCTGCAGTATCGAGTGTGTTTGAAACGTTATGATGCAATCCAGGTTACGTTCGTTCTGCGACCACAGTACCGCGCCATCAATCTTGCGATATAATTGCTGAAGAAAATGGTTCTTGCATAACGACTGCATGTAATCTGAAACAAAGAGAGACAGAATGGCTGGGTTAGAAAATCTGCCTAAAAGGCTACGTGAAATGTATGTTGAATGTGTAGACATGATACGACGTTGTGGCGAGGTATTACGAGCACATGGAACAGCCAACTACCAATCCAGCAAACCATAATTTCCGTAGTAATTTAAATGATAATTTTATACTCCCGCCACCAAAAATACCACGCGAGACGTAGAATTTCCTGCAGCAAATTTAATTGGCAAACATCCCATGGCGGCATTTGAAAGGATCTTCCCCTCTGCCGGTGCCCTGTGCACCCTCTTTCTCTTCTTGGTTTTCTTGTGTTCGAATGAGGAATTAACCTCGACTAAGACGACGACTACGAACGCTTGCAGGTGTAAACTTCTACCTCATGTAACACCTCGACATACCGACAGCATCAGGACAGCATCGTACCATCCCCTTCTATCTCACTCTCTTTGGTTTTATTTTGATTTTAAGCTTGCAATCATGGGGCGGAACTTTTAATGATGTAATTTTACGTTTGCCACTAATTAAGATAGAAAAGCAATCGCAAGTGAGTGACTGCGTTAGAGGGCGAGACAGACGTTACGTTTAAGACACTACGACCATTTCGAGGAGCATTGATGGCTGTAGAATAGGATAACGACTGCGTCTGCGACGATGTAAGAGTATAAGTTTTCGAACTTTCTTTTCACGTCGTTTAAGAGTTTTAAATGCAATCATGTCTATGCTGCTAGCTCGAGAACCTATTCACTGATCATTTCAAATCAGAATAAAATATGGTCGTTGGTGCGGCTATAGAAAGGAAACTGAAAACGAGAGGCGCCAAGATGAGTTGGGGAAAGTTCCAGGGTGCCTGCTCGTATATCCGTACAAGCTTTGTTCCTTACTTTTGTCTAATTGTTTGAGTTAAGTTTGTTGTACAGCAATCTTCAAACAATGACAGCGACACCGATGGAGTTTGGGTGTGAAACAAAAGATGGGAAGGTGTTAAAATGCAGTTAGCGGTAAGTAGCTTAAAATATCGTACATTTTTAATTAATCCTAAAAGCATTGTCGGAGAATTAGAAGCGATTTTTGGTCGGCTGGTGTTGGTGGAATCAAAAATCAGAACAGTGATGGAAGCATTTGATGGAATGAAGGGCTTAGTAAAAGTCTGCATTGAAGCAATAGCTTCCGATGAACTAATAAGAAAGATAATCAGGACATCAGCACTATACGAGGGTAGTCCGATAAGTAGTTAGCCTCACCGCCAGATGGCGTCAGTATCGCAAGAGCAACTTACTATCGTGTACTACATTCTAGTAGACGGCTACTGTCAGACGGATCGGACTCGTATTTTTTTTTTGACCGTGTGTGGAAGCGGGAGTATCCGCGGATTTTAGAAAAATGGAAAAAGAGCAATATCGGTCGGTGATTCGATTCATGTATTTGGAAGGGAAATCGCGCAGCGAAATGAAAGATCGTTTGGATGCTGTGTACGGTGACTCTTCTCCTTCGATGGCGACCATCAAAAATTGGTTTAACGATTTTCAACGTGGTCGCACGTCGGTTTTTGATGAGCCACGTCCAGGTGCCCCGAAAACGGCTACCACGGAGGATAACGTGACAAAAATCCACGATCTCGTATTGGCAGACCGCCGATTGAAGGTGCGCGAGAAAGCTGAGACAGTAGACATTTTGGCATGAGAAAGCTGTCGGCGCGATGGGTGCCGCGTTTGCTCACACCGAACAACAAGCGCAACCGTGAGACCACTTCAGAGCAGTGTTTGACGTTGTTTAAGCGCAATTCGAAGGAGTTTCTGCATCGTTTCGTGACAGTCGACGAAACATGGATCCACTGATACACACCAGAGATCAAGGAACAGTCGAAACAGTGGAATTCACCCGGCGAACGTGCTCCGAAGAAGGCGAAGACTGTCACATCGGCCGGAAAGGTGATGGCCACCGTTTTCTGGGATTCACAAGGTGTGATCCACATCGACTACCTGGAGAAGGGCAAAACGATCACAGGGCTGTACTATGTCAAATTTTTGGGCCGATTCGACGCCGAATTGAAGAAAAAACGGCCCCACTTGGCGAAGAAAAAAGTGCTCTTCCACCATGATAACTCACTGGTTCACACCACCGCCCTCGCCACGGCCAAATTGGTCGAATTGGGCTACGATTCCCCAGACTTGGCTCCGTGCGACTTTTTTTTGTTTCCAAACTTGAAAAAGTCACTCGCCGGGCAGAAATTTCAGTCGAATGAGGAGGTCATCGCCGCCATGGAGGCCTACTTTGCAGACCTCGAGAAAACGTATTTTTCAGACGGGTTAAAGAAGTTGGAGCATCGCTGGGTCAAATGTATCGAGCTAAAAGGAGACTATATTGAAAAATAAATCGCCATTTCTCCAAAATTTTAGTTTTTCTTCTGTAGGCCAAGTACTTATCGGACCACCCTCGTATGTCCACCTTGATCCTGTGGTGGTTCGTGATTATTACCAATTGTGACGATGCGAATTTCCCAAAGTCATACTTCTGTATACACAAAACAAGCACAGGACAAGCTTAACCGCAAAAACCTGGTTTGAGCTCGCATCTGACCACTCTTATATTATTATAACCTACTGAACCACGTTTACGCAGAACACAAGAACTGGCTGCAAACTTTTAAAGACATTGTCACCGAAAATTTTCCTTACCTCATAGATAACTCAATAATTTACCCTAATGACCCCATCATAAAGGTAATGAATAGATTATATAAACCGCAAACTACCTCTGGAGGCGGTTAATCTTATACTCAATACAAATCAACAACTAACGAAGCGACACCTCTAAATAACTTAAGGAACCTACTAAAAAACACGTCTTAATAACCATTTATAAACTTGGCTCCGACTTTCCAAACAAATTACTCTCCCCGGACAGCTTTTATCCCAGTTTCTCCACATCAACCACCACTAATAAATGAAAACAAATCAAGGTCCAAGTCAAATGCCAAAAAACCACAAGAGTAGCGACCTTCTTTGCCTGTTCATAGCTTCACAATCCACATCATATAATCTTCGAAAACATGGACGCAACCATCCCTATTAAGTCGAATACTAAAGACGAAATTAACTACAATACTACCAGCAAAATCAAAACCAATAAAAGTCCAGAGCATGACCTGATAAGTGAAAGGGTGTTTAAAGCACTACCTGACCATGGACTAAGGTCGTAACAGGACATAACAGTGGCAAACACTTCAAATGGTCTAGAAAACAAAAGCAGTCTTATGCTTTTGATCAAATTTCGCCCTTGGCATTAGACCTCCTAATTCTGAGCTATCCCGATATGTTATGTTAAATACGAGAACAAAAACAAATACTCCCAATTGCACATTGTTCAAGTTGGTGTTTCTCAGGGTGCCGTCTTGGGACCACTACTTTTCATGATATTTGGTTGTACCACATGAAATGTCCGATTTTTCACGTCCTCAATAAGATGCTGTTGAGTGAACTTCTATGCAGTACAACACAATAATTTTTTTTTTATAAGATGAAGTGGTATGTGTGTCTGATGTGTGCGACTTTTAGAGTCCGTTGCAAGTACAGTTTTTTTTTTTTTTCTAGGAATTTTTATATAATGCTGTCGACGGTTCAAATTCGTAATCTTTTCCTTTACAAGTTCAAACTGGGACATAATGCGTCTCTGGCAGCTAAAAAAAATTAATGGAGCATTTGTAAATATAGCGGTGAACGAATGCACCATTCGGCGTTTGGCAAGTTCCGTTCGGGAGATCTAAGCCTCAAAAACAATCCGCGTGGGAAGCCGGAAACGGCAATTGACGACGCCATTTTACAAGAAACGGTGGATGCAGACCCAACAAAAACCGTGCGGGGCATTGAACACATCATGGGAGTATCCCCCATGGCAATAAGTCGACATCTATCTCAAATGGGAAAAGTGAAAAAACTCGGCAAGTGGGTACCCCATGAATTGAACGAGGCCCGAAAACTACGCCGTTTAAAAGCCTGTGTATCGCTAAGTCTAAGGCACCGAAATGTATCGTTTTTGTACAGTATAATCACATGTGATGAAAAGTGTGACAACTGTAAAAGACCTGGGCAGTGGTTGGATGGAGAGGCAAACCCAAAGCACATCCCCAAACTTGGTCTTCACCCAGAAAAGGTTATGGTGACAATCTGGTGGACATTGAAAGGACCAATCCACTTTTCATTTCTTCAAACAGGGGAAACGATAAATGCAGTCAAATATTGTGCCGAAATCGACATAATGCATACGAAATTGGCTGAACAGCAACTTGCATTGGTCAATAAGCATGGTCCAATACTGTATGCTAGACCCATACCTCAGACGTAACGGTACAAAAGCTGCTACAGTTGGGATTCGAAATTCTTCCGCATCCACCGTGCTCTCCTGATATTTGTCCAACGGATTATCATCTTTTCCGCAGTCTGGCGTCACTTAGTCGACAAAAGTTGTCCCGGAACCGAGCAGAGGTTATAGAAGCTTTTGAACACTTTTTACCGTCAAAAAATCAAGCCTTCTTTAGAAAAGGAATAATGGACCTTGAATCACGGTGGAAGAAGTTTATAGATGTCAATGGTTCATATTTTGACTTGTGACTCACGAAATGGCGTATTCAAATAATCGTATTCAATAATCGAAGTGGAGCTGGTCAACACTACAAGTGAAATTGACAAACCATCACCTCTTATTAAACTTAACAACGAACACATAGAAACTCGTGATTACTTATATTTAGGAACGTACACTGATAGTAAACTAATATATAATAGAAACAGCTCGTATTAGAAAACAAAAAACAAATAAAAGACGAATTCCGAAAACGTTACTGGATGCCTGGTAAAAACTGGAATCATACGGAACCCATCTGGTCCTACGAGCAACCACTATGGGGTACTTTAAAAACCTCATTCAATTAAGTAATCCAACGTACACAAAACCAAATTCTAAGAATTACGAAATTCATAAAACCCTCCAGATGACGACCATCCCAAAAGAAGGAAAAAAAATCTTGAGACAAATAAGGGGTTTTTCAGTAGAGACATAACAATTCCGTATTTTAGTACAAACGCAGCGTTAAACGTTTTTTATGACCTATTGATGTCAGAACGTGAGACAGGTATCACATTTTTACCACAATGAAGTTTGCGAACGAGTAACGTTCGAAAATTACTCAAATTTAGTGCTAGAATTCTGGTCGCAATTTTAAGAGCGCTTACTCTAATTTTGCCCCCAGGTTGTAGGTGCTAGAGTGGATAAGTTCGAGTCAACATATTCACTATTGAATGTTATTATGCCAGTGAGACAATGCACCGTCGAAGTAACGAAAATATTGCAGCCGAAGCTTTTCCAGTAAAGTTAAAGGACCTTACGAAATAGCGCTAATACCAGAACGAAGTAAATAATCGTTTTGCCCTACTGGGTAGTAAGGTCAACATTAAAAAGTGTTTTAAAAAAAGCAGCGAAAAGATACTAGGCTATAAAAAAGCTCTCAAAGGCAAGCCTTGTTTCGATAAAAAAAAATGCGAGGAAAAAGTAAACTGTTTAATGGAGAGCAAGAAGCATTGGAAAGCGGTGTTACCCACACGAATTGAGGTGGAACTGCAAACCATCGAGAAAGTTAAGGAAGCGATCCAACGGCTTAAGAATAACAAGGCAGCTGAAGTCCACATAATACTATCGGACTTAATAAAATATGCTCGGGAGGAATTAACAGAGAAGTTACATGGGTTTATCACAACTATATGGAATAACGAAACTGTCTCCGAGGAATGGTGTCAAATATTCTTTTACAGAGTCTGGCCTCAGATGTTATGGAAATAACCAGGGACTACGAGTTTGGCTTCTGAAGGGCCGCCCAACGAGTGACCAGATTTTCACTATACAACAGCTTTTAGAAAAGAAATGGGAATTCCTTGAAAAGAGGACTAACTATTCGTAGATTTAAAAAAGGCCTATCGAAAATGCAACAAGAAGTTGGTGATACATGTATGCCTAAGAGGACGCCTTGTCCCCACTTCTCTTTAATTTGGTGATGGACTACGTCCAGAAATGTGATCCTTCATGGAATCGTATCCGCTCTAGCTTACCATACTTTTGGTAAGGAAGAGGAAACCAAATATATGGTCACTGACCGACTTGGATCGATCCAAACACCGTATCTGACTGTACTCGACAAACGCTTTGAGAAAGTGATCGAGTTCAAATATTTGGGCATCTCTTCTCCCGTAATGTCAAGATCGATATTGATAAAACTATTGAGAGTACAAATAAGTTCCGCCCGTTTTCAAAAGATGGCTCTAGCTGTTATAAATGAGTCATAGTGAGAGCTGATCTTGGTGGTGTCAGAGAGGTTAGACAATCACCATTCAATAACATTCAGTTTCTTACTTTAATAGGAATCAAGCGCAGATGAAGCGCATTTTGGAAGTTTATGGTGACAATGCTCCAACTGATAGATCATGGTTTCGCCGTTTTAAGAATTATGATTTCAGCTTCGCTCTGGACAATAGAACATATTCGAAGACAAAGAATTGGAGGTATTACCCGATAAAGATCCGAGTCAGATGCAAATGAAGCTTGCAGGCTCTCTTACCACATCCACCGTATTCTGCAGACCTTGCCCTTTCTGATTACTGTTTATCCCGGCAAATGCAGGCCAAAGCACGGCCAACATTTGAGGCTTTAATGAAAATTGGTTACACATGTATCATTCAAAGTATTTTCCATCGCCGGCCACTACTTTCTCCCATCTTTCGGGCAGTGTACGAATCCCGCGTCGAAAAATTTGTTCATCTTTTGAAGCGATCACGAATCCATCCAATTTGTGACTTATTCAATAGGATCAGTGTTGGTCAGCCAGGCTATGCGCCATTAATCGAAACAGGTGTAGGACTTTCCATTTTAACGTTTCCAAGTACGTTTTAACATGTTTTGCAACGTCGGGTAGAGCGTTGTCGTGCTGCAAAATCGCTTTATCGTGCCTGTCGCTATATTGCGGCCGTTCGTCTTTTAATGCTCTGCTCAAACGCACTAATTGCGTTCGATAACGAGCACCTGTGATTGTTTCATTTGGTTTAAACACCTCATAGTACACGACGCCGAGCTGGTCCCACCAAATGCAGAGCATGATCTTGGAGCCGTGGATATTCGGTTTGGCCGTCGACCTGGAAGCATGGCCGGGATATCCCCACGATTTTTTGCGTTAGGGTTATCATGATCAACTCATTTTTCGTTCCCGGTCACAATGCGATGCAGAAATCCCTCTGCCTCTGAAGCAACTGTTCACAAACACACAAACGCCGTTAAACGTCTCTTGGTTTCAACTCATACGGGACCCGAATTCCTTCTTTCTGAATCATGCCCATGGCCTTGAGACGTTTTAAAATAGCTTGCTCTGTCACTCCCACTGATCCTGCCAATTTTTCTTGAGTTTGACGCGAGTCTTCACTCAACAATGTCTCCAATTCTGCATCTTCGAAAACTTTCTCTCTTCCAACACTATGCCGATCTTCGACGTTAAAATCACCGTTCTTGAAGCGTTAAAACCACTCACGACACGATCTTTCACTAATAGCGAGACTCAGCCGCTGTTTTCTTCATATTGAAACAAAATAGTAACACCTCCCGCAAATGACGAGAATTTGGCTCGTAAACTGACATTTTCGATCGAAAACAACTTTATGATGCAGACACAAATCGATTAATGTTTGAATGGTGTTCTATTGACAGAGGTCCAAGCCAACTGCCTGACGTCTGCGATTTGTTTTTTTCGACCGCTACTTACCGTTATCGCCACATATCGGCAAACGGCGGAAGCAAAGTTGTACACCTTATAGATTTAGAAAATTGCCTGAAGGGTGTCTACGAATATGAAACTGGGCCTCTGAAGGTTGAAAATAGATTTCGGATCTTTGATAACAAGAATTTAATGAGAATCTTAAGATCATGGGACAGGACGAAGAAGCAGACGAATGGAGTAATAAAATTGCGAAGACTAACGTAGGACAAGTAGAACAGGTGGACAATGGGCAAATCCAAGAGAATAATGAGTAAAAAACCCCAGGGAAAAAACCTCCAGTAAGGCTATGCTATAGTTGGGAGGATAATATAAGAATGGGCCTAAAAGAGGTGGAACAAAAAAACGCGGACTGTATACACCTATGGCAGGGAGGCTCGGAGAAGGTTCGTCAACGAGACACTGAACTTCCGAGTTCCAAATGGCCGTCAATAGTATAATAGTAACGTAAAATCGTTGCTTAATGTAAAAAATCATAATCCCTTTCATTCATTTCCAGGGCTCAGTCAGCGGAAGGGCTGGAAGTTATTCAATCAATTCCACGCCATTCACAGACATTGGAAATCCCTCAATTCATATTGTGGCAAACAGAACGTGGCCTACATTCTAACGAGATCAAATTGACTCAAGAACTGAGGTCTCTTGATTATTTGAAACGTCAACTCGTTTCCGACTGGGCTCTGCAAGAGTTTGAAGAAAATTATGAATTTCATCGAAAAGTCATATTGAGGAATGAGCTCATTTTTGGCTCAATAAGCAAAACATGCGTAGTTGAATAGCAACAATCTCTCATGTGCTTCAAGATTTTGCGGATGCAATAATTATTTACCTGTTGTCGATTTCATGCCGGAGGTGTTATTGGACCCTATTTTTTGGTCGCTCAAAATGATCGGCATATTATGCTCAATGAAGTTTGCTCATTCCATATTGTGTGAGGTAAGAAGAGTCAGTCGATATCGAACGGACGACGGGAAAGCACGTACTTGTGCATTTCGAATATTTGGAATAAAGAAGCGTTCGTTGTCTGAATCGTGATGGTTTTCCTTTGTTTTTTTCGTCGGTTTGTCTCTCGACTTTACACATCAGAAGTGGGATAAAGAGACTCTAGTCTTACAGCGCTGATGAAAAAAAAAAAAAAAACAACACAAAAAAGGTTTTTTTTTCCTTTATTTTTACGTGTCCAGTGTGGAATCATTGGTGGTGCCGGTGTGGACAGAAGGCAAAGGAAAGAAAGGAACGAAGCGGAAACTTTTTTTTTGTGCGTGTGCAATTTGAGTGTTCACTGGAACCGTTAGCGGCGCCGTTGCGAACAGAAACAAAAAAAAATACTAAGTGAAACTTTTTTTAGGTGTGCGGAGTTTGGGTGTTGACTGGGTCAGTTTTCGGCGCGTTGCGAGAAGAAAAACACAGAACAAGGAGAAAAGATCTACAACGTGTGATTGCTTTATTTTTCGTTTTTTTTGGGAATTCGCTGAACCGGCTTGCGACACGGAAGGAGTAATCGGCTTTGCGATGGAGGGTGAACAAGAATCGGCAGAGAAGTACGCGGCAATGACGAGGGATGAATTGCGTGAGGAATTGAGGCGACTCGGACTTGAACAAGGTGGTCTTAAGGAGGACCTATTACAACGACTGAGGGACGCACACAGGCAGCAAAATACGTGGAAGGCAGCTGAGAAACCATCTGTAAGTGGCAGTGCGGGTGAAACAAGCGAGCTGTTAGACTTGCGCAAGGAATTACAGCGAGTCCAGGAGCAGTTAGCAAAAATGATGACTCGCTCGAAAGGGGTAATAGAAAACAAGGCGCCCGAAATCAGCGGTTCGGCGTCTAGGGGCGGATGCTGTGCGAGTAGCCGCTACGCAGTCAGAGATGTAGCAGATATGATCCCGGAGTTCGATCCAAAGGCGTTCACCGGACTGTCATCTAGAGCCTGAATGCGAAAGGTAGGAGACATTCAGTGAGTGTATGGTTTGGACGAGAAAATGGTGTTAATGGCAGCGACGACACGGCTAGTGGGGGCTGCGAAATTATGGAGCCAAGTACCACGATGGTATCGCTATCTGAATTTTTCCGAGAACTGTGCCGAAATTTCCCGTCAGTTGAGGATGACGCAGTGTTAACGACACACCACGCGAACGAGCACGAAGATCCGGCGAAGACCTAGAAGAATACGTGTTTCAGATGAAGGCGATCGCATCTCGAGGTCAAGTTCAGGAAAGTACGTTGGTCAGATACATCACTCAAGGGATCGCGGATGCGGAATGTGCAGAGGCATTGCGAGCGATAAAACCAGTATCCGTTGACGACATTTTGGAGAGGGTCCGCTGGTTAGTCGGACTGAGGGCCCGAAATCGACGGTCATGGGAGAAGCCCAAACAACGGGAAATGGAAAGATTCGAGACTGGACAAGTGGCAAGGAACAGAGGGGAGGTGCGGTGTTATCAATGCCAAGAGGTAGGACATTGAAAAGAGAATGTCCGGTAAGGCGAACACAACCAGCAGAAGGAAGACCAAGTACTGGCTTGGGCAGGAGTGCAGTAAATCCGCGTCAAATGCTGGTAAGGACCGATAGGACAGAATATATGAAGGCAGCCAAGGTGAACGGACGCGAAGTGACGGCTTTTATTGATCTCGGAAGTGACTGCGTCACATTGCGCAAGTCGGACGCGGAGGATGGAAACCTGAAGTACGCTCCCTTTGAAACGGCTCTTAATGGATTTGAAGGTGGAGGGTGCACTACAATAGGACGCATATACGCGGAAGTCTCCGTAGATCAACTGACGGCGCGGTGCGAGATTTTAGTGGTTCCAGATGAGAGCCAGCCGTATCAGATGATCATTGGACGAAATCTACTAGACCAACCGCAAGTCAAGGTCGAAAAATCTTTCAAGAAGCTAACGGTCATCGATACCGTCCAAAACACAACGCAGCAAGCACTTGGAGCGAATGCGGATGCCCGAATTGATTGGAAAAGGAAGCTGGAAGTGACGGAACTTTATGTTGAAAACCTCAGCGATAAGGAGAACAAGGATTTGCAGGACATCATCAATAGCTATCGAGACTGTTTCGCTATGGATGCCGAATAGTTAGGGAAGTCGAAGTTAGGCGAATGTGAAATTCAGCTGTCATCCTCTCAACCAGTTTATGTCCAACCATACAGGCTCCCATTCGGGATATTGTCCAAAGGCAAGTGCAGGAAGGAGGAGATTCCTGAGTGTACTACAAGAGCTTGGACTTACGTTGAATGTCCAAAAATGCGCCTTTTTCAAATCGGGAATTGAGTTCCTGGAATACGATATAAGAGGGGCTGAAACCGAGCGGCCGGAAGACGATCGCGATCACAGAATTACCGAAACCCCAAAACGTTCATGAAGTTCGCCGATTCCTAGGGCTTACTAGGTTTTTTCGGAAGTTTGTCCGGGACTATGCCCGGGTGGCGATACCGCTGACGGACTTATTGAAAATGGACCGAGAATTCGTATGGGCCGCTCCACAAGAAGAGGCGTTTCAACGGCTAAAGTGGATCCTAAGTAATCCCCCGGTATTGGCGATATATGATGCTGACTGCGAACACGAGGTGCACACCGATGCGTCGGCAGTTGGGCTAGGAGGAATACTATTTCAACGAACAAAAGAAGATCCAACATTGCGTCCGGTTCTGTGTATCTGCTAGGAAGGAAGGGAGTTCAAGGTGGTTACGGATTGTGAGGCGATCATCGCAACGAAGAATAAACCCAAGATAATGCCACGAGTGGGAAGGTGGTGGCTGAGATTACAAGAGTTTACATTTGAGACGGTACATCAACCAGACCGAAAAGCAGCATATGTGGACAAACTCAGTCGGCTACTGGTGGAGGAGGAAAGGAAGATGGAAGAAGCGTCCTCATTTGTGTTCAATCTACACATCACAGATGACGACTGGCTGGCGACGATGCAGTGGGAGGACCCCAAGCTCCGAACGGAAATGAAGTCGAATCAATCAACGGCAAAGAAAAGGCAGCTACAGAAGGAGTACCAACTAAAGGGGCTACGGTTGTTTCGACTTGATGGGGGAGTTGCGACGTGGGTGGTGCCACACTCAATGTATTGGCGTATCCTAGAGCGTTGTCATGATGACGCCGGACACTTAGCTGAGGAAAGACACTAACCCGAGTACGAGAAACGTTTTGGTTCCCACGGATCTGGAGCTTCACGCGCGAGTATATCAAAGGATGTGTAGAATGCGCGTTCGCTAAAAGGAAGGGCGGAATGACTGAAGGAGAGCTTCACAGCACGGATCGTGTACCCTTACCTTTTGATACGGTGCACCTCAACCATCTCGGACCTTTCACTAGAGGGAGAGGCGGAACAAGATACGTACTAGCGATCGTGGACAACTTTACAAAGTATGTAATACTTCGGGCCGTGAAGACCGCTAACACGAAAGGGGTGCTCAATGTAATGAACGAGATATCAGGATACTTTGGCGTACCGAGACGAATCATCACTGACCGTGGGACAGCTTTTACCTCAAAGGCTTTTGAGCAGTATTATGCGGACAATGTTATACAGCACGTTAAGACCGCGGTGAGGACACCCAGAGCAAATGGCCAGGTTGAACGATGTAACCGGACGATTCTGGCTGCACTGAAGTATGCACCATCTGCAGGAAAGGACGGGGCAAGTGATTTGAGGACCATTCAACATTCAATGCACGATAAATACAATAAATGGACGACATCCAAGAAAATAAGCTGCTGTTGGAGCTGGGAAGGTCGGAAGTAGTCGACTCGGATGAGATGACACGAAGGAGAGCGTCAGCCTTACAGAATATTGAGAGGAACCAGGGGATTCAGAAACGACGGTACGATCTACGACCCCGCAAGCCATTCAAGTTCGAGGTGGATGACCTCGTACTGGTCGAGCAGAAGGCAACCGCCACAGGTGAATCCCGGAAGTTAGAACCGCTCTATCGGGGGCCCTATATCGTAAGCCGAGTGCTGCCTACAGACCAATACGTAGTTAAGGACATGCCAGGTATGCAGCGAAACCAGAGAAGAGTTCGGATAAGCTTAAACCCTGGTGCAAGCTACCGGAGGAGGGAGTAGTGAACTCAGAAGAGGATACGTCGATCTCCGACACCGATGAAGAGGACAAAGATAACCCCGTACAAGAAGATCAAGAAGACCATGACGACACGGATCGTGAGGGCACGATCAATTGAGGATGGCCGAGTGTAAGGTAAGAAGAGTCAGTCGATATCGAACGGCCGACGGGAAAGCACGTACTTGTGCATTTGGAATATTTGGAATAAAGAAGCGTTCGTTGTCTGAATCGTGGTGGTTTTCTTTTGTTTTTTCGTCGGTTTGTCTCTCGACTCTATAATTGGAAGACCTGGCTCCAAAAAGATGGTGCCAAATTCAGCACAGCTGAACAAGCAGTTGATCTGTCTCTTCGCTAATCGTGTAATATTGAGAAATGGTCCGATCGAATGGAAACCTTGCTCAATAACTCTATGTCGTTGGACTTTGATTTATGAGATGACGATAGTCGTTTGCTTATGCCAAAATGTCTATAATATTAAAAGAGTTCAGGATCGAGCGGCAGCTGATAGTAAAATATTTGATGGTCACCTATTTTATGGCATATGTCATGGTGGGATAAAGCTAGAATTGTTCCATAGAATCTGAAACTCCGATTAGAATCCCTTATCCTTTAAAGCTTCATTGAAAAAGAAGTTGTTTATCAGAGCATCAAAGTCAAAACAAATGGGTATGAGTCCGGGTCATCATAAAAGCATCCATTCTAATCGACTTTTCGTACGAAATTCAATCAAAAATCAATCTGTTTTCACCATGTACTTGGCCTCTAATGCAGTCCATAGAAAAAGTCACTCTTTCAAGAGCCCGTTTCGCCCACAAAAGGGACATCGAAAACATATGGAAAGTATGCGAAGACTTACAAAGACGTTTTTCTCTTCCATTTTTCTTTAAAGCAAATAATCTTCCAATCATCCCTTTTTGATGAGGGATAATCTATTGGCTGAATTCCTTCATATCACATTGGTAAACTGTGATCGCTTATTAAACTCAACCACTAGAGAGACTGACAACAATAAGAAAGGGGAAAAAAAGGCTATGAAACTAACAATAACTAAACAGACGGCAGACGAAATAGCATCGAACAGGATGAATTGGTGGTGACTTCGAAAAAGGGAAGACTACTGCCACGCGTATTGGAGACAAGAAACATAACGAAAAAAAAGGAAACGAGGATACAATTTCAACCAGAAGGGTATTAGGAACGAGGCCGCGGTAATATACCTACACACAGGCATACCTATTCGTACTACTCATATTTGCAGATGTTCGTATCTCAGATTTAAGGAACAGAAGATGATACCGCTGCGGGTGATAGTTGCAATGGGGATTGATATCTAGATGCCAGTAGGAGCAGCCACCAACTAAGGTACATGTGAGTTCTTCTTTGATTAGGATGACATGAAGCATACAAACGTATGAACAGAATACTCCTGGTGCTATCCCACTGGTTCGAGAATAAAGTCGAGAGTTTTACAAACGTTCTGTTGTTTAGTTGTTTTCTTGTTTGCTCTGTCGTTTTTAGAGTTGAGTGATTTATCATAGCGGAAAACATAATCATGGCAACAATTTACAACATATTTGTCTGTACGTACGTGCTTGAGACATAGAGTCGTCATGATGAGGTTCGAGTTACAAGCAAGGCCGTGGATACTTTTGGGTTGCACTTTAGAATACACAATGTCGACTTCGATCTCAATTCATGAATCTTGAATCTCTAATCAATACGACATCGGCTAGATGAGCTGTTCGGGGCAGGTATGCGTAGTAACTCTGAAAAGTCGGATCTTCCTAAATAGCTATGCGTCAGTGTTAAAGGGTACAGAAAATAGATGTCATACTCGAACTCTATGTACGAAATACAATACTTCACTTAAAATTTAAAAGTCACTTTATTTTTTGAACAAACCTCGTGTTTACTCTAGCCTGTAGCACAGCCCAAGAAAACGATACTAAAATATTGAGCATACAACTTGCTTCTTGGGGGAGATGAGAAGAGGCCCATTGGTTTGAATGCGAGTAGATTGTAATACGAATACCCTTGGCGGCCTTGGTAAAGTGTTCCAAATTTTTGTCATTCGGCATATAAGAGAGTTCCGAAGAGGGGCTTAAGGCCAAACTGATGAGCATTCTTAGCGATGCGAGTATTTTAATTGAATTGTTGAAGGTGTGGAATCCAATTTGCTGTTTATGAAAACAGCTGTCGTTAAGCGTCAATTTCAATATATGTCATTTGGTTAGAGCGTGAATAACAAGATTCGTACATTTTCGTAAAATTTGGAGTTTGGTTGTTAAATAAGGGAAAAAGTACTGAAAATCGTCATATTTTAATGGGGGAATTGGTTTGCACGATTTCGATTTTGGAAGCCAAGTAGCGGAATGGATAGCTTCAAAAGTTCGCAAGGATTGAAGGCTGCTCGATAAAGACTTGTCAACGGTAGCAAAACGCTTGATAGCCATGGAAATGATTCAGGGACGTTGAAAGGCGTATTTTCACCTATGAACAGAGACTTCCACGACAGAATAGGAAGGGATTTTGGCATCTAATAGTTACTGGCAATTAAAAGTAGATGGATAAAAGTGTAGTCATGGGTTTAACCCAGCCAACCATCAACATCAATGACGAAGGCAAATATGCATGGATCCGAGCTCATGTTCTGTATTAGGTGGGATCATAAGAGAGTGGTCCACTATAAGCTGCTTAATCCTAATGAAATTATCAATATACTTCATTCGCTACCCACTACAACTAACGCGGTTGAATCGAGCCTTTAAAGAAAAGCATACACAAGTCCCATCTCACCCAGCCATTGCTTCTTTTGGTTATCACTTGCTACGATCGATGACTCATGATCTATCCGAGCTGAGGCTTACTTCTTATGATGATTGCAATAAAAAATGGGTCGTTCCCCCGACATCCTGCCCTGAAGATAGCAACAAGTAGTGGCTTACATCCTAACAATTTATTATTAAAATATTTATTTTATTATTAACATTCGTACTCTGCGGTAAAGGTTTTTCGCGCAGTTCAACCACTTTACGGTCGACATAATCGACCTACTGAGCAAGCAATTCAAGTCATAGTGACCAAATTTGGCACCAATTTCACGCTTTTGGACATCAACCCACCTGCACATATGCGCAGAGTAATCATAACCAACTGTTGAGCGGAAGGTCTGTAGTTCAAGTCTGTTGACAGCCAAGAACAAATTCTATACGGAAAAACAAAATCAGTTGTGAATGAGAGATGACCAAAAAAATGCTGACGAAGGTATGTATAACCCTCGCAGTATAATAACACTTCAAAATTCATACTCTGTATGTGAATTTCCAATATAACACTTTAATGACATGGAAAAAAACAAGTTACTGTGAACTACAACCAACGCGATAAATTCAGTCGAATCTCTCGAATCCTATCTAGGACAACTACCCCCGGAGAGTAGTGAACGAACATCTTCGACACAAACCATCTGCACCCCGTCCAAGTTGCGTGACAAACATCATAAAAGCGTAACTCTTAAACCTGTGCGAACCCTTTAAAAAAAAAAAAAACTCGATTATGCGTGGAAGATTGTACGCAAGGATCTTGATCTGATCAGCTTACGCAAGAACTAAAACCGATCGACATACCAATAGCGTCAAATGTTCGGTGAGCGGACCATAGAAAAGCTGGAGGAAGATCCGCTTTTCTATCAATAAAATTTCATCAGTGACGGAAATCAGTTCTGGTTGAATGGATATGTGTATAAACAAAACTGCCAAGTTTTGTGCCAATGCACTGGTGAAGCCATTTGCCTTTATTTTTTCAAAGATAATGGTGAAAACCAAGTTTTCAGTTATTGGCGCACGCTATCGTTTAAGGATTTTGTACTTTGACCAAAATGCATCAGTTAAATTCGGCCGATATGTGTTTTCAGCAAGGTGGCGCTACATGCCACATAGCACGTGAATTGATGGACCTATTGAAAAATGAGATCAGTGAGGAATTTATCTCTCGTTTTGAACCGGTGAATTAGTCAGCTATAAACTATTTTTTATCGAAATACGTCAAATTTACTCGTCTAAGCCGATAAGCCAGTGTAATTGCAGCTTTGGAAGACAACATTACACGTTGTTAATGAGAAAAAGCGACTCAAAAAAGAGCTCTCCGTAGGGTCCACTTCGAACGTGCGTTTATAGAAAGTAATCTTTAAAACATAAATGGCAAATATTGATTTATCAAGTTAAGGAAAAATTATATGCACCTTTGCAACTTTTCTGTTCTTCATTTGATAATTAAAAACGAAAAACTTAAAAAATCACATTTTATCATCAGGCAAGAGCACAGAAGAGAGCATCGGAAACAAACAGATCCCTGAGAATCATCAATAGCGATCCGTCTTGAAACCGTTCAGACCGAGTTGAATGTCCAGGCCCAAAAGGTAGTTTCTAATCGTAACTTAGAATAGCAAGGAGCAGTGTGGATCTTTGGTGAGTTATGCCATCAAATCACCAATAGTTATTTTGGTACGAAAATAGTACGGTCGATTATTGAGAGTTCCCTAAATTGTAATATTTCATAAGCTGACATTTTATTTGGGCCTTTTTCGGTCGGTCATTAAAGAAGATAAAAGATCAGTCAAATAGTGTCCATCTACTCGTTATGAGGCAAAAAGAGTAGGAAAATCGTAAGCATTCGCTTTGCCAGTGTAGAACTGACTAGAACTAATGAGAAAATACCGTGTGGAAGCGGGAGTGTCCGCGGATTTTAGAAAAATGGACAAAGAGCAATATCGGTCGGTGATTCAATTCTTGTTTTTGGAAGGGAAATCGCGCAGCGAAATGAAAGAGCGTTTGGATGCTGTGTACGGTGACTCTTCTCCTTCGATGGCGACCATCAAAAATTGGTTTAACGAGTTTCAACGTGGTCGCACGTCGGTTTTTGATGAGCCACGTCTAGGTGCCCCGAAAACGGCTAGCACGGTGGATAACGTGACAAAAATCCACGATCTCGTATTGGCAGACCGCCGATTGAAGGTGCGAGAGATAGCTGAGACAGTAGGCATTACAAAAAATCGCGTGGGTCATATCCTGCATGAAATTTTGGGCATGAGAAAGCTGTCGGCGCGATGGGTGCCGCGTTTTCTCACCCCGGACAATAAGCGCAACCGTGAGACCACTTCAGAGCAATGTTTGACGCTGTTTAAGCCGTTCCGTGTCGACGAAACATGGATCTACTGGTACACACCAGAGACCAAGGAACAGTCGAAACAGTGGACTTCACCCGGCGAACGTGCTCCGAAGAAGGCGAAGACTGTCCCATCGGCCGGAAAGGTGGTGGCCACCGTTTTCTGGGATTCACAAGGTGTGATCCACATCGACTACCTGGAGAAAGGCAAAAAGGTCACAGGGCTGTACTATGCTAAATTATTGATCAGATTCGACGCCGAATTGAAGAAAAAACGGCCCCACTTGGCGAAGAAAAAGTGCTCTTCCACCATGGTAACGCACCGGCTCACACCTCCGCCCTCGCCACGGCCAAATTGGTCGAATTGGGCTACGAACCGTGCGACTTCTTTTTGTTTCCAAACTTGAAAAAGTCACTCGCCGGGCAGAAATTTCAGTCGAATGAGGAGCTCATCGCCGCCACGGAGGCCTACTTTGCAGACCTCGAGAAAACGTATTTTTCAGACGGGTTAAAGAAGTTGGAGCATTGCTGGGTCAAGTGTATCGACTTAAAAGGAGAATGAAAAATGAACCGCCATTTCTCCAAAATTGTTGTTTTTCTTTTGTAGGCTAAGTACTTATCGGACCACCCTCGTATATCAACGTTCGAAAGTACAGGCGGGGAAGGAGCCACTGACGGAGCTAAAAAACGCGCAGAAAGAAAAAAAGCTGACAGTTGGAATGTCTTTATAGACGAGTGTAAAGTACAATTTTTACCATTTTTCACGAACCTCCTTTGAAACAGTTAAGGGTCTGCTGGCCTAATGGGAATGTCAGACATCGAAAGGGTGCATGGCAGTTGGTTCTGGCTTGATTGACCGAGAACATAGCTGCTTCAACCTGAGCTCCTTTGGTTTATACTCTCTGCTCTGTGGAGTCACTGGGATAAATAAGCCAAGCCCGATGCTTTATAGTGCTTTCGCCGTGTTACTTATCAAGTTGTGTCACAATATAAACCATTAAATCGAATGCTGTAGCGATTACCGAAGTAATGCAGAGATGAGCAAAAATTGAACTGGACTCGTCGAAATTGCTGTTTGTTATCAGCCAAATTCGCAATTAAATACCTGACCTTTGAGCTTGACTGAATTTCATAACAAATAGAACAGTTCGGTCTTATGGCAATGTGCACACTCATCTGCACCTAACGAAAATTTAATAATACCGCTAAACTGGATATAACCAAGATGTACAGAGATAGAGTTGCTTGCCAATAAAATAGGCCGCACAGTACTCAAGAAGAGAAACAAAGAAAAGCAAAAAAAAAAAAAACGTCACAAAAATGAGGAATAAGGACTGTTCATAGTATGAGGTTATGTCATCTACAAACTGAACTCATTTCTCACAACCCCGAAATCCTTAGGCAATGAAAATTGATTATCTCAAGGAAAATTCTTGAGAACAACTTTCATTTCCATCTTACAAATGTACGAACGAGTACTCGTATCTCACGACAGTCCTTCATACTACCTCCTACTCCCCCTCCTCAAGAAAAAGGACGAAAAAAAAAAAAAAAAAAAAACTTTGAAAGAATTTATTCCTTCTGCTTCAATTTTTTTTTCTTCCTGCTAACCGGATGTAATTAGCAGTCTATAAAAATTATATTTTTTTTTCCTTCTCGAGATGTAATTTTTGGGCGCATAAAACTTTTGATTGTACAAAGATTCTGTCAAAAGTTTTATTTTCTTAGACGGCAGATGGCAGATGCCGCCTTGTTTCATATTTCGCTGATGTACGGAGGCGACAGAGGGAAGAAATCAGATCTAGGAAGGAATGTCCTCAAGGAATTGTGCCTGATAGTATTGTATCATATCGTATCTGGCTATGTAGCGAAGTGGTACGTAATCAGATTACGGGGAAAGTGTGATCTCCTAAAAATGGTTGTACATCGTGTTATGTCAGGAAAATTGGGAACAAGGGGGAGAAATTGGGTTGCATTCCGTAACTGACAGAAATGATCCGAATGACACCAAAGCCCAATACGATTCTAGGCCACCACACTCGCTTGCCATCGTTATTTTCAATAAAAAAAAGAAAATACAAGAGAAACCGATAAGAGATACACGACTATGTATGCAGATACTTACAATGTTTGCTCTTCTCAGCCGTGACCTGGTGCAAATTGAACAATGATAAGAACACGATTAAAGTTATTATCCAAGATGGTATGCTGCTCGATTGACGCAGTTGTTCATGCTGCTCCAGCTGCCCCTCCAGCTTCTGTCGATGCCGCGGCTGCTGGTGCTCATGACGATGATGATGCTGATTATGATGGCGGATGGTAGAATTGTGGTCACGAAGTAGACTACTTCGCCTTCGTCTGGGTTCTATCAAATCCATATGTTCGAAATAATTGGATATGGATTGGAGCGGTGGCCCCGGGCCACACGATGTTGGAAGTAACATTTCTTTATAATTTTATGTGCTATATTGTCCTTTGGCTACAAGTATTCATACTAATAATTGAACTCTTTTCTTCCGTAAATATTTAGTCCAACACATTCTATTCCATGGGGGTGTGTCGATCAACAGTCATCCGATGGCAATTGTCCAAATTCCATCTGAAAGAAAACAGACAGACAACAGATGTTTAGTATTTAATTATAGAGAAGACACCCTCTAAGTTCGAAAGCTGTGGAGCCAATACAAAATATCGGCTGACAGAGAAATATTATTCAAACCATAGAAATACTAGAACTCGACGGGCAGAAAGTATATTTATAGTGACAACGTCACATTCGCTACGCTCTAATTAATAAGCGTGGAATAGAAAACAGACACTCTCCGCCACACAAACGAAGATTGTGATTAAGGAATTCTGATTACATTCATTACCATTCGACGTCCTTCAATTGCTAACTTAGTGCCACAAAGCGACTTGTTAACGACACATTGCCTCAACCTTATCCACGAACAAAACACACCAGATTGCACGTTGCACACATAACAAAACAACATCACCCATCACCACTCTCTCGCTTAATTCACTGCCACACACCACCATTCAACAATTCCCACCGAACCACCTAAGCGAATTTAGAGAAGTCTACTATCACGAACAGCTCGGGCAGTGTGTTATCACTTAATAGATCATCAAATTAAAATACAAAGCTCATCTACAGAAAAAAATGTGAAAACAAACGAAATCGAGTCGAAAAACAGCAGAAAGATAATTGCGTTTTCAGGGGCAAGCGAATACGATCCACATACGATCCACACTCGATTCACGCACACCAGTAGGCCGGCTGGACTCACTCCTCATCCTACCATGACGAAGAGGGTTTCCCATAAATCCCCCCATTCGAAAGAGACGGCTATACTGTTTGAGTGAGTAACACTTGAAAAAAGGACCCTCATCACACGCCCCCTTAACCGCAAAAAAAAAAAAAACCAAATTGGATTATTTTTTCACTTTTACAAATTTAAAATAATTTCAACACGATTGTGTCGTGATTTCGAATGCAATTTACCTCCATTTTCGTGTTAGATAATACTTTAAAGCAATTCAAATGAATCCGCACCGGAAATAAAACTCGAACGAACTTCCTTTTTCGATTTTTCCTCCACGATACCGTACGTTACGAGGCCCGGATTCGAACAAATTCCAATTTTCACACAATTCACTGCACTTTTTTCTTTACAAAAACAATACCAAACCCAAACGTATTGACGGAAAGAAAAGAGAACTATCCCTAAGGATACGACTCCATATTGATTATATTCTTTTCGTCGTTTTTCCCTTCAACTTCATATTTCAGCATTTCCCTTCGATTGAATATTGCTGATCCTTGCGGCAAATAACATAATTTCCCACACCATACGACACTTTTCTTGCTTTTATCCTTTTTTATTTTCACTTAACCAAATCCTATCTAAGCAAATCGAATTCACTTCCTTTACCGAATCCTTTTTGTTTTCTTTTCGTTTTTTTTTTGTCTTAATTTTATTTTCAACTTTTCGGAATTCGAACGTTTCGCAGCAACATTTTCACAGCCGAAGTGTTCTGCTCGTCGCCGCCGCACTCAATTAAACATTTTCATTTCTACTACCCTTACACACACATGCAAAGCCGAAAAAAAAGCCAACAAATTAAAAAACTATGCTACAGACTCACACTTGCAAGCATTTATTTGATACCTACGTTTGACGGAAGGAGATGGAAACAGGTACACAGGGTTTAGGGGACACACACTGGCGCCTTTTATCGGTGTGTACTCACTAAACTTTGGGAGTTTATTGCTTGATTTTGCTTTTTTTTGTTCTAAACTTTTTCTGTAGAGTCAGTCTGGAGGGTGCGTGAACATTTGGATTTTTCGATGCTTCCCTTTCACTCACTTCTAATCCTATATCGTAGTAACTACCCTAGTGAGGGTGGAATAGAGAACCAAGCACCCTTCGAATACCTTTTTGGTAGTTAGTCTTTTGTTCTTCGAATCCTTCTATTTATGAAACTGCATAATACTCGTACACTGGAGTCAGGCGAGTTGAAGTGAATCATGCACAAGTGAAGTTATACACCGCCACCGCTGCTGACACCAGCGAAGTCACTGTCTTCTTCTTAACCGTCGTCATCGTCATAGTGCCATAAAACGATTGTAAAGCGTTAGATGTAACAATCCCCATGATATAACAATGCGGCTATCGCATTCGTATATTATGTTTAGCTAATACGTTGTTTGGACCTCATGTTTTGGCTCATCGGTATTACTATTAGTTGAATTCCCGCGAAAACAAAAAGGAGGCAACACTGACAAAAGCACTATTAATGGTCCTATTAAGTTGCAAGGATCTCGTAGTACAACCTGGATTCTTCGACCATCACGATAACCAGCTTTAACGTCGAAAAGAGATTCGGGGAAATATGGACGCTCGAAGTTCACCCTTCAGGGCTAACTGGGTTTTGTGGTTTTTTAGTAAAACTTTTTTAAAAGACCTAGATTGATTTTTTTTCTTATCCCAAAGTTTAATTTACTCTAAGCTGCTTAATTCTGGTCTTAAATATAATGAGGTTGGCTAGCATTCGTGTCTTTCGTTCTTTCACCCTCCTGATTGCTTCGTTCAGCGGCTGGCCTTTGCCATCTCGCTCACTCTGCATGCCCGAGACCCTACCAACAGACCTCAGTCACTTCTCAGGCTTATCTTACGGTGATAACGCGCTCGGCTTTCAAAAAGATACCATGGCGAACTCTAATATAAATTACGAACTAAGTAGTGAGGAGGATTTCACCAGAGTCGTCAGGATCTTGGAACCAATCTTCTTACGGTGACGAGAATCCGAGTGGTCCAATTTTCAATGACTTGTTATATTCACCTTAAGGGTATCGGTCGATTGTGTTTTATTCGCATAGACCTGTGACTTCAGGCAACCCCACTAAAAAAAGGTTAGCGGGGTCAACTCGCATGAGCTGGGTGGCCTATTCACGTGACCTCTGCGAGTGATAACCTTACCCTCAAATCGTATACGCAAAATGTCAATTGTGGCGTCCGCTATGTAACGCCATCCTCCTGGAACCACATATCGTCCAGATCTACATATATGGTTCATTTTATCATCGTTCTGTAACTCTCCCCATTGGCGGCGACCGCCTCACTAACGTCGTTTTCGAAAAGATACGCACTAATGACCACGCCGGCCCGAACTCCACACCAAACGATAACTTTTTGATGATGCATTGTCACCTGGTGAACATCATGTGGGTTGGTGTCGCCCCATATACAGCAATTTTGCTTGTTAACACAGCCATTCATCCAAAAATGGGCCTCGTCAATAAAGATGATATTTTAGGTAAAACTGGGGTTTTAGGAAAAACCCTTCGTCTCCTATTGGCGCGCCAGACAAATGATGTCTATCCGAGTCGCTTGTTCATTGAACGGCTTCTGGAACAAGTCGCACTTACCATGGATGAACAGTAAAATTGCTTTCAGATTCATGGCTTTTACCTGGGGCTTTTAAGCAGCCTTTGGTACATTTTGAGCTTTACATGTTCGGCGACACGATGGTGGAGGACGAGCGATTCTTTCGAGGTCTCACCTCTTCAGCTGCTTGTTTCTAAGTCTAGATATTTTTTGTGTAGCTTCAGAAATCTAGGGCATCCCCTGTAGTTAGCAGGGTGTCGAAAATGTCATTATTTCTCGAGATATGCGCGCTTAAAGTATGCAGCTCGGGAGGTGCATAAATTCGAACTTGATTAAAGTAAAAGAAGATTTTGAAAACGTGCATAGAACAGCAAAGCGGCAGCACCGCTGCTTAGTACCTAATACGTTTTGTTCTGTGAGGAGAATTCACTCTGAATGCGCGCTCGCTAAAAATCGTAAAGTAACACGCAAGGTCATCATGTCTCATCCCCCATCCCAAGACGGAGGTGACACAAGCATCCGTCGCAATACCCGTCGCACTCTACAGTCGTCTGCTTCGCGTTTTATAGCAAATTAGAATCAAAAGTCCCTTATTCCCCGCCGTGACCAAACTTTTCTATTTCACCTTTCTTCCATCTCACATTCGTTCGTCTCTCGTCTCCCTTTCTCTCGCATTGCATTGCATCCTTAAGTGTGGGTGTGTGAGTTGGATTTCATAGTAATACCAAGAGATTCTTATCAGAATGGAATTGAAATGAATGTGACGTTGAGCGCGCCGCAATCGATTTTACGCGCAACGAGAACGAGCGTAAAAAGAGGGTACATTCGCCGAAGGCTCGTTTCCATATCGCCCTCGCCGTTCACCACCAAACCACCCGCATCCTCGCGGCCATTGTGTATTACAGTCAGTTCTCTTTTTATGCGGTAGATATGTTCCTCGCAAGACCAGATAAAGAAAGACGCGACTTATATTGTATAAATAGGGTTAGGTTCCATTATTAAAGTTATAAAAATTGTAAAACAAAAAATTTGTATGAAAAAGTCGATATCAGTTTAGAAAAAATCGAGTGCGGTGGAGGATTTGGAGAAAGGAGTTAAAAATTGACAGCAAATTCCAGTCAAAAGAGTATCAGGGTCTTTTCAGTCAATCAATTTTTTTGAGACTTGTTTAAACATTATCTTGGCTCTCTAGCCGCAATCGTTTGTGGACTGGTTTGAAATTGCTATCATCACTGGCATCGATACCTAGTGCACTATAAGATGAGACAGTTTCATCTTCGTTTCATCAGACTCAGCTACCAAACCCTGCGATTCGTTTTGTAAATGTTTATGAAGCTCAGTTCACGTTGGAACTCAAATGCTCGTTCAAAATCATGGTCATTGCTAAGGAAGTAGACTCCTAAGCTCCTGCAAAGGACAAGACCTCGAATTATGTTTACAGTGAATGGGGCAGCTTCGTTGTCTTCTACTTTGCTTTTATTTCGCAGCTCTTCCGTTGGGTTAAATATGTTTTCAACAATATCACTGTCACTTAAGGCCTCGTCCACCAGCAGCTCATTAATATCAATCTCGGCAATAATTTCAGTAGAAACTGTTAAGCTTTGATTAGTTTCACTCTTCTTAATAACACATCCAAATCAGGCATTTAAAGTTCCTGGTTGCAGCAGTGGCATGATTCGTGCAGTCCAAAATCGACAATTTTTCCCAAACGTCGGTAACCGTGACTGATTAATCATCAAGCTGTTTTAAAATAAATTGGGAAGTGCGTGTCATGTAAATTTTTTTGAACGTGGCAATTATGCCCAATTATTAGGTGGGAGACACCATTTCCGCACATTTTGATGCCCGAAGAGCGGATACCATGGAGCATTATCAACTATTAACAAGACTTTTGAATGGAGTGCTTTCTGCTTCATATAAACTTCTATAGAAACAATTAGTGAGAACAGAAGACGTTGTCCAAGCTTTTTCATTGCCCATCCAATGCACCGGATCCTTTCCTATTAGCGCACATTGTCTTAGAGACCGATTAATCAGCAAGGGTTGAAGTAACCGATCGCAAGAATGTCACCCTGTTTTTGGGTGGCTTAAATCCATTCGCTCGATTTTCAATCTTTGCGGTTTTGGTTCGGTTGGGCATTTTTCCCAAAATAATTCCGTTTCGTCTCCGTTAAAAACTTGATCAAGACATTATCTGCCATCTTCGACAATTCTGATGAGCTGTTCGGCAAAGTGTTTAGCCGATTATCCTGACGTTATGAAAGAATTTATTAGAAAACCAGTCAGCCATCCTGTGCTCGCGAAAAAGGGGGTAGTAGACTGGGAGATAGAAGACGGTTCCAGCTACTCCAGTTGCTCGTAAAAACGCAAAGTTTTTTTTCTTAATTAAATTTCCATCTAAAGGAATCCTCTTTTTGGTCAAGTCTTCAATCCAAATTAGTAGGGCTTTTTAAGTTTTTTCTTTCAAAACACTTTCTGAATATGATGACAATTTAGAACTTGATTAACTGCTGGAAACTACAGACTTTCTTATTGAAACTTCGCTATTTTTAATGGTTTTAGTTTTTTTTTTAGTTTTTTTTTAGTTTTTAATTCATTTTTATTCATAATTTCTTAGATCTATCCTACCTTAGACAAAAATGCTTAAAAACTAGCTTAACTATCTTAACAATCTAGATATCTTACTGGCCCTAGGCGGACACTCTAAAATAGACGTAACAACTTAAGTCTATGTCTTTCGACTACTATATCAACTTATCAATAACATTACTATATCTAGCTTAAGCTAAGAAAAATGTTTTTTATTAAAAACTTAGCATATGATCATTTTTTGTATTATATATAAAACGTAAGCCTACCTTAATGTAACTAAACCTAACTTATTCTACCTTAACTAAAATATATATATATAAATTATATACATATGTAATATATATTTAATATATGTATATATCTTTTTTTTTTTTTTTTTTTTTTTTTAATACATACTACGCTACTACTACCTACCCTACCCTACCCTACCTTACCCTCCCCTAGCCTATGTAAGCCTGCCATTGGTGTTAGGCAGGCCATGCCTTGAAGAGGCTGAAGCTCTCAAAGTGTCCACTGACGTAGCTCTCTCCAGCCACCAAAAGCGTTGATGCTGTCGGACTACGTCTCCTCGATCCCGGCGTGAGACCGATCTACAGAACCTGAGGCGCTCGGGCTCACGGAGCGCGACATCGGGTTCGTAGAGGAATCGCCGTTCCACGGAATTGCGACCCACGTGGAAGATTAGCGGTACCGCCAATCTATCCTGGATCAGCCCACATCTATCTAAATAGAGGAATGTGAATAAATAAACGAAATGAAACGTGATATAAATCGTTGGGGTAGTAAGCCCCGAAGATCAGGCTATTGACCGAAGTCATTGCTCTCGCAACGTGGCTCGAATCAGTTTGATCAAAAAATTATCTATCCGTACAATCCTGGCCCTATTGTATAGGACCTCGTTCGGGTAAAATTTCGTGTACTCAGATTCGGGTGTCCTGTGTAGCCCCAGACACATCCTGAGACATTGTCTCTCAAACACCCGAATCCTTTCCATTAAGCTGGCTCTCACATTGAACCAGACGGGACATCCATAGGCAACCATGTGCCTGATTAAGGCCATGTAGCAGATTACCTTCACCCTAGAATGAAGTTGGCTGCTATGAAACAGCCATCTTGTCAGAGCGAAAGCCCCCCGGGCCCTTGCCAGAGCAGCATCTACATGTTTGTCAAAATATAGATACTGATCCAGCACGATCCCAAGATATCTGACCACACTTTGTTCCGCCAGTGGACGCCCATCCGGTCCTAAAATTAAGAACCTGCGCCAGTTTTTTCTAGTGTCCTGAGAGGCCCTAGACAAAGGCGTTCTGAACAATATAGATTCTGATTTCTGGAAGTTGATTTTCAACTTCCAGTCATCACAATACTGCTGAATTTTTTCGAAGTCACGCTGCAAGAGAGTGACAATGACGTCGATCGTTGGACCTGATCTGTACGCGATTAGGTCGTCTGCGTACGCTATTGAATGGTGAAGAGAAACTATCAGATCGCTTAGGTAAATGCTGAAAAGGATCGGCGAATTTACCGTACCCTGTTGCAGTCCATTTTTGATTTCAAATGTTTGGGTAGAAGTCACGTTGGCAATTTTCACTACGAACTTTCTACCTGTTAACATGTCAAAAATCATATATAGCAGTGGTTTACTTATGCCCAGCCGACTGAGCTTGTAATAAAGACCTTCTAACCATACGGTATCGAAGGCTTTTTCCAAGTCAATCAGACAGGCACCCGTGCATTGGTTCTTGCATTTATTCCATTGGACATCCGATACAAGCTTCGACGCGGCATGAATAGTGTCATGCCCCGCTCTGAAACCGAATTGGTTATCCGGGATGATTTTATTGTCCTCAACCCATTTAGACAGGGCCCTATGGATCACCTTCTCGAAGACCTTGCTGATACTCGGAAGGAGACTTATTGACCGGAGATTTTCCGGGTTAGATGTGTCTTTACCCCTCTTGGGAATTGGTTGCACCACCGCTGTCTTCCAGTGCACTGGATAATATGCATTATTCAGTGCATTGTTGAACAGGATGGTGTACCTCTCTACAGCCACTGGCGGAAGGTGCCTAAGCACAACATTGGATATACCGTCGACTCCCGCGGATTTTTTCTTCCTCAATGACTCGAAGATCATCTGAAGATCTTCCGTGGATATGAACAGGGTATTATCCCCCTCATTGGCGATGACATTGTTTGCCATGAAATCTTCATTGAACCCTGTAAAACCAAGGTTCTCTGATCGCCAATGATCGATATCATTTCGTAGATAGAAGTGATGAAGCAGGGCTCTATCTTCCAGGTCGTGGTTCGGGCGAATACTATCATTCACCTTGTACACTTCCTGGAAGACAGCTCCCACTGTCGCCACCTTCTCCTGAGGATCCTCGATCACGAAGAAGTCGTCATCCAGGATGGCGCTCTCCGGATCGATGCTAACTGTTCGTAGCAAGCGTTCATTGTCTGACGTTCTCGGAAGCTTTAGATCCTGAATGTCATTCTGATTGTTTCTCCGAAATATTTTATTTATTTGCGGGAACATACTCGCGCTGTTGGATTTTACAGCACGAATTCTGTTGTTCCAATTCAAACTTACAGATATTCTGTAATTTTCCTTGATTAACTGTTGGATATTTTTAATCAGTGACTTCAGTGTCCTGACCTCCGAGTTTTGTCTGTCGGTAAACCGCCTGTACAAGAGTTTGAGTCTTGTCAGGAGTCTACTTTTTTGTCTGTGCAGTGCGTCGATTGTCGCGTTTCGGTATACGTTTGTGGTATCGTGCTGTATTTGGCGTGGTATCGTACTGTTCATTGTCTGTTTAATGACATCGTCCATTTGTTTGAGATACCTGTCAATCTCGTAGTTTGACAGGTTCCTATTAGGCGGTGGAAAGGAGGCGCTCGAAGTGAGCGCTCTCGTCAGGGAATTGGCAAAGCGCGGCCAGCACACCCTACTGTAATCGTAGGGGTGCGTTTGGACACACTCTGCCATCTCCGCGAACTCGTCAGGTACTGTGATCACGGCACATAGTCCGCAATGGTCACTGTCGTATACAATGGTCCGTAGACAGTTAATAGACTATTCGTTCGTGTCTGCCAGTCTCAGTCGAGAGTCCATTAGCATGAGATCCAGATAGGAGCCGCTCCTAGGATACGACGGACTATCCGAGGCGAGCAACTTGACTCTATATTCAATGCTGCGAAGAACCCACCAATGGCTTAGTAGGCTCCCCCTAGTGTTGGGAATGTTATTTCCCCAATCACCATGTTTGGCATTTAAATCGCCGGCCAAAATGTAGAAGTTTTCTACCGAGTTTAAGCGCAGAGATCGAAAAAGTGTCTCGAGCTCTGCGATAAAAATATTGGGTTGAGGTGCTTCAGGTGCATAGGCTGATACAATGTACATTCTCTTTCCGTTTCGGAGAGGAATGCACACAATACAGGCCTCTAGCACCTGGAACCTCCGTACTTCACCGCTATATATGACTTTATGTTTAAAATTGTTTTTAATAAAGATCGCAACTCCCCCGCCTTGAATAGCGTTGGGTCGGTCCCTTCTAATTATTCTATAAGAACTGTGCCGGATTTTGTGCTTCTGGTTTAGCTTTGTTTCGCTAACCAGGAGTACATCGAGGCTTTCGTCCTGCAACAGGTTAAAAAGTACGGCTCGTCGCTCGATCCTTATCAGTGAATTTACATTCACCGACAGGATCTTCAAGGGCCTCTCTACCAGCGTACCCATCACGACCTTAGGTGCGCTAGGCCCGGCAGAAGCGAGTAGATACTATCTACTCGGGTCGCCGTCTCCAGGATCTGTTGCTGGAGCTGCCCAATCTGCCCTTGGATTGCGAGCAAGATCGAACAGACATCCACCTCGGCCACCGGTGCCTTAGAGACAGGCACTGGGGCTTTAGGAACAGTCATGGGCTTTTGTACCGTCTTTCCCGAACCTGCCGCCATTTGGGCGTAGGTCAATTGGGATGTGACGGCTGGTGTTTGGAAGCGACCCGAGGGACGCTTCTCCTCGACCTTCTGCTTACGGGCCAGGTTTTCTTTCTTGATGTCCTGGAACTTAGGACATCCCCGATAGTTTGCAGGGTGCCCTCGGTTCCTACACAAGACACACTCGAGCTGCTCTCTATCCGCCACCTTGTCTTTCCCAAGGTCGCATTCCTCGTTCTTGTGGTTCTTTGCACACTTAACGCATTGAGGCTGCATTTCGCAGTTCGACGCGGCGTGCCCGAACCTTTGGCAGCGGATACATTGCAAAATGTTTCCGCTCCTCTTTAATGTTTCCCATGTGACAGTCTGGGACGCTAAGGTGGTGATAGTCCTTAACCTCTCCAGCTTGCTGCTGGGTGTGAGCTGTACCAAGAAGAAGGGAATAACTCGCTTCTCCCGTCGGGAGCTCACCGTAGCGAATGGCTTAACCCCCACGAATTTGAAGTCGTCACTCTCGAACTCTTTGAGCTCTGAGAGCATTTCCTCGGGGTCTGCAATCGACTCCACGCCTTTAAGGATCATTGTCCGCAACCTCTCGGCCTTCGGCGTGAAGGAGAAAAACTCCGTTGTGGACTCCTTTAATAAGCTTTTTATACGCTTATGCTGCTCCAGTGTCTTGCACCGAACAGCATAGCGTTTTTGGCCTAAACATTTGATTTCAAAATTGCCTACACCAATAGCATACTTACAGAGATCGATGGTCTCTCGTAGGGCCGTGGTATAGGTGAAGATGGGTGGCACTTTCTCCTGTTTAGGACGTTGCTGCTGCTTCTGCCGCTGCGGCTGTTGTTGTTGCTGCTGCTGTTGCGGCGGCTGTTTCTGCTGCTGTTGTTGCGGCTGTCGTTGTTGCTGCTGTTTCTGCTGCTGTGGCTGTTGTTGTTGCTGCTGCTTTTTTTGCGGCTTCTGTTGTTGTTGCTGCTTTTGCTGTGGGGCGGCTGTTGCCTGCTCTAAATCCCTCTTCTTTATTTCCTTCAGCTTATCAACTACGGCCTGCAGCTGGGCACGTAGCATACGCTCTTTCTGCTCCAGTTCGCTACGCTCTTCCTCCGTAGCCGAATATAAAAGGGGGGCGAAGGGGTTATTGTCTCCCGTGTAGCGACCTTCCCTACCATAGGAAAGGTAGGCAATATCCGCTTCCACGGGGATCGCTGGTTTTGGTTGTTGTTGTAGAGCTGCTTCCGACGTTGATGGTGATGGCGCCCCTTTGCTCGCTTCGACCTGCAGCTTTTCAGTCGAAGTAGTGAGGGAGGGGCGCTTAGTTAGATTGGGCTTCGGGTTGACCCTTCTGCGCCTCTTCATGACGACGGTCGGTGTTGCGAAATCGGATGATAAATCACCCGATTCCGACTCCGTACGACGCACGGGTGGCCCCGCCGTCTCCCGACATCCTCCTCCTGCTACTTCCAACTAATTGAGAAGCAGCAGAAAGAAACAGAGAAAACACACACAAAAAACTTTCCTCCCGACTTGGGATCCGAACCGGCGACCTTCCGACTGCGGGTCGAGCACTTAACCACCGGGCTAATTGGGGTTCCGCGAATATTTCGCCTAAATGCGCACTTATACCTTTTTATTGTTTTTTGTTTATATCGCAAACAAGCCGAAACACTACCTTCCACTTCACTGGTCTGTGATCAACTGCTATTTTTAATGGCTCTCATGGTAGATGCACCGTAACCAAACTGCTTTCCAATATCTGAAGATCGTTTGCCATTTGGTAGGCGATCTAAAATTGCAATTTTTATTTCCAAAGAAATAGTTTCTCGTTGCCGCTTCCTTCTTTCCATCGTATAAAATCAAATTTTTATTTTAAAATTGGAAACCTCCTAACAATAAATAGTTTGACAATAAACCTCCCCTGATAATGGATAAAACCGCTCTACACTCAATAAAACTCTCTTTTCTACGACAGATACATTCCTGAGGAAATCGTATAAAAAACAAAAAACCGCACAAAAAAACCACGACTCCAACTGTATAGGTAGAAATACGTTCCATTATTTTGGGAAAGCTCATAAGACTTAAAGCTCAACTTCAAAGCTGAAAAATGTTTTCAAGTGAAGTTCGCTTTTATTTCTTTTCCCTCCTTGTTATCCTTTCGTTGTGTGGCCAGATGTAAAAAAGGGGTTGTGCCTGAACTATACAGTGCGCGAATAAAATATAGCCCAACATGTAATTGAGCAACTCATTTCAAATTTAAACTGGGTACTTTGGGTGGCATTGGGTAGAGGAAAAAAAGTTCATTAGTGCCGATATAAAGGTAACTACAAAACTGCTTCAAGAAAATTTCAAAATTGCATTCGCATTCTCAAAAACTTATTTGTTTTTAAAATTATTTAGTTATTTAACGAAATAACCAAAATTCCACTAGTTTAGTCTAGAAAAAATAATTTAATAAGAATTTAAAAGAAAAACTTTTTTTTTGCTTGTTATGGATAACCTAGTACAAACAAAATCAAATACATAAAGGGTTTTGAATGAAGGTAAAAGATGTTGAAAAGAAGAAACCACACAAGATCCAACTTAATAGGTCAGATCTGAACTCGCGTCAACTGTTTGTATCAAAATCCTGTCGTGAAAGAAGATGTGGAAGCCGGGAGAGGTGATCGACTATAAGCAATACGGGGCGTATACGTAACATTTTCAATTTTTTGTACCTGCTCCACTACCACCTCAGGCAGCTAGTTTAGGTTAAAAAAGTTTTGGCCGAAATGAAGCACACACCGCGACTACTGTACGAATGTTTATGCAAAAATTCGTGAGACTGGTATGCTAGTGGACAACACTCATGATCCCCGTCGCCGTACGGTGCGCACAGATCAGAATGTGACTGCTATGGGCGAGAGTGTGAGACACAAATCACGAAATCAACTCTCGGATTATTCGCTTACAAGGCCCGATTGACTCAGTAATTGAGGGCGCGACCATCCGCTTCGTTATCGCTTCACAGTTTTGGCCTTAGAGCAGCTTGAATTGGACAACGATTTTGGGCGACAAATCATCTTTCTGAGTGGTGGCATCATTGGACCATTTTTCTTCGAAAATGAGGCTGGGAATAACGTTTATGTCTACTGTGGGCGTTGCAGAGACATGTTAACCGACTTTTTTTTACTGACAGTGAAGGCATGGATTTGGACGACCTCTGGTTCATACAGGACGGCGCGCAATGCCACACGGTCCATGCCACAATCGATTTTTTGCGCACCAAATTAATTAGCTGTCTTGGCGATATCAATTGGCCGATTTGGAGCTGCTGTTTGAACCCTTTGGACTTTTTTCTATGGGGAACCATGAAGGATCAATGTTATGCCAACAATCCGGAAACAATTCAAGCACCTAAGACCAATATCATCCAAGCAATTCGTGAGCTACAGCCCGAAGCCATCAGCAAGGTCTTTTAAAATTGTGGTACAAGATTGCACTACTGCGGAGCCAGTTGGAATAGGTTGGAATTTTATAGGTATGGAGGAGTTAATTATATAAATCGTAAAGTAGGTTAAACCTCCATAAAGGAAATACGAAGGACTGGATAACTGGATGTTAGTTATTGTTAAAGATAGAAGTGAATAGAGTGCATTTGGCTTAGATGGCCGAGGTAAGGTAAGGCGTAAAGCAAATGCCAATCACAAAGAATGTGTTTGACCGGTAATTTGGTCTTTATGTTGTAGATGAAGGTATGGATCGAATGGTGCTGGAAAAATAGTATAACTTACAGGTTACGATCCCAAACCTAAAGCTCGGATTCTTTAGGAACAGTGGTTATAGGATTGTCAAAAAATTATCCAAGCCCACAGAGTCCAGACTTTAAACCTAATATAGCTTAGGAAACATCTAATGGCCAACAAGTAGGATCTTAAGAAAGTACAGATTGAGGGAAAGACCACTTAAAAGGGTAAAATTGTTTACCTCCTCCCCGTAATAATTCGCTTTTTGGAAGGGGATCGCGAAAAGAGTAAATATAAACAGCGAAATGTTGTGTTCCGTCATCAACACTTAACGTTGAACATTACGATTACGAGCGCAATATGTTACTTTACCGTCATTTGAATAGGCTTTTTTACGATGATTTTATAGGTTTCCGCGATAAAAATATATCATGCCAACAATAACCCATACTCGCACTGACGGGGGACAGATAGTAAAAGATTTACATTTGATAAAGTAAATCGAATTCCAAAAACAAAAAAAAATACAAAAAACCATATTAAACACGGCCTTGATCTAATCGAGTGGCCCCTAGTAATCAGACTCGTAATCGGAATGATTAGTGTTTTAGTTGTCGCGCGACGACGCGCGTTGCATAGCTTCGTTCTGGACTTCTAGTTGGCATTTTGGATCAATGGTTATCACAACTTAATTGGCTTGGAATATACCGGTAATAGAAAACCCGTCGAAGTTGGGCGGATTTTTGCTTAATGGTATTCGAGCCAATAAGTTCAGTACTGGAAATGTCGTTTTATCTTTTTTTGTTTTTGTTTTTTTCGGGTTTTTTTTTTATTTCCTTTGGTGCATAATTGATTTTGAGGATTAATTTATGACAGAGTACCTTTTGAGTTGCTTGTGGCAGTTGAAAATTCAGACTCATTCTGGCGAATAATGAACTATTCAACAAGGAGTTTCAGTTCAAATTTGTTGCCGTTGATATAAGGATTAACATCGAACGCACTTGAGACACTCATAGAAAGAAATCAAATGTAAAAAAAGCAAATATTTGTTCAACATTTGCATACGTTTGAAAATTTGGCAATGGCTTAGAGTGGTCTCGAAACTATACCCTTGCGCGAAAAGTGCATTTTGCATGCATATGCAGTTTATAGGCAAGTGATCCATAACATTAGCTAGCGAGACCATTCCAAGCACGATAAGATCTTGTCTACTAGACCGTCATAAGATTGACGTACGTATTTCGCGTAGCTATTCATAGAACTGTAACTTACATTGGACCCTCTGATCTTATCGCGAACGAGTGCAGTTGAAGCGTGTTATTTTCAAGGTGCGGTTGATAAGAGAATCAAGTATGGTTCTGGTGATAGACACGATTAGAATGTAGTTAGATGATTGTCGGTGACATTGCTATCTTGTAGATCAGTCAGCGATGAACTCTAGTCTATGATGGGGGTCATGCCCGGTTGCTAGGTTCTCAGGTCTTTTTGACTTTTTCATGACGATCGGTTTTATCTTGTTGCCTAGTTGCGCTTTTACGCAGACGGTGCATGTATAGTTTGAATTTCTTCTGCTCGAGAGCTACATACCGTTGTCACACCGTTGTTTGGAAACCGTATACTGACCATATCTCCTGACCATTGGGTATAATAGAGCACCACCAATTGAGTATCAAACCCTGTGGTTGAACCGCTCAAGGCGGTAATCAGCCGCATAGCCCGACATTTGGAGGACTCTATTAAGATCTCCAGGTAAGGGATTGTGCTTAAGGACAAAATCGTTCAGAGGCGACCAACAGGCTCAAATACAGCCGAATTACACAAACGTTTAAAAGCCAACGAGTTTCAGTTTTTTACTTGGAAGGTAAGGTCCCTTAACAGACAGACATCTTAGAACGAGTCAGGAGAAAGCGCCCACGTCAAAAAAGAGATTCAGGTTGGTGACTTGTGACACGACTCTCACATCACAAAATCCATAGAGAAACCTGCCGTGATTACACTACGATTGAAGTCAGATACTGCTCCAGCGACCTGGATGTCTGAATCTTCCGAAGCTAGCCAACATCGACTTGGATCTTGAATCATTACCTGCAGAATATGGAAGCTACAGTCAGGGGCGGCCAAGACCTTTAGCGATCATATCAGCCTCTATCTCTTCCCAGACTTACGAGGGTGGTCCGATAAGTACTTAGCCTACAAAAGAAAAACAAAAATTTTGGAGAAATGGCGATTTATTTTTCAGTATAGTCTCCTTTAAACTCGATACACTTGACTCAGCGATGCTCCAACTTCTTTAACCCGTCTGAAAAATACGTTTTCTCGAGGTCTGCAAAGTAGGCCTCCGTGGCGGCGATGACCTCCTCATTCGACTGAAATTTCTGCCCGGCGAGTGACTTTTTCAAGTTTAGAAACAAAAAGAAGTCGCACGGGGCCAAATCTGGAGAATATGGTAGATGGGGCAATTCGAACAATTTGGCCGTGGCGAGGGCGGAGGTGTGAGCCGGTGCGTTATCATGGTGGAAGAGCACTTTTTTTTTCGCCAAGTGGGGCCGTTTTTTCTTCAATTCGGCGTCGAATCGGCCCAATAATTTGGCATAGTACAGCCCTGTGACCGTTTTGCCCTTCTCCAGGTAGTCGATGTGGATCACACCTTGTGAATCCCTGAAAACGGTGGCCATCACCTGTCCGGCCGAAGGGACAGTCTTTGCCTTCTTCGGAGCACGTTCGCCGGGTGAAGTCCACTGTTTCGACTGTTCCTTGGTCTCTGGTGTGTACCAGTGGATCCATGTTTCGTCGACTGTCACGAAATGACACAGAAACTTCTTCGGATTGCGCTTAAACAGCGTCAAACACTGCTCTGAAGTGGTCTCACGGTTGCGCTTGTTGTCCGGAGTGAGCAAACGCGGCACCCATCGCGCCGACAGCTTTCTCATGCCTAAAATTTCATGCAGGATATGACCCACGCGATCTTTTGAAATGCCTACGGTCTCAGCTATCTCGCGCACCTTCAATCGGCGGTCTGCCAATACGAGATCGTGGATTTTTGTCACGTTAACGACGTGCGACCACGTTGAAACTCGTTAAACCAATTTTTGATCGTCGCCATCAAAATGCTCTTTGATTTCGCTGCGCGATTTCCCTTCCAAAAACAAGTATCGAATCACCGACCGATATTGCTCTTTTTCCATTTTTCTAAAATCCGCGGACACTCCCGCTTCCACACGCGGTCAAAAGAAAACTACGAGTCCGATCCGGCTGAATTCGGCCGTCTACTAGAATGTACTACACGATAGTAAGCTGCTCTTGCGATACTGGCGCCATCTGGGGGTGAGGCTAAGTACTTATCTGACCACCCTCGTATTACAACAAATACTTTGTCAAGACGCCATCAGTATTGCTGCTCCTGATATGATCGTTTTTAAGGCACAACTGCAGACAGACCAACGTATATATGTATGGTCCCGCCGCATTGATGGACGAGAGCTGATTGCAGGCTCTACGAAAGGAAAAGAGGAGCGCTTCTGAGAAGTAAAATGAGAATAGGAAAAGCGCGAGATCAAGGAGATGAAGAGATGTTATCGCAGGAATAATGCTCAAAAAATTCATCAAAAACTAAAACGAAAAAGCCAAGGCTATGAAGCCAGAGCCGAAGGTCTGCAGGAAAGACAACTTGGAATGAAATCACATTCGATGTCAGCAATATCGAAAGATCACTTCTGCAAACTAGTGGGTGGTAGTGGTGCAATGGTAATCATCACCGACTGTTAAGCGGAAGGTCTGTAGTTCAAGTCTGACCATAGCCAAGAAAAATTCCTATACGGAAAAAACCCATGCAACAACACCAGTTGTGAATGAGAGATGATCAAAAAATGCTGACGAAGGCATAACACTCGCAGTATAAGATCACTTCAAAATTCATACTCTGCGTGTGCATTTCCAATATAAGATCTTAATGGCATGGAATAAAGTTACTGTAAAACTACAATCAACGCGACAAATTCAGTCGAATCTCTCGAATCCCAAGACAACCACCCCCGGAGAGTAGTGAACGAACATCTTCGACACAAACCATCTGCACCCCGTCCAGGTTGTGTGACAAACATCAAAAGAGCGTAACTCTTGAACCTGCACGAATTATAAAAAAAAAAAAAAAAAAAAAAAAATATATATAAATCGTAGGTAGATGCCAATGAAGCGTTAGACAGCTCTGAAGCAGAAAAGTCTAAAATGGGTCTGAGGGTAAACGAGGGCAAAGTCAAATACAAGCTGACAAAAAAGACGTTCAGCATCAGCACCTTGGCTAGAGCTTCCCCGTTGGCAGCTATAACTTTGAGGTAGGCTACCTTGACTCGCTAGTACCGGTACCAGCGGGCTCAGGAAACGATTAAGTAATAAAGTGGCGTCTCGAAAAAACAGGGACATTTTTTACAAAACCCTAATCAACTAAGTCCTTCTCTACAGCGAAGTCATATTATCGAAAATAGATGAAGGGGCTCTTGGCCGATTCGAAAAGTTTTTCATGCGATCTTTGGCTTTATTAGCAGAGAGTAGAAATAGAGAGTAGACATGGGCTATCCAACGCCTAAAGTGGACACCATGGCTTCAGCCCCTGTCCTGTGGAAACTCGCTGCAGGAAACAATCATATCTACGGAGAGCCTCAAAGGTGGAAAGAGACCTCAAGTAAATGGGCATCTAGCACTGGGAGAAGCTGGTTTCTTGGCTGAGGACCAGATTCATTTCGAACCTCCAGTAATGTAAGTGTTTAGTACCCCGCTTCAGTAGGACAGCGCAAAATACAATTTAGACGGCCTGAAATTTGCTGTGACTTGAACTACATGTCAAAGAGAACTATCCCCTGAGCCAGCTAACCAAACTGCCTTAACTCCCACTCAGTTTATTGACAAAAAAATCCTTTATCAGCAACAACAATGTCCTTCACCACGCCACCATCCATCTCCTTCGGGCACATGCGTCACATCACATACTTGCTTCAGTCACTAGCTTCAAATTAGATTTTGTTTAATCAATATCTCGAATACTAACGTCTAAGGCTCTCAAAAGTTCATGACGTCGGATACGATTAGGTCTTGTCTTAAATTCTAGTGAAAAAAAAAAATCTTGTTTTATAAATCCATTGTTATTTAAAATTCTATAAATGGCTAAGAAGGGAGGAGCCCAGCAACTACAAGCCGACATTCAAACTGATGAAGATTTGTTCAAGTTCATCGATCGACCGGGTCTTATCGGTATGCATACGACAGGTCCCTAACTGTCATTTCTAGTTTGTTCCTTTTCTAGTTTTGGACATTTATTCGGAATGGTGTGGACCATGTCTGGCCATGGTTAATAGTTTGAGGAAAATCAAGCTTGAACTCGGCGGTGATAATCTAAGTTTAGCGATAGTAAGTTGGAAAACCTTCATCATGCTGAACGAACCATTTGATCTATTCCCATATCGTAGTGTAAGTCAGATACAATCGAGGTGTTGTCACGGTTCCGGGGAAAAAGCGAACCAACATGGATGTTCGTTACCAAGGGAAAGGCTGTGAAACTGTTGTTCGGAAGTGATGTTCCCGTACTAATGCAGACGATAGCAAACGAGTTGGCACTACTACAAACGACTAAACGAGCTTTTTATGCACTGGACGAGCTACACCCGGAGGAGCGGGCACGAAGAGATGTTGTCGAGAATGCCTTAGCCGAAGCACGACGCAAAGAAATCGAAGAAGCAGAACGCGCGCGCCTGGAATACTTAAACCACGTTACCGATGAGATTATATCAAATCTACCCGACAACGGGGTCTCAATATTCGGCCCGCAAGTCACACGAGACTATATCAAGAAGATCATGGAAATAGGCGATCATCATAAGATCCAATGCAAGGATCGTCGTACAATGCTCCTGACCAAGGAACAGTTCGATATTGTTAATTTTGCGTGTGAAAATCCCCTTGAAACCGAAGTTCTGGAGCAATTGTATAATAAGGAGTTGCTTGTTTGCTTTTGGAAAGTCGCTTCTCCAGATCGTAAGCCATTGGAAGATGTCCTCTGGCAGTTTGCTGCTGACCTAACCACTCCCAAACCACGTGAGGATAACACCGAGGCAGAGGGAACAGGAGCGTTACTGCAACCCCTTGAAATACGAATCTATCCGGAAGTTGAAAAGGTCGAAGAGCGACCAACAGCAGCAGAGTCTGAGCCTGTTATTGGTGATCCTTTAAATGACATAATGAATATTGGACCGCCAGAAGCCAATGCAGAAGAGGAAGAGGAGGAAGCCGAGGAAGGTGCAGAAAAAGCCGATCTAGTATCCGAAGTACCATCCGACGTTCAAATAATTGTGATCCCACCAATCTGGGTGCCGAAAGATCGTCGCACACATGCAACGTTGATTTATGTATTCTTCAGACCGCAAACCATGCAATTTCTTCCACCAGACCCGGTCCCCGATCCGCCACACATTATTATGGCATTCGATGCCTACAAAAAGAAGGACATCTTCGATACTATCAGTAAGAACAAAGAAAACGTCCTCCTCTATGGGTTCTTTACGAACGACAACCCGGAGAAGGCTGAATTGATAGCCAAAACGCTCGAGGATTACGAGAAGAAAAGCCCTCAAGTGTGAGTGACTCGAGCATCTTCATGTTATTGTTTCTCTCCATAGTGCTTTATAGGACGGATAAAATCATCTTAAAAGTAGCTAAGAAGACCAGTCACACAATGCTGTCATTCGCCACCTTCGGGCCGACGTACATCAGTGCAAACACGGTTGTCGGCCACGATGAAGCACTTCAGTTCTTCCCCGAGGACTATGTCGAAAAGCCAAAGGAAGAAGAACAAGTCGTGCCTAAGAAGGTAAGTTGAAAGAACGTCCCCCTAATCGCAAACCACACTAAATGAGCTTATTTGTAGTCAAAGAGTAAGATCAAGGTCGAAACCACCGAAGGAGGTAATCATTTCGCATTTCTTTACTATTGTTCGATAACATTTGATTCTTTCAGCAGCTGGCACAACCCCCACCCCCTAATCAGCTACATGAAAAACAACATTTTGGTTTTACTATTTTTATCCAATTATCTTCGTCTTTGATAACGTGTAAAGCACCTTACAACTAAACAGCATAAATAAATTAACATTACAGACCGATCGACTGCACCTAATACCAGTCTTGATGTACTATACGCAGGAAACCATTATCGTAGCCGATAGCTAGGAGGCTGTCCGCACTGCGATTCGGGTTGAATCGTACGCGATTGACACGCATGAAGCAGGCCAAGTTGAGCGGAGGTATCCGTTTCGCGCTGTAAAATTCCGGCTGCTTGCTCCCCCAAATCTATGGAGCGAGGGTTGAAAAATAGTCAAAATGGAAAAACGAAAGGACAAGCTTACCCTATGAGGTATGCCGAACACTAAACCGTAGTCTTCCTCGCTATCCTTGTCGTATAGCCGCCACTTATCGGGCACCTTTAGACTAACCGGTTCCCCGTTGAGGGATACGATGTCCAGCGACATAATCATCTTCTTGTCGCTCTTCGTGCGCGTGCTAACGTCCAGGATGGCTTGTTTGAGCGGGATAATGTGAATGTCTCCGTTTTCCGCTCCGGCAACGTATAGGTTTCGCCAAGCGTTGAAATTGATGTCATTGACGCCACAGCAAAATCGGTCGAGCCGTCGACTGGCATACATCAGGCACATTGGGCTCATGGTATTGACACAACTACCCTCTGTTGGACATAAGGATTTACTTTTTTGATATACTCATAAGGCGGAATCATTCACTTACGTGACGGCATACAATCCCCGACACCGAACGACGGATTCTCCCAGACCACCGGCCAGTCCAGGCTATTACAGACGTTCTTTAAAACATCCGAATGCATGAGAACGGGATTATTGATTTCCCGCAGGTCGTAGAAGAGGATTTGCCGTGTCGAGTTGCAAACAACTAGCCACCGCAGTCCGTTCATATCATAATGGACAGCAATATCTAGATGGATAGGATAAATTCAAAGGAGTTCTGGTATGGCAAACGAGCCTACTGACTGTTGATTCGGTTTTCCATGGTCCAGAAGAACGAAACCGGAACGAACTGCTTAACGTCGCCCAGTACAAATCGATTCAGGTTGTCCTCCTCATCGGTAACATCCCAGATTGCAACGTATCCGTTCAAATAACCTCCAACCACGTAGGTATGTCCCCGTGTCTAAGGCAAAGCAACGTTAATAATCGACCACGAATTTCGATTTCACTCCCGAACCCACCTGCGACCACACCAAGCACATGCACTGCGATTCATAGGCATCGGTATGATCGACTCGATTCCCCTCCAACTCCAGGCAGAGAATAAACGCCGGTTCCAAATGAACGATGGGAAAAGCATCACAATCCCTCTTCTCAACCTCGAGCGGCAACGCGTAGACTTTTACTTCGGTTTCAACAGTGCCCACGGCAAGCAAACTTAATCGATTGATATCCGGCGCATAGCCCCCGCTCGGGATGAATTCCATACGATGCACCGGTCCATTGTCTATTGCGATGGCATAATGAATTGAACCACTAATTCGTTCTAGTGCATCAGAAACCTCGTACTTTAGAATGTATATCAGCGACCGGCTTAGCTTTGGTTGAGCGAAACGGACAAATCGATCGGGAGCTTTGCGAACAGCTAATGCTAGGTACTGCGCGGGAGATGGAGAGTGGGGTTCGAGTGAAATCCAGACCATATCTTTCACAGGTCCTCCGGCGAACATCACGTGTTCATCTATCGAACAAGACGAAAGCATGCAATGGGATTAAAGCAAATCCAAGTTTGAACCTTACTTGGCAACTCCACGCCTTCGAATCTCTCTAACGATCGCCACTGTCCGGGTTTCACCTCGGTTTCACCGAATTCCTTGACATGCCCCTTGAAACCATGGAATGCGGCCTTCATAGATGTGGCGGCTTTTGGCAAATATGTCTCATATCCTTCCACGATGAATCGCTTTATGGTCGGAATGGCCGACGTGAACAGGGGTTGCGTCGTGTAATTCTCCATTATACTAGAAAGAAAGAGTCAAAAGGGAGGGAGAAGGGAGGGTTACAGATTACTTACAAGTGCTCATACCACGTTCCCACATTGGAGGCGATCAATCGATCGCGTTCGGGGAAGACTGCAAGCAAACAAAAGTTAATAGCCTGATTCTACATATGCAAAAGGGGAGATTTACATACATTTCCGAAACTCACTCGGAGTGTTTAACATTATATCTCGCGACCTCTTCCCCTTCGGCGTCTTGGATTTCTTTTTCTTGACCGATTTAACGTCTTCGGTGAAAGTATCGCTCCCGCTTGGCTCCGAATCGGATGACATGGCCTCGGACAAACAATCCGGCACGTATTTCGCCTCCTTGTCTTCGATTTCCTTTCGTGTTTTCGGCTGGTGTTTCTCAAAAATATGCTCTTGGACCGTATCGATTTCGATGGATTGGAAACGACACTTCATGCACTGATAACCGGGCTTTGGGAAAAATGGGCAAACGTCCTTCTGGTAGTGATCCGTCAACTCTTCGACGCTGGTGGCTGTGAAGGAACACCGTTTCTGCACGCAAAAACCCTTCCCGAACATTTGTATATCGCGAATCCATGCCGATGGATCGGCTATGGTGGGAGGAATGTACCTGATAATCTGAAAGACGACTATGGTTAGCAGAGAGGCGATGGGAAACTATGGCTCTTACGTCTTCGGGAACGAACTCAGTGTCCAGGTTTTTCAGTTTCGTCTCGGCTCTGGAAGGATATCCAATGAGGACGGGAACTTAAATATACTGCAAATGACCGTACCTGATAACCGATTTACGCTTCGCTCTCCCCGTGTTCGAGAGTGCCCCCTCAACAGGTTCCTTATCCTTGTCTTGATGCACCCCATCTCCGATGCCCTTTCTGAAAACCACAGAACACGACCGTGCATGATTGATTATCGTCGTTTTTGAATATTCATTCTTGCAATGTTCGCAGATAACCCGCGTCTCACGTAGTTCCTCGGGCGTTAAACAACACTGTTCCAGATGGAGGAGTAGACCGAGTCCAGAACGGCGTTGCGCCTGACACAGGCGGCAGTTCAGGGCTTTCACCTTCGAGGTCTTGAAGAAATCCGTCATGTAGTTCAAAATCGATGAACGTGACTTCACATTCAACGGGGGCGGGGTGCCAACAATCCATCCAATGCCATAATGAGTGCTTATGTGCTGGAGCCACTTATCCGCCGGCGCGTAACCCATACAGAGCGCACATTGCACGTCGTTTTCATCCTTAGGGACGATCTGGAGATCGAGATCTAATAGAGGTTGGTTGGATTTGAGTTCCTCGCGCTTTTTGATGAGCAGCAGACGGGGATTAAATTCCGAGTCATTTTTGAACTTTCTCTGTAGCGGATCGATCGGACTTCTTGGGGTATAATTGTACGAGAGATTCGGCGGTTTCTTCAACGTGGCAACCTCTTGGTTTGGAGCTTTCGGAGTGTTAATGTAGATTTCCGAATAGAAAGTATTATGGATTCCAGACGGATTGCGTTTTTTAGGGCCGTCCAGGTTACCAAGCGAGTGGGATTTATCAGCAGAAGTTCGCGTGTCGCCTATCGGTTTCTTTTGTTTCCCGTTCGCTGGTTTCTTCTTCGTTGCGGGAGTCTTTTCTGTACCGATAGCTTTAGGGTTATGAGACGGGACGTGGTTTTTTTTCAGTGGCGTTATGGGCGGTTGTGGTTCGTAGATGGTGTACTCTTCAAACGTTATAAATGGCTCCTGCAGTATCGGACCCGTCGATTCTTCCCGCTCTGTTTTAGTTGCCACTACTATTTGGGTCATTGACGTTGGAATCTTGATTATCGACGAGTGATGTTTACTTTCACCTGCGGGAAGGACGGGCCGAGCCGTTTCGGATACCTTGGCATTTGCTTTTCCTTCTTTCTTGCCACGTTTTTTAGGCGTTATCGACGTACCAGTGATTACGACGTTCTTCAACTGCTTCCAAGTGTGAAACGGTTATGAGTAAAACGCCAACAAAGGGTTATGGATACTTACTGCTGCCTCGTCTCTCCCGCGTCCTTTGCTTTCCACCGTCAGCCAGTTTTCCAATGATGTTTTCGAGGTTTTCTGGGAAACCAAATCTTTTTTTTGTTTTTTACCACGACCCAACGGAGACTTTTTCACTGGAAGAGTCTTCGGCTTTTTGCCGGTCGTGATGTCCTCCTAGAATTGGAATCAATTTGAGAGTTACATTCAAAAGAATCAAAGGCAAACCATAACATACCGACTGAGTGAGTCGAAAGCTAGTTGATTTCTGCCCTTCGGCGATTTCTGTTTCATTGAAGCCCAGGAAAATCGACTCGTGATTGTAGTCGGGCTCCATTTTAATTGTAAACATTTCAACTTTATTTCCATCGTCTTGGTTTTCAAACGTGTTCGGGTGTGAAGCGGGAGACGTCATTGTATCGCGATCTGCAAAATCATTGGAGTCGTCGGATATTAATAGCTCCACACTAGAGAAAGCGTTCTTTGACTTCTCCGGTGTCTCAGGAGCCGTCTTGGAAGCGCTTTTGCTAGCGGTGGATTTCTTTTTTTGAATTAAGTTTATTTTTCCCTTAGGAAACCTAATTCTTTTCGACTGGGGCTCTTTGACACTTTGTGTAGGCTTAGGCGAACGAGTGGTAATGTTCTCGGTTGTCGTTTCTGTTTGCTGATGCTCGCGAATTGTGATGCTCGCGATATAGTCAGTAATTGTTGGTAAGGGTTGCTCGGGATTTTTAGGTTCATCCTCGGGCTTGGCAGAGCTCTTTCGGACTTCTGAAGGATCCTTCGAACATTTCGGTGATTCTGGAGCAAGCGATGCGGGATTGGATGACTCGGTTATTGACTTTTTAACTTCAGGAGTAGCTTTCACACCTGGTTCATCGTTCGACACAGATTCGGATTTGGTGGACACCTTTCGTACCCGCGTCGTCTTGGAAGCACGTCGTTTAGCCGGTTCGGCAGAAGGCGATTTCTCATGGCACTCTATTGATTTAGTCCTCTTTTTCGAACGCAGCACTTTGGTTGGTGAGGGCATTGTCGGGGTTTCTTGCTTGGCGATTTCCGAATCAATCGGTTTCTCGATTTCTTTACTTTCCCCTGTCCGAGATTCAATAGACTCTGTGACAACTGGAGCAGGTTCTCCAACGGGGTCATCCACTACCGACGATAGATTCTCTTTTACCGATTCTGATTGCGCGTTGGGAGACACAGAAACCGTGGATTCTTCATTGGTTTTCTGATTCTCCTTCACCTTTTTTGATGGCTCTATGGCGCTATGTTTCACTCTCTTTGCTGGTGGTGAGGGCTGTGCCGCATCTTGCTTTTTTGACGATTTTGGAAGCGCAATTGGTGGCTTTTCATTTATCTTTTTAGTTTTCTGGGAAGATTTCGCTGGTGAAGTAGGGGTTTGATCTGTCGCCACGGAATCTTGAGTAATCTTTTGGGATGCCGGCTTCGGTGCAGGCTTCCGGGTCTTGTTTAGCTTTGCTATTAGAGCTGGAACGGGTTTCTTACTCATCCGTCGAGTAGTGGGATGTGATTTTGCTTTTTGATTGCTCTCCGCAACTGCAACGAGCTCTGTAACTGATTTAGAATTTTCGGAACAAGCCTCTGTAGTTGAATGGTGTTGGACGCTTGATTCTGTTGGTGATTTTATCTCATCTTCAATGTTGGTTTCTGTCGGTTTTGCCTGTTTCGCAGGACTAGAAGTAGCAATGGTGTCACTAGGAGCTGCTTCCTCCAGAGGTGGTTTCATCTCTGCCGGCGCTGGTTCCTTTACAATTTCATTCGCTTTGTTATCAGATGGCATCAGAATTGTCGGTTGTTGAGAAACCTGTTCGACATCGTTTGATGGCTCCGCCAGTCCCGAGACTGCAACCTCTTCAACCGGACACGGATTGGCCATCATACTTTCTATCGATTCGTTACTATCACAGATTTTTATTCGTGCATTTTGTAGTAACTCTATTTCGTCAGCAATCGCCTGGTTGTCAGCTACTCCCTCTTTATCCTCATCAGCTGAATTCTTTAACCTTGCGGTGATGTATCTTGCAGTTTCCATTCTAGAAGAACCTAAGTCTGCGAACCAGTCCGCGTTACTTTTATACGATTCTAGGCAGGGAATATCGGGTATTTCGTTTTCCAAAATATCTTTTTGACATGCAGGCGGCGGAGACTGTCTGGGATCACACACTTTCGCGGGAGTAAACGAGATATCGTCGGTGTCAGGAGATAATCGGCTATAATCCGGTCGGTCTCCCTTTCGTTCCTTTTCTCGATGTGACGGTGTTTTACATCGTGACCTTTCTTGCTGTTCGAAGATTGTTATTAGGAAACTAGTAGCATCCTCCTCCTCCTGTTTCACCTCTGGTTGCTGCGCCGTTTCTCCTCTGACACTGCCGTTACATAAAGGGTCCATCATTAAGAGATTGCTGATGAAATCGACTGCAGACTCGTTCAATTCCTCTTTTATAGGCGGAGGTGGCGGTGTTGTTGGTAGAGGTATATTGGTTTGCTCAGGCGCAGGGACAATTTCTTTGCTGGGAGTCATTACCTCATGTGCTAACCGTCTAGTTGGCAGGGGAGCTTTCGTGGAAACGAACTGCGTCGGAGATTTCACGCACAATGTGCTTAAATCGATTTTCTCATCCGGTGACAGCACCTTGTTCTCGATCACTTTAGCCTGTGGCTTTAGTGCCGGTTGATGCTGCAATATCACTTTCTTTTCAACTGGAGGTTGTGTTGGAGGTGATTTTACTACCTCCGGTTCGATGGGTCTTTTTTTCATTTCGAATTTCATTTCAGATGAAATAATTTTGCTTTCGAATGCTAGAACTTTTGATTTTTTAATGACCGGCGGTGTTTTGAGTGATGCTTTTGGAATTTGATTGACTTCATTGTTGGTTTGTGATTTCCGTTTTGTGTCTGGACGCGACAAATTTTGAACATTCATTTGAATGGCTCCGGCCTTTTGATCGCGCTTAAGAAAGTTCAAGAGCACTGTGTACGAATTGGAGGGCGACATGCATACAGGTGTGTTCGGTGGCGGCATGAGAGGATTACATGAAGCGACTTTTACAATTTCTCTAGGTATTATCCGGGCTATGGAATCCTTAGATCCTTGGTTTTTTTTCAGTTTGTTGTTGAGAATACTTTTCGCCAACGCAAGCTTTTCATTCTTAGAGCTGATTATTGGTGAACTCATCGCTGCAGTCACTTTTGTTTTCTTGAGAGCCTCAGCCATTTTCAGATCTAGCCCAGCAACGCGAAGTTTATTCGGGTCTATGACCATAATCTGTTTAATAACACGCTGTGAGCCATCCTGTCTCTTGGGAGTCAGTGTGGGCAGTTTCTGCCCGTCATTTTTTGCCGATTCCATTTCAAATGGGATTGGAAAATTTATATTTATAATCAACAATTTCAGTCGTCGTGTATGAGCTTGTCCAACAAAAAAAAAAAAAAAAAACTTAAATATAACTAGAAAAAAAAAACTAAAAATGAACTATTCGTGAATCAAATAAACACCGAAATGTAAGAATATTAAATATTCGCGAAAAAAAATATTAAACTAAAATAACTCTGGCATCCTCTTGTACAATTTAATTTTCAAAATAAATCCACATGAGATCCGAACTCGAACAAGAAGAAATTTATTTTCATTACTCGTTACCTGCGGCTGACAGCTTGAACGAAAGTTTGATATTTGTTGATAGATTCTACGACGAAGCTAACGAATGTTTTACATGTGTGGGAAGTGGATATGAAACGATTTCGTTAAGGTGTAGACGCAATTGGTGGAAGAAGTTTAAATGAATCTGCTAAATATTATATTTATTCAGAGTGCAAAATTTAGAACCAATGAGTCGCACGACTAGGCGTAGACAAATATTTTTTAACAAGATAATGTTCAAGTAATTGGTGGTCGTCACTGAAATATAAATTTACATTCTGACTGCTTTTTCCATCTACCTGCAATGAGTGAGACGTAAAATGTCAACAATGGGATAGCATAGGCGACTCCAAGATTATAAAAGAAGTTGATCGAGTTCGAATCTTTGCCGTCAACAAATCCTGGGAGTAAAGTTTTTTTTGGATTAACGTTTAAGGCCATAATATATGGTCCAAGGCTAGCCAAAGCTGTCTTCGTGGTATTACTTGACTAGAATTTGGTTGATAAAAATGTCGGCCATAACGCGCCTTGAGACCTCCCTTCACGGATTCCGAGTGGATAATTTTGATTTCGAGTTAGGAATTTTTCGATAGATGTAGTCGTTGGACTATATTGCTTGAATCGAAAAGATCCCTCAAGTTTCTCATAAGCTCGTACGAGGTCGCCTTCATGGATTTACCCTTGACGCAGGTGTGTTGGGAGTTCGAAAGGGTTTGGTTTGAAACGTTCTTGGGCGATTCGCCGGAAAAATTATGATCGTTGGTGGTCCCTTTTTCCAATGCTGAAAATGGAATCCACACGAATTTTCAGGGCTCGGAATTGCAACTGGGGAGCAAGCAGCTTCAGAAAGTCACCACGTGGATGCCTCCTATCGTGCTTCAATTTTTTTTTGTAGCATTAAAATCCACTAGTATCCAATGACAATGTATAAGCTACACAAATACACCATGAACGTTAAAGTAATTCGTGAAACAAGTAAATTAAAAAAAAATTAAATTAAAAATGAAGTAAAAAAATAATAAAAAATTTAAATTGTTCCTGTTTCATCGCCACTACATTGCGGCTCCACCTTTTCACATTTTCCATTCGATTCACACCTGTTCCGCCTGGAACAACCCAATCGTGTACTTTCCAATGCCATTTGCCATTTCCATCCCGCTGCATTCCAAATCGGTAGACATTTTTCTCAGTCAGGAAAATTTGCTTCAGCTCAAGTAGAATTAAATGAAGGTACAGAATTAAACTAATTATCAAAATCAAACATTAAATCAAATTGGAAGCAGGTACGTGTCCGCACCATGTTAAATCGAAACATTTTCCCCAACCAGTTGTCTTTAATAGAAAAGTGAAAAAAGCTTCTCTTGAAAATTCACTTGAAAATTTTATATCTAATTTATTCCCACTAAATGCAATCCATTCATATAATTTTGTATCATTTTGTGTGATCTTTGTGCTCCACAGTGAAGGGGATAAAGAAACCTAAGAAGATGAGTGCCCCGGACAATATCGGTGGCGACAAATCAGGTACAGTCCCAGATGATAATCTACTTACTGGAGAAAAATGTTTAATATATGTATTAGTTGCAGCTAAAATAACACACGTAAAGACGACAACCATCGATGGCATCAAGGTGGCCCCAGTCAGTGTTCAGGGCGGAGCTGCAACTGGATCCGGCCCGCAGTCCCAACAATCCCAGCAGCAGGCCACTGCTGCTTTTCGTGCTATTGCCAGCGGTGGACAGTCAACTCAAGTGCGTGTTGTTATGCAACCTGGCACGATCATGCCGCAGTCGATGTTAAAGCAAATTGAAGGCGCCGGACGTACACAAATCACGGCTATTCCTGCAAGAACAGTGACCAACACATCGATCACGGTAAGCAGGCCGGTCACACAGACCACCTATCTTCCTCGAGCGGGAGTTACATCAACCAATATGCAGGGACAACGTTTGGTTACCCCCATACGCGCCCAGGCTGCACCAGTGGCTGGACTATCTGGCAATTTCGTTCGCGGTACAACAGTGGCGCGCAACACATCTTCTCCCGCAACGACTGTGATATCACCAGTCACAACCACTTGGATGGCAAACAATGGCGGTCAAGTGCAACTTATTCGAGCGATAAATCATCAGCCGAGACAGCGTTTGATCACCCAGAACATATCAGCTACGGGTGTGACTGGCGGAACCAATTCAAGTGGCGTCGTAGCTGTAAGTTCCCAATCAACGCAAGGAAATCCACAAACAGGCAACCAATGTAAGTGTAATCGCCTCCATTCAGACTCCGGTTAACGAAATCTCTTCCAACAGCTGCTCTGCAATCAGTTTCTGGTCAGCCGGCTCAGCAAGCATTCGTCGCAACATTGGCTACGGTCCTTCCCCGACAGCAGACAGCAACACTTGTGTACACCAACGTTTCGAATTCACAGGCGCAGCAGTACAATCCGGCTGCAAATACAACACAGCGCTTCGCAGTCGCTCCCCTGGCCAGCAATCAACGCCAAATCAGACCAATACCTATGAACAAGTCCTTCTCGACCGCAAAACTCGGGGTAGCCATGAATACGACTAGTATCAGCATCCGCGCACCAAGCCTCCCCATTCTCAACACTACATTGAACACAGCCAACGCGGCTGGAAGCACTACTGGCGGAAGTACTGCAGCTGTTGCTACCAATATCCCGCCCGGAAGTGGCGCTATACAATCCCGAGGAGCAGGCGGCAATACAAACATCCCCACCACCAGGATTATACAGCTTCAACAGCAACCAGGTGGAACAGCTCAACAGATTATCAGCTCAATCGGACGTATTCCCAATAACGTGATGTTGCAACCGATCACCGTGAACACCACTGGCGGCGGAAAGATCGGGCTTCGTCCGCCAGCCGCAATAGCTGCCAAACCATCACTTACAATCACCCAATTGGGCATTGGTAAACTTCCGCCCAACGCACAACAGCAAACCAGCTCATCCGCAAGTATTCAATGTGCGTCCGTATCAACAGCATCCGCAGGCAATACAAACGTGGTAACATCCTCTGCTATTGGCGTGGCACCCAATCTAACACAACAGCCACAGGCACAACAGCAAACAGTCGCTGTCAATTCGCAAACTCCGATTACACAAATCGTTAACGTCAGCCAAAATATCGGTGCTGCAGCAACAGGGCAGCTCCTTACGGCTCAGAACGTATCGTCAACGGCGGCCACTGTTGTTCCGTTAGCCATAACGTCCCGAGGAAACAATGTCCTCACTGGAACCATTGCCCCGATCAAGAATGCATGCTTGACGGTCGGTAAAATGATGACACAACAGCCATCCGTCAATCAGCCGCATCAACCGATATCTGGCGCACAAAGCGGTCAAGTTACCGAGATAATCACATCCACGCAACAGCATCAGCCCCAGCAACAACCCACAAATGTCTTTATCCACCACGCCCGATCGCATAGCGGCGGTGGTAATGCATCAGGAGCCAGTGGACCCACTACCACTGTGATTCCCAGCACTGGAACCAGTTTTCTTCCTCCCGGCAGCACATTCTACTACGAATCGGTTCCAGCAAGTTCGGTCTCCGTCTCCACTGGAGTTCTGTCCCTCACAACCACGACAGTGACTAGCAGCACGATGTCCAATAATCAAATTGTGACATCTTCGAACTTGGCGTCTGGGCTGGTTACATCACTACCGTTCAACACGCCCTCATCGGCGACTTTTACTGTGGTTCCGTCGTCAAATCGCTCCATAGGACAACTGCAGATACCGGTCTCTTCGGCACAAATCCAAGCAGTTCCGGTCCGATTCAGTGCACAAATGCCTCCTGATCCCTCTATAGCATCGCCTGGGCTCCCTCCCGGCCAACCGAATCCACCGGCTCATCACCAGATCATAATACCAAGTCAGCCGGCTGCAGCTGTTGCTGCTCAACAGACCCAATCCGGACAGCAGTCACAAGGGCACTTGGTTATCCCATTGCCCACATCGATCAAGGTGACTTCGGGCAACAATGCAGTCAGTGCTATAAGCTCGTCGGCATTCATTCGCAAACGCGATAACGACGGTTCGCCAATTCGCGCGGCCAAGAACCTTGGTCCAACCTTACTGTCGATGGCCAGTAACACGTCGAACGCATCGGTTAACTCGCAGCAGATATCATCGTCTACCGCTGCAACGGCAGAGGGTAAGAAGGATCAGCGTGCGATATCGCCAGCATCTTCGGACGGTTCGACAACGGTTAGTGCGAACTCAAGTCCAGGAGTCGATCAGCAGATAAACGAAGAACTGGGACCAGTAAACCGGATGTCCAATGATTCCCACTTCAATCCGATCAATGATGTAAGTTGTGTGTTTCCCGACTTGATTGAGGTTCATGATCCGTGTTTTTTTTTTAGATGTACCCGAACCATCAGAACGTGCTTCCTACCACACCGAGGGACCACGTCGGACAGCAATCCGCCCAATCGCACTTGAATGGAGCAATCGATTGTCCACCGAGGAAGAAGTCACGACGATCGACGTTAGTTTTTGTTTTCTTACTGTTTTGTGAAGTTTTTAACTTTCTTTGATTGCAGCAATGACAGTGGGCAATCTACGCAAAGTCACGCATCATCCTTGCCATCGCTCAATCCTCCAGCATCGAACATATCATCGTCTCAGGTGCCCAATACCAACGGAACAGCAAATTTGAATCCAATAGCACCAGCTATCGCTGGTGCCAGTGGCGGTGCGTCCGCAGAGCCGCCCAAATTAAATAACAATCAAAACAATGTGAATTCCAATAAGGAGAACACGAAACCGACCGAATTCGTGCTTAGAAAACGAACATGCACCCTTCTGAACGTAAGTATCATGCCTGTCTACTATCCATGTGTACAAGAAATGATTCCAGAGCTACAAGCAAAACTGGAAAGCTGCGAATAATCATTTCCAACGTCACAGTGACGTTAAGCCAAGGGAGGAACGACGCCCAACCGTAATGGATCTGGCGAATCAAGCCAACGTCCTGGGGAAAATCAACGGCTGGAAAATCCATCACTTGAAATCTCAAATGGAGGATCTGGTAAGTCTATGCAGACCGTTTGAAGTCACCTTAGTGAGGTAAATCTGTTCTTTCAGTGCGAGAGCGAAGGCAAGGACTACGAGAAGCTCACTGGCATGCTAAAGCAAATGGAATCCCACGGCAAGAATTCCGACATCGAGCGAATATCCGACTTAATCAAGGTATGTTGCCCACGACACCGAATTGTATGTCACTCTCACTGTATTCCGTTCGTTCCAGGGCAACATGCAACGCAGCAAGATCATCGTTGACGGTATCAACGAAGCACAAAATCAAATTATGAAAATCTTCGACCACAAGTCGCACATCTCCGACATCATTCATCGATGCGCATCGAAGCGAAACTTTAAGAAACGCGAAAAAGCGTGAGACGATCCATTAAGCCGTGCGATCGTCGGAGATCTAGATTAAGGACCCAAGCGTGCAATCATAGATTGCCGTGAATAGTATTAAGAATGTTTTCGTGTTTGTCGTCCCCCTTTATTCGCCTAATACATAGATGTAATTCCCTTTCCCTTATCGTTTCTGTCGGATTGGCAAGCTAAGAATCCAATTGTGGGTGCAATACGCGGTCCACAGAATCTATTTTACTCTCTTTTGTATTTATAATGGTACGAGCTGTACACATTTGTATTTAGATATTTTCTAAAAAGCCATCCGTGAATTCGAAACACCAACTTTTTTTTGCGTAGAATTAGGACCTAAATACGATCGGCAATAAAAGCGTTTTCTCTAAAGCAAGATTCAAAATAGACCAAGAGTTTCACTGAAAATCCTTTTATTTGCTGCATTTCTGTGATATAAAAGAACATGTTACATGGGAGGCGGCGGGACTGGAAGAACTCCCATCGGTGGTGGCGGTGGAACGGCGTTGAAGATATGTCTGGGTGGCACGAATCCCGGGCCCATTACGCGTAGCTGCGGAGGCGGCGGTGGAATAATTTTCGGTTCGAACTTGAATGAGAACTGAAGGAAGAACTGCTTAGTATCGCGATTCCAATGGGTCCAGAATTTTCCGTCGGTCTTCTCCACCTCTCGGGAGGGCACTTTGAATGCGATGGTTTCGTATGGTTCAGCAGCAAACAGAAGATACTGCCATTTACGGTCTGGAGGTTCGATTTTCTGTTCATAGGCAGACATGAAGCGATGCCGGGGTATGATGCCCTCTGAAATCTCGGGATAATCGATCTGGAACAGCAGCGACTGCTGTCCGTTGTCGGGATCACGTTGTTTGGTAACTCGATAACCAGGTCGACCGATTTTGACAAACTTTTTTGGTTCAACACGGGGCTTCTCGGGCGCTAGCATTGAGGGGGCCTCCTTAGCCTCTTTGGCCGCCCGGCGAGCAAGATTCTCTTGATGCTTTTTGCCCTGGGTATGGGCCAGGTAGCTTCCCTCATTGTTGTGCAGGGTAAGACAGAGTTTACATTCGTACGAGCCGAGATGGTTTTTCATGAAATACGGATCTTTGTTAAGATCGATGGTCTCTAAGGCGAGTTGTCGCAGGCGTTCCTTGCGGTCCCGGTTCGTCTCGGACCATGAGGCTACGCCGCCTCCGCCAGTTTTACCACCGGCCCGATTTTGAAAATCCATATTCGATTGGAATTAGCTCTTTTATTGATAGTTTTCTTTATTAAATACGGGAATAAGGGTTTTCAACAAAATCACTAAGCGAAAGAACTTATACGTCAAAAAACGTTTGACAGTTGCATTGTAAACGTTTATCTGTCGTTTGAGCGTAGGCAAGCACGAAAATGTGAAATTGTACTAGATTTTTGCTTATCTGCGAAAAAATAATTTTATGTGGTTTTTAAAAAGTAGACGACGAACGTTTCCATATCCTTCTTGCAGAACGAATTGGTTAGTAAATCTTTAAACAGGAAGTATTGTCATGTAGTGCCTTGAATGCCACTTTCGCTAACCTCGCCTTTAGCGATTCGGCATTAAAGTGAGTAAAGGGATGAAAATGAGTTCTCATGTCAAAAGAGCTTCCCACATGTCTCATGAATGTAAAGCTTTCAATTGAAGCTTTGACGTAAACAGATTAAAGCTTCCGCTTTGAGTTTGAGTGTAGTACCCTCTTACTTTGGGAGAGCAAATATCAGAATTTTCCTTTTCCTGGTGAACCAGACCAGCTCGGTTTTCTGGGGGCTTATTCTCAGACCGTTCTGTCGTGCCCACGAGAAGAGTTCCCTCAACGGAAATTCCATTAGTTCACTGATAGTTGGTGGAAATTTACCAGAAACCAGAATGAGACGTGCGTCTTTCGTACGTCGTCCCCCGTGACACCCTGAAATTTTGACGAGATTTTGACAGAGGTTCAGGTGCGTAGCGAAAAAAACCCGTTACAAACAAACTCTAATCGTGAATACGTGTGAGTTCATTTCATTGTACCGCAGTGTACTCCCGCCACACACACGTGATTGTGATTGTTTACAAAATTTTGACAGCACTTGAGGTACCCACGTGCTCGCCCGAGCTTGTAGGCAAACGTCGGCGGCCATTTTGAGTGGGACGTCTCATTGGTGGTTTCTGAAATTTACCTTTTATCAAGATAACCAGGTCATCCGCGTACGCTATTGTCTTTGTGTCTTTCTCCATAAAGAATTTGAGGATTTTGTTAACTGTAAGAATCCACAGTAGGACGGAGAGAACTCCCCCCTGCGGTGTGCCTCTAGTTGTCACTTTCCTTATAGAGCTGTATCCAATGTCTGCATTGATAATTCTGTTCTTCAACATATTTTCAATCCAGATTACAATGGATTTGTCTACTATTATGTCCTCTAGAGCTGTTATTATGGCGTCTGTGTTTACATTGTTGAAGGTCCCCTCTATATCGAGGAAGGCTGCCATTGTGAACTCTTTTAGGTTCAGCGAGCCCCCAATTTCACGGACAACACTATGCTGCGCACTTTCCACTGATCTGCCTTTAAGGTAGGCGTGTTGAGTGTTGCATAAGTTGCATGAGTTGATGAGTCCTCTGATGTATAGGATCTATACAGAAATGATTTTTCCATTTTCTCAGTATCGAAGCTACTGTGCTACTCTACGCCACTACTCCACTTCACTCCACTTCGAGTCGTCCGTATACATTCCTGTACGCTCCTGCTCCGGTTTTATGACCTTAGCATGTTCATTTTACTTTTTGCGAGTAGCTATAGTCCTTCGACGTTATGTAGCCTAGTGGCGTTATGTAGACTGTTAGCCTGTAAGCCTGTTTGCGGTAGCTCTCAAGCTAAGGGTTTCTTGTAGGTGGCTAAAAACCGATTGGTCATTCCAACCTCTCTATTACTCTTTTATGTTTTGGGCACATTACATGTGGTCTTAAGAGAGTTTAAGAGTGATATGGTCAGCGGTCTTGGCGGTCTCTTTCTTTACGTTTTAGTTGATCCCGTCAAAACTTTAGTGTATCAAGTTGATATTGGCTTCTCGGTAGGTTCGGATATCCAGAATACCGATGTTATGTCTGCCCTCAATCGCAACGTGATAAATTTTAACCATTGATTAATAAACACAGATTCTAAAAGTCAAAATCTTTAAAATGCTGTTTTGTCGGACACCTCCCACCACCAGCAACAGGTTCTTAAACAAATGCCTCTTCTCCATCTAGTACATTCTCCATTCACTGACAAGCGAACTTCCGAAGGCCGATTTTTCGAATTCATTCGAACTTCTTCACCGCTGTCAATTGAATCCGAATGATGAAGGTGGAGTAATGAAGTTTTAAAGTTTGTAATTTTCTTACTGAAAATGTTTTCTTATGAATCCACCATAAATATTGCAAAAATCTAAGAAATTTCCTCACTAAACGCAAGACTGAGATTTCAATAAAAATTAAACATATGAATTTAATTGAGGTAAGATCTTATGACTCCGAAAATTCCAATTGGAAAATGAAGTTTCGTTCTTTGTGTTGTTTATTTTATAAACTCGCACTTGGTTGTTCATAAATTATTCAGGAACGGAAAAAAAGTGTAGATATCCTAACGATGCTATCAAGTGTAGTGAAAATCACGTAAATTGTTGTTCTTTTGTCTTTTGCTCTTAAGCCGTACGTATGTGTTGAAGAAATTCCATGAAAAAATGTGTTGAGTGTCGAAAGAAGAACAGCATAGATGGTTTTTGGTGCATGTCCATGTAGTGTATCGTACTAACCGATAGAATCATTGAACCCCTACTACTCGATGGTATTTTTTTTTTTTACTTCCTATTGTGTAATCTCCCCATTGCAAGGTCCTTTATCTGTACACAATATGTTGGGGCGTTTAGAAGAAATGGTATTTCCTTATCACAGACTTCGCATAAGCTCGTAGTTATGATAAAATTGTCAACGACACCCTCTGTTTAGTACAAATGCTTTGTTTTTGTTGTCGATAAGTAATCTGCGTGGATTTATCACTGTTGCTTATGATTGGACATTCTTTTACTCATTTTATCAAACCTTCGCTATCGAAAAAGCAGATTTAATCGAAAACAAAAAAAAACATTTTTAATTCCATTTTAGAAGACAATTCAATGGCAAACCAAGCAGAGATTGATTACGAGAAACAATTTCAAGATGACTTGGCGAAAGCGACAGCATTAAGTTTGGAGTCACAAGCACTTGACGAGTTTCGAAGATCGAAAAAACAGTATTCATATCTGGAGCGTGCTTCTTCAACAGATGCCGCCTACTACAATAAGCCAAAAGATGTCGAAACCAATTTACAATCGAGAATTCGCCCGGGCTCATTCAATACACCGCCGAATAGCTCGTCGATTGCTCCTCCGCCGTCGGTGCCATCGAGGAGGCACAGCGAAATTCGTCTACCCGAAGAGTCGTCGGCGGCTCCTGTAAATGAGAGTGACCTAATATCATTCGCTAGTCCGACATCTCTCAAGAAACCCGAAACTTCCACATTCGACAAACTCATCGAGGACATGCAGAAGTTATGTTCAGTGCCACCGGCATTGCAAGCTGCACATCCCCATCCGAATTTCGGCTCCATGCCGTCACATTTAAATCAAGTCAATCAAGGCGGGCTACAGTTAGTTCCATTCGTTTCGCAGCCACCGCCACAGAAAACACCACTCACCAACGAGGAACTTCAAAAACTGTACAACATGCCAGCACAACAGAGTATGCATCCCGCTCCGATGGGGTTTGTTAGACCGGCGCAGTACGGAGTTGCCTATCCAGCTCAGTATCCCCAACGAGCAGCAGTCTCCGCGGGCTATGGTTATAATGTAGCCCCGCCTAGCTATGGTTTTCAGTATGGCATGCAACATCCAACGCACATTCAAACCCAGCAGTCATATCCACCTACACAAATGCCAGCGCCGAATATGCAACAACAGCCACCACCACCACCACCTGGCGCTGATATTCCGATTCAGAGCGTTGCCAATCCAACAACAGCTCTTGTGCTTCAGAACCAAACGAATCCAGTGCTTCAAATTACCAAGTCACAGTCACTGTCTGGGGTCTCAGCACTGGCTGCCTCACAATCGATGCGAAGTAACTCGAGCAACGGAATCAATCGTCGACCCAAGAAAAATCTAGGTGACGACCTGATCGATCTAAGCCAGGAGGATGCGTAAGTGAAATATTGCGCAATGGCCTTGGGTTTGGTTTCTTAAAAGTTTGTTTTCTATTTTCAATAGATCCCGAGTGAGCGTACTGGAGGCATTCGATCCGCTGTTCAACGAGGACGATTATGGTAAGTTCTTGCCAACATCCCCTTAATCGACATATGTACATACACTTAACCACCCGAAGGGATCTGTCCGTTGCGCAGCCGTTCTCGTTCATAGTCGCATTTCTCACTTCTTCATTTCTCCAATGGGAAAGCAAACCTTCTCTCTCAACACATTCCCGAATCCCGCCTACAATCAGTTTTGTTTGTTTTCACTTCTTCACCGTAGGAAGTTGTACTATTTGTTATTTTGTTGTTGTTTTACTCTTTTAATTCTATGCCTTTTCAAAAATTAAGATTAATCAGTAAAATTCCGGTTTTTTTTTTGTCTGCTCTTCTCTTCCAGTATGGAAAAAATAGAATGAAGAATCACGGTATTCTTCTTCAGCTACTCTGCTGTACTGTACTGCACTGTAGTAATCGTGCCTTGGGAGATGATTGTAGATAGACTGTAGACAAAAACTAAAACAAATTGTCGTGCTCAGCTCCGTTTTGTATACGAATTTATGAAATTTTCTTTTGATATCAATGTCCGATCTGTGTATGGACCTTAAATAAAATGTTATTACGATACGAGATGAATAAAAATTATGTGTTAACCAAATCTTTTGCTAGAAATGCCATTGTTTTTGTTCATTTGAGAGGGGAATCGGTGGCACAAAGTGGCTTGTAGACAGTCCTTGCTTCACAGTCGAGGTTTACGATTTCAGGGAATTTACGTGACTCGAACGCATTAGGTTCTATGAAACCGATAAGTAGCAGATAATCGATTAGGTTTCAATACTTCTCTGGACATCGACTGCCATGTCGACAGGCAGTCTCTTTAGAGTAGCATGTCCCCCACTAATTGTGTAACTAATTAGTATAGCGTAAACGTCCCATAGCTTCCGGGCTTGACTCTCTACCCTTTGCATTTTCTCACCGACACACGATTTCATACTTCGCTTCCGCAGTAAATCGCCTAACCTTCTCGTGCATGTGATACAACGTCACACAATCGCTGCCACGCGAAATGAAAACAAAACAAACTCTGGGCACATATTTCATTTAGTCACGTTTTAGATTAGCATGCCGGGAGTCTGGAAGTGCTCGGCATGCTTCTGGCATTTCAAATCATCGTCGAAACCTGTTGCCGCCTCAACATCGCCTTCTCCTCCATTGACCTATCAACACATTCCACTCATTTCACAGCCGAATGAGTATCTATTTGAGTAAACCAATTCTCTGTCTGCATCAACATCTATCGCTGTCCCAATTCATGCGACATAACACATAATCTGTGTGCTGCGCCCACCCACGTTAACCGTGGAACAGAGCGACAAGATGAAATTAAAACAACAAAACTTGATTTGTTTTTTCATTCAGCATACCCGCCTCATTCCATTTTGTTATGTTGTTGTTTTCTCTTTTTCTCGTGTTCTCCCCAACATTTGTGCACAAGTTCGCTATAATTAATATGCAGCTAAAAATAATCAACAAACAAAAAAAAAACACCTTTTGTTGGTCGTTCTGTAATCGTTCTCTCACCCATTAGCCATTTTTAATCTGTTTTGTGTTCGATTTGTCTTGTTTAGTCGAGGCTTATAGATCAATATGCTATCGATTCTTGCAGGTAGCGACAATGCATCGGATTGTACATCATACTACGCTGAATGCGATCCGTTCGATTACCTGTATAGCGGTGGAACACAGTATTCGGATCCGGTTTACGAGGCGGTGAATAAGTTGGATCGCACACCAGTTAGTCCGAATGGTGAGTTGGAACTTTTTAGTTTCATTCGCTTATTATACAAGATCTCACGTTTGTAGTATCACAAATTGGATGGCGATCGGAGTACATAGCAAAGGATGAGGAACCCTCAACGTCCTCGGGTATACGGTCTCCACCGCCACCGTTGCCACCGAGAAATAGCAAATTGTCCCTAGAGTATGTGGAACGAAATCTAGATAATGTCACGTTGGATAGGAGAAAAAAATTCACACGTCTCTACGAGATGGTGACGGATTCGAAGGCGCATGATCCCGAGCTTTTGGAATTTTACTACATGGTGAAGGAACTACGTTCAAGGTATCGCTACGACGATCCGGAGACCAATGTGGGGCATATAGTCGCTTCGGAATTCAACTACTACTATCCCCTGGAGCAGAGTATAAAGATACTCGTCCATCCTGCGTTGGATGGTTTGCAACGGGGTTGCGAAGCGACACAGAAGGGATTGATCGAGGGCTATGGGGCGCCGATAGTATTCACTAGCGACAGTAAGTAGACGAATGGATTTCTGGAAATTGCCTTCAAACCACCTTCTCTGCAGTCAACTCACCCGTGGAACTGGTAATCGGGCATGCATTCTGCGCATTAGAGGGTCAAATACAAGGCACTGTCGATGACTATGCAGTGAAACCGATTGGAGTGTCCGAATGGCTGTCGCCCACTTCGAAATTAAGTCAGTTGGAATGTGTGCACGATAGTTTGAAGCTGGAAAAGGACGTGCAGTTGGGATTGTGTAGGAAAACCGAAGCAAACATGAAGGTTATCGCCCGGACACAGAGAGATGACGCTAGAGACGACGACTTACGACCGGAGGAGATTTTGCCGAACGAGACAGCCACAACGATCACCTATGACAACATGATGATCCTGCTTGGTTGGTTGTTACCTTGTTTCTCCTGAAAATATTGAATTTTATTAACTTTTTTCCACAGAGACCCTTGAAACTGAGATTGATAAACTGGAATCATCTGCAGGCGACTTGAGTCCCCGCTCAATCCTGTCCTGCTCCGGTGTGGTTCAGGGCGTTAAGGCAATCTGCGCTTTGCTAGGCTCGATTGACACAGTCGAAGTGGCGGCCTGTATAAACGATCTCCGGAAGATATGCGACGATGGACAGGTGACTTACACGACGAAAGCAGTTAATCCAGAAGTCGGCAGCGATCAAGGAGACTATGCCGAAGTAATCCTACGCCCGAAGACAATCCTGGAACAGATCAAAATGAAGTGCAACAAAATACGCGATGTTGTCCAGGAACTGATTGAGATATATTCGAACGCGTTCCGTGTGGATTTCTGCGTGACATCAGTTGACTATACAACAAGTAAGACTAGGCAAAGATCCACCACAACCTACTCATGCTTTTTTGTTTCAGCTCCAATTCCCATTTCCTGTGTCCTAAAGCCGGTGATGGTGAACATCAGTTGCCTGCATCGCCCACCGCCGAATTGGAAGTTCGACGACTACTCGCTGGGTGTACAGATCAACTATGGAACACGATTTATATCCGAACCACTGGTTGTCAAGTGCTCAAATGATATGAGTGGCGGTCTGTTTCCCCGACTGACCCTAGAGTCGTGGATTACATTCGACAAAAGTCCAATTTGCACGTTACCAAGAGAGTCACGTTTGATTTTCGTGCTTTACGGCACTCAGGCGGCGGAAAACGACCAGTCAAGTGATCAAAACGGAGAAAAGAAACAGATAACAACCGAACTCGGGTGGTGTGCTCAGCAACTCTTCGATTACAAGCGTGAAATGGCTTGTGGATCGTATTTACTTTCGATGTGGCCACCAACTACTGACAAGTTCCTCGGTCCAGCACCGGCTAAAGGATGTCATCCTCAGCCGGACTTTTGTCCCGTATTAAGCATCGAAATACCGTCGTACGGCGGGCGAATTGTATTCCCAGAACCGTTGGAAAATCCACCTCCAGCACCGAGATATGATTTCGACTCGTTGGATTTGAATCTACAGCAGGAACTTCTAGATACCGCCGAACAGGGCTACGCAGGGGCTTTGGAGCAGCGCGAGGTATTCTGGGAAAAGCGTCATTATCTCCAAAAGTTCCCCAATGCCCTGGCTAAGGTCCTACATGCCGCGCACAGTTGGGACTATGCGAGTTTAATCGATTTGCATTCATTGCTGCATTCCTGGTCGCAATTGTCGCCACTTCAAGCCTTGGAATTGCTACTACCTCGCTATCCAGATGCACTTGTACGGGCTAAGGCTGTTGAATGGATTTCTAAACTCTCAAATGATCAGTTGGTTGATTCCTTGCCCCAACTATTGCAAGCACTTAAACACGACACGTACGAGGCGTCGGGAATGGCACGTTTTCTCCTCTGCAAATGCCTCGAATCTCCGCGCATTGCGCATCACATGTATTGGCTGCTCGTGCATAGTCTACCTGGCGATGCACCGCAAAACACCATCGATGCTTCGAGTATGGAGTATGATGAATCTCTGATCACACAAGCGCGCTATCATCGTCGAAACAAGATGATGCTGCGGGCTTTATTGGCAATCTGTGGCGAGAAATTGCTCTCCCGTTTCCTCAGTCAGAACATGATGTGCAAGGTGAGACCTAAACACTCCTCGGTGATGAGCAGAAACCAATTTCTTTTCTCTTTTAGAATCTCGCGGATATTGCGCAATCGGTGAAGCTATCGAAAGAGTCGTTACGCCAAAAGGCCCTTTGTCACGGCATGGATTTAGTGCATCAGGCATTGATCGACAAACCCACCTCCTTACCATTGGGTCCTGGGCTGGAAGTGACTGGTGTGAATGTTAGAAACTGTAGTTACTTCAATTCAAACACGCTGCCGCTTAAAATCTCCTACTTTGGTCCTGATCGCGAGATCCTTCCAGCTATCTTTAAGGTGAGTTCTACTTGATTTAATGTCGAGTCGGTGGGTGAACGTGTTTACGCTTCCAGTCGGGCGATGATCTCCAGCAAGACATGCTGACAATTCAACTCGTTCGTGTGATGAACAAACTTTGGCTAGCTGATGGTCTTGACTTGAAAATGGTCACGTTCAATTGCGTTCCAACCGGATACAAGAAGGGCATGATTGAGATGGTTTCTGACGCAGAGACCCTCCGGAAGATTCAGGTCGAGTACGGTCTGACTGGATCGTTTAAGGATCGCCCAATAGCCGAGTGGCTGGCAAAGCAAAATCCCAGTCAGCTGGAGTACGCAAGGGCCGTGAAGAATTTTACTGGTAACTAAAACGATTTTGTGTAAATCACTTGTCTACAGACTTTCTCTTTTCTAGTATCCTGTGCCGGATATAGCGTCGCCACGTACGTGTTGGGTATTTGTGATCGGCACAACGATAATATTATGCTGAAAACCTCGGGACACCTGTTCCATATCGATTTCGGAAAGTTCCTGGGCGATGCACAAATGTTCGGCAACTTCAAGCGCGACCGCACGCCGTTTGTTCTCACCTCGGATATGGCATACGTGATAAATGGCGGCGACAAGCCGTCCACCGATTTCCACTATTTCGTAGATCTCTGTTGCCGTGCGTTCAATATTGTTCGCAAACACGGTGATCTCATACTCCATATGCTCGCGCTGATGGCTACTGCTGGGATTCCGGGTGTAACTGCGGACGCAGTATCGTATGTACGAAGAGCCCTTCTGCCTTCGCAGTCGAATCCAGAGGCAGCGGCTTCCTTTGCCAAGATGATCCAATTCTCGTTGAAGAGCTGGTTCACTCAGTTCAACTTTTTCCTGCACAATCTCTCTCAACTGCGATTCTCGAACGATGAGGGCAGCGGCGAACTGTTGTCATTTGTTCCGCGAAAGTACACGTAAGAGAATTCTATTGGAACTAATTAAGAAGGGTATAGGATTCATATCTCCCACAGAATGCAACAGGACGGTCGTCTCAAATCAGTGATGGTAGTGCGCTGCCAGAAGCACTACGATATGGAGAAGTATTACACCTACATCCTGCGGGTCACCCGACACAGTCAACCTGATCCGACGCACCTGTTCCGGTCGTATAAAGAGTTCACCGAGTTCCATCAGAAGCTATGTTTGCACTTCCCACTCGCCAAGCTACACAGGTACGTAGAACACTAGAGAAGCAAGTTAACAAACAAGATGGGATCAGCTCGCCGGGAGCCAAGCTACAATTCCAGGTCTTCTACTTTGAATTTTGCAAACTTTTACCTGGATCTCAGGAACCACAGTAGATAGGGTTCTAAGACCGGTCGCTATGAGCTCAGAATCATGTACTTTGTAACACAGCCAGGTTTCAGACTCATAGCTACTCGGCAAGTTTGGTTGGATATATGCTGACGGACAGGAAAGCCTTTGCATAAGTCTTTCCTACTCCAGATTTGCAAGGTAGAAGACTAAAACTACATATTCGAGCAAGAACCCTGAGGTAACGATTTTTTTATTGACTTTGAATTAGACTAATCAACCTTACACTATGCCTCGGTGGCTTCCCTATCATTGTCTAGTAGAAGATCACTTCGGGCGTTGTTGCGCCTCATGTCGCGCATTGTTCTCGGTTTGGGTTGTTGCGCTGCGAGTGGATTACGAAATTCGCTCATCGATTCTGCGTTTTCTCGTTTTCGATTTTGCATCGCTTCATGCCGTTCGGTGATTTCCTGGGCTAGGTTGCGATGTCTTTGTATAGCTGACCAGCTGTCGGACGAGTTGGGCTCGTCAGAGAGTTGAGTACTGAGGAGAATGGGTGGTGACATGGGTGGTGGTGGTGGGATACTGGATTCATTTTTGATGTCTTTTTCACTATCATGGTCACTGGGGTTCTCATCACCATCGTCATTATCTTCGTCTTCGCTACTGAGATCGAAGGCTACTTTGTGTTGTGGCCGAGCAATGGTGGTAGGGTCCTCGTGAATTTCCTCTGGAGATGGCGGGAAAAATCCTGTCAATCGTCTCGGACCCATCTTCCATCCATTGTCATTGTCATTGTCTTCGTCTTTTAATGGCTCTACCGTGATAGGATCACCTCTGGCAGGGTTTTTCTTAAATGTTTCCTTGAGAGTGCTGCGCGGCTGAATCTTCGGAGGTTCCCTCTCTAAAGGTTCAACTTCCTGAACTAATTCTTCCGAATCCGGTCTCACATACCCAGTTGATCTTCGTTCCGCATACAACGCGTCGCTCTGTTCTTCTCCGAATTTAAGTTGCTCGTACGTCTTAGTACCATTACCATTTGAAAGGATCGGAGAGGATTGTGGGTCCTCTTGTGGCGATTGTTGTGGTCGTATTTTTTCAAAAGTCGGCGTAGACCCATTATGTTGGAGCGAAGGCAATGATGCTGGCGAGGGCAGCGGCGGTGGTGGTGGTGGTATGTTTGCATTCTCATTCACAGTCGAAGTTGACGTTTCACTCCTCTTTGGAGGCACGAACGACAGAGGTCGATTGGATGATTTTCGAACGCGGACGGCTGTGGGTGGGTTTTTTTTTTTTTAATAGAAAGTTTTGTAACAGATAAGCAGTTAAAAGCGACTTACGCGGAAGTATCTTTGGTCTGTCGATGATTACATCCTCGTCCAACCTCCGACGAAAGATTCCTTGCACCAAAACCGGTTCACGGATCTGCAAGTAATAGACAAACACCAAATTAAGTAACCATTCGAACTGGCCAACACCGCTATCTCCCTGTTCTAATTGAATTTACTATCATCGCCCGTTATCACAAGAAAACACAGAAATTGATTAAAACACAACGCAGTGAGTCGCGAAATAGTTTCGTTGTGTGTTTCTCCTTTTTTCGCGGCCTCTAGTCTCGTGCTACTTACTTGTTCCTGAGAATTACGCGAGCTTCTAGTCAGCACTACACCGTTGTCCGATGATCCTGTGGCGGTTGGAATTGGTTCGAAATTAAGACGTTGTTTGAACCAGAAGAATTTGATGCCCAAAGTAACAATCACCAGGCAGAGCATGAGTGCAAGGGAACACAGAGACACGATGATGTCAGCTTGGCCTGTGACGAGATCTTTGTTTGAGCCAGTGCTAAGTTAAACACGATTCCTTACCATCGGGATGATGTACTTCTAGTTGTACCATTTTCTATAAGCGGATGTGCCACATTCCACTACGAAATATTTAAATTGCGAGTTCCGCAGGCAAAGCAGTTCTGTCGACGTCTTCGTCGCGACTGTAAAAGGGTGTACGTGTGTTAGTTTCATAATTTTTTTTTCTCTGATAACGATATTGAAAGCTTATCGGCGCTATCGACCGTGAAAGATATGGGGAAAAAAAGCTCTGTTCCTTAGAACAAAAACTAAAAGACATAGGAAATGCTCGAAGGCACCAATCACGATCTTTATTACCATTTTATTGGACTGTTATCACGGAAAAGAAATACAACTCGCATCAATCTACTGAGTTTGGATAAACCAAAACAACAAGAATAGGTACGTGATGGACGAGTGACTCATTGATCGATAGTTAGCGCCTTTATCTCGGTGATTTCATGGCACTTATTCGTACAACACTTGTTTAGTAGAACGGGCAGGCAGCAAAACATCGCGTTGAACTTGTGATTGTCTGTCATCGGCGCTTGTTTGAATTTAGCTGCTGGCTTGTGTTTACATTTTCCCTTTCCACTAAGTGGTCTTAATATTCCTCCAAACGTGAGTTGGACAAGGTCAAGTTTGGTTGTGTGTCTACTAGAAAGCACGCGCTCTTATTGACTTCTAGGTAATAGAGCACGACAAACAAATTTGGATAGATTAGACGTGTGGATATACGGTTGTGGGTTTGTTTGTGTTTTGCAGTTTGCCAAGTGGAATCCACGTCGGCAGATCTAATGTGAAATCGGTAGCAGAGCGGCGACTGCCAGAAATCCGGAGATTCCTCGTATCGCTATTCAAATCGGCGGACGAAATAGCACACTCGGATTTGGTGTACACGTTTTTCCATCCACTCTTACGTGACCAGCAAGAGGCGAATATTGAAGTCTCGAAGGTTAAAGGTAGGACGGTGGATCGCTTTTTATAGTCATCAATGTTGATTTGTTTTCCTCGTTTTCTCTTTAGAAATCAAGCCAGTCCAGCGGAATACGACTAGCGATGGCGCGATTAAGATTTCGTTGCAATATCGTCGTGGAGCCCTCACGGTCATGGTAAGTTCTGGGTAGTCCCTTTGTACTTCAAACACTGAAATCCTCTTCTAGATCCATCATGCTAAGGGTCTCCCGACGCTCCAGGGCGGCCAAGAGCCCAATACCTATGTGAAGTGCTATCTGAAACCTGATCACACGAAAATCACAAAAAGAAAAACAAAAGTTGTTCGAAAAACCTGCGTCCCTAGCTTCATGGAAACGGTTTGTACCCACTCCAATGCATTTTTCCTCATACTGATTCATATTTCCCCCAACAGCTGGAGTATCGTATGCCACTGGAACACATACAAAATCGTATACTCCATGTAACAGTCTGGTCTCATGATACTCTTCAAGAAAACGAACTACTCGGCGGCGTACAGATCTTCTTGAACAAATACGATCTACGGCAAGAGCTAATAGACTGGTTTGCCTTAAGCTACGTACCGCGATAATGAGATTCTTAAATCGATCTTCTTCAACACAAAAAAGCACCAAAACACATTCCAACTTACTGCACACACACACGCGCGTGATCCCCGAACTCCGATGCAGCACAAAAACAAAACACAGGACAATGGGGTGCAACTGAGCAACAAAACAATCGATTTTTATCTTTACTCTTCTTGTTTTCATATAAAACTATTTATTTAACGATTATACTTACAGCCATGGGCTTACTATTGTAAATACGAAAAAAAAACAACAAAAAAACTATTAACTAAAGCATACTGTGTACAAAACCAGAAATAATGATCAAAACAAATATTATATACAACCACACATGATACATGCATAACATATTGTAATTGGAAGCATCCTTCACTGGATAGTACTACTCATATGCCTATTGATAAGCACTTATCAACGATAAAATATGAAGCACGCAGGAGAGAAGGCGTAGGGCGCGCCGGCATAGGGAGTAGCGAGCATTCACTGATGTTACTTTATTAATTTTATATTTTATTTAACATTAAATGGATTAATATAGAATTAAAAGCAATTAAGCAGAAACAGCATTGTTTATATTTTAATAAATAAACGTTACATGAAAAATTGTTGTTTTTATTTATCCCTTCGCGACCGGCATTGATTTTCCGCGTTAGCCTCTTGAATATCTTCAGAAGAGAAACTTACTAACCATCCTCTAGCCAGCTACTTGAATTATGCTGCGTAAAAAACTTGTATGAGTTCGAGGGAATGAAAACGCTAGCGCCCCTTGATCTACAGTCACTACTTAAGACCATCCCAAACGTTCACTCCGCATCAGTATGAGGGTTCGCATCGACGTTACCAACAGCATCAGTATCGTCATTCACAACAATAGCATAAGCTGAATCACCACCGCCATCAGTGCCAATATCGGCTCCCTCATTAGCCTTAGGGTTTGCATCACCATCAATATCAACTATCAATCAATACCACAATATTCAGCAAAAGCATTAGTATTAGCATTATCATCACATCCATCATCATCAACATGATCATTCTACCATCAAATCTCCATCACCATCACCATGACCGCCACCATCTCTATCATAATTATCACCATCATGATGACCATCTTCATCATCAACACGACATCACGGCCACCAATTCTATCACTACCATCGCCATCATCTTCATCTCCATCGCCATCACGATCACCATCTTTATCGCCATCGCCATCACGAAACCGTCTTCATCGCCAGCGTTCTAGATTTATCATGATCACGATCACCACCACGACCATCATCTTTAAGTCCATCACCAATTACCCTTTCCGTCATCATCAGGACCACCACCTTCATCGTCATTTCCATCGCCATCGCCATCACGATCATTATCTTCATCGCCATCACCATCTCTATCACATATACATCTCCATCACCAATCACCATTTTCATCACCATCACCAACCACAATTTTCATCACCATCACACCACCATCTCCATCTTTATTACCATCACCATCACGGTGATCATCTTCATCTCCATCATCATCTCCATCACCATTTTCATCACCGTCCTCATCACCATAACCATCCTCATCACCATCACCATCTCTATCACGATCACCATCCACATCATCATCTCTACCACGAACATCGTCTCTATCACGATCACGATCATCATCTTCATCACCATCACGACCACCATCTCTATTATTATCACAATCATCATCTTCATCTCCATTTCGTCTTTATCTCAATCACCTTCATGATCCCCATCGCCTAGACGATCACCATCACTCACTTCATCATCATCTCTATTACCATGACGATCATCGTTTTCATCTCCTTCACCAATCGCCATTTCCATCACCCTTTCGATCACAATCTTCACCGTCAACACCATCATGATCACTATCTTCATCATCATCACCATCTCTATCACGATCGCCACCTTCATCACCATTCCCATCTCTCTTACGATCACCATCTACATCTCCATCACGATCACCATATTCATCTCCACCGCCATCATGACCACCATCTTCATCTTCATTACCATCATCATCACCATCACGACGATCATCTTCGTCTCCATCACCATCTCCATCATCAATCACCATTTCCATCACCGTCCTCATCACCATAACCATCCTCATTACCATCACCATCTCTATCACGATCACCAACCACATCATCATCTTTATCACGAACACCATCTCTATCACAATCACGATCATCTTCTTCATCAGCATCACGACCACCATCTCTATCACAATCACGACCATCGTCTTCATCTCCATCACCAATTACCATTTCCATCACCCTTTCGATCACAATCTTCATCATCAACACCATCATGATCACTATCTTCATCATCATCACCATCTCTATCACGATCGCCACCTTCATCACCATTCCCATCTCTCTTACGATCACCATCTACATCTCCATCACGATCAGGATCATCATCTTCATCACCATCACGACCACCTTCTCTATCACAATCACGACCATCGTCTTCATCATTATCACCTAAAACCATTTTTATCACCATCACGATCACCATCTTCATCTCCCCCATCATGACCACCATCTCCATCTTCATTACCATCATCATCAACATCACGACGATCATCTTCGTCTCCATCACCATCTCTATCACGATCACCAACCACATCATCATCTTTATCACGAACACCATCTCTATCACTATCACGATCATCTTCTTCATCAGCATCACGACCACCATCTCTATCACAATCACGACCATCGTCTTCATCTCCATCACCAATCACCATTTCCATCACCTTTCGATCACAATCTTCGTCATCAACACAATCACGATTAAAATCTTCATCACCATCTCTATCACGGTCAAGATCACCAATTCTGTCATAACTCTACATTACCACCTCGATCACCAATCATTTGCATATCTATTACCATCGACATCGCTCACAGAGAATTTCATAGAATTTCATTAAATTTGCAATTAGTAAATATTACCTTCTCGTCCAGAACGACAAGCCTCATCTGCCATTTGAATTGTTTTGATTTTTTCTTCGCTGATCACGATAATGAGCTCTTATTTTCAACACGGTCATTTCTAAGGGAGATATGGGCACTGGAATTTCCGACTTCGGGGCTTACTGGGGTTATATGGGAATATTCGAAAGTAGCTGTGGAACCGGGAAATGTGAACGACCATAAGAACTAGGGGGCGTATACGTAACATTTTCAAATTTTTTGTACCTCCTCCATTACGACCTCGGGCAGCTAGGTCACCATGAAAAAAAAACTCAAGATCTGACTGAATCGGTTAGATCTGAATTCGCGTCAACTGTCTACATCGAAATCCAGTCGTGAAAGTAGCTGTGGAAGCCGCGAAATGTGATGAACCATAAGCACTGCGGGGCGTATATGTAACATTTTCAAATTTTTTGTACCCGCTCCATTACGACCTCGGGCAGCTAGGTTACCATGAGAGAACCATCCAAGTTCTGACTGGATCGGTTAGATCTGAATTCGCGTCAAGTGTCTACATCGAAATCCAGTCGTGAAAGTAGCTGTGGAAGCCGCGAAATGTGATGAACCATAAGCACTGCGGGGCGTATACGTAACATTTTCAAATTTTTTGTACCCACTCCATTACGACCTCGGGCAGCTAGGTTGCCATGAAAAAAAAAAACCCAAGATTTGACTGAATCGGTTAGATCTGAATTCGCGTCAACTGTCTACATCGAAATCCAGTCGTGAAAGTAGCTGTGGAAGCCGCGAAATGTGATGAACCATAAGCACTGCGGGGCGTATACGCAACATTTTCAAATTTTTTGTACCTCCTCCATTACGACCTCGGGCAGCTAGGTCACCATGAAAAAAAAACTCAAGATCTGACTGAATCGGTTAGATCTGAATTCGCGTCAACTGTCTACATCGAAATTCAGTCGTGAAAGTAGCTTTGGAAGCCGCGAAATGTGATGAACCATAAGCACTGCGGGGCGTATACGTAAAATTTTCAAATTTTTTGTACCTCCTCCATTACGACCTCGGGCAGCTAGGTCACCATGAAAAAAAAACTCAAGATCTGACTGAATCGGTTAGATCTGAATTCGCGTCGAGTGTCTACATCGAAATCCAGTCGTGAAAGTAGCTGTGGAAGCCGCGAAATGTGATGAACCATAAGCACTGCGGGGCGTATACGTAACATTTTCAAATTTTTTGTACCCACTCCATTACGACCTCGGGCAGCTAGGTTGCCATGAAAAAAAAAAACCCAAGATTTGACTGAATCGGTTAGATCTGAATTCGCGTCAACTGTCTACATCGAAATCCAGTCGTGAAAGTAGCTGTGGAAGCCGCGAAATGTGATGAACCATAAGCACTGCGGGGCGTATACGCAACATTTTCAAATTTTTTGTACCTCCTCCATTACGACCTCGGGCAGCTAGGTCACCATGAAAAAAAAACTCAAGATCTGACTGAATCGGTTAGATCTGAATTCGCGTCAACTGTCTACATCGAAATTCAGTCGTGAAAGTAGCTTTGGAAGCCGCGAAATGTGATGAACCATAAGCACTGCGGGGCGTATACGTAAAATTTTCAAATTTTTTGTACCCACTCCATTACGACCTCGGGCAGCTAGGTTACCATGAGAGAACCATCCAAGTTCTGACTGGATCGGTTAGATCTGAATTTGCTTAAACTGTCTACATCAAAATCCAGTCGTGAAAGTAGCTGTGGAAGCCGCGAAATGTGATGAACCATAAGCACTGCGGGGCGTATACGTAACATTTTCAAATTTTTTGTACCCGCTCCATTACGACCTCGGGCAGCTAGGTTACCATGAGAGAACCATCCAAGTTCTGACTGGATCGGTTAGATCTGAATTTGCTTCAACTGTCTACATCAAAATCCAGTCGTGAAAGTAGCTGTGGAAGCCGCGAAATGTGATGAACCATAAGCACTGCGGGGCGTATACGTAACATTTTCAAATTTTTTGTACCCGCTCCATTACGACCTCGGGCAGCTAGGTTACCATGAGAGAACCATCCAAGTTCTGACTGGATCGGTTAGATCTGAATTTGCTTAAACTGTCTACATCAAAATCCAGTCGTGAAAGTAGCTGTGGAAGCCGCGAAATGTGATGAACCATAAGCACTGCGGGGCGTATACGTAACATTTTCAAATTTTGTGTACCCGCTCCATTACGACCTCGGGCAGCTAGGTTACCATGAGAGAACCATCCAAGTTCTGACTGAATCGGTTAGATCTGAATAAGCATCAACTGTTTGCACCAAAACTCTGTCGAAAAAGTAGCTGTGGAAGTCGAGAAATGGGATCGACCATTAGCACTACGGGGCGTATACGTAACATTTTCAAATTTTTTGTACCTCCTCCATTACGACCTCGGGCAGCTAGGTTGCCATGAAAAAAAAAACTCAAGATCTGACTGAATCGGTTAGATCTGAATAAGCATCAACTGTTTGCATCAAAACTCTGTCGAGAAAGTAGCTGTGGAAGTCGAGAAATGGGATCGACCATTAGCACTACGGGGCGTATACGTAACATTTTCAAATTTTTTGTACCTCCTCCATTACGACCTCGGGCAGCTAGGTCACCATGAAAAAAAAACTCAAGATCTGACTGAATCGGTTAGATCTGAATTCGCGTCAACTGTCTACATCGAAATTCAGTCGTGAAAGTAGCTTTGGAAGCCGCGAAATGTGATGAACCATAAGCACTGCGGGGCGTATACGTAAAATTTTCAAATTTTTTGTACCCACTCCATTACGACCTCGGGCAGCTAGGTTACCATGAGAGAACCATCCAAGTTCTGACTGGATCGGTTAGATCTGAATTTGCTTAAACTGTCTACATCAAAATCCAGTCGTGAAAGTAGCTGTGGAAGCCGCGAAATGTGATGAACCATAAGCACTGCGGGGCGTATACGTAACATTTTCAAATTTTTTGTACCCGCTCCATTACGACCTCGGGCAGCTAGGTTACCATGAGAGAACCATCCAAGTTCTGACTGGATCGGTTAGATCTGAATTTGCTTCAACTGTCTACATCAAAATCCAGTCGTGAAAGTAGCTGTGGAAGCCGCGAAATGTGATGAACCATAAGCACTGCGGGGCGTATACGTAACATTTTCAAATTTTTTGTACCCGCTCCATTACGACCTCGGGCAGCTAGGTTGCCATGAGAGAACCATCCAAGTTCTGACTGAAACGGTTAGATCTGAATAAGCATCAACTGTTTGCATCAAAACTCTGTCGAGAAAGTAGCTGTGGAAGTCGAGAAATGGGATCGACCATTAGCACTACGGGGCGTATACGTAACATTTTTAAATTTTTTGTACCTCCTCCATTACGACCTCGGGCAGCTAGGTCACCATGAGAGAACCATCCAAGTTCTGACTGAAACGGTTAGATCTGAATAAGCATCAACTGTTTGCATCAAAACTCTGTCGAGAAAGTAGCTGTGGAAGTCGAGAAATGGGATCGACCATTAGCACTACGGGGCGTATACGTAACATTTTCAAATTTTTTGTACCCACTCCATTACGACCTCGGGCAGCTAGGTTACCATGAGAGAACCATCCAAGTTCTGACTGGATCGGTTAGATCTGAATTTGCTTAAACTGTCTACATCAAAATCCAGTCGTGAAAGTAGCTGTGGAAGCCGCGAAATGTGATGAACCATAAGCACTGCGGGGCGTATACGTAACATTTTCAAATTTTTTGTACCCGCTCCATTACGACCTCGGGCAGCTAGGTTACCATGAGAGAACCATCCAAGTTCTGACTGAATCGGTTAGATCTGAATAAGCATCAACTGTTTGCACCAAAACTCTGTCGAAAAAGTAGCTGTGGAAGTCGAGAAATGGGATCGACCATTAGCACTACGGGGCGTATACGTAACATTTTCAAATTTTTTGTACCTCCTCCATTACGACCTCGGGCAGCTAGGTTGCCATGAAAAAAAAAACTCAAGATCTGACTGAATCGGTTAGATCTGAATAAGCATCAACTGTTTGCATCAAAACTCTGTCGAGAAAGTAGCTGTGGAAGTCGAGAAATGGGATCGACCATTAGCACTACGGGGCGTATACGTAACATTTTCAAATTTTTTGTACCTCCTCCATTACGACCTCGGGCAGCTAGGTTGCCATGAAAAAAAAAACTCAAGATCTGACTGAATCGGTTAGATCTGAATAAGCATCAACTGTTTGCATGAAAACTCTGTCGAGAAAGTAGCTGTGGAAGTCGAGAAATGGGATCGACCATTAGCACTACGGGGCGTATACGTAACATTTTCAATTTTTTTGTACCTCCTCCATTTCGACCTCGGGCAGCTAGGTTGCCATGAAAAAAAAACTCAAGATCTGACTGAATCGGTTAGATGTGAATTCGCGTCAACTGTCTACATCGAAATCCAGTCGTGAAAGTAGCTGTGGAAGTCGAGAAATGGGATCGACCATTAGCACTACGGGGCGTATACGTAACATTTTCAAATTTTTTGTACCTCCTCCATTACGACCTCGGGCAGCTAGGTTGCCATGAGAGAACCATCCAAGTTCTGACTGAATCGGTTAGATCTGAATAAGCATCAACTGTTTGCATCAAAACTCTGTCGAGAAAGTAGCTGTGGAAGTCGAGAAATGGGATCGACCATTAGCACTACGGGGCGTATACGTAACATTTTCAATTTTTTTGTACCTCCTCCATTTCGACCTCGGGCAGCTAGGTTGCCATGAAAAAAAAACTCAAGATCTGACTGAATCGGTTAGATGTGAATTCGCGTCAACTGTCTACATCGAAATCCAGTCGTGAAAGTAGCTGTGGAAGTCGAGAAATGGGATCGACCATTAGCACTACGGGGCGTATACGTAACATTTTCAAATTTTTTGTACCTCCTCCATTACGACCTCGGGCAGCTAGGTCACCATGAGATAACCATCCAAGTTCTGACTGAATCGGTTAGATCTGAATAAGCATCAACTGTTTGCATCAAAACTCTGTCGGAAAAGTAGCTGTGGAAGTTGAGAAATGGGATCGACCATTAGCACTGCGGGGCGTATACGTAACATTTTCAAATTTTTTGTACCTCCTCCATTACGACCTCGGGCAGCTAGGTCACCATGAGGGAGCCACCCAAGACCTAGCTTAATAGAGTTGATCTGAATCTGAATCCGCGAGTTTTTGCACATACAAGTAAGGGCATATTGGGCATCTCCGTACTTCGCTGATCACTTTTTTTACTTTCAAAAAAGTAATTTTAAGGGACATATGGGCGCTTGGAATTTAGAGGGGGGCTTACCTAATATCCAAATTCGACTTTAAACCTAAATTGCACAAAAATTGAACCTCTAAACCATCTGCGACCCCGCCCATTCATTAAAGGGATGTGGATTGGATAAATGGATGTTGCTCCTTAGGTTAGAAGAAAGTTTATTGGCCGCCGAGATTATGCGATTTGATACCGTTGGACTGCCTTCTGTAAGTCTATTTGTAGAGTAATGTTTATACCAACAACTCGGTGTTAATTCAGGACCTCTTACATAATATCCAAGCCGAAACTGGAGCCTTTCACCCACTTATTTCATGTTTCGATGATCATCTTCAGCAAAAACCCAGGTTGTCTTACGAACGATATTGTGTTCTGTTCATAATTGCCCTAGACTGAGTTGTTCACCAATAAAGACCAATTCCACAGCCACACAAGCTGTTGACTCATCATTTACAAAAAGAAATTAGTGATGGTCAACCTTAGCATTTGTCCTTAACTCGAAACTCATTCTTCATTATCAAGCATTTGGGTAAGCTAATGGAGATTTTTTTGCTGTTTGATTTTTCAGTGTTCTATTTTTGACTGCGCGCGTATGACTCATGACATGTGCTGAAGTCAAATATGCTCAGTTAGCATTGCCATTTGCCATAATAGAAAGATTGGTACTCAATTTCTCCTCCAGAGTCCGTTCGTTTGAAAACCTTGTTTGATATAAAATCCTTACCTCTATGGCCCTACTCAAAAAGACTGTGCATGATCCGCATATTACTTGCTTTGAATGAATTAAGAGAACAATCATTTTTTATTCATTTTTATTTTTCCTTTGTTTCTATACAAATACAAATATCTTATTCCATTACGTTTTATCATGTTTTCCTCAATACCCACTGCGCTAGCCTTAAATTACAATACGTCCAATATATTCTGCTTGTTTTATTGTTTTTTTTGTTTTACCTAACTTCCTTTCATTCAGTGTATTGATTAATATTTTTACTCCACCATCGTCATATTATGATTTTCATTTTCAATACTGTTAACAATATTGTTTTGGAGAACAATTAAAAACAAAATCCAAAACCTAAAAAATAAATGCAGTTTTTGCTTTTTCGTATTTTAATAATATATTTATATGATTTTTTTTAATATCTAGTTTTCCTTAATGATAGGCTTAAGTTTAGTAAGACCTTAATTACATTTTACAGTTTTTATGTGGTTTTTTTATTTAATTTTATTTTTACAAATGATTTTTTGTTTTTATTGTTGCGCTGATTTTATTATCTTCACTCTTGGTTTTCAATTGTTAGTTAAGTGTATGTTGTGTATGTGATGTTGGGTTTAACAGAAAACTCGAAAGCCACCGTTATACCGTGAACTTTTTGTTTTTAAATATTTTTTTAATTTTTTTTTATGAGTGTGAGGGTTAGTTTTAGTTTGATACAAGCTTGAGTCTCTTTAGTGTGGGTTAGGTTAAATGTACATATTGCTTTTAATTAGTTTTAAATTTTATAGTTTTTGTCAAAAATATTTTTTGCTTTCTTCTTCTTCTACGCAATAGTTCTTTAGTTCTTAGAGTTAGTAAGAAATCTATCAGGCATTATGGATGCCATAAACCTTCGATTTGGGACTTGTCTTTGAGTGCATGCAGTTTTGTATAATTTCTTTCGGATACCCTGTAGGAGCCAACGTTGAGTCACAGTAACTGAACCTATGGAGCTTTCACAAAGAAACTAAGTAGCTGCTGCACAAGCCAGTTAGAAAGGAAAGGCGGAAATTTAAAAATTATGTAATGGCGCCCGACAAGAGGCCAAATGAGGATCTAGCATGGAAATGAGGCACAAATGAATTGAATGAAACACGGAAAGCGCTGTTTTCAGAAGCAATTAACACCGTCTACCGACACCTGTGTGGTGGCAATTGTGCGCGTTTTGAATCTGTCCCAATTTATTTCCTTAGGTGTTCCATAATTTTTTTTTTTTTTTGAATAAAACAATTTATTTTTTTTATAGAATTTTTCTTCATTTTATTTAGCAAGTTTGTAAATTTATTTTATTTTCTGTGTATACATTATATTTTACCTTTTCTAACTTATAATTTAGTTGCTTCAAATGTCCTTTTTATGGTTTTTCGCATTTTTCGTTTTTAGGTTTCTTCATTTCATTTTGAGAAATGTGTATTTTCAGCATTTTATTGTTCATCGGAAGATGACTTTCAATGCTTTTCAAATCAGTCATGGTTTGGTATTTAATTTCATTTTATCCTTTAACATATATTATCCTTATAAAATGTACGTAATTCTGCCGTTTACACCATTCGATTTTTAAAGGTCGTTTTTTTTTTAAATAAAATTACCAACACAATACCTATACAACTACGAGTTTATTATTCTCTGTGTATTGTTTATCCTTAGAAGCTAGGAAAATATATTTTACAAAATTTAATTTTTCTTCCTTCCGTTTCCGGTTTTCTTTTTATATCTCCTTACAACTGATAACACTAGATATTCAATCATAATATTAATGGAGGTTGTTTTGCTTTTTTCTTTTTACTTAAAACTAATTAATTTCTGCTCAACACAGTTACTACAATTTCTTTTTATTAAATTTATTTTATTTAAATATTTTTTTATGGTACACAATTATGTGAAGATGGCTTGTTTAGGTTTTTTTTCGTATTTTTTTTTAAAACATAATTCCATATCGATAACTAAATTTACACATGGCTTATTGTTTTTTTTTTGTTTTCTTATTTGATATATTTTTATGCATTTTTCGAGTTTTGTTTTTTTGCTTTTCTTAATCCAGGAGTGAGTGAAAGTTTTTTTTTCTTAATAGCTTTAACTACACGAAAGAAAACTATTTAAAAAAATTATAAAAAAACGTTAAACTTAAAAAAAAAACTTGTTTTGAAAAATTATAACATTACCTCGCGCTCTTGTATAGAAATATATCACAATTTGTAAATTTCTTGTAATTTTTTTTCATAAATTTATTAAAAAAACTTAAAACAAAAAAGAAATGGAAAGAAAAAAACTTATCGTAGAGATACGGAAAGATAGAAATAGTTAATCTCGTATATTACAAAGAGGGGGAGAGGAATAGAGAGACAGGCAGAGAGAAAGAGAGCAAACTTAAAGACGAAACTTTTTTCTTTTTATACAAAACTATAGCTTGCACCCCGCCTATCTACAACTAGATGGCGCATCCAGCACAAGCGTCTACATTAATTATTTTTATATTTATTTATAGGTTCAGGGCGATTTGTATATTCGCATTAGTAGTAACTGGTGTCTCACGACGTTGTCACTGTTCTTCGCTGTTTCGTTCGATGGCCGGTGCTGTTGGTTTTTCGACGCTTCCGCTTGGCATCGCGCTGAAACGCCACATTGCCCGGGTCGTCTGCGAGTTGAGGATATTTGTGAATACTATGAATATCGATGCCGATCCAGCCGTCCACGTCACCGTGCGAGACTAGTTCCTCTTTCTCTTCTTCCGTCCAATCGCCGCGTCCTTGGAAACCGGCGGCGACTAGTTGCTTCTCTAACTCCCAAGCTCGTTCGACGGCCCGTTTGTGGGCATGTTTAAGAATTCGATGTCGTTCTTGTTCGGGATCGACACCATATTTAATTATCACCACCGCGTCGGGACCATGGAGTCGTAGTTCCTTCGCGGCAGCACCACCGTGATCGGTGATCTCATGCGCGGATATGTTGAACATACCCCCAAGTCGTTGCAGTTCCTCTTTGTCGTCGCGCAGTTTTAACACATTATCCTTCACAAAATAGAAGACATCCTGATCGTGAATGCTAAAGTGAAGATCGAGGAAGAACGAGTTGTTGAATACGGATGAGACAACGTCTTGAACGACGCTATTGCTGCCATCGACCACGCTGACCATGGCACGGCCAGCTATCCGAGAGAGTAGGACACCCTCGCCGAATACACCTCGTCGGTATGCGACTCTTGGAAGTAGATTTCGGGTTTTTGGTTCCATTTTCAGAAGTGGCTTGGGTACAAAATCGAAATCGCTGAATTTCTCATGGATCTTTTGAACGATGCACTCGAGGCCGGATATGACTCCAAAATCAGGTGCCAATGAAGCGGATTTGATGGTGGCTTGCGGGATGTAATGGGCTTCTTTCGTGTACTTGCTGCTTTGCATCTTTTTCAGGTCGTAGCCGAAAAGTTCGAGCCACGACTCGAGATCGATCATATAACGCATCGGGACGTTCGGATTGATGGGGTCGTTATTATGGAAGCGGTAGATAAAAACGTCAGTTGGAAGGCTCATTTCTGTGGCTAGCGTTTCCCATTTCGGTGTCATCCATTGTCCGACAGTCGGATCGTAATGCCGTCCTTCGGTGTATATCAGTTTGGTGTTAGGATCTAATAAGCCTCCGTGGAAATCGACGGGTACAAAGAACTCCGGGTTCGTGTCTTTGATGATCCGTCCAAATGGCGTGCGTTTCACTTCTTTCATGATCGTGCCATTAAAGTCGAAGAAGGCCAATGGGCTTCCATTCTGATCGGTAGCTACATAGAAACGCTGCTCAGCATTTTCGATTGCGACCAGCATGTCACGATCGTCATAGAAGAACTTGATGGTCTTCGCTTGTTTCGGGAAGTGCATGTGAGTTATGAGATTCGGAGTCTTAAGGTTGGCGTAGAAGTACTGAGTTACATTGCCGTTACTATCATGCCATGCGACCAGACGTCCACGATCGTCGTAATAATACCAGGTCTGGAATCGATCCCGCTCGAATGCATGAATAAGCTGTCCGCGGTTGTTGTAGCGATATTTCTGCTCTCCACGACGAACTACGTATCCTCGAGCGTCATAGTTGTTGAATTCAACCTCGCCGACCTGGATCACTCGATCTCCGATGTCGTATCCTAAGTTCGTCTTCTCGCCTTGGTCAACTACACCGACAGTATTTCCATTTTCGTCATACAGGAACTTCCAGTTGTTCGTGCCCATGACCTCGATTACATGCCCGTCTGCGTTGTAGTTGATCTTATCGAACGCAGTAGACCGTCCGAATGTGGTCTTTTGGGATTTTATTCTGTTTCTCAGGTCGTAGTCCAACTCGAGGCGGAAGACGTCAAAAGACTTGATGTTTATTAAGACGCTCTTGACTCTGCCGTGCTGATCAAAGTCCGTGATCGTGAAGAACTGTTTAGCAGAGTCTTGGATCACGGTGCGATTGAAGGCGTTCCTGGTTATCTTGAGATCTTGAACGACCTCTAGCTGACCCAGGTTCTGACTGTACTTGTACCGCGTCATGGGCATGTCCTTGTCATCTATGCTCATCTCAATACCACTTAACCGAGCATTTCCATCGTAAGAATACTTGTAGTGCGCCGATGCTAGGGAGTTCTTCGAGCCAAATTTGAGTTTTTCGTCCTTCATAATGCCTGCGTGGTATTTGAACTCCCTGCGGAGTTCAAAACCTGGTTCCTGGACTTCCACGCCTTTTATCAACGACGTTGTTTCTTGGTACGTGTAATGAGTTGATGACAATCCCGCGAGGATGGTCTCCAGACGACCAGCAAAATCATGGACAAAAGCTACCTTCCCAGATTGGTGTGGATGTATCTTGGCCAGGATCTGTCCTTCGTCATTGTAGAGAATCTCGAATGGATGGCGGTTGATCGGAGAGAAGTATTGGTATTTGAAGAAACCAAGTGACGTCTGTAGCGAGAAGGAATGGATGTGCCCTCGGGGAGTCGTTAGCGACTGTAAAGCTCCAGCATCGTCATATTGAAGGAGATAGTCCGATCGTCGGGGAGTCGTCACTTTTAATGGTAAACTGCCAAACATGTCCTTAAACGCGTAAACCATTGACGATCCATCGCCATATTTGATCTCGTTTAATCGTCCATTACGATCGAAGGTATATGCCTCCTGGAGATCACCCCATTTCCATGACACCAGCCGTCCAAAACGATCATATTCCAAGTCCACATCAGCATAGTCACCTGACTGAGGTTTGAACGACACCGGACGAGCTGTGCGGTCATAAGTGACATTCAAGAGCTCCTGCTTGTCATCCCAGAACACGACAACTGACGAAGTGTCCCTATCATACTCCAATGTCAGTACATTATCGCCGTTCACGCGCAATTTCCGTCCAACTTGCGTCACCGGTCGCTGGCCCTTGCCTCCTTTCCCACTCTGCAAACGCCTGACAAAGTATCTCCATTCGAACCGGTTCGCCAGGTCTCCAGCAATTTCTGTTCTCTGTTTTGCTGGAACTGGATAGCTTTCTCCTATCAACGGATTAATTTCGGCAAGAATCGCGTACGGAACCACTTCCATCTGCACTGTGTGTCCCCAAGGAGTCAGGCTCGTTGTGCTGCCGTCCATTTCAATTGTGGTCCTTGATTCAGCTTCACTGTTCTTCACCATCACCGTGGATCCCTGAATCAACATCGAAATCTCTTTCTGCGAATTTTCCGACACTTTCACTTGTGCTCCCTTGACGCTCAGGTCGAAGGTGAGATCAATCACACGACCTGTCGGAGTGACAGCTGACGTAAGACGACCAAATTCGTCGTAATTGTAGACATACGAACGTCCTGTTGAGTCCAATTTGGTCTTGAGCAGCCCGGTGGGACCGTGATATTCAAACGTCACATTGTAGTTATCGGGCGTGCTTAGTTCGTGGAGCATTTTCATCCGTGTCATCCGAAGACGGCACTTCTGGCCTTTGGTATTTTCAATTGAGTTTACCTGTGATGTGTAGTCTCGCAGGAGGAAGACCTTATTACCGGCGGCATCGGTGACAGTTGATAGTTTTCCATTAGATGTGTTCACATTATACGTGAAGGAGTAGGTCGTTTCGCCGGTTAATATGTTGCGTGTGGCAATGTGCTGTCCGAAGCGATTGAAAATGTAAATCTCCTGCATGTCAGGGGCATAGATTTCGTATTCTCGTGACGGGCTAGCCTCAGGGATGCTTGACATTACCGAACGAATGCGATAGTTGGCCTGATCGGCTATGTGGACGTATCCATCCGGTGTCACAGCGAGTGCGGCGATTGTGTTGAATTTTGCGCTTGTAGCGAGGTAATGGTCTGCTTCGAAACAATCGCATCCTCGTTCCAAGCAATTGCATTTGGATTCGGCACCGGCGAAGGGGGCAATACGACCGTCAGTACCGATTACTCGGACTCGATTGATTCTTTGCGAGTCTGACTCGGCTACGAAGAGATCGCCCATCGGTCCAAAAGCTATACTCTGCGGCATAACTAGAGTCGCATGGGTTGCCAGGTCGGTGTCGTAGACTGTGGTGGCAGTAGCACAGTGTAGCGGTCGACCGGAAATCACACGAACTCGTCCATCAGGGGTCATGCGAAGGATCATGTGATCGTCGATGATATGCAACGTATTGTCTAGTGGGTTGACTGCAAGTTCCGTGGGCCACCTAAGATGCATCTCTTCCAGTTTGAGTGTTCCTTCGCACGGAATCGGTTTCCAGTGCGACTTGTGCATGTGATTGCCGATCAGAGTGGTCACAATTCCATCCCGGTCAACCATACGAATATTTGTTCCATCGGCAAAATACAACGTATTGTCACTAGATATCGCAATTCCTTTAGGGTACGCCAACTTGGCATCCTTTGCCAGAGCTCCATCACCACAATGAGCCTCGTCACCGGGTAGACACCTCTCCCCTGATCCAACTATCGGTTCCCAGTTCTTTTCGGGAGTAGAAAAGTCGTTTGTATTTTTAACTCGGATGATTTGATGTGATTCAGGATCTGAAATGTATAAGGTTCCATCTAGTGGGCTAAGAGCCATGTGATAGCGGTATGATACTCTGGTCGCGTTCAGCTTGACAACTGTCTTGATGGTGCCATCGGTCATGATACGGCGAATGTAGTTGAAGTCTCCTACGTACAGACTGCCGTCGGGCGAAGCTGCGAGTGCTACAGGGGCTAGAAGTCGTTGTTTGGCAGCTATTCCATCGCAATCCGTGCAGTCTAGGGGTCTCTGATGACCATCGCCCATTGTTGTCAGAATAACTCGCGGTTTATGCCTCAAATATATGTTGGAACCATCGCCTTTCTGTAGGATTCCTTCGTGGAAGTTGTAACGATGATGGATATCCAAGTTCCAGCCACCAACTTCCGAGATGGACATGTCGTGTCCACTCAACTTAGTCGTCTGAATGTCCCAGATAATGTCCTTGCAGTCAGTATACTGATAGCCGACCATCACCACGGCAGTCGTTACCCCATACACTCTCTGTCGATAGATGTTCAAGCGATTCCACGCGTAGGTGAACTTGATGCCAGGGTCGGCCTCAAACACCCGCTCGAATAGAATTCCCTCAATTGTTATTCTCAAATGAATCAAATGCAGAGTTGGTGGAATGACTTCCGGAGTTAGCTGAAGCTTTATCGTGGACAGGTATCCTGCAGCTCGCGAGCTATGATAAACCAGATTCAGACCCGTCCCAGGGATTTGTATTGACTCCTGTATGACTTGCGATTCGGCTAAAATCGCACTCCGATCCGGACAAGCACCTTGGAATCCATGCTTCCATGAAGCCAACACAACCGGCTTCATAACATCGTAGTCATGCGAGAAACACGTATGCGCCACCGTCGCTAAAGCCTTCTCATCCGCCATCGACATCGTAACCACGTTGATTATAACCACTTCATTCCATGGAACCTGAACGATGCGACTTTGCGGTCGAAATGGTGATCGGCCAAATTGTAAAGTGACCGCACCACCACCATTTACCATCAAATCAAACCAGCCATCATCTCGTGTTAGTGTGAAACCCTCCAGAAGGGTTGTCGTCGAAACTCTTACCCCAACCAGTCCCATACCGAGCGAGGTGACAACTCGTCCGCGAATCACTGCTGATCGGCTGTCAAAAGAAAAAGACAAAATAATAACTCTTAGATTCATCCTTAAATAAAATTTTTCAAAAAGAGAAAACTACTTAACGAGAACAAAGCCTTTACAGATTTGTTTAAGAAATGACATTCACTTAAAAATACTATACAATTACGTTAAAGACAAACAGAACATAAGTAAAAAAAAATTAAACATTTTCACACGCCACAAAACATAAAATTCAACACAGAGGATATAACTATTTATAAATATTTGATTGTTTGATTTTCAAGACCCTAAAAAAGCGCCCCTAAAAGAAGGCGCGGTAATATTGTAAATAACCAATCTTAGGCAGGTTGCTTGGAGTTTATTTTTATTTGATTTTTTTTCGTGTCACCCTGTTGTTTGCTTTTTATATATCATGTCCTCAAACCAACGAAAATGAAACAAAAACATTTTTATGAAGAACTTCAAATGCACTATTACGAAAATGATAATAATCAAGAAAAGAAAGTAATAGAACAGTAGTTTAGTATTTTAGTTTTCAAGTTAAATGAAATGTACTAGCACAACGATTTATTGTTGTTCTCTTTTTTTTTAAAGAAAATTAAAATAAATAAAAATAAACGTTACAAAAAGGACATTCTCTCAAAGGAACAAAATAATAAATTGTTAATAATAATGTTTCGTTACCAAACAACCAGTTGCTCTTACCTTGCGTTGAAATAATTCCAAAATACGCTGTTAGTTCAATATTTTTTTTTTATTTTTGGGTTAGTTTCGATTTTTTAAGATATTTTGTGAGTTTTTTTTGTGGGTTAGAATTAAGCGTTTTGGGAAATTATGAGTTAATTGCATTCGTTATTAATGATTTTGGTTAGTAGTGGTAGTAGCACGCGTGTGTTATGGGAAAAGAGAAAGAAAAAAATAGAATAATGAATTAGATTTTTGTTAAATGGTTGTTTTTTTTTTTTTTTTTAGTTTAAATCCTAACTTAATACACCCTGCCTCGGACACTTTACGGTCTTTTTTTTCCCGAGCGTCATTGAACACTAAGCGAACTACCTTATCACGAAAAAAAACGTAACGAACGACTGTTATGAAAAACAAAAATCAAAAATCGAGTGAATAAAGAAGGTATTCGAAAACTTTTCGACATTTCTCGGACATCCGTCATCATTTGTCTACTCGAGTGTCAAAGGTGTCAAGTGACCCGGAATATCCTATTCTAACGATATTTCTAAACAAAAATTGTGATTTGTCTTCAGGATTTTTTGATTCAGTTTGGGGAAAAAGGTTTCATTTAAACAAAGGACATTTTGGGATTATTTTCTTTTAAGTATTAGGAGATGGTAGGACAATTCCAAGACGTGGGCACAAAAAGGAAAATAAAAAAACATGTTCATGTTGCAAACTATTTTTTTTCTCTATAAAATTTTGATTTCAAAACTAAAAAAAAAACAGTATTTACACTTGGTTAACTTCCAATTCAGCTTATAACAGATACATATTTCGTTTTAAAACAAAAAGGAAATAATAAATAAAGTAAAATGAAAAACAGACACCAAACAAGGCAACATAAGCCTTACCTCTCGTTAAACGTTTCCAATTTTGCATAGTTTTGCAAACTACTCTCGTCAATCAGGAATTTCATTCTCTCAAAGAACGATGCGGTGATTGCTGGTGGTTGTTTTCGTAGCAGGACATCAATAGGTTTTGGTGCCGAAACGCATAACTGTGAGGTTTTGCACACGTGACTGGCACAGCACTCAGGGTCTTCGCAGTCAACTAAGCCATCTACAATCGAAATCACAAGAAACCACAATTAAACGATGAAGACAAAACAAAACGCATGAACTCGAGCACCTTTATCGTTATCCTTGCTATCTCCACAATTCAATTCGAGCGCTATTCCACAGTCCGGACCGTCCCAGCCTTCGTAGCAACGACATTCCCATTGGCCCTCACCGCCAGCCCGACACTGTCCATGATTCGAGCAGCCCGATGGGCAGCCTTCTATCGTACAATGTTTACCATTCCAGCCCGTTACACATAGACATGTTCCATTTTTGCATTGGCCGTGCTCGTTGCATCGACTGTCGCATAGCTTGGTGTTGCAGAACTCACCGCCCCAATCGGGCTCGCATGTACATGTATCGCCGACACACCGTCCATGTTGTCCGCAATCAAGGTCACATAGTTCCTTCGAGCAATCGTCGCCACTCCACTTTGTCTCGCAGTGACATGTCTGTGTGTCCAGATCAAACGTACCGTGTCCCGAGCAATCCGGCAAACATTGTAACGCATCTTGGTCCATTGTAGCGCAATCTGGACCCTTCCAGCCCTTTTTACAAATGCAGGTACCATCCGCACAAAAACCATGACCGGAACATGTCGGATGCGGGCAGTCAACTGGAAAAAGTCAAAAGGAACGGGTTAATTGCATGCTTGCTCTCATCCATCCAACCAGACTCATATGCCAGGATGTCCTTACAGAAATATAGTAAAAAGAGGATATGACGAAAAAGAAAGAAAACCTTACCTTCTTCACAGAATTTTCCCTTATATCCTCGCATACATTGACATTTTCCACTAACACAATGACCATGACCACTACAATCGGCCACTTCGCATTCATCATGCCTGAGGGAGCATTCCTTGCCCTTCCATCCCGGATTACAAATGCATTCCCCATTAATATACTCTCCATGCTGCGAGCATAGTACCGGACAAACACTCTCACTGCAATCGTCGCCCCCGAAACCGGGATTACATTGGCAATGACCCAACAAACATTGTCCATTGCCCGAACAGCCATTTGGGCAATTTTGCGTCATATCCTCTGCAATTGCTGCATAGAATGTGACCTCTTGCACGTCACCATCATCGTTATAAAGTGAAATGAACCAATGTCCTGGCTCCATATACCGTGTTACCTCACGCGTTATTGAGAGCTGTTATCGTTTTCAATTAAATTGCGTGCGTGTAGTCGTTTTGTATGTGTGTTTGGTTGTTTGGTTTGGTTTTGTTTTTAGGGATTGCAGGATTAAAGAGAAAGAGACAAAAGGAGAAAAATGGGTTGGTTAGTACGATTGGCATAACATATTTACAAGAAAAAAAATAACAAACAAGAGCGCTAAAGGCAGTCTTCAAACCTCTCGTGAGAGAGAGAGAAACAAAAAAGAAAACAACTGAACGGAAACACCATTTCCGGGTTCCATTCAGCTCCATACCACCCAATAAAACACAACTTTGAACAACAACAGCAATACTTACATGAGTGGCACGCTGAGTCCTAGCACTAAATCCGCTTAAAACCTCCTTGAAATGATATTGCGTATGCGTTGGTAAGGCATTACGTCTACCATAGACTCCAATCGATGCACCACGCGGTATACTATAGTCAAACTTAACATAGGCTGGTTCCGATTGATAGAATTGCATATTCCAATAGCTGTACGGTTGAATTTCCTTCGTTAATTTCTGACCCAAAGTGATTTGTCCGAATGTCGTGCCATCCGGTGGGAAGCTGCGCGCCGGAAACGTTCTTGCACCTATAAATTCGAAGCACACATAAAAGGGGATTCTCGGTTAGCGATTTAATGGGAGATTAGTAGTGATAATGTTCGCCGTTAGTAATATAATACAAAAGAACGTGAATAAATAAAATAAGCAAATAGGTGGGTGATCTAGTACCAATCTAGTACTATCGTTCAATATGTCAATTTCGACTTTATATAAGGAACAGGGTGACGTGGAAGTCACACCGATCGCGTTAACATTTTCTTGTTTATCCTCTTTTACGTGTTAGTTGCGGCGAGATGACGAATCGAATCTAAAGAATATGGTTAGAAGGGGCATAAGCTGACTTTGTACAGGCTTTGGTTACTAATATTTGGTTGTATGCTATAATATTTGCGGTTAAGTTAGAGTTATTGACCAAATCACCTTCTAGTATTAGCACAGGCCCTATATCAGGACATGCAGACAAATCAGGCACAGGCGCTCCCATAGAAATGCTAGTAGAAGCCTCGCTAGATAGTGGGACAGAAGTAGTAGTGGGAGGAAGAACAATAGGTTCGGGGTGGGGATTTTGGAAAGTATCGTCGCTATCATCTTCATGTTCCTCGTGGTCGTAGTCAGATATTAGCGGATCCTTACAAATACACGGACATTCCGGTATACGTGGCGGAGGCTCCGGGATGCAGAAACTCGGGGGCTCTTTCATTTCAGCAGGTTTTGGTTGATGTTCAATAGCCTTCTTGCCAATCACTTCGGCTGGCACGGAGACATGCAGGCTGTAGACCGAATGATTTATAGTGCCCGTGCCGTCATCCGTAGCTATCGAGAGGTTTACAAGGATCCGTTGCCCCGTAATATGCTCGGGGAACAGCGTTAAGACCGGCGGCACTGTTTTCGGGATTTCCGCAGGCTTCGCGGGTTTTTTCGCATGCCTCTGTATGGTAGCTATACTAATCTCATTACTGTCATCGTGCCTGTCAATTGTTTTGTAGTATTCATCCTCAGAACTGGGATTATTTTCCAATTTCACAATGTCAACGTTCTCGACACTGTTGTACTCGACAAACCCGGAGTTTTTATCAACCGGTATTAGACCATCGTTCAACATCAACTCGTCGATGTTATCATTTGACGTTTCTTCTTTAACATCTTCGTCCCGGTCATCGTCGAACTTGTCATCATTAAAATTCGAGGCGGCAATCTTCGTTTTCAGTTTGTCATTTATCTCAATCGGTTGGTTTATATTATTCGATTTGTCGTCAAATTTATCATCCGAAGCGATTGTTGTTGCAGATGCAGATGACGAATAGAAACCATTGCTGCCAATACCATTACTATCACTGGCGGCATCGTTGATGGCACCGTCCCCCGCGCCATCATCGCTATTATCATCATCAATAAAATCTCTTCTTGATATCAAATTGGTGTTTAATGGATTGTCATCGAAAGTTGCTGGAAGTGAGCCAGAGTCAACACGATGAAGGGTAGTAACAGTGGAGGACGACAACGACGATGATGGCGTTGATGGCGGCGATGACATTTGTTGTGGTGAAGATGGGTTTCGTGGTGGTGAATTTTGCGAATTATTAAGAATGCCAGTGGTGATGGCTACGGTGGCACTACCACCAGTGCCAGTGACACTCTTGACGACAACTTTAGGATCATTATAATCACCGTAGTCAGCAGCATCAACATCAGCATCATTGATGGCAATAGAATATGGTAAGGTTGGTGGCGGTGATACCTTGACAACATCATTTTGTCTACCGGTAGCTGGGATGGTGCTGCTACTGCTGGTGGTGGTGGTTTTGATGTTGGTATCATCGTCATCGTCATTATTATCATCATCCGCATCGTAGAGCATCTCCTTTGATTCATTACTTTGACGGGGACGAGCAAAGGCAGGTACCAAGTCAGAAGATATAGAAAACTTTGAATTGAGATTTAATACGTTTTTGCCTTTTGTGCTATTATTCGTCGTTGTCCTTGTCGTTGTCGTGTTTGAAGTTTGATGAGATTCATAATTATTGCGATGATAATGATGATGATGAAGCAGGGGTCGGTTAACATTAACGATGTTACCGTTGTGGTGTCCTCGTCCATGGTCGTCGCTAGCGCTGATGTTACTCGTTGCGGTGATGGCGATGATAGTTTGGTCATATTCCTTTTTCTCCTTAGTAATTAAGGAGTGGAAATTGTCGGTGTCGTCTACACTACGACGATAACGTTTATTCCTTTTAAGATGCTTGGAATGTTCCTGCTCGTCATGATGTTTACGTTCACGTTCAGGTTGTAGTCGATTCAAATGAAACTTCGGACGACTGCGTTCGTTGTGTATAAAGTTCTTTTGAGCTGTCGTTATAATCATGTGAGTTTGTGTTTCATGGTATTTTTGTGGAAGGTGTATGTTTATTTTTTGCACAGAGTGTTTATTTTTTTTTTTTTTTCGTTCGTGGTTAGTACCGAAGAGAAAAACGATAAACGGGGGAAAAAAGTGTTAGATACATAGATATAAAAAGAAATTACCTCCGGAATTGCTGTTCGCCAGGGAAGATGACGATGAAGACGACGAGGATGAAGAGGTTGATGAAGCCGATGATGATGGTGCCACCGCCGAGGCGGATGTTGATTGGAAGGACGATGGCGAGGCTGATGATGTTGCTGCTGTCACCGTTATCGGCTGTCCGGATTTCGAGGCTCGCGCTGTATTGTGCAATTTCGATAGGTCTGTGTTTGTGCTCTTGGCTGCCGTTACCTCGGACGCTTCATTACCGACTAGAACTGTACATGGGGATGATCGCGACCAGGTTAACACACCAAAGCCTAATATAAACCTTGTTAGAAGGGAATCTATCATAAGGATATGACGCAGACTAACCTGTTAATAATATTAATAAAACACACAAAGATACAACAATTGATATTGAGACAATTGCGATGCACTTTGCTGAGCACCGTGCAGCTAAATCCTTTCGGAAATTCATTGGTGCTGAGTAGTGATGATGATGTGATGGTATTCCGCCCATAACACTGCGTGGGGGTAAGACAGGGCCCATGCAGCTATTACCGCTGCGTTCGTAACTTTTTAATGTTTCTTTGGTTGGCGTTGAACAGGCCGAACCGCTTTTATAATCTATTGGTGATCCTTTGTTTATATCTGAAATTGAAAATAAATGTTTTATTAAAACGATTCAATTGATTTTTTTGGGTTGTTTATTTAGGAAGGATAAGCGTTTCTTAGATTACGGGGGCATCGGAGACCGAGAGGTTTGTGCGTTGGTGTCTGACGCCGATGTCACGGGGTTCGAATCCCGCAACGGCCAAGTCTTCTAAATCGTATTTGGTGGTGTTTTCCTCAGCTGTCAGGAGCACTGAGACAACTCCCTAATAATAGATTATAAGGAGCTCGTTCAAAAAATAAGGTGACTTTTTAAATTTCTAGAGCTAAGTTCATCTGAGTTTGGGTAGACGTATTTGTTTGGGCACCCCAGCAATTCAACATGAAAACGTTGAACAAGTGAAGGAAATTATTATGAAGAATCGTCGAATCACTATCAGGGAAGTTGCTGAGGGTATTGGCATATCCGTTGGCTCATGCCACTAAATTTTTTCAGAAGTTTTCGGCATAAAAAGCGTGTCAGCGGAGTTTGTTCGGAAATTGATAAATTTTGACCAAAAAAACCGACGATCCAGATTTGCTGAAAAGGGTCGTAAACGTGGTTATATGGCTATGATGTCGAAAACAAAGTCCAGTCATCCCAATAGAAGCTACCAGAAGAGTCAAGGCTGAAAAAAGTACACTGAGTTCGGTCAAATATGAACTTTTTGGTCGCCGGTTTCTTGGATTGAAATGGCCTGGTTCTACTACCTTGAAGTCAGCGTCGTTTGTGTTGAACAATGCGAAGATTTGTGAGAAAGAAATTCATGATGAGGGCGGCATCACTGGAAGAGCTCAAGGCTATACCAAAAAGTGATACGATTATTAGAAAAACGCACGTTCTCAGGGTGATTACTTTAAAGGAGACCAAGTAAATATTGATGAATAATTTTTTTCTCGAATATTTTACGAGAAAAATAAAAAAAGTCACCTTAATTTTTGAACACACCTCGTAGAGGGTTTTTCGCGACGAATTTAAAAATGTCTATTGCAATATCGGGCTGAAATTCATTCTATGCGAAGTAAACATATTAAATTCAAATATGGAATTCAATCTCATTTATTGACCACCCGTTTACAGCGAACGCGGTTGATTCCTTGGAATCAATTTTCCGTCATTGTTCCACAATATCGACTGGGAGGTTGGCAATGTCGCATTCGATATTGTTCCTGAGCTAATCTAACGTTGTTGGCTTGTTGACTTGACATCCACTAGAAAGGTATCCAGAGGCTTTTACACGTTTACGGATCTTTCCCTTCAATAAATCCATTGTTTGTCCAACTGGCATGTCTTGTTGAAACCACATATGACTGTATTAAGTTCATTCAATTCTGGTCAAAAATATTTGTCTAACATGGCACGATTGGGAACTGCATTGACCGTAACAAGGCGAACAGGTTTATCAAGGAAAAAAAAAAACGGTCCAATCACACCTCCGGCATGAGATCCACATCACTTTTTGTGGATTCAAAGGGTGCTCGTGATAAAGATGGGAGTTTGTCCAAAAACGGATATTTTAGTTAGTGACAAAGCCAAAAATAAACTCTGATCGCTGAAGACTGAGAGATATCCAATTCCTATAAACGGCGTGGAATCGACTGATTTGGTACATTTTGTACTGAAGCACACGATTATGATATTTGTGGTATTTCGACCGGTGCATTGTCTCACTTGCACAGGAATATCCAATAGTCAATATGATGACTCGAATTTATGTACTATAGTAAGCAAGTCTGTCCAGTGGAACGATTACTGCGACCCAAATTTGGGGTAACCGCTTTTATAGTTTCGATCACCGACTCAGAATTTAGGCATTCATTTTTAATTATTTCTAAACGTTTCTCGTTCGTGAACTTAATTCCAATGAAAATGCAAGCCTTGACATTTGTTCTGACATGGACGAATCATAAAAACAGTTTATCTATTCGTTTCTATATAAACACAAAATTGTTATGTTCCTATTGAAAAAGGTGGTATTTTCTTCAAAATAAAAAAAAAACACTATATTACCGACGATTTCTATTGAGCTCATTCGTCAACTTAAGATGACAGCCGATCGGTCTTTCGATCAGTGCAGTCTCTCTTAAACGTCTTTGTGGGAGTACGGAAATCAAAAAAGATGGCAACGTACCGGATGACCCGGAGGGAATACGGGTGACTATTGCTCCTATAACTTACTGGACAGAATCCCTTTATTAAGGGGTTTTATTCCCGTCTCCTCTCACTCTAATATGGAGTCTGATATAATGTTTCCTTTCCCCATTCGCACCTTTATCCACATGCAAGGGACAGCAAAAAAATAAAAATCTACATGGAATATCCCTCCCAGCTCACTATCCACCACCTCCCGGTCAAATTACATTTTATTAACGAATGAATACAGGATTTACACCCAAAGTCCTATTCAATCAAGGACTATCCTACTTAACTGATGATAATTCGATTACGTGTACATCCTTGCTAGCTAGGAGCAGGAATAAAAACAGAAAAAAAAACAAAAAAACAGATAAAAGGGGGAAAACTGAAGACACAAGGTCCTGTCGCATTCCCTGCTCATTCTCTTTCCGATTCAGTCAACCGTTGATACCTTGAACAGAGGTATGGTATCCCTGTCTGTTCGTATACATTATCTTCTGAAAGGATATATTCCTCCCCGCACGGATTGTTGCGCATTCATACATTCTAACCTGCTCGTGTTCGTATACTACGGCAGGACGCAGAAGTTATAGATTTCCTTTTACTTTTTTTCTACATTATTAGAAGGATGATTGGAACTAAGGACGAGTTATCCGACGAGACAACGAGCGCTCAGTTCTGGGTTGAAAATCGAAAGCCCAAGCTTTGGAATATAAAAAAAGAAAACAACAAACCAAAAAAGGAAGGAGAAAACGTCAGTCGAAAGGACAATGTAATAAGGGTGATGGGTATATGGGGTATCGATGGTGGCATGCGGCATTCATAGCCGACACGACATAGATGCTGCGAAATTGGAAAGATGGCATTCATTGAGGTTATATAGAGAAACATGATTTTTGCATTATACTAAGCGAGCAGTAGTGATGGTCGTCGTCGTCTTCCTTCGACTCAAAGTCATTCTACATGATTCCTCTCAAGATCGACACGAAGGACTGTGTGCGGCTCTCGAAAGATGCCAGACATGTCATGTATGCCGCCACTCTTCAATGCGAAAGATGTGTTTGAACACAGATGGGATAAGATAGACAGAAAGTGGTAGTTCTGCGGGATTTGTATTTGGAAGGGAAGCGGGAAAGTAGCTTTATATGGTCGATCTGGCAGGTTTTATTGGATAAACGTGTAGACGCACAATTGCACACAAACCTACACACGTACGCATGGTTATGTGGTATATGCGATTTCACGGAGATAAGGATCCAATCACACAAGACTTCCCTTTTCTTACCAATGTCTGCCTTTCGACGTCGGTAATAGTAAGTTTACCGAAAGCAACGTGGAGAACATAGACAAAAAAAAAAGGAATCATGAAGCTAAAATCCATCGATTGAGCTGAAGAAGTCTGCACGGAGATAGATAAATTAATCAATTAGATATTTAAGCAATTAACCGGTCGAACGACAGAAGGGCGGAAGCGAAAACGGAGACGCACACATGATTTATCTTTGTCGGAAACTTGAATCTCACATCTTACAATACCAATCGCTTGCGATAGATATTATATTGCACAATTAGGATCAAATGGGCCGATAATTGCGAAAGTTTAATGAAAAAAGTTAATTGATCTGATACGCGTGGCGTACGCACATTGTATGGTAAGTCTATAGACAAGCGCTCATCGGTCCTGTATCCGCTGCAGAGCGTGAGCGTGAAAAGATATTAAAAGTTGAAGAAAATAAGCCTACGAAAAACATTAAATCCAAACTGGAGTAAATCCGCTCATTTGCTCTGTCGAGCAGGTCCTGGCAGCATCCTGTCAACCAGATTAATGTTTTACTTCAAAAGCAATTTGTAAAATGCAAAATTACTCCTCCGAAGTAATTTCAAACCGAAAAGCGGGGGAAGTATTGTCGCAAATCTTCACAGATGTGTCAAATGACATTTTTCTCTACCATCCTTTGTAGAGGCATTCGGCATCAGGCAACCAAGTGATCACCTTAATTCGTCGCTGAGGGGTGATGTTAAGAGTAAAATCAAATGAATTGGTTGCTGTCTCCTCCTCGTCCTATAAGTTAACACCGAATCTTACACCACCCGATGCTCCACATATTTGCACACGGCGGCACCCAACACCTTATCTCAACATATTTGCACACGGCACTCCACACCATCCATTGCGATCACCTTCCAACAACGTGTCAACGTGTCAACACTTGCTCACCGGTCCTACGCCACATCAGCAGTCTGGACCATTCGACACCAATGCATTCCATCACACCGCGGGTAACATGAAGACAACTGTAGGAAGCACAGCAGCAGTGGGGATTACTTAGTCGATAAGAAATTAGTATTTAAGCATTAGGAAAATAAGTACATTTGTTCAGTCATTCAGTGGTAGGCAGTTACGCTGTCCGATAATAAACGAATAAATATTTTTTTTTAAATTTTAAACTTGTAATTGTTTAATTGGCGCCCGAGCAGGGACCACAAGGAGAGCTAACACCTTTACTACGTTAAAAATCGAAGTACAATACGAGAATAGTAAACGGGATAACGAGCTAGCACGCTAACCCCGCGAGTGTTTTGAAAAAGTCTCTCTCTTGTGGTCCCCCCGCGATCGTGTTGTGGTGAAAGCAGCAAAGGCTGCAAGGGCCCCGCAGTAGCCCCGATACAAAGGGACAAACCGGAAGCTCGATAGAGCTCGCCGCACCACCCGGTCAACAACCCGGTCAGCAACCCGGCTAAAAATTTAGACAAGATGATGGCAGTAAAAATTAGTGTAGTGTAAGTGAAAATTAAATAAATAAGAAACCTGAAATTAAGTTAAGTAAATTAATGAAAGTAAAGTTATTTTGTTGAAGAGAATAATTTAAGATTTAGATTGTTAAAGAGGAAGATAATTGGTGGTTTAGTTAAGTGTCCAACATATTTTTATTATATATAAAAAGGAAAATAATATAATCCAAAGTAAAAGTTAAGTGTTAAAGAGAAGATAAGTGTCTAGCATATTTTTTATTAAATATATAAAAGAAAAAGGGAAAAGGATAGAATAATACAAAGAAAAGTTAAGTTGCTAAAGAAAAGATTAATCAACGTAGTAATTAAGTGTTCAAAATATTATTTAGTGAAATCTGGTAAGTTGAAGAGAATAACCGAAAAGAAATTATTTGTGAAATTAATTGTGGAAATTATAAAAATTATATTCTAATACGTTATCAATTGAATATTCCTTTCGTAAAAATCATAAATTAGTCATAGTTATACTCCTGCTTAATAGAAAACTATCGATCTGGTCACACTTTTATTTTCTCCCCATTCCACAAATCGAAATGCCAACTACCCGAAACCAAGCGGAGCAAATAGCTGCCGCCCAAGCTAGATCAATTCCGCCTCCTACTAACCCAACAGCGGATTCCCAACCTACGCAGAATATTCCCCCATTCTTGCCGTCTCACGATCCAAATCAGTCATTCCAATCAACTTCATCTCGTGCCGAGGTACAAGGGGTAAGATCCACCCCGGAACTAGATTCACTAATAAGCTCCATCGTAAAACGCGTCTTCGAGCAGCAAGGAAGAGCCCTCTTCGAGAGCATGTTGAGTCCAAACGCGCATCATTTTCCTGGTACAGACCAGACAATTTTCCCCGAATACCGCCATCAACTAGAAGACCTGGAGAAGGTCCCCGACGTTGTGCGTTGTCTAAGAACATTTTCTGGTGACCCTGCGGAATTTTCATCCTGGAGAAAGAGTGTTGACCGCGTGTTAAGCATTTACGAACATATTAAGGGATCTCCGAAATACTACGGGATCCTCAACGTAATTCGCAACAAGGTAATCGGACCAGCCGACGCGGCTCTAGAGTCTTATAATACGCCCCTTAACTGGGAGAGCATAGCAAGTTGTCTTACTATGCACTATGCGGATAAGCGGGACGTCACTACCCTTGAATGCCAAATGTCCCACATGGTGCAAGGTAACCGCACCATACAGCAATTCTACCAAGCAGTAAACTCGCAACTAACCTTGATAATAAATAAAATTGCCTGTATGGATATAAGCCCCGAGTCGATGCGCCTTCTAACCCAAACTTATAGGGATAAGGCGTTGGATACATTCATAAGGGGGTTGAGGGGCAATTTATCAGATCTACTGGGCATAAAGGAACCGACGGATCTACCACAGGCACTACACCTATGCCTTAAAATTGAAAATCAAAACTATCGGTCCCAACACGCTCAGCTCAACCAAGGAGCCATTAGAAAGCCATTTGCCCCACAGCCGCCTCGCCTTCAAACTCCCCATTTAAGGTTTCCACAGCGCCCAACTCCGCAAGCCAACTTTAATAAAACGTTCAGACCACACCAACCAGTTTACCCTTCGTACGCGCCTCCTGCGCAGCAATACCCATCCTACGGGTATCGTCCAAATCCTAATCCCCTCTCACAACCCAATATGACAAATAGTTTCCAGCAAAATTCTTTCCAAACGGCAAGGCCTTTTGGTAATCAAGCCCAAATTAAGACGGAAGCAGTAACTCAGGGACGAAGCAATCAAATCGGAAATATTAACAGCCAAAATCGGCAAGCCGGCTTTAACGCTGCCAGACCAAGACCTCCTTTCCAGCAAACCTCCATGTTCCATAGACCCAGACAACAGAACTACCACATTAATCCCTCCATAAACCCCGAGGAATCGACCCCTGCCGCACGAGTTCCGGAAGCTGCAGAAGTAGAAGGAAATCAGTATGTGCAGACCCACGAGGAGTACCCCCAATATAACCTACCACATTTCGACAACCAGCAACCAACTGAAAATCAACCAGAGTATTCGCAGCATGATTACCCAATAGAGCCACCTTCAGAGTATAGCGACATCCATTTTTTAGGTTAACTGATTCTTCGCTCCCCTATTTCGAATGCAAGACAGGAAGCGGAGAAATTTTAAAATTCCTAATTGACACTGGTTCGAGCCTAAACTATATTAAGCCTAATTTAGTAAAGAACCCCATCCCCAATAGCCAAACCTTTTACGCTAAGTCTGTAGCAGGCGATGTAAAGGTCAGCCACCATACCTTTGTAAATCTTTTTGGCGTAAATAATATTCGAATTAAATTTTTCATCCTACCTACCCTCGAAACGTTCCAAGGAACTGTCGGCAGTAATTCATGCTAAGCAAAATTATATGACTATCCTTAACAAAATCCATATTAAAATCAAACAACAAGAGTCACTATCTGTCAATTCTATTAATATTAACACCGACCACTTATCACCCCACCAAAAGTACCTTCTAAGCTCAGCCATTAACAAACACCGGACCCTATTTTCGGAACCAGAAGAAAAACTGACATATACAACGAGAGTCGTAGCGGATATAAGAACATCCACCAGCGATCCTGTTTATACGCGTCACTATCCATTCCCCATGTCATTAAAAGCGGAAGTCGAAAAGCAGGTCCGAAAACTGCTTGAAGATGGTATAATAAGACCTTCACGGTCCCCATACAACTCCCCCGTGTGGATCGTGCCCAAAAAGGCAGACTCAACGGGTACAAAGCAATTTAGGATGGTAATCGACTATAGGAAATTGAACTCTGTCACAATAGCCGACCGTTACCCAATACCGGAGATAAACGAAGTGATTGCCCAGCTAGGAAAGAATAAATTCTTTTCAGTCCTCGACTTGAAAAGTGGCTTCCATCAGATTCCACTAAAGGAATCTGATATTGAGAAGACAGCTTTCTCTATAAACTTTGGAAAGTATGAATTTACACGTATGCCGTTCGGATTAAAGAACGCTCCTTCCACCTTCCAGCGAGCAGTTGATGATATTTTGCACAAAAATATCGGAAAATGCTGTTACGTGTACATAGATGACATCATCATCTTTAGCAAAGATGAGATTCAACATTCCAAGGATATCGAGGAAATTTTTGACACCTTAAGCAGGGCAAATATGAAGGTCCAACTGGACAAATGTCACTTCTTTAAATCTGAAGTAGAGTTTTTAGGTTTTATTATTTCCTCGGAGGGTATAAAAACGAACCCTGCCAAAGTTCAGTCCATCCTAGATTTCCCAGTCCCAAAAACTCTTAAGGAACTCAGATCCTTCCTTGGCCTGTCGGGATATTACCGTCGCTTCGTTAAGGATTACGCTAAATTGGCGAAGCCCCTAACAGCCCTTTTAAGAGGAGACGGAGGACGTATACTTAAAAATCAATCCGCCAAATTGTCAATCCAACTTAATGAAGAAGCTCTCGAATCATTCAATAAACTTAAAACCTCTCTCGTCTCTAAAGATTTACTACTATCCTTCCCCGATTTCAACAAACCTTTCGATCTCACCACCGACGCATCCAACTTCGCACTTGGTGCAGTTCTTGAACAGGATAGCAAACCAATCGCTTTCATATCCAGAACGTTAAGCAAAACGGAAGAACACTATGCGGCTAACGAAAAGGAAATGTTAGCCATAGTGTGGGCACTGGGTTCGTTCCGAAACTACCTTTACGGACATACTAAAGTCAGAATTTTTACCGATCACCAACCGCTTACCTTTGCGTTAAGCAATAGAAATAACAATAGCAAAATAAAAAGGTGGAAGTCGATATTAGAAGAATATAATCATGAATTAAAATATAAACCAGGGAGAACAAACGTGGTTGCGGATGCTTTATCCAGAGCTCCACAACTGGCCGGAATCCATAGTTTAACTGTCACCCAACATAGCGACCAAAGCTCTTCACATAATTTAATACAATGCGTAACTGTCCCCATCAACGCATACAAAAACCAAATTATCCTGAAAACAGATGTAAACCCCAGTCAGACTTTCAATATTATTTTTCCCACATACCATAGGCACGTCGTTACAGAACCTGAATTCAACCAAGAAAACCTCAAACAAATCCTCATGAAAATTCTGAATCCTTCCGTGATAAACTGCATCAAAACCGAAGAACATGTTATGGGCATTATTCAGGAACTCTACCGTTCCCACTTTAACAACTACAAGATAAGATTTTCTCAGATCCAGGTGCAGGACGTCACTGACGAAGCGGAACAAGAGGAAATCATTATAAAAACCCATAAGCGAGCACACCGCAATGACCGCGAAAACAAAACCCAAATTCTGGAAAGATTTTACTTCCCCTCAATGGCCACCAAAATCAAAAAGGTAATCAAGAAATGCTCAGTATGCCAGGAAAACAAATACGACAGGCATCCCAGTAGACCAGAAATTCAGGCCACTCCAATACCCCACTATCCAGGGCAAATAGTTCACTTAGATATATTCTCCACAGAGAATAACCTTGTACTCACCTCTATCGACAAATTTTCCAAATATGCAATAGTCAAAATAATTAAATCCAAAGCGATCGAGGACGTGCGACAACCGCTAAGGGACATACTCTACTCCTTTGGGTTACCAGAAGTCGTAATCATAGACAACGAAAAGTCATTTAACTCAGCTTCGATAAGTTTTATGATTGAAGATGAACTTAAAATTAAAATATTCAAAACACCCCCCTATTCAAGTACCGTAAATGGCCAAGTTGAGCGCTTCCACTCAACGCTCATGGAGATAATGAGATGCTTGAAAACGGAAGACCTCCATCGTTCCTTCACGGAACTTCTAGAACGCGCCGTTCACGAGTACAATTTTTCCATTCACTCTACGACAGGGAAGAAACCTATAGAGGCTTTCTTTGGACGAAGAGTGACTTCCGACCCTGCAATGTTAGAAAAAGCGCGTCAAGAAAACATAAAGAAACTCCAGGACAAACAGAACGCAGACTTAGAGTACCATAATAAAAAAAGGCAACCATTAAAAGAATTCTCCCCCGGTCAGACTATTTATGTCAAACAGAATAAGCGGTTAGGATCGAAACTGAGCCCCCGTTATAAAAAGGAAATAGTGTCGGAAAATAGAACGACAACTATCCTAACTAAATCCGGCAAAATAGTCCATAAATCTTTAATAAAAAATCAACCTTTTCCCCCAGGTTAATGATCACTCAACTCCTACTTGTGCCAGTATGTGCAGCGGAAGTTCAAATTCTAGAATATACAAACGCACAACTGGTAACCCTGCACACAGGTGTGGCTAATCTGCAATCGGGAACGTATAAAATAATACACGTTATTGACTTGGAGAGATACCTGGACGTAGCAAACCAACTGGAGATCGCCATAAAGAACTCCCTAAATATTAACCATCCCAGCTTCCCACTACTTTCCATCGAAATATCACTAATCAAATCACATATCCGTCGACTACTAACAAAGCCAACCACTAAAAATAAAAGATCACTAGATTTCGTTGGAAGCGCCTGGAAGTGGATTTCCGGTAGCCCGGACCAACATGATTTCGAGATCCTTAGAGAAAAAATTAATAACGTATTAGATAACAATAATAGACAGATAGTAATTAACAAACTAATAATAGATAAAATTAGCGAGCTCTCAAATATTACAAATAAAATGAATAATCAAATAAAGAAAAGAACAAACGAAAAATTTTTGATTAACATTAAGTATAAGATCGATTTGCTAAAAGAAGAAATTGTAAATGTAGGGTACGCCCTACACTGGGCAAAGGTGAACATTGTCAATACACACATATTATCTAATATGGAAATGAAACTAATAAAAAAAATTATAAACAAAGAGAGCATACCATTTAATAATATTGAGCAAGCGATAGATTTTGCCGAAATTAAAATAGCATTTAATAATTCAGTTATGTTGTATATTATAAGTTTACCGACAACAGAGAAAGAGTCCTGCGAGACTATCATTATCAAAGCCGTAAAAAAAGGCAATATTATAAATAAAATTCCGTATACTGAAGTTTTAAAATGTAATAACAAAATTTATGGCATTATGAAACCATGTAAATCATTCAATAATATTTTTATATGCCCTAGAAGTAATGTTGTAGAAATAAGTAATTCCACCTGCATTCCCCATTTGCTAAGAAGCTGGCAGCCGCATTGTACGACCATCAACAATCACCACATACCCGATGTTGAGGAAATAGCACCCGGCATCCTTTTCCTCAACCAGTACACCGGACCAATATCCGTAGATGCAGATCAAATGACGATCAACGGGACGTTCCTAATAAAATATCACAATGCAACCGTGGTAGTAGGATCAACTGTATTCAGATCGACAGAAACAACCCAGTTCAAGCCCCTTCCTGCCATATTACAAACAGCATCAGGACAAAAAGACATCGAGGAAACACTATCGCTGGAATTAGTAAAGGACCTACATCTCAACAATACCCGATACATAAAACTACTCAACGACAGCTTCGAGACTGGATCTGTCATTGGCATCGGTATTGCAATTCTTCTTCTTGCAGCCATATCCATCATCATCCTGAAGAGAAGCTGTAAAAGCAAAATGACCGAACAACCAACCGTGGTAGAAGAAGCTACAGATGAACCAGCACCTCCGCAAATGCCACCAAAGGACCTAAATCCTCAACCATCGACGAGGACGTCGACATCCCGGATTAGTGCGATACCACTCTTCTAAATTGTATTGCGAACGAGGACGCTCGAAATTTAGGTCGGGAGGAGTTAACACCGAATCTTACACCACCCGATGCTCCACATATTTGCACACGGCGGCACCCAACACCTTATCTCAACATATTTGCACACGGCACTCCACACCATCCATTGCGATCACCTTCCAACAACGTGTCAACGTGTCAACACTTGCTCACCGGTCCTACGCCACATCAGCAGTCTGGACCATTCGACACCAATGCATTCCATCACACCGCGGGTAACATGAAGACAACTGTAGGAAGCACAGCAGCAGTGGGGATTACTTAGTCGATAAGAAATTAGTATTTAAGCATTAGGAAAATAAGTACATTTGTTCAGTCATTCAGTGGTAGGCAGTTACGCTGTCCGATAATAAACGAATAAATATTTTTTTTAAAAATTTTAAACTTGTAATTGTTTAATTTATATATTCGTTTCGTCTTTGACATAAAAGTTAATGCCGGGGCCAATGGATTGCATGGAAAAAAGGGTATGCGATGCCGTGCCATGGGAACACTACTAGGATAAGGGATGCGGAATGCCTATTGGTATGGGAAACTTATTAAATGGCAATAATTTATTCGTCTTATCCGTTGCGATTATTCTTGAGTGTTACGGTAATTAATTTGAACGAACGCGCTTAGCTAACATAATAAGGATTCGGAATAGCTTTCCATGTAACGTGTGTCTGTGAGGCATTTGTACTATAGCTGCTCATAGTAAATTGTTCACCTTTCCGTTTGACACAGTTTGAATTTATTATTGTAAAGCACTTTAGTTCTGCTTCGTTCCGCTTATGTAGCCTCTCCACCTTCTCTTCCTTTCAAGGATTTGTCAAACTTCAATTAATCTTGGAACGAAAATTCAACCGCAAATAATTCCAAGCACTTTGCGCGTTCCCTTCTAACGAATTCTTCGACAACCGTTCGTTGCTTGTCGCGTTGTGTTCTTGTTTTTAACGGTAATAAACTTCTAGTAGGCTTGTGCACGAGATTTTTATTTTATTTTTATTTTTTTACTTTGCGTTCCAGATCCTTGAGCAAAATACCATGCTTACGAATGTCATGCATGAGCTGAGGGTTGATTATAGCACCACCGGCACCATGCGTGCCATCGGTTCTAAGGATGTCAAGGGAAAGTGAACCGAGAGGATAGAGTGTATACTACTAGTACACGACATACATTTATTTATCTCGCGGTGTTTCTCTACTCGCACTTGTAGGTGTGAACTACCAAGCATACCGTGCCTCGGCATAACCATCATCTGCCACCTTGTTTAACTGTAAAATAACCTAAGGGGAGATTCTGTAATTATGAACGAGAGGAAAATTCTTCAACTACCTAGTTTGTTTCCCGTCCCTCATGCTTAATTCTGTTTTTTTTTTTTTCCTCTGTAATTCCCAGTTTTAATCTATGGATCTGAGTGGGTAAAGTGATTTTCTGTTTAACGCTGTGATTTATTCTGGAGGTTTTAATTGCAGGGGATTTAAGACGGGCAATAGTCGAATGTAGACTTAGGCTACATGTTAATCCAGTGCTTGTGCAGGTGGATTCGATTCTTCTTTTTTTCAGTTTGGCCGCCGTACTTAGGCCCGTCGAAACTGGCAAATTATTAATCAGCAGTAGTCTTATTGTCGACATAGAGCTTAACCAGCTAGGCCATATAGCCGCCTTCGACATTATGCTAAAGCGAAGGGCTTGACGCCATATGCCTTTTCCATTAGCTGTGTGTCAAACCCATTACACCCGCATGTCCTTCAGTCTCAATTCAGCAATTTGTGGCAGTAAAAACTTATTGATCACGATTCTGTATCGCTCCTCAATTACAGCAATTGTGTTACTCAAGGCGCCGTGATTTAGAATGAATTTGTGGTGATGGCTGTTCGTCAAAGATACGTACATAGATTCGCAGTGCTCCAAAAGCCCAAATTTTGTTTGTAACATATCCATTCAGATTGAAATGGAACCCGCAAATTTTGACAGAAAAACGTCAACTTCGCCTAGAGGTTCAGGACAGTGTTTAGACGTGAACGACGTAATCATCACTGACTGTTGAGCCGAAGGTCTGTAGTTCAAGTCTGTCCATAGCCAAGAACAATTCTTATACGGAAAAACTGTGCAACAATATCAGTTGTGAATGAGAGATGATCAAAAAAATGTTGACAAAGGCACTTCAAAATTTATATTCTTTGTGTGCATTTCCAATATAACACCTTAATGAAATGGAAACAAAAACAAAAATACTGTGAACTACAACCAACGCGACAAATACAGTCGAATATCTCGAATTATATCTAGGACAACCACCCTCGGGGAGTAGTAAACGAATATCTTCGAAACAAACCATCTGTACCACATCCAGGCTGTGTGACAAACAACATAAGAGCGTAACTCTTGAACTTGCGCGAACCCTATAAAAAAAAAAAAAACTGCGAGAGGAGTGACTAAACGCTTTGATGTCTGATCAGTTGGCCCAGGACGATCGAGGAATCTGCGCCGAATAACTGACGGTTCATTATGTAAAAAAAATTGTTACGAGTATTCTGTACAAAAGCTGTAACATCTTCTAAAAGGCCGATATATGTTGAGCCACCTTGTGCACACAAGAGTGCTTCGGAATGCGAGTAAGTTTTTTTTTTAAAGTAGTTGAAGAAGACACTACCGAAAACCAGTTTGATTTAGGTTAAGGCTTGATACTACTTATGCTGCATCAAATCTGATTTCCAACATTGCTTGTCTGGTCGACTTATTTGAAGATGCTTTCGATAGAACCTTATTCGGAGTGGTCTCAGTTACAGCATCAGCAGCAAAAGGCTGCCTACAAGGAGGAGACATTTCACCACTTGCATGATGACTTTTCATCGACGTGTTACTCTATATGCTTACCAATGTAGGTTTTGAGGTGTGTTTAGAAGGTATCGAATCTATCTTTTTTCCGCCTAAGGCAATGAAACGCGAAAGACTCTTGAGTGTGGATGTAGAGGGAACTCAAGCGTAGTGGGCATTTTTTCGAGCCGCAGAAGGCGTGAGTTGCTGTTGTCGACAAGTGTCCGTCGGATTTCAGACAAAAAAACTTGAGGAGCAAATGTTGGCGATCCCTAACCAGACACCGTTCGCAAAATTCAAGTAGTAGTTGCACAACCGCTTCAAAAACAAGTCTTTAAAAAGCGGGAAAGACAATGTCATTGAGCAACAACAAACTCTGGTCGGATCGTCATATCACAATCCCAGAATTCAATAAAAGCAGAGCAGTTCTACAGCAAACTCAAGGTCATGTTTACCGTTTTCTTTGACTCCCGTGGTTTGGTACTCTAAGAATACGCCCCACAAGGCAAATTTATCACAAGGAAGTAATAATAAAAAGGTTCTTCTTTGCCTTCATGTGCGGCGAAACGATCGGGTCTGTGGCTAGCAAAAACTATGCAGTTCCATAATGATAACACATCTACTTATTCGGCGAATCTGATTTAGGCTTTCCTCGTCAAGTACAGGACTATTGTGGTTCGTCCGGCCCCTGCTCACCCAACAAGACTCCATGTGAGTATTGGCTAATAATTGAGCTAAAAGAGGCCCGATTTGAGGCAAGAGAAGACATCATGCGGAAAGCGACGGAACAGTTGCACACCATTCCAAAAACGGTATCCAGAACTGCTTTCAAAAATGGCAAGTGCGCTTGGAAAAGCGTGCATTGCCAAGGGTTCGATACTTTTTGAACATCCCTCGAATTAAGTCATCGGATATACCGACGACTGTTAGTCATAATACCAGGCATATGTGAAGTAAAGCCTGCGAACGCATGACAACTGCGTTCAAAATATGATAAGCTCTTACTAGTCGAAGAGGATTTTTTGTATTGTTGAAACCAACCAAGACTGTCGTAGTATTTCACTAGAAAGAGGAAATTATACTCTTGACAAGTCACGTTGTTTACTTCAAATCTATGGAAACAGCTTTATACGAGGTAATGCGCACTTCTGAGGGATCTAGCCATTTTAATCAATATACGCTAACTACCTTCGCTTCACTAAAGCTATCAGGTATTCCCTAACTGCCTTGGGTGTCGGGGGGATTCGTTCACAATTAATAGTTTCGATGTTGGTAACAAGAGTCATCCAATCGTAATTAGGGAATAGGCCGCTCACCAAACCTCATCCTTTTTAGAGGTTAATAAGAGGTTTTTCATTAAAGCTGCCTTAATTTAAAAATTTAATAAAAGGAGTTGTTGTGTATATGACGGAAAACCTTTGTTGTACTCGTAGATAAAAATTAATCCAATACGTTTGAAAAGTGACATGATACCGTTATGTTTATGCAGTGGAGACTTGATACTGAACCCGGATTTTAATATACATTTAAGCAAAATCAATGTGTTTTCGTAGTAAAATGATGGATATGACAAAACAGAGACGTCAATGAGCGATAAACTGCCAAAGTTCGGAAATAGTTATTAAACAATTTTAATTGTGTTGAAAAGCAGAGGATAAATGTGGTCGCATATGCGAACGACGTGGTTATTCCACTTACATGGTTCTTTCCCGCTGTGATAAATAAAATCACGGAGTTGACTTTGGCTAGAGCTCACACTTTCGTCAAGAACGGCACCTTACAGGTGAGCCCAAAGGGAAGCTAAGCCGCCATTTTGTACCCCAACCACGATATCGCCATTTAAAGTGGCAAGCAATGTTAGTGCCGCTTTTTACCTCTGCGGCAAAATTTGTAAAGGTGGTAAATCTGTTTTACGCTCCACCCCCCAACCATGGTTCGCTAATCGGGTGGCCGGCCTTTAGCAAAGTTTATGCCATAGATAAGGAATCAAAGATCGGCGGGATCAGTACCATAGTGACTATAAGATCATGCTCCACTGAAAAAGTTACCATAATTCTGCACGTCCTAGCCTTGAATCGTTACAATAAATACATAGGCAGTTGCCGGTCTCCTAGACCATAGGCTTATAGTAGAACCATCTGGTGAATTTGACATATCGGAAAAACAAAATCCTGATCTACCGGCTGCACTACTGATGGCTTCAAGATGGAAATCGGCGTAGAATCAGACTTCTCTTTAGATCAGAATCCTACTGATCATTTCCGATCCATAGCGCCTCCCTGTTCACTCAAGGATCTTTCAAGAAGGGGTACAAGGATCAGAGGGACGTGCAAGAAGAACATCGGTACAACCTGACACAACAACATCTATCTGCTTTCATCAAGTCCGATCTTAGCAATCGCCTTTTTTAGACTGGTGGGAGACGAAGCTTTCTTAATAAGATGCCTAAGGTCGCATACCTTAACCTGGCCAACAGAATCAACACTATCAAATGACAGCCTGGATTTGAACACACCCACAACTTTTACCTGGGTCAAATGTGATGCGGCACCAAATCGGGGCTTTCGCTATAATATCAGATTATAACATAAGTATTGTGCGATTTTGAATGTCTATTTAACATTAAATAATTTGCACCAAATACAAAACGTAATGTCCTGACAACATTTCTGCCCATTTATCAGGTAACTTTTTAATGCCGTCACTAAAGAAAATGTTTGACTTTGAGGAAAAACAACCCAAGAGCCTCTTGGACATCATCCCGAGATCAAAATTGTTTTCCATCAAGGAAGTTTTGCAAACTTCGGAACAAGTGGAAATTTGAAGGTGCTAAATCTGGAAAATATGGCGGACGCACCATTTTTTCCCGTAACTGTGTGCAGGTGGTCCTAGCTGTATGCGGCCGATTAACTTTTCGACTAATCAAGTTTGTCGACTTTAATCTGCTCAGCTGTTGACAGTAGACTTTTGCGGTGATAGTCTAGTTATGAGGTAACAGCTCAAAATGGATTATTCCCTCAGAAACCCACCATACGAAGGTGGTCCGATAAGTACTTAGCCTCACCGCCAGATGGCGCCAGTATCGTAAGAGCAACTTACTATCGTGTAGTACATTCTAGTAGACGGCTACCGATCAGCCGGATCGGACTTGTAGTTTTGTTTTGACCGCGTGTGTAAGCGGGAGTGTCCGCGGATTTTAGAAAAATGGAAAAAGAGCAATATCGGTCGGTGATTCGATTCTTGTTTTTGGAAGGGAAATCGAGCAGTGAAATCAAAGAGCGTTTAGATGCTGTGTACGGTGACTCTTCTCCTTCGTCATCAAAAATTGGTTTAACGAGTTTCAACGTGGTCGAACGTCGGTTTTGGATCTTGAAAAAGTCACTCGCCGGGTAGAAATTTCAGTCGAATGAGGAGGTCATCGCCGCCACGGTGGTCTACTTTGCAGACCTCGAGAAAACGTTTTTTTCAGACGGGTTAAAGAAGTTGGAGCATCGCTGGGTCAAGTGTATCGAGCTAAAAGGAGACTATGTATATTGAAAAAATAAATCGCCATTTCTCCAAAATTTTTGCTTTTCTTTTGTAGGCTAAGTAGTTATCGGAACACCCTCGTACACTCATCTTGAATCACTGAAGTCCATCTCTGGGGTGTTGTGCTGGTTGGTGTTCTGGACTAAGCCATTCGTGGCGACGTTTAATGATATTATACAGAACCCATTTCTCATCTCCGATTCAAAAATGGTTCTTGATTGTAATGCGAAAAAAGCGTAGTGCAAGCTTCGATCCTTTGCTGAAAATGGTGGATAGTCTTTGGCTAACGTTGAATTCACTTGCGAGTTCATTACCGTAACCATGGGATTTCGTTCGGCGGTGGACTTTAGGAGCTTATTGTCCAGCTCTTCTGGTCTACCTGAACGAGGTTCAAACCAACATCACTAACTACACGATGTAAAGATAGAAGATAAGTTCAAGCCAAGGGCATTAATTAGTAAGAAGCATAGCTAAGACTCCCTATTAAGGATCAGTAAGACCTAAGTAAGTTAGATTAAAACATTACCGTCAAGGAAGTATGTTATGCTGATAGAAAAAAATAAAATGAAAAGGACTTCACTTTTGATCGGGATTATTGGATCAAAATGCTCGTAATCGAGTAAATATAATTACGAAGAGATTACTGTCGTTATCAAACAAATAATAATAATCAATAAAAAAAGCAATGGATGTGCCTGTATTTTGTATTATTAATGGTTTTACAGATGACAGTTGATTAAGTTCCGAGTTAATACCGAGCTTAAACAAATGTCAGTAAATGTCTATGTCAAACAAAACACTGACAAGTGAACACATATTCAAATCGACAAAAACAGCGGTTTTTTGTGCCCCACAATCCGATATTACTTTCAATTAACATGATGCATTAAAGTGTCATGTTTCTTTGTTTTTGTTTTTATTTTCAGAAAATATGTCCGAGTTTCTATGAAAAGTGGATATGAACGGTGTGACCACTATCAGAATACATCGGGACAGAGATGCAATATTCGGTCTTCAAAATCATTTATTTTGAATGACATCTGGCATGGCGCATGTATAGGGGGGGAATCCATAAACCCAACACATCAGCCCATATTACCAACAGTGTCGGTTATTACCTCCGTCTCATTGCGAATATTCATCAATTACTTAACATAATTACATTTTGGGTTCGATATACGTATACGAGTATGTGAGTATGAGAATGTGGTGTAGTTGTATGAATGTGATGTCCTGGATTCGGGTGGAAGACTGGCCTCGTCCCTCAGGTTTTGAAATTTCATCAGTTTTTTTTTCATGTTGCTTGTTCCTTGCTTATCTGTATGTCTGAACAACGTAGAGCGACAGGAGCTCAATTACATATATTTATTCCCTTTTTTATATAATTTCATTGGAGCAATAAAGGCTCGCGGCATAGAGCATTCATTCTGGCCTCGTTTATCCGTGCTCCACTGTCTGGGGATTGGGAAATTATCATTATAAATGTCGAATACTATAGAGCACGAGTGCACGCGGATTGGAAATAATTGAAATTAATGATTTCGCTGCCGCCGTAGAGCGCCATGTCGATTTTGTGCGTGTGCGTTCTGCTGTGCTGATTATTTCTTAAATTTTAATTTCATTTTACTATTTTATTGAATGCCCGTACGATCCGGAAATGGATGGCTACGAAAATCGATCGATTGCCATCCGACCATGGTAGGGTCTATACTCGGGAAGCTTTCGGAATGTGAATATATTGTTTTCGCAAGACCTTTCAAAGCATTACAAATCCATTTGCACCCTATAGCCATATATACGCGATGGCAGCTTAATTACGTGCTCCACATAATTATCTCGAATAAAATAATAAATGCAGCTGATAGACGAAAATTTAATGGACTGAAGTATTGCAACAGCATCATTTCCGTATCTCTAAAAATTTGCTGCGCGTGTGAACATACCCCCATCATAGAATCATTAACCTATCGAACAGCCTATCTGCGTTATCGTTTTTTTTTTTTCATGACACTTTGACATAACAAGCAAAAATGATATAAAATTTATTTGTAACGATAATAAATAATAAAATTGAACGATAAGTAGGGTAAATTCCAAAAAAAAAAAAAAAAAACAATATAACTCGCCCGTCAATTATTATTATTATGGCTTCGATATATTTTTTTGTTGCTATTTGTTCGATATTTAATGTGAAAAGGTATTTGCCGCGACCCGTTGCTCGTTTTGATGTCAAATCAGGCAGAATCGAGTCGTTAATAATAATGGGATTTTCTACAAAAATTCGTTATTTTTTTTTTAAATAATGCTTGTTCAAATGAACGGCACGTGTAAATTCAATTTGTATCAGACAATTATCGAGGTTTTGTTAATATGAGAATATTAATTCTTATTTTTTACGAATTTCCATGGCTTTAGTAGCGGTTAATTGAGAATAATCCCATCAAGGCCAATAATTAAAAAGCGTGTTGGGTGGATAATTATGTTTGTGATTAAAAATTAAATTATGTTTTTAGTTATAACGATTTTGATTGAATTGTGATTTTAATTTTTTTTCATAGGCTCTGTGACTAAATATCATTTTTGAAACCAAAAAGTTTAAATAGCTCAAATCATTAAGCTCCCTTTAGTGTGTCAATTTTCGATATTTATGCAAAATTGTCGCTTTTATACGAGTGCTAAAACCATCCATAACGATATGAAAATAGTTTCCGGGCTTTAACCGATTAATCTATGTCGGTAACGATTAGTGATAATGGAGATGTTGGCCTCCCTTGGCTTATTGGTGGCAGAAGGGTACACGGAGAGGTAGGATTAGAAATTGAAAATTCATGGTTGACATGTAGAGTGAAGGGGTTTTCCAACATTTATTTATTTGAATAAGTATAGGACATGGATTAAATCCTTTTTTTTTTTTAATTATTGTTCGCATAGTGGTCGCAGCTATGAGCTTGAAGAAATGATGGTTAGAAGGCGAGTAGACATCCTGTGCGTACAAGAGACGAAATGGCGAAACACCGGTAATCGGGCACGTTTCTTGGACGTTAAAATAAAAGCCTACAAGATGTTTTACTATGGATTGGAACAAGGAAAAAACGGAATCGCCATCATCCTTGCGGCAGAGCTACTTGGCAACGTCTTAACCCTTTCAAAGTCCAGTGACCGTTTGATGGCTCTCAAATTGGTGATGCATGGTGAGGTGTGGAACATCGTAAGCTCATATACCCCTCAAGTAGGATGCGAACAAAAAGAAAAAGATGCATTCTGGCTAGATTTCCACAACCTTGTCAAAATCATCCCAAAGGAAGAGCTTTTGTTTGTTGGGGGAGATTTAAACGGACATGTCGGGAAGACAAGCGAAGACTATGAAGACTACCATGGAGGGCTGGGATACGGCACCAGGAACTCTTTAGGTGAAGATATCCTAAACATGTGCAAGTCGTACGGTATCCAGTTTCATGAAGCCACGAGCTAAAGATTGCAAAGTGATCCTGGGAGACGCGATCGCCCCTCAACACCGTCTGCTCCTGACTGAATTTTTTATGGATGCGAGAAAGAAGTCAAAGCAGCAAACGAAGGTGTCTGAGAGAATCAAGTGGTATAAGCTGGATAAAGGAAAAGGCGAAGCTTTTATTACTAACATGAAAAACTACCTCTCTTCCATTATCGATGAGGTCGGTAATGAGAAGTGCAGAGCACAAGACATGTGGGATTCCCTACAACAATCTGGCCTGGAGAAAGCCAAATCACTGCTCGGAACATCTAAAGGCCCCTGCCAACATGCAAAAGAAACCTGGTGGTGGACAGACGAAGCCAAAGCAGTGATACACGAAAAGAAAATGGCTTTCCAAGCTTGGTCAAAGTGCTCTTCTACTAATAGAGAGGAAAAAGCTCGCCGTGAAAAGGTATATAGATATTGCAAAGGTATCGCGAAGAAAAAGTGCGCCGAAATCAAAGCGAAAAGCATGGAAGGCCTCTATCAGGAGTTGGAAGAAATATCGTCTTCCGCGTCTGACAGAAACCAGGCTACCCAGGAGCTTCGACAAAGCAATTTGAACAAAGGAGCAAATATCTTTAAGATAGCCGCCCAGAGAAGAAGCAGTGCTCACGAGATTCGTTTCCCAAAGTTTATTAACAATGCTGAGGGCCAACTCCTTGTGGAAGACGAAAAAATTCTGCACAGATGGCGACAGTATTGCGAGGAACTTCTGAACGAACAGTTTCCCCGAGTGTACTATCCAAGAGCCGCCCCGAATCATGCCGAAATATCCGACATCACAGTCGAAGAAGTTCGGTACGCGGTTAAAAATTCCAAGAAAAGAAAAGCTGTTGGGCCGGACGGGATACCCTCTGAGTTCTGGAAAAAGATGGGAGACATCGGGTCTAGATGGCTCATGGTTCGGGAGACATCGGGTCTAGATGGCTCATGGTTCGGGAGACATCGGGTCTAGATGGCTCATGGTTCGGGAGACATCGGGTCTAGATGGCTCATGGTTCTTATCTCCAAACTTATGAGAGGCGACACTATGCCTAATCAATGGAGGGAAAGCTATCTTCTTCCTTTGCACAAAGGAAAGGGTGATACGCGAAATTGTGATAACTACCGTTCTGTCGAGCTGATGTCGCACACCATGAAGATCGTTGAACGGTATTAGATAGCTGACTGCGGAAAATAATACGACTATCTGATGACCAGTGCGGGTTTGTCTCGGTTAAATCAACAACAGATGCATTCCAAAGTATAAGGATCATGATGGAAAAGTATCGTGATTCTTCAAAGGACTTGCATATGGTGTTGGTTGATTTTGAGAAGGCCTTTGACCGGCAACCAAGAGATCTTCTATGGGTAGCGGTAAGACAAAAAGGAGTTCCAGAAACCTACGTGCGAGTGATCATGGACATGTACAATAGAGCAACGACAAGAGTAAGATGCACCGCAGGAGTCACCGAAGAGTTCGCAATCAAAGTCGGTGTACACCAAGGGAGCGTCCTCAGCCCACTGCTCTTTATAGCAGTCCTTGATTGCTTGCTTGAAGGAAAAGTGACGGACCCCAATGTGCAGCAGCTATTCTTTGCTGACGTTGGAGCCATTATAAGTGATGATCGGGCGTCCCTACAACGAGCACTTGTATCGTATTAGTTCAAAGAAGACAGAGTATCTGTGCTGCCCGTTCTCTGACCCTCATCAGCCTATTCCAGACATTTACTTGAATGGAAGAATGCTTCCCAAGTGTGAAAAGTTTAAATATCTGGGATCTATGATTAATAAAGAAGCAACTTGTGATGACGACATCAAACATCGCGTAAGCGAAGTGGCGGGAAAACTCCGCCATCTTCTGTGATCGAAAAATGCCCCCTAAGCTGAAAGGAAGGCTCTACACTTCAGTTGTACGTCCGGCGCTCACATACGGTTCACAATGCTGGACAATGCACAAAAAGTATGAGAGCAAATTAACGGCAACTGAGATGAAGATGCTTCGCATGACAGCGGGAGTAACAAAGCGTGACAGAATTAGAAGTTCAAAGATCCGAGGAAGCCTCCACGTAAAAGAAACCATCACAAGAAATATAGAGCGCGACCGACTCAGTTGGTATTGCCATGTTCAAAGGAGAGATCCTCTGAACCCCGTCCAAAAGGCAATATCAATCAACGTTCCAATTTCAACACGCAAAAAAGACCGAAAAACAATTGGTGCAAACAAATGCAAAAACACCAGCATTTTATTGGCCTCAGCGATGAAGTAATCCCAAACCGGGAAACCTGCCGGTACTTTCTGAGGTCAAACCGGCGGACCCCACAAGCGGACCAGTAGGAATGCAGTTAAGTGGGAAGGTTATGGTCCTACAATTCTGACCATAACAACGCCGGAAAAAGGAAAAGAAGTAGAAGATTGAATGGGAGACAGGATTTATTTAATAAACGTTTTTGCACATTTTTTAAATTCCCAGTGAGAAGTTTTTGTAATGGTAACGATTTTGTGAATCTCTAATTTGGGATATCTCCACGTTTCAAAGTCCCTAGAGTCGACTACTATGGTTTTTAAGTCGATGTCTGTGTGTGCATATAAGCATGCGCGTATGTTCGTACGCTTTTCGTACGAGTTTTTCGTCTCGATTATCTCGAGAACAGGAAATGATATCGATATGGGGCTGGTTTCATTCGACACATAATTGCATAATTTAAACCTGAATAAGTTTTCATTCGTAGAGAATGAAAAAACTAAAAAAAAAAAAAGAATTTACTAAAGGAAAGGAAACGGTATATTGGGCGAAGAGGTTTAAGAGCTATAGCCAGAGGAAGAGGTGGGGATGAGGAGGAGGTCGAGGAAGAGAGATAATAGGCGGTCCAGGCTACTATAGAAGACAACAACCCCTTCGTCAGCTTGCGTGTCATACTCAGACCTCTGTTTTTCCTCTAAAAAGGTAACAAAAAATGTGCAATGCTGCTCATGATAATGACTTTTATCTTTAAGCTTTCAGCAATCCCAACACAAGAGACGAAAAAAAGAATTTACTACAAAATGAATTTGAAAACCAGAAGGAGAGTGATGAATTGTTGATTTACCGCACACAGTTACCATACGAACATACCCCAAATGACAGTTTCTTTATACACCATCATCCACCACTACAGGGTTGTCTCTAATTTCTCTTTGAATCACACCAGCCACTACTACCCTCACCTTCAGTACAAGGAAGTCGCAAAATAAAAATATCATTAATCAAATCAACTTGCACACAGTCGAAAAAGAAACCCGACCGACAAAAAAAAAGAAGAAAAAAACCACACGAAAAGGAAACCCGAACGGAGAAAAGGAAAATCCAGGAAAAGCAGGACTCTTTTCTGCTGACACATAATTACAAATTAATCAGAAATTCTGACTTACCACCAGCAATGTTGGGAATAGCATCAAAATGCTGGGCTTTGGTGCGGTCTTTCACATTAACGTGTGTATCCAGACCACCTTTCTACTATAAGCTGCCTTCCCCCCTTCCCTATCTCCTGCCAATTACACTGCTAATGTAATTCTAATGTAATAATGAAAAAAGAAAACGACAACTCGAGTTCGGGTTGGAAACGCGTCCTTTTTTCCGTTCTGTAGTTGGTGCAAATTTTTGTATTTCCTTGATTTGTCCGTAAGTCTGAATGGTTTTAGTTAATTCAGCATTTTGCTCAATTCACCAAACATACGACTCTCTGACTTGGCACAAAAAAATAGACAAGCAAACGGGGAATCAGGAAGACTAAAAGACAGAAAGTGGAATGAATATTTATCCTTGCGGTTTAAGGGATGATAGACGTGCAATCTATGAATACTTTCGTTAATTTTTTTTCTGCTCTCATTGAGACCGAGAAAAAACCAAGATCGTATAGCGAGTTTCCCATTTTAATTATATAATTCCAGCGGAAGTAGCTGTTGCTGGTCTTGCCTGCAATTGCAGATAAGAAGTTAAATAAAAAATTGCGATTAGTATTCATACACCAGAGGGTATGAAGATGCTGGCACGCTGCTTATGTCGTTAAAATAAATTTTATTTAAAAATAAAACGGAAATTCAAGCGGAGCGGAATGTATACCATCTGCACAGAACCCATGTCATACTATCCATTTGATTTAGCCAAGTATCTGAAATAGAATTTGTATTCGCATTCGTTTGGAGAAGAATGCTAATGAGCTCTGCAGTAATACAAAATTCAATATTCACCAATCGGGTCAATGTCGATTGGTATTTGCCGTACGTACTCGTAGTTGTCAAATGATTTCACAGCAAGCTTACTTGGTTTCAATGAGTCGATTAGGCATCGCTCGCGTGGAGTTTCAAGTAGTCGTAAAAAATCGAATCGCTTTGTCTGCAATCATGTGAAGGAGGTTTTTTTTTGACAGAGGTTATTAAGGGCCTATTCATAGAAGTCTGTAAGGACTATATAAGTCTATCTGACTATTCACATCAACTTTGGTATTTTCGTGCTCGTGTGGGCACTACCTTATCATCTCAGAATCATACGAATGCTTCTCTCCAACACACCTTATGATGAGTCTCATTGGGCTATAATGGCAATGGCAATAGCAATCTTCTAATCTACGGTAAGGGTTTATGCTATCCGTCTATTTTCGTTTTGTTTCATTTGTCGCCATTTTGAGGGAAATGAAATGTCATTGCTTTTCATCTAGGGGCCCATTGCGATTGCTTCAGTGTCCCCATTATCCATCTGTGAGGCAATGATCCTATGAAAGACTATGAAACGTATCTCGTTTCTAGTGAGGATAATTATTTGATGAAGTCCGAGTAAGGGCCTACGACATATTTGGAAGACAAGCCGATAAAGGCGGGAAGGTTCTCCAGATTGAGAATTGAGCTTAGATGTAACACCACCTTTCTGTTCAGCGACAACCTTCTCGGATAACGACAGATTACTCTTTGATGACTCCCGCAAACGTCTGGAAAGAAATGAGCTTCGATCCTCCACTTGGAATATTAGGCGTCTATTGGGCTCTATGGCTGCCATAAGGCATATTATTTAAAAGGCATAGTATTTAAAGAAGTGCGATGGAATGGACAGTTTAAAAATTGTGTCATCTATTACGGAAACTACTGAACTGCTGTCTGGGTAAAGGGGACATCTTGGAACCAGTAACAAGAAAACAGAACCCCACGGCAACCCTTCACAAGCCAGCACACGACTTCATATCTTAACATTCATAACATGACCTGACGGTCTCTTGATTAGTTTATGACCAATCAATCTAACCGCATTGCGATTGATGGGAGAAACTTTCCTAGCATCTTAGATCTCCCAATATTCCGAGGAACAAACCGGAAGTCGCCAGGACCTTCGCGGATCATGCCTCCCTTAATTTTTCCCTAGATTCAATGCAATCTGCATAGATCATAGAATGGTAATGGGGATGCGAAGAGAGAAATTTCCGTCCACACGGTTCTGTCATGCTCTGTGGATGTCTGAAACCGGTCGTACCTACCATAATCATAGATGAATGATTTGATGTATCCCCATAAAAAATAGTCGGAGGGCGTCAAAACGAACGATATAGCCGACCAATTCACCGGGCCAAAAAGGGAGGTAATTTGTTTACCGAACTTATTTCTCTATAGATCCATCGAATCGCGTGTTGTGTGGCATGTAAGCTGGCTTGCTGGATAAATCGTCATCGAACGATAGCGGGCCTCATTGACGGGAACGTTGTTTTCGCGGTCATTTTTGAAAACATTCGACTTAATGACTCAGCCTTTGTAGAGGTTGCTCATCGCACTAAATACGGCAGTACATACCCATTCAAGCAGAGCTCCGTCGCTAAAGACGTTATTTGCTTAAGAAAGCGGATATTCCGTCAGCGATTTTAGGGCCCACTCACCGAAAATTGGACACCGTTGCAGGTCATTTAACTTCAGTTCTTGCACGAGGTGTATTTTATAAGGCTTTAGAGCAGGACCCACTAATGAACACTTAGGCATGAATTGTGTGCGAAAAAAAGGACGAATTTTAATAATAAAATTTAATATTTGTGAACGTTGTTTTTTCACTGTGAAATGGCGACGTCAACTGAGTATGTTTGACCTTAACATATGTCATGAGTAGTGGGTGAGCTGTTAAAAATAGAAATCAAAAAACCAAATAGCAAAAAAAATCACTCTTTATTATTATCGATCATTTGGATCTTGGAAGTTCACAACCTCGTAGACAACCCTCCGCCAAGCCTCCCCGTTATGAGTGCGTTCTTTCTATGTTTTGTTGTTATAAAAAGAAATGTAGTGTTTTAAAATCCTTGCCAAACTCGTCAGGCTGTGCAGCATGACAATGGATATTTCTCGCTGCTCCATTAAAGTCTTCAATGAACTACTTAAGACCTTACTTCTAGTCTTAATACAAATGCTTATCGAGGTTATCCACGTGATTTGGCGCACATGTTGAGACATTAAAGAAGCATTCGAGGGCGTTAAGGCAAAGGTGACTAAATGGGGACAAATTCCAATACATGCTTTCATTAAAAATAGAAGCGCAAGCCTTACATAATGGTCAAAACGTCACCTTTGTCAGCTATCATTTTAATGTCAAAGATTTCAAGCGGCAACGATACCAGCGCTACAATAACTCTTGAATGCTGATGTTTCTTAGGGCTCAATAGGCTAGCTGATGTTTCTTAGGTCTCTACTTCTTAGAGCTGTCTCTCGAAAAACCATGGTTACTCTTGGATGAAGAGGCTCCTAGCGGATTTGAGAAAAAAGAATTGTTTCGTTTGCCTTAACGAAGAGTGAACGAGAAGATACAATCAAGGTCGTGCTGGCTAGAGAGGCTCGTTGGTTAAGGCCCAGGTTCACCCCGAACCTGGCAAGAACAATTTCTGTACGGAAAAACTGAGCAACATCAGTTGTGAATGGGACATGATAAACAAAAATGCTGACGAAGGCATAAAACTCGCAGTATACGATCTCTTAACACCTTAATGACATGAAAACAAAATTTTTTTTTCTGTGAACTACAATCAACGCCACAAATTCAGTCGAATCTCTTGAATTCTATCTAGGACAACCACCCCCGGAGAGTAGTGAACGCACATCTTTGACACAAACCATCTGCCGATGCTCGTGGTTTCCACCGAGTGAATGGGAAAATTCAATTAAAAATCGATACGGAATTGAACTTGATTAATGAAATCAATGCCGGTCCGCGCGTTGGACTACATTGGAAAGATCAAAGGTTGCCAATTCAATTAATTTTAGCAACAATTTACATTTTCATGCAACTGAAATGTACATAGACACGGCTTCCTTATGAAAACATAAAATGCAAACTCCAAATCAATTTAACGAAAAGACTGAAGCGGAAGGAAAAGTTAATATAAAAACCTTCACGCCAAATGGCAGTATATCCACAACAAGTAATATTAATGAAACGTTCTCATGGTTAAAACGCGGGTCTATTTTCCATTAACTGCAAGATTTAACTATCATTAACGTTTCGTCTCCATTAAAAACAAAAAAAAAACAATTCGTATCTAAAAATAACTTGATATTTCATGGTAAGCCGAGAAGATTGTAGAATTTCCTGATTTTTTATAGCAACCAATTAATCTGGACTCAGCGCATAACCCATTGAGCACGCACCATAGTTCTCCGCATGCACTTTCCATTCGCGCCTCCACCGTTTTATAGAATCAAACATTGAAGACGTTAAACACCAGGTTTTACCGAAAGAAAGAGGCACGAGAAAGGCAAAACAACACTGACATTAGGTCCTAATCTCAGATGTCAAAATCAGTACTTGACATTTACCATATGGTTGGTCGGGTTCGCCCAGTGAACATAGCCTTCGGTTAATAAATTACCAACCTCATATCCACCCTTTTCCTATTGTTACCATCCCTATTCGCTCTTAGCTCCTTTCAGTCACTTACCTTTTGTGTTGCACAATACGGGATAACATGTATGCACATTTGCATTTCATTAGTTTCGCTGCTATTCCTTTTAATAGAATCGAGAGAAAAGAGTGGAAATATTTTATATAGAAACCCTTTTAGGTTGCATGACTTTCCATTCGAAAGAAAATGGTATTTTCGTGCCAGGAATCACATTTGATAGCTTCGGCTTTAGAAACTTAACGAGTCATCACGTGAGGGTGTGAGAAGTGAAACCGGAAAACGAAGAAAACTGCTTAGGGATGGACTTGGGGTTGGGTTAGGCTATTTGGCCGATAGGGTACTATGGTACCAAAGCAACTGTGCTATAAACGGTGACGGTTCTATTTTCATCCGGATACAGTCATTAATTCCTGCATGACCTTTCAAAAAAAAAAAACAACCAAACTGAACGTAATAAAAGCGGAACTGTAGGAAAAGAATGTTTTTTCCTCTTACTCGGTAGGGATTCCAAGGCATCCTGTGAATGGGTGTGTGTGTGTGCGGGAGTATAAACAGCAAAGTATTCGTCATGCTTAATGTAGTTTATTCCTATTCCTGGTAATCTGACAATAAAATCTGATTTGCAAGCCTACCAACCGTGCTCGGACCTGGTTTATTCGTTTTTTTTTTTTAGATCTCTCTCGCGGTCGTATCAAGTGACCTGGCATAGGTCCACATTTGAGGTTTTCTTTTATCCTCTCGAGATCAGCCCGACAAAACATAATGCACACTGGATGGTGCGACCGGTGAGTCTTAGTCTGGGGTCTGATGGTTCTCAGAATTTTCATCTGCTGCAGTTTCGTAGCACTGCAGTATTCAATTTTGAATGCGGAAAGAGATATCTTTAAAGTTTGTTTATATTTTCCTTTTTTTCTGCGAAGAGTTTTCCTTTTGAACTGTGGATACCATCATCATCGTCCTCATTCCCATCTTCTCATCGGCATCGTCATCAACAGAATCTTGGTCGTTGTCGGTATTGTCGTCGTCGTAGTCGTTGTTGTCCTCCGCATCATGATGATTACAAGGAATGCATAAGCATCCCTCGCACAGTTTTTCGTTTTCCTTTCTTTGCTTTTTCCATTTTTTTTTTCTTTTTCGTTGGTTTTTGCCCTTTACTTGGATTTTAATATGAGATTATATTGGAAATGTGATACGAATCTTTTGGGTTTTCGAAGGTGGACGAGCAAAGAGTAGAGCTGAATATAAACTCCTTTCTGCTGGTCCGTTAGTTGGCTGGTCGATATCGAACTGGTCGTTACCTGGTGGTAGTGTTGATGAAAGCAGATGTAGATGAGTACAAAAAAGATTGATATAAATGACAGTGTGCCCACCAACGCGGGTGGTCCCCCCTTTATCGTCTCCACCCAATCCGATAACTCTATGTTTACCGTCCATTTCCTTCGAAACGAATGACGATGATGACATTGTCGATGATGAAAGAAGAGGTCCTTTTCATGCTGTCCTCTTTTCTCTTCTTCTTATTCAACATTTGAACCCTTTGTTGGCATCGTTCCTGTCAACGTGCGTCGTCGTTATAGCCACAAGACCAAGTCCATACACTACTCGAAGGATGTAAAGAAATCAATGTTAAATAAGGGGGGCGAAATTAATACTACGAGCACATGGAGTTCGGTTAAATGTAATACCCGTAGATGAAAGACTAATGATAAAAGGAGTGGAAAAACGTTTTCTTGATGGACGACTAACCCTTTGTCGTCGAGGTTAACTTGAAGTGATTCGAGAGAACTGATACCGCATGGGGTTAGCTAGGGTTAAACTCAGCTCATATCATACTCATACAACGAAATGAGAACAAAGAACAAAAACTATTCGGAATTGACCTAGTTAGTTACCTTATACCTTCTGGTGTTAGATTAATTATAAATTAATCAAACTTTTCCATCGCCACCGGCCCACATACGTACCATCTTCTGACCACAAGCGTTACCAACGTATTCCGAGAAGATTCGTTTATGTAAATGTTATCAAATTTAAGCCTGATGGCTACTGCTTACTAACGTAAATTATAACATGTTGTGTTGTCAATTCAGTACATCAGTCTCCATCTCTGTCCTGTTCTGCTGCCTTTCCCACCCGATTAATGTTTGCACGCTAGAATAATGGTGATTTGAATAGCCGACAATTGTGTCGGAGCCCTTTGAATCATAGTGGCATTGGATACGAGAATGGAAATGTGTACCTTTCATAGCTGAAAATCGTTAATGAACGTGTCTATAGATACGATAATTGTCTGTTAATTTGATGGACGGTCGCATCTAAATTGTGGTGATGCTCTTCACTGTTCACCACAATAAGGCACATTTCCTCTCCATGCCACCCATCGTTCTGAATCCAATTCCGAATCGGTACATAACAAAATTCAAGCTCATCCCAAACTACCGAGCCACTTGAACATCTGGAATTGTGCAAACTGCAATTTGCATATTTTGCGGTTTATCCAGGATACGTGAAGAAATTTCATATGGACATGGACACACAGGACTACGTGCGTATTTGTAACGAGAGGAGAATACGGTGGGGGGATTGTTATAAATTGTTGATGCTAGGCGAGATGTTATGCCATGAAAAACACCAAATGAATTGGCATGCACAGATGAAATAACCCAATCACACGTATGCAATAATGTGGGCAGGGCCTGATAAATATGGATTGGTCAATGCGGGAATTGAATGAGTAAATCGTCATAAATAGATTGAGGGCTGGTGATACTTTATGGAATTTTATGGCGAAATTTCTGGGATATGAGAATTTGCCTTTGGAAATGTTTGCGACGGGAGACAATATAAGGGTCCTGGATGATTGAAGAATGATTTTTTTCATATTATTTGACTTCATTCAAGAAATTAATTAAAAAATACTTCACTCAATGCACTTAAAAACGAATGATATGTACACCGTATTAAGGTTCACCGAATAGCATGTCAATTAACTCGACCACGCATACTGTTCTGCTGATATTGTTAACAAAAAATCAGTAAAATAGGTAACATTTCCTTTAAATCAAATATTTTTATTGAAAAAAAAATCTAGTACAACCTCTAGTATCAAACAAGAAAAATCAGATGCCAAAAGGAAAAAGTGTTGCCAACTCTGTAGTTTTATTCGGAATAAGATATTTTAATTTAATTAAACTAAAAAAGCACTAAACGTAATATGCCTAAAAGCGAATCATTTTCACACTAGGTAGAGATACCTGGAATGGCATTTCAATCAACTTGCTCGCTCATACCGTTTGGCTGATATTGTTGACAAAAAATCGGAGAAATACGTAAGATGTCTTGCAAATGCCATTGGAAAAAACACCTAGTACAATCAAGTGTCAAATAGAGAGAGATGGTGTTGGTGTTATTTCGCCTCTTTTATGGCTGTAAGTCATCAACGGCTAGTTGAGCTGAACAGCAATGGAATAAACGTGGTAGCGTATGCAGACGACGTGGTACTCTAAGTATCAGTGAAATTCCCTTCTGCGATTAGTGAAAGAAAAGAGTCTACGCTTCGGCTACAGTCTGTGGCCTAAGCATGAACCCAAAGAAAACAGAGCTAAGCTGATGCCGTTGTCCATCCTATCCTCACCTATGGCTCCTTAGTTTGATGGCCAGATCTAAGCAAATCTCATACACTTAATAATACTTAACAGGAATTGGAACCGCGGGAGCCATGAGAACATGCGCCTCCGAAGCATTTAATACCCTAATGTATCTCCTCCCCTTGGACCTTCACACCGAATACACGGTGGCATGCGCTATCAGACTCAGGCCGTATGACAAATTCTACCTTCCCTCGTCTTCAGTAGTGTGGGCCGCTCTCACTTCTTTTCTAGAGATGAATGGAAAGCGTGTAACCCCGTGAAATTCCAACTTCTGATTTTCAGTGATGGCTCCAAGCTGGAGCACGGAATAGTTTCGACACAACTGAATATCTCAAATTCATTCCGTCTCCCAGTTCACTCGAGCATCTTTTAAATTGAAGCGCAGGCAATCCGGGCAATTCATCTGCTACCACCTTCTCTAAACTGGTGGATCAATGCAAGAAAGAAACTGAACGAGCTGGCGGCTGGCCTGACATCACGCTCCTTTGGGTTGCAGGATACAGCAACATATGGAGGAATGAGAGGACCGATAAGTTAGCCAAGACCGGAGCCACCTCAAACTACAGAATATCAAGAAAAACCTGGCCCTCCTGTTAAAAAATTAAATAAACGACATCCTCAGTAGACACCGCACCAACATCGCTAGAATCGTTGTGGTCAGTACGGGCCTATAGGAACTCACGCTGTCAGATACCTATCCGGTCTAACACTCACTGTCATAGTTGTCAATGCACTCAGGCAGAGGAAACCCTGCATATCTCTGCGAAAGCCCACTGGCAAGTCGCAGGTTCTGCGTCTTTGGCAAATACTTACTCGATGACCTCTCAGAAGTAGCCAACTTCAGCTTGACTAAAGCTACACATAAATAGAGAGTACATACGATGTTTTCTTAACTACTCAGGCTGGATTTAAATGAATATCCCCTTTCACATCCCTTAAGCTTCACGAGTTTTGTGGCATTACAACGTTGCCTAAGCGCTAATTGTGCCCTGGCGCATAGTCGGGTAGCCTTCTCAACCTACCAATAAAGATACATCGAATACCATTTTAATCAACTTGATCGCATAAACCGTTCAGCTGATATTGTTAACGAAAAACATGTGAAACACATAAAATTTCCTTCAAATAAAATCCTTTCATTGAAAAAAAAAATCTAGTACAATCTCAACTGTCAAACAAGAAAAAAAAAGTTGCAAATAAGAAAAAGTGTTGCCATTGAATATTTTATTTAAATTTTTTCCTTTGTGGTTGCCTCCACTTTAATTCCACTGCATATCAAAGTGTTGCATTAGGCCACTTAACACACTTAACCCACCGCTAATCTGGTATATATTCACCGAGAAAATAAAACCGTTTTAACGTTTTCTACCCCTCCCCCCTACAAAAGTCGGCCGACTTAACACGCGCGAGAATGTAGGGTACAGAGTGTAAGGCATGAGCTCGGAGCATATTAATAATGCATTCATTGCGCTCTATCAAATACGTTGCAGCATTAATATGCAAATGAGTACCGCATCATATGTACTCTCTATTTATGTGTAGCTTTAGCTATCTACTCCGTTTATTTGAACAATTTACGATTTATGCGTAAACTGTAATGGAGCCTAAGCCCCAGAGATATAGAGTTAACAGAAGCATAGCATTCAACAGCATCATCATACCGACACAGTTTCACATGCCCGTACATTGAGGAGAGGGGCACGCACATGAAATGTCTATTATAATATTATTTCAATTTGCATAACACAACGTGTCCGGGACGAGATGGGCGGTCGGGATCCGATAGATTTTGTCGACGTGCGTACGTTCCTGCGGCAGACTAGTAGCACCTTGTACTTTGCACGATAATTTACGTATAGTAAAATTGAACTTTTGGGGTGGCATCTATTTCCTCCTTTGATCCTGCATCAATTATCCCAAATATGCGTATGAAGACTAAATTGATGGGTCTGAGATTTTCTAAAATATGATTATCACCTAACGATGCGACAGGACATATCGATTGAACACGACTCAAGGATGGTGGGAATGACATTTTCAATAGGCCATGCCATGGATTGTAGATCGTTTCGTAATCGGATTTACGAAAGTCCATTCCAAGAAATCTGAACCTAAAATTACTCGTGATGGTTGAGATTTCGAAAAGTAACGTCCCACAAGCAATTCCAAAAATTAATTTCCTTTCCAAATTAATTGTCTGCTTCGGTATGCTATCGGGCAATTATCAATATTGGCTTTGTTCTCCGTCCGGTTGATTTTAATCTCGGTATTTTAAATAAGTACGAAATAATAGTCGGGGGATGACGGTTAAGATTTATTTAACCCGCACGACAGTAAACTTCTTGTCGAAAACGCCTAAATAAACATATTGACACGAGTTCAGAAAGACATACGGAAAGAGGAGGCTACAGAATGTCAATGGTCTCCTACGTCGAGAATAATCAACGTTGCCAACGTGATTACCATTATTATTCGCAGGTCCTACCAGTAGCCGGGGAGGGAGTAGATGGTGACGGAAAATCTCGATGGGAATCTCTAAGTGGATGATGTTTGTCTTTTAAGTACGCAACAGACGTCGATCTCTCTCTTTTTATCGCAACTTTTCTTCTATTTCATTTTATTTATCGGAAGCTTATGCTGTTGACCTCGTTTATAAAATACAAGGCACGAGTCGGGTGAGAAAGATGATTCCATGTCCTAGTCACCATGGAAAAAAAAATTTCACTCTTATACCGACACTAGTGTTGATACCGACACCAAGATCGGCGACGACAGCGGCATCAATACCGACGTCACATCAAGGCTAATAGCTTCTTTATTTTAAGTTGGTCTTAGGCCCTCACCTCAATATTTCATATACTACCCGTATTGAATGACGTTTTGAAATATGTATGCTAATTATATAGCTTTGTAGGAGAGACACACCCCTGGGAGGGCTTTGTTTAACTTCCTAATCTCTGGCAAAGATTGAGTTAAACATGACCCCGACATAGATACGAAAGAAAAGGGGCACCATCGACTGATGTGTACCTTGAAGATAATGTCAAGGGTTTTCCATAGGCTCTCAAACAGTAGATTCATGTATTTAATAATTCATAGTGTTGTCCTTGTTATTGGCATTCCTAAACCATGACTATTAATTCAAAATTTAATGTTCATTTTCGTCTGAGACTTTTTGGCATTGAGGAAACAAGCACTTTTGGCACGCACCAATCAACCATTCCGGGTTAGTTGCGTGTTGGAAAATGTCCTACTGCTTGCGTAGAAATCGGATAAGGTAGACCGTAAAGCTTATCACACATTGACAATCTTATGTGACATTTAATGAAATTATACACCGTTGCACGTGACTCTCTGACTGACATTCCGAATATTTCAAATGAGAAATGAAAAACAAAAAAGGATACTAGACGACCAGCGATGTTGTAATTAAATTTTGTTATTTTTTGCTTCTGGTTTTGATCGGTCTTGTTACATTATAACAATCAGCGAACAGCAGCCGCCACCGTTAGCCGCAACTTCATTTATTACCCTTAATTAATTTCAATAAATTTCATCCCTTTTTACACTGAATGCCAAGTGATAGCTCGAGGGCGGCATCAGCCGGATGGGGTGAATGGAGGAGCGAATCATAAAACGAAAGCCACACAAACACGCACACAAATCGATAGACAAGCTGTATGTAGATACGCATTCCGAAAGATGGGCGGCTTATCCCACTCGTACTCTTTCCCTGTCGCACTCTCAAGGAAGCATGTGCACGATATGACCGTACGGTGTTAGATGCGTGCGTGTGATGTGATTCTTGGATATATCTTTGAAACAGACAAATATCATTTTGACTTAGATTGATAGACCTTGACACCGCATGTCTAATTTGGGTTAATTTGTTCCGCTTACTTAGGTCGGTGAATCTATGAGAACGTCTCCCTGGGTTGGATTATGCGGTCGAAATATCTTTAGAACATTTAATTCCCTAAAGACATAAAGAGCTGCCATTCACTCATTCTCCACTTCCTTCGCTATCCTGCATCTGTGCCACTTTCGAATACCCACAGCTGTAGGTGGGATGGCAGATGTACATATGTACATACGTATGACGCATCGTCAGATGAGAATAAGAATATTGAAAAGTTTTCAGGGTGACGCGACCACTTCGCGGTAAAATGCCGCAACGAAATGTCAAACGCACCCGGATCTCTTTGACAGCTTTCGACGGATCAAACAAATGAGTATAATCTGACGTTTGAGAGGAAAAAAATTCCCAAAATCTGACAATTGACGTTTGATATTTTCCCAGGAATCGTCCCGCGTTCGAAATAAAATGACATTTCATTCCAATCGATTTCATCCGATGCCGCTCAACGTGTAAGCTTACGGTAATACTCTCATTGCACACATACGAGTACTCGTTTGTACAGGCAGTCAATTGAAGGAAATGAATGAATTCAGCGACTGATTATTGTAAATCGAAATAAATCGTACCGCTGCCCCCGGAGAGAGGGCCGTCATCATCCCCCAGACGAATGAAAGACCGACAAAATGGCGAAATGGCGCCGATTTAGTAACGAAACAACCGAAAGTAAATCGAAGAGAAAGAAGGGAGAAGGAAAAAAAATTTAAGCGATTCTTATCCAAGGAACACCCAACATTCCCAATTTCCTATTTTATTTTTGGGTTGTGTAACGGAATTTGTATTTTGCTAGTTCGGCTAGGGATGAACCAGAGAACTGGGTTAAGGGGTGTTTCTCATTCTCTCCCTCGTTCTCTTTCTCTTTCCCGAGAATTGGTGAAGCTCTGTTCTGGCATTCTTTTAAAGTGATTGTGTTTTGTGTGTTGATGGAGAGAAGAAACATAAATCAACTCCAATTCGTTTATTCCGATTTCTTCCTCCTTCATGGTCGACCAAAGAAAAGGAAGAACGAAAAAAAAAAACTCTCAGTCCCTAAGGATTTAGCCGTATCCTTCCGACAACCATTTCGCATTTTCGCAAACGTCAATAAAGCCAATGTGTCGGTAAAGTGGTTGCATTTACATTCGTTTCGTACACATAACCGTTTCGGAAATACGTCTGTTTGAAGCATTTAAGGATTTCTTGCCTTCACTTTGCTTAGTCGCGTGTGTGTGGCGAGCGAGATGTGCGAGAGCGCAACATACAAGAAGTCTACTAGTTTGATGTTGATTTTATCGCAGAATTCGGTAGGAAGATTTGTTTATTTGTCTCCCGTTCTGCGTTTATGGCACAGGATTTTACGGCAGAATGGACCAACATATAGCACTCAGTCGACATGGGGCGGGGATGGGGAGAACTGGTTTACCACTCTACGTTCTACGTGCCCTAAGTTGCGTCGGCAGTACACATTCACACGAGGATATAGCATGTGCCTGGCTAGATGTCTGTTGGTTTATGCGTCCTTTGAGTGGATCTAGGCAGGAGAGATGACATTTAAGGTTTTTCCCTAACTGGAAAGCTGTTCTTCTGCTGATTGGGATATACACGAACGAATGAATAATTAATACCGGTATCGTAAGCGTTATAGCAAAATCTTGTTCGCAACGATGCTGAGATGGTTTGTGCTACCTTTCGAATTGCTTTCAAATGGGGTTCGCTTGATAGTTTTCGAGTGGCATAGAGAGATTTTGTGACATTCGGAAAGTAAAAGTGCGAAATTGGGATTTTATTGCGTTGTCACTAAATGTTATGTCGGTGATACGGGTAGAACGAACGAGGGGTGGAAGACATCGTATATCATGCACATAAAAAGAGGGGGTCGAGGTAATGGGTTTCGCGGATTTCGACTGATTGCCCTCGGTATTTGTTATTATTGGCGAGTGATGTGTAGAAAAAATATTGTGAAAATTGATTGAGATTAAGGGAACATATGTACGGAGGTAGTAAAAAAGTCGTAGGCTTTCACGTAGACCTAATAAAGTGTTATAAAAATATTCTTCTGCAGAAAGTCTTTGTAAAAGGTATTTCAATAAGGACGGGTAGATTTTGGCGGCCTATTGCGGCCAGGTTGTTTTGGTGACATCTGTCAAATCTGCTGTTTACTATTCAGTCACTGATGCCAAATCACCATGGTAAGTTACACGATCGAACTTTACGCCCAAATGATGAAACTTTATTATCAAAATCAGTGTTCGTTAGCGCTAACGTAGCGCGCGTTGCGCCCATTTTACAGTCGACTCTTCAACGTTTGGTGGTCAAATTTGTGACGAACATTCGTACATCAAAGGAACGCAAGATCGCCCAAGAACATCGCCGCGGTCCGTGGAAGTTTGCAGCAGAACCCGAGGCAGTCGATTCCTGGCCGTGCACAAGAACTCGGTTTTTCGCAGACTTTCACTTGGTGAATTTTGCGTCAGAATTTGGGCCGACACCGGTACAAGATCCAACTGATCCAGGAGCTCATAGTTCATTTTAATAGACAGCGCTGTTCGTTCGTTCGCTTGCTTGAACGATGTAATATTCCACACATAATGACATACATGGGCCTTCCAAACAAAAAAAGAATTTAGTTAATACCTCACACATAGCTTGTTTTATTCCATTTCAACATCTACCCGCCCTTACTGAAAACCTCTTTAGGTCGTGGACTCTTGTCGGGCGCCATTTCATGCAATCACATTAAACTTATTTTATGCGCTATGGTCATTCGAAAAACCTTCAAAACAGATATTTTTCTAGACAATCTTTCGGACAGACAGACAGGTTTAAAGTTTATTGTTTCCTTCCCGAAGTAGGTCAATAGCACATTTGTCCGTGTTCGGTGTCTACATCCTTGCCAGCCTACATTTGACTAATGGAACAAGTACCGTGGCCAAACAAAAGCATGAAAGCCTGCGAAATATGAATATTGCCACCCAACTGAGCATAGTCACAAAAAACAAGCCAACAAAAAAGGAATATTGGAAGCAAAACAAAATATAAACAAAAACCAACCGACGTTCCCGTTCGTTCTTTTTGTCAAGCAAGCATACACGAACACGCTACTGTTCTGACTGACGTAAATAAAATGTAATACCTAAATACACCGAGCATTTCCAAACAGTTTTGCTTCCACAGATGGAAAATATAGGACGTCAAAGAAGAAGAAAAAAAAACACGTAAAACAGGGAAGAGGGAAAAAGTTAAAGAAAGAAACATAAAGCTAACACGTTTGCCTCCCTCCCGGGGATTGTATAGAAAGCGTTTAGATAAAATGTTTGGAAAAAGTACCGGATTTTCGAGATTTACACCGAAACTTTACCAAATGTATGCAAAACTGACACACATACTCGCATTCATCTCTGTATACATTGTATAGACAATTTGATCTTGTACGCCTGTCGCGCGACCATTCTCTCCAGTCTTCAATGCCAACGTCATAGTGTTCCTTGTAAGACCCCTAGGGGCTGTAAAAAAAAAAAGCACGGGACGAGGAGCAGAGGTTGGAAAAGTAACAAAAAAAAAAAAAGAAAAACAAACGAGAGATGGGGAGAGTGGATGACGAAGAAAAAATGTCCTTTCCCAAACGAGCACTGGTGTAAGGTACTATAGCTCGTAGAGGGTGAGCAGAGGTAAAGACAGAGGTATAAAGGCATCTCTCGGTTGCTTAAAGAGTCCCCCGGGGAGATTTTGTGAAAGCAAATGAAAAGCAATTCCTATTTTCACAAAAAAAGCGAGAGACAAAAAATCAACACACATTCCAATCCCTTTCTATTCGGTTGTTCGGTTGTTTTCTTCCTACCAAGCGAAAGGATATGCGGAATGGAACATAAGAGTTTGTCGGAATGTTAAAAAAAAAAGAAGAAAAGTGGGAATAAGAAAGGATAATGCACTGCGGTAGTACGCCTGCTACCTTTGTTGTCGTTATATTTGTCACCATCGATAATGACGCCGAGGAAGTGAATCCTTCAAAGATCCGACTCTTTTCATTTTCATTCATTTGGATTATTTCGCACAAGAAATCACATTCTCCGTATTTAAATTCACTCAAGCTCAGTATATGATTAAATAAAGCATGATTATACCCCGTGAGCGGGTGCATGCCATCAGTGGGTGGTTTGCGACTGGAAGGGATAATTGCACAGACATCTCAACATCCCACACAGGAATTTCACAAGAAAAATTGCATTGTATGCTAAACAGATGTAAATATGTTAATTAAGGATAAAGCACAACACATATATGCACTCCAGGATACGACACGCATGAATAATTACTCGAACTTGAAAAGCTGAAGAATCTCGCGTCGCTTTGTGCATCGAGTATGGGGGATGGCAGGACACAAAATTAATGCATATGCATACCCGTACATAGTGTCCCAGTGAAATGGTGTAACGGAACCGCATCCATTTGCCGTCGCATCCGTAGAAGATTGGTTAAGTTATTCACTAAAAACCTAACCGAGAAAAAATCTTCCATACACACCCGTAGATTCATAGATTATAAATAATTAGGAGAAAAAAAGGAAGAAACAAGGATGGCACAAAGAGGAGGATAGGAGCTCGGGACTCGGGCAACAGGGACGTATTCAAATGTACTTTTGCTGCTAAATGCAAATAATATATTCAAGAGGAATTCCTTCATCATACGCACACATTCAAGTGTGTTTTTATGTTTTCGTACTGGCATACCCCTACACAGCTATTTGCCTTGGCATTGTTACGCGGAAGGAGCAACAGTAGCATACGTGTGACGACGACTGTGGGTCTTATTTCCAACTTGAAGCATACATATTCATGGACGATGTTTTCCTGTCATAGAACTGCAACTTACTTGACTGATTCGAAGGAAGGATGCGAGAGTGGGGAGACATTCATGCCGCATACATACATACGAGTATGTAGTGTAAGGCTCCGACTGGCACGATAATGGCATTGACTGCAGCGGAAGCATAATGAAAATAATATGCAAACAGGAACCTTTAGGGAGGATTGAATGTCCTTAGTTGCTCTGATATATTTCTAGTGTGCTAGTGTTGCTGTTAAGCTTGGCTTGGCGGATGATTTGATGTTAGATGTGTAGAAGTACTTTAAGAGATATGATTCCTGAAACGTTGGCATTATCCCTTCATAGTTTTTCCTTCTTCCATGTGAATGGCACTGGCTGAGTGGCAGATAGTGAATTGTAAAAAGGAATTGTGATAGGTATGAGTGTAAGGTGGAATGTCAACGAGCATAGAAATTCATTTCAATTAGTGGGAAAGCTTTAGAAAGAAAGTACATTGTGTCGTGGGTTTTTGTTTTGTTTCTTTTTCTGTTGTTTTAAAGGTTGCATTGGATTGCATCGTAAGCCGTTTGGTTTGTTTGTTATTTCGATTTATTTGCTTTGAAATGCAAATGTAGGCGGTTTGTATGGAATATCTTGCACGCGTTCAACCGTCAGTGGTGCTTGTGGTCGCTACCCCCATCTTGGTTTCATGGGGACTGTCGTTGGGCGCCATGCGGGACGAAGTTCAGCTTCAACATCATTTTGCATCTTTTCAAGTGTCATTCAATTTATGGCAGGACTTGTGTGGGAAAAACAAAATCGCTGAAAACATAGGCGGCGCAGCATCAAACTACTAAAACTTTTCTTTTTGCGATCGACGAGGGACTTATCCAGTATTCCGGAGATTCAAACTTTCCGAGATCGACGAGGATCATTAGCTTGTCATGGCTAAGGTGCCTTAAATTTATTATTGGAAAGTTGCAGTCGCATGAGGCCGCCAGGAGCTTTTTCGATCATGTCTTCCTTAAGCATTCTCAAGACTCGATGAAATCCGCATAAACCATAGGAATGCGATTGAGATGTTTTCAAAGGGTCATCAGAAATGTAGCCGCGGATGCGCTTCTACCAGCAAGAAAACCTCGTTTTGATGAACTAAGGCAGAAATGGAGTGATACTACTGCAGGAATAAGGTCTGAGAGTTAAACCAGCAAAGTAAATCGCGCGGGCCAAACAAGGTGGCTAAACAAGGATGAATACGGACACCTTGTAGTGGACTATCAGTCGATGCTTTTAATCTTCGATGTTAAAAAATATTTAGGCAGGACAATGCACTGTACTTTTTTGGATTTTTTTAATTATTTTATAGGGTTCGCGAAGGTTCAAGAGTTACGTTCTTATGATGTTTGTCACACAACCTGGACAGGGTGCAGATGGTTTGTGTCGAAGATGTTGGTTCACTACTCTGCGGGGGTGGTTGCCCTAGATAGAATTCGAGAGATTCGTCTAAATTTGTCGCTTTGGTTGTAGTTCACAGTAACTTTGTTTGTTTCCATGTCCGCAAACAGAGTATGAATTTGGAAGAGATCTTATACTGCGAGTGTTATGCCTTCGTTTTTTTATAGGAATTGTTCTACAACTACAGACCTTACGCTACCACGACCACCCCATGTTCTTATTATTTTTTTTGACGCACCCCCTAGGTTCTCTTTTATGACGTAATATAAGTCTTAACAGAGAAAAAAAGGAGGACGAAAGAATTAAGGAGTGGGTGAATGGCGGTTATAGAGGATAATTCGAAGACAGGCTTTGGCGAGGTTTAAATCGAAAAGAGCGGAGTGCGCTTCGTGCAGTATTCTGGACCGTAGCTCATAGTAGCCATAGTCCGATGGATGGCAATGGGGAAGAAGGACATGAACCAAAAAATTGGTGTAAAGAAGTACTATTTGAAGCAGTTTGATTATGGATAAAAACTATGTCTGCGACCATGCATTGTTTTTTAAGGCTTTAATGGTTTAAACTATAGGTATAAGGTAGAAGACCACGAAGAGCAAAACCAATAAGGCTCATTGGAAGGTCTCAATCAATCATGTGATTTTTTCAATATCAACAGATCGTGCGAGATCATACGCAGATGAATTCGAGATGATTGGACGAAGACAGCAACATGCTATCAAAGCGTTTGAGAACACTGAAGCTGAAGCGGCTAAAGTAAGTTTGTGGGCTACTTTCGTTGTTACAACTCTTAGAGCTCCAGAAACGGAGATTCTTTCAATCCCCTCTGTTGTATATGATTCACATCTTACCTTAGGTGAAAGGCACCTATTGTTAAAAGCCGACGTCGATGACTTGGCTATCAATCCGATGGCATCCGATTTTGTGTTAGAGTAAACCATCCTCTTAGCTACAGTGTCTTCTCAAATATATTACGCATTAGAAAAAAAAACAACAAAACGCAACACCGACGTCTTGGGCCAAAAGGGTTTCGTCTACTTTGACTCACTTGTGGCAAGCTGCTCCTGTGCCGAGACCAGACTTACAGACCTCGTGAGCCTTCCCTCGAGAAACCAAGGTAACGCTCTATATTACCAAATCTGAGTCATTTCCATCCTCCTATATGGCCTAAAGTCTTGGACATCACTAAAAGTGGAAAATAGCTGTGCGATTTGTTCAGCGACATCTATCGGCCCAGTCAAGCCTCTACGGATTCAACGACTAAGACGCCGGTCATAAAGAAGTAGAAGATAACGCAGCGGAAGATGGGGCCACATTTAAAATGGTGCACAGTGGTTATTTTGATATGGCTTTCAACCAATTTCACGTGGCAGTTGAGAGGGTTGTCGGTTGAAGCCCTGGTTCACCCCAAATTGAAGTCTCATCTAGGGAAATAGGTAAGTAGTATTTATATTTAGCTTCATTGGAAAATGTATTCCTCTTAAGCTAACGTTCTTTGGGCTAAATTTAATTGAAACTCAAACGAAAGCTCCTGTAGCTTTCAATAATGTGTAAATAATAAAGGGTGATTGTTTTGCTATTTGGTTTTTCAGTGTTCTATTTTTGATAGCTCGCGCGTGATTCGTGACATGTGTCAGAGTCATACATGCTCCGTTAGCATTGTCATTTTATCGTGGAAAGACTTATACCCGAACACCGCTTATGAATTATTGTATTTGTGCTCCGTGAAAAGCGTTTTTTCGCGCAATTCGACCATTTTATGGTCGTTATAATCGATCTATTGAGCAAACATTTCAGGCCATAGTGACCAACTCTTGCTGCAATTTCACGATATTAGACACTAAGTCTTCTGCCTGTATAAGTAGAATAGTGAGGAAAATACTGCTGCTGAATGGGCCAGTGTCAATGAAGACCGTGATTTTTGTATTCACTCAAAATTTGACTCTCCGTATGGACCACCTAAAACGAAGTCGTGGTCAATATTTTTTTCGACAATTAAAGACCAAACACTTATAAAACATTTAAGAATCGATTTGAATATGGTTATGATGTGTGTATTAAGGTTTCTTTCCTTCAGAGCTGAATTCGTCATTTGCTTCAATCAAGACACCTCACAGCCAGGTCAGTTTGATCAGATGAAAGCATATTTGCTGTCAGCAAGATATTGTATTTAAGATCACGTTTAAATATTGGTTTTTCTGATTGATCTTGAAGTGAAATACACTCGTAGGCCTGTCGTTTCGATATTTTAGAATATCACATAGCAAAATGAACAATAAGCCGTTTTTTAGATAATTTCCACAGAATGCTCGCAACTCATTTCATTACTAATTAAAAATTCAATTTGCCCACGTATCGCTTTGATTACCATGTGAACGGGAAGGGCCTATAAAGGTTGGCTTGAAAATAATTTCGATTTTGAAAATATTCGAAACCCATTAGACTGAAGATAATTCCTCATTATTCCATTCCATTGTAATAGAATTTTTAATTTCGAGGAAAAAAAAGAAATGAAAACCAACCAAAAAGCTGAATCGACTGCCTTACCGACTCCACGGTGTATTTGCTGTCTATCTGGCTGCCTGTTTGTGTTTCGCTTTTGTTAAAACGTGAATCCTTTTCACTACACAACTAGTTCGGTAAATGTCCATTTATAATAGTAGTAGAATAGGACAACTCGAACCTAAACGAGTTTTCATTAAACTTGAATAGAAGCTCGAGCATATAACGGTGGTATTTGTGCATTTTCACTTAAAAATGAATTCTGGATGGGCATTAATCAACAATTCAGTTTGTTTTTTGCTTTTCCTTTGTTTTGTTTACAAGCAACCGACGGATGGTCGAGTGGATGGCGAGAGAGTGTACGCCGAACGCACACAGATTAAATTTAAGCTATGCAAGGACCACATGTCATTTAAAATGACACAAAAGCATCATGAAGAGCATCAACTCAATATAAAAATATAAAAGAGAGAAACAAAAAAGAAGAACCGAACGTAACCATTGTTTGGCACACATTGCCTGTATGCTCCATTCGTTCGCCCGTTCGTGTCCTGTATTTCTAGGTCTGTATGTGAGAAGGATTGTGTGCGATTATCGATTTATCCGAAAAATGACTCCCATAGTCCCACAGCAACGATTGGGAGATGAGCAGCGCGCCAACCATAAGGGTGGCATGGAGAGAAGAAGAGTCCTTTGCCAAAAAAAAAAGGACAGAGTACTATGGCACTAAGGATAGTGTGGATGGGCCTGTGCAATTGCGAACAAAAACATTTCGACTCCACGTGATGAACAAAAGGGGTAAAGCAAGGAGCCAATAGGGAACACTAGAGAGCTTTAAATTGGTTAAGTGCCATATACTCATAGGTTTCGTTTTTTATTCATTTCCCCGAGCTTTTCCGATGAGTCTTCAAATAAAATACGTCTCTGCCCGACTATATGAAGTGCATGTGGATCTGTTCATTCTAAAAGTAGATGCCAAGGGAATGTGTACCCATACAATAACGTGCTCGTTTCCTTCATACTATTATTATTTATCAGCGCTTTTCAGGCTTAATAAAGCCGCTCCTAGGTAGATTGCTCTGTAGTGCTGTATCACGAGGGCATACCCACAGGACCGCGCACAAAAAAAGGAGAAATATCCAAGCAATTCATAAAAATATGCCAATATGGAAAAATATTGGGTGAATGGGATTTCTCTCTAGTCCTTTATGAGCTCTTTTTCTGATTTAAACTTTTCGCTTTGTTTCTTTCATTTATTCGTTAATGGCGTTCCATCTGTGAACAGGGTGGGGATGGAAGGCGATGGACCGAAGCATATGACGGGAAGTAGAATTACGGGGAATTCGTTGCGGAATAAAGGGATAAGGTAAGAGAAATGGTATTACTTCGTCCTGCATATGTACATAGATCCCCACACATCCTCCCACATATCCTCACATATGTATATATGTATGTGAATAATGCGAGATGAAGCCTTCTGCATCTTACAGCTCTGCTATACTGTCGGTGCATAGATTCATCGAAAAGGATAAATGTGAGGAGAGGCTGTGAAAAATTGACTTCGCTCGTGAAAGACCGCACATAACCTCACTCAAAAAAGGGCGGGAAAAATATTAAAGGGTAGAAAAATACAATTTTTAATATACTTACTTAAATTACCACTAGGAATGTAAACGTTGCCCGATGGCGTCCGTACCAAACACGATGGCTCAAAATCTACTCCCAAATCATTTGGGTTACCAGCTAAACGACCATTATTCATACGATTCATTGTTGGATTCCTCGGTGGGACATCCGGTGGTGCCGATGGCGTAACTCCTTCAAGGAGACAGCCTGCAAAGAAAAGACAATTGTTATGAATAAAGGATGGAAGATGTAAATTCATTTGTTTTGTTTACAACAGTTTCATTGTATTGCTCATTTACTGTTGCGTTTCACTTGCAACTATGTCACAGGAAAAGTGCTGAGAAAAACGACAAAAACACTGCTATAGCTGCTACTACTCTCATCTCCATGCCAGAATTGCCTCTGACTAGATAAGCTTCTTACAAAAGCCATCGCAATGAATAATAAAAAAGATGACATCGCCACGAAAAGAAACATCATGCGAAACCTACCACGAGTGCCCGTATCTTATAGTAAGAAAAACGAAATGAAACACAAGAAGAAAGGAGATGAAATAGTCCAAATAAAAGAGAATAAGTAGCGAAGGAAAAATGAATTCCTTTGGATTAACCTAACGCCACCAACACATCTTCTCTATCCCGTTCTCCCTCAAGTAATACTTGGGTTACCAGCATACGAGTACATTGTGTTTACCCCCTAAAGACACAGCGTCATGGATGGTTTGCTACACACTACCATTGTCGAGCTTATTGTACCAGACACTAAATCCTATTTGTGGTTAAAGTGAAGCAGGACCAAGTTCCAAGTTTCCCGTTCCTCATTCTCCGAAGGCGGGAGAGGAATGTCAACGAAATTATTTATTCCCTTGCTGTAGTGTCAGTTAAAGTACATTTTCAACTTGCTTAGGGGTTATGTCACCGAATTCTAACTCTAATTCGAATTCACCCTTCTCCCCAGCCGAATTCTGTTTGTGATTTTCCAAGGAGTTAATCCTTCTTCTACTGTCAAATTAAAATCTTTTTTTTTCTTTCCCTTTCATTTCTTGGTTTCCTTTTCGTCCCTGTTCTTTTTCTTGTAGGTACTATTCCTATGGCAATTCAATCAATGTTGATGAGTCGACAAACGAACCGAAACGGATAGAGATATATTCCTTTACGTCGCGGAAATAAGGCACAAGGAGTGAACTGACAAATTTGAATATTAAAAGGCGAAAAAAGTACTTGAAAGGATCCATTCTTTCTCTTATCCGCGTAATCCAATTTGCCATTGAAGACGTACGATATGCTACTACTTCGGGTTACTACTACTTATTCTCTGTCAAGCACTTTGGCATCGGTGCCGGCAGAGGGTGAAAGGAATCATTGTTGCAGTTGATGATATTCAAAAATATTCAACGGGATCATAATAAATTCTCAGTCGAATAGAAAATTGTAAGCTCTGCAAATAGGCTTAAGGATCTATACCCCGATTCCCTGGCGAATTTACTGCGTCCAGACGGGAATTAAAAGTTTTTATGAGACGCTTTTGTGAATCGTTTTTTTTTCTTTTACTTTATTTTTCGTGAAATTGCTTTTAATAGAAGACTGAGAAATAAATCCACAAAGTGGTGTTTTAACGATGCCACGAAGAGGCTTTTTACATGAGACTGACAACAGCATCATTCAGACTATTGATTTGTGGCAAATCAGATGCGTAGGTGAATCAGTTGAAATTGAAAAGAAAGTTATTTAAGGATTTATCGAACTATATTTAGAATTTATGTAAGCGTTGAATGCGTCCTCCACCTAAAGAGTGGCTGGTCGCGTTCAGAACTCCCACCCAATATCGTTCAGTGGATTGCATTCATTTTTAGTCGGCATTTTGACAGCAGAGTTTGAGCGGGGAGGACGCACGGTAGTGTAAGTCATAAAAAAGTAATCGTATCCCATCGACCTATATTGTCATTAATTATGATTATTTCAGGCAAAAAAACGTTTAATATTTCGAAGCATAAAGCAAAGACGTTGTTATTTAGTTGCCATATCGGCGGGGCCTGGCAGTTTTACAACATAAAAGTTAGCACAAATTCGTCTTAGGAACCAACTATTGCACTCATTTAACCTCAGGGATGTCCTAGTCTACAGAAAATTAGTTGTAAGGTCAGTACGGAACATTACTCTTTGAGAGCGTTCATATCTGTTGTATAAATTTCTCAAGAAATATTTTTTTTAATTTTTGTGTCTTGTTAGATCTTCAATGAAGGACTACATCCTACCCCAAGAAATGAAAAGATTAGCTTTTATCGTCGCTATATGTGCGAAACACACTGATTTAGATATATTCAATTTTCTGGATTGCGCCGAATCGTTCGTACATTACGTTGGCTGTGAATTGGAAGCATCAAGTTGCGTTACAGAATCTGTTGTAGCGCGAAAAAAACATGAGGAACGTTCAGACACTATTAGAACTACCCAATTTATTCAACAAGTACAAGCAATCGTTGACGGGAACCCTTAGAAGTCAATGGAAGCAATTGCGAGGAACCTTCAAGTTTCGGAGGGCCTAATGCGTCCACTTGTCCACGAAAACCTTCACTATAAATCTCAAAGCGTCTTTTGAACCAGCTTAACCTTCTCCTACGGAAAAAATGTTGATCATGACCAAAAAACCAGCCGCAAAAATGATTGATGGCTATGTTCGGATCCTACAAAAGTTCCCTCGTTTCTTTCCTCAAGAATTTCATGTAAATGCTGCCGCCTACATCGAGGTTTTAGAAAAGGTTGTGAAAGCCTGGATTGATTGCGTACGCGCAGACAAAGCATATATATTCCAACAGGACTTTGCTCTTCACACAATGCGATGGCGAACAGGATTGGATGGCTCTTATCAGCCGGAACTTATGGCCTCCTAGCTCCCCAGACCTTAATCCCCTGCACTGTCATGTGTGGGACATAGTTGAGGGTGGGACCAATAAATATCCTCATAACACCATCTCTCCACCATCATCCAATAGCATTTGATTCGGGATAACCAACTCAGTTTCAGAACGGGCATTCAATATTCAGAATGCATTTACCCAGAGCCTTTCGGGACATTAGACAAAAATGGCACGGGTTCTTAATTTTTGTTAGACCGTACGGGCATCTACTGGCATAATGTAGTCAGATAGCTTGGGATCTGGTTGGACTAGTTTCTATATTTTGATAAAGGTATGGATGTTGTTCTGGCAAGGGCCAGGATGGTTTTGCTCCAACGAGATGACTATTTTAAAGCAGCCAATTTGATATCAAAGTGGGGTTAAACACCTAGATGACCTTAATCCAGCCCCTGATAGCTTATGATTGCTCCGTGTGGTTCAATGTGAGAGACAGCTTTGGAAAAGATTCGGGTGTTTGAGAGACAATAGCTCAGAGCTTGTCTCAGGTTAAATAGAGCAAGTGAATTTAAGTACACGAAATTGTATTCTAACGAGGTGCAATAAAGCTTGGATGAAGAGTTTTCGATTAAAACTGATTCGAAATGCGACTTCGGTCAATAGCTTACGGTCGGGGCTTACTACAACAACTATTTGAATCGCGTCCGTCTGCACCGTCTCCGTCTCTCAGAAGCATTTCTCTATTTATATCAACGTAGACTGGTCCAGGATAATGTTCCACGTCTCCCGCAATTTCGCGGAGGGGCGATGCCTCAATAAGTATGATGTCACGCTCGCGTATCGTTTCTGGCCACAGATTGAGTAAGTTATTGCGGCTAACAGAGTTTTTATTGAACAATTTGATAATCAAGTAGTCACTCAGCGTTGCATAAAAATTTCTCAAATATCAGAATTTCACGGCGTGTACGTACAATGTCTAAGGTGGTGTTCCTCAAGGTTCCGTGATGGGTCCATTACATATGTTAATAAAAATGACCGAAATACAATTTTAGGTTTCAAAACAATAGAAACTAATGTCATTCTACAGGACAGCGGACATGTTTCACTTTCCCTCTAGCCAATTTTTATCTAGCTGAATGAATGGGCTATAAATCTATATTGACGGATGGTTTATCAATTCAAGTTAATAATTTATTTTATATTGCCAATATTCATAACCAAAAAGTCTACAAGTGTTTATCTATGGATGCAAAACGGACCTCAATGTGGTAAAAAAGTGAATTCTCGCCTGCCACTCTGACAGTAAGGGTGAAAACAAAAATAAAACCAAAACCACAAGAGTGGTACTACGAGTGTTATAAATACTTGTTGGTGGATTAGTGGCTTGGTAAGGGAGTAAGATGGCCTATAAGGCTCATTAATCGCGATTACTTGGAACACCATTTTGCCGAAGGGGTTGCTAACTTAAGCATAGTGCAAATGGAAATGCCAGTGGCATGTAACCACCTTTTCGAAACTTGAAGAGCTAAAATGTCAAGCACCTCAAAGAAGGTTAAGAAGTCTTGGATTTTCGCTTCGCTGTTTTCCAGCTGATTTTATTTCATTCTTGCCCTCATTTAAACACCGAAGCGACCGGTACTACCATCCCTTCCTTCTTGAAGATTTTTTTTTTCTTCTTCTTCTACCTCTACTTTGCAGTGCAATCAACGAACGAGCATTGAATTGTTTTCACATTTGCGGGTTTACACTTGCTTCCCTTGTGTTCTACGCTTTTTCTTTCTGTCCCCTCTTAAACGAGGAGTGGGTGCAATGTGATACTTTCCTCTTCGATTAAATGGTATTTGACCGAAATACCCGCATGTAGTGTTTTCTTTTGAGGAAAGTTCAATTCTTGGCCAAGAAGAGGGTTGCTATGTGTGTCAAGACAAAGTGGAATAACTTGCGATTCTTCAGAGGATTACCGATGGAGGAATAAATACGGGCGATCATGTGTACGAGTATGTTGTTGGCTACGGAATGGAATGCAATAATACTGAATTGCAACGTCACACGGGCATGTGTGTCAACACGACAGTTGTCAATCTAACAGGTTGAAGGAGTGACAATGTCAGATGTCTCTAAAGTCGAGTTCGCTTGACGCTTTTAATCAAAGTGTTTTGGCAATATTTTGAACTAAGATGACAGTTCTATGTATGTGGCTTGGCATACTTCGAAACCAAACAAATGTGAGGTTAGGATAAAGAACATTTAAACCTTTTTGCGGAAGACCAAAATATACTGCCTTTAGCGATTTAAAGAGACCATTCCCAGCAGGGCCGCATATTGTAATACATACTACAAGAGAGTCAAGGTGCTATACGACTATGTTCATGATGATTAGAAGGAACGTGTGCTGAGAAAGAGAATAAGCTTCCCATCGCTTCGTGCCCGTCGCATTCAGAGCTTCTTAAGTGCGGTATGTCATTCAGATACATTTTAAGGGTGAATAATCGTAGGTGCTTTGAAGGGAAGACAAGTGTAATGGGATTATAGATGGAGCGGGTGATGGGAAGAATTAAATATCATACGAATTCCTATCCCCCTTTCGACTACCAAATGGCACCGCAGAATCAATTATGTTAACCAATTTGCCTTACCACAGTTATTCACCTCCCTGGTACCATGAAGCCACGTTTGACATACCTAACATACAGCCGATAGCCTAGTGACAAGCGGATGAGTGCGTTCAAGGATCGATAAAGTTTTTTTTTGTTATTTTTATTTTACCTTCTGGTTTTCTTATGCATGAATGCTTATTTCTTTTTTTCTGGTTGAAACTTCACTATGCACGTTGGTATAGAGAGCTTTGAAAATAGTTTCAGGGATATGACAAGAAAGAAGAGGAAAGCGATACAAGTGCTAGTGATAAATGACATTAGTCTGACATTGACACAGAAATAAGAAAATAAAAGAAAAGGAATAGAGCTGGAAGGGATGCTGCACTATGGAAGCACATTCTTCCTTTGGTTTAAGTTTCATCAATTTCTCCTTATTTGACATGACAATCACATCCAATCACACGCATTCCGAGTTTTTTTTTTTTTGCTTTGTTCTCCCTTTCTTCTTCTCTGTCGTTTCGTTTACCATCAGAAAATCAAAAACAGGTATGTATGTCGGTAGACAGAGTTAGGTTTTTGTGTGCCCTCTAACCCCACGCTTTTGTTACGTAAATGTCACGGGCAATATCGGATTGAGATGGTGGCATCGACAACAACGTCGACACTAAAGCAAAGGTATAGCGTAGGGCAAGTGTATAAACAAATATTGACAAACTACTCAGGACGTTTCGATTTGGCTTTTGTACAAGTTGTTCCTTACTTTTGCCGGGGAATAATCTCAAGGATGTCGGGGTTATGTTGTGTTATGTGGGTCTTACTGGTAATACCCTAGCTACCCTCATCAACATGGTATGGCAGACCACACAGTGCTCTTGGCTCTTGGATCTTATGCGTATATGTGCTTTTGTCGATGAAACGTGCGACCCGTGATGTGAATTGAATATCACCATCATCATTAAAAGTTCGGGGAATTTCTACTTCTTCTTTCATTTTCATTTGAAAGAAAAAGGTCTTACCAGGGTTAGAATCGAGAGTTGATGTGTAATTTAGTGGAATTTTAAATCGGAGTGCAGCATTCAGCACATACGCCCACCACATGACTACGATGAACCCTACCTACTCGCCATGAAGGAGCGTAGTTCTGTGATGGGTTGGCTTTAATTTATGCATAACTATACTAAAGGAATTGAATTCGATTCGAGTTGGCTAATCAATGAGCCATGAAAGACAGTTGGATGCTTAGTTTGTAGGCGGCAGTCGTTACGATCGTTTTTTTCCGTTGTGTGTTAATGCTTCACACACCGAATGGTTGAGGTATTTTTAAATTTTGTGGTTCATTATATGGTTGTCGGCGCTTTAAAATCATTTATTCATGACCTGAACGATATAAATCACACTTTGGTAGATGACGTTGACATTTCGGGGCGTGTTCGTAAAATGCTTTGACAGATGATTGTCTGACGGTGACATTTCGTACGGAATGTCAAATGTGATTTGGATGACAATTAATACTACTGACATTTCCACACTCTTTATTTTGTTCCTCATTTGTAGACAGGTCTCTCAAATACCTTCTACTATATAGACTACATCAAGTCAACCTTAGCACCGCAGGAGATCTGAAAATATACTCACACGCTTAAAGGTCTGCCGAAAGTCTTTAAGATTTTATAAACACAACACATTTCCCGCGCACACAAATGCAGATTGTTTGTGGCTTTCTTCGTTGGTTGGCACCCTTTTTCTTCGTCGAGAGTTTTACAAAACTTCATAATGATATTTGCTTTTTATGCTAAGACTTGCGAGAGAACGTTGGCGATGGTTATGCTTGGCTAGAAGCTATGGTGATGGTGATGGTGTTAGTGCCGGTTGAACCACCAACATTACCACCCGTCAGACAGTGCTTGGCCTTAATTTTCTGCTGCTGCCTTCTGAGCTTCAGGGAGTTTTGGCACCCCATACCCTATTGCTCGTGGTGTTATGGTTTTTTGCATTTTTTGTTTTCCACGAGAAATTTTGTTACGCGGTGGCGGGTTCCCTTTTGCGCAATCATAGAGTAATCATAAGTCGAAAGGGACAGAAGGCAAGACGAACACTAGTGTGTGGAAAGTGGATGAGTATGACGGAGCAAGGAGGCGCTGAAGTGGATGGTTAGGGTTTTTTTTTGTTTTTTAATTTTTTTGGAGAACTGTTTCCGTCATGGCACTCTTGTTTTTAGGCATCACTGCTGGGGTAATTTATGTCGATGAAATGGGTTTCTTGGATAATTGGATTTTTTTTTGTTCGTCCTTCATCCTCCTTACTCTATTTCGGTTTTTTTTTATTCACTCCGTCTTCATCATCTTTCACGCGCTTTATGCTCTACATGAGTTTCGGTATGTGCTTCCGACAAGGATGAGGTTGATTCGCATATACATTTTAAATTTCGTTGGGGAGTCATAAAAACCGGCAAACTTGTGGATGAAGGATAATTTTTAAATTGCTCAAGTGTGCTATATCCTTTTGCTACTTACTATTCGTCTTTCCCTCCCGTTTTGCTTCGTTGTCGAGCTCACCCGCCGGAAATAAACTACAATTCAAAACACATCTAATTTTCAGGGAGTTCCGACGTTTGTTTCTTGTCGTTTTCAATTGAGCGTATGGAGATCATCGGGGAGTTACCGAGACGAGCGGAAAGGAAAAACAACCAAAACAAATTATCGTTAATTTACTTTTGCCTCTCTCTGTTCCTTCCTCTTTGTGAAGTTGAGTCTATTTTCCTAGTCCTTGAATTAGAGAAGGGGATTGATTTGATGTCTTCTCACATTCCCTTACGTTAAAAAGGAGCAAAAAAGAAGGAGCACTGTGACAATCCTAACTCAATTTGGGTGCAAAGGTAGGAGAATCAGTACAAGGGCATCGTGTTTGTACTTCGTTCCATTCCTATCGCACTATCTTCTACTTTAATTACAGAAAAAGCAATTACACTCGTCACTTTCATCAACAACGTCATCTTCATCACCACGCCATAATCATACAGATTCAGTCTTTGCCTTCCTTTCAGGGGTTTTGATAATTTTTTTCTTTGTAGTGCTATGCATAGTTTAAGCCCGCTTTGTTGCTGTTCTTTTGCCTTTTGTCTGTTTTTCTGTCAAATTTGTTGAGTGCTGAAATAAATAGTGGATCACGGTGCAGGGAAATCCGTCAAGTGAATTCAGGAGATGCCTTTGCTTTTATCTTAATATTGTTCACGTACGAGTGTATGCATAAATCTAAGTCAAGGACACTTACAACTATAGTGCGTGTGATGAACGAGCTCACTGACACACATTCACGGGATATACCATGCAGTGCTGGTGTGAAGTGCTTCCGTGTGAAATTAGAAACGATGGGAAAGAGTTTTCAATCTCCGTGCATTTTTGTCATGGATACTACAAATTCATGGAAGAAACAAAACGTACAAACGTCTAAAGAGGGGGGCAAGTGGATCATTATGTTGATGAAAGCATCGTCGTGTTAATGATATTTCTGTACTCACAACCCAAATCATGACTTGTATATCCCTGAATGAAGTCGAAGATGGAAAAATTTAAAGTGAAACCAGGTAATTGACCATCTCTCAAGTTTTCTCCTCACGTCAAGGTTGAAATTGAGAGAAAATGACTCAAATTCAAACTATAAAAGCTCTTGACCGGATCAAGTGTAAACACTTGGCGCCACACACAGTTAAATATCGACTTCAATTTCCGTACTTCATTAGTCACGCATTTTTAAGCGATAGATCCATGTGAATTTGTTACGGCTTCTTGACGAAAGCTGCCAAAATACTTGAGAAAAAATCTCAAAAATCTTCAACAAGCACCAAGCCTCACAAGTTCGGTATTCGAATTAATTAGGAAATTCTTGATTTTCCTTTTTTTTGTCTTGTTTCGTAGCTTTGGCCAGTACCTTCCCTCGAAGGCGAACAAAAACAATCAACTCATAACGAAACCTATTTCAAACCTGGGACGCTTAAAAAAAAAAACAAGAATTAATTGGGTTCCTTATAATCGACATATAGTGGAAAGATATGATAGATAGATAGATAGATATTGTACCGACCGCAGCTTCCAGCAATTAATCATCATTACATTTTGAGATTATTTGACTGGATTTAGATTTTGGTGCTTGCTAGACAGAGGGGTGATGTTAATGATGGTATTGCCGCTCGCTGCCTTGCACATCTACCCGTAACTTGTTTATCTTTCATCAATCAAAAAAGAAAGGAAAGTAGAATGGAAAAAGAAAAAAAAAAAACGTTAAAAGTGCTTGAACCACCCTCTATCTCCAATCGACTCCTTGAGAAATAGAAAGATAAATAAAAACTCACTGACAGCCCTTAAAATCCCATCAATCGGCTGCAGTTGACGAGACCTTGTTTGCTACTAAAACTCGTACTTCAACTTCAACTTTGACTTGCTTTATATTTTCATCCCTAGTTTCCTTCGAATTTTGTTGTTTTTGTTTTTTTTTTATGTCATCACTCACGTTTATCCCATATCTGTCCATCATAATTGCGGCTAATAGAATAGATCTCATATTTCCTTCTCACTCTGTCGTTTCTTCAATGGCGTTCTGTCACTTTGAGCACCGCCAGCAGGACATAATTAAATACCAGTGTCATAGGGTATTGAACGCACTCTCTTGTCTGAAACTCTCTGACAGTTCACAAGTAAAATGGATTATCCACGCGTCATTATTGTCACACTTTCTAATATTCCTATTATTTACAATAGGCATATTCGAATTTTGACAGTACTCAACAGCAACTGTCACAATAGTAAGAGGGAAAAATGCATTGACACTAGACGTGCAGACGTATGCCTTGAAGGTACGTTTGACATTTAATGTGTTGATTTTATGATTCAGTCGAATATTTATCACTTTAGAATGCAAATGTAATCAATGATGCATGCAGATTGAATAACAATATGACATCGGGCGACTAATAGACATAAAATCCCCCAAAAGACTTCATTTCATATTCACTTTCCAATTCGTATGAAACGAGTAGATAATCGAGTAGATAATAGATATGCAGTGATGTCGGCTGTGTTGAGGACCATTTAAGGCAAAGAACAACTAACGATAGGTAGACATAAGTTACCTTATGAGTAAATGACAATTGAATGTCAAAACATTTATTACATTTATCGTTTCCTGGTAGCGAAAGTTGCATCTATCTGTCCATCGAATATTCATATGTATCCATCAAATTTCGAATGGAAGAAAATTGATTACCATTTTATGGGAGGCCACTTATGGTCGTCTCAATCATCGACGTATGGCTTTTCTAAGATGATCACAAATTGTAAGCAATTACGCCGAAGGGGTGTGACCTATACAACAACACCGGACAAGATGAAGAACTGGGTCCATTCCTACGTGGAATGCGATGAGGTGAAGAAGAATGAGTGGCAATTATTCATTTATTGCCTGTTACGGTTAGCTTAGGAGTATACAGTGTACATATGCACAGGACGCATAATACGACCTACGTGAGCACAAATTGATGTTGAATTATTGACTGTACATCAGATATGACAATTTCGATCAGTATTCCTCCTCCTTGAGAATGGAATAGCATTATCACCTAAGCTTGATTGGGAATTCAACAGAAAGCAGATGAAGATGAAGAGGAAAAAAATATAACAAACTTTACCGTTGATTCCACAGACTTTTGTGAATGGGATTTAATTCATCAAGGAAGGAAGAAGGAAAGAGGGAGAGGGAAGGAGAAAGAAGGAAGTTCTGGTGGAAAGATTTGAATTTACATGATTCATACGTAGTTGACAACTTGTTCCATTAATCTGTGTTAAAGGGCACGATTTATGCCTGTCAGGAAGTTGCTTGTGCAAAAGTTTTCTCGTAAAAAAAGTTTACCGATGACGAAACGATAAAATTCAAGGTGAACTGTTAACGCCCCATTGAATACAATTCTGATTTGCTATTGTGAACTAGTCAATGTTCGTACTAGTTTAAATGGCAATTGGTGCTGCCAAATTGTGGGACCATTGATGGTTTTTAAAATTGTTAAAACTATTAAAATTTCTGGCGTCGTCCTTATATGGTACATGCGAGGTTTGTTCAAGAAATAAGGTGATTTTTGGAATTTCGCGAGTTAAGTACGTTCAATTTTAGAATTTTCTTTTTCGTTATTGTTGGTATCTTACGTATGGTACGTTATGTTGGTACACATGTCGTCTAATATATGTTGACATTTTTAGCCATATTGGATACTTTATTTATTTTTCAGAGTTAAAGTTAGACATGTTTTGGTGTGCGAGGCGATTTGTAATTATTGAAAAAAATGGTCAAACAACCTTTATAAAATTTTGTGTGGAAAATAAAAATAAGGTGAATCTACTCTGAGAAAAATAAAATGTTTATAGGTTGAACAGGCTCTTGACAAAAGGCTGAGAATATGCCCTGGACATCAACAACCGATTAAAGCCTTGATAAAGTGAAGAAAATTGGTAATGGAGAGTCGTCGAATCACTATCAGAGGAATTGCTGAGAATATTGGCTTTTATATAGCGTTTGTCTCATGCCATAAAGTTTCTTTCCGGAATTGCTTCTGACCAAAAGAACCGTCGAATGAGTATCGGTTAGGAGTTATTGGATGAAGTGAATGAAGATCCAGATTTGCTGAAAACGGTCATCACTGGTGACGAAACATGAGTATATATGTATGTATATGATTTAAAGCGACCAGAAGAGCCAAGGAAAATTATAAGGAATATTAGCTTGAAACAATATGAAGAAAACGTCCGAATTTGTGGGGAAAAATTCATGACTGATTCTCACCCATCGTTATTTGTGCATAATTTTTTGGCCAAAAACCAATATACACTTCCTTACGATTTTTTCCTCTTCCCAAAACTGAAGAGAAAGGACGAAGATTCGCCACGGTTTAGTACATACGAGGGTAAAATGAAAAGTTGAGGCCTGACAATGAAAGACTGTGATTTTCAGTTGAAAAATGATTTTAATTTTCTACGTAATCTCCCTTGACTTCAAGGCACTTGGTCCAGCGTTTCTCCAACATCAATATTCCTTCCCGGAAGTGAGAGTCAACATCTTCATTGGATGTCAAGCGTTTCCCAGAAACAAACAGATGGAAGCCTAAGAATGAGGAATTGGCCGGGCAAATCGTACCTCTCATCCCGCAGTTTTCTCTGGTGAACGATGTTTTTTTTTTCTTTTTCTTCTCCACGCAAATAATCAATTAACATGTTCTCGTCCTACAAATGGCCTTTCGGGCAGATCCGATAGACTTCCCTTTCCTACTGCTTGGACTGCTTGTTTCGGTTCCGGGTAGTGGGGGATCCATGTCTTATTCATGGTGACCATTTGACCTACAAAATTAATCGGATCCCTATAAAGTCGGTCCAAAGACTGCGAAAATCGTCTGCGCATTTGCTTTTGATCGGAATTCAGCAAATGCGGCACCCGTCTTGCGCAGAGCTTAGGCATTCAAAATTCTTTGTGTAAGATGCTTGGCATCTTTTCTTTGAATATCGCCAAGTCTTACTCTTACTCAACTTTAGTCGGCTATCGTCCGACACGATATCATGTCGGGGTGTAATGGTAATCCTAATCATCATCGACTATTGAGCGAAAGGTCTGTAGTTCAAATCTGTCCATAGACAAGAACAATTCCTATATGGAAAAACTGTGCAACAACATCAGTTGTGAATGAGAGATGATCAAAAATATGTTCAAACAAAACAAAAAAAGTTACTGTGAACTACAATCAACGCGACAAATTCAGTTGAAATTCTGGAATCCTATCTAGGACAACCACCCCCGGAGAGTAGTGTACGACCATCTTCGACTCAAACCATCTGCACCCCGTCCAGGTTATGTGACAAACACCATAAGAGCGTAAACCCTATGAAAACAAAAAAATGCACTTTCCAGTGTGATTGCGGTTTTTGGCCGTCGCGTCGTTCAATTGGCTCATCTTTGAGGGATGTGTGACCACGTTTTATTTCAGCTGCCGACTTTATAACGGTTGACATCGAAGGATCACAGTCCCCGTAAATTATTGTCAATTTCAGAAGAATTTTTCTAGCGGTATGACCACATGATACTCAAGTTTATTCATTTTATGCAAGACGTCTACTGCAAATATTCGTGTAAACAAACTGCATGAGAGAAAAAGATGAAAATTGCCATATGAACTAATAACACATGCTTGCACGTGAGAAAAATCTATTTTGCTGATTGGAACGTCATCTCTGTGTCAGGATGAGAACTTTTCACTTAAGTGATCGATTTTCTCAAAGGCTCAAGACTATACCAAAAAAAACGCACATCTGAAGTGCTTCGAGTATTGAAAAAAGCGCTGGTTCCAGTTTATTACTTCTGAGGGAGTTTATTTTCAAGCCTACAGCGTAGATATTATTGAAGAAAACTAAAAAGTCACTTTATTTTTTGAACAAACCTCGTATATGACCATTTATCCACTTACCGGTCGAGCACCGCTCTCGACGTCTAAATTAAGAATACTTCAATGACAGCCAGGTACGTAAACACTCGACTGCAAGCGGCGTACGCGCAGCTTCATCATCCTAACAAACACTGCACTTCAACAAAAATATTAACTAATCCCCTCGAGTGTTTCCCTCTTTCATTCCGACTCCTTCGATTCATTTCTCTTTGTCTTTGTTTTTTTTCTTTTCAGTTTTAATTCGCATAACTACTTAATTTGTATGAAAAGCGATCAAGTGCTGCCACTTCATGGAGCATTTTAATAACATCAAACTGCAAATCAAAGAAAATCCTAAGAAATAACAAAACGACGATAACAATTTTGCTTATACGGCTCAATGGCTCAAAAAACGACGAAGGGGAAGAAGAAGATGATGACGGTTCACTGGAAATTGCTTCTGAGTGTAATGAATAAAATTTAAGACCGAATGAAAAAAATACAAGTGACGCCAGTCAAACGAAAAAAGGCAGTAAAAAATGAAAAACAAAACGGAAAACTGCATGGCATGCCATTATTATTATTATTAAATAAACCACCCTACCGATTGGTAATGATTTCGTTTCTTCTCCGTCTTCTTCATTATTATGTTCATATCATGGCCATTTGGCTATGGAACGTGCTGCCCACGCAATACCAGTAGCCGGAGACGGAGAGCACTCGTCGTAGTAGCGAGCAATATGAAACTTAAGAAATAAGAAAACAAAAGAAATCCACTGAGATGGAAAGGTTGAGATTTGTGGACATGAACTCCGCTCCGCCATTCACACAATCCACCCGTCATCATTCCCCTTTCCTTCACTATCCCTACTTTGTTTTTCTTCCCCCCCCCTAACAAGTCTGTTGCTGAAAGAAGTAATGAATAAAAGTCTTATTCCTGGTCCTGGTTAATTCGATAATGCTCATTGTCTCGGAATGAGGGGGTTTGGCTTTTAATTATGTTGTAAAGCAGTCTCGCATTGAGTCATTCAAGCAGATGAAGGGACGATGAAGTTGAATTGAGGTTTATCGATTAAAATTTATCGCTTCCTGTCAGATTGACAGATATGATAAAATGCGAATATTGAGCATATCTAAAAATATGCTTTGGGCACGTCACATTTATCACATGTCAATTACAATGCGCTGTCTATCAGTCGAATATATGTACATAAGCCGTCGTCACGTGTCCCGATTCTATTCTCTCGAAGGATGTAAATACCCTTTTAACGTAATCCACTCTCGCTGTCATTGTTTCAATTGTACCATTGTCAATTGTTCAAGATAAATTCTTCGTTCTTGAGCTACAGAATTATTTTTGTATTTTGGCACAGTTTTCGATTTTTTTTCTGTCGTTTGCATTGTGAATTATTAAATGGCACAAGGACATTGGAGCGAACATATTTTGGGGAACGCCAACCATCCGAACAATATGAGGAGAAGGAAATAAAAAATCACTTTCATACGAATATGAGCAGCTGCGGGGGAGGGAGTAAGCCCCGACTGAAGGGGATGTAATCCTAATAACTTTCATTTTGCGTGAAATCAATTTGCAATGGAAGAATTATTATTCTTTTCCCTTTTTTCGTTTTATTTGGCGTTCGCAAATCCCTTGTAATAATAGTATACCTTGGTTTCCGTACCATCATCGCCCGCTTACTCCTTCCCCAATGCAATCCTCCCCACAGCAAAGATATATGGCATATGAACATGAGAAACCAGGACAAGGCAATACAAGTTGAAAGGACAAAAAAGCAGTAAACGAAAAACCTCGACTGAGGGTTGAACACATGATTATGTGTGACATAGACAGAAAATGAAGTGTTCCTTGGACGTCGAGCTGACGGGCAGAGGGTGAAACGATATCATCTGGCATAAACGCATTACCAGCGATCAATTGAAATGAAATTGCTATTTATAGTTGTCCCCCATCTCGTATGGGGTTTTCTTGTTTGCCTATGTATTCCAAAACTTATTCGAGCTTACCATGTTCTTGACTTTCAGTATGACACTTGCAATTTTCATTAGGCTGCAGTATAGATATTAGATACGACTACACTCCATACAATGGACCGGAAATTAATGACAGATTATTAAGGGGTTTTCAGTTAGACTTTTGGGATCGATGTCAAACAGTCTAACATTCAGGGGGATGAGAAATAATTATATCTGTAGTTTACCCTCTATCTCAAGAGTGCGATGCAACCCGTGCTTAACTAAGGATATAAAAATAAAGACAAAAAAAAATAGAAATTTGGCAGCACCGAACAGTGACCGGAAAGTGTGCGGAGTGTGTTCGTAAGTTCGCAATGTTGTCATCTAAGCTTTACAAATAAGGACAACTCGCTGGTCGATTTCTAAACATTTTTAGTTCACAAGAAAACTTGGTAAAATGCGGAATGCGAAGTATTTCGTGTTTAAAAAGCGTTCACGTCCTGGATATATCTCTATCCTGGACTGGTTTTATTGAGTTTCTATTGTCTGCGATTTACTTTAGAGCATATACTCGTACAAGCAAGCGTTATGTAGGTTGCATCGAGAACAGAATCGAGTGGACAGCGAGCGGTAGTTTGTAATGTGCAATTGTCAGATTCTTTAGTGTATAGTACACAGACATCTGTCTTTTCTTTTTTCGCATTCAAAAGGATGTGTTGGGAGAAGTCGAATCCTATATACTCAAGTTAAAGCTTTTACACGCTATTTTGAGTCAGAAAAAAAAATAGAAAACCAGGACACTCGTGATAGAATGCAAGAATGTCCAGCAGTCGGAAGAATGGGATTGCCAATCTAAGGACTTTAAGCTAAGAATTATAAGAGAGGTATGGTTAGCAACTTATCTTGTATACAAATATACAAGCCAAGCCACAAGGACATCATCAGTAGTTGGTTGGTTTCTTGAGGTAATTTTTTTGGTTTTGTTTTTTATTAGGTCATCAATGAAGGACTATACCTAAGGCAAGAAATCAAAAGACGCGCTGTTATCGGCGCTATATGAGGGATGATCCCCTCGGACGCATAAACATCCAAAAAAATTTTGTGTTGGCAGATCGAAGAGTGATCTTTCAGGTCATATAGCTAAGGTCATTGAGATCCCATACGGCAGCGTTCAAAGAATCCTTGCGAAAGAACTGCATGTGAAAAAGGTCTCTGCCCGTTGGGGGCCGAGAATGTTAACCGACGAGCAAAACAAAAAATAAATGAGGCTAAGGTGGATCTCCAGCAGAAGCAAGCAGATTTTGTTACGTTTGGTCCATGGTCACCTGAACTGAAACCAGCCTCCTCACCAACGTCAAAGGAATTCAAAGTGTCAAGTCTGGGGGATAGGTTATGGCATATGACCCCTTATTTCAGGATCATACTACGCAGACCAAAAAAAACGAATGCGGGAGGTTATAAAAGAAAAAAGACGTGGCCAACTGCTAGCTGGAGTGCTGTTTCCCCAAAACAATGCGAGGACTCACAAAGCGGCAGTTGCGATGTTTCCATTCAAGAAACTGGATTCTAATTGCTCGAACACCCGCCCTATTCGCCAAGACCTATCTCCCAGTGGCTTCTACCTTTTTCCTCAGCTCAAGGAACACATCAGAGGCAAGAAATTTGAAGAATATTGGCGAAGTTATGGCCGCTGTTTAGGCGTTTTGGAAGTGTCCAGCAAAGAACTTTTTTTTAAGGGAATCCAGGGATTAGAAAAAAGGGCCATAATCACCATGTTTTATTTACATTATCATTACTTTTGGATCATCCCTCATATGTGCGGAACACACTGATTCAGAAATATCCAAATTCCTGTATTGCGCCCGATAATTTGTATTTAAGGTTCGCCGTGAATCGCATTAGCCTACGATACAGAATCTGTTACAAAGGAATGTTCTGGCACTATTAGAACTTCACAATTTTTCTTAGACGAAAAAAACCGTTGATCGAGGCAAGATGGCTAGATGGCTAGGTTCAGATCCTACAGGAGCTCCCCATGTTATACGCAAGAAATATCCAGCTGCTGTCATGATTATGTCACCTCATTTGTTCCTCAATGACTTCGAGTTAATGCTGCCACCTACATCGAGGTTTTAGAAAACATTGTGTAACCCTGGATTGAAAGCATACACGGCGACAGGTCACACATATTCCAGCAGGACTCTCAGATTTCAGCTCCTCGATTATTATGTATGGGGCGTAGTTGAGTGTGAGACAAATAATTATCTTCATAGCACCATAATTAAAGGATGGTATTATTGCCAGCATGGTCAATAAGAGCAAAGAGCATTTGAATCAGGCATAGAATCTATTCCGGTCCAGGATTGAGCAGGCTATTGACGCTAACGGAGATTTTATTGAATAATTGTATAATCAAGTAATCACTAAATGTCGAGTAAAAATTTCATGGAAAAACAACAAATTTTGTGGAAAATGAAACAAATTAGTGTTCATATCAATTTGCTCCATGTATTACCCAAGCATCAGAGCTTTATTCGTGGCGAGAAGTACGCCATGAAAAAGCGAACATTATCCTCGATCTCAGCATAAATCACAAGCAGAGAATCCAATCAAAATTCATCGATTCGTTTGCACGTGATGCAATTTAAAACAAACAGACAAGATACAAATCTCAAATGCTCAACTAACCGCGTCGCATGCAGAGTATTATGCACTCACATAAACCCCATCTTACTATCGACCATATGGTTCTCCTCTACATTGTATATAACCCACAAGATCCGCAGAAAAAAGGATGCACGATTGTCATCTCAAAATTCACGTCGTCCAGCATCTGATATCAATTCAAATTGAAAATGACTTCTTGTAGATGTCAGGCGGCAATAGGACGCGATAGCATCAGTTCTTGTGTTAAAAAAAATGCCACCACGAGTCACTAATGAACATAAATAAGTGATAGTCAATCGATATGACAACTTTACCTGCACGCAAGACATATGGACGCATGTGCATTTGCCAACATATGATACGCTCCATCGCTTTTCGACTTCATATCTCGATGGAAAAATCTACGTTGACGCATATCTGATTTCAATATACCCTGTCCCCTTTGTTACTGGACGAATTTCATTCGTTTCGAATAAAATGTCTCGTTTCGAGCCTGTCGAACGACAGGCTATTCGAGTGGTATGCATGGATCTCATATGCGTCAAGTCCGGGGTCATTAGCTAGAGTAAATAACACCCGACAGGAGAGAACAAAAGCAGATTTAATAGGCAATCTCGAAGCTTAAGAGCGCGTAATTTCCTATAAATTTTAAACCAATCGCATCCATGCCGCTTCGACTCCATCACTTGCCGACAGTGACGGTGTACATTTTAATAGTTAACATAAATTTTGTGGTAGCTAGTTAATTGTCTAAATTATTCATGAAATCCAGTTAATGAATATTTATCTTACGCTTCGGCACCGTCATGGAAGTTATTCTGACTTCGGTTGATGTGAAGATTTCCGGTAGAGGAGGCGACAACTGATTTTTGGGAATATTTGTTTGATACAAAGTTATTACATAAATAATAAAGCTTGTGAACACGCCCCACACTAAAGTCAATCCAATTGAAGCGTATGCAAATGCAAGAGTGCAACGCTCCGATGACGTTGGGAATGCAATTGCATCATTCAGCAACAACCACAAATGATTTGATTACGTTACGCGAATTCTAAAGCCCGACAATTAAAACATTGCACAAAATGGGTAAATATTTCAATTTTTCGGATGGCGCTTTTTCGCACTTGAATATAAGCGCACCCGCTCGTGTCTGTTGGTTCGCTTTTTAATAAATGTCCGCACCTCATTAGCACTTAATAGGCGGTTGTCAATTTGCATTATATTATGTTTGTTAGCTCGTTTGACGTGACGTAGCATGGGCTAATGAGGGAGAATTATAACTCGGGGTTCGGTCCTTTTTATCGTTGTCACCGACCAATAGTCCCACATTAGGCGCTGAACTCGTGTTTGGACACATTACTGATTAATTAATTCTTTCTGCTGGTTAATTATAATTCATTTTTTCGTTGTTCTTCATTTTCCTTCTCGCTCTCATACTTTTTCTCTCTCCTCTTAATTCGTTTGTTGTCGCTGTCGGACGTGAGTCGCTTCCGTGTCGGACTGTCAAAGGACTATGCTTGTATGTGCTCCTAATCACATGCTGCCTCGCTGAGGAACGATTGCGTCGACGAGGCAGACCTACAAGTATGTGGAACTAATGAGGGCGTTAATATCTGCCAAATAAAATTATTTAGTCGTAATTTATTCGGTGGTAGCTACATGAACGATTCTGATCTGGTTGACTCTTTTATTTTCCTTTAGACAAGAATCATATTAGACTAGGTTGCTCCAGTCGTTCGGTCGGCCTATGATCCAATTTCATATTCGTTGTCTACGAGCTAATTGGGATTCCACGTTTGCTCCACTTATCCATTCTGATCGAGAAGAGGTCCCCAGCTCGTTGTTCTTTTGACAAGCGTTTCCACATCGTATGTAAATGAACTGACATGTGTATCTCGACGACTAACACATTTCGAAATCAATTTTTTTTGTAACCAAAAAGACGCATGAAAGAAAGAAAGACTAGAAAAAAAATGAAGAAAACTTGTGTCTGTTTTGTTTTCATGCTCGGTTCCCGTACCCTACGCATATTGTGCCATAAAAATGCCCCAGAGTCATTCATCAACTGGGTAACAAACCCAGTGTGACATTATTTTAATGGCCTTTTCGTATTTTTTTTTTTTCTTTGTACTGACTACGAATGATGACAATGACAAGAATTTTAATAAAATGCTTTAGATACTCGGCCAGCTGAGAAAAAAAGTGGAATGTAAATTCTGCACGAAATCTATTCATGCGGATATCTGTCAGATATGACAGCGACGTAATTGATCGATTGTGTAATACCCGTACAGAGAGCTAAAATCCACGATGATGTCAGGGGGGTGGCCATGGCTAATCACCGATGGACGAATGCGAGTAATTACGACCGTTTTCCCCTTTTTGGGTGTAAATGACATTTGTTCAACTGACAGCCCTCTTCCTTTGAATTCAGTTGAGTCAAAAAAGTTTTAAAAAAACTGTTTTGTTCGCAAAGGAATAACAGAAAATGATTCCAGATCTCGACGAGCTTAGGAGTCTTATTCATATTTTTAATGACTTTATCAGCACAGAACGAACGAATTCAAATAAACTTTTATCGTAAAAAGAATAAGTTCTTTCCTGAATAAGAAACCACAGACGACGTCGTGAGCGTAACACATATTTTTATCACATTTGACGCTGCATTCCTCATGACTTCGAATATACAGCCGGAAACCGATATTCTTATCCCATGCTATGCTATCGGAATGAAAACATTCTCGAATTATTTAGATTGTAAGAAAAAAAGTATCTGGTGACACTCCATTTAGTTATGCTACTAGTAGTTACACCCCAAATTCAACAGTAGATATCGTTCGTGCGTATTTCGTGGAAGTCAACTCAAAAGTCGTGCATAAAACTTTATTCATTCGTTTAATTTACATTTAATTTGTTGTTTCTTTTTTTCCAGTAACGCTGTCATGTGTCAAAGTTCTTCGATGACGTTTATTATGACAGCTGAGCTTCAAAGAGGATTATGCTTGACCTTCTTAGTGTCATGAGATGTCAAAAACTTGCTCGATTGATATCGAAGAATCGTGAAGTGATGTCAATGTCAGAAGCGCGTTAGTTTTGATAGTTATTGCCTACTTGTGTTAATTGGAGCAGAAGACTTCAGAGATGAGTTGACGGTCATTCACAATACGATTTGTGTTGTGAAACTGGATTTTTTATTTGCAATTTTTATTGTAAATGAAAATTTACATTACAGACCTTATCAGCATTGGAGTGTTATTAGGTTTGAAATGAATCTGGACTTTAACCACGAAGCCTTTTCAGATAGAACGGCCTTAGCCACCTGCTTCCAGTTGGTTGAGATCTCTTTCCTCTTGTTCGCGCCACTTTAGATGCAGACGTCCTCTCTTGCGTCTTTCCTCGGGGTTGGAATCAAAGGCTTTCCGAGCTGGAGAGTGGTGTACACTCGTTTTACATGACCCAGTCGTACAGCCTGAATGTAGAATGTAGAAATCCTCTCGAATCGAACAAGGGATTCTTGGTCCACTTTCGATAATATGCAAACCTTGCGTTGTAGAGCAGGATGACTAACGTTTGATTACGTTATTCCAGAGAGGGCTCTACTTATACTTTTCGATTACCACTTGAGCCCCAAGAAGCAGCGTTTGGCAAGAGTTATGCTGCTTCTTACCTTAGCGCTGGTAGATTTGCTGTTTATCACTAGTAAGCCAGAGTGCCTGTGCTGCATGTTGCGAGGAGGATGACACAGCAGAACACTTTCTCTGCGACTGTCCCGCCTTTGCTCGCAAACGGTGGCGCAGCTCTTAGCTCTACATCACTGAAGCTCCTCCTTACTTTTCTTCGGGCAACGAGGAAAATACAATAAGGAAAGGTGTTTGTCTGGCAGTACAATGGCCCAGTATTTGCGTCTGAGTGCTCCAACAGATAGTAGAAGTCTCCAACAAAAAAAAAAAAAGCCAGAGCACACGAAATGCTAACCTGAAATAGTAAATCTGAAAGAGATTGGCCAATAAGTCCTCCTTTTCAAGGATGATGTTGAAGATATCATTTGACAATTCGTCGCTTCATCAGAATCCTTTTTAAATTTGAAGGTCTCTGTTAGTTTATTACCGAGCTTAATGGAGCAGGGAGAACATGTGATCCAATCGAATGTTTCCTAGCGTTCACGGCAAAGAGGATTTTATAAACGATGCTTAGGAGACATACACTCGTCTAATTGGCGCACTTTTAGGAATCCACTTTCTAATGGAGACGGTAAAGGCTGCTGAGATTCTATTCATCGAACATGTTCTTCTCCATTGGTGCATATTCCCAACCAATTCGCTCCTGAGGGCAGTGCGTTGGCGACGACAGCTTAATTAGAAATCCTCGTCTAAGTCGGGCTGGAGACGCTTCTTTCTCGTCACCGTCCATTGTGAATGGGACGTAATATCTGACAGCGTTTTTTATCATCGCTGTCATACAGGGTGCAGACGTGGTCTTAGCACAGACTGTCTGACTAGATTTAGAATTGTCCGTGTTCATCCCTACAGGGTTCCACTCTGGCTTTATAGACTTGGCCTATTCGTTTAAATTTTTGGTAACAATTTCGAAGATCTCCCTCTTACATCTCCTCATGTCGTTTGCTCTGTGTTTTGTATTAGGCTCCAAGGTGATTACTTTCACTTGCTGAGTCGAAATATTGCCTTTTCAGACACTGTGTGTGTGGTATTCTAGTGATTGACACTAACACTCGCTAAATGCAGTTGTGGATCATGTTTTTGACCTCTCTAAGTGGAGTAATATAATTAAAATATTATTATTTGCTTCTCTCCTACTTGGCACTTCATCGGAAAGCACCGAGATCCTATGTGCTTAACTTTTCCCGCACTTATTTATAACGGTAGTGATAGTACGGGGTTATCCAATTTGTGCTTCCGAAAGTAATTTTCAATAAATTGCAAGTTATGATGTAGATTTCGATCAAATTTCTATTTCAGTATATTGCCTGTATCTCTCCATTATGAACGGTATATAATACCATTCAAAAATCTTACACGGGAGTTCTTGTAGGCCATGATTCTGACTAGGTAAGTCTTTTTCGATGGTTGTTCGACACATATGACTATTTTAAAAGTGGCAATGGCTTATGCTTATGCATATAAGCAGAATCGTTTGCATAGTTTCGCAAAAAAATTAATTCAATAAGATCCTGATGGCCAGTTCTATTCACTAAAACGCGAAATAATTCGTCCACAAATTTTTCTTTCCATGAGTCCAAAATGAGTCGCGTTGTGTGGGTCCTTACGTGTCTTGTTAAATCCACATATTTTCCACATCCATGTCTTCGGTTTGCAGTCCAAAAAAATTGGTTAGCAATGGACTATACCGATGATAATAGACGATGAATGTTATACTTTCCTCCTTTTCAAAAAAGTACCAATCACTATTTTTGTAATAAGTTTTACAATGTTAACACATTCAGCGATTATTAAACGACCCATATTGTAAAATGGTCAACCTTTCACTAGACATATAGAGTTTTGGCTGTCAGTTCGATTCGAGATATGTAATTGAAACAGGGATATCAAAACCGGACCTCAAGTTGGATTACAGGGTCATCCTCTCTGGGTAAAACAAACGGCTTTATAAATAAAAGCAAATAATAATGGATAGCGTCTCAAGGGATAGAGTTCTTAAAACCTTACAACCTGTTTAATAAATTCACTGTGCTACAAGTCGTTAGTAATTTGAAGGTGCGGCTAAACAGAGGTCAACACGCTTTAAGTGGGTCCATATGTGCCTATTCGTGACCGCCCGAACGTCTATTTGATACAACCAGTAATCTTCTATCATCAAACTCATATATATTTAGAGAGAATCACCACAACCGCCATTAAGATAAAGAACAACGAAACCGCGGGTCGAAACAAAATTAGCGAATTGCATCACAACCAAACGATGCTTAATCGAATGAAAGCCTCGTTCCTTTGTTCAGATCACTTCGAAGAAAGGGGGAAAAAACATAAAATAAAATAAACGAAATAACACTCTTTTACAGTGCTATTGCGGACGAACACTCTTAGGAGTACATGGATGTATGACCGAGTACGGACAAGTGTACAAGTAGTTTCAGCTGCCACTAAGGTCAGTGTGATTTCCGCCCACTGATAAGGCGTATAACACAGTGCTTCAAGTTACTTGCGCACCCATTATTACACTCCTACAACAGTGTGTAGGCGAGAGGCAAAATAATATTTGAAACGTGCTCGGCATCCGAATCACAGTGTAATTCATTCATATGCTCGTATCTTGCAGACGACTTGAGAGCTTTTTTGAATTTATTTTTTTCATCTCATACTACTTTCGTTATCTCGGTATGTGTTACGGAAAAAACTCAACTTCCGTTAGTGTAAACAATCAGCACTTGAAATTTCCAAAACGGATGTGTGAGCGCCATGCACATAATTGATATCCTGAACAACTGACAGTTGACAAGCAACCTATTCTAACGAATAGGTACAGTACGAAAGGAAAACATGTGTCAAACGCTCAAATGCATCGTGTGACACTGATGCAGTGAGTAGGTACGCCCGTAACACAATCCTCTATAATTACTGGTCTCAAGTGGAATCGGGGATTGGGAACAAAAAAAATCAAGCAACTTAAGCCTTATGGCCATCAGCTGGATGGTATTGAGTTTCTTTCTCTCTCCACTTGAGTTGTCGCCGATCCTGGGTTGGGTTTATACATTTTTTCTTCCCCTTGATGTAGTCCAAGTACCACGAACAGATTGAATTTCATAATAACGCGAGCGCATAGGAGCATAGGCATTGTTGCAAAGTTTCTGATCGCATTAAGAGTCTTACGTGAAATCGAGATCCTTTTTGGTTCTTTTTTTTTCCCGCCCTGGGCCTGTCAAACGGGTTCTCATACGCAAGCAAGTGCGTGAGTGTGTTTACCCTTTTAATGGGAAAATATTTTACGTTCCCTTTTTTTATTGTGAAGCGGGAACCCTCAGGTATTAGCAATCAAATATTAAGATCTCGATGAATGAGTGAATCCGAAGTGAGATCCTAAATTGACAGATATTGTGTGCATTTTGTGTAAACATTTTGTCAAGTGTTTGCACAGCTTGAGTGCGATATGCTGCAGTCGGTTTATTTGTCGGTGATGCCGGAGGGACTGGGTGAATATTGTTGGTCACTAGGTTAAGTTGTAATAGTAGTGTCTGATGGATGGAATTTGTAACGCCATAGTTTGTTTAGGCAGCAGTTATTGAGAACGAATGGTTACTGTGATATAAATGTTTGGTTAGGGATCTATCAATAGAGATTAAGTGGGTAAGACCTTAACCTTGCTGCGTGTTTGAAAAGGTTTTATTTATGATAAGGATGGGACAGAATTTTGTTTGCCTACGATGATAGATTGTTGCAGTTGGACAGATTAAGATGGGAACGACAAAGATAACTATTTTTATCAGCTCTACTGTCAACATACCATCGACGAAATCAAACAGAGAGGAGATGGAAAAAGCATAACTAGTCCAAAGGCATAATTTTTGAGTTTTTATCGTCCGAGCAAAATTAACGACACCAATGACAGATAGTCTTTGATTTCTAAACATGCGTAGCTCTGCCGCTAATCTCTTCTGACACCGCCGGTCCGCATTTCGACATAAATTTCACTCAACCTGAACTCTGTATAGCTCATAAGTTTGTTTCAAAAAAAAAAAGTCACAAAATGTGTCAAGCAGTTGAATGATAGAGAAAATCTTCATTGCTTGTCCTGTCGACACGCTTCACATCAATAAATTAGCGCCTTAACTAACAGCCTAAACCCTAAACCAACATCGCATGCCCCTAATTCAGGTTAAGTTCTTTGCTATTGGGACGCCCCGACATACAACATTAACTATCCAAATAAAACAATGTTGTTCTATCACTTTTGAAAGAGCTTACAAACGGCTCCACACATACCCGACTCTCCGTATGTCGTCATCGCATTTATGCCGCATGTATTCCGACGAAATTCCGTCTAATTACATACATAGCCCATCCATCCCTATCGAATCGGCCCTTCGAATTATACTGTGGCACGCCTGAAAAAATAACACAACACCAGACGTTACACAGTGCATCAACAGCACAACTGTCAAGTCGTCCAATAAAGCTAATCATTATAAGACGTTCCGACACATCCGACATCCATTCGATATTTTTACAACAAATTTTCCCCGAAAGAAGACATAAAAAAGGAGGAAAAAGGTATGCATTCGTTCCAGAAATACAATACACAGAAAATGGGAGAGGAAAAACTGCATGCGTTAGTCCGCCGACGAAATGAAAACATCACAAGTAGCTGCTGCTGAATGTTATTGTTGGCAGCAATGCAACAGCTGCTATTGCATCGGCGAATACATTCATCGATGAATGCATCCAGTCAAACGATTTCGTCTTCTGTTTTCCAATGAAATCAAAATCCAACGCCCTCATGTACTTAGCTAAACAAACAAACGATACAACGAAATGTCGAGATTAGTCGGACGGAGCAGGGATCTTCCGACCATTTTTGGAGCGACTGGGCATAAACTATCAATGACATGGCGAAAATTAGGGTGATGTCGTTGCGATATCATGTTGTCTCTCGTGCCCGTCTATCGGGTCTCCCTTATTCGGATTCCTTCTGCACGTTATAACCGTCTATTAAAATTTTGAAGCGGAAAATTACATGTAATTTGGTTTCTGGTCGTTCGGTTTTATTTCTTTGGAGAGTAATAGACACCAGTCCATGGGGCAGTACTCAAGTATGCGCCCCAAAATAAAAGCTATTTTACTACGCACGGTTGATTGTTGCTGTTTTCTTTTTTTTCTATTCAACACTTTTTGTCTTGTTCTTTGAGGGGAAACGGTCGGAGTAATGTCAGACGTGCATGTTTCTCTGAATTACCAACTCGATGTACATACGTATAAACGCTTTGTATATTTTTGGTGACCGGAAAGGAGAGTGTATAAGATTCGGATATAAAAAAGGAGACTTTCGAAAATTGAATGTAATGTGTAATGAATGGAAAAACGAATCGTGTAAATGGAGAAATGTTTATTCATCAAACAATGTTTTTATGATCATATCCCCACGACTTGTCAAGACAAAGCTGGGCGCCGTAATGAATGTCAACAAAGATGAGAACTCCTTTGAATATGACTGCAACTACTTTATTGTTGTTATTATTACCGGCTATTTGAAACTCGAAGTTTAGAGCCTCGCTGACCAAGCCTCCCTTGTCATGATTTTTTTCCTTCCATGATTGGCTGTACTGTCCCATATATTCCATTCTTATATTGTCCTCCCATCTACCGCGCGGCCTTCTTGGCGGTCTTTTTCCTTTTATTCGTTTTACTGTTTGTCCACTGTCCATTCGTTTTTCGTGTCCTTCCCATCTTAGTCTTCGCGAATTAATGACTCGGACAATGCTTGTGGCTTAATAGAGTTCTTCGAGTTCTTGATTTGTCTGTTTCTTCGTCCTGCTGCCCACCGTAGATTCCTCTTGAGATCTTATTTTTAAAGACCCGACATTTATTTTCCTCCTTCTTAGTCAGAGACTAGGTTTCACATCCCTAAAATGCCACTGACATTATTATACAATAGTTTGATAAAGGGTTTTTCAATTGGCGCGGGTAGATATTGGAGGCCTGTGGCGGCCGTGTAGTTTTTGTGACACGATTGAACAGCACGTCCAAATGATAAAACTTAATTATCAAAATGAGTGCTCGTTAGTTCAAACGTTGCACGCCTTGCGCCCATTTTACGGTGGACGTGGTGGCTCTTCGTAGTCGACTCTTCAGCTTTTGATGACCAAATTTGAGACGACCGGTTCGGTAATCAATCAGGCAGCATCGCCACGTTAAAGGAAAGATCTTGCAAGATCAGTTGAGAACATCAACGCGCTCCGTGAAAGTGTACAGCAGAGCCTGAGGCAGTCGAATCCTCGGCGTGCAAAAAAACTCGGCTTTCGCAGACTTCAACATGGCGAAATTTGGGTCGGGACCTGGGCCTACACCCGTACAAGATCCACCTTTTAGTGAAAATGGCTTTTAAATTATGCTTTCACGACTACAATCTACGTGGTGAGTGATGAAACAAATTTGACACTTTTGTCGCTGTTTCACTCTGAAATCATAGATAAAACATATTTAAATCAATGACAATATCCTGGATATAATAAGAAAATACCAAGCGCCACAATGCTTACGCAACACTTGGCACGCCTGTTCATCTGTCACACAAAGTACAATTATAACGACCATTACGTAAACTGCTCCACACCATTCCATCCTCTGCTTATTCAAAAATATCATAAAACAAAATTGAAATACTAAAAATGCAAAAACGTTCTGACAATAAATTTGAACACCCTCCAACCACCCGGGGCAACCCGTTCCATTGGCGGCATTGCAACTGACACTTTGCCAGCCTTGCCCCAGCTGACTCGGTTTCAGATTCGTTCACGCAAAACGCCCGTACGTACGAGCTTAAATCATATTTCATAACTTTTTGCTTTTTATGTTTATGTTCGTGCTCGAAAAGTAAATGGAGAAAAAAAGCGCATATATTTTCCGATGTGAATTATAAACAATAGTGTCAGCGGATGGTATCAACATCCATTCCACATGAAACTGTCATTTGACAAATCACCGTTCATGGAATGCTCACGACCATTTCCCAAAATAAAAAAAAAAATAGGAAGAATCCGAAAAATGCCGAAAGGTGAACAGGAGATCGGGAGTGAAAGGGATGTAGAGCGATATTTTCACCTGATTGACACACGCAATGACGACGAGCTCTGTTGATGTACGGATAAGCGCGATGACACCACACTTGTGGTATTTGTTTATTCAAATTTTTGTTTTCCTTCTTAATCACCGTCGAAATCCATCAAAAAGCTTCTTCATTTTAATTCTCTAGTTTTTGTGATGCTCTGTTGCTTGTTTGTCGTCATAAAAACGACCAGAAGGAGAGGTGATAAAAAATTGGATAATTTATAATTGCCACCGTCGTGTCTAGGTCGATTGTATTGCTTCGTGTGGAAACAATTTTCCCACTACGTACTCCTCGTCCCATGTCGGTTTATCCTCTTTCGAAGCCATGATCATCGCAGAGAAGTCATGACAAACCGATCTTGTACGCAGTAAAAAAGAAAAAAAATAAACAAAACAAGAAGAGTTGAAGATCTCTGAGAAGATCCGTTGCTGGATGCTATCGCTCCGTAACGATCTTAATGATTTGAGTTGCTCGTAGGTCGGAATTTTTCAAAAACGAAAACGAAGAAAAATTGAAAACATCTTTGTGAAATAGTAGAATACCCGACCGGCGACCACATTGCCCCTTCGGAGCAAAACAGAGATAAGACAGCGACAAAAACGCTCACTGACTGTTCTGTGTAAATGTGTAAACAAACAAGAGACATGTATGCTGGCTTGTCATTCAGCTGCAATAATAGACGGCATTATACTTTATCGATTTAGTTCGTGCTCGACGAGCATCGGTTGGTTGGTCAGTGCTTACTTCACCATCCATATTATCACAATTTATCCCTTATTTTGAGGGTGTACCCGAAGTATTTGAAAAATCTTCATAGATTGCAGTTCCAGGAACGGTTGAAGCAGACAATCGTTTGTACGGACACTCAAACGACTTGGAGGGCAGCAAGGGCAAAAGCATGAGCAACAGCAGGAAGGAGCAGCATCATGAAGTACACCAACACTTTGGAGTATTTCGAATGAATTCTTCGTTTTTGTAATTGCGAACATGTGTCTATCTTTGAACGTTTGCTTGTTGTATGATTTTTGTGCTCGGCGTTGGGATTGAGTTTGGGTTTCGGCCGGGTGTTGCGCTCATGCTTGTGCTTTAGCTGTTTTCGGGTAGCATATGTGCCAACTTTTCCGGGCTAACTTTTCAATGCCACCCTTTGGATGGTGCTTCTTTAGTAGAGGTAGGTTCAGAGTTGCCTATACTTGTTTCACTGCTGTTCGCTCTTGCTTGTCGGTTTTGTTTTTTTCCTTTCTCCCCATGGAAACCCATCATATGTATATTTATGGGGTTCTACCTCGCTCATTCCCTGTGGCCATTAAATTTCTGAATACAACATTTCATTCATTCCTTCCGAAAAACTTTTGGAGTAGGAAGATGGGCGGCACACACATGCACCTAGACCGTACTCGTCCGATTCGCTCATATGACAGGCAAGCAAGCCCTTTTGCAAGCAGGACCCGACAGTCTGCTCGACAAATGGGGTTCTATCGTAGGTGGCTTCCAATTTTCAGTTTTTTTTTCCTCTACACTTTCGGTCATCATTCGATGTGGCGGTTGAACGTCAAACCTCTTTTGCCCCTCTCTTTGTGCTGAAGCGTGCATTTTTGTCCCGTTCCCAATCTTCATCATTCTGCCAATTCTCCGGGCTAACATATAAAAAACAAAAATACGACTACGAATGTGTGGATGCCGACAAGTATGTGTCCATGTGTAGGGTATGGACATTTTTTATACAATTTTCAATGGGGCCTGGGCAGGAGTGGAGTCGTCCCTGAAGTGAATGATTTGTTCGTTTGTAGACATGCTTAAAGTATTATCCTTTATAGTGTGTTGGTTTTTTTTTCGTTTTGTTTTTTTGCAAGGGAATTACTCTTCGGGGAAAAGTATACCAATCTATGAATTTTAGGTTCCCTCTTTCTATCTGTTTTTTGTTTTTTGCCTTTTTGTTAAATGGTCGTTTTTTAGGGACGATTTGTACTTTATCATACAATTCGGTTGGGATTTACTCTTTTCTCGTTTTTATGGGATGGAGATTGCATAGAAACGAGCTGAATAATGATTAGTTCAGAAAATTTAATTGTTTGTAAAGTTTGACTGGATGGCTGGCTAGTTGCTATGGGAACTGTCTTTTGACGGGAGTGCTACAATAGTTCGTACTGTTGTTATGTCAAATAGTCGAAATGGTTGTTAATTTGAGCTCTCTCTTACGTTCGCTGACGTTGGCTTTGATTGCTATTGGCTATGAAGGACACAGGAGGGGATGGTACGTGTATGGTGTTGCAATCGTTACAGAAATAGGGAATTCGTCGGTGTTTTCACACGAAACATTTCCATTGCAAGTATTTTCAAAACTATTGATGATCAACGTCCAATGTCATATTATAGTAGTACTTTAACAAAATTTTTAGACCAGTTGATATAACAGAAGATTCTACCATGGTAGTATCCTTATGATAAAAAAGTAGGGATCGAAGATTGTTTAAAAACCTTTATTTGAATTTCCATTGATTGATTTCACTGATCTTGGTCTTCTACCTTAAATTTTCCAAACTTATGCAAAGTTTTTCCTCTCATATCCTTAAAATAGGCGGTTGGTGAATTGGGTTTATTCGTCATTACGGTTCATGTATTTGATGGGATATATAATAATACTAGATATATGTATTATAATACATGTTTATAATTCACATTCACTTCGCGGAAGTTTGCAGATATATGATATATGCGTACAGACGGACGGATAGGAAAGCTTTTGTATAGGTCTTCCCTGTCTCACCTTTGCAAGGCAGAAGACCTAAATCCATCCAATAAGAAAGTTTCATTCGGTTTTTTTTCTTTTTTAGTACAAAGCTATGAAAAAGGAGTTTTTCATTTTTCACTCAGGCACATCAGAGCACCGAATTGGTTTTTCTTTTCTCATTCAGAGCATGCTCAAGGCGAGCTGCATGAGTTCAGAATAAATTTACCACATATTTAGAGTAAGAGCTGAAGGCACCCACTTGACAGTAGAGAAAATTACAAAATATCAAAATCAAAATAATTGGAATAGCGGACAAAACATGTCCTTTTGAAGGTAATATATTTAAAAAAATAACCTTTAATAGATATTTCGTTTACCCAAAACCTTTTTTTTTAGGCTTAAAAAGGCGGGTTACTTGGTCAGTCAGTCTAATAAAAGAGTACTGCGAACGTCCAGAAAGCGTTATAAAAAGAAGCTTATTTGGAAATCGGTGGGACAAAAAACAGTGCAGGGTGTCCTATGTCCTCTCAATCTGTATTATGGAGTTGTCTTCATCTATTAAAGAGTACCGGCGAAATTGTATTAAACTTCTGCATTTTGACTGCTAAAGATATGATCTAATCAAATGAGAGCTATGTATGTGCTCCAGTGTGTTTCATAAACTAATTAGAACGCTCGAAGAGCCTTCAATTCAGTTCGATATGCTAATCAGCGCTTTGCTCTGAGTTAGAGGCTCAATTATAGTAGACTTAAGTGATTTGTCGCAAGCTTGCTGTATACCTTATTCCATGCAAATCGTGTGACAAGAACATAGTGGCATTATGCTCGGTTTTGTCGTAATTTTATTAACTTAAGATGGCTTACGGAAAGTTGCAGTGAAATCAGATATTCGACCCAAAACTTTGACAGCTGAAATGAAAAAACAAAGGGAAGCAAACTGAATGTAGGTGATCTGACAGTCCTGACAAAGAGTTAAGCCCACTTGGCCTTAAAAACTGATGACAATAAAACGACTTACGATTTGGTGCGGTTTTTGGGTTGGCGGTGTCATTGTGCCTCTTTTTTTTCGAAATTCATGCTAGGACGATCGTGGTGGATTCATTTTTATTTGCTTTAAAACAGTGATTTTTTCACTGTTTGGTTTTTCAGTATTATATTTTTGACAGCTCACGTGTGATTCGTGAAAAATGTAGGTCATTTCTAGGATTGCCATTTTATTGGGGAAAAATTAACATCAAAACAACTCCTCAAAATTATTGAATTTTATTTTCAAAATTCGTGCTCTGTGAAAAATGTTTTTCGCTCGCTTTAACCATTTTACTGTCGTCTTAATGGATCTACTGAGCAAGTAATTCAAGCCATGGTGACCAAATTTCGAATCAATTTTATGCAATTGGACATCAAGCCACCTATTCGTATGTGCAGAGTGCGTACAGAGGAAAATATAGCTGCTGTGCGTTAATGAAGACAGTGATTTTTCATTCGTCACCGTTCGCGGCAATTGGAACTGTGTCACTCGACTACGTAGACGATTTTACGCAACGATCTAGATCTAAGGCCTTACAAAATACAGCTTAAGCCGAACGACTTGCTACAGCGTCGAAACTCCGGTGAGTGGAATTCAGAAAAACCGATGACAGATCGGTATATTTGTCGAAAAATTGTTTTTAACGAGGAAGCTAATTTGTGCTTGAATGGCTATGTTAATAAGAAACACTGTCATATTTGGTCCAATGAGCAACCTCAGGCAATATAAGAGCTGCCAATGTCACCGGGAAATCTTCTATCTCGTGCGGTTTATGATCCGGTAGAGTCTTTGGCCTTTTGACCTTTTTTCAAACATAGTCGTGAAAACGTTAACATCAATTACGCCCGTCATCGTTTAATGACATTGACCTTTTTTGGGGCTTCCAGCAAGATTGTGCAAATCGATGGAACAGTTGAAAAATGAGTTGGGTGAGCAATTATCTCTCGTTTTGGACGGGTGATTTGTGCGTCTAGATCGTACAATTTGACGACTTTCGATTTTTTTTTTGTGACACGTTAAATCACCCGTCTACGCCGATTAGCCTGCGCCAATTGCAACATTGGAAGACAAATTACACGTTTTATTAGGAAAAATTACTCAAAATTGAACTCTCCGTAAGGAAAAGTTAAATGTAGTTGTGGTCCATATTTACACGAGAAATTAAATGGCAAGCATAGATTTATCAACTCCAACTCCAAATTGAATATCCTTTTGCAATTTTCTTGCTTTTTTTTGACGATTAAAAACCAAACGGTTAAAAAATCATATATTAGATGATGATGTTCCCTAGACGTGTGATTTTTTGAAAAAGATTCTTCGATTGGATCCCGAAATCGTGAGATTTGATGCCATTAGACTATGTTAAAGGTAAACCCTATGACAAAACTATACAAACTATTTATCCCATAAAAGAAAATATCAGCGCAGCGAGATACATTAGCAGATATTCGGCAACGTGATGAAGAATTTCATTAAAAAAAAAAAAAACTTTTTGTAACCAAAGTCGAAGTGGGCATTTGACAGGCTCTGTACTCCTCAGAATTTGAACTTTAGAATTACTTTTCGTAAAAAAGTTGTTTTTTTAAATTGATTTAAAATGACACATCTTGTTGGATAGCCTCATTTTTCTTCATGAAAAAAAATGTAGCTATGGTTGTTTTGAAAAATGTATTTATTTTGAAAACATAATTTTGACTTTTGAGAAAATAAAAAAAAAATTTAAATTCATGAAAAATTAGAATTAAAAAAGCGATTTTTCTGATTCATTTTCTAATTCTGAATTGTTGTTTCAAGTCCCCTTCTGATAAATGATCTCTTCATCCTCAATAATAATGGCTTTCAAAAATGCCAGTATCATGATCGTTACTGTCAGTTTCGATGATATTTACAAAAACTTCCTAAACTGTACAGCTTCTTGGCTTTCGTCTAAATGTAGTCCAAACGATTTGGTTGTTGGTAAAATAAAACCCATTTGATAACCTATGAGTGTCCCACTCATAGATAAACAAGAGGAGGATCAAGTCTGATCCCTTTCAAGATCGTTGTGACCAGAAAATGACAAAAATGTTCGATAAAAATTATAAAGTTCAAATTAAGAACGATCGAACTCAGAAATGGACAGAAGAAAAAGTGTGAGGTTCTATCATTTCTGGATCAGATTTAGTCGGCAAATGTTAAGCCTTTAAAATTTCTGGTGTTATAATTGTATTCAATGACAATTATTTCCGCCATCCGCTCGGAATTCTTCAAGCGAGATTGTGGCACAAGCGGACCCTGAAGGACATTAAAAGTATTTTCTTTCAGACTTTTCAAGCATATAAAGGATGGAAGCAACAAATAAAGGGTCCTGCTAGAAACACTACTTCCTGCCAAGGTTTCCGTAAAACCCTCTCACCCATTTAGTTAATCCTTGCATACATAGTATGGTACGCTACTCGTACGTTCTGTGTTTTTTTTTCTTTGCCCCTCTTAGGTGACGTAACTTTTGATGGCACAACAAACACAAGAACAACACAACACTACTGCTGTCATGTAGTTTTTCTCATTATCCTTTTTGCATGTAAGTGCAGTCCTTTTTTAAACCCCTCCATCATCCTCCTTCACTCTCCCTCTTCATCCTAGTTTGTTTTTCTTTTTAACATTTTTTTTTACTTGCTTTCTGTTGCTTTGTTTCAACCTTTCTTTTTCAAGAGGTACTCTTAATTCTGCTCTACGAGCTGGCCAACAATTTTCATTTTATTGCTTTTAATTTAAAACACAAGCTCGGGTGATTTTTTGTTTTCCTTGCGCTTTGCTTTCTCCCTTTTTGTTTGTTTTTTTCTATTAAAAAAAAAAAAAAAAAAAACGACTTACTTCAAGTACACTTTCCACATGAAAATGTACAGAATAATGTAATCAACGCAGTGACTATACTCGTATTTTGCTGTTGCTGTAGGACGGCGAAAACTGTCCACCTATATCGTATCCAATTTAAGCGGCCCAGGACTAGCATTTGGCGGTCAAAAATAAAAAGAAAAAATTAACAGCAACGTACTCTTACGAAATACTCTACTCACTTTAGGCCTTTGACTGTGTTTTTTATTTTTTTAAAGTTCTTTTTTATTTGCGGGAAAGAACTGAAGTGATCTTGTGTTAAAAGTTGTTGCTCAACATACCTGGAATGAGAAAAGGTGAAGAGAAAAAAGTAAAATTAGTTTCGTTTTCTTTCAAAATTTTATTTTTTTTTAATTTTTTTAAGCTAAAATAAGGTTTTGTAGTTTAATTAAATTTTAAGTTACAGTTTAGAGTTGGTTTTGTTTCTTAAAGCAAATATAATCAAATAATAGGGACGGGTAGGAAGAGAATCAACAAAAAGTCAACGAAAGCTGAAATTGATTTTCCCACTTTTATCATTAAATACAACAGCGAATGGAGGCGAAAACACTAAGAAAAAAAAAAGCACACAAAAAGGAATCGTGTAGTGCGTCGCGAGTTGAGTTGCTCATCAAAGTTTCATGGTGACATTTTCTAAAATTGGAACACAATCGAGTTCAATCCGAATCGTAATGGGACACCTCGCCTGATAGGATTGTTTTTATTTTATTTCTTCCTTTTCTCTTCGACTTTTATAAAGTATCTATTTCATGAAACAGTGGTAGTTTGCCGGGTTGCCGGTCGGCCGGCTGGATAGTCTGACAGGAGGGTGGAATACATTCAGAATAGGAAATTGCTTTCATTAAAAACTAATTGAATTTCGCCCAAAAGCAGGTGTAAAATTATAAGCGAACGACAAATGTCAGAAATGTCAATAAAATGTCAGGTGGGGTTACATTAATAGTCGGGCGACAGTGTTGGCAGAAGTTAATTGAGTTAAAGCAAGCGTCCGATCAAACGATTGTTTGTTAAAGCATAAACGTTGATACATTTCATAGTACTCGTTTCGGTACTACCGGGGGTGTGTTCAACAATAAAAATCAGATAATAAATTATTAACTAGAAGGCACTTTAAGATAATGATAAAGTAGTTACTGAGCTGATTACAATAAAATTCTCATACCCTTCACAATATTCAACAGCATGTACAGTTTTTTTTTTCCAAAAGTGGCGCCCAATAGTGGATATAGTGTTATGTAGTTTTTTACGCGGAAATATTTAATATGGTAACATAGATAATATCGGGTATATGGATGCAATTTCGAAGATTTTTTGTTGAAGAAAGTAAAATAATTCCTTCAAAATATTGTCCATCGCTAACTATGACTTTTTCCCATCTTTCTGGCGGCCCAAAAAAAAAAAACTCCTCACTTTTGAGTCTAAGAATGAATCGAACCAATTTTTGATACCTTCGATTGAAGTGAAGCGTATTCCAGAAAGGGCATGGATCGAAGCAAATGGCAATCGGATGTCGCAATATCTGGACTATTTAGCGGGTGGGGCAAAACTTCACATCCCATATTTTCCAAGTGAGTTCTAACGGGTTGCGTAAAATGTGTTCCAGCATTGTTATGATGGGAAATCAATTTATTTTGCCTAGTCTCCCATTCCGACCATTTTTCCTTAATTGCTTGGTTCAAACGCATCAATTTGACGTGAATATTTCGGACAGGCAAAATCGCCTTTCGATGTCTCTTGCCTTTCCTTCAACTGTCTGGAAATTGTTTATTATTTTTTGGAGGCTGACTGGTGCCAATCCCGTAGAGGTTTTTAGCAAAGCCATTTACACGCTCGTTACGACGCCCGTAGGTCTACTGCAATCAATATTTCTTAAAGATATTATAAGAATGTTGCGGATTTCTCACAAACATTAGGGCGTACGCTACGATTGTACGATTAAATCTACGATTGTGTGCATTAAAGACCCAATTGCTGATGTAGTATTTGATCGTGGAAGCAGGTAGGTCTGAAGCGGGCTCAGGTCCTGATAAACACTCCTTTGACCCCCTTCTAGCGTTCTTCTTCTTCTTTTCCTTTTTTTTTTTCCGGCGTCGTTATGGGCAGAAGTGTAGGACCATAACCTTCCCACTTAACTGCATTCCTACTGGTCCGCTTGTGGGGTCCGCCGGTTTGACCTCAGAAAGTAGCGGCAGGCTTCCCGGTTTGGGATTACTTCATCGCTGAGGCCAATAAAATGGTGGTGTTTTTGCATTTGTTTGCACCAATTGTTTTTCGGCCTGCCTTTTTTGCGTGTTGAAATTGGAACGTTGATTGATATTGCCTTTTGGACGGGGTTCAGAGGATCTCTCCTTTGAACATGGCAATACCAACTGAGTCGGTCGCGCTCTATCTTTCTTGTGATGGTTTCTTTTACGTGGAGGCTTCCTCGAATCTTTGAACTTCTAATTCTGTCACGCTTTGTTACTCCCACTGTCATGCGAAGCATCTTCATCTCAGCTGCCGTTAATTTGCTCTCATACTTTTTGTGCATTGTCCAGCATTGTGAACCGTATGTGAGCGCCGGACGTACAACTGAAGTGTAGAGCCTTCCTTTCAGCTTAGGGGGCATTTTTCGATCACAGAAGATGGCGGAGTTTTCCCGCCACTTCATCCACCCTACGCTTACGCGATGGTTGATGTCGTCATCACAAGTTGCTTCTTTATTAATCATAGATCCCAGATATTTAAACTTTTCACACTTGGGAAGCACTCTTCCATTCTGGAATAGGCTGATGAGGGTCAGCGAACGGGCAGCACAGATACTCTGTCTTCTTTGAACTAATACGATACCCGTGTCCCTCAAAAATGTCCACCCACACATCAAGTGCTCGTTGTAGGGACGCCTGATCATCACTCATAATTGCTCCATCGTCAGCAAAGAATAGCTGGTGCACATTGGGGTCCGTCACTTTTCCTTCAAGCAAGCAATCAAGGACTGCTATAAAGAGTAGTGGGCTGAGGACGCTCCCTTGGTGTACACCGACTTTGATTGCGAACTCTTCGGTGACTCCTGCGGTGCATCTTACTCTTGTCGTTGCTCTATTGTACATGTCCATGATCACTCGCACGTAGGTTTCTGGAACTCCTTTTTGTCTTAGCGCTACCCATAAAAGATCTCTTGGTTGCCGGTCAAAGGCCTTCTCGAAATCAACCAACACCATATGCAAGTCCTTTGACGAATCACGATGCTTTTCCATCATGACCCTTATACTTTGGATTGCATCTGTTGTTGATTTACCCGAGACAAACCCGCACTGGTCATCAGATAGTCGTATTATTTTCCGCAGTCGGCTATCTAATACCCGTTCAACGATCTTCATGGTGTGCGACATCAGCTTGACGGGACGGTAGTTATCACAATTTCGCGTTTCACCCTTTCCTTTGTGCAAAGGAAGAAGATAGCTTTCCCTCCATTGATTAGGCCCCCTTCTAGCGTATTCGTCGGATATTAAATTTCCTGCGATCCCAGGGTGACCTGGGATTCACACAGGCCGTAGTGAATTTAGTCTTCCAAATTTGTTCAAAGAAGGTCTTGAGTTCATGCACTAATTTGGGGCTGGTTAAAGCTTTGGACACAGTTTTGAGTGCAGCTTGACCGTCACTGCAGACGCATTTGCTTTTTCCCTTCCATTTGTGCTTCACAACATAGTGCACGGCTATTAGGATTGCGTATATCTCTGATTGAATGACAGACGCATATTTTCCCAACGAAAATCTGACGTTTTCACGTTCAACGAAAGCTCCAGCGCCGGACACTCGCCCAGACCTGGAACCATCCGTAAAAATGCGAATACAGCCCTTTCCAGGTTCAGTATCAGGCCAGAGCCACTCTTGACACCATGGAAATTTGACTGTAAAGTTATAGCGCAATAGGATGGCAGGTGTCTTTGCATCGGAAGGCATATTCATGAGACATGGGTCGTATAATATTTTTTGCACAAGTACACAGTCATTCCAATGCGAGCTGTACCGGGAATCATTTCTCTTGAGGCGAGACATGGCTTCTAGTGCGTACCCTCTGATAAGGTGTGGGAATAGAGCAGTATCTAGAGCAGTGCCTAGAGTCCTGGGGAAAGCGTCCGTGCAAATGAGACAAACCGCGCATTGGAGTTTGGTTTTAGCCTGTTCCACCAGGCAACCGATGCATATGAGATTATCGGTCTTGTCGTTACCGTGTAGATCCAGAGGACCTTATGTTTTCCAAAAGCACCTTTGCATTGCCAAAAAGCTGATAACGGTTTGATGATTTTTGACTCAACATTCTTGGACCAAAGAAGCTTCCTTGGATATCGGGATTGGAATGTCTTTTGGCATCAGCTGAATCGTGCTAGTATTTTTCCTCCTTTTCGTGAAGAGAACGATATCAATTTTAAGATAATTGACTGACAACCTAATAATCGTGCAGTCATCGATCACTGTGCTTTGAGACAGACAGTCGCCAGGCATGAGCCAACAGAGAGAACGGCAACATCATCCATAGATTCCAAAGGCATTGAGAGCATCGAGCACACAGTTGACCACCATGCACTCTGACAGCGGTGACAGGACGCCACATTGCGCGCAGCTCCTGTTTACACTACATATCACACATTGCTCGAGGCCTGGATCAGCGCTCAATGTCCTGTGCATAAGCACTGCTTTGATCCACAAAACCAGTGCTTCATCTACGCTATGCCGTCGATGAAAATGCCCAGCACGTGCTCTTACCTTTCGAGTGCGCATTCGATTCTCTCAACTAGATTTTGAAGCGCCGTCTCGCAGTCGAAGGGCAACTGTGGGCATGTACAACTTTATTAGTCTCTCCACGAAGGATGTTAGACTAATTGGTCTAAAACTATTGACGATTGAGTAATCCTCTTTCCCTATTTTGGGAATAAATACCACTTTCACCGTGCACCAAGGAAGTGAAAGGGCTAGCAGCGGATTTTTTTTCAAAGTAGGTTGAAGTTCTTATACTTTTGCATTACACAGTATACATCCGATACTATTTAGTTCCAAAGTTGCTCAGTGCTATGATGCCTTACATTGTAGTATTTGCATTATTGAACGAAACGTCAAAATGCCATCAGCATGACAGCCATTTATGACTGTTGAACTTGACATGTGCACAAAGTCCACACTATCATTTTCAATTCTCATGCTCGTCAGGATTCTCACCGTTTTTCCTTTTTCTACTTTTTTCTCCTGTCTTGCTCGTCTATCAGTTGATCTCTAATTTTTCTTCATCGGTAACTACATCCCCTCATTGAACATCTTTCATAATCAATGAAAGGCTTGAAATCAAATAGAAGAAAAAACGAGAAGAAAAACAAGAATCCAAGCTGTCATACAGGAACTTTTTCTATTTGCTTTTTTTTAAATCTGTCTATCTATCAACGGGCATAGTGGCATCATAAAGAAAACCCATAAAGGAGCATTGAGATAAAAATCTTTCTCAAAAAATAACTTCAAATGTGAAGACACATTGCATGCTGAGAAGAGAACTTTTAAAACAAACCAAGGAAGAGACGAACGAAGTTATGGACATAAAAAAAAAAAAAAAAAAAAAGAGAATCTATCATCGAGCTGAAGGAATCTCCTGAGGTCATCAAATCTCATTACGTCCAAGCCAAACGATAGAAAATGAAAAGCCTCTTCCACGTCCGCTGTCGTAGCACGGACAGTGCACGTCCGTCTTTCCTGCATGCATTTCTAAGGAATTTTTCCGATTTTACTTTTTTTTTTTTCTGCTCGCTTCAAATAAGAAAACTCGCAAGACAGAGGACTAGAATAGAAGTAGGAATGAATCTGCTACGTAGCCCCTTCACCTCCGGATGTACAATACCTAGGTGGACCTGTGCGCTCCTTCAAGCTGCCAACCGAAATGTGAGAGATATATATTCATTAGTTTAATGTGAGCCATATAAAAAAGAAATGGCAGAACAAAGAGCAAAAAGAAGAAAGGCAAGTAAGCAAGGTCTATGCGATATAGCCTCCTCGTAGCCTTGTACGTGCATATGTATGTACGACTAAGTGGAATCCTTATCCACTCGTCTCTGTTTTGTTATTAAACTTTGTACATGCACACCGAGATATTCCCCCCTTATAAAGGGCAAAAGCAAACTAAATTCGAAATGTAGCCGACCGCCATGCCGTGCCGCACTGCTCAACGCTCAACAGAGCGCTCCAACTGCCTTATACAAAACATTCACATCCTTCAAAAGTCAAAGACGATAAGGCACGCAAAGTAAAAATAATACACACAGACCGCTCTCCTCGCTACTTCGAATCTGACAGGCTCGAAGGTGAAGTCGGTAAAGTCGGTAAAAGGAGAAGGAAAATAGGAAAAATAAGGAAAACAAAACTACAAAATATTCGAGTTTTTTTTTTCCTTTCCTTTCTTCGTTAGTGTTGCCTCTTTTGGTTTTTTTTTTCTAAACAGGTTCTGCGTTCCCATTGCCATGTTGCTGCTTACACTTGGAGCCTTTATATAGTAGTGCTGCAGCAGTAGTCGTAGTTCATGCCCATATTCGTAGTTACGGGAGGTAGCTTCGATAGTGGCGGGATGAGAAACGGCAATTTGTTGACTCTTAATGCCTCGATTTTGGACGAAGCGAGCTGTCTTTCAGTCGTTTAGAGTACGATGCGAACGCAATATCCTGTTTGGGTACGAGTATGTGCTTTTTGTATTATAGTACATCGAGCAGCGCCTAACCTTAAATACTATCCTCTATCCTATCCAGTAACCTATGGAACGGCAAATGATCCAACCGACTATAGAAAGAGAGTATGTGGTACTGCTTCCTTTGTGTACCTGGCCATAAAAGTTTCGTGCATATCTACAGCCACTAACTCGAATGGATGGGTATCCCGTAGTTGATCGGTTCAATAATGATTGAATCGCGCGAGCTCCTTTGTAGGACTCTTGGGCTTAAAACAAAGGTTTCTACTCGCACGAAGGGGTAGAGATCTCTTGATGGCAATAACGATGACGATGATGATATGATGCCAACGAACGACGACGGGAATGTCGATGATGATGATGATAATGACGATGACGATGACGACGTAACGAACCTTTAAAAGGCCCACACATTTTATTCGCTGCCATCACGTTTGTTAGTTAGACCAAGCGTTCTCGATCCGCTTGTCCCGCACCATTTAGATTGCTCTTGCCTCCTGACTCCTTCGGCTTTACCCTGCCATATTGTGTGTGTGATGCCTTTCGGAAGTTCGGATCTGCCTTAAACTGTTGTCGTATGTGCTTACGTATGCCTCATTGCTTTGTTTTTGACTTTGATGCTGAGGAAAAAACGTCACAAAAAAAGGTGATGGTTCGGGTCACATGAGTCCTATGCTGCCGAGCCGCCACCACTCTACGGCTCATAAAATCGTTTTTGGGAAGGGAAAATATCTTGCGGTAGTACGAAATATGTGCGCCTAAACCCCTACGCATATACAAGATAGAATAAGTTTATATGTAGGTATGCTGGTATATTCTATGAGCTGTTTTAGCCTTTTTGGTTCCACGCCCCCATTTTTAGTCATCCGGGGCTTTACCATTTCAAACTATGCTATTAAAAGTGCACTTAGGCAAGGAGATTCCATTAATGGATGTGTGAAGTGCGGTAGGTGGTGGCGGCGACAGGGCTGCCAGCATTACAAGTGTATGGTGTGGTATGTATGTGCTTTTTGGCTTTGCTTTGCTAATATTTTGCAATTTTTATGAACGGGAAGGGATCCCTTCCTTTGCCTTTCCGCTTTCTGTTGTCCTTTCCATCATCCTGTCTGTAGTATAGGAATGACATGAAGTGTTTGATGATGGAAAATCTTTTGACAGCGATGACAAGAAATATGCAAAGTTTAGTGTTAATCCCCTTGTTACAAAGAATTTGAAGATTTTATTGATTATCAATGGAAAGCCCATCTGACGGGAAGTGAATTCCATTCCACTAGCTTACAGAAGATTAATTTCTGTCAAACAGCATCGAAGTGGGTGTGTTCGTTGGTTACTTGTCACCAACGACCATTCAGAAACATTCAAGAGCACTTGACAACTGTCAAATGGCACGTGGGATGTGTTCAAACAGTATAGATAAGTTAATTTGACATCTGTCATCGGTCATAATAAATCTTCGACAAAAGCAAACGGAACGGAACTTTAATCAATTTTAAATTGACCCAAATGCACATTTGTCACATCACATCACAATTATTTACAAAAGCATACGAAGGAGCAAAGATGAAAAGGGAATCCACTCCATGATTCACTTAATCTCTTTCAATAACAAATGACACAACATCACACCCACCCTTCAAATGATCACGAAATCGTTGTCAAGCTGAAGCCAAAAACCAAAAAAGAAAAAAAATCCCTCGCAACCTCGTGCGTGCTAATACAAAATCGCGTCACATTTTCGTTCCAGCGATAGATGCTCCTTGCTTACAATGCGCAATCCAATTTAAATAAATAATTAATTTCCTTCAATTAACCGCAAGGGCATAGTTTCCTTCTTTGCTTTTCTTTTTGATTCTCTTTACTTTGACAGATACTTGTAAGCCTGACCAAGGAAACATGTCCCCATGGTAAGCGGAACATGAACAGCGGGACGCTTGACACTGAATGTCGGTTGTCGAGAGAGGGTAACGTTCTTTGGATACATGGCTCTGGTAGTCATAGGTATACACACCCCCGCAAAATGAAAAATCACTATATCACGAGTATAATGAAATGTCGACGTGTGTGCCTAAGGAATGCGAAAAGTCACAGAGGCAAAGGAGAAAGCAAAAAGACTGAAACGACAACCACTCGACCAAATCGAAGATGTAAAGTAGGTAGTTGCTGATGGAGCTTCATCGGGCGATGCAGGCGAGCTCTACAGTGAGTGGCATAAAATGGTAGCGGCGGCGGCATATAGAGTTGAGGGGATATGCGTGTGAGCTGTACTAGCATTATGCGGATGATGTTGATGTTGATGATGACTCTATGTATGCAAGACAGCTTAGTGACGAAGACGATGACGATGGCGACGGCGATCACGACGATGTTTAAACGAACTGTGACGCGACTTGTCTTTTTGTTTTCGTCTCCTCTTTACCTCTTTGTTTTTATACTTAATCAGTTCCTCTATACATGTCCATACATATGAGTGAGCTGATGAGGCACTAGCACTATGTACGGTTGCTTGGCAATTTTCCTCTTCAATGACAAGCGTGAGTTGAATTCAAAACACAAGCCTACTCTATAGTTCGTACATGCACACTCCTATAGTACTCCTCATCGCCGCTCTTTGACAGTGCTCTCTGCCTCCTGTTGTCGCTTCAGTTGCTTGCTCGCCGCCGCCCGGTTGCTCGGCGATATCTTGCTATGGGGTCGTTAGGGGGTTTCAAAAGAAGTGATTAGCTCTCCGCAATGCGATTACACTTGAAAGTTATTAATACTCCACAGGCGCGGCACACACTCTTACTCGTTGCTTCACACCATTGAGGGTGCTTGGCTGCTGCTCGCTACGAGCACGGCCACATCGAAACCAAATACGATATACGATATGTATTTTTAATGCGCATTAACGTTGCGGAAATGGCTTGTTGGTAGCCGTTCGCTTGTTGTTGTTTAGTTTTTTGCTTTAATTTATTTTCAATTCCTCAGTTGCATGTCTTAATCCAGTGTATGTCAACCATTTAAATTGCGATTATTAATTGCTACACCATATGGCGCCAGGGATAGACAGGATGATATGGTGCATGTGTCGGTAACAGCTAGTCAGTCAGTCGATCACCCCCTATTCGAAAGCAACGAAATTCGCAGTCACAATGCAGAGAGATGGGTGACAAATGGACGATTTGTACTTAATGACCTGGAAATATACCCAAAAATAACAATAAATCTCCGAAGGGATGTTGAACCCTCTCGAGGCCGGTTCGGCAAGATCGATCGAAAACAACAATAGGCGAAAGCATGTTGTTCTTTCTATAAAACCAATGATGGGTTCATTACTAGGACACATTGACACTCGTGTTGCTCACTAGTGCCGCAGACGTCTGCTCTCCGAGCTAGGGTAGAATAAAAATTTAAACAAATTGCACACAAAGAAGGAAAAAAGCAAGATGACAAAAGGATTCTATTTCTTTGGTTTTTTTTTTTTATCATCAACCGATTATTTAAGCCTGAGATAGAAATATGGATCCTAATTTAATCCCTAATATCCCCTTTCCAAGTCCCGGAGACAGCGGGGCAGCAGTAGAAACGACCGACGCAGACATTCAACTTGGCAGGAGGGAGTGTCCTGGTATCAAAAAGAGGATGTTCAGCAGTCATATCTCAATGTCAATAGGAAGCGAAGACATTTTTGCTTTCCCCGGTTTTAACGTTGACTACTATACCGAGCATGCAAGATGTTCCCTAGAACCGCCCCGTGTTCCTGTTCACTGCCAGTAGGTTGGGCACGGTCTATGAGTCTCGAATCCGAGTAACGAATAAGTGTATACGAGTGTATGAAGATCGATAATAGCCGTTAATGACAATTCCCATAAATCATTGGGGAGTTTTTTCCTCCCGCCCGTCCGTGCTAGGACACTTTACGCACACAAACACATTTAGTCCGTTTGAATTTTTACTCGCTTACGTAATACAATATAATAAAATCATTTTAATAGAAATATGATAAAAATGCGTAGCGTATGTTATGTGGCGGTAATGTGGTATGCGTGAGGTTGTAGCTCACCGGGAAACCTTGTGTAAAAGTCGAACCGGCGACGGAACTAGACCGACATTAACTATGTAATTAGGCCACGACCTAGGAATTTTTATCACTTTTCCGACGGGTGTTATGGGTGTCAATGACAGCGCGGAGAGACGATGACTTCTTTTCTAGTTGTTGTTGTTTTTTGTTTTTTTTTGATTTTTCGCTCCTCCGACTTTGTTGGTTATTTTGTTCGGTCGGGTATATGTGTATTGTTGTTGACGGGGAATAAATTAATTTTGCTGTTAGGAAGGGAAGAATGATGATAGAAATACAATGTGTTGCGATTTGTCACAGAAAATTGCACTTGGAAGCAATTTGCCTGAATGGCACAATGGAATTGGAGTGATGGTGTTAAGGAAGACGTTGCGTGTGAGAGGAAATTATTCAATTTGCGAACGAAGCAGATCAATTTCGATTTGATTTTTAAGAAAATAATCAATAAATTGTCAGAAAAGTGCGGTTTCTTTCACTATATCATATTAATTGCACCTCAAACGTCAAAGAAATTGACATACTCTGAAAGGAGGATGTAAGTCAGTCAAAATGGTATCAGACCTTAATCTATTCAATATTTTAATACTTTCCGAACATATCCTGACAACCGTCGTTTCTTGGTATCATGCATGCCGTATTTTCACTAAGGGTGGGAATGATTGTTATCATCGTTCTGTTGCGCTCGCCAGTGACCATATACTTGCGGGAATTTTGCTTGTCAATAGAGCCATTCATCCAAAAATGCGCCTCGTTAAAGCTGATTTTTGAGTCAAAATTTGGGTCTACTTCCAAACGACTCCGAAGTCAGGGTATACATTTTGAGCTCCTGGGACAGTTGGATCTTGCAAAGATGCAGGCCCAAGTCGCGACACTAAATTCATCAAATCAAGAACTCGACGAACTCTATTCAGCCCCAAGCTTTGTCCGCGTAATTATTGTAAATCACGAATACTGAGATGGGCAGGATACGTAGAACGAATGGACAGTGGACGAACAGTCAAACGAATAATGAATGGAAAGCTCGTAGGAAAAAGACCGAAAGGAAAGCTGAAAGCTGTGCTGTAGATGGGAAAATAATATAAGGATGAAAGAGATGGGACAGAACAGCGAAACATGTAAGGAACACACTCATAACAGGGAACGTTGGTGGAGGATGGTCAGGCTCTGAACTTCCGAGTTCCAAATGACCGGTAATAAGAATAGTAATAAATATCAATAATTCAAGTTAATGAATTTGGAATGAAGAAAAAAATCACTCACTCCTCGAACAGACCCCTTTTCCTTTTCATTGCACCTCAAACAAATAGTCATACTTTGATAGTCTGATATGTAGTCGGTTAAAATGTTGTCAGACCTTAATCTCTTGGACATTTTAGTTCGTTTCGAACATATCTTGACAATTATCGTTCGTCATACGTGTTAGACGATGTTAGACTCTGTGAACACACCCCTGTACTCTTTCCTATCTATCTCAGGTGATCCGCTGTCAAATCCTACTAATTTCACCGCGTTCCTTACAAACGAAAAGATGCGAAAAAAAATAATTTCGAACTTTATATCGAAAACAACAGATCCGCGTATGAGATTCAAATTAATCGATCGCTTGTCCATCTGGCAGTTTCAAAACTAATCCCAACTACACCACAATACCAAACAAAGAGGGGAAAAAAATTAAATACAACACACCCAGAGCCAATTCGATGATGAATCACTCAGCCGCCAAGCCCTCAAGAGATCACCGTTGCTGCATTTCCCGCAGCATCGATCACTTGTAATTGCTAATGGCTACAGTTTGAATTCCGTTCCAACACCCAAAAATTACAGACACCGACCCGAAACGAATTACTGGAAAACAGAGATACGAGTAGAATATGAACAGATACGAAGCTGCTCACTTAGTCCGAGACTCCCAAGTCGGCAAAAAGTGATCAATCACAAATCCTTGACATTTTCGTCTGCTACTCGACTCGGTGCTATGCGGGGTCGTCGGTATATGGAATATGGAGAAATATGTTTGTTTCCATCACTTGAATGACAAGAACGTACATGGAACATGAATTGTAAATACCACCATCATACGACTGGCACCGTAGCGCAGTATACCCGAGAGTAGAATGGAGCACGAAACCGAACGTACTCGTACTCGTGCACTGTCATGACAACGATGATGATAATGATGATGCGAAGATGTGATGTGTCCCCTATCTGTATTCAAGGCGCCATTTTTCCTTGCTTAAACCACCCACCAAAATGGAGTGTATTAGACCGAACGCCAAGGCATACAAGTGCAAGTTGACTAGTTACAGAAAAAGAAATTCCAGCTGCTCGAGTTGAGTTCTACAGAAATTTATGCAATTGTTGTCAACAGCACATAGTGATTTCGAACAGGAGCAGCAATGCTGTATTTGGCAACACGAATCTGCCATGTTTTCCTTGGTGGATGACACGTTTTATCCTGGTGATGAGATGTGCATGCCAGGATGTCGAATGTGGGTGGTCAGCAGTAGAATTTGAATACCGTTTCGGCGAATCATGTTGTCGGACGGCTTTCATGTACATGTGTTCATTTTCGAGGTAACAGAAGGGTTTAGTTTGTTGTCAGCGTCAAATATCACTTTGATGTTGAGATGACTGCTGAGGTAGGCCCCTGCAGAGTAAATGTCATTCGGTGACAATAACTTGAAACTTAGTAGCCGGCGAGATGTTAGCTTTATATGGGTTGTAGGTTTGACGGTTTCATCCTTACTAAGAAATGGAAGACATCATATGCGGAAGGGAATATCTTGAGGATCAGTGACACAAACGCCAGTTTTTGAAGTCATTAGCATTTGAAATTATGACCAATGATCCACACCGGTACCCGGCGGCCTGTGTGAAACGTAATTAGGTATATGTTCACACCAAGTGACAAGGCAGACGCGACAGACCTTGCTGATCGCATGACGCGATCTGAGAACACCCATTTTCGCTAGCCAGCGAAGATATTTCATGTCATTATCATCCTACCCCGCGGGCCGATTTCAGTGGAATTGCCTCAAAACATGACATCAAACTAAAATCGACACGAAAATTTAACCGCAGTCATCCTGTAAATCCACATATTAGACAAAAGAACGGCACTTTAGGAACACCTGTCAGTTTGACATCAATCATCTGTCAAAATTTGTCTAGGCATCTGTCACTGCTGGCAAGTGAAGAATTTACCAAACATTTGTATAATAGATCAAAAGGCAATTATTAAACGTCATTTGTAGTGCCCTTGCCTTATAATTATCGCGGAATGAGTAACAGATATAATGAAATTCTAATTCCACACCCTCCGGTTAGCTACACTCGTAGATACAAATGTACCATATACGGATGGATGGATAGAGGCAAGTAGACAAAAAAAAAAACAAAAAGAGAAAACCAAGTGCTAAGTCTTTACAGTCAGTTGGCAATTAATCATCTGGGAAAAGGAAGAATCCAATACGTACTCGTACCCAAAATCCCATTAGAACCTACAAACGAAGCAGATACGTACAAAAGTACAAAATGAAGCGAGGAAAAAGCATCTCATTAGTTTGAGTTTTCTGGTTACCATTCGAGAATTAGAGAATTAATAATTATTTTTCAACATTTTTGTTCCAGCATGTGGGCTGGCTATATAACTAGGGCGTGATGGGAAGACGACGGGACAGATCGGACAGATCTCGCATCAGAGTCCGACAGTCTTTGGCTGTCTCGGGTTCGGGGCTAAGACCGAGCAAGCATGGCGTGATTTCGAAATACCACTTTATGTTCGATGCTCTTCGTTACCGGGCGGCGGGAAGCGCGTAGACAGTTTATGGCTCTTTTGGGGGATTTCATCTGAAGACTACGAATTAGGAGTGAAAGAAGAAAGGAGACAACAGATTATTATGATTGTTTTGTGTGGGCTGAATCGCATTATTATGTACTTTATGCTTACATCTCCAAATTTAATTGAAGAAAATTGTCGACAGCATCGCTTGGGCTTTAATTTTGTGTTTTTCTCTTCGTATTTGATGGCTAAGCAAGCGTCTACGGCAGGAATTTATTGTGCGCCCACCCATAAATGGCATAAATGGCGGTTGACTGTATTCAGCGGGGTGATGTCCCGATGCTTTCGATGGGAGAATCGGAGAGAAAACGCCAACGAGCAAGCAATGCCAATCCCAGTCATAAATCACACCACATCGTTGACGCCGTTCAACGTTTATTTATATATTCATTGTCGTGGTCGGTTAGCAGCTCAATTTTTTCATTTTTTTGCTGAATGACATTTTGTGTGTCGCTTCATAATCATCTCTCCGCGTTCACTATACAATACTATCTCATTCCGCCTTTGATCTCGTTTCATTTTGTTATCCGCAGATACGCAATTATATGGCATACAATTGCGCTTCACTTCTACTGTCGGTGTCCGCTGAATAAGGAATTTATTGCAGACAAGCCGAACAACAATCAATTAAACAGAGTCTTGAAATATTTCCTACCTCCCTCGAATCTTTTGTCCGTGGATTGAAAATTAAAAGCCACAAATCAATAGTCGGATATCGAGAGAATGGGATACAAAAATTTCAGTTCATTTAACAGAATTTTATCGATCAATCAAGTTAGGCGAATAATTTCTTGTTGCGTCCCATTCGCCTTTCGATCATCGATTCGTTCGATGTGTACGCTCTGACCACGGGCACCGGATGGAGGTAGATGCGAGATGGAAGGCCTCTTTTCAAGGTCTCCGTTGTAGCAAGAAATTACCTCACGTACGCGCTGAGGCTTTTATTTTTTCTCTCTCATTCATTGGTGATGTACGTCCAGCTTCGCATCACATCGATACTGTCGGAGTTTGTTGTCTTTCTGTCTGTCTTGCGTTATGCGCGGATTGTTGCTAAAAATCACCGCAGGTAGTGAGCAGCAAGCTCCATTCTAGCGGCCATTCAATTTCCTTATACGTAACTCGAAAAGATGTCTGCAATTTAGCTTTTTCGCTCGATGGTATTTGCTCGTCGTTCACTTGCTGATCGGCGTATGTATAGATCTTAGAGAAGAAAATTACTATTTTTGTTTTAAGGTTATCGCGGATGTGTGCATGGAGTACTCACTCACGCATCTAATCGACATACGTATGAACGTAGTCGTGTTGATTCCCAGGCGTTACGGCAATTGCGTTAACCCATAGCCCCATACAGCACGCAAAAGTGTGGAATAAATTGCAATTTTTCCTCGTCTTCATCTGTGCATGGTCGTGATTATGGCCTGCAACACACTTACTCGGATACTCGTTTGTGCGAATACACATTCGAGCAAAAGGAGGTTTTAGAGGTCAACAATCATTATCGTCTCAGCATCTGCATTCTCATCTAGAATCCATGTGGCATCCTCATTTCATGGATGGGTCCGTGGAAAATCTGTAAATCGCATGCGAGTTTTCCTCTGCACCATGGAGTGTTTGATGTAAACACTTTGGCGCTTTCCTTGTCGGAAAATTGTAGAAACAATAGAAAGTTCAGTTTCATTTTGCATCAGTTGTCTGTTGGTTGGTTAGTCTAACGAAGTAAGCGTCGATCTTAACGAGCGCGGCGCAAATCGTGTGTGAGGAGGCATTTGTATGCTTTGGTGCTCGCCATGCTCGCCAACGGCCAAATCGGTGTTGCACACATTTATACATGTTTGTTGTGCCTATTTGTGATGCTGCTGTTGTTGCTGCTACCTTCTGCATTCGACGACGATGATGATGAGAATGATGTGCGACGATGATGATGATGATGCTGATACTGATGATGGCGGTAAAGTCATATGAAATTCCCAATGGAATCTGGATATCCATTCAGTCCTGTTCCATCCGAAAATTGATGTGGATTGATTTATGCGTCGGTATGCTATTTGTTGCTGCTTCAGAGACCGATGCACGCTGAATACAAGCCGTACATATGGAACTATGATGATGGATGGGATGTGGATTGACGATGATTGGATGGTAAAGTGGGTGGATGAAGTACAATCTTGTATGCGTGCTGTTGTGGTTGTGTAGCATAAAGCGATACCGTTTGGGAAATTTAATTTTACATAAATTTAGAGAGTCGAGATGTTTTCTGTTTTTTGCTTTTGTTTTCTTTTTGTGTTTTTTGTGTTCTTTTTTTTGAATTTTTTGTTCTAACATTTAATGGAAAGTCGAATCGTTTTCATCCGAAAGTGGTGATGAATTGAGGGAAAATTCGGAATTGATGAGTTGGTTTAACGGTGGGATATGCAGAGCACGTTGTTGAATCGAAAGAATGTGTGCTGAACAACTAACGATTGCAATTTTTCGAACTTTACTGGTAAATTGGTCGAAATGGGTATTATTTATAGAACTGATTTGAAATGGGAAATTTTTGCTGAATTCGTGCAAATTTCATGAAAATAATTAAAAATACAATTTCCTCCCACGATAAGTGATGTTCTAGCTGAATAGTTGCAAAATAGCTGAAAATGAAACTTTAATTGAGATGAAACCCAATAAAATTTTAGCTGAATATAGTTTTAGTGAGCTGAATTAAGAAAAAAATTGTGGAGATCCTTGTTCTGTATATAATCACAGGTATGATATGCGCTGAATTTAACTTTGAATAAATTAAGTTGAAAATAAAAATGTTCATGTCTCATAACGAGGAAATCAAATTTTATCACACATGAAATGAAAATTCTCTGCTGAATAGGAAAAACATAAGCTCGATACGTGGTTGACCCAGTACTCAGTTTACAGCGAATTTGAATTTAGGAAGTTGGACAGTTTTTGATGGATATCCAGAATTACAAGCTGATGAAGAGTTATATTTTACGTAGTTAACACTGAATTCTGCGAAATATTGCAACGACATTTAATAAAAGTAATATATAAACAAGGACAATAGCAACTGCAGAGTTCTAGCTGTTTCCTCAACGAAATAATTACTCAACCGCTTTACTGAATATGGTGAAATGTATTTCTCCGAAAAGCTAAATGACATTCCCTCTACACGAATATGGATTTCACATTCCTACCAGGATGGTGTACATCCATATAACACATAACGCGACAGAATTTCTTTTCATAGAAACGGCCAGAAACTCATTTAAAAGCAGACAATTCAAGTCTAAAAATAAATTCACGAATTCATGCTCATGGCCCTTTTGTTAAATGGGGCTCTTATGCGTCAATCAGAAATCAGCTGCTGAATAAATCAAGCACGAGCTGAATAAGGATTTGGATGTTTTTCAACTTCGAAACTGTTTCCCCGAAAGTGGCAATTATTGCTTCCTTGGAAAAAAAAGAATGCTAAAATCTTGTTCATATCAAAAATCAGCTAAATGCAAATTCTAACATATAACTGGCGCTGAATACATAAACATAAGCTGGATAAAAATATTATTTTATTCGTATTAAGCGGACTGAAGTTTAGTTTCATATTTTCTAAAAAAATAAGCCGCTGAATACGAGCTGAATACAAATGTTGTCACTCACACTTGTCTAATAGCCATTATCTCGATATATACTCGCCACAGCCCACATGGAAATGAGAGAAATCCGCCATCAAATCCCAATTGTGAAGTAAATTTAATCCTTGAAAATAGTTTTTGATTCTATTCGAATCATATTTTTCATACTCTGACAAACAAAACCATTAAGGGGCAGCGAAAGCCACAACGATGTTGACAATAACCATGCTGACGGCTATTGACTATAGATAGAACGATAGATAAAAAATATCAATTTCCAATAAATTTTGATCAGAAGTTAGGTTGATGGTTGTTGTTTTCGCCTCTTTGGCCGTCTTTAAACTACTGTGAAAGTTTTACTTTACTTACTGACAGTCATGCGGCTTATTACAGTAGTTTATTCGTTCGTCCTTTTCTGCCAGACTTGTTTTTTTGCCATTAGGAATAGAAATAGACCAATATTCTATCTGAAGCTTATGGCAGGGTAAGGTAGTGTGTGTCAGTTCTGTTATTACGTTTCCCGTTGTTAGGATTTTCTTTCAATTTTCTTCGCTGTTTTTTCTTGTTGTAGGTCCGAAGGAAAGACTCAAGGAAGAGATAGAGGATAAAATTGAAGAAAATATTATGATTCAGTTAGAGGTACAGACAGACAAACAGACGGAAAGATAGACAAAAAGGCCTGCACGATGGCCGCTTACCGAAAACAGATACCGAGCAATCCGCCCAAAATTACATTATAATATCCTTGTGACGTAGATTGCGAAATTATATTTTCAGTAAGGAGCACATATGCTTTATTAAACCTTGCATGACGCCAGGCAAGAGAGAGAGAGAGCAAGAAAGATGATAAATAACCATGAAAAAATGTGCACGACAATGATGATGATGATGAGCCTCCTTAAATACCTTTAGACCCCGACAGACGAAACCCGAGGAACGTATACACTCCGCTAAACCTTTACCAAATCCAGCCATACCAACCTGAGTGTGTATATTGCGATGTATCATAAATTACATAAAGCAGGGAGGCCCAAAAGCGTTTTATGATCCCTTTCTATCAAAGTGACAGGTAGAACCATAATTAAATTTTTGAAGCATAAGCAGGAAGCAAGAGAAATAAAAGTGATGGAAGAAAAAAAGGCGATACATAAAGCAATGAGGCTGAAGCAGACGCTTATTGTGTTTGCTCAGGAACCGGTGACAGTTGCCGATTGATGATGTGTTTACGCGGTGAATTTATGGTATGGGCGCGGGGAGCCCGACGAGCGGTGAATTAGCACTGATTTGATTCGCTTCCGAGAAAGGAGCTGATGGAAATCGAATTAGGGCGTTACTTCAAAAGCTATTGTGCGTCAAATGAGAGGGATTCGAGTTAATAAAATATTGACGTCTACACTAAAGCTAGCTGAGTATCAATTTCAGACTCTACAGTGATGGTTGCTGCATCCTTGTTACTTACCAATTAAGGCGAAAAGCAAGCAGCAAACACTAGGAATTTTGAATTATTTTTTTTATTAAAATTCCCCCGAAAGCAGTTGATGTTAAAGTGAAATATTCTACAGCGTCTTGAGCAAAGGTAGCTGCGGCCAACAGGTAGGAGGACGATGGGGAATTATTTATTCAACGTGAAACTGAAAAAGGAAATGGATTTCAAGGCGCGTTTTATTCCATCATAAAACATAAAGCAAAGAAAAGAGAATTACTAAAGAAAAACACATTCAACTTGACAGGTGACGTAGCGTCGTTGACACTTACCGTTGTCGCCACTCGTCGAATTGTGTGAATGCAATGGTAATGTACCTCAATCTTTTTACTTGATTCCCTCTCCAATATCGTGTATCATTGAATTGTTATTATCTGCTGAAGGGGTGTACTTAAATTAGCCATCAATTGTTGTAACAGTCCCGTCGAAATCCCTCAATTCACTCGTTGCAATCCACTTAAACGAGTGTCGAATATAAAACATCCTTAAAACCTCATGAAAACACTTCAAATGGCCAATAAAATTACCCACAAAAAGGGATACAACATACAAGACCTACTGCAGATACCTATACCTAACGACAACACGGGGAAAACCTTTTTACCCATACCCACCGCTTACCTATGGTAGACATATGCAGGTAGATAAACGCATTAAGCCAAATCCTCTTCTCTTTCCAATCTTTCTATTCTTTGTCTTGTCAATTCTATGTGTGCTAGAGACGAGCCGCAACATAAGACGGCGGCCAATATTCCCTTAATGGATTTTTGTTTTTACATCTTCTGCCCAAATTGCCTGTTCTCTCGTAGAGCGCGTACCTTTATTCCCTTTAATTTTCATTGTCTTGTTTGCCTCGTTCGTCTAAAGGTCTTCGTTTTAAGTTCTTGCTATTGTCGGATAACCGTTGCCGTTGTCGTTGACGTTGTCTAGCAATAGTAAGTAAAACGATGCAACAATGCAGAATTGTCTTCGAACAATAGGATGTCCCTCGTTTCGAACACGAAATGAAATAAAGAAGAAAGAGAGAGAAAGTGTGTGACAGGTCAAATTTTTCGTCGGTTTTATGTAACCGGTACCTTTCTGACATTTCAAGAGGGTGCAGTACAACACTGTTGCATCGAAGTCTGTCGTTACTTTGCTTTGATCTAATGTGGGGCAACGTATATAGGACGTTTATGGCAGCATTTAAGATGTCATTTCGAAATGATGCGTGCGAGCGGGATGGAATTGAAATCGATTTGACACATTTCTCGATTTCTGTGAGGATTATTCAAATATTTTTTCGGTCGAAGAACATCGGATTAGGTCGTTCTTCGTTATTGGAACTGCTGTTGGGCAGAAGTGTCAGATTAGAATCTTTCCTGTCGCCCGCCGTATATTGTTTTAAGATATTTAAATACGTTGCCGGACGCTTAGTCATCATCGGATTGATTTGAGCCTATTTCGACCGACGGGACGGGCGGGCATTGATCTGTCAAAGTAGCCATTCAAATGTCAGATAAGGATACTGTAGACTGGCATGTATGTATGTCTGACTCAAGGTTATCTTCGAATACGTAATGAATACTAGACAAGCATTTCGAGAGTGGGAAGGAAAATCTGTTCAGTAACAGTTGAGTGATGGAGATCCTCCCGATTGACGTGGTCTAAACTATTTGTTGCCGTTGTCACAGACTTTATTATCCCACTTCACCTGTTTTCTTTTTGTTCGGTCTTTGCCACAAGTTCACGGTTGAATGAGAAATAAACATGAAAAAAATGTGACATTGGCATTTGACCCAACACATTCGGAACATGCACCTGTCAAGTTCCGTCAGAAGATTCCTATTCTCGACGGCAATTTGCCACCTGTCAACCGAGAATTTCTTGGCTTTTTTTTTCTATTATCCTTGTCTGTTCGGCCTCGTCACCTATCCCCACATGGAGAACATGAGTTTAACATAACATTTCATAAATTCCCAAACATAACCTCACTTCCCGTCATCATTCCTCGGCAACCTGTGAGAAGACAACCAGAAAACAAAAAAAAAAAACAAATGTTTTAGGCCATTTTGCACACACAACCTAATCCCAGTCACACAAACATATTTTCTCTCCTCATCCGAGAAAGAAATTCATTTCAAGGGTAGAGTAAACCGTTGCTCCTTCATGTCAAGCACTCCGACTCCAGTCGCTCGCTGGTTTCTGCTCCAACAGGGAGTTTGAGTAAACAAAGACGGCAGAAAAGAAGCATAAAAAAGTGGCCATCATATTGATTTTTTTCTTTGGTCTACCCTTCTCGTCGCTCGTCTGGAGTACTCCACTGAGTCCAAGTGTTTGTCTTGAAACAATATTTCACCTTTAACTGGTGCTTATGACGGCTATTGGCCTACAGCAGCCCGTATATACCAAAATCTTGCACAGGGATCAGAGAACGTCATATCGTCAGTTTTGACGGAAGATTTTAGACATTTCTCGTGGGGTGTGTTCGAAAAATCGATTTTTTTTCCAACTTCAAAATATGAAAAATAACGAAAGTGAAAGGACTTGTTCACTTATACATACTCATACGTTCCATTCCATTGTGGGAAGAAGAATTCGTGACAAAATGTAGTCAACGTAGGTACAAGTGCGCCATCACAACTCCATGGATAGAACGGGAAGTGACAAGAGTGACAAGGGCAACACAGGTTCTATAAATAAAATAGAAATTATATTTCTCACATCAGGAATGAATTGGGCTCTGAGTTATGGATCCATTCTCTATTATGTATATTGCGCGCAGTGGTGCGCGCGAGCTCAAGGCAATGCTGTTATAAGTAGTTCCACTTCAGTCCTCCACATGTACTCGTACTCTTCGATGGAGTTGTTTGTTCTCTTCGATGCGGTATTCGTTCTTGCTCGACGAGTGTACACCACGACAATTCGAAGCGCCGATGGGTGCTGTAGAACACAATAAGGCGAGACAAGTTGGTTCGGCGACGAGGAGTGGGCTTCCAGAGCGTGTGAATCATTAGAAAAGTTATGACATCTCAATAAATGGCACATTCGATGTTGTTGGGTCATGCTTTTCGGTTGGCGCTCAACGAACTGCTGTCGTACATAGAGTATACGTTGGCAAGGGTACGTTGTAAAATTGTAAAGAAGGAAGAAGAACGATTATTGTGTGTTGATTAAGCGATGAGTCAGTCATGAGGGTAGTGCTGGAATGATTACTGTCACAGTGACAATCTCCTGCTCGACGATGAGGGTGTTTGTTCGATTTTGCTTCGAGTATGAATTGATTGTAAATAAGTGGCACGCAAACAGGAATTGATCAACTCGTGGGAACGACATTCTTTCTTTATGGCTGATGGCTTTATGGCGCTTAAATAAAGATGCCCAGATTGAAGACAAGTTAATTGGGCTTTATTGCTTTTGTTTTGGACTTTTCACATTGGTGGCATTCTTGTTTCTAAAACCCCGGCTACACTGCCGACGTGGTAGACTTATCTTAACCTTTTTACTTTACCATCTTCCTAACTACCTGACATTCTATCCCCCTTTACTCGTTGTCATGGTTTTATTGTAACTTGGCAAGGAATTTGCAAAATCCCTCACTCGCCCAGATATTCAACAAAGAATGAATGAAATGAATAAAGAAAAAAAAAATAGAGCCAAAACCCCTTTAACCCTGCCCCCTTAATTTTGCAAATGGCAACCTGTCAAAAGGGGAACTTGTTTTTTCTCTTTCTCGACTGCTGTTGCACTTTAAGACAGGGTCAACACTATTTTCCAGTTCCTTTTGTTACATCCTTTTGTCTGGAATTGTTTTTCTTTTTTTTTTGTTTCATCTTTACTCTACCCTCAGTCTGGTTGGCCTTTCAAAGAATGCCAGGGATTTTTAAAGAGCGAAGGGAAATTGTTAGTGAAAAAAGGACGAAAACGGAGAAGATAATGGATTTTAACTGATTGTACAGGAGAGTTGTTTGTATCGTCCTTGGAAATGATTTCATTTCCTTCAAGTGGCTTACTGCAACGACGAATTATTAGACTGCACCCGAAAAGATATTTTCGTGCAGAAACGAAATTAAAGTAACAACAATGTAAGAAGGAGCCGAAGACGAAGGATTTTCGCTTTTGTTTCCTTTTTTCGTGGTTCGGCAAATAGTTGACAGTGGATGGCATTATCGTATCTCTATCTGCTTTCCTTTAGCTCTGCTGTCTGTCTTTTTTTTTCTGTTTCACTTTTAACTATGGATCTTCGTCGTGGAGAAGGATGTCTCCTTTTGTGAAGTAGGTGAAATCAACAAAACAAATGAGGAAAGGGACTGAAATTTAATACATTCATCTTGTGTGTCTGTCTTTTGAATTTTCCACAGTCATTTGGTCCTATTTTCTTTTCTTATTTTGACTGATTCCGTCGAGTGGTTTAAGGGATATGACATGATCAGTAGTTGGCTCAAATGGAGACAGGATTACTCCATAGAAAAAATTAAAAAATCGAGATAAGTGGTGTGTTCACGTACAAAAAGTGATGTACCACAAGGTTCCCCAATGACCACTGTCTTATTTAGCTGAAGGAGCCATCAGGAGTGGTCTAAAAAATCTGTAGATTTTGGGTAAGTCGTAATAAAAGGCACTCCTGGAAGGTTTCTTTCAGGTTGTGCGAGGAGCTGGTGTCGTGATAAACATCATCGTCTGTTAAGCCACCTAAAAAACAATCAGCAAAAAATGTGTCTTGTTCCAATTCACTGTTGATGACGGCATGGATCTGATACTAATACTATACTTTGAAGAATTTTGTTGGATCAAGTTTATAAAGAGTTTTTCAATTTGCGCGCGTAGATTTTTGCGGCCTGTGGCAGCCATGTTGTTTTGGTGATCACTGTCTTATCTGTTGTTCATTATTCAGCTATTTATACCAAATCACTATGGCAAATTACACGATTAAGCAGCACGTCCAAGTAATGAAACTTTATTATCAAAATGAGTGATCGTTAGTGCAAACGTTGCGCTCATTTTACGGGAGACGTGGTGGCGCTTCACAGTCTACTCTTCAAAGTTTGGTGGCTATATTTGAGACGTCCAGTTCGGTAATCAATCAGCCAACATTCGTCAGTCAAAGGAACGGAAGATCAGCCGAGAACATCGCCGCGGTCCGTTAAAGTGTACAGCAGAATCCGAAACAGCCAATTCCTCGCCGAGCACAAGAACTCGGCCTTTCGCAAACTTCAACTTGGCGAATTTCACGTAGTAACTTGGGCCTAAGCCGTAGATTCAATTGACCCTGGGATTCGGATCGTTTGGAAGACGACTTCAATTTTGGTCGAAAAATCATCTTTAGCGATGAGGCGTATTTTTGGATGAACAGCTGTGTTAAAAAGTAAAATTGCCGTATATGGGACGACACCAATCCACACGAGGTTCTCCAGGTGTCAACCTGGAAAATGATGTTGGTAAGGCGGCCACCGTAAGGCGCGCTACAGAACGATGATAACCGATATCTTATGGCCCAGATCGAACCATATGGACCTAGACGACATGTGGTTCCAGCATTACGTGCCAAACATTGGACGCCACGATTGACATTCTAGATGAACGATTTTATGTTTAGGTTATCTCTCGGAAAGGTGGCGTAAGTTGGCGATTTTTTGAGTTTGCTAGACTTTTTCTTGTTAGGTTTCCTGAAGTCACAGGTCTATGCGAATAAAACCACAATCGACCGATGTCCTTAAGTTGAACATAAGGACAGGCCACTGCTCAAATTCAGCTGGATCTATGCGAAAGAGTTATTAAAAATTGGACCACTCGGATCTGTGCCACCGTAGAAGTAAAGGCAGGCATTTGAACGACGTTAGATTCATGTACAAAATACGGTGTTCCACAAGGTTCCCTGATGACCACTGTCTTATTTAGATGAAGGAACATTCGAAGGAACATTCTGAGCAAAAATATGTCGTGTTTCACTTCCCTGTTGATGAAGGCATGTCTTTCACAGTAGTGTGATGAAGTATTGTACTTCACCCCACAAAAACATTAAAAAGCGTGGTTTACTGCAAACTTTTTCTTAAGAATTTTGCTGAATTAAGTTTATAGGGCTTGCTGCTGATAAACCGATGTTCATAGGAGCAATACCATTAGCTCTAATTGAGATTTCAACTCCAACGCTAAGAGTAGTAGATTAGAAATAAAAAGACAAACAAATTCATAAAAATGGATTGCTGAACCTCTCTTCAGGGCTCCGCAGTAGCTCTTAGTGACAAGGAGCTTTTCATGCGTCTTTAATGATATGATCCATCGAAATGGCGATTAATTCCAAGTATTTTAGTTTATTTCCTTAAACTTACCCGAGCTTGGGTCGTTCCATGACCCGTTTCTGCTTATTTACTACTTTCTACTTGAGAGGGCTCATAAAAAATCCATTCGTCGGAATGCACGACGAGAACTAAGAGACAATTCAGAGAGCCATACTGCCGTACTAGACGCATTTCGGCGAGGATTGTGTGGTTAGGGTGTGGACGAAATCCCTTTTGTATTTTTCCCGTGATTTAATTTCACTAACGGGTCATAAAGATGCTGCTGATGGTGAGAAATACCAAAAATATATCGGACCTTTTCTCCGGTTTTATGCTGAATCACCACCCTCGAAAAAAAAGCAGGACTTTGAGGCTTGCCCAAGAAATCCAATGCTCAAGATGGAGTGAAGGAGTGAAAAGCGATTAAACGAAGAAAGTAAAAGTGTAGATACAGATAGAAAAGCTATTAAAAATCCTTCTCATTTCTTCTCCGACCCAAAGAATATCGTGCAAGATTAAGCAACATTTTTTATGGACACACCGCGTGCATACACACCTAACGCTTCGGTCATAAAATACAAGAAACACCGTCATCAGCAGAGGAACAGCAGTGACTTGTTTTGCTATTTCTTCATTTATTGCATAGATAAGCACGTTGTACCTTCTTGATTTGATTTAAGTCGAACGAAGCAAATGGAAAAAGCAATTCAACGCAAATACTAAAAAAAAAAAGGATTTGACAAGGAACGCCATTCGACCTTGAGAATAAGAGCGAGAAACCTAAAGCAAACAACATTCAAACCAGATGGCCTCTCATCGGTGAATCTTAGATATCAACACGAGGGAAAGCAAGATTCCAAGTTACCAGGTCACCATGCCCAGGTAGGATGGTAGGTGTTTCCTGTTTTTTTTTTCTTCTCTTTTGTTTAGAGTACGAGTACCTGCAGCAAGGTTGATCGTCCCTTTCGATACGAACGAGCACAGGAAGCGATGCGAACGAGAAAGAAATTTTATGAGGTGTGAAGTACATGGCGGAATATACTTGAAATTAAATTTAATCGCAAAGAATCTTCTTCGCCTCTCGCTTCGTATCGTTTCTATTCTTTTACGATGGCGGCCTCCCTTCCGCCCATTTATCAGACTTGTTTCCCGCGCGCTACCCTCCATGCTATCAGTATCTGCTGCGTTCAGATTTTGCAGCAGTCTAATTTTATTTCACATTTTTAATGGCCATGAACGCAAATAGATACTCGTAGATACGTATTGTAAGACGTACAGATGTAAATAGAGAGCTCCTCACTCGTTACCCGATGGTGTTCGTTGATGGCGATGTTGATGATGACGGCTTGTGTGATGGTTTTTCTATAATTTTTTTTTCACTATAGACGAAAACATAGCGCCGCAAAATTGATTGTTTTCCGGTCGTGGCGTTAAACACTCTCGGGGATTGGACGTTAAAATTGCGAAACTGTTAAGCATTAGAGAGTGTTTTCGGGGTTAATTTTAGGAACTGGAAAGGAGTTTATTTTCGGAGATTAACAGCATTTTACGCAGCACTAGCAGAAGTAGCGGGTATTTATGCTTCCGGCGTGATTGGTACGGTACGTTCGGACTATATCTGTTGTTGATTGTTAAATCGCTCTGATTCAAACGATTTTACGAATTTTTCTATTTTCGCTCGCGTTTACAAATTGACTGACAAAATAAACACTTGCCTAGTGCTCTAGGAGGATTCTTAAATTTTCATGGATTTCCGAAAAAAAAATAAAAATATTATTTGCACGAAACGCAATTGGGCATGAGTCACTGTACACAGGTATTCTAAACTCATGCATCGATTGATGTAAACCATTCGTGAAATTAATTTTATTTGTTTCGCATTGATTATTCATCGATTCGGTATGCTGTGGGTTCGTTTCCAGTTTTTTACTGGAAATGGAATAATATGTCAGACGAGAACTGTCAATATTTGACATATTGCCTACATCTTAGTTAAAGTTTCGATTAGAAACCTTGCAATAAAACTTTCCAGCCAGTAGGTACGATACATGCTTTTGACAATATTGACATTCGGATAAGTACCCACTATCACTTATCCATGCCTTGTGTCATGTTGGCTTCTGATATTTGCACTCAAACTTGCCAATGTCAACATTGACAATCGACTGAGTGGGCGTGTGACAGCTACAACGTAAACAAACTAAACTTCTTTCACATTTTGAATTTTTATGGATGTCTGGGAACTACAGAAAGTGAATTACAAATTCTCATCGAAAATAAATGTCCTTTTTACTGTCCCTTAGTCATACTTAGGGTTTGGGATAGTAATTTAACAGACAAAAATAAAAAAACATTTTTTATCGAATTCCGTGAAAGCATTAACCAAAAGGTGCATCGAATGGCTTTAGTCCATTAAATATGCGCATTAACGATATTAAGAGCAATTTTACGGTCAATTCGCACGTTTTTGGGGTGCCACGGTGCAATTAACGAATACATTTCGACTGAGTGTGCCTATAAATAAAATTATCCCATTTAGGACATTGCCTTAAGTGAATGGCAACTACCAGCAGGCTGGCAATAAATTTAATTTTTTTTTTTAATTAAGCCTCAACCCTATTACCGTACTCGTATAAGGAAAAAAAAGTCAAAAACGAAAACAATCAAACGGCAACGAGATAAATTCGAGATACATAAACGAAAGGGATAAATTGTATCCCATATGATCCTTTTATGCATCCGTTTTATACCCTCACATTGTCGTTGTGATTTTGAAGATTTGTCTTGATTCCTTTGGATTCCCTGAGATTCACTTTTATGATTTCAAGATTTCCACATTCGAGTAAGAAGCTAAGCAAATTCAAAACACACTCAACGAGTGAGGGGAATAAATTCAAAATAGAAGGGTTTCCATTTTATCCATGCAATTGTCCTTAATCAGGTCATTCTTATTGAATTTATAGATGAGATTTGCGTAACTACGAACGTTTTATGTCAGCATATAGTACATACAGAAATCAAGGATACATCATTCGGTTGATTGGATTTCTGCTAAACAATAGTTGTCTTTCGAATACTATGTCATGATAAGGCGACCCTACAGGGTTAAGTCATCCTGAGAGAAAATAATTCTGAAAATAGGCTTGAAGATATAGACCCAAGTGAGTTTTCCTAAACTGTTTTCTGTGAAGTCGGGGCACTGGGCTTGATGGGAGTGAATCATTTATAGCTAACTACTGATGTTAAATGGATTACGTTAGTTTATCGGATTTAATTAGATTAGAAAATATAGGTTTTTGACATGATTTTTTAAGACAGGTCGTCAGTCAAGGAGTCGAAGGTCGTATCAGATGCCAAGTTTTTTTCAAAAGGTTCTCAGTAAATTCACCTTTTCAATTAATGTAGTCGAAAGGTCGAAAGGCATAGTCTTAAGAATGCTCTGTAAGGCCTGGGCTTAAGTATTTCTGCCTAGAATAAGATACCTTTATGTAGATATAAGAGAAACAAAAATGCCTTCAAAATAAAAATAATACATAAAACAAGCAATTCCAGGCAATAACACAATTTCCTTGATTTTTTTTAGTGGCCATTTGAAACTCGGAAGTTCAGAGCTCGCTTGACAACCTTCGCGAGAGTCACTCTCGTGAGTGTTACTTCCATGTTTTATTGTTCTTTTCCACATCTTCTAGGTCTTCCTGGGGATTTTTCCCTTGGGTTTTCCAGTCATTGTTCTTTCGACTGCTCGTCCACTGTCCATTCGTTCCACATGTCTTACCCATTTTATTACCAAAAAAAAAATCGATGGGGCTAAATAGAGCTCCTCGAGTTTTTGATTGTGTAGATTTCCCCATTCATTTGATTTTCATCCCGTTTTTCATTTTCATTCTTCTTATTTAGAGACCAAGTGTCTCTGGTATTATTATTGTATAACACGTGATTTTTTAAGCGTTTGGTTTTCAATTGTCAATAAATCACAGGAAAATTTCGAAAGTTTGTACAATCTTAATTTGAGTTGACGAATTATTGTTTGCCATATACTTTTTGAAGATTATGTAATTTAAAAGTTAATCACGGCAACGTTTTAAGTGATCCGTACTGTAAGTCCAATTTTGTGTCACATTTTCGATCATGTTGGTTGGTATCTAGCTAACTAATAACAAATGTAATGCTCTCTTCCAAGACTGCAATTGACGCTTTCTTGGCACAGACGAGTGATTTTACGTTTCGCAATAAAAAAAATAGTCTAAGGGCACCAAATCGCATAATTTGGCTGATCAACCGGTCCAAAATGCGAGATCAATTGCTCATCGAACTCATTTAAAAATTGGTCGACCGATTCGCGTGCTCTGGCATCTAGCGCCGTCTTGCTGAAACCACATGTCGGCCAGGTATAACTCTTATATTTAGGCAAAAAAAAAAAGTTTGAAATCATTAAACGATAACGGACGCCAACGTCGACGAAAGTGCAAATTATGGTCTTCATTACCTCTGGCGTAGACAGCAGCAAAATATTTCTCTGTACAGACTCGTCGCATTTAGGTAGGTGACTTGATTACCAATAGCGTGAAATTGGTGCGAAATTTTATCACTATGGTTTTAATTGGTTGGCGAAAAACATTTTTCACAGGGCATTAACTTTGATAATAAAATTAATAGTTTATAAATATTATTTGGGTGAAAGTCTTTTCACGAAATTGCAATGCCAACTGAGCAAGGTCGACTTAATTTTATGGCAGGAATCATGCGAGATTTGTCAAAAATATAACAGTGAAAAACCAAACAGTACAAAAATCTTCCTTTAGTTTCATATAGGTAATTATGGATTTTTACATTGCTGGGCAAAAAAGCTGTCTCCAACGTGAGGAAACACATGTTGCCCATATCAACCTCTTATTTATTTCGATCTTTATGTTCAAGATATCTGAATTCGTCCACTTATATAATGTTTATCGACTAAAGTCAGTTGTGAGGTTTGAATCGATCGAAGTCAGCCAGAGACCATTTAGTTATCTGATTTTCTCTTCATTTACTTTTAAACCTACTTCCTTTCCTGCTATTTTTCGCGGATATATGCTAAACCTTCCTTTTTACTAATTTAAAATTGCATTTCTTTGGTATTTATTTATGGGCAATCAGCTTAAGGAGGGTCGACAATTTGGTTATTTCGATGGATATCAAATTTTAAAACTTATTTAACAAGCCATTTAACAGAGTAGCCCATAACTGGTGTGTTGCATAAGAATAAGTGGCAAGCAGGTCACGACTTTTGAAATCTTTTAAACTAAGTTTATTATTCAAACGTCACAATTATTCAAAATAATATTTTTGGTATGAAGGACTTGTCAGACGACAAAGTTGAACTTTTTTCTTTGCTCACTAGTTGGAGTTAATTTGTTTGTTGCTTCATACAAAATTTATAGCTCTTGAATACAGTTCTTTTAACATTTTAAGGATTTTTTTTTTAAACATGCTACTAGAACTAATTGGGAGTTCGTTGACTCGACTCGACTTTATACTCCTTCAAGGATCTCAGAATTTCTTAAGGCTCTTTCTGTCTTCTTTTGTTGGGTTTGACAATGGAAATGTAGTTCTTATCAAGGTAACCCTAAAACCTTCTGGTAAAGTCTCCCAACAATTAATTTTGTTTTTTCGATATCCAAATTATTTGTGCAGGGTGTCGCTCTTTATTACGCTCGCTCAGTTTTGGTAATTAAAATGTTAATCAAATGTTGTTTTTTTTTTTTTATATAATTCGTGCAGGTTCAAGAGTGTACGCTCTTATGGGTGCAGATGGTTTGTGTCGAAGACGTTCGTCCGGGGGTGGTTGCCGTAGATAGGATTTGAGAGATTCGACTGAATTTGCGTTGGTTGTAGTTCACAGTAAATCTTTTGTTTCCATATCATTAAGGTGTTATATTGGAAATGCGCACACAGAGTATGAATTTCGAAGTTATCTTATGCTGCGAGTGTTATGCCTTCGTCAGCGCTTTTTGATCATCTCTCATTCACAACTGATGTTGTTGCACAATTTTTCCGTATAGGAATTGTTCTTGACTATGGGCGGACTTGAACTACATACCTTCGGCTCAACAGTTGGTGATGATTACCATTGCACCACGCCCACCCCATCCCCCCGCCCCCTCAAATGTCCCACTTTCTAAACGGCAAATTGACTGGTAATCACTTACCATTTCCATCTAGCGTCTGTGACACTAGTTAACACAAAAGTGAAGTCTATACTTTTATTACTTTTTTTAGGCTAAATGGCTTTTAGCAATGAAGCTAAATTTGTGTCGGATGGATTTGTCAACAATATTGTCGCACCTGAGAGAAGGAATCCCATTCCATGCACAAAAATTAAGTCTTTGGTGTGATTTTTGAGTCCTTAAAAATATTGATGTTTAAATTAAGGCTTGTAGATGTGCTCGTGGTAGGCATTTAAATGCTATTTTTCACATATAATTTTAAAGAGACATATTTTTGAGAGCTATAAAAACAAATTCAACGTTCAAAATTTAAAGGACCTCCGTCAATACTATTGTATAATAACCGGTTTGACCTTCTGTGCTATTGCAAAGCTCCTAAAAGATGCGAAAAAAACGTAATATTTTAGACTAGAATATTGAAGGGACTACGTGTACAAGATATCAGATCTTACTAAAGTAAATCAGCCGTTTCTTTCAGGACAATGGCAAAGTAAGAAATTGCAGCTAAAAATATGAGAGCAGTTTAGGTAAGACTGTACGAAAAGAAAACCAGCCCAGATCAGGATTTATACGCAATGATAACGGAGAGCTCCTTTGCTCCTTTCAAACAACGAAAGAGTTTTAACCCAATGGAAGAAATCTTTCGTTAATCTGCTTAATGTATATGGAGAGCTAGCAGCAATGAAAAAAGAAAGCATTTCATCGATTTAATCGGAATTAATAAAATATGCTAAAAAGAAATTAAGAGAGAAGTTACATGGGCTCATCAAGTTGCACTCACGAGGAATGGGGAAAGGGAAAAGGATGACCGAATACAATGCAACAATTTCCGGAGAATATCATTGCTACCAAATTTGTAAAAGATATTGTCAAATAATCTCTTAAAGAGTATTAATTGAAGACTGCCAGTGTGACTTCCGAAAAAACCGCTTAACGAGTGAGAAGATTGTCATTATACGACAGCTTTTAGAAGAAATATGGGATTTTCTGAACCAGTCCAATAACTATTCGCAGATTTTTAAAGGGCGTATGACTCCATAGACCGATTGAAAGTATATCATGTCCTTGTAAGTCTGGGAATCCTAACGGGAAACAAAAGAAGAATTAAACTAGGAAAAACCTTATCTGAAACTTCCGCAACACGTACAGTATTAAATGAGTGAGACGTCTTGTCACCCGTTGTTTCTAATTTGGTGTTGGAATACGTAATGAGATTCCTTCATGAAAACAATAGTTAGGTGAATAAGCTTTAATGAGATCACATCAGTTCTAGCTTACGCCGACGATCTAGGCCTTCTTGGAAATGAAAGGAAAGGAAGTAACTATGTAGAAGTAAATGAAGAGACAGCGAAATATGGTCACTGACTGACTTGCATTGAATCAAAGCTGTCACTTAGATCTTAAGGAGGAGGGAATGGAGAAAACTACACAATCAAGAACTCGAGGATCTTATTCAGCAACATACATTGTTCGAGTAATGGAATCCCGAAGACTATATAGTCTATAGACGATTTCGACAAATATTTCATTCCATCACTAGCTTTTAAATAGCTTGTAAATAAAAATAAAAATATAAAAATATTCATAAAAATCATGCGTTTTTATGTTAACCTCAAATAACACCTCTGTTGGATGACCTTATTTTGTCATGGAGTTCTACACTCTACAGCAAAAATTGGACTTTCTCAAGGAAAAATACTGCCCTGAATGCCTGAGCGAGGAGACTTTGCGTTTTAAACTCATCTAGCTCCATACTTCCCATAAAATTTGAAAACACGATTCCAAGTCCAAGGACTATCTGAAACAAGGCCATATTTTTAGGCAAATACCTGCCTTAGTTTCGTTTTACATGGTTTTCTATTTTAAAACAAACACACCTTTAGCAACTTTTTAGGATCGCTCAATATGAAAGCGATAGCCAAGGCTTATATTTTAACAGTGGAAGTTCACAAATGAGTAATGTTTGGAAGTCATTAAAAACTACTAACTACCGGAATTCTGAGCCGGTGGTCGCAACTTTCATAACAGTCGTCTCACCAGAGAGGCTTTGAATGCTATAGTTGATAAATTTGATTTGACATATTCACTACTGAATACCGAAAATATCGCAGCCGTAAGTGGTTCAATTTAAAATGAGTCAAATTATTCGACATCACGCCGTTCACAGGAATTGGGAATTTCTCTGTCGACATTGTGGCGAATATTGAGTAAAGAACTCAAGAACTATAGCCTCTTTGAAGCTCCGAAACTGATCCGATTGGGCTTTGTAAAAATTTGAAGAAAATCTTGGATTTCATTGAAAAAACATTAACAGCCAACGTTGGATGGAAGGACGATATACGGAGGGTCATAGAAGAAATGGAATCAACGAAACATAAAAAGACAAAAAATCATGGCAGGGAGACTTGGCGAATGGTTGTCAATGAGACTGTGAACTTTAGAGCTCCAAATGGCCGGTAAATAAAATAGTAATAAAAATATTTTTATAAAAATAAAAACACGAGTATCAAAGTTATGAAATTTTATCTAAACAAAAGGAATTGAAGGGTTTTAGGGTTTTGAGTTGAATTTATTTAAATTAACGTCTCTTTGGTGATTTTTATATTTAAAAAAAAAGTTGAGCATTTAAAAAAACAAAATACATCAAGCCAGCTGGAGTTTGTTTAGAGCGTAAAATAGACAGCTAAAAAGATACGCGGGAAACGACAATGGAAGCTCCAATTTAACGTTTGGCGTCTGGCGCCTAAACATTTTAATTTCTTAATTCAAGACTGAAAGTTATAAAAGGCCGCCTGTAAAATCGGAAGCACAAACGTACGCAGTCATTTATGAAAAAAGGCATAAACCGATCTTAAAATAATTTTATGAAGATGATAAAAATTACTGCGTGGACTTGGCGTACCTGATTAGGTATGTTTCCTAAGTTTTTAAAAAAAAAAATTTCTTAGCTTTGTTCCTTTTTTCCTCTAGTCAATATATGTTAATCAGGCTAGTAAGTATTTTAAGTTATTGTAGTTAATTAAGTTTCAAACATTCTAGCATAAGCAAAATAAAATAAAAATGCATTTTAAATAACAATAAAATAAAAAATTAATTTTAAACATTTTTTTAATGTATAATTTCAAAATGTGTTGTTCTCGATAGTTATGTCGGTAAAAAATTCTTCTGTACGATAGAGAAAAATTGAATGAGCGATTTTAAAATTTTAATTCCATTGTCTTTTATTTATTTTAAGAAAAAAATAATTTTACAAACTTTTTAAAGCCCTTAAAAAGAAAAAAAAGTATAATGCGTGAAACATTATGCATTACACAGTTATTAAAATACGTAGAGGGTCGTGGGCAACTATAGGCATCCATTAATCAAAAATGCCTCAAATCATTCTGATGAAATTTGATAGCCTTGCATTATGACTAATAGAGTTTAAGCGGAAGAGAGATTGAAACGGCCACCAAACTTCCTGTAGAATAAAATTCAAGGCTTGTGTACGCATGACGTAAAAATAATTTGATGGATTCTAATAAAAATTTTCAGTTTTCTTTTTACAGCAAACCTACGGTCATCAGCCAGCACCTGCACTATGTTACTAATCTGTCGCTAATGGAAGTTGTACAATTAAAGCCAACAAGACGCTCCCTCGTGTCCCCAATAAAACTCAGGGCTCTACTGCGAATCTATATTATTATCCGGATTGCCCTGAAACAAATGCGACTTCTATGGCTCGCAATAAAATCCAAATCGACTGCCTAACTGAACGTTACTCAATCACTCTTTTAAAATATTTTCCACCAATAAAACCAACAAAAACAAAAAAGAACATAATTAAACGCAATTGCTAATGATTAAATGATTGTAGCCTGTATTAATGACAAGCAAGAATACAATTAACATTAAATCCTACAAACTGTGCGTTGCATTGAAGGCGACCGCAGGTTTGTGGTTCAAAAGACCGCAAACGTATCGTTGATTCATTTTACTGACATTTAAATCACCAAGAGCTTTAAAGTGAAATAGACACCCTTAGATCGTCTAGCCATAGGACTCTGGTCTAATCAATAATTAAAGCTAAATGCCCATTGTCAAGGGACGAGCAAGAAAGAAAAAAAACCCAAAAAGATCTCAAATGACCAGGGCACGTGTAATCCATAATCGAATGCCTCGACCTCGACCCTTCGTCCAATAATTAATCGGAAAAGTCTATAATTATCTCCGACGTTTCAAAAAAAAAAAAAAAATCAAAAAGAAAACCCATAAAAGGCAGTTAAAACGAAAAACACATTCCATGGCCGTGTAATGAAACAGAGTGTTCCGGAATTAGTGCAATTCGTGGAACAGCCTAATAGGCAAATCAAAGTCATCGGCAAAGTGAATATGGCCGGATTCAACCGAAACCAATCGAAGTGAAATTGTTTTTCCTTCCCATCCATGCAGATTTTGTTGTTTGGCAGCAGAAACAATACAAACACGAGGTACGAGTATGTACATATGTATGTATATAAGTGCCTAGGTTGTATGAAATTAAAACTTGCCTCCTCTGCCATGTGTACTGCCAAGTGGCGTTGTCCTAGTATCCCTGTCGCTGGCACGTTGCTGCAAGTGTTGATATTCGTAATCGTAATGTTGTGGTTGCTGTACAATACCCCGTAAGACTCCATTATTATCGCGGCAATCAAGTGTCGTTTCGTATTCATAAGGATTCATATTTTTTATTGTATACGCGTGGTTTAACTATGAATCGCAGGACATTCGTGAGAATTGTTTTTACTACGGTCGATGAAGATACTCGAGTGGTGGTATTCCTCGTTGACGGATTGCGGTTTGTTATTGTTGATGGAAAATTAAGATAAAAAATCCAAAAACATAAAAAATACAACGTATCCACAGCGGGAAACATAAAAGTGATTTTTGAATTAAAATCAAGGACCCGGATGAAGACGACGACAGTGACTACTTATATGTACGTCTGCCAATTATCCTCAATTTTTTTTTCTTTTATTTATTTTCTTGTATTCCGTTTTTAAATTTATTTTCTGTTTTATTCCGATGACTCGCGAATGGTATCGATCATCGGTGATCTTGTCACATGGCTATGTTATCCTTCGCGATTGGTCGTAAACATTTTTCTCGCCTCCCACTCACTTGAATTCGATTTTTCTTTCTCTTAATTTAATTTTTCTCATTTGACTATCGACACACATTCCACTTACGAATCGACTTCCACGAAATGGGAAAAATCAAGAGAAACTCAAAAAAAAAAAACAAAGATAAAATCAAAAAAAGGAAAAAAAAACTAAAAAGAAATCCCTGCGAGGACTCTTCGAGTTTTCATACGACACTTGCTATCCGAACAGCAATACACACAACAAATGTGACATCAGAGCACTTGTCGAAAGAAAAGGCAAAAAAAATTTTTTTATTTTGAAAATTACGCGCTACGCATTCAATCCGCAACAAAACGTTCTTTACACGACAGAGCGACGTACCAGACTAATATTTTGATTTCGATTTGGCCGTGTGTACACTGACACTCTACCGCATACACAACATGCAGCCTGCGATGTTGTATGGATGTTGACGACGATGACGATGTTGATGATGAAGACGATGGTAGGCAAGAAGGCAACCGCACGTATTGCAGAGGGGGCTGGTTGATTGGTTGGACTTGACGAAAAACAATCAACTAACCATCGACTTACTCGCTCGTTACTTTGTGTCCGCCACTTGGCGTTGACTCGTGCTATCCCTTTCATGGCGGAGTTTTATGTGTTATTCTCTCGCTCTCCGTGGTCGGGGAGATATATCTGAACGAAGGAATTTTCTTTTATCCTCTCTCAGCGGTGTGTGTTGCTATACATTTTATGCCATTTTTTTTTGTGTTTATTGGTTGTATACAATGTTGCAGAAGGGCGCATGCTTGACGAGGATTCCCGACCGAAGGGATGTCTTGGAAAATCCTTCGTTATAGTTCTTTTCCTCATTTTTTTTTTGTATGTTTTGTGAGTTGTTTTCTGAAAGGGCTTTCGGCTGCCCCTGGCGAGCGTGCATTCTCTCGCTCTCACTGAGTTTTCGTTGATTATGTAATGAAAGCTTTAAAAATTTCCCATTTGACTTTAGTCGTTTTTCCTCTCCCTTCGAAAACCCTTAGGGACGCCATCATAACCTAGCACTGACCCCATTTACACAGGCAACAACAACGATGACGACGCGTATCCATGTATCCTTCATCTTCGTTGCCCATATGGTGGTGTATAACTCTCGATAGATGAACTGGAGGGCGCTCGATGATGGACACTCTCTGTTTTGGAGGAATGAAATGAAACAGAAGTTTAAGGAAACAACGACGGGGTAGGACGAAAGAGGATATTTTCGGGGGGGTTGGTTGCCCCGGACAGAGTGTGATTGCCATTTACTGGGAGAGGAATTCCACAGAAACAGGTCACCTTTGTTAAAGGGATGCGAGGGTGTGTCGTCCCGTCCGGCTTTTATATGTAAGTCAGATGTGTGAAGTCCGTTTGCTTCATTTTTTTTTCTTTCTCGTTGGATTATTATTATTAATTTCAGTGGATCGTCAAGAGCATAGCTGGGAATGATGTTCAGTGTGGTTTTTGTCAGTTGTTTACGGGTGGAAGATGGTTTTCGTTCGACTGGTATGGTATTAATGTGATTAGTGAGCATGGGATCTGGATCATGTCTGGACGGAGGAGGGTTAGCAGACGAAATTTCCGGGAGATTCTATGCAGGACATGGAGGAGGCAATCACTTACGGTAATCGAGTTGATGTGACAGTAAACAGATAAGCCTGGTTATTAGTATTCTTCCAGCTAGCCGGAGGTGACGCCGGGAAAAAGAAACGAACATGGCTTTGAGGGGTCAGTATAAAGTGGTTTTAAGCTGTTCAAAGCTCAGAGCGAGCGACTGAGGTATACACTGATACGGCGCTGTACTCATCAGGCTCCTTTTATGCTAGTAGGTTTCATGGTGTTTTATTACCCGAGACACCTCTCGGGTGTCCTCTCTACCGCTCACTCACAAATTTCACCCCCATAAACAAAAATTGAAAATTTCCCTTAGGTCTTAAGGGTTTTCGTGTTAAATTTCATCTTCAACCTTTAACCTGTCAGGAAGTGCAAGGAGTCGACAACAAAGAGCTTCACTATCCATTCCTGTTACTACATCCCGCAGCCATTCGTAATTAAATCCATACTCCTGCGAAAATACCCAGCTCCTGGAATGGATTGTGTTTCTTCTAAGATATTTTAATAAAATATATTCGTATTCCCACGAAAGCAGCACTTAAATGTTGCTCTAAATCCTTTCATATTACGCCCGAAACCATTTCCGTCTTTCCATCAAGTTACACCCAGCAACAACCCTTTGATAAATCACTACACATTTTCAAACCTTAACATTTGTATAGGAAACCATAACCATGCAACCAATCTCGTCATAACGTCCTCCACAAATACATAAACCGCGTTTTTAATATCAAAAACGGAACCATAAACTAAACATAAACTAAAAAGCAATAAACGACCAAAACGAGTCGTAAAACTCTGTTTTGTTCGAAAATGAGTATTTTGAATCCGAAACGGACGACTGGATGATTCAGTTACAAAAACAGAAGAAAAAAAAAAACCTTAAAGCTAGCGACTATTTCCCGTACGGAAACTTTACCTCATCATCCAATAAAAATTAAAAATCGCTTAAAAACACGCGTTCTACGAATAAAACTAAATATTTCGTAACACATGGCATCGCATTTCGGATTTCGGATTTATTTTTATCAAACTTAGAACATCCTCTCCACAAATCCATCAACACGGATAAACGAGAATGCATTTATCTATTCGTCGATCACGGATTCTCCGTTTTCATTTCCATTTCGAGTCGATACTCGTGCATCCCCTACGAAGGCGTCTTTGAAGGAAAAAAAAACCTGTCATCACTTCGATGACATTAACACGAGTGCATAAGACTCTCAACCTCGCGAGTGTATCCTGCGAGAAACGATTTATTAGCATGTTAGAAAACCGCGTCATTTTCAAAGCAGTCATGAGCATCACCCATCACTCCGGCCACAAAACGAACGAAAGTGTATTACCGACAGTGATGACTGTGCGTAGATTGGCGCACGAGCATGGATGCAATGCGCGCTCGTCATTTACCATAATTCATTTAACACCATTCGATGGTGGTTAATTGGTCTTGGCAAGTATCTCTCATAACAAAAAGGAAGAAGAAAGGAAAACCAGTGTAAACGTGTGTCGTTCTTCACTCAATGACAGATAAAACGTCCCTCCGTGCTCGGTGATTTATAAATCAGTCGTGGATCTATCTAAATTGTTTCGGAGACAAATTGTCTTTGCAGAGCCCATCAAATGTAATCGATACCGACAGGCATTTCAATCTGTGGCGGGTAGAGCGGGTGGTTATCCCCAGCAATAACTGCGATAAGATACGCGAACAAAGGATATTAAACAGGATACCAGAGGTTTATTGCAACATTTCTTCGCTGATCGGGAATGTCATGAGAAATTATTTTCTTCCATCGACCGGGATGGAGGGTAATACACCACTGTGTCGGTGGATATACGTCCAAACGGCATAGGTTTAACCTCTCAGTTAGATTCATTTTCCATTTCCTTAACCAGGCGAACAATGAGAGTGGAGAGTTTTCTTTTTCGCTTCTTCTTCGAATTCCCATCCATTGAACAATCAAAGGAAAAGACGAATGGCATTGAGCTCGGAGGAGGGGAAACAATTCAAAGGATACCCAGGACATCAGGTGTTGTATGTGAGAAGGAGAGAGCCAGGGGGATGCGAGAAAAGGCAACCTTAAAAGACCTGAAGAAAGGATACTCGCTGTTGAAGCTTTTTGTGGAATTACATTCGGAGTTGGTGTGGAGTTGAAATAGCAATACCTTTTCCATACGGATGCTGGAACATAGCTCGAGTGTATATCGCCAGATATATTGTACATCCTCGCTCAATCCTTAATTCAACACAATGTCAGGAGCAGTGGCGGTGGTGGTTTGCACACAAAACCATTGACGACGACTGTGTAAACTTACTGCATGGTGCTGAGACACCTTGCCATCCTTCCGTGGGGTATATGCGTCGGCTTTTAACCAAAGATGAAGACGGTGAAGTCAGCAGCTTACAACAAAAAAATAAAAATGAGAAGAAAATGCAAATACACACAAGGATAAAGATGTGACTCGATGACGATGCCGACGAACACGACAAGCACGATGAAGACGACGATGGCGATAGCGATGGCGATGGCAATGGCGGTGGCAATAGCGACGACGACAACATAACCAGGTGGCTGTTGGCAGACTTAACCCCATTTCACCCAATAATATACAGTTGTATCTTAAAGACTTAAACCTCACACTGCACGCCATGCACATCCTTCCGTCCTCCCTCTCTTTCCCTCTCCCTCAGTTGCTTACTGTCTGTCATTTATAAAAAAAAGGACTTTTAAATTAATTCCATTGTCTTAATATAGGTTGTTGTTTTCAAGTGTTAGAAAATCACCAGGGACGTTTGGTTTTTTTTTCTCTCCTATTGTTTTTTATCTCGCCTTCCTTCCTTATCCTTTTAATCTTAACAACAACCGAAGAAATAACAGAAATAGGACGAGAGAAAAAAAAAAAAAGGAAACAGAATGACGATTACAAAAGATTCGTTAATTAATTGATCAACGGCGCTTTCAAAAGGGATTTGCTTACATTTCAAACAGGATAATTGAATATTTATTAGGAAGTCTTTAGGGATTTGATAGGAATAGGAATAGGAAGTCCTTGCTGGCAAAATTTGCATTGCCGATGTGTATCTGAAATGAAGGATTTACACTTTCGGGAACAAAAATGCTGATTTAGAATTTGCCTCTTTTTTTTCTATCTCGATCTCATCATGCCTTTCCTTCGAATCTGATACTTAGAGGCTTGGTATCTTCGTATCCGAGGTTTTCCTTTTTTTTAGGTAAAATTGTTTTATTAATTCGAATTATAATTGTATTTTTTGCTGCCTTAAGGACTGTTTTGTAATATAACGGGATTAGAAAGGGATCGTGACATGGTGCCTAGCGATCTTGATAAATAATTGAATAAGGACTTTTGCTGAAGGTCAAGGATGAGCGCAATTTTAAGTGCTGAATTCATACTTCTTGAGAATTTTTAAAATTGTACACATTTTTGCTTCCTAAATGCCAAAAATGACAAGATAAAAACGTAGCATTCAGAAATAATTCACTGCTGATATCAAGGCGTGACTTTTGAAACACCCTCGATTTCGCAGTATTTCTTAAATCTAACAGTGCAATGAACCAGTGGCTTTGTATGAATGCTCTAATGCTTAGTAAAAACAGCCAAACACAGAAAAAAAGGTGGGTTTAAGGAAAAAAAGTTTTAAGTTCGTTGTAAAAGGCTATCCAATAAGAGGTGTCATTTTTGTATTTCTCGCCATTTCTTGAATTTTCAACACTTAACTTTCCTTACTAGGTGGTTATTAAATATTGATTAATAAACGTAAATTAATCATTGAACGTCGTATAGTAGTGAAAAAAACAGTGAAAAGATCACAGAAACATTTTGTAAAGTTCGTACCGATCTTGGTCATGGTTTAGGGAGCCTTCACACAACTGTAGTGAATTTAATCGAAAAATGTTAACACCTCGGACAGAGTAATGATGTTAGGACCTTCATTTTTACTGACTTTATAGTTGAATACATCGCCGCCGTAACTGAGAGTGTGACTGAAAACCCATTTCAAGACGTTCACAGGAACTTAGCCTATCCGTATCCACTAATTTCATATAAACTCACTAGCTTATAAGACTGCTTATGAGAACATGCCCAATGCCGTACTTCCGTCGTGATGCCCTACTTGAGTGCTGAAAATTTTTGAAGTGAAAAATGAGATGGATAATTTCATATTTAGCGCTAGAGTCAAGGCAAAAAACTGGCATGTATTACTAACCTCAGGACATGTACTTTTGATATAAATAGAAAAATTACTCTTTTCTTAAAAATTTAGATTTTTTCCCATTGATTTAAAATGACACCTCTTATTGGATAACCTTGTATGATTGTATGAAAATTGATCATGCCAACTGGTGCTATGCTGACCACCCAGACTTCTTCTTCTTATTCTTTTTCACGGCGTGAACTCGGGTCTCAACCAACAGGGTCTCTCCAACAGCATGATCTCTTGCCAGCCGTCTCCACTTACGCACACCAAGTTGGTTGAGATGATTCTCCACTTGTGTGCGCCATTTGAGTCGAGGGCGTCCTGCATTGTCTGCATTGTCCCAATGGCTCGGATTCAAAGACTGTGTTGTCCATACTCTGTGTTGTCCGTACATGGCCTAGCCATCTTAAGCGTTGACGCTTAGCCAGGCGCATGCTGCGACTCAGCCCGAACAGTTCATAGTTGAATCTTCCCCCTCAGATGCCATCGACGCAAACAGGATCTAAGATCGCAGGCAGAACTTTTTTTCTCGAAAAGACCAAGAGCTTCCTCATCCGCTTTTAATAGCGTCCATGACTCTGCATCATAGAGCGCGACTGGGATGAAAAGAGTTATATAAATCCAGTTTTCGAGAGATTGCTCTATCACTCAATTGCTTCTTGAGTTATTTTGGTTTAATCTCGGTACTGATATTGTTTGCCCTAGTTATTGCGGATCCAAGGAAGACGAAGTTCTTGACTACCTCGAAGTTTTTGCTGTCTATTGTGACGCTCTATCCGAGCCGTCGATTTTGTGCGTCTATCCTTGCATATACTTCGTTTTGCCCTCATTTAGCGTCAGACCCCTTTTAGCCGCCTCCACTTCAATGCTAGCCAACGCCTCATTGACGGCTCGCTGTGTCCGACCAATCACGTCCATATCGTCCGCGTAAGCTAGCAGTTGAACGGACTTTTAAAAGATCGTGCTCCTAGTGCCGAATTGTGAGTTTCGCACGATCTTCTAAAGCCTAAAACCTTTGTTAACATTAAAGGTCTGGGTAAGTTCGTTATCGACCTTGATGGAGAAGCGAGAGTTTTTCATTGTTATCCTACACAATCTAGCGAGTTTGGTAGGAATGGCAAAATAAACATGGTAACTGATCGCTCTGTAATTTGTCCAGTCAAAGGGGTCTCCTTTCTTATGGATTGAGCAAACCGCCCACCTAGTCAGTATAAAAACGTGTTTTTTTTTTCTTAAGATTAGACGTTTAGTTTCAGAAGAAGGAGCTACTCTTTACTGCACCCCTGGAGTTGGGCTGATTAAGGACGCGAGTCATAGTTTCTAAGAACGTCTCGCCCAAATACTCGGCTATTACCGTCAAATGAAATCGGACGTCTAGGGGCGCCTATTAATAAACAACCCTCCGAGCACCTTCTTTACAAAGAGGTTTTACTTTATTAATTATACGCTCGACGTTCACGATCGCAGCGAAAATCGGAGACCTATTCAATTGAACGATATTTTACTATCAGTTATACAAAAATTGAACAAAACCACATAACTCCCCTGAGTTATCCAATCTCTCAATCTTACAGCTTCTAAATCGCCATCATATCTCTTCTAATCACCTGAAATACCCATTTGAACTCGCATGTAATTTAGCCTGTAGACAAAATAAATAACCGCTTAAAAGAATACTGGCCGCAATGCCGCACCCTTAGGCGTTCCACATTGTTTTCGTTTTCTCCTCCTCTAACTCGAGTTCCCTATTCCGCCTCTACGCCTCTACAGTGTATATTACACATATTCATCGGCATCGAGTCAATCAAAGCAAATAAATGAATATCTAGTCGGTGCATAAGCATATCGTGCCAAACGAATCAAACCCAAACCGCCCATGGCCAGAGTGCAATGCATTGCATTACCCGATACCACTGTACTCGTACCCATACCTCGTCGAATATCACATTTCGACTAGATTCGTGCGTCGTCGTCGGTGGCGCTGCAATGACTTTCACTCGTTCGGCCCTCAACTGTTGACAAAACCAACTCACTCGAGAGTCACTACACCCTGGTGACCAGATTCATCTGGTCGTCGAGGTGATCATTGCTCATATTGTTCGCCCGGAACAACGTACGATCATTATTCAAAATCACCCCAAACACAGCGAGTACACGGTCCGATCTCTCGTTCTCGTTCCCGATTCCATTGTTGTCGGTTAATTGAAGTTGAATTGCATTAAGCGGTTTTATCTTCACTCTCAAGCCGTTCGGCATTGTGCCGCATAGTGAATAGTGTAGTGTGCAGCATGTGCGCTCGCTCCGGTCCGGTCCGTACCAGAGTCTCACATGTGCGGTAATTTAGTTTCCATTAGATTAGCGCACCGTATCCCAAGATTTACTTAAACTCGGATAAGAATGAAGCGAACCGGAGGAGGGTGAGGAAGAGGGAAAAAAATTAAACTGTTGAACATTAATCATTTTTTAGAAGAAGAAGAAAGAAGAAGAAGAACGGTTGGGCAAGAGTATGTGCGGCATAACGAGCGTTGATAGCCATTCAGCAACAACATTTACAACACTCGGGCAGTTGCCCTCGCCGATCTGACTCTTGGTCAGCGTCCCGGTTTCATCCTCAGTATTATGGTGTACCTCCTCGTCTCTTTTGAGGTTAGACGAATTCAGTGATGAGCAGCAAGCAGTATGCGAAGGAACGGGGTTTCCGAAATTAAACGAAAATTATAATGAATTTGTCAGACAGAGATTTCTCTATCTATCTTTCTACAAGTATGTATCTATCGTGTATTGCTGCTTTGCCTCCTTCTTTGTTGAATGATTAATTTAATGTTTTGTTCCGCTGCGATTTTGTGGAAAGAATCGGACAGGGTGATGGGTGACGGGTTACGGGTGACGGGAGCCGGTACAATGGGAGAGCAACAAAGTTTCGGAAAGACGATGATGAAGGTGGTTTTGTTAATTAATTCTTTTTCTCCTTCTTCATCTCCTACCACCGGTTCGTCGTCCGGCTCGATTCCTCTGTTTTGTATGTGCGTAAAAATGGAATGTTTAACCGCAATTATGCGGTAATTTGAAGTTTCCCTCAGACCAGTGACCGGGAAGACAAAGTCTTACTTCGGGACGAACTTATCGAGCATTTAATGACGAATTGAAGGCGGTTCTCCGTTGGGATCTTCATTTTCGCCTTGGACACGTGTGAACAGTGTGGTTTTCTCAAGATCCCATGTTTTTTGCTTTTTTCAAATTTCTCTGTTTTGTGGTATTTTCGATTCGCTTGTTTGGAAGAGATGAAGAGAAACCGCGAAAAGCTTGTTAGATCGTTGTTAAGGACTGTTAAAAACCCATTAGGTTCTGTGACAATTGGTTAGTGATGAATAGAAAGATCGCGAGTGGGTCACTGGGATCGGATTATGATTCTCCGGTTCATAGATTCTAGGTTTTAGCATGATAATTTGATGTGCTGGGCTGGGGTTGATGGGAACGATGCAAATTGTTTGAGATTTAACGCTCATTTAGCTGCGGGCGAAAGTGAAAATGGGGAAAGTCGTGTCGGAGTGGGTACTTATGGAATAATTTCTTTTGTTATGGATGGATCTGCTTTCGCTGTTGGTCGATGGTGCGAGAAAATGCGGCAGGTTGGTTGTAATTGTTGCATAAACAATAAATTGAGCGTAGGAGCTGCCTAACCGAGTCATGAAAGCAATATGGAAAACGAGGAAAATGGAGAAATTACGGATCGTTTTATGATAGTATTACTCTAAATGCCCACTTCACCTTCTCGATTTATTTTGCCTTTAAGGCCGGATGGCTTGGGACTGACTTTCGTTTCTGATTAAGGTAAAGGAGGCTTATGCAAGTGTTTTTTTTTTTTTAAAGAGAGATCAGGCAAGTGCTAATATTTAAGAAGTGGCAACCTTATAAGCTGAATTTACATTAGAAAAGATTTTGAGGCTTAGAGGATATCCTATGTTACAACAAAAAATAGCACTGTCATGATGCTTCACCCTTCATATTCGCTTGCATATTTCCATTTGGTTATAAGGCCTTAAGGGCTGAGGGAGACCCATGCTCCATGCATCATCACTTCTTTGTAAGAAAGACACTGCTGTTCAGAAAGTGCGTGCTGCATCGATCAAAACACTAAGGTGCCAAGTCTAGTGATTACGGCGGATGAGACCAAACTTGCCAAATAATAATTTTGCCAAATAATTTGACTGATGGGTGTCTTTGGGTATGTTCTCGTTGTTTTTGCTTTAATTTTTGAGATGCCTAAGAGCAGTTCATAGTACATCATCAGAGCATTACATTTTCCCGTGGATATTCCATTTTGGTTTCCAGGTTAATGGTTCGCCTGATTTTCTATACTTCGGATTATCGTTATAGAATTTTTTCTCTTGTGCCGTGAAGTAACATTTCTGAAATAATTTTTTGTCTTGGATATCTCTTTTCTTAAATTGATATGGAAGCCATTGCCTCCTTTTTGGATCTTTCCCAAGCCTTTTAAACGTTTGAAAACAGTTGGATGATTAAATTTAAAAGCTTTTGTAAGTTGTTCCTGTGTTGGAGTCGAGTTTTCATCTAATTATACTTGCAATTCTGCTTCTTAGAATTTTCTCTATGATACTCCACTGTCTTTGTGGTCGATGCCAAAATCGCTACTTATGATGAAACGAGTCCTTTGAATTGGTGCTTGTTCACCATAAGCTTTCCTTACCTACCGAAGATTTTCAGCAGCGATTTGCTTAGAAAAAAAGGAATAAAACTGCGCGTAAATGGACCTTATACTTGGCACAAAAGTACATAATATTCAAAAAAAATTGCTAATAAAAAATAAAATACCATATTTGCTTTCATATTCTTACACTATTATAGCTCAGAGACATTTAGCATATGAGCGACGAGTGCTTCTTCTCGATAAAGGAAATTTTTAAAACACCTCTTTTGTCCCGCAAAAATCTCAAGGAGGAAAACAGGATCAAGAAACAGGCCAGGGGAAAAAACTTGACCTACAGTAAAGAACTCGTGGAGCTCTCTTCATAACAATGCAATAAAATCACGAAGCCTAAGATAGGTAGGAGAAGTGGAACAAATAGACAGTGGACGGACCTCAGGGAAAAAGAGCAAGCCATAGATGGGGGGACAATATAAGGAAGGATTTGCAAGAAATGGAAGAGAATGGCAAAACATGGAAGGAAGACATTCATGACAGGGAGGCTTAGCTAAGGATTTATATCGAGGCTCTGAAATTCCGAGTTGCAATTCGCCCGTAATAATATTGATAATTTTGGTGACGCATTTAATAGCGATAAGAAAATTCTTAGGTGCGACCAGGAAACCAGTGTATTTAGTACACTCCGACAACTTCAGTTTCTTATTTACACAATTAAACGTCAAATAAAACGCCTCAGAGTTAATATTTTAATCTGTTCTCAAGATGTGCCTCACAATAAGGATTAATGAACATACATATGAATGTGCGCACCCATATCCACATACGATGTTTGTTCAAAAAATTAGGTGAATTTTGAACTTCGCGGGCTAAGTACATTTAATTTTCGTAGGGTTTTTAGTTATGTTGGTACCATACATATGTTGACATTATCAGCCATTTTGGATATTTAGTTGGATGAATGATGAAAAGAAAAGAAAGGAGAATCGCCCAATAAGTATCAGAGAAGTTTATGAGGATATTGGGATATCGGTTGACTCACGCCAGGAATTTTTTCAGTCATTTTGTCATGAAGCCTGTATCAGCGAAGCTTGTTCCAAAATTCCTAAATTTCGACCATTTGCTATTGAATGTCATCAATGACGATCCAGAACGGCTGAAAAGAGCCTCCACTGGTGACCAAACCTGGGTATATAGCTATCGAAATCACAACCAAATCTTAACAATGGACTGAACAGAAGAGCTGGGGACAAAAAATCATAGCTGTTGCATTACGATATTGCACTTGCTTAATCATCATTGTTTGTGCATAATTTGATGGCCAAAAACCAAACTGTAGTCATGGCTCAGCCACCGTATTCACCAGACTTTTTTTTCTTCCCAAATCTGAAAAGACCTATAAAAGGGCGGAGATTCGCCATGGTTGAGGAGGTTAATACCACATCCCTGGAACAGCTTAAGACTATATCGTATATCATATATGTATATTTTTCGGGAACTGGAAAGAGTACTGGCGAAAATGTTTTACATCCAAAAGGCATATTGATGAATAAATAAATATTTTTTCGAGAAGAATTAAAGTCGCCTTATATTTTGAACAAACCTCTTACAAGCGGGCATCTCTCTAATAAAACGACTCAAGTTTCAAATCAAAAGATCGCGGTAATATCAAGCGGACAACGAAACTTCTTTAAAGGTAGACAGGAGACCAGAAACCATAATGAGATCTCCAAAATTGGCCGCTGACGTTTGCCTACAAGCTGTAGTGAGCATGTGGGAATCCAACCCAGGGTATGTCAAAATTATGGCAACAATCACGCAATTTCAATTTTTTTCAATTTTCGTGGGGGCAACCACCCCCATTTATTAAGCTTAATTCAAGCACATGAACTTAATCTACCTTAACCTAACTTAAACTAGCTTAGTTGTTAAGGGGAAGGGAGAGGGAGGCATGAAGAAGAAGGGTTTTTAAGCATGGAGTGCTAAGGTTGAGGTCGAAGAAGGGATTCGAGTTGACTCTTCCGAGCATTCGTAAGATGGGTTCGTTGGAGCCATAAGCGGTACGGGTGGTGGGTACATAGAAGAGACGGGGGTTTCGTACATTGCGAGGGTTAGTGTTGAGAGAGACAGAGTTATAGAGGGTAGCGCAGTCAATGGAGCCTGAGAGGAGTCGATGGATGAAGAGGATGTCAGATACAGTTCTTCTTTCCTCTAAGGTGTTCATGTTAATTAGTTTAAGGCGGTCGTGATAAGGTGGTAAGAGCAAAGGATTGTTCCAGGGGAGACCTCGCAGAGCAAAGCGTAAGAACCGGCGTTGGATGCTCTCGATTCTAGAAATGTGGATTTGCTGGTAAGGAGACCACACTTGAGAGGCGTATTCAAGGAGGGGCCGGACGAAGGTTGTGTAGAGAGATCGGGTGACGTAAGGGTTAGAAAATTCTTTAGACCATCGCTTCACGAACCCGAGTGCTGAATTAGCTTTAAGGATTATCTCGTCTATATGTGCGCGAAAATTTAGCTGTTGGTCACATAATATACCAAGATCGCGGATAATTTGAACGGTGGAGATGGGCTGATTATTGAGGTAGTAGAGACGGGGACGGGGTTTAATACGTTTACGTGAGAAAGTGATTGATTGGCATTTGCTAATGTTAAGCTCCAAGCAATTTTTGGAACACCACATGGAAAAACTATTGAGATCGGATTGAATAAGGGAAGAGTCGTGATTGGAGGAAATAGACTTGTAGAATTTGGTGTCGTCGGCATATAGTGAGATGTGGGAATTTTTAATCACTATATCAATATCGTTAATGGTAAGGACAAAAAGAAGTGGACCTAGGTGGCTCCCTTGGGGGACGCCGGAGGAAGCTAAGAAAGGATTGGAAAAGGCAGATCTGAAACGAACACTATAATACCGATTTTCCAAGTAGGAAGATATCCACTTCAATAAAATGGGTTCGAAGCCAAGAGAAGACAATTTGAAGAGTATTAGATTGTGGGAGATTTTATCAAAAGCCTTACTGAAATCGGTTGAAACCATGTCGACATCTTTTCCATTCTCTAAAGCCGAGAGGGTAAAAGACACAAATTCAATAAGGTTTGTGGTTGTAGAACGGCCCTTAAGGAATCCGTGTTTCGTACAAAATGCTCTCGAAGATTTTGGGTATATGTGACAGTTTGGCAATGGGACGATAATTGTTAATAACATTCTTCGGACCTTTCTTGTGTATAGGGATTATAAATGAGGTTTTCCATAACTGGGGGAATTCACCTAAAGCTAGGGATAAACTGAAGATCTTTGAGAGAGGGAGAGAGAGGGTTGATGAGCATTTTTTCAGGAATATGGCAGGGAGACCGTCTGGTCCAGGAGTGAATTCATCATTAAGTTGATTTAGTTTGGTTTCGATGACATCGGGATCAACTGTATAAGGAAGAAAGGGCCCAAAGGAAAATTTCGGTAAATAGTCGAAGTAAGCGGGGTCTGGATGGAAGCATATTGATATAATTCCTTGTGTGCGTGGCGGGAGTTCATTCGATACATTAAAACGAACTCACTGCGTCAAAATTAAATGAGCTCAAACGTGTTCATGGACAGAAACTCATTTATAACCGGTTTGGTCGCTAGAAACCTGGGTTTCGGTATCTCATTCTGGCTTCTGCAGCAGACTAAACAATCGACTTGACAAACAATGTGCAGATACATGTTTACCAGCATGTTTCGTGCATATTTGTTAGTTTGTTTTAGATATATTGATCAACATAACAATGAAAAAATAGAATGCATCAGATAAAACCCCGAAGCTATACAATTCCCGTTACTGTTTGAACACATCCACATGTTTACGAGGGTGGTCCGACAAGTACTTAACCTCACCGCCAGATGGCGCCAGTATCACAAGAGCAACTTACTATCGTGTGGTACATAGTAGACGGCTACTGTCGACATTTCAGCTGGATCGGACTCTTAGTTTTGTTTTGACTGCCAGTGGAAGCGGGAGTGTCCGCGGATTTTAGAAAAATGGAAAAAGAGCAATATCGGTCGGTGATTCGATTCTTGTTTTTGGAAGGGAAATCGTGCAGCGAAATCAAAGAGCGTTTGGATGCTGTGTACGGTGACTCTTCTCCTTCGATGGCGACCATCAAAAATTGGTTTAACGAGTTTCAACGTGGTCGCACGTCGATTTTTGATGAGCCACGTCCAGGTGCCCCGAAAACGGCTACCACGGAGGATAACGTGACAAAAATCCACGATCTCGCATTGGCAGACCGCCGATTGAAGGTGAGCGAGATAGCTGAGACAGTAGGCATTTCAAAAGATCGCGTGGGTCATATCTTGCATGAAATTTTGGGCATGAGAAAGCTGTCGGAGCGATGGGTGCCGCGTTTGCTCACTCCGGACAACAAGTGCAACCGTGAGACCACTTCAGAGCAGTGTATGACGCTGTTTAAGCGCGATCCGAAATAGTTTCTGCGTCGTTTCGTGACAGTCGACGAAACATGGATCCACTGGTACACACCAGAGACCAAGGAACAGTCGAAACAGTGGACTTCACCCGGCGAGCGTGCTCTGGAGAAGGCGAAGACTGTCCCATCGGCCGGAAAGGTGATGGCCACCGTTTTCTGGGATTCACAAGGTGTGATCCACATCGACTACCTGGAGAAGGGCAAAACGGTCACAGGGCTATACTATGCTAAATTATTGGGCCGATTTGGCGCCGAATTGAAGAAAAAACGGTCCCACTTGGCGAAGAAAAAAGTGCTCTTCCACCATGATAACGCACCGGCTCACAGCTCCGCCCTCGCCACGGCCAAATTGGTCGAATTGGGCTACGAACTGCTGCCCCTTCCACCGTATTCTCCAGATTTGGCCCCCTGCGATTTCTTTTTGTTTCCAGACTTGAAAAAGTCACTCGCCGGGCAGAAATTTCAGTCGAATGAGGAGGTCATCGCCGCCACGGTGGCCTACTTTGCAGACCTCGAGAAAACGTATTTTTCAGACGGGTTAAAGAAGTTGGAGCATCGCTGGGTCAAGTGTATCGAGCTAAAAGGAGACTATGTATACTGAAAAATAAATCGCCATTTCTCCAAAATTTTTGTTTTTCCACCCTCGTATGTTGACCGCAGAAGGCTTAGGGAATTAGACAAAGGATGAGTTCAGCCCTTTCTTATTCTTGAAAAGACCAGAATAGGCCCAGAAAAAAAGTCTCATAACCTAAAGCCCTCCTTTACCAACTGCCGAATATACATATAATACAATAAAATACCTGGACCATTGTCAAGCAACTATTATAGACTGGAATGCCTGTCTAACCACGTTAGAGAGTTAAACAATTTAGTCAATAACCGCCCTTATCCATATTTACGTAAGCCGTGTGCTGTATCAATCCAAAGACTAGGTCTATTGGCTATGAAGTTTCCACTTATGCGAGGCGAAGAACATTTTATAACAACTTTAGAATAGTTTAAATGTTATAAAAAATAAACCGCCCATTCCATCCTTTTGCAATCCTTATCAAATGCTGATTGTATAACTATGCCTCGAATGCAATTTGTCCGGAGTCGACATCATTATTTGTCTTCGAGATATGCGAGGCGAAAAACAGCTTACTAACATGCGAACGTACTCGTACAGACATACGAACTCAAGACCTTCACTGAGTGCTGTTTGGGTCTTTCAGGGATCAGAAATGAGAAGATCCAAAAATGGACTTGGTTCCTCCATCAACGATTAACGTCTGCATTATGGCAGACTACCGTCTTCGCTATTATTGAAGGCAACTATGGTATATGAGACGAGCACGTGAGCTGCATTTGGTAAATAGGTGGATCACTTCCTCTCTGACTAGGCTGCCTTTGCACGCATCAGGTGGCACTAGTCAAATAAACTATACCTTCATGTTGGCGATGACACAACTTTTCTAGATGCAGGTGTAGGAAACTGATATCTTTAACCGTGTGTGAGAGTTATTTGCTATTTCTACTGTCTTTTATAGTAAATATTGTTAATACTGCGCTTCCGCTTTAAGCGAACTATTATGCAGTCTTCGACCCTCATGCCTAGCCCACTCAATAATAAAATTGTAAAAGATGGACCATTAGACCATCGAGCTTCAGCTTATTTATGGATTTGGGGGAACTCTCGGAAAGCCTTAAGTCAAATTTGTCATATGAAGTAAATAGGTCTTAATCATTGGATTTGTCGACTTCATTTAACGACATTATTAAAAGACATCGTTTCAGAGTTCACGCCTAAACTAATTTTTATCGCCTCAAATCCATAAAACTCCAAATGATTCACAAGCAGGTTCAGCCTCCACTATCGATTTAATTTGCCACAAGAACCACATATTTTGTGCCAAAGAACAATTCTGCGAACTCACCATTAAGGCCATCGGATTCCCTACGAAAAACAGGCCACCTCTCAGGCGAGCCACTTTGGTATTTCCTGTACATCCAAAAGCTATTTAACCAACAATCAATAAATTACAATTTCTCGACGGTACAAAGGCAATCCATCATTATCTGCGGTAATCCAATCAAGTCCAAGAACTCAAGCTGCACCTTGATTCGACTCATTTTCCGATTCTCAAATTTACGTTGAAAAACCGAGAATTTATCGAAATACTTTCTGAATTACTTACGCCAAAAGCTGATTTATGTATGTCCACTCGCCAAAAATGGAGAACGAAAATAAAAACACTGAGAACCAGTCAGTTGCTGTCGGTGTGGTGCTCGTTGACAGTTTGGTCTTTGTCCTAAATGCAAATGGACTTAACCCGACTTAACACAAACCTCACGAAAACCTAAAAAAAATAATACAAAACGAAGATCAAACGCGATACGCTCGGCATTAGGTTTTTAATTAATTTATTGCCTTCGTTTACCCGCGCCTCGGCCCATCTCAGCATAGCCCATTCTCATCCCATCAATCGACGAATAGTCTCCATAGCGCGCAGCTCAGCTACTGATACCAGCCTTGAGATAGAGATACTAGTTGATAGAATAATTTATGAAGAAATTCCTACCGAATATGAAAAGAAAGCACGGCACAATAAAATGTATCTCATGTGCGTTATTCATTCGGTTTTGTTGTTAGCGGGTCGGCACAATCACACGCCGGTCGACTTAGCGGCGGAGGCGAACTCAACTGAGTCATTGACTTGTTTTGTGCTGTAGTTGGGAATACGTTCGAACCATTGCTGATATTGGAACACTGACGGTGATTAGTCATCGGAATACGATAGACCTACCGCCCGCCGGAGCTGCTTTGCTTTGAGTATTCGAGACCCTCACGTAGGCATATTCTTAGTGAAGTGTAGCGCGAACTGCTTCGGCTGATAACTTGATAAACTCTTGGGGTAAAGTTGATCGATTGATAACCTCGCGCTGCGTTTCGAGTTGGGTTTGGATTCGTTCTTTCCTGATTCGAGATATAAGCCAGGACATACGGAGAGGAATACTGCCGGTCAAAAGATTGATAGCGGAGGCCAAAGATTTGTCATTCAACGTGCTGTGCTGTGAATTCCAGACAATCAACAATCCATGAATTGAATTTCGTAATCCGCGCTCGGAGAGTTGAAGTCGGAGTTGCAGTCGACGTTGATCTGAGATTCGTAACAACGACCCACGCGAGCTGATGTTGGTGTGCATGCGATTTGACATTTGAGGGTAGTCGAGCAGACAACTGGTTGGTTGTGTTCCTATACACGAGTGTTTGCCAGTTGGTGGGTGGAGGATTGAGTAAGTCAGGCAGGCACGGTGCAGTTCGTTGCTGATTAATAACAAGAGATAGAACCCGTTCGCTCGCGCAGAAGAAAAAAATAAAGACAAAAAAAGTCGCGATACGAGACGGGTCGTATAGTACTTCGCTAAATAGACATTTCAGACACAGATAGATGAATTGCAAAATGCATTTCGACCAGCAGCGTGTAGACACACTGACAGATGGTGACACTTCCCACAAACACCTTGTCATTCATCATTCGCACCGAGACAAGAGTGGAAACAGAAATAAGAAATTCTCAGATACTCTAAACTTAATCTTAGTTTGATTTTGTATAGTTTTCGAAAACCACTTAGAGTCCTTCTAGGACTCGGTAGACATTTGTTAGTCCTTCAGCAAAACGAGGGAAACTTCTTCGACTCAACCAAAAGGACAAACGAAGGTGGGGAGTAAAAAAAACACGCAAACATACACAGAGATAATGATATTTAAAAAGGAATCCATTGCAGGAGACGGACTTTACTGGTGGTGTGCTCATTAGGGGTTCTAAGCGGGAATTGAGCTTAAAACTCTATCCGACAAACTGCTTGTTTACTACATACTATAAAGCCATGCAACGTCCTGCAGTAGGTGAACTTTTGTGGAGATTTATCGGATAATGAGTGTTTTAATGTCTCTACTACCCTACTAGTCGTTCGAAAATAAAACATGGCTGGGTTCTCACCTCGCTGAGAAAAAAAGGGGGAAAAGGTTGCTCGGGAAAAAAGTATTTAAACGGATTCGCAGCGCAGCTTACCCCCAATGCGAGGGAAAGAGCAAAAAAGTGCAAGTGGCAGGCAACCGTTCAAGGAACGAGGGACCCGAGTTAATCAAATTGCTCGACGAGCATGTAAGTGTACATGCACACAAGGAGAACGCTTTGATAATGTTGCAAACAAAGTTCTCCCCGCCCCATCTTGTTTGAAACCGCAAGGAAGGAAATTAGAATTTCACTTCTCATTGGCCTATGACTCATATTCTCATTGGATATTAAGCACAACTTTAGTCCTCTTCAAAAGGCGGCTATACAAAGAAGCTACCAAGACGAACGAAGACCATAAAAGACGGGCTCAAAAACACATAGAATCCTTCTCGATTTTAAATTAAATTAAATTTACAACTTTCAAGCAAAACACCAAGAGGAGAGACGAAAGGCGAAGAAAAGGAAAAAGTTTTACAGGACTTTGCCGGCTTGGGTGGTGGTAATGAAATAAAAATTGAAATTGAACGAGAATGGGAGCTATACGCGCATACACATAGGAACACAGACGTATAAAGGCTAAATGAGAGTCCGGACCTCGCTTATTGTTCTTCCCGTTCCCGGAAAATAGAGTAAAAAAAAAAAAAACCCATTCCATGGCACTCTCCTCCTCCGCATCCAATTGGACCTCGAATCAGTTTGGCTGATTGTAAAAAAAAAAATAAAAACTTCCCTTTTGGAAGGAGGATTCTGGGTTAACGGAGGGCACACAAAGATTTCAGGCTCTGATAAGTGGGTTAGCCAAGAAAAATATTTTTGAAATAGGGAAATACAAAAACAATTCAACGGGAACAAAAAACAAAGTTTTTTCCTCCTCTACCCACTTTTTTTGTTGCTCTCCATCGTGTCCAGAAAGGATTCAAATCCTTTTTTTTGTTTTTCTATTTTTTCTTTCTTTGTTATTGGTCGGGTGTTGTTGCGATTTTAATGTTGCATGGAACAGCTAACCCGGGAATTGGGGAGATCCAGGAAACAAAGAAATAAACAGAAGAACGGGATAAAAAGGAAGAATAAATTCCAGATAAGGGTTGATTTGTTTGTCCAGTTTAAGCAAAAATGTATTCCGATGTTGCAAGGATTAAACGCGATTTATTAATTATGCACGTCAGTCCAGCTCTTAAAACAGAAATCACCATAAATGGAAATTCCCGCGATTTGAATTTGTTGCTTTTTTTTATTTTGACAAAGGGATGTGGGGATAATTCCCGATTCATCACTAATGGCTTCTCTGAAGGAATTGCGACTTTGTTCAAGAAAAAAGGTGACTTTTTGAATTTCGTGAGCTTCGTATATTCGAATATTGGATTCCTGTATTTCGTTATGTTGCTACCCATGTCCTTTAACTATGTTGATATTGTCAGCTAATTTGGAAATATTGTTTGTCTTCCATGGAAATTGAAAAAATGGATCATAGAATCTGCGTGAAAAATAAAATTAAAATAAAATGATTTCACGTATACTTGAAATATTGACTGCGGCATTTGGGGAGTCTACTCTAAATATACTGATATATTGGTTAGCTCATTCCATTCATTTTTTTAAGGCATGAAACGTGTGTTAGCGAAGTTTGTTTCAAAATTGCTAAATTTTAACCAAAAGATCTGTCGCACGAGCGTCGCTCAGGAACTATTTAATGACGTGAATAACGATCCAGATTTTTTTGAAAAGGGTGATTAAAGGAAACATGGGTTTAAAATTAAATGATATCGAAACCAAAGCCCAATCATGACCAGAAGAGCTTTTAGACCAAATTCTTCTTCGATTACTAAGGCATAAGTCGTACGGTCAACAGAGAATGTTACCTTGAAGCTATGCCACGTTTGTTTGAGATAATAGAAAGGAAACGTCCTGATGTGTTGAAAAATAAATCACAAGAAAGGACGAATATTTGCCACGATTAAGGAGATAAAGATCACGTCGGAGGAAGAGCTCAGGGCTGTACCAAAAAGCGAATATCATAAATAAAAATTTGTCGAGAAAAATAAAAAGTCACCTTATTTTCTGAACAACCCTATTGGCTGTTAAATTCTGGAATCTTTGATTTCAACCCCCACGGCGACTTCTACCAAACAACATGCATGATTTGATCCCTTGTTCACGCCCCGTGTGGGACTTGTGCTTACACACACAAAGGGTTTGGACCTGCCACTATAGCTGGGAAACAAATTTCTACTTGACTGTGAATTTTGCCTTCCAATGCAATGACATTACCCTTTAGTTCTTGATAGACCGTTAAATCACGTTCCCAACAAGCAGTCACGTTCACCGCGCACCACTTACAAGTGTTAACTTGAGCCTGCTAGACCTCATAAACCAATACGGCATTTCCCACGCCACAAATCAAAACATTACTCAAAAATTCTAATTACTCCCAGAAATAAATAAAAACCATTGACTCGTAACATCTTGTAACCGCCCGCGTCACTTTCACTTTAAATTGAAAGGAAAAAACCATTTAAAGTGAAAGAAGGAAGAATCAAACCAATCCCCCGACCACTTTCGATTCATCGATTCAAAGACCACCAACAGACTCAAACAATTCCGCCACGTACTGCATTTCATGCATAGAGAACGCTCTCCTGGCGTTCCCGACCGTCCGATCGATGTCGCCTTCAGACATTCTACGAGTCCTTACGCTCGATACACACAAAAAGCAATAAACTCATTGTCGATGAGGATAAGGTCGACATCGTCATCGTCATATGACGTACGTGGCGAGGCAGTGGCTTCCAAAAATATTTCCAATATTTCTCGACTCACATCATCGTGTCCCGCTCACTCCACAGGGTAAGCAAGCAAGAACTGTCATATCCACATTTGTTGATATAATATGCATCTAGCATGCATGATGGATATTCAAACGAAAAAATTCCTAAGAAAATCACTTGAAATCCCGGCTTAGAAGTGAAAGACGACGACGATAAGTGCACGGGTAGTCTGTCGGGGAGAGGAGAACAAAAAAAATAAAACATAAACAATGGGAGACAGGCGGAAGCAGTAACCGACCAAACCTCAAGTGCATGGATTCCGAAATTCCATCATGCAATCATTGATGTCGCGGTATTCCGAATCTACTTATACACAAAGGCACATTGCTAGTTCCTAATTTAACGACGGGAAAAGGCACATGCTGGATGGTGATCAATCCAATTAGTCAGGAACTTAGGCTTTGTTATCATATACCGTTGTATTTCTGACGACAATTTTGACATTCAACCCAACCGCCCAATCGACCAGGCGACGTACTCCGACAAGGAATTCCACTTGAAAGCAAAAGCACAGCCAGCAATACGAGAAAGCACATCGCAAAAAAAAAAAACAAAAAACAACAGATCAAGGAGACGACACTAGGAGACATTGAAAAAGTTTTCCATGTTACTTTTGAATAACATCCCTGGGCAGCAGCCCTCCGACACCCGTATTGTCGGATACGAAACAAGCAAACTAAAAAAAAAACCTGAAATGCAAAAGAACACTTTCCGTCTGATTTAACCCGAAACCGAAGTTTTGCTTTCAATTTTTATCCTTTTTTTTTTTTCATCCATCTATGATGGAAAGGACTAAAGTTGGCGGCAACAGCCCTGCGGCAGAAGCGGCACATCACGATGGATCCTCTCTTTCCTATCGTTTTGCTTTATTCTTCCGCAGTCTACTTGAAATCGGATTTTTCGTATTTTTTGTTGCTCTTGTTTTCTGTCTGCATCCTGTGGCAGGATAGTAAACATTCCGCATGATTTCGCCTTCACTTTCACGACGACCAAATTAAGTTGTCATTTTTGGCAAAAGGACAAAAATTTATCGTTATTTTCAACGAATGTGTGGGGCTCTTCGGATGTGTCTTTTTGATTTTGCTCTATGTCCCTTGGCGGGTGAGGCTTTCGAGGTCAACCACTTTGTGTGATGAGTCATATGATGTCCTTTTGTTTCATTCATCTGATTATGTGCTGCATTAATGATTGGCGGTTATGCTGACTGCTCAATGTCGCAGTGGCATTATTCATCCTTGACGTACTTGGTTCATATCCTTGCGTGTTGTGGTAATAAGATGGTTTCGCGTAACTGCTTTTCTATTTATATTATCCAGAAGCAACGAGCAAGATTGGTACTTGAACAGCCCATGTAGCTCTGAGCGGAGTCGGCTTTAATATTGTATGTACTCTAGATAAAAGGTCATCCAACAAGAGGTGTCATTTTAAATTTCGTAGCATTGGTGAATTGTAAGTGTCCAATATTTATTGTAATGGTCGTTGAAAATATGGATAGATATACATATACCCGCGCGACGTGTTGAAGTAAAAAAAATCACTACAAAGCGTAGAGAATATCACTGACTTTTGACTGTTTGGTTATCATAAAGCGGCTTCTGGCACAGCTATAGTGAATTTAATCCATCAATTTAAACATCCCAAACAGGTAAGTGATGTCAAAACTCCAACTCGTGTTTATCTCGCGAGGTCAGCTGCGATTGATCAGAGTGCGATTTAAAACCCAGGTGATACGATCGAGACGATCACAGAAATTGGATCGTAGTTTGTAAATGGTGTTTTTTATAGAGGTATAGAACTTTGAAGTAGAATAAAATAAAGATAGTTTCTTTAAATTGACATAAGATTGACTTTATTCGAAAGATAATCTTCTGACATTATAATTTAAATATAATTTCTGGCATATGATCGCCACGATTATCTTTCGAATAAAGTCAATTTCATGTCAATTTAAAAAAATCATCTTTGTTTTAATTCATTTCAAAGTTCTATACCTCTATAAAAAACACCCTTTATAAAGAATTCGTTATACATACTTATAAAACCCAATTAACACAAAAATTGAAGCCAGCCGCTGATAGGGTACTGGAAATGGTAGCAAGATCAATTTCTTTTTACAAAAAAAAATTATTCTGAGTGATGAGGCTCGTTTTCATTTCTAAACAAGATCGCGGGTGCTTCTGGTCAATATGGAAGACGAAAAATATTTAACAACAATTTTGCAACAATTTTGTAAGTTTAACCAGATAGTGACTAGTCAATTAAATACTGAATGAGACTACTCTGAAGTCGATAACATTACCTGATATTGAGATATGCAAAACGAAAAACAATTTTACAGCAGTTTTTCCATTATAAAAAATAAACCGCTCACTCAAAATGTTCGCAAATTTTATCAGTGGTTCCCTAAGCATTTATGCGTCAAGTAAAATTGGTCCGGAGTTGATATCATTATTTGTTTTCCAGATGATAGAGACGAAAGTAAACTCACGAGCTAAGCAACGAACGTATCCACACGCTTCCACACAGACTTCTCTATAAAAATAATGGAATCGGATTCTAGGGTCCTGGAAACATGGAGATATGTCAAGATTGATAATTCGAAAAATTGGACTTATTCCAAACGTAGAGTTAAAAATTTCATTGTGATCAATGCTGACATAGTTGTACTCCATTATTATCCCCAGTGTGAATAGTTCAGATGACAATAAAAATATAACCACTCTTTATACAAATGCTCCGTTTTCTATAAATTTATAATGACACCTCTTGTTGGATGCTCCTTCATATACCAAGATCCTAGTGCTTTTGCTTTGAATAAAATGGTGATGAATCTAGGACGAATGCAGTTCGATCAGCTCACTAACATCGCTGACCCTCACCGTCTGACGTATCCAGATGTCCGCTATTGCAGCACCCAACGCCATCACACGCCACTTTTTGACATTTCTTCCATCACTGCGCAGATACTCATGTATCCGAACAGATCAAACAAAACCCATCCACAACCTATCAAACTGAATTATCGACTCCTGTCACTCGGCCCAACAGCGACACACACCATGACTCCCTAGCAGGGCGCGAAATTTTCCTCGAATTTGAAATCCTGTACGTGAAACGCGATCTTTTCAGAACGCCTCGCGACAGCTTCTTCCGGCCCCCTGGGCCAACGCAATCCATCTGCACGCGTATTCCATGGGTTCCTTTTTGTTCTCTCGTTTTACCCCCTCCCGGAACGGCTAATTGTGTTTTTCTTGTTTAAGCAGCAATTTACTCGACTTCCTTGGCATCCCACTCCATTCGATATTGACATTCGAAAACACAAGATACAGTCAATCACTCATAATTGATTGTTCTTTGTTTATGCGATTGTCAAATGTGAATTGCGTGCTGGGCCGCCTGTTCGGGATCGACTTGACTGGCCCAGTCGCCCCCTTCGGCTGTCACTTAATCATTTTTATCGAAAAGTCACTTAATTCCTTTTCGGCTCCAGCTTCGGCTCATCCGAAATGTCGACGGGATGACGAGATCGATCCGAAATCGAAAATGGAAAATGGAAAAAGGGAAATTCAATCTGCCCATGCTGGTCGGGCAGGGCCAGTGGATATCGTAACATTTTTGGTACAAAATCCGTTTGCCTATTTCACATGAAAACGGAATCGGAATTCGAACACTCCGAATCGGAGATGGTGGCGGTTGATGAACGAGCGTGAACGGGGAATGAAGGGTATAATTGCTTAATGGCACTTAAAAATAATGATATGAGGTTATCGGCTGTTCGGGTTTTGGTTTCAAAGCAAGCAGTAAGCATAGTAGCGGTCGCAACTATGGCTTTGAGGAGCATTTAATCTTTCGTCGATGAAATTTACGAACTCCGCATGCAGATGTTTCATGGTTGGGTCTTCTTTTGTAATGGCTGGGAAGAGAGGATGTGAGTGGTTTCTCGATTCGATGGGCTGTGACCGTGCTGCCGTTGTGGCTAATTGAAGATCAATGACGAGCTCTTGAATGATGGTTAAGATGATGCAGTGTGGGTGACAAATGGGATCAATCGCGGCGCGATGCATTTACAATTTGGAGTAGTAGGACAGGATGTTTTTATTTTCGATGTTTTTTTGTTTGTTTTTGAGCAGCATGAGTTGAGATGTGTTGGTTTTTGGAATGGGGATAGACTCAAGCCAGGGGAGCTACAGTGTGCTGTGTAAGAAGTGAATGAAGAGTATGTACTCGGCCAAGTGGAATAATAAATTCATACTGAAAGTGGATGGTATCTCGTGTATTGCCGTAGGCTAACTCTGATGCTAGGCCAAGGAATATAAATTCCGAAAGCGATCGTTTTTTTCCAAATTTCATAAACTTTATTTTCTCTCTTAGACAGATAATCAGGTAAAAGAAATTTATTGTAGTAGGCAGGAGAACTAATAGTGATGCCTGAAGTAGCGTATAAGTGGTCAGTGAATCACGAAAAATATGGCAAAAAAATGGCGTGCGAGTCGAGTCGAAGAGTTTGAACAAACGATTTTTTTTTTTTTTTTGGAAAATGTTAGGACTCTTGACACCTAGAAAAGATGAACAAAGCTTTTACGGAAACATTTTTTCTTCTGAGGGTTCTTGGGAATTTTTTTAGCCGCGTAAATATTTTTTTAACTTCACTTGTTTCCTTTATAGAAGTAGATCTTGAGACCTTGGAACCCTGGAATGTCTGAGCATCTACAATAGTTTAGGGTTAAACATGGTTTTGATAAAATTCGGGTATGTTGAAAAAATAGCGAGAATTTCTTAAAATTGCTGGTCAGCCCAGATTTTTCTAAAAAGTTCTTCTACATTACTAGCCAAATAGATTTTTGGATCTACTGCAAGAAGCCAAATCAAATTGGATCAGAGAATTAAATGTTGCATTAAAGATAGTAAACTGTTTCTTTCGGGATTAATAACGACGATCGCAATGGGTAAAACTTGCTGAAATTCAGGAGGAATATAGGGCGAAAAATAGGAGAGAAATACTAGTCCAGACCAGAATTTAAACGCAAGAATAAGGGAAAAATCGTTTCAGACAATACGAGTGAATGAGTCAGTCATACATCGAGAAAGGAAAAGAAGCGCTCGATCGATTTAAGAATAACAAGAAAACGATCGCCATGAAGGCCGCGTTATAGATGGAAGAACAATATAAGGATGGACCTAAACGAAATGGAAGAGAATAGTGCAACATTGAAGAAACATGACAGGGAGACTTAGTGAAAAATTGTGAACGAGGCTTTGAAGTCCAAATGACTGAAGGGAATTTACAGAATTTAAAATTTTAGTAAAATAGGCTGTGAAAACGTTAAAGAAGACAAATTAGTCAGAGAAGTCGCTGAGTATGTTGTCACACCAATGGGATCATGTCATGAAATAAGCAGAATAATTTGTTCCGAAACTGTAGAATTTGGAACAAAAACATTTTGCGAAACAGCTGTGGGATTGGACAATTGGGTTCAATCGTGTCAATGTAAGATCATGATGATGGCTTGACATGACTTCCTGCAAACGTTCCCCGTATATATGAGAAAAATTGTTTCTAAGTATAGATGGGATTAAAGGGGCTTGGAAGGCGGCAATGTATATACGATGGAATATTTATGCAAGTTGGAAACTAAAGCCTGATTTTTTTTGCTGTTTGATTTTTCAGTGATCTATTTTTGTCACGCTTAATTGATTTGTGACATATGTCAAAATCAAGCCATTTCATGGGGGAAAGATCTATATCCGAACTACTCCGAACTACACTTACAAGTTACTGAATTTTATTGTCGGAATTCGTGCTCTATCTTACGGTCATCATAGTCGATCTGCTGAGTCAGCAATTCAAGCTATAGTATAGCTATATAATTTCAAGCTATAGTGATCAAGCTACCTACCCGAATGCGTACAGAGAAAAAGATTACTGCTGTATACGCCAGTGTTAAGGAAGATTATGATTTGTCAGTTCGTCGCCATTCGCAGCAATTGGGATTTTGTTACTCGACTATGTGGAAGATTTTACGCAAGGGTCTTAGTCCTAACACTTTTAAAATACAGGCCATTCAAGAACTGACGCCGAACGATTTCGACGATGTCGAATTTTCGGTGAGCCTTAGAAAAGCTCGAGGAAGATCCGCTTATTTATCGAAAAATTGTATTTTTTCAAAGACGACAATAAGATGACGACTCCTCCATCGTACTATGATTTCAAACTTTTCGGTACCCAAAAAGTCCTGAACCTCGTCGACATGTGGCAAAATGGAGCTACATGCCAAACGGCACGCGAATCGATGGACCAATTTGGAAGTGAGTTCAGTGAGCAATTTATCTCTCGATTTGGACCAGTGAACTCGCCGGCTGGATAGTGAAATTTGGAATTTATAGACTATTTCAAATCACTCAGCGTTAATTGCCGCTTTACATTACACGTATTATTACCAGGATACCAGAAAATATGTATGCTCGAGTGACTCCATATTGGACTCTCCGTATGGACCACATAAAATGTAGTTGCGATCAATGATTATACAGTACAAAATAATCCTTAGGTGATAAATGGCATGATAAATGGCAAGTATTCATTCATCAACTCAAATAAAAATTTCATCACTTTTTATAACTTCTTTGTGTCTTTTTCTGACAATTAAAAACCAAATGCTTAAGAAATCACATTTTACTTTAAAGTGGATAATGAAGAAAGCGGCTTTGTTGTTATTGTTATGAGACATCCATTCACATGTCGGGAGTTTAGAAATTTTCCTAAGTCTACCTCGTATGAAAAATCCGCATTCAAATAAATTTTGTGTTTTCTCCCTGTAGGAGTTTCACTAGTAGACGTCCACCCCATCATACGAGTACTTCTCGGAGTTTTAAAGCACTCCAAGGACTTTTCCATAAAGGAACCCGCCATAACAGCTACAATTTAGGCTTGTAGCCTGCTGTATCCGTGGCCGATGATTTTCTGCGATGGGAATGAGGCAACTATCAACCTTAAGAGCCAAGTTTTTTTTGCCCCGACAACAAAGGGTTGGTGTTTGCCGCTCCTTACCAGCCTAAGTTTCAAATGTGTTTCAAAAGTAGTTCTTCTTACTTGAACTTAAGACGCTCTTATTGAATCAATCTTTGGAATTTGTTTCGTTTGCCGCTCCTAACAAAATTATTAAGCAGCATGGATTCAGCGCATGCTAGATCGTCAGATCATCACTGCGAGATGATATACTTGCTGAGCTTGTTTCATATCACACCTAATCGTCCCATTGGTAACCGATTCCTGGTATATTTTGAACATTCGTCGTGTTTCTATTGGTAGTTGGAATTAATTCGGACCCGTTGACCAGGTTGAGAATATTTCTTCTCCAAATATTTTCTATAAAAAGTTTCAGTTTCAGTCAATTTTAAGACTTACTTATATTTAAGACTAGACTATGGCTTTAAGAAAACGCCCGAAAATTACCGAAAAAGACGGAAACTGGGTGGCTTATGAATTGAAACCAAAGGACGCTGAAAGGCGTTATTTCACTGTGAATAGCACTTTAACGACAGAATAGGGAAAGGTTGATGCATCGATGAACAATGGGTCCATAACGATGACCTCAAGCACACAAAAGTCAAGAATCCATGGATTCAAGGCAAGCTTTCTATTTGGTGGTCCACTATGAGCTGTCCGCACCGAATGAAATTATTATTGCAAATCGCTGCTGACAACAATTAACGAACTTGAAACGTGCATTGAAAGAGTATTCCCAAAGAGACGCCGTGCTGAAAAATCACTAGCACGACAATGCACGTCCACGGGTGGCGAACCTGTAGAAGCTTACTTCTTCTTAGCATTGCAAAAATAGGTCGATTTGTGTACTGCATCTGAAGGCGAGGCGTTCTTCCGACATGGCATTTTCAGCTCATGATTTTGGGCTTCCAAACATTTCGATTTCCGGATCCGGATAAAAAAGGGGACCGATTTGGGCCTTATATTAAATTTAACATGGAAATGGCATTGTATGGAAAGAGAGTACGTCTTCCATAACTGGTGATTGGATTCGTTTTCAATTCCTTTGAATCAGACTATAGTCGGACACTGGATTTTATTATCCCCCTCGATGCATTGCCATTCTATTTAACAGATTAAAACCCAGCTCAACTTGGTTATGTCTAACCACAGCAGAGAAAAGAGCCTGTGACAGTCAGGTAGAGACAATTTTGACAGTTTACATCGATTTTTACTGCCCTGCGATTATATCTCTTTGCAGACCGTATGCCTGTGACTCATTTGTGTCATGTGACCATGCCATAAAAATGCGTAAAGCCCACATTGTCAATGTGATTCAGTCACTAACCTGATCGGCTATGGTAACCAGGGGAATTTGGACACGATCCTTCCAGACTGAACCTCACACCATTCATCGTCATTTTTATGAAGATTGAAGATAGAATTTCAGACCAAGAGCGCAGAATATTTCACGCATACGTTCCATCGCCTCTGATGAGCTCATCGCAATCATTATAACAATTTCTAAGACTTATGCGTATAGTATAAAAATAAAAGCACTTCCTCCACACATGCTCCGAATCCAAAGTGCACTTATCGCATCCATGCTGGATACGACTGCGATACCGTCACGTCGACCGGCTATGGCATAGTTTTTATTGTTTTTTCCCGCTTAGGGGCGTATGTACACCACCCGATGGGATACTCATTCCCCGACGCTTACACATTCAATTACTCTTATCAGTTTCTCAAGAACAATCATAGCCCGAACCATTGCCATGAAACTATTAAATATTAATTAACCCACAAAGCGAAAAAGAAGTGAAAAATAATCGACTTCCCTTTGTGAGAGTGGCGGATTCCCGCTAGTGTCTAATGCACCAGTTAATTGAATTGTGTTTGGGGATACCGCACATGAATTTCACGAGGCACTGATAAGGAGACCAAGCCAACCGACACCCAGACTCGCATTAATCACACACAGTTTTGGACTCGAAACGAAAAAATAGGAGATGTACGGGGTAGGAGGGGAAGGAGAAAATCCATTTGGGACACTTGGACTCGAGTTGAATAAAAACCGAAAGAAAAGATACATTTGTATCTGATTAAACAAAGCACTTTGTGTTGTTGCATTTTTTTGTGTTCTCTTCTCCTTTGGTACGATAGAGACGTATTCCTTAGTGTGGCGATGTGCCACTTAGGAGTCGAGGAACAAAAACATAAGACGATTGGAGCCAGCACTCGAGATGATGACGATGATCTACTACGACTCTACTCCGTGTCTGTCTATGTACATATCACTCCTTCGAAGAAGTTTGGTTTTTATTTTTTTTGGAACAATCCGGAGGGTTGTCTTATCGTAGTGGGTAAAGACGATTTTAATGCATCCCATGCAAATGTAGTGAGAAACGTCATTCGGGTACGTAAGCCAGCTGTCAGACAGTGGCAATGGATATTCGGTATAGTCGCGACGACGACGAAGTGATGACACTTGTGGGTTCTTTCTTCTTTTTCGGTACCCTTTTTTGGTGGTAGGTTATCGTGGCTTTCATGAGTAGACCACAAACAGCCTTACCATAGATAAGTGCACACGGATCAGAGATCTATCTTCAAGGGCTTCACGTCCATAAAACACGGCTTGTAAATCATAAAAAAATAGGAAGGCAATAGCCCGGGCTTCCTTAGAAGGTGAACAAGACGTGGTCGTAAAACTGTTATCGTCGAGAGGAACACAGTTTGGGTTTTATGACTTAGAAATCAATGATTGGCTCCATTAGTACGGGTATTGCTGAGAACAAGGCGCCAAGTTCTAGGGATTTTTTCTCACTAATCATGTGCTATCGATCGGTATGCGAGTTTAGTTTCCGCCACACTAGAGTGGAAAGGTCAAATGAATCGTAAAAGGAGCTGCATGTCAATGACATCGGTATATGACTCAACTTGGATCGACTCGGTGAAATGTGACCAAGAGATTTTGCTGCATAGATCACACCCTTCACCGATATGGAAAATCAGCTTCGAATCAAGTATCATGTATCTATGGGATTCGAATAGTGTAAACAGTGACTTGCAACTCCACAGACTTGATTGAAGTAATGCTGATGTAAGCTGGTATTCAACACGCCCCATCTTCAGAGCGTTTTGGTTTCTCCTTCGTTTTTTTTGGTTGGTTTTCGTTCCTCGTTCGTTTGTCTTCGATCCGCAATCCGAGCAAACAGAATTATGTAAATTTTCGGTGTATACGGTTCATAGCAGCGAGAATCTAAAATGACGCCAGACGCAGATTTGATGCACTTTGGCTCCAAAAAAAAAAAAAAAAGAAAACAAATCTGCCATCACCTCCTTTTTTGCTTTCGACTCGATGATGGATGACTTGCAGTTTTTCTTCACCCACTCCTGCGTGGACTCAAAAATTAAACAAAAAGTTTATCTATGTACGTCTGTGTATGTGTGTGTGAGCTCGGTGAAGGACTAGCGTGATCTAAAACATAGATAGATATTGATCCAAAAAAAGAAAAAAGAAAAGAAAGAACCGAAAACGACGAAGAAAATCTTGACAGCCATTGTTAAATTATTCAAATTGGATACTTCTTCGGTAGCAGCAGCAGCAGCAGCACGGCTACAAGTCAAGCGATATGGAGTATCCAAGTACGAGTACCTACTCCATATCAGTTCCATCCCGGTGGTAGAGCTCATCATCCGTGGGATCTCTCTGATTTTGATTCGTCTCTCTGTCTATTTGATTTTCCATCAACTTGAAGTCGATTCGTGACTTAGTGGATATTCTTTGCATACACCACTGCCATTCCAGTCATTCCAACCATCGCCACATCACCGCTTGCCTTCAGGCAACGGTAACCAAGCGTCTTCACATTCAAAAAAGCAGAAAAAAATCTTCGTAAAGCGAATAAATAAAACGCCCGTAGTGTAATTTATCTTTCATTTGCGCCTCTTTAAAGTGTCAATTTTTTTTTCTTGCCTCTGCTCCTTGGTGGCAGGGGTTTCGTAGCTTGTCAATGTCAATGCCAAAGTGTTTTCGGCTTCAGGTATCCCCGATTGAACATCATCCCGTACGACAAGAATCATCCCCCCACGACGTATGAAAAATGAGTCAGTGGGAATAAATAATTGAGGAATCCACCGTTCGACGGATTCATGGTACCACGAGCTCATCATGTTGTTTAGGGCATTCGAGAATGGCAGAATGACAACACAAGGGAAACACATTCGCGTGCCCGAGAAATTCGGTATTAAGCCGCGTCACGATAGCGACTAGTAACTTCGACGTTGTTTCCCATCGGAACGACCTTGTCGGATCACCTCCACCATTACCATCGTCGCCCTCCCGTTAGTAGCTCAGTCAGTCACCTATCTTCATCTTAAAATCTAAAATTCTAAATATTTTATTAGATTGTTGTGTGAGGATAATACACTTTTGGTGTTTGGGATGCGTCAGCGCGGTTGAGCTAAGCGCAAATACGGGGGCTACAGTTTAAAATCAAATTACGTGCGTATGTGTGCATAGATGGATGAGGGGCTGAAGCAAAAAAAAGGGAATCAAGGCGTCTTATTTCGCTTAAAGTTTTTTTTTTTTTTGTATTTTTTGTTTTGTCACTAAAAACAGAGAGCGGAGGAGGGCAGTACAGGAGTGTTGAGAGAGCGATTTCAGAAGTCAAATGTTGTGGGTAAGGAGATGCCACTTTGCTGCCAGTTGCTCTGACTACTGACTACGCGTTTATTTTAACAACGCACGCCTGATTGCGGTGTCCTTCGCTGGGGATTGGATTGTATCTTGATTACTTTAGAGAAAATCGGATTTAACGGAATTTAATTTGCGGCGATGCTGTGAATGTAATTTCTTATTCTGCTTTTCCCTTAGTCCTAAATGATGGTGGTGGGTGGGCGTCATTGAAAGTTAACAGGAGCTTTGGAGGTGTACATTTCGCGAAAAGGCAAGTGAGTATGCTGAAGCAAGGATTTTATTAAGTCAAGGAAGCGCTTTTAAAGATTTATGAAATGCCTTAGAAGATGTCCTTTTTGGTTTTGGCTGTCATGTCGGTAAGGTAGTGTGGACAGAAACATTTTCCTACACTTGTTGGAATTTACACGGGTAAATGTACCAAGGGCGGTGGACCTTGCCGGTTAACTACGGAGATGCCTTAGCGAAGGTTCTCCCAACAAGAGGTGTCATTTTAAATTTCATGTAATTAACTGTCAAAATTCAGGTATCCCTACGGTGACTGTGGATAAGTTAAGGCCATAAGGTTAACAGGGATCGTTACCCACTTGCGTAAGGTTTCGAAAAGGTGAAAATTCACCAGAAAATGCTGATTATATCGCGTTTGTAAAGTTCTTATTGCTTTTGGTCATAACTAAAGGCCATCTTTAGATCGATAAATCAATCCTTTTTAGAGAGATGTCTGCACGTGCGTGTGTACGCTTGTACATTTTTATGACCATAACGTGTTTTTCGTCTCGTATATCTCGAGAACAAATTATGATATCGCCTCAGGATTAATTTTATTCGACGAATAACAGCATTATGAGAACTTGATTAGGTTTTCAGAAAGTTTGAACTGGCGGTTTTTCTCTCATTGAGCCATTGGTACTCTTAAACTCTTTTTACACTTCATTATAATTCATTTTTCTGGACTTTACAAGATTACAAGAGGAATAGTGAAACAACCATTTTACATAAAAGGTTTTCCAATAAGGGTGAGTAGATGTTGAAATGGAATACCACAACATGTGTGTGAAGTATTAACAACATTTTTCTCATGTTTGAAAGGCCCATGTATGCCACAATGAATGAAAAAAAAAATTCTTCAAATGCATGCCTCCGCTTCTTACGGTGGCACGGATCGAAGTGGTCCAATTTTCAATGCCTCTTCCGCATAGATCCGGCTGAATTTGAGCGATGGCCTGTGTTACGAGGGTGGTCCGATAAGTACAAACATTTTGGAGAAATGGCGATTTATTTTTCAATATAGTCTCCTTTTAGCTCGATACACTTGACATAGCGATGTTCCAACTTCTTTAACCCGTCTGAAAAATACGTTTTCTCGAGGTCTGCAAAGTAGACCTGCTCATTCGACTGAAATTTCTGCCCGGCGAGTGACTTTTTCAAGTTTGGAAACAAAAAGAAGTCGCACGGGGCCAAATCTGGAGAATGCGGTGGAGGGGCAGCAGTTCGTAGCCCAATTCGACCAATTTGGCCTTGGCGAGGGCGGAGGTGTGAGCCGGTGATGGGACAGTGTTCGCCTTCTTCGGAGCACGTTCACCGGGTGAATTCCACTGTTTCGACTGTTCCTTGGTCTCTGGTGTGTACCAGTGGATCCATGTTTCGTCAACTGTCACGAAACGACGCAGAAACTCCTTCGGATTGCGCTTAAACAGCGTCAAACACTGCTCTGAAGTGGTCTCAAGGTTGTGTGTTGTCCGAAGTGTGCAAACGCGGCACCCATCGCGCCGACAGCTTTCTCATGCCCAAAATTTCATGCAGGATAGGACCCACGCGATCTTTTGAAATGCCTACTGTCTCAGCTATCTCGCGCACCTTCAATCGGCGGTCTGTCAATACGAGATCGTGGATTTTTGTTACGTTATCCTCCGTGGTAGCCGTTTTCGGGGCAGCTGGATGTGGCTCATCAAAAACCGACTTGCGACTATGTTGAAACTCGTTAAACCAATTTTTGATGGTCGCCATCGAAGGAGGAGAGTCACCGTGCACAGCATCCGAACGCTCTTTGATTTCGCTGCGCAATTTCCCTTCCAAAAACAAGAATCGAATCACCAACCGATATTGCTCTTTTTCCATTTTTCTAAAATCCGCGGACACTCCCGCTTCCACACGCGGTCAAAACAAAACTACAAGTCCGATCTGGCTGAAAGTAGCCGTCTACTAGAATGTACTACTACTGTACTACTACTATGATAGTAAGTTGCTCTTGCGATACTGGCGCCATCTGGAGGTGAGGCTAGGTACTTATCGGACCACCCTCGTATGTTCATCTTAAGGGCGTCGGTCGATTATGGTTTATCCACATAGACCTGCGACTTCAGGAAACCCAGGAAGAAAAGGTCTAGTGGGGTCAAATCGGAAGATCTTGGTGACCAATTCACGTCACCCTCAAATCGTTCATGCAGAATGTCGATGGTGGCGTCGGCTGTGTGGTATGTAACGTTGTCCGGCTGGTGCCACATATGGTCAAGGTCCATATGGTTCAATTTAAGCCATAAAAAATTAGTTATCGTCGTTCTATAGCACACTCCATTGACGGTGATCGCCTCACCAACGTAATTTTCGAAAAACTGTGGACCAATAACGCCACCAGCCCAAAATCCACGCCAAGCCCTAACTTTTTGAGGATGCATTGTGACCTGGAGAGCCTCCTGTGGGTTGGCGTCGTCCGATATATGGAAATTTTGCTTGTTAACACAATCTTTCATCCAAAAATGCACCTCGAATGCACTCCGAAGCCTAGAAAACGAACAAACGGCGTTGTCTATGGTTATGTACTTTGAGCTCCCGCTTCAGTTGGAGCTGGAACGGGTGTAGACCAAAATCCCGATGCAAAATTCGTCAAGTTACGGTCTGTTAAAGTCCGAGTTATTGTGCTCGGCGTAGAATCGGTTTCGTCGGGTTCTGCTGTACACTCTCACGGACCGCCAAGATGTTCTTAGCCGTTCCTTAGACGTAAGAATGTTGGCTGATTGATTATCGAACCGGTGGTCTCAAATTTGGCCACCAAACGCTGAACAGTCGACTGTGAAGGACTACCACGTACACTATAAAATGGGCGCATCGCGCACAACGTTCGTACTAACGAACACTCATTTTGATAATAAAGTTTTATCACTTAGACGTGCTGTTCAATCATGTAGTTTTCCATGGTGATTTGGCATCAGCAACTGAATAATAAGTTTGAAGATTTGGCAGATTTTACTGATCAATTTTTTGTAAATTATTCTAGTGGCATTGTTTCTGTGAATGAATGGCGTTTCTGGCCATTGTTGACTAATCACTTTATAACTACTAGAAATGAGTGTTATGGAAGTGGACGACATTTATGCCGCCCAGCTGCTGAAACAATGGCTTTATAGTGTGACGAATTTTTTTGACGTATCATTTCTCGAAATGAAGACTCCAACTGACCGCCAAATTTTTTTTTCTTTGAGGCTGTATTAAAGATAAAGCCTGCGTTAATATTCTGTTAAGTACCAGAATATGTAATTATTCGTGAAATATTGCTGCAATTATAGGAAAACTTTAGGAAACATTTTAAGGAACGAATGACTAATTGTAGACTAAGTGAAGGTTAATATTTTGTATTCTATAATTAACGCCAGAATTTCTGCTTTAGACCGAAATATAAAAAAATTCATCACATATCATAAAAATGTTATTTTTCAATTGATTTAAAATGACACTTTCTGTTGGATGATCCTATAAAGTGACGAAACTTCAATGTCACGGGTCGAATGTAGCCTCAAACGAGAGTATTGGTCAATATCATCCGAAAAAAATGACAAACACGGTTTGACATCGTCTTTAACAAATAGCTAAGTGCTTAAATGATAACCAAAAAGCAATTAAAATAGCAACAAGCAATTCAGGGTTGTTCACTCCACCCATTAAAGCTAATGCTAAGGCTAATTTAACTACTATCCCTTCCATACATCTCACTCGTCAAGAGCGATTGATTTAGGCATCATCAATTGCAGCATGCCACTCACTAATGAGCAATAAAACATTCCCTATCATTACCCAATACCCAATCACTCCAGCATCCTTGTATTTCTTCATTTTCTCATAAAACCCTACCCGGATACCATGGGCTTAAATCAGAAATAGAAAATACATATTCAATAAACTTTCTTACCGTTAATTAGGAAACTGTGTTGATGTGCACAACTCTACCGAAAGATTTATGTGAAAATCTGTTTGCGCCTTTCCTCATCGAGATACAACATTAATTCAAAACACAATTAACCTGCAGTTGCATCCACAAGCCCGACAACTCAAGACACATAAGATACTCGATGCAATTGCAGATACATACAAGTTCGTATTGGAACATGACAGAGGTAGAGAGAGATGAGTAGAAAAATCTTGTTTACGTTCTCGATTAGAATCGCCTGCAGCGGCTCTCATGTTGATGATGATGCTTGCCGGCTCTTTGTTCTCGACGTTTGATACTATGTCGCTTTTGAGGCGAGTGAAATTCAACAGACCGACCATATGAATGAAGAAGAAGATACATATTCACTGCCATTAGCGCGATTTGTATTAACAATTAGCCGAAGTTCATGCGGCAGCATTCAAAAAGACCGCAGTGTTGCTTCGTATACTCGATGTCTCGCTGTTCAGTTGATTCGGTATCGTTGATGGAATTTTTTTTCTTTTCCTTACCGCACAGTTTGTGGCACGTTCGGATATCTATTAAATATGATCTCGAGCATATGTAGCAATTGTTATACAATTTTCCTTCAATGATATATGGAAAGGGTTGATCACGTATAAAAAATAATAAACAACAGAATTTCGGTCATTAATCTATATCCATGCGCATGCATCCCTTGGATCGAAATGATAAACCATAATCTCGTGAGGGGATTCATGACGACGATGTCGAGAACCCAAACGCTTGAATGATGGTGTTAATGCTGATCGAGCATGACGCATAGTGTTCCTGGGCAGAGAGCGGCTGCGTCCACGCCTGGAGAGATCAAGTAGAACGTGTTTATGTATGTCAAGGATAATCGAAATTAAGTGTTCTTTGTGGGGGTTGTTCTGACAAAAAAAAATGTAATAATAAAGAAATGTTTTGATAAACAAAGCGCGGCGGAGAGGTTTTTTTTTACTCGTGTAATTGTACGACTCATTGAGTTAAGGGACGAGATGAGGTTTAGTAATGAAAAAGGTCGGTTGGTGGGCAGGGGATTGGTACCCGCAGAATTCGAGGGTGGTACTGATTATGTTCGATGAGTGATTAGTTATTAGGACATGAGGGCTCGGCGCCTTCTAATTGTTTACAAATACAAAAGCTCGAGGGGGGTCGAAAATAGGAAGATATCAGAAGAAATTTCCTTCATATTGGAATGGCTCGGTTTTTTTTCTCAAAAATACATTCTACGTTCCAGTCAATATTTAGGCAATTAAAGACAAAAAATCAACAATTTTGTCTAGCTTTTATTTATTTTTCTTATAGGGTTCGCGCAGGTTCAAGAGTATACGCGGGTCGCATATGGTTTGGGTCGAATATGTTCGCTCACTACTCTCCGCGGGTGGTTGTCCTAGATAGGATGCGAGAGATTCGACTGAATTTGTCGGGTTGGTTGTAATTCACAGTAACTTTTGTTTCGGGTCTATGTCATAAGGTGTTATATTGGAAATGCACTCACAGAGTATGAGTTTTGAAGTGATTTTATACTGCGAGTTTTATGCCTTCGTCAGCATTTTTTTGGTCATCTCTCATTCACAACTGGTGTTGTTGCACAATTTTTCTGTATAGGAATTGTTCTTGGCTATAGACAGACTAGAACTATAGACCTTCCGCTCAACACCCCGATGGCTTGTAAGGCGAATTAGGTTCCAGAGAAAGACAATATTTCGTCAACCAATTTGTAAGTAAAATAAAACAAAAAATTAGCAAGCGTTTCCAGGCCTAAGAGTTCTAGATTGCAAAGTGGAATAGGTTCCACAGAACATATTTGGCAGTCCAATTAATAAACTTTTTAGCTTCTAGGTCCTGTGGATTGTGATGCGAAATAGGATCCACAACAAGGTACCATTTTGGCTTTCCTGCTATCGATATTTATCGTTTAGTCCTTCAATCTACGTTTTTTTCCTTCTTCCAATTCGTCGCATATCCACAAGATTCCGCTCCACGCTTTGGCGCCAAAAATGTGTGTCACCCATCATCCAAAGCAAATAAATCAAAATCCAATTACACAATATCAAACGAATCGCTTTGTTTACCTATTTCTTTATCGAAAAGAATCCATAAACCGAAAATCAATTCTTTTATTGTCATATTGCCCTCAGCAATATCCATCCATTCCATCCACCCATCCCCGTCTAACTTAACGACTTTCTAATAAACCCAATAATGATCTTTGAAAAGAAATCTGCCGAGGTCGCCACGCTCCAACCAGCTTGCCATGAAGCATCGAAAATAACTTAATAAATGGAAAAAACAAAAGCCAAACATCCAATGTTGTAATTCTAGCCACTTACTCGTCTCCGATTATGCATAGCTCCATCATTTTCGTCGGTAATAAACGGATTTCAGATGCTTTTACGACCCGACCCGAAATCTTCTTCCCTTCTTAACCTACTTACCGGCAGATAAGCTCATATTTTCGGTACGAGTATCTCCTAGTTCACTGTGAGTATCTGCAACGGAAATTCCTTATATACGGCTATAAATATCTGCCGCTTTCATCGTAAATTAGAATCGAACAATAAAACAATAACGAAAATGCCACAAAACCACAAAAGCGCTAAGCAAACAAAAATATCTAAAAACAAGTGAAACGAATGCGCATGAATCGCTTACGTGCGATCGGTTGACATTATACTGTCGTCCGTCGACCTAGGAATAATAAAACTGTCCGAAATAAACCGCAGTAATAAAGCCAATAATTCCTAGTATGCAAGTGACGGCAGTAGGACAACCCACTGTTGGTCAGGGCTTTTAGTTAGTTTTTTAGGGTTTGGCATCGAATAGATACAAAGGAAACAAAGTTAAACCGGTCCGGTTGGGAGCTAGCTACAGCTCATAACACACATGTACAGTATCACGATCGTGATCGTGGCCATAAAGGCACGAGGGATATGTAGGCCCGGCTAGGTTCAAGCGGTCGGCATGGTTGGTCTTTTAGTGAATCATCATATCTCGCGTGTAATGAGAAAAACGACAACAATTGTCGTCGTCGTTATGACTACGGGTATGCGTCCATTCCATAGTCTCTCGTCGTCTCATTGCGATCACGAGAAAGTATGAGTACAGTTATTTACCTATTGGTATTGTGACAAAAAGACCACACCAAATCGCTTAGCTGGAAGCTGAGTACCAGTAGATACAAAGTGATTAAGTATTCCATTCAAGTGGTGTACTATAGCCGAGTGGGTTGTTGCTCAATCGTGGAGGAGTCGTCTCAAATGACGCATGCACATAGCGGGTAGCAGTATTAGTAGTCAAAGGCGCAGTCATAATGTTGAAACGATGTAGGGAGCGGGTGATACGCGCTAAGAGCTTAACCTCTGCTTACTCATTCAAATGCATTTCGTAGTTCAGCTCCTTTTGTCTATCAATCGATGTTAGAGACCTTATTTCGCTGCTCCTACTACTGCTGCAGTTTGTTTTACATATGCATTTCGTCTTCAGAAGAAGTGAAGAAGCAATGGAATAGCGACAACGTGACGAGAGATGAATTCTATTGTGGAACACGAGAGTGTGCAGCGAATAATTCTGCATAATTTTTGAATTTTCCAGCCCACGTCGGATCGTTGAATGGCTTTAAATAGGTTTTAAGCTACTTCGCTGGCTTCAGGTTAAGCCTAATGCACTTAAACGCGTATGAGACGATGTTGTCCCATATTCATGTGCGACGACTTTGGCGCAGCTGGAGTCAGGAATCTGCTGCCGGGAATTCGTGAAGATTTTAACATAGATATGCGATTGAAATGCCTAATTTGTATTGTGGCCTATTTCATCTGGGTGCATTCGTGATGTCGTTGCTCCACTCTTGATATTAAGTCAAAAAATCATTTAACTTCAAGTACATATAGCCTTAATTCACGATGTGCCATAAGGTTCCATTGACAGGCCCCAATTGTTAATAAATTCCAGGAAACCTTAAACGATCGTTGACTCCCTGCCAGCACGTCGACTACGCCTTCTGCGAATTTTCCTTTCCTGCTCCTCTGAAGCGTCGTACAAATTCTATCGTAGGCGGATGGATGCAGCGACCTGCAGACAACAGCAACAGCGCGAACAATTTTCAAATTAACAAACAATGCACCAGCAACATCCGTCGACGTTGTTGAAGCACCCAATCTCTTGTTCTTCTATATCTCCCACACTACGGCGGATGGCTGACCGCAGTGGTATACAAAACAAATGGGAAACTGGAGGAAAAAAGAGAAAATCGCGCCGCGAACATGCCGTCGACATGTATCCGAAGCGTGTGTGCATCGAAAATAATGCACTCTCGCTAGTGGACGTCTTCGGTTGTAGGTGGACATACAGAAAAAGGTGTGGCATAGTGATGTTCTGTCGGGACGAGTTTGTCCCGAGACCCATTGATATGGAAGAAAAACAACGACATGAGTGAATGCATCCCCGGAGACCTTGGGTTCGATTGCGCGACATGTTTAGCGCTTGCTTTCTGTTGTTTTTTTATGTTTTGTTTTTTGTTTTTACCTTGTTTCCCGACGCACAGACACCCAGGACATAGCAGAGACTCGTATCATACGACCGACGTCGACAGACGTTACAATCGACAGCATTAATTGGCCATAGTGTTCACGTAACCAAAACACAGTCAGGTACACCGCATAGACTTCACTCCTTCGCCGACAACGTTATAAAATGGATTTTACTTGTTCTTTGTCGCCTCAATCCTCCCTCCAATTTACCGACATCTGCATACGAAATCAAAAACAAAAAAGAAACGAAGACAAGGGAAGGGTCACACGACATCGAAAAACAATGTATCCAACTCAAATCGAGACAAAGATACAAAGCTAAACCCAAACAAAACACAAGTGAATAAATAAAACATCTATGGGCGCACCGGGAGCATTGTAATCCGCTTTCAGTCTCAGATGGCTGCCTCTCCACCATCATCCGACAATCGCATCCGATCGTGCAAGGGAACCCCATCTCAGAGGATGTTCCCGAAATAGTCAGCCCGAAAGACAAAAACCAACAAAAATTTGTCCTCATCTCGGCTGACAGGAATTAATTGGAGAGACACACAAACAGCGATCTTCGTGGCGAACAAGTTGATCCGATTTTCCAAGATGACGATGACGAGAGTCGTCTGCCCCGGCGGTTAATTCGGATTATTAATCAAAATTATATGGTTTTGTTGTTGTAGGAGTGAGATTTTTATGATGAGGAATGACGACGGATAGCAGGTAGTCCTTTGGAGCGTTTACGATTTGTAACGGTTGTATAATACGAAGTTGCCTCGCTTATCTTATCGGACTGGCGGCGGACGTCTTGTAGTGGCAAGTAGCCACTACACCCGGTTGTTGTGATGAAGGTTAGTAAATTTATTGCTGTTGTTTGAGGCTTTTTTCCTTTGTTTGGTTTATCGTGAGCCGCTCGTTTGGAACGACTTAATTTGTCATGCGCGATAAGAGTGTGAGAATTATTCTTTTAAGTACAGATGCTATGCTAAGTCGACGGTACAGGTCTACGAGTAAAGAAGGATGTAACTTGGTTTTCCGAAAATCGAATGCTTTGAAGGCTGACATTTCGCCGCTTGCCAGGCGATCCTCATCTCTGTGTGGAGTAACGTGAAAGTAGTGGAGTTGTCTTCTCTCTTTCCCGTTCCAAGCTTATCGAGCTGATCGAGCACTGAACCCAAGACGAAAGAATTTAGTTAATTAATTTCGACGACAACTATCCCTAAGTGCTTCCCAAATGCCTTCCTGATTGTCACAATTTTCGTCTAAGACTTCTCGAGAGGAGATTTATGTGATAAGCGTTCAAAATCTTGACATTTATTTGACAAATCAATGCCTGATCAGTTTTTCCCATAGGAAAACTCTCGTCTTCGTAGCCTCTGATACAACCCCAGTCTACCGGTAATCGATTGCAAATCATTACTTCGCATTCCCCAACGTCCTCTGCGATCACAGACAGAAAATCAATTTTTCACTTTGATTACCAAGACTCCCTGATCGGTGCTACCTACCCTATACTATCCTGCTTCATGGTCCGCCGACGAGAATTCATTATCAACGAAAGAAGCAAAGGCACCGCCAAAAGCGTAGCTGCACGGCACTGCTTCTTCCAGTGCCTTTCCGATGTGATCAAGGCTTGATCAATTGAAAAATCGAATTGTAATAATTTTATTTCCCTACACTTGTAGGTAATTGGTGCGAGCATCATTCAGTCCACAGCAGCATCGGTAACTGAAAATAATCGCGCGAAAAATTGAGATGCATCTGCAGAATAAAGCGGTGTACATAGCAATCATCGCGACTGGCGTCAATGCTTCGCGATCACTTGCAGTACTTACATACATGATTACGACACAATCGAAGGCAAACACGGCACAGACTGTAGCGAGCGCACATGTGTCGGCGACACGCGATCTCTGACTAAGCGAGAATTCCGACTAAAATCTCATACGGAACGAGACAGCGGAGCTTCTGAGAAATTTACAAAATTTTAATTGCTCCATCATGGAGCACCGCCAACGATCTACGTTCCGCCGATCCTAACGATCCCATTGTGGTGCGATCATCTTTGCGGAATGAGGTTTTAATAAGTTTTCTTCCAAATCAGCTTAAAAGAGGATTAAACGAGAGAATAAAAGAACAACAAGCGAATCGGATTGCGAGGATCATTTTGCGATCTCTTTAATGCTTTACGATCCAAATGAATTATGACCGCAGACCACGCAAGATCGTAAAAGGATCATTAATATTCGCATGTGACTGTTGAATCGTAGTGGGTTGGTGGTTGGAATCTTCTTCATCATCACCGTCATGATCAGCTGCATCGTCAACATTAGGTCGGACAGGATCGGAATCGAAACTGTTCATTCCCTTTTCGATTTTTAATGACTTTTTTGGTTGGGATGGTTGGGTTTCGCGGGCGGACAGGTATTGTTTCTTAGTCCTCCCGTTGTTTCGTTTGTTGGCAATTTAGGGAACGCCACGTTGCCATGATATCGCCGACTGGTCAGGCGAACAGACAGATGAATGGTAATCCAGTTTCCGGTGTTATTGCGTTTTTTTTTGTTTTTTTTTGTCATTTTATGCATTTTTTTTATGGAAATCACGTAAATCACTTTTTTTGTGAATGCACAAGCTGTTTGTTCTCCGGTCCGAGATGGGTGTGTATACTCGTCCTGACCGGGGACGGATAGAAAGCACGAGCTGCAACATGTGTGTTGCATGCAAGTTTAGGGTGTTCCTATCTACAACCACGGTTTAAGAGTGTATCGAAGTAATTAAATTTGCAATTTTAAAAGTTCCTCTTTTGATATATTATGACATTAACATGGGGCGGGGCAGTAAAAAGGAGAAAGAAAAAAATCATTTTGTTTGCCGGTTTTTTTGGGTCAGGATTTCGTAGGTTTTTGTTTTCGTTTTATATCGCTCCTTTGATAGACTAAAGTCGGGGAAATGTTTTGTTCTTGTTTGGTTTTGATGCGGGTCGTCGAAATGAATAAAAGATTGATTTTTGACACATTCTTACTTGGTGTTTCTGGGAAAATCTCTGACGGAACAATTTGTTAGAACGTACCTGAAAGGAAATGAACGAGAAATTGGATTAGTAAGCAATCAAAATGAATGTTTGTGATGTGTAATTATTTTATGGTAGTTCATTGAATTTTAAATATAAATATAGAAAGACCAGGCAGGGTAAAATGTTATTAATCGAAAAACATCAATTGTAGAACGTATTCGACATCACAATCCACAACGACTGTAACCTTTAAAATACATGTTTTTTTACGATCAAGACACTGCATTGGATTCCATGTAAAATTAGATCAGAGACCACGTCGCACCCCTCCCATTTTTAAGTTGGTCCTGTCAAGCAGTCAAATTCTAATTTCCACATTCGTACAGGAAATTTAATTCATTTGGAACCATCTGTTCACCACTGTCCTACCGAAAAATGTTAATCAAAACTGAATCCTAACGACACACACTCGGTGGCTTATTACCACATGGATCAGCATAAATAACAAAACCAAAGGATTAAAAAAAACACTTTAAGGACATCCCGTCATCTTTTGTTTCATAAATAATCCTTCCAAGGATATACAACAAATGTACACACGAAAAATTAATATCACAACTCAAGACCATCCTTTGCTCCTCCTCATCACCTTCTCCACCAGTTGACCACACACACTCAAGCTCACATGAGAAACTCTCCAAAAAAAATCTCCTTTCGTGTCTCGGGGGGGAATTTAATAAGGAGCAGGCGGAGGATCGGTTCTCGTTACTTTAATTTTTCAATATAGACAGAGGAATGTTTTTGATTTCGTCCTCACACACGAAACTGACGTGAATGTATGCATGTAAGTCCTGAAAGGTCCACAATTTGCATAAATTAAAAGTTTATAAAGCGACATACAACACAGCGGGTATGTGTGCAAGGATATGAACGTGTTAGTACAATATCAATGAAGAGGTGGTGCGGTAGTAGCATTTGCATGGTAGCCGGGACACACCAAACATAATTTCCAAAGGATGACAAGGACGAACGCTTTTATAAGAGTTTTGCATATATAAACACGTAAATTAATCTGACAAGTGATACACTGCACAACGCTAAGCGACACATCTATGCCATGCTAGGCTATGTCGTTCATGTCGTTCATGTCGTTCGTCGTCCGTTTGTTCGTTTGTCCAAGTAGTATCAGCAACTGTAACAGGAACAGGACTCACACACAGCTGGTAGCACAAAGTCACGCTTGGTGTGAGCACATTCCTGTTCTCATCCTCATCACCATACTCGTACTCATCCCCATCGTCATCATCTATAGTATATCCAACAGCTCGAATGGACATTCCCTTTTACTCTGTGTGCACAGTGAATTACCATCGCGCTCCGGCCGCCTCGCAAAAGACAGACGGACACATGAATTTATGGCAATTTAAAATGGACATGAAGTTTGCCAAACGTAACCGAGTGAATGTGTTTGCTCGCCGAACTGGTCGAGATAGTCGCTGTGACTAAAGCAACAGTGGATGGTGGATGACACTGCATTGAAGGGTTCAGGTTCAAAGTTCAGAGGAATACTCGTGTGCCAGAGGAATGATGATGACTTTGCCCGATTGCTAAACTCTTTGGGGTTGGATTTTAATAAACTCGGATTTTAAAGGACTGCCACTTCGGATTCGGATTCGGACGAGTGCTCGGACACTGTAATGAAGTAAGCAATGCTATGCGGTAGATAGGGCATAGTACTCTAGCACTCTGGGCACTCCTTCACTTAAACCAGTCGGAGAAGTGCAATAAAACTGTAATGAATGCTAAAAAAATAATACGTCGCAACCATTCCGAACAAACAAAAAGCAAATTAAACTAAAAAAAGACAGGGAACGTCCAAGCAGGACTGTCTGAATGAGGGGCAGTGAGAAAATGAATTTCGTTCGCGCTCCTTTTTCTGCGATTGCCGATTCACGTGACCCATCCTGCCGCTGACTTTGCCCTTTGCGGCTTATTTATTTATGATTTTCAACCGCCCACTTCAGTTCGCCCACTTACGAGCCTCTACATAGCTACACAGTCTAACTGATTCGCGAATTTGAAATCGTTGACTATTAATGAACCGCAAATAAATAATGGGGCAGACCGACAACACAAGATTGGGGGTTGATTTAAAGATGCCTGAGGATGATTGAACTTTTCGAAGTGCCACAGGACGATGACTGGTTTTCGTTCGATACTCGCTTACGTCTGTATAATGGCATGTTTGCCGTTTGCCTGTATGAGCTGTATGGGGTGTGGCGGAGTAGGGGAGTCAGAATAGTAGTGGGATAGTAGACAGTCTGTGGTTTGATTGGGCGGACTTTGAATCAATGCAACTTGGCGATGGAAATTAATTAACTAAGTAGGATTCCTGAAATTGCTTACAGGAATGTCTTAAATGGTTTTGAAATAAGTATGCTTGTAAATGAGGTCATTAGGTGGTTAGACGAGGCGTTTGGTGTTGCCAAGCAATTCGATGTTGTTTTTTGGTTTCCTTTCAGGATAAAAAGGATTTTTTCAAAACTTTTCTACTGAAATCAATTTGGGCGTATTTATTCTCAAGGATAGGGATGATTTGTCGATATGTACTATTTAAATTCGCATAGAAATAGGTTCTCAAAATAACTTTTTCAAGTTTTTGGTTTCAACTCCATGGCTCATTCAATTCTTAGCAAACATTAAAAACTGCTGAATCGTTTAAGTATTGATTTAAGAAGTATACTAGAATATATTATAAAGCTTTTTAGATACATTTAAGAGTCCGTAGAGGGTTAAGAACCCATGTTTAGAGTGATCCAGTAAGAGGTGTCATTTTAATATTCGCGGTTTCGTTAAACTATCAACGACTTTTGGCAAGTGAAATCCCATCACATACTCATACTGAATAAGCTAATAAAATAACTAGTGAAAATTTACTAAGACGCAGTAAAAAATATTTCACAAAATTCTTACTGCTTGTGGTCATTATTAAGAGCCTAGCCTACAGCCATAGTGAATTTTCTCTATAAATTTGTAGGTTTCGGAGAGGTTGGTGATATACAGGCTCCAACTCGTGTATAATCGGCGAGATCAGCTGAAAATATTGCCGCCATAGTGCGACTGAAACCCAACTGTGTTGGTTTCGCGACAACTTGAGGAATGTTGTTTCCATAAAGTTCTTAGCCTACATGCCTTTAAGGTCTAGTCCATACAAGAATTGAAGCAAGCAGATCATACACAACGCCATTCTTACGCTAATTGGTTGGTGGAAATGAAAGTGCAAAATCACAATTTGGTTCGAAAAATATTCTGAATGAAGAGGTTCATTTCCCTTACCAAACTAGGTTCACGCATGCGCCTGGTCTACCTAAATTACCTTTTTTCCAGTTTTTGTTTTTCAAAATATGCCATACGAAAAACAAAAGCTTTATTATAGTCTGGAGTCGATATCATTCTCTGTTTTCAGGATGTGCAAGACGAAAAACATTTTGCAACAATTTTACAGCAGTTTTTTCATTATAAAAACCAAACCACAGATTTAAACTTTTTGCCAATCTTATCGAATATTTACTAGGATACTATGCGCCGAATTAAATTGGTCCGCGGTCGATATCATTTATTGTTCCCGAAATATACGAGGCGAAAAAAGCTCACAAGCATACAAACGAACGTACACACAGCAGAATTCTCTCCGAAAACAATAAGAACAATGGATTAGGGTTCTAAGAACCTTAAAACGTGGTGATAAGTCAAAAATGTAATTCGGAAAATCGAACCCATGGAAATATTTTACAAATAGGAAGTCACAAATTAGAGGCTGTCTGTTAAAGGCAGAGTCGAATAAGATATTTTCCGTATATTATACTCCATTAGTAACCTCAGAGTGTTGACTATAATGAAATTGTGACCAGTTTTCATAAAAATGTTGCGTTTCTCTATTAGCTTAAAACGACACCTCTTGTTGGATAGCCCTCTATAAACTGTGTGAGAATTAAAACACGTTTTATTTGACAGTGAGTTGCCTAAAAGTCTATTTAGTACACTTAATTTTGGTACAAAAACTCATTATTCTTTCGAAAAAAGGAATTTAGAACAAGTTTAGAACACTAGGATGGTGTTGTCCAGAAAGCTTCTAACAAGTAAGTAAAAACCCTTTCATCTGTCTCCCATGCAATCAACCATAGCTTAATACCCGAAATCCGAATAAGCTATTTTTAGAACAAACATTTGCAACCGAAACTCACATTTCAGTACTTAAAATCCGACAAGACCCATCGCAATCAGTCTTTCTTCCACTTAACCCATTCACTCCCTAAACGATTGAAGTGAGAAACAAAAAAAGAAAAAAATATACAAAATCTGCCTACGTGTCGTCCTAGTCCTGTTTACTATATCCTTTTTGCATAATCTTATTTTCGGACATAATTTATTGCCTAACGTACTCGTATATCCTCCGACTGCTTCACAACTAGCCTGAACCTGCTACAAATTCATCAACCGGTAACAAGAGGGGCAAAAAAAAAACAACTCGAAGAAAAAGGATTCAGTCATCCATGTGTGGCATGTTCCCAGCTCCATATCCTACCACTCTATATTGTAGGTCGGCTCTCCCAGCCAAGTACCGGGTCTTAGGAAATATTTATGTAAATCACCATAAACACATCGTGTGGTGTATTTATGTGTTCTACCCACCACCCTCACGGTGCCTTTCTTGTCGACCCTCCATGACAATGACGACTGTACGGGAATGCTGTATTATATGCTGTCAATAACGAACTAAAGGATATGTAAAAATTCATGCTTATTGCATGCAGTAAGAAAATCATGTTCCGGAACAGAATCCACATCCATTTGGAGTCTATATAACGAGGAGGAGGGATAGAGGTCGTGCCCTACCTCACATATAAATTCGAAATAGGTTGAAAGGTGGTATGCAGGACATTGAGGGACCTATCATCAACGGTAGTGGGAGTGGCTTTATTTTAGTTTCCTTTTGGATTTCACACCCGACTGAAAAGATGTGAAACGAGGACAAGCACAAGTGGGAGGTATGAAGAAAAGGAAAAGACCAGAATCAAGAAAGAAAATCAGTGAACTGACAAGAGCCGCAGCACAATGAACACTGGCATAAGGGTCATCACAGGCTCCTGATTCGTCTTCCGGAGAATTTTTGTTAATTTTCATTTTGGTTTGTCCTCGTTTTCCTTAGTCGGGCATACGGGCAAGTGGAAGCGAAATGAAATGAAATTGGGATGGGATAAGGAGATATCCTAAGCATGAAAGGTGTCCTTAGATCCTCCATCCATTGTGCCCATGAACCTAACGAATCATGAAATACGATAATTGGAGTTATGTATTTGTCAATACCTTACAACGAAATTGTCCTCAAATGTCCTTTTTGGCCCAAAGAAATTACGTTTCGTATTCTAGGCAGAAGAAGCGTGCAATAGTCAACGAGGACGAGATACTAAATGCGATCATTAGACCGTAGCAGAAAGATGCTAAGGACCCTAAAAGTTTCCATCGTGCTGTAGGATATAAGAGTACATTACGCATACGTATGCGTGTTGTGTTTTGCCAAGCCCTAAACTGAATGGCAACGGGCAGGACATTCAAATTGTATTGTTGCCAAGACGGACCACCGAAGATGTGGTAATGGAGAAGAGATTTTGTTTTTTTCATTTAGTATTGTACGTATCCTCCGGCTGACTTTGGGCGGCTACGATAACGTGCAGCTCGATGGCGTGTGTGTTGTTTAAACGGTTGACTGGTCACACGACATCTACTATCTACTATGTAACATCTCATATCCATATCCTTGGTGCTTGGTCGGTGTTAGCATTGGCAACATCATCGCCATTCTCATTTCGTCTCGACCTCATCATCGTTATTGTCCTCTCCTTTACTTCGCTTCATGTACTCGCATCTATTCGTACTTGTTTTCTTCCTGCCGCCGTTGTTGTTATTGTTGGTATGGTATTAAAATTTTGCACGAATATCCTTGCGTATGGCTTTAGGTTAGAAATAAAACTTCTCCAAATAAAAGTATATCCGAAAGGCAGGAAAGGAAATTCGGTATGACGCGTGTGTGTGTGTGTGTGTTGGATGACCTGGATGTTAAGTGAAAGGTGATATAGGAGTATCCTCTGTCTCGTACGGCCCCTGCTAATAATTACAGTTCCTTTAAGGATTCCACTGACATTAGGGATTATTACAGCCAGCTAAAGGTGATGGTAAGAATAATAATAGTTAAATTTGTGCCTTCAATTGCTCCTGGTTCTGGTCCGGATCTTCAGGTCTTTCTTTTACCCATGGTCTTTGCTGCTCCTTGATACTCAATAGCATCATGGATTTCGCTTTTTTTTTCAAGCTCCATTTTGGACTATATGTGCAGGGGGTTTCCACACGAGTTACCTTTCTATATCCCCAGTCCTTCTTTGTGGTGGCCTTGTTAATAAGATTTTTACTAGTTTTCTTCCTTCCGCCCCCGTCCTTCGTTCATTGAGTTCATTCCCTCGTATGAAATTGGAGATGATTTCTATTCAACACCCACGGAATATCTTCGTTCGTCCGTCCATTTTGTTCATTTCGCTCATTCCATGTCGTCCATTTCGAGGGCAAAACTGTCCTTTTCTTCTGGTTTCCGGGGGAACTTCTCGACCGAATGACGGCGATCTTCGGTCATTAAATATGGAAATGTGTGAAGTTTTGTGTCATTCATTCCTTTGGTGATTTCGTTGTTTTTCGCTTTCGCTTTGATTGGTGGTTGTCGACTTGCGGACAAAGTTATGGGATATCCAGTGATTAGGATGGTCGTAGAGCATGCTCGATGACGACTGAAGTGGTGTACATAAGTGTGTCTTGGACATTAAAATGGAATTTATTTTCCTTTGGTTTTCGTTCTTTGAAATGTCCACGCCACTAATTGGAAGAGAAAAATTGAATTCATTTGTAACTGAGATGACGAAATGGAGTGCTTGGATGATTGGCATGCCTGTCACGGTTCGATGTCAGAGTCAATTTTGTGGCGGAAGGACATGAGGTAACCAATACTAATGGGAGAGCAAGTTTTTGGTGTTCGAATTCCAGGTCGAGCGTGAAAGTCTGACGGTGGATGGTGGACGTTTTATGGGCGGGGATGGTTCGAGTTGAGCAAGTTTTAAAGTTTTGTCTATTTGCTTGGCGGACCCGAGCGAAGCGTCATGAATTTTCAATGAATTAAAGAAAAAAAAAGAAATGATTGGAGAATGAGGACTTTAAGAAGTTGGAGTCAAGGGAAATTTATAGAGGGAAAAGAGGAAAAAAAAATAAAACCATTTAAGACAAAGGTGATGTCGGAGACTGAGTGGGGAATTGGTGACAAATTGATAGGTCACGGTCTACTTTTTTGGTGACACAAAATCTCGCGACGAAAATCGGCGGTGATGTGGAGTTCGAAAGTGGGCCAACTGAGGCAGACCATTATAAATTTGCAATCAGACAGAGAATACGAGAAGTTAGTAAGTACACAAGTTATGAGTACGAATATTTGTTCAAAAAATAAGGTGACTTAATTTTTCGCGAAAAATATTTATTTATTCATCAATATCTATTTTGTCACCTTTAAAGTAGTCCCCTTTCGACATATTACACTTGGGCCAGAGTTTTTTCTAGTCCTCGAAGCATTTTTGATAGGCGCTTTTTGGTATAGCCATTTTGGCGTAGATGCAACCTTCATCTCCTCCATTGTGAAGAAGTCTTCAGTTGGCAAGAGAATAATATAGCAGGGGACTTAAACCGAGTAATGCGGTGACAGAAGCATAATAAAGGTTTTGGGATGATTGGGCTTTGGTTTCGACGTCATTGCCACATACCCATGTTTCGTCACCAGTGATGACCCTTTTCAACAAATCCGGATCATCATTCAGTTCATTCCACAGTTACTGAGCGATACTCATGCGACGGTTCTTATATTCTAAATTTAGTCTTCTTCTTCTTTTCCTTTTTTCCGGCGTCGCTATGGTCAGAAGTGTAGGACCATAACCTTCCCACTTAACTGCATTCCTACTGGTCCGCTTGTGGGGTCCGCCCCACATTCTAAATTTAGTAATTTCGGAAAAAAAATCGGTGACACACGTTTCATGTCCAAAATATCTGAAAAAATTTCATGGGTTGAGCCAAACGATATGCCAATATCCTTAGCAACTCCTCTGATAGTGATTGGACTATTCTCCATAACAATTTTCTTCGTTGCTTCCAGGTTTTCATCTTTTGTTGACGTGCTGAGACGACCAGGGTATGCATTGACATTAACATCTTATCGGCCTTGTACTACAAATAGACTCAGAGTAGACTGGCTAAATATGAGCATTATAGTAAACCTTTCAACTACGTTGGAGTTCTTAATTTTATTTTTCACACCAAATTAAAAAAAAAAAAATCAAAAAATCGCTAAGTGGACCAAAAGAGGTTTGGCATGTGTGAAAAACAAGCTAAATATATAAACCGCTGCCAATGTCAACACATGTAAGGGGACCTGTGTAGCCACATAATAAAAACAAATCGAAAACCTAATGTACTTAGCTCGCGAAATTCAAAAAGTCACCTAATTTTTTGAACATACTTCGTACACTAAGATGATTAAAGAGTGTTGGACGGGTGCAGACGATTTAGACCCAAGTGCGAAGTTGGTTAAGAAAATAATAAATATTTTAATCAAGAAGGGGAAAGGGAGAAGTATGTGGCTGGGAAAAGGAAAGATTTTGACAGCTTGGATCTCTAGTCTGCATTTTTGGATTCAAATATAATTCGCAGTATTTTGCGCTTTTTTAACTTCGCGGTGTACTATGGATATACACTTTCAGTCCCAAATAAATTTATAGATCTAAATTCCTCTCGACAATTTTTCAAATAGAAATCGTATACCTGGGTTTAGAAATCCGGAAGAGGAAGGCTTGTGGTAAAAGATTTCTAGACACAAAAAAAACAAAAATTGGTCTTCTGAGTGGTGTGGTCCCTAATTGAGATTCCCTCCGAGAGCCAAGTGGCCATGATATTCTATGATGAAAAAGAGCGCGATAGAAACCATGTGGTTAGCCTTATCATCGCATAAAGAAAAACAGAAATCACATCAAAACTACAGTCGAGCTGGAGGATGGTAACAAAACTGGATAACCTTCTCTCTGAGAGTCCTAACCGAAGCAGTAGCTGAGACGTCCATTCATCTATTTTCATACTGATTTACCAGAAGCTTATCCCTTATCTTTGGATAAATGAAGATTGGTCTTCAGAACACAACAGCAACTTCTGTTTTGTCGTGGTCAATATAGTCAAGAATGTGAAGATAAATCTCCGTCAACCGAATTCAAAGTGGAACGAAAGAAAATTTCTTGTCAGACAAAGGAAAGAGCCAAAAAGGAAAAATAAAATAAAATAAAAAAAAAGTAAAGAAAGGAAATCAAGGTGTTAAGTGGAACCCCCGAGCCTTCGAAACAGCCCTATTAAAAACGAATATCAACAATTCTGACAGCGACTAGAAAATGTGTTAAAAAAAAGAGAAACAATAAGTCAAGAGGCAAAGGCAGAGAAAGATTCAGGGAAAAAAAATTAAAGAAAATTAATCATCGCGACCGGGCAATTCTTTGCTTTCTTTTTGATTTTGATGAGTGTAACAAGTTGTTTTCCATTTTTTTCATGTTTTTAATTCTCTTTCCGCCTCTGCTCTCCTCATCATTCTCGTTTTTTATTTTTTTTTTTCCAAAATTCATTATTTAGCTAATTTAATTGTTAGCGTACAGTGATTTATGATCAAATACCGACGTAAACACGGGGTCAGGTCTCGGTATGGAAACGACAACGTCCGATGGGGGATAGAAATGCGGAGAAGGACGGGGTGACGGAGCAAGAGCGGGCTGTGGAGAGGTGAGTAATGGCTCCGTTGGGGCGCCGCCACAGGGTGTCCACAGATGAGTTCTTGTACAAGAATTTCTTTTTTTTTTCCTTTTTGCGAAAGTGGAATACTTTTTGATTGAATTGAACCTCCTCAAAGAAATCCATTCAAAGTTGGGAGAGATTTACTTTTTTTTCTGTTTTTTGATATATAGAAAGTAGGTGTGGGAATGTGTGAAAAAAGATTGTGTCATTGACAGTACACTAATTCCTCCCCGCAGCTATGTACTTCCTTCCTTTCTTCTTTCTGATGCTTAATGACATAACAGTTTCGATCAATCACTTCCCTTTGAATTTCTTCGAGACACGAGATTACCATGTATAGTCGTAGGAAGTTGATTCACACTTCCAGGAAATTGGCCCAACCGCAAATATGTATCCGCTTCCATCGGAATGCATTCCCACAGTAGAACTGTGTGCCTCAATTAATGCGATACCAGGCAAATGCAAACTATTCCGACTGTTACCGCCCAACGACTTCCATGTGTACCTATACTCGTTTGCAGCCAGCTTACGATTCTTGACAAAAGACTTGTATGGTAACTGGTTCATAAATCATCGGATTTTCCTCTATCAACCCGAAGCAAGCTGGTTATAAAAACTGTTTGTTTACCTTTTATTCCATGCAACGATACACGAGTATCTGGTCATTGTTTTGCTTTATGATTGTTATCATCCATTGATGTGGATATAAAGTTACCAAAACAGAAAAGGGGAATATCGTAAAAAGATGCTCAGCAATTCCGTTTTAAGATATTCCGCCTCATCCTCTGGAAATATGTACATATCATTCCACGACCTGTGATTGGAGCGAGATATTTTATTTTTTCTTTCATTACTCGTATCCGAATATATCACAATATTGACAGCACAAATGGTCGGGAAGGGCTTTTGTCAAATCATTAATCAGCAAGCAATATCCAAGTATCTAACTACTTTGCTGGTTATTTGTTGGAGGTATGCATATAGGAGACGATGCACAGATGGGCAATTTGCATTTAAAAAGACCAAGCCATTCGGGTTGACTTTGACACTTTAAGCCGTCTAATCAGGAGATCTTGTCTTTTCATTTCCTATTTCGTGGTTTGTTTGGGTTTGGGCAGATGCGAGATGGATTCTTAATTAGGGACAATGTGATTTCGGGGTTATGGATTGGTATTTACTTAACTAGACAAATAGGAAAGGTTAAATGGAAGAGGTACGACGACGACATTTTTTTGTTTCCACATATCTTGCAAATACTGAGAGTTGACCTAAATAAGGTAGCCGGTTTCTAACAATATTTTCCCACGACCTGTGCGCATCATCTGATCACTTTTCAAGTTGTGAAGCTATAAGAAGCTTTAGTCCACAACGATGTGATAAAGTTGACATTATTTACCAACCTAGGCTAGTATCAGTGACGCAGCCTTTAAGTTGGAATTTTTTTATAGCTATGTAAGCTGATTACTGATTTTACTTGTGCGGCATTTTATTTATGGGATATTACTGTGGCTTCTTACTGGGCTCAGTAGTCAAAATATAAACACGAAATGCCGGGATTACTGTGAATTATAATCGAACGTAAAAGATCCTTAAACATTTTTCAGAGTCATCTAAGTGGGGTTGAGGGTTATTTATAATGTTGAAAATCGACATAAGAAAAAAAAATTAGTTGGAAGGTAAGTCGAATAAAGCAAGATCAATTACAGCCGTGTGCAGTAACAATGGCTGTATTGCGTCCCTGAAAATGAGGGGGAAAAACATTTTATATTGGGTCTGTAACTTGAAGATGAATGATTCGAAGTATGGCCGATCGGGATCTCAAACTTTTTGCCATCTCTTTGGTACCCACTTACCACACCCCAAAAAAATGAAGGCACATTTTAATGAACAAAATGAAGGCACATTTTCCTGAAAGAATATTCCGTAAACATTGACCGAAACAAGTGGAAATCAAAACTGGTCAATTAAGTACGGCGGAAAATAGAAAATAACGCACTTGGCGCATATTCTGGTCGTTTTCCTGCCAATGCTCTCTTCAAACGAATCGTTGGCAGCTAAAAATTCGCCAGGATTTAAGTATGTAGATCAATCCATTCTGATATCACCAGCAACAGAACATCACCTGCGTACCATGAATTTTCAGCTTCGGAGTCGATGTGCTGAACCGGCCGGGTTTCCCGTATGATTTTTTTCCGTCCCCAGTTACCATTCGATGCAAACTTTCTTTTTGTGGCGTTCAAGAATCATTTCAGACATGTATAAGGCTTCAACTCATATGATATCAAATTTCCAATATGAATCCCAATGCTTTCAGCCGCTTGGAAATTGCTGCTTGTGTCACTCCCAACGATCTGAAAGCTCTTTTTGGGTTTAGCGCGATTCTTCAGTTAGTAATGGCCTATATCTTTGTCTTCGAACTTTCTCGCTTGACCAGGCCGTTCTTTGTTTTTGGTGCTACCATAATTACCGCTTTTATCGCGCCGAATCAAGGACTCATAGAACACGAAGTTTGTTCAAAAAATAAAGTGACTTTTGGAATTTTTCATATGCGATTCGATTTTTGTTTGTTATGTCCCCTAACATATACTGACATTGTCAGCCGTTTTGTATGTCTAGTTTGTTTTTCCAGATATAGATGTTTCCATAAGGCCGAGAACATTGTAAGGACGATGCCTGCCCTGGACGCCCAAGGATGTCAACAACAGATGAAAAGGTTGAAGCAGTGAAGAAAATTGTTATGGAAAATCATCAACTCACTATCGGAGAAGTTGCTGTGTTGTGATATTGACATATCAGTTGGCTCACGCCATGAATTTTTTCTGATATCAGTGAAGTTTGTACCAAAATCGCTAAATTTTGGCCAAAAGAAGCGTCGCTTAAGCATCGTTTAGGCACTGGTGAATGACGATCTAGATTTGCTGAAGAGGGTCAACATTGGTAAAGTTATGACGACGAATCCAAAGTTCATATAGCCCATATGAGTGACTAGAAAAGCCAATACCGAAAAAGCACACCAGGTTCGGTCAAATGTGAAAGCTTTGCTCACCGATTACAATGGCATGGCCTGTCATGAGCTCTTGTCGGAAGCTCATACAGTTTGATACCTTGAAATTATGCGATGTATGGGTGAAGCAATACGAAGAAAACGCCCGGTTTGTTGCATCACGATAATGCAACGGAAATTTGCCACGATTGAGGAGATCAAGATCGACTCGCCGGAAGAGCTCAAAACGATAGGTACCAAAAAGTTGATATCAAAAATGCTTCGAGGATAGGAAAAAAAGGTGGCACAAGTGTTTTATATTGATTAAATAATAAATATTTTTCGAGAAAAATAAAAAAACACATTACTTATTTCCTAGGCTACGTATAGGACCATCCAATAAGAGGTGTCATTTTAAATTAATAGAAAAATGCTGCGGTTTTACGTATACTTGGAAAATTGTTAGGGAAATTTAGATTACGAAATCTGATGTTAGTCAGCATCAAACGCTAAAAGTCTACCTCTACTTTGGTTGTAAATAGACAGCCTTTTGATAATACTTTTCATAAATTTTTCGCATAATTTAGGCTTTATTTCGTGATCGCACCAGTAGACTTTAGGACATACCAAACTGCCACATCAAACTGTCACTCGATATAGATGGGAACTGTTCAACAACTTGTCTTTTGGATTATCGGGAAATATAAGAATTCAATGCAAATTGGTTACGCATTGGGCCAATTTTTGTGGTCGTCTCGTCTCGACATGGTCACACTCTTGCCATTTCGCCAATTTTGGCAGCTTATCTTGCCGGATGGACACGAAGTAAACTCTTTACATCACTTACTTAAAATAGTTGTGCAATAGGTTGCAAAGGTATCTGATGATGACCAAAAGCAGTACGAATTTTACCAAATATTTCTGCAATATTTTCACCGTGATTTTTCACTATTTCAGCATATTGGTCAAGTATACATAGAGCCATTTTTAATAGGCTCTAAGTTTTTAATTATAAAATTGCACCTCGCTTATAGAATCGTTTTCACAGTTCGACAATGGTGCGAAATCTAAAATGACACCTCTTATTGGACAGCCATTTATGTCGAAAAGAGTTTAAGTGGATACTCCAAAGAGTTGTTGCGTGTCAGTTATCTCATTTTCTTAACCCAGATCTACTATGTTCCATCAAACCAATCAGGCAAAGCAAGTGGATTACTACCGGAAGCAAACAATTCCCTTCGCTTTATAAATCGTAGATGACTTCAAATCCACGTAGCTTTACGACTCCATTCCCTACTGTAAGCACACTCCTTTGTCCGCCCCCTTTACGAGCTAGAATCAATGTCAGTTTTTTGATCTCGGTCATTCTTTGGTAGTATCTCTAAGGGTTGGCACAAAATTGAGCTATTTGAAGTGATATCCTCAGAAACATGGAGCAACAAAATTGCACGAAAGAATATAAAAGATAACACTCATGAGCTACCAGCACGATATGATGGAGTTTCCTCATTCACATGTAACCCCTTTACCTACCGAACCCAAGACAAAAAAAAAAAGAATCGAAAAAAAAGTGCCGTAAAAATAGCCAACAAAAGCAAACAACCTAGGCAGCGTACCCCAGAAGGAAGACAGTAAGCAGTAAACAGCGTGTATTTGTTTGGATAACGCGAACGCGCCTTGCCCACATTTAACCCCTCGTTTTTATTCAACCTTTGATACTTAATAGAAAGAGGAAAAAACCCTCTTTCAATGGCATCCGTGAAGACGGTTATAGTCAAAGGCCATCATCGATGACCATCATCGATAGACGTCGAATGATACAGTTGACTTCAACACGATAGGGTGGACAGCAGGACCACACCTCCAAAAATAAAAACAAAATGAATAAATGGTATCAATACCATTATCAATGGGTATGTAGATAGCCTGCCTATTTGTAGCACACTTTGAAGAACTAATTAACATAATGGACATCACGAGGTGGCAGTCGTGCTCAGTCGTTTGTAGCGCGATGAACATCTGATTTGCATTCGAATCATGGTTATGAAATGTGGAACTTAGATACAAACCCCGCCGGACTCATTACGTGTGCAATAAAAGACAGAAAAATGGATCCAAACTGAAAAGGATCCACAGAAAAAAAAAGAGGAAAATAACGATTTGGCAGCAGCCACCACTTATCGGTCAACTGAAGCGATAAAAGGGTTGAAAACGACTTTTAAACTCAACCGGGAATAGGAGGGGGGTTTCGCCTTTTCTTTTATTTCGGCGTTTCCGCAATGTGTCCTTTGGGCCACATGAGGACGTTATAGGCCTATGACTCTTCATAACCCTTTCTTTTGTTTCGTTTTTGGCTCATTCTTTACTCTTTTCGTTTTTTTGTGCTCGTCATGTCGTCTCATTTTCGACTCAATGAATTCGACGATTAAACGAGTGGCAGAATAAATACCAAACACGTGTGGCCATTTGGCGATATTTCTGTGCCCAATATGTGTGTGTGGGTGAGTGGGTGATTGCAGCCGGTGTGGCATTAAAAACGGATTTCCTGCAGCACAGTACGAGTTCACGTACTCGTAGTTGTTTGCTCTCATTGATTTTTAAGGCAGCCAGGCATCTAGCCATAACTTTGGATCATCGTCAGGAAATCATGACGTATTCCCAACCCGTCGTTGGTGAATAGATTCCAGCTCAGTCGTTTCGCATTCAGCGTTCGCCGTTCGACATTTTATTCACGAAATCCCCAATAAATTTAAAGCGAGCAATAGACCATTGAGTTTATCTCTTTATAGCTGCTTCTGGGTTTTCAATTTTTTATTTTTTTTTTAGTGGTGGTGCACGAATTTTAGCCCTGTTGCTGGCTCGGTACTTTATGGATTGCAAGTCCGCCTACACTTCGCGTTCAGTCAGTTACGTTGGCAATCATGGCATGGTTTCGGGACATGCAACCCTCATTGCTCTTAAGTTATTGCCTAGGGATTCTTTTTCGGGATTTTATTTGAGCTGTAAACCGCAAAAGGATAGCCCACAATCCTCTGATCTGCCCGTCCCCGCAGCGCATGGTTTAGTTTGAGTACGTTCGTCCTACCGCGATAGTTCGGTGTAAGTACTCAATTTGAGGTCACCTAACCCATAGCAGGCGAGTCAGTGGTAACGCAATCGACCCGACCTGCCTCCGCAAACTGGTTGTGCTGGCACTGAAACTGATGGTAGTTTCGTTCACTTTTTTCCCAAGGACCGTGAAAGATTGGAAAACGGTGGATTTATGAGGAGGCTGTGATAGATAGGTTACCTGTATGTATACCTTCAAAACACCGAGCGCTCACCCGGAGTAGTATATACTCACCACCTGGGGAGGTGCACTGATATCGATGCTGGTGGAGAATTACCTTTTGACTGAATGGTAGAGGGAACCGAGTGAGAACTTAATATCCTTACGGGTGAGCAATACTCTGGAGATATTAAAGTGGATTGCCAGGATATACTATACCGTATTCTCTTGATACATGGTATGATGTGCAGACATAGCGTCGTCGAGCTGGGGATTTATGTATATGGTATACTACAGTCGTGCGGTTGCTGTAAGGGTATAAAGTTAAAAAGTTTGAATGAAGCAGAAGGCAAGTCAACCACATCATGCATCCAAGTTAGTTGGCAGGATGGCGCGCTCTCTGGTCGTTCATATGAATGTGGAAGGTATGTGGCAATATTCGCTTATACGGTTATTCGCTGTTAGTTTGATTAGTTGATGCGCGTTCGAGTTGGCTTTTTCCGAGCTGCATTCTGGAATGCAGTCTATGGGGCGGATGATAGCGGTTAGTTCAGTGGGCCAATTAAGTAATTGAAAGAGATCATGTGTGAGATTTTTGCTTTAATAACTATGATTACATTTATACCGTGTTTGTGATATTTTTGTTTTGCGGAATACGTGTGGTCAGAAGAGATATGGGGCCAAGGCGAGTTTAATTAGGATTCATTATATTAACGGTCTAAGTGGCTGTGTGATTCGATGAGCTGGGTTGGCAGTACCTGTCGAACGACTGATTAAAACCTTTTTAAGGTTAGTCATCTCAGTTCCATTGAGGTTAAATAGAAAAAAAGGAACGGGTTGGGAAAAGTGCTATAATTTCTCCACTGAGAAGCGCGAGCATTTTAAATCCTGAAACTGAAGCCCTAGAATTTGGAGCATCTACCCTCTTAAGTACTTAAGGTTTCATCACTAGTCAGCTTTTGCCTGTCATTGACTTCCTCATGAAATGCAGAGCTACATATATGTATATTTGCGGCTTCAAGTCATAGAGAAAGCTTTCCATTTAGCTCAAAGTTAACACAAGGTAACAATTGTTTTGGAATGCAATCCACATAGATTCCACATCGAAAAAAACGTTTCCTTTTGGAAGCGTTGAAGAAAAGATTCAATATACAGGATTATCCAATTCGTGGTTCATATTTTTCATCCCTATTTCAGTCACATATAATAAACCGGAACCTCATCCTAGGTTACAGATATTTAGTGCAAGGTTTACCATTTCACAATATGTATATCTCTTAATAATCGTTAAATATGTTAAAACTGCAAAATAGGGATTCTGTAGTAGGTATGTATGTATCACAATTATCGAGCAGGTTATAGTCGATAAAATCATCCATCTGATCGTACAAATTTAAAGAGACACTTTTAGATATCCGTTAAGGATATCGTCAAGATTTACGCTTTACAGAAAATATGGCGATCGTTAATGAAAGCGCTGAAGAAGATCCAAATGTATAGATTTTACAGCGAGCACAGCGTTTAATAAAATGTTTACCGATTTTTTTCGATCTCATTTCAAGATATGGATGACATACGGTTTCAACAAGACGATACCACACCTCACACAACATGTTCTGGCTTTATTGCAAACAAGTATCATGAGTTATTTCGCGTTTTGGGGGTGTAAACTAGGCACCAAGAGCTTATGATTTGCCGTAGTTGGACATCTTTTTGTGGGGCCATGTTAAAGCTCGTGTTTATGCACACAATCTTTTTTCTTTTTTTTTATAATTTGCGCGCGCAAAAGGGGTTATGACTACCCTTAAGTGTCCGGAATCAAGACACAGCACGGACCGAAGGTATAGAGGGAGAAAGGGAGAGGAGGTAGCTGTGCACATTGGTCCTAAATGTCTGTGGATTGTAGAGAGTAGGAAATATTGGGCTGGGCAGAGCATTCCATCGTGTTGTGCGGCTGTCGGAATCTCTGAACTTAACTGTACGTCCGAAAGCAGGCTTCACGGTGAACTGATGAGCATTCCTGGCAAGACGAGTATTGCGGGTGAATTCATGGAGGCGAGGAATGCAATTGGCTAACTCATTTGAGCAACGGTTGTTAATATAGCGATAAAACAGTGACAAGGAAGACACATTACGTCGGTGTTCGAGCGAGTCAATTGACTTTGCGATATTACTGTCTCCTATAAGTTTTATCGCTCGCTATTGTATTCTATCTAGTAGGTGCAGTGAGGTCTTAGGGGCACCAGACCAGATATGAGCGTTATACTCAAGCCTTATAAATTGAAGCCAAATCGGAGGAGGTGAAATATTTCTTCCATCGTTTAAGGAACTTAGAAATTTTGCCGTGTTTTTAGCGACTTCAAATATGTGATCATTCCCATTAAGTTTGGTATTAATACACATACCGAGGATGGAAAGTTTTTCGGTTTCGTCGACACAAGCACCATTCATGAGTCCTGGAATGAATATGAAAAGCTGAAAGTACTGTCATCAGCGAAGGAGTGGATTGGAGTAGAAGTAACAGAAAAGAGATCATTTATAAAAATGAGAAAAAGAGTCGGAGGCAAAACAGAGCCTTGGGGGAAGGCATTTATTTGGTGGATATCAGACTTGAACCCATCCAAAACAACTTTAATTGAACGGTTCGAAAGGTAATTTCTAATCCATAGAAGCAGAGATTTATCGATGCCATAAGCACGCATTTTCGACAAAAGAGCCTGATGCCAAACTCTGTCAAAGGCTTTTGAAATATCAAGCGCAACGATCTTGCTTTCACCTAAATTGTGCAAAGATTGGTTCCACTTTTCGGTGAGATATGCCATGCTGCGAAAATCGTATTGCCGGTCTTTAAGAAGCTTCCGCGATTCAAGATATTTCATAAGCTGACGGTTTATCAGCGTTTCCATGACCTTGGAAAGAAGGGACGTTAGTGCTAGGGGTCGGTTAGAGGAGGAGGACGAAGATTTGCCCTTTTTAGGGACGGGATGGACAAATGCTGGTTTCCATCTACTCGGAAAGAGACCCGAAGAGTAGGACAGATGGAAAAGCTTACGCAGAGGTTTTGCCAGCGCAGAAGAACAACTCTTCAGAAGTATGGGGGGTATACCATCCGGGCCAGCGGATTTGTGTACGTTGAGATCTTTTAGTACTCTTGCAACTGTACGAACGCGAAAATAAATTTGTCCCATGGTGAAAGTACAAGTACAGGCGGAGACAATATGGGATCTGGCAGCGTTGAGCTATACGCGAAATGCGCAGCAAGCAGATTGGCCTTGTTTAAAGAGCTGACAGCTGGAAGCTCTTGACGCCTTGGAAGCGAATATTCATCAAGTTATGCCCGAGTTATTGCTCGATATGTGTCGAAAAGTCATTGAAAAAAAGTCAGTCAAAAAAAAGTCATTCCACTCTCGTGGAAAATATTTGAAAAATGTTATATTTTATGCAAAATGGTGAAATCTGGGCAATACTACGAAACTAAAACCCGGTTAAAATAAAAAGCATAAATGTATTTTACTTAAATTTATTTTGGAACAATGAATTGGATCAGCCTATTCTTAAGACGGCAACTCCAGTTTCAATTTTTTTCATAAGATAATGAAATTTAATTGTTCCGAAGGTATGTGGCACTAGAAAGAGTTTGCGAATGAATGAACTCATAAACAGAGATTTCTCTCTAAAAACGACAGATTCAGTCCGTCAAAATTTACAAAAATTACAAATTTGAAAAATCGTCGATCATAGTAAAATATGTACATGCAACCTCCCTGCCCTGTCCCTGCCTCCTAAAAAGTTTTGGAATAAATTACGCATGATTGGTGTTTCCAGTGTCAATAATACCACCAAGTGTGTTGTTGATCCTAATGTTCTTAATAAATTTTTCCTTGGTGATGATAATAATTCAGTTAACTTTGATTGTAATTCAATTCATTATTTTGAGCAACCGGTGTCAAGACTGGAGAATTTTGAAATTGTGACTGAAATCGATGTAATAACCTGTATAACGGCTATTAAGACCAATTCTATGGGAGATGATGACGTTCCTATATGGTTTGTGAAGCTTATTTTATCACAAATTGTCAACCACTTAACACACATTATCAAAAGTTGCATTACGACATCTACTTTTCCCCAGTCTTGGAAAATTGCAAAAGTTTTACCTATCGCTAAGAAAGCCAATCCAATTTCTCCTGCTGATTTTAGACCGATCAGCATTCCACCTTGCCTGTCGAAAGTCTTCGAGAAAATAATTGCAAAGCAAATTATGAAACATTTGTCACGCAATCATTTGATAAATCCTCGTCAATTTTTTTGAGGAAATAAGGCAAGAGTTTGATAAGGGTCGTGTTTCGCTTCTTTGTCTGCTTGACTTTTCGAAGGCATTTGATACGGTTAACCATAAAGTCCTTTGTTCGAAACTCGAGAAATTGTTTGGCTTTATTTATAGGGCAGTTAAACTGATATAGAGCTTTCTTTCAGATAGGCTGCAAAAAAGTCGTATCTGGTCATAAGTTATCAGATTTGAAACCAATCACACAAGGAGTACCTCAAGGGTCAATCTTGGGACCGACTTTGTTTTGTTTATTAACGACCTATCATCCGTGTGCAATCATATCTTTATGCTGGTGGTGTTCAACTTCATTACCCAAACGTTTTGATAACCTCACAGAACTCACGTTCCTTCTAAATGAGGATCTAATAAAAAAATTTAAATCCTCAGAAGCTAATGGGTTGGTACTGAGTCTAGAAAAATCTCAAATAATACCGATCTCAAACAGAATTTTTGATTTTAATAGTTTGCCCGATTTATTGCTTACTGGTAATAAAATCAAACCTGCTGTATCAATTTCTGGTCATGGCTATATAATAAATCCCAACTTTTTTTTTATAGGGTTCGTGCAGTTTCAAGAGTGTACGCTCTTTTGGTGTTTGTCATACAACCTGGACGTGGTGCAGACGGTTTGTGTCGAAGATGTTCATTCACTACTCCCCGGGGATGGTTGTCCTAGATAGGATTTTTAGAGAGTTTCGACTGAATTTGTCGCGTTGGTTGTAGTTCCAAGTTTTTTTTGTTTCCATGTCATTAAGGTGTTATATTGGAAATGCACACACAGAGTATGAATTTTGAAGTGATTTTATATGCTGCGAGTTCAGCATTTTTTTGATCATCTCTCACAACTGATGTTGTTGCACAAATTCCCCGTATAGGAATTTTTCTTGGCTATGGACAGACTTGAACTACAGACCTTACGCTCAACAGTCGATGATCACCTTTGCAATACGACCGCCCCCTACCTAATTATGGATTTTTGCGCAAGTTATTGCCACTGCAAATTTCATTCCACAAGAAACTCGTAGAAAGCTAATCACCTGCATTTTACCACTAATTACTTATGATGGGGTTGCTTGGAATGATGCAGTGCGGCATGTTTACGGACTCCGTAGATATGACTACATCTCTGCATATTCCAGTATGCTGCCAGGACAGGAACTGTATATTCTCATATAAAATAATTAACAATCAGTGCCCATATTATCTGTTCAATAGACTAAACTACTAGGATCATAAATATCAATTCTCTTCGCTACAGGGATACAGAGGTACTTAGATTCATCCCGTGAACTTTTTATTCACGCTGTCAGACTATGGAACTTACTACCTCCGTCCATCGGTAATATTTCCAAACATATGAATTTCAAAAGTGCAATTCTTCTTCATTTCTTTTTCTTATAAAGGGTGTCTCAGTAAGAGTGCACTTTTTAAAATTGGAATATTTTTTTTTCATGCAAGTGGCAACTCTGAAATTTGACAGTTGTCACCTCTGTTTATTCCGATTATTAAAAATGGAGCGTGGGGGTCATTTGCCGGATATTTTATTCCATACTTAATCGGAACATGTCTTCTTTACAATACAATAAAAATATCACAACTCTGTCATAAAATACTTGTTTTTATTTTAAAATGAAAAGGTGCACTCTTACTGAGACACCCTTTACAACGCGCAAAATTATACTTTTCCCCGTAAACTTTGCTTTACGTAGGTTGGTTGAAGCTGTTTCAGGAAATATTGTAGGAACAAGCATGAGGTCAAACCTCAAGAATCATTTTCGAAAAAATGTTACGTAAAGTATTTTTTTACTATTAGAACATTCAAACCTAACACAAGCCCTTAAACATATCTACGAGTTTGTACTTGTTTCTAATGCTCACTGTGTCAACCTTTATCATCATAAAGACTTCTTTGACAGTTGCTCCAACCTTTTGTCACCTACAGTATAAAATTCAAGCCGTGAGTTCGAACTTTATTCAATCCATATCAAGTCTAGCTTGCGCAATTATTCATCGAATTAAATTGATCTGGAGTCGATGTCATTAACGATTCTTGAGATATACGAGACGAAAAACATTTCAGAATTACTCGTGTTTTATAAGCCGAATTGAAGTATTTATAAATCTTATCAAATGGTTGTTATACAATTGCTTGGCGAATGGAGTTGGTCTAGGGCCGTTATCGGTTCCTATGCTAGAGATATGGTAGACGAAAAACAATTTCAAACCATTTTAGAGTAGTTTTTTCATCACAAAAATTAATTGCATATCGAAAGTCTTTGCTTGTGAGTGGAATGGAATAACATTTTTAATTTAAAAGAATGGACCTATTCCAATACCTTCCAAAAGCTCATATCCCTACTGCAAGAGTCCTTAAACATTTGATAGCTTAAAGTGACCCCTCCTGCCAGCGGTCAGTTTAACCATTAAATATAAGCAGCTTCGGCCCATTTCTCTACCGGTACATCCTGCAGTCAAATTAACAAAACATCGAGCAGAATTAAGCACATTACTCAGTCCTTAGTGAGAAAGCGTCCTCCAAGCCCAGAGCCGAGTCCATTATTTATTGACTTGGGAACAACCACTCCGTTCTAGTTGGGTAAAAAAAAAAAAAGAAAATAATATTTTATTCGTCGCTGCTTAGCTTCAGCTACGGCGGCTTTAGCTTTAGCTTCAAATTTAGCCCCACCAAGGTGCGATAATATTTTCATTCCACATTGACCATCCCTCATGGCGCCCGGTACCGGTGTGCAACAATAAAACACATTCTAACACCTTCGTGTCGTGTGGGCGGTTATGCGCGCGAACGCAAAACACACAAATAACATGTCCTCGAGGCATTTACCAAAATTGATGTGACTCTCCGTTTAGTCCTTTCGTGGTGTACGGTGTCCTGGCGTCGAATATCCATCGTCCGTTTCTACGACGCGACGGTAGCGGTAGTGACAGTTGAATTTTTCAACAGGACTTTTGCGGAGATGTTTGCGGGCACAAGGCTACATCCGGTTTCAACCGTACACCGTATCCTTTCTGTTGGTCCATGACTACCATTGCCACTGCTGTGTCTAATTGCATTATAATTGCTCTGGACGAGCAAAAATCCCGCAATTGCCGCTAGCGGCTATGTATTCTCAATTTGAAATGGACACACGGTAGAGAGTGGAAAGGAAAATGGACGAACAACATGTGTATATGGCGTTTGGGTCATTGTACATCCTATCCATACGACACGTCGGGTGTCAAAGTCCGAGATTAGAAACATTCAAGCGCAGTAGTTGCGATCGTGGCGTGCGGATGGGATGCGAGTGACAAAGTGGAATGAGAGACACGGCGGATAGAAAATGTGATTTACAAACTAGACAAGGCAGGATTTACGGAGGCGCCCTCGTCGTGCCTATAAACGAATAAGTCAAATTGAAAAGAATCCTTGCGATGCGACACGAACGCAGGACAGAGCTACAACGAGACTTGCTAACAGAGTGACAAATGATCTACCTAAATGAGAGTTGATTGCATTTTCGTTTTTTTTTTTTTTATATCACGACACCTCCTCGTCCTTACTCTCTATTGCTCATGTCCTTTTACCAGTCACGAGAACTACGAGTACGAGAGGATGAGATCCTGCAACGTAAGCGTGAAATAATAAAGAAAAGCAAACCAGCCGTCCAGTCATCCAACCGGCGAATTAGGATAAACGATGGCATGTCGCTGTCCGACTGTCGTCGGCTATTTGTAGGTGGATTTAGTCAAAGATACGAGGTGATCTGTTAGACACACACACACATATTTAATAGGTTATGAATGAACGAGTGGAATGAAATGAATGAACGCAGGACAATTAATTCTTATAAATTGGATGGCTCATTGGGTTTTTATGCTTTAACATGTCCTCCTTCGTTCATCGTAGTGCTTCGTTACCCTTATGTTCTGGCAAATTGCCGCCATTCTTCTCCGGAATGCCGAGCGAAGTTTTATAGTTTCGTTTTCGTCCTTCCACCTGTTCGTTGGTATGACGGTGATTAACAAGGATATTAATCATACCGAACGGCCGTGAGCAGGCACGTGAAGATCATAGAAGAAGACGAAGAAGTGAAGGAATGGATGAAATTACCAATTAACAAGATACCCATCAGTGCCCGTATTCGTATCCCGTATGGGTCCCTATCACAGGTGCCTTCCAAATACAAAATATGTTTTATAGGAGTAGTTGAAACGGGAACCGCACAAGATGTATGTAGGGTTCCTAGAAAAGATCCATCTACGGTTGGATGGTGCTCTTGAAAAGTGGTCATATAATGGCTTCTAAAGTGGCGGTTAATTGTCGGTAATGGAATGAGAATGGCGTGAAGTGTGGTTTGCGTGTACCGCTGCATATCTGTTCTTTTCCTCGTCAAGTCATTCGGTGGATTTTAAAAGGAAATCGAAATGGATTTGGAAGTCCCAGACCGTATAAAGGGTTCGGTAATGATTTTTCGGTGAAAATTTAAATCCCAGATGTCGCGTATGGAACATCAAAGGCAAACTAATGAATTCGTTGCAGATACATACGAGTGCAGCTCTACTAAATATTGGATTAAATCAGCAATACAACCGAGTGGAGGAGGTGAAATGCTTCTAAGCGGATTTTCATCATCTTCCTTCCCGGAAAACATCCAGCCCCCGGCCATGCCGCGATACACGCAATTCGCAAACGAAACGAACACACAGCAAAGGTATACCCAATCCAGTTGCAGCAAAAAATTACATATTCATCGCTTCTGAAGGGCTACATACCCGGGTCGTATGTAAATTCATGAGTGCATCTAGGCAAAGGTTATCCTCCACAGAGACGACTGGGTGCACCCAATCCATACCCACTGTTATGTCATTAGTAATTTATAGTAATGGCATCGTAATGCAATGTGCACTTCATTAAACTCAGCCGGTATTTCGAGGTGGAATGCGTTCAGTTTGCCATTGTCGCAGACGGGATGAGTGTGCCAAAGTGAAGCTATCACGAGGCAGTAGCAGCAACAAATGCCATGCGGTTGAAGTAGAGGCAGACCAACTAATAGAATAGAGAGAGCGAGGGAGATTAGCAGTGGCGAATAAGTGCCGATGGCACATAGATGGTCTGCACACCCTCAGGAGTGCAGCGATATTCCCGATGCCCGGCAAATAAAATAAATAAATGCAGAAATCCGGTTGCACAAATTGCACTTCACACAGAGCCGCTCCACTCACCTTCACGCGGTACCGGGTGAGATGGTGAGTCGAACCAAAAACGGAAAAACGGAAGTGTGCAACGATGCCCGTAGCACATGAGAACGTGCCGGACCGGAATCAACATTTTCCACGTACACTTATGCCAATTTTGTCGTTTTAACTTATTTAACTGGCTACGTGGACGCATAGGTAGTACCAGGGCCATCCCATAGTGTACTCTTGTGAAATGGGTATTTATCGATTGCGAGTCTCGAAAAAGCTTGTTTGGATGGTTTTTTGAAATCAGAGGTGCTTTCGTCTCGACCGTCCGCGAGAAAAAAAAAACATCCAAAGGTTTCCAAAATTAATGACTGCTCCACTCCCGTCCAAGTGGGAATTTATGTTCTCAAAGATTGTTGTTTTTGGAAGAGCAACACTTACACTTGGAACCCTCAACAAGCGATTGGTAGTTCAAAGATACCGCAACAGCAACAGAGTGGGTGTTTGTTGTTTAGAACGTGGTTTGACTTGCCAAAATGGCCATTCCAACCGCTTCGAGTGCATTTGCGTTTGCAGGCAAACACGATTACGGATGAGGGCTGTTGATTGTACGAGAATGGGGACTGTACTGTTTGTTCGGATGCATCCTTTTTCTCGTGCATATAAAACAAAATTTGTCTAATGCAAAACAGTTTATCTGATTAGGAGAAAATTGAAAATGGAACGAAAACAAAAACACATACTCGAACTGGTAGTCATAGTCGTAGTCAAACATCCGGATGCAATCTACGGCGTTCGGTTCAGAGGCAAATTCAATTAATTTACTGCTGCGTCGCTCATTTATGTAGTACAAAGTCCCATGGAGCGTGGGTGGGCATATACGGATACATTACAAATACCGAGGCCAATTGGTGGACGGATGGTATGACCATGTGAGTTGATCGGGTTGGTTATTGTTTTTTCATCAACAACCCAGCCTCTGTTGCCCATATTTAATATGTTTTACTGGTGGCTTTTGTCCTGATAAGGCTTTTTATGCATAAACGGTAGGAAATTAGATTGAAATTGTGCCAAGTGGAGCAGAGGAAATAGGATGTACGGCATGAGTGGTGGCATATGAGTATGTGACGGCGATGTCCTTCGCCGAAAAATCAATTTTACAATATCAGGTCTTTCGAGAGCCCGTTGTGGTTGTGAGGTATTACAAATATCTATTAGATCAATGAAATTATATTGCCGCTGGACAGGGGTAATACTGCGTTGTAGGCATAAGCCTGTTGGGAATGTGTAATTCTAATTAAGTGCAAGATGCAATGGGTTTCGATCGATATTCAATCGGTTGTGAAATGAGATGCGCTCGGGGTAGGAATTGGAGTCGCTAAAAGGTGTGTATATATTGAGAACATTGGACATGTAGGATTCTGTAAGGCTATTTAGTTATAATTGTGTTTTGAATAAATTCTGAACAATTTTATACCGCTTTAAGGCATTTCACTTGATTATAGGTTGACTTGTGGTCATAATTTGAGGCACTAGTTGGATAGCGAACATATTCGGAACAAATTCTAAACAATTCGGAACAATTCTGAACAACAAAACAAACACAAATGCATTAAGCAAATACTCCGCCCACTGAAAATTACAACTCCCATACTCTCAACAACCAAATACTGATATCCTTTGCTAAGAACATGTCGAAATTTCCACAGTTAAATCGCAAACAATAGTAAATCTGATTGAAACCAAAAATAGCTGACAACAGTTGCCAAACAATGCAATTGATGATGTTGATGACGTGGCAATGGAAACACGATAACCTTGCAGTGGAGAGTAGAGAATATCCTTTTTCAAATCCACCTCATCTGTCTATTTAACTTGCAGTCGAAGCGCTGCGAGAGGTTGAATATTAAACTCTTAGTCAACAGAAAAGTCAACAAAATTGTCGAGTCGAAGTGAAATTAAAGGGTGGCGATGAGGGGTATATCGAATGCAAACTAGGAGTAGGGGAACGAAAACAGCAAATCCTGATTGTTCCTTGGTCAAAGGATGTTTTTTGTTTTTTTTTTTGTTTTTTTTGCCTCTGTGTAGCACTTAACCATCATTCATCTATATTTTATTTTTCTCCTTTCTGTTCTCCCATCTCCACTCAATGATGGAAAACTAAATAAATTAAAAAAAAAAAAAACAAAAAACGATGCAAGGACGAGTGGGAGAGGATGAATGAGGAACGGGTTAGGGCGAAACGAAAAATAAATATAATAGAAAACTCCTGACATCACAGTGCAATGCAATTAATACCAGCAATGTAATCCTTTTCTCATAGCCATGTCGTTCCTTTTTTGTGTGTGCAGATGTCGATGTGTTTGGATAAGGTAGTGCGTTTCCTCGTACATATCCTCATTCCCTCTTTGCAAAATTGCATTCTTTAACAATAAATAGATTTTTTCCTTGTTTTTTGCATTTTAGTCCTTTTATGTTGCTGCTACCGTTGTTTTATTGCAAAATGATGTACATATACATGCTGAGGCTGCATGTATTCATCAGCAGGCAAAGTCGATGGATGGCAGATCGAGAGCATAGGATAACATAGCTTTTGCCTGAAACGAAACGCAGTAATAGCGGTCGATGAGTTTGGTTGGTTTGTTTGTATGCTATTGTCTGTTTGCCGTGGTTCGTTCGTTTATTTTTTTTTGTAGGTTGCTGTTTGAGCTAAGGGATAGATAATACTATAATAGTTGTGATTTCCGTTTCCCTTTTTTTTCTACTGGCTTGTACTATATCCGATGGAAGTTCGATGAAGTTTAATTAATGAGAGGAGGCTTCATCAAGTTTTTTCTCTCTGGTCTGGTCGGTTTTATTTTTTTCTTCGTTTTATGTTTCGATAGAAACGGATGGAAGCCTTTAATTAATGTAATACCCGATGGAATTGAAAGCCATTGACTTCGTTTTTTTACTCCCTTTTTTAATCAGACAAATTGCGTTTGAAGGAATTGTGTCCTCGCGCCGGGCGCCATTTTAGGGAAAAAAGAAAACTATCCGAAAGGTAGTTTATCATTCAAGAAAATCAGTTAAAACCTCTATTGTCTGAAGGAATCCAAATGGATTTTTAGTGTTTCGCACTGCAAGTCATTATTTCGTCTGGCAAGGATCTTATTGTGTAAGGATCAGCCACAACAGCACTCCAGTCTCTTTGATATCATTATCGATGGCAATAGTAGTTCATATACTGACTTGTAGCAATTTCTGGCAATCACAGAAATCCATTAAGGACAACTCTTGTATTTAGATTCCAATATAGGCCAGTTTAGGACGTCTTTACCTCTCTATAATTGAGTATGAACATCAAGATTCACTTTCAATAGCAGTTGCTTAACAACACCAATCACGATCATTGATGCTTACGATTTATTTAAGCTCAACGTTTTCTTTCGTTGTATTTACGAGTTGAAAGGCATAAAGGATACGAAAACACTAACCTTATGGCATTTTGTGCTCGTTCCATGTAAACTGGGGACAAAAAAAAAAAAAAATCTGTAGCGCTTAGGATAAACAACATATCATTGTGTCCTTGCTTCCTTGCATGGTATATCCAGCCACTTTGCGAACATCCACACACGTATGCACAAGTGCGATCCTCAACTTTGGTCACATGCATGTGTGCGCTGCGGAGTGCTGAAACTCGCCGAGAAAATTGAGTAGTTAAACAGGATATAAAGTGGACAGGGCCGAGTAGGAAGTAACCATGGAATAGGGTGGACATACAGATCGAGATAGAGGAAAGGATAGAACGGCATTACCATTACTCCGACAACTGTTGTCGAATGATAAATAATTTCTCGAACGAGAATGGAAAGAGCATGTTGCTGTTCTTTGTGTCTCCGTGGACGTGGTGTGTGTGTGCCCATTGTGCAAATAGTTTGCTGTTAGTCCTGTGCTGTAACATTGGCTGCATTTTCAATTGGAAAATCGGATTCATTTGAATTCGCTCAATACGAGTACGAGGATGAGAGTTTTTCTTTTTCTTCTCCAACGACAGTCAGATACTCGTAGATAGATGGTTAGACAAACAATATTGCTACATGCATTGGCAAAAGGTTACTTTTGTGCTTTAGATTTTCGATTTCTTTTCCAACTTACCCACTTGGGCTCTCGAAGGAGCACTTTTGTTGAGTACTTGTATGTTGCTGTATGAGCCAGCGGACAATGGACAGTGAACCTGGATGGCATAAGAGGTGGTTGTGGTGGTTGTCTTAACTACACTCGCTCTGCGTTTGTTTCACTTTTTTTCCTTTTTTGTAAATTGTAAATGGCGTTGTGTGGTCAATGGACGATGCAGATATGTTCGTTTATTCTTATTACAATTGATACAACTATAAAATTTGAATGCAGACAGGGAACAGATTTTCATCCTTGTTGCTTTGCTGACTGTCTCGTGTGACTACTTTTTGTATGCAAATGAGATCGTCGATAATCGAATGATGGCTGAAACGATGCGGTTGGGCGGAATTGTGCATGGAAAAAGAACGCTGTCGTGATCCAACAGATGGTTAAGTAAGGAAGTGAATATAGGGATATAGGTAAACGGGACATGGTAAGTGCGTCGTTTGTGGTTGGTTTCATTTTAATCCTTAATTTATATGAACGAGATTGGACGATAATGAAACGTTATACTCATAGGTTGTCTTATAGGTGGCGAGCAAAAATTTACATAAAAAAAGGTTCGAAGGAAAATTAGTTTTGGAAAAATTAAATTTAATCAAAAATCTAATTTGATAGATTGCTGTTGATTCTAAGCGTTTTCTAAACAATTCTAACAAGTTTTAAATGGTTCCTATTAAATTCTGGCCAAGTTGACAAGCAATCGATTTTTTTTTTGTTAAAACCTCTGTAGATAAAAATCTATCCAATAAGAGGTGTCATTTTACATTTGGCGTTATTTTCGAACTGTCAATATTTAGCTTTTATCGCGACGACTTTTCGTAAGTGAAAATAAGGAGAATTCAACGTATGTTCGCAGAATTTATTAAGATAGCAACAATTGGCGAAAAGAGGATGAGGATATTGGGAACAAGTTTCGAAAGTTCGTGCCTTGTTTGGCTATAACTAAGCCTATTCTAACACAGTTATGTCAAACTGAATCGAAACACTTGAATGTGTTGTCTCGCCTCGAGAAAACTAATGTGAAAACTCAACCCAACTGATTATTGGCAATTATGACGCGGAAATTTTGAAGATATTGTAACCAGTTATTAACCTCTAAGCTTGTACTTAAGATTAAAATTAAAAATCCGCCGGTTTTCATAAATAAGTATGTTTTATTTATTAAATTAAAACGACACCTCTTCTTGGATGATCTTATATTTTGCTAGAATTTCTTAGAGTTATGTCCGACAATTTATTGAAATTTCGGTAGTGAGATATTCGGAATTCGTTCAGAATTTGCAGAAAAATAATGATTATTTGATTGATCGATTGATTGATTGATTGATGTTGTTGATTGATGAAAGTATGGCAGCCAAATGGTCTAGAAGTATCGGTATTTGCATTGATTTTTTTTTAGAGAATTATCAGTATATGGTTAGTTTCTTCAAATCTTATAGGAAAATTGATTTCCCAATTGATTGATTCATCGAGGCTGTGGACTTGTGAAAGTATTGTATGATATCAAAATGGGCTAGTGGTATTGGCGTTTGTATAGAATGTACTTGAAATAAGTGGAGAATATGTTAAAAATTAGCAGGAAAGGTTGATTTTCTGATTGATGCTGATGATTGATAGTAATATGGTAGAAAAATGATTTAGAAGTACTGATTTCTATGTTTCTATCTTTGTCCAAGTCTAAACAGGGGAAGACTGATTTTCTGATTGATTGATTGATCCTGTTGATTGATGGTAATATGGAATGGCATAAAAGTATCGATATTTGCATAGAATATGTTGAAAATGAGCTCAGAGTATGATTAGAAGACACATCTTCGAATTTTCAAATTTTGCAGAAAAAGATTGATTCTCTGATTGATTGATTGATGCTGTTGATTTACGAAAGCATGACATTAGTATGGATTAGAAGTATCGACATTTATATAGAATTAATTGAAAATATGTTGAGATTCTGTTCAGGATTCATTGCAATTTCGTTTCTTCGTTTCTTCGCTTCTTTCAAAGATTGATTCTCTGATTGACTGATTGACGATAACGTTGGAGCAAAAGCGGCCAGAAGTGCTGAATCGAAGATAATTTGTACAGAATCGGGCTGTCTAAAACTAAAAACAAAGACTAAAATGAGATAAACACCAGCTCCAGTGCCCTTATGCCATTGTTTCCACCTTGAAGGCTTTACCAAAGTCAACAATCTAAGCCCTTTGTCATCGCAAACTGTTCAGCAAACCATAAAGCAACTGACAAAAATGAAAATAGTGCAAAATCCCCGGCAGCATTTCATCTCGTTAGTATCGAGCGTTTGTCACCCTCGCACTATAAACTAAGCGCAAATGTTCTAACCCAAAACAGGAAATGAATGATGACCACAATAATAGAAGGGAAGGAAGTGCGAATAGCGCCTGAGATGTGGACACTTAATTCGCAATGCAACACTGCCGCTACTTCACCGTTGCCGCGCGTCATATTCAACTCTACTCGCCCTCCGTTCGGCCATTCCGATGGCCACTCCACCCCAAAACTGTTATTGCCCACAAAATGTGAATCCAAATGGTTGCACATAGTGGAAATGTAGTACTCGTACCACCCCAATTGCAGTCATATACATACATGTGGATATATCGGAGTAGAACGCATGCATGCTGCGATTTATTCACCACCCGGCGACCGTTCGCAGAAGACCATTCGACTGAAATGCGGCGTCCGTGGTGGTATAGTCCACGTTTTCATTAGAACGGAACTGAAAGCCATTTGCATAAATTTTCCAGCCTCAACCCTGCCAGAAGCTAGTAGAGAAATATGTTCCTCGCAATAGAGTTGCAGTAAAACTCGATTCTTCTCTGTCCGGCCAGACGTCCTCAAGCCCAGTCCGTATATGGTTCTCTTCTGCTCCTGGCTCTGATCGGGCTATTATTGACGTGCTACGCGGGGGTGGCAATGGTAGTGTCTGTGTATGCGGTTGAATTGTCTCACCCTCTGCACTCCATAAAAATCGCTATAAAAGCAAATAAAAATCGCCCGAGCACCAAAAACAAAAAAAAAGGAAGTAGATCTACGCAGAGAACTCATCGAACTAACCGAGGCCACAGCGCCCCTTTGGCCGACCGGAGCATAGAAGAACCTTATGCATGTGTGTATAAGTATGTCCTGGCGGGCTCAATACACTAGATCCCTCTTTGATTATATTTACAGTGCACTTAATCAAAGTTGTTTTTCGGTTGTTGTAATAATGCGCGAGTAGTCCGGTCTTTTTTTACACTGTAATGTAGTGGCAGGAACTACTCCTCCTTTTCCGCAGTAGTAGTGTAGCCGGCAGTACTCAAGTATAATACCTCCTAAAGCACGATGAGAAAGAGAGAGAGAGAGTAGTTGGAACACTTGGCACACGATTGTCCCAGACTTTTGCCTTTTCTTCATGTTGTGAAATATTCGTATCCTGCAGATCCTGCATGACTACTTACGAGTACTAGTCACTAGAAGAAAAGCGAAAACCAGAAGGGTAGAGGGGTGACAATGATATAAATAAAAAACAGTTGCAGCACATAGTTGCTTCTGTGACGTTCTCTGTGCCCTTCTGTTACACGTACCACCTTCGAAATATTATAGAAAAGGATCTAGACAGTCCTTCTGTACTATATATGCATAACTTTTATGCGGGTGAAATTTAATTTTGTGTTGTAGTTTATTGAGAAAAAGGAACAGAAATGAAAGGAAGCGGGTGAGTACTACATGTGTACGGGGGAGAAACTCAGCAGATTTTATTCATCTTGATTGGTACGGGAATAGAACGGTATGTGAAGGACGAGACGAGGTAGTCAAACAAGGAGCGAGGACATTTTTCACACCTGCTACCGATGTGGAGTTAGATTTTCTATCATCCAACAGCTTTGAAGAATGTTAATATGCACATACTCGCATGTACTTTTATGTCCTTATGCATAATCAAGGACGAATGTCCAGATTGGGAACACAAATAAATCGATGGAACTACTTCAAAGTAGAAAGTTCACTTTACCTTCGAATCGGAAAGGATAATAATGTCAGATACACATTCAATCAGGATCATCTAAGGTTATCAATTTCCTGCTTTCCATTAGCCTCCTGTTGGGCGCCAGGCAGATCACGACATCGATCTCAATCATAACAAACTCATCCACACTTATCCACCGTCTTAACCCAGTTTCCACCGAGCACTTGTAAAAAAAATCTAGAAAAATGGAGAGAACACTAGGACATGAAGGATCCATCAAAAAAATGAAAACACATCCTCCTAAGGTAAGGTAAGAAATCACGTGCCCACGGGACCGACTTAAACACATACTCGTACACCAAACGCCATGCGGGTATAAGCACTCGTATATCCTTTTTCCTTTCCTCTGTTTTTCCACCGTAGCTATCTTTAAACTACTACGGAGTACTTAATCTGCACACAAGAAATAAAGGATGTCACATATGACTTGTGTGCATAATTTTCCTACCAACTTACCTATGTATGAATAGGTGCGGGTAAGAAAGGACAACGAAAGTATAGTCTACATGACACATGAGTGTATGTGAAATAATTTCCATGGCAAGTAAGGATGAGAACAGCATACGAAACGTCGTACACCATGCCGTGTTATGAAGACGAAAGATTTATGATCATTCATATTAAAAAATATGTTTTATGTCATTGTCCTTTGCCGGCTGCACCGGCGAGGGGGTAAAGTTTGGGGGAGGAGTAAGAAAACGAAAAAAAAAGGAATAACATGGATTAAATCGGGGGAAACAACACAGAACTAAGTGTCGCGTGATAATAACAGCAGCATCCTGTACAATTGTCCTTAAAACATCAAAAAATAGACGCCGCAGCGGTAGGAGTAGCAGTCGACAGGCAGACTCAACGACTGCGAGCCATACAGACAGGAGACGATGGAAGAGAGTCCTGTCAGGCGGAAGTTATCAAATGAATTATAATGTATAAATGCCACAAGAGTTTAAATGCAAGGAACTTGTCAGTGACACTCTATTATGTCAGTGTTGCGCCGCGAGTGGTGGAATGATGTGCGGAGGACTAAAGACAGCACGAAGGACCAAGACCAGGACCAGGACCAGGAAAAGGACCGGGTTCAAGTGACGGAAAAAGCCTGCTGCCCGTTCATTCGTTTCATTCATCTTGGGATATATTCGCATTGGCGTCATCTGCAAATGATTTATTTTCCTCTTTTCTTTCATTGCTTTTTTATGTCCTTGTTTCTGTTGTTATCCTGGCAAAGTGACGTGAAAATATTTCCGAAAGACTGTAGGCAAAAGAGGAGATAGAAATTCCACGAATTGTTTTAATTTTTCTTTAATTTCACGCGAATCACGAAATTTTCACGTTGTATCATCAATCCTTCGTCCTTGCACTCGTTACGTGGCACAGCTGTGCACCAGTGGATTCAACTGACTGAGGATTCGTCAAGGTGCTTGAATCCGGTCCTGATTACAAATCGCTATTCTCAGCTATTTCGTGTGCAAATGCGTCCGATTGCTTTTTTTTTGGTGTTTGTTTCTGTATTAAGTGGAATCCTGGTAATGTCCTTCTTGGGTTCTTCTTGTGTCCCGCGGTGTTCGTTATTCGTAGTCGGGGGTTCAATGGTCGCAAAGGTAACTGGGGGTTATCACGCGTTTAAGCAATTTCAATCCCTCATCTCGCTGCGTGTATCCTTTTTAACTTTTTCGCTTTCGTTACGTTTTATAGCCTCGCGACAGACAGCAGTAACAGCAGTCGGGATTCGAAACTTGAGACCCAAAACCCTTAACTGTTAGTTGTTAGCTGTTAACTGCAGTGTTGGAGTAGAAGAGCTGTCGGAAATTTATCGCCTTAGATCGTGGATTTTTCCTTTTTTTTCTTCCGCTCGTCTTTTTATTGAGCTTTCTCAGGTAATTCGATGGGAAATCCTTGTGTGACGACGTCTTAGCGGAGCAATTAGTCGGTTGATGGCATTTTCCTCCCCGCGCCCTTGGTCTGCACTCCCGCGTAGATGATAAACTTTTTTGTCCTTGTGTGTTGAGAATGTGTTTCAATTTTGAAAATTTATTGTTTTGATTTCAGGCAATGTGCGCGAGATCCTTTGTTGCAATTCGTTTGCTCGTTCGTTCGTTTATGTGCCGTGTTGCGCTCTGCTCGACTTAAGGGACGTTCATGTTTTTTAATATGTCGCCGTTCTTGGGCCATACGTAGAGGGTAGATATTTGAATTTTATATGGAAAAGTTAAAAATGGTAAGATGAATGACCTCGGTGAATTGCCCTCTTCGTCCTGATTATTCGAGCGCGACAATGGTGAAGGTTATGCCGATGGTGATGATGATCGTAAGGATGATGGCACTGGCAATGGTTAAAGCAACATTGGCGGTAAATTATGTCCTTAACGCGTCGAGTGTAGTCTATATGCAAACGTAGTTGAAAGAAGGTACAAATTAAGGAGCATAAATAAAATTTGTACTTCGAATGTATGCAGACGTCCTTCATTCTTACGTTGTTGTTCCACCACCTTCTCGTCTCGCTGCTCGTTGGTGGAAAATAAATTAAAATTTACAATGCAATTGTTCAGAATGGGTGACACACCTCACCCCAACTCATATGAATGTATATTCGTATCCTTTTTTGCGCTCGTTCTCAAGAGTATAGGATTGGATGATGTCATATGGTCTGGTGGAATGTAATTACAAGTTGGCGCAAAGGTGGGAGGCGAGATTTAAATTAAAATTGTTTTCACTGGAAAATGTAAACGTTGGGTGGAACTGAGAGGAGAGAAAATGAATGACAGAAAGAGTGGGGCAGGTGGGTTGTAACAGAGAGAAAGAAATTACCTTGCAAGAGCAATTATTCCTGTAAAGGCATTTTAATGACACTGTCTTTATTCTCTACTTAACGGAGCAGAGGAACATACTTTTAATTTGTAATTTTTGTCTTGATAATTATTCGCTGTTGCTGGTAGGTTGAGCGATGGTGTCAGTGACAGTAACAGCGCCGACAATAGCGGCAGCTGGATGTGGAAGGATTTAAATGTGTATAATGAGTTTGAAAAATCGGTGGAGAACCGCAGGAGGCGCAGCTTTGACCTGATTCTTTTCTATGGGATTTTTACAGAAATGAGGTATAAAAATGAGAATTTGGATGCGACTGGTTTATGTATCTACAATAACAGATTCAAGTTTGGTATTCTTTAAGAATAAAGACCATTTTATTTAGGTCCACCCGACAGCTACAGCTTGAGCTTAATCAGCACTTCATTGAGAAATTGATTGTCAAGAAAATGCACCTGGAGTCTGGAAAAAAAATACGCACAGGCATTTGAAAAGGCCTTCGCATATTTAGCATCTCATTCTCTGTTGATCACTATGACGGGCTCTTATCCTCGAAAAAGTTATTAGTTAGGGAGATATGGGCTATTGAAGTTTGCAAGTCGGGGACTCTTAGGAAAAGTCGAAAGTCGACATTTTGCAAAATCCAGCCATCTCCATCTCCATTCTTTGCTGATAACTTTGAAGTCTACAGAATTTGATGGTTCTCAAGCAGTTTCAAATCAAAACATCGCCAGCCATATCAAACCAGATATTACCTCTTCGACGGCTGACAGCAGACTAAACAGTCAGACTTCATGTTAACTGACATATTTAGATGTAATTTTCATCGATCGAAAAGGATTGTCAATGAATGGGACAAAGCAGGTCCATCACAAAATTATTCTCTACAAAATTATTTACAATTTTTTTTACACGTAAAATAGGCTCCATGGCAAGCTTAAACCCAGCGTAGATGCATAAAGATCAACATTCATTTAAGTCGCTCTTAAGCTCCGAATAATGTATTAGTGCCAAGCACCTACATATGTACATATGTAGCTCATACTGGGATTCCTATTCTCCCATAAATAAAATATAAATATAATATATATATATATATATATATATATATATAAATATATATAATAAATATATATAATATAAATATATATAAATATAATATATCATATAAATATCTATATCTATATCTAAGCTCCGAATAATGTATTAGTGCCAAGCACCTATGTACATATGTAGCTCATACTGGGATTCCTATTCTCCCACCCTCGCTGTTGGGATATGTACATATCAGACTCGTAGCGGTAATAATGGTTGTTCTGGAGATATGCGAGGCGAATAACTTTAAACAGCAATTTAGCAGGTTTTTTTTTTCGTTATAGAAAATAAACTGCATATTCAAATTCCTTGGTAACCTTATCGAATATTCGCCCTGTAACTAGGCTTAGAACGAAATTGGTTTGGAGCTGGTATTGTTATTTTTTCTCGGGATATGCGAGGCGAAAGAAAGCTCTCGGACATGTAAAGGGTCTTTCAATTGGCACGGGTAGATTTTGGCGGCCTGTGGTGGCCACGTTTTTTGGGTGACATCTGTCAAATCTACTGTTTATTATTCAGTTACTAATGCCAAATCACCATAGCAAGTTAGTAATAAGTATAGCACGTCCAAATGATAAAACTTTATTACCAAAATGAGTGTCCGTCAGTGCCAATGTCGCACGCGTTGTGCCCATTTGACGACAGACGTGGTGGCCCTTCACAGTCGACTCTTCAATATTTGATGATCAAATTTGAGGTAATGGGTTCGGTAACCAATTGGCCAACATTCGTACGTAGGAACACAAGATCGTCTGAGAACATCGCCATGGTCCGTGAAAATGTACAGCAAAACCCGAGGAAATAGACTTCTCGCCGTGCACAAGAATTCGTTTCGTAGACTTCAACTTAGCAAATTTTGCGTCGGGATTTTGGCCTAAACCCGTATAAGACTCAACTGACAGAGGAGATTAAGTTTTTAACCATAGACAAAAACTGGGCTTCGGGGCGTTTAGAAGAGGACCCCAATTTTGGCCTAAAAATCATGTTTAGTGACGAAGTGCATTTTTAGGTGAATGGCTCTATGAACAAGCATAATTGCCGTAATCAACCCACAAGGAGTTCACCTGATGACAATGCATCCTCAAACAGTTACCGATTGGTGTGATTTTCAGGCCGGCAGCGTCATTGGTCCGTACTTTTTCGAATACGACGTTGGTGAGGCGGTCATCATGTATGGCGAGCGCTATGGATGGTAATGAGTATAAATGATAACCAATTTCTTATGGCCTAAATTGAACCATGTGGACCTAGACGACATTTGGTTTCAGCAGGATGGCGCTACTTGCCACATCTACCCACCCTTATTGAAAAATCCTTTATTAAACATAATTTCAATAAATTTATGCTTTAAACAGAAAAATGACAAATGTACCCCAGGATTCACGTCTCGGTCCTATTCCTTTTTTTCAAATCCCACACCCATGGATTGAGGCATCAAAAACCCATAAGACTGCCATAAATTCACTTCATGCTCACGTAAATTGGTTCACTTAAATACTTCTTATCACATCACCACAAATAGGAACGTTTTAAGTGCATCTTCAGCACAGCTTTTCAGGTAAGAGCTCGTGCTGCAAGTTCAAAACAAGTAATATAAAAACCGAAAACACAATGTTTTGGGACATAAATTCGAATACTGCATGCAAGGCAGTTTTCATGATTTTATAGCACTGGCTATGTGACATAATAATTCAAAAACCCAATCTGCCTTCCACACACATCTACAATCGGTGCTACGTGGGAATGCAACAATTTAGTGGTGCCTGGATGAAGAGAACAAAAACGACAAACCAAACAAGAAAAAAAGAAACATTATAGCATAAAGTCGGTCCTTCGTCGACTTCGTCCTTATTCCGGCTGCCTTAAGTGTCGTTTGCTAGTCAATGTATAAGATAAGGCACCTTGTTGCAGAAGCGACCATCTTTCTCCTGTCCCTCAGGCTGTACCTGCAATAGGACTTGCTCACATGTCGTCAGTATACTAACTTCTAACTCCACGACCGATGCGTCGTATGCATTGTGGTAGTTACTTCAACGGCAGGATAAAATATGCGAAAAGTCCTTCGTTATCTTTGCATACCTATTGCGAGTTAGTTCGTATGAGCATTCCCCCTGCCTTGCGTGTATAACCTGTGCAGTCAGTTCGTCCTGCTTTTAGAATGGGTCCGAATAATTATTATTATTATTGTAATTACGATACGGTTGGTGAACGATACATGTTTCCAGCATCGTCCTTTAGACCGCATGTACGACAAACTTCTCTGATTCGGAAATGGGTAAATGCTTTCGGAGTCAGACTATTCTCGAGGTTCAGTGTGCCATTCAGGTGGGTGGTTATGTTTTTAGCTTGTTGCCGGTAGCTCACTTTGGTGCCGGGGGGTGCGCTCAGATTGCAGCAGAGTAGAGCGCTTCTTTTCGCCATAATTGAGAAGTTTTAAGATCTTAAGCAGTGCTGGAATCACCGGAGGGCCATGAGGATTTTCAGTGTCTTTAGGTCTGTACTTTTGTATTATAGCTGTAACTGAGGGTGCCGCTTACGCCCTTGGGCTATCGGGTTGAGCAAATGTCATGATGTCATTAGTGTTTATTCGTTCTTCTTCCTCGGATGTGTTTTATTGTTCCGCACACTTTGCTCGTGAGCGAGGGGGAATGGGATGCGGGTATGCTTGTTTGTTGCTTGCTTAGTTGACCCTGTTACGATTGCAGTTTTCATTAAATTTGAAGAGTTTAAACGGAATCGGTTGGTTTCAGAAGAACCTCTTACAAAGTTGCGACAATATTCTCTTTGATTGGAGTGTACGCACGGACGGTGAAGTGCGCACGTGTTTGTAGTTTAGTCTCCGAAATGAGATGAAAGGAATAATTATTTTGAATTGGTTCGAAATATTCGCTACAAGTTGCTTGGGTTATTCTTGAAAACCTTAATCATCAAAGTCAAGGGTTTTACTATAGTGAGTGCGTGATTGGAAGGGTGTTTTTTCATGGCAGACATTTGAATAATGTGTATACTAATGACTTAAAGAGATGACGATATGTTCAGATCCCTACTAGAATACAAATGTCTCATATTTTTTAGGTATGTTCAAAAAGTAATAGGAATTTTGTAATTTCTCGGGTTTTATTGGTCCAATTGAAACACTTTTTTTGCTGTTGTGTCGGTTAATATGTCCGGTTGGTTGGCCGTCTGTCAGCTGTCAAAGGGATCACATGTGTTGTGGTGCGATTGGTTTTACTAATTTGTTTTCAAAATAGATCAAAGAAATGAACAAATTTTACACTAAATTAAGAGAGTAAAACTAGAGTGTTGAAACATTGATTTAGAAAATTACGTCGAACATAGGATTTAATCTTTTTTTTTGGAATGAGAGATCAGAAAAATAAAAGTTCGCTGTAAAACGAGTGGTAAAACGACCAATAAGGAGTACTGCCCTTAAGGGCAAGTTTTTTTTATTTTTTATTTTCGTGCAGGTTCAAGAGTGTACGCTCTTACGGTGTTTGTCACACATAACCTGCGGGTGCAGATGGTTTGTGTCAAAGATATTTGTCAATACTTTCCGGGGGTGGTTGTCCTAGATAGGGTTTGAGAGATTCGACTGAATTTGTAGCGTTGGTTGTAGTTCACAGTAACTCTTTTGTTTCGATGTCATGAAGGTGTTATATTGGAAATGCAGACGCATATTGTTTGTGTGAGACAATCCTGACTGGATTTGTGACTAAATAATTCTTAGCTTTTGACACATTTCATTGGTTGCTCGTAAATACCTGGCTTAGATCGTCTAAGCTGAATGCAGGAAGAGGTGCTCTAGATTAATTGTATGTTAGTCACGAAGGTGCAGTGGTCGGGCGAGCATGGAAGCTTTTCTTGAGAAATGAGAGTCGGATAGTTGGTCGGAAGGGCTCTCTGCTAGGCACAGAGATGGCCTTTCAACTCTCAAGTATTAGTCTCAAGTAGTTTGTTTCCACGATTTTTTGTAGCAGACAAATGGGTTAAATGAATAAAAATGAATATCAAGCGGTCATTCTACGTTTTGGATGGATTAATTTTCGATGTTAAAAAGTGGGCAGCTGAATTAAACGTGTCGCATATCCCTCGAAGATGACCCTATTGAAGGACGGCCGAAAATCACAACCATGCTGGAAACCATCAAAAAAGTTCATGATATCGTGTTGGCCGATAAGTGAGTAAGGGTGAGTGAGATGGCTGAGGCGGTGTGGATGTCAGATAAAGGGTTTGAGATATCTTTTGATGAATGCCGATCAGAAGCTAATGCGATTTTTTACCAACATTGGAACCGATTCAGTAGGGCTCCGTTGTTTATCCATTACACCCCAGAAATGAAACAGCAGTCGAAGCAAAAAATGGAAGCCGATAGTTCAGCGCCAGAGAAAGCGGAGTCGATCACATCTGCCGCATCATGCCCAGAATATTTTGGGATGCGAAAGGTAGTCTGCCAATTGAGTACCTTATAAAAGGCTTCAACCAACTTGATCAGCTGAATGCCAAAATTCCCGAGAAGAGGTCGTCATTAAGAAGAAAAAAATCATCTTTCACCAGGACAGAGGACCTATACACAAGGGTGGGCTAGCAATGGAAAAATTGCGGAATTTATGCTACGATTTGCTCGGCCATTCCTCCTATTCTCTTGATCTGGCACCCTCAGATTTCCATCTATACCCAAACTTAAAGATATTTGTTTCGCGGAAGCACTTCCCTTCCAGACAAGAATTTGAGAGTGAGACTCTTTCCTGGGAAAGAATACTGATGTTGGAGAAACGCTGGACCAATTGTCTTGAAGTCAAGGGAGATTATGTAGAAAAAACTTTTTTTTTTAACTTAAATTCGCAGTTTTTCCTTTTCACACTGAGAACTTTTCACCTTACCTTCGTATAATGATTGATGGGGATTGCTTATCTTGTGTAGTGCTATTCAATAAGAGGTGTAATTTTAAATCAATAGAAAAATGCAAATTTTGTGCGAAATGTGGTACAATTTTTACTTCAGTTCCAATCAAATACTTTGATGTTAGTAATGAAATACCATATCTGCGTCACTTCGGTCTTCATATAGTCATTCTGTTCATGATATTTTGATCACGTTTTCGCATAGTTGCATAATCGCGAATACAAGCCCTGACATTGTCTATTAGTGCACGAATTACTGGTATAACATTCGCATAGCTCTAAAGCAATACGATTAATGGCATTAAATCGCAAGGTTTCGGTGACCGGTTAAAGTCACCCTGTCAAGAAATAAGATGTCCAGGAAATTTGTTACGCAACTGAACCAATGTCTCACTAGATGTATGGCATGTGGCGCCGTCCTCGAAATCAACGTCATCCACGTCTATGATATCAGTTTCAGGCACAAAAAATCAGTCAACATCGTACGAAAACGCAATTCATTTACGGCATCAGTTTGGAAAAATGACATGGCCAATCCAAAACCCCCTCCTATAAACTATCGCTCTTTGTAGATGGAAAGGCTGTTCCATTTTACGATTACGTACGTTGACAAGTAGAAAGGAGTCTCATCAGCAAAATTTTTCTGCGCAAAAAATCACGATTTTGTTTATTGATTCCCAGTATCCAGTCAGCGAAAGTAGGGAGTTGCATGTGGTGTGCTGGCTTCCTTATAGGAATGTTGGCCAAGATTCCAGTTCCCAGGGTCGTCTCTAAAGGGATGCATTTGGATTTTCAATTACATTCTCAGCTACGGAATGGATATTTTCTGCTGACTCCGCCGGGCGAATATGAGGTGTTAATATTTATTAATAAAATTAACTTTAGCTATGTGAAAAGGCGCTTGATAGTGACCAAAAGACGTAGGCACGTTTCTGCCTGATAATTGCATCTTTTGGTAGGGCTTTCAACATGTTGTACCATCTAAATTTAATTACTTCCTCATTTTTACTTATTTGGAATCATCGCTATAATAGTTGCATAATAATAGGTTTACAAAGGCGCGAATTTAAAAATGACACCTCTTGTTGGATGGGTCTTCTGTCATAAACAATGCCTGCCACGGAGAGCCATTTTACTTAATCTAAAAGGTAATAGCTTTTTCGATCACTCTTCTTATGTACTTGATTTTCTCTAAGCCTTAAGCTCCTTTAGCACGAGCTTCAGTCTTGACTTCAGGAGTTTAAAGTAAATAAAATCATGAGCTTAACCCCTTTTACTAGCATGTCAAGAACTCGTTATTGTTTAGTTACTTCAAGTTACGGACTTATTCGGGTTGTCGACAGGAGTCGTTAATTTCGACAATCAGTTTATACAATGAGTGATGCTGCCGGAATTTTTTTTTCCAGTTATCCCACGCAGAAAACAACTCGCAGACAGAAAGAATGATAACCTCTCGTACGTGGTTTTATCTGTAACAGGCAGACACGTGGATTGCGTATAAAATAAAGAAAAACAATCAATTGGAAAATGTAGGACCAAAGCAAGCAAAGTGGATACACAATTATCAATTCGAAAACATATTTTCGCCTTCAATCGCCGTTTTCCCTTCACTCCACTTTTAATTGCACTGTCGCACAAATTCCCAATTACGCCATATATTCCGTTCAATAATAACCCTAACTGGTGAAACCAAATAATGTTCGAATTGCATAGATAGGTTTCGGATAGCGCGGTCAATATTTACAACCTCCCGTGGAATCGATCGACACTATCATCAACCATTTAATCACCGCTTTGATTCACCTCACTAACTAAATAGAGCCCTTATTTGACTTTTGCGCTAAGTCCTAAATATAATTTTGCACTCATTATGCACGCAACAATTAAATTTAATTAAATGTACAAAAAAGCAAATAGGGGAAAACCAACAAATAGACTGAACGCCCTTTAGATACTGCCATGCGTACATATCAGTTAGATAGAAACTGAGGTTTATGTTAGGTTTAAGTAGGAACAGAACAAGTTTTTGAGTACTATTAGCAAATTAAAAGTAATTCAATATTTTATTGCATTACATGATGGGTTCGTATCCTTTTTTCATTTCGTTTTTGTCAGTGCACACCTGGAGTTTTGATTTTTTATTCATCACCACTAGTATGGTGGGCTGATTGACGGGCTGTAGTATGCGGGATGCGGTAGTACTCCCATTTGTATTCGATTTAAATTAAATTTTGTATGCAACAAATTACAATGAACTGACATTAAATTGACGCAGGATACGACCAACCGATCAAAGAAAGCAAAAAAAAAAACCAAAAACATTGTCGACAGGACGAAAAAAGGAATAAAAATTTATTAATTGCTGATGTGATATTAATTTATTCGCATCTGCAGGGTGTCAAATTCGCAATTCGCGTTTTTTTTAATTAATCTGTCAGTTGCCTCGTTTTGCTTTTTTCGCTTCGTCTACACATCTGGTGTACGTCTCACACCTTCAGGATATGGCAAAGGATCGACGGAGACCATCCCATACTCTGCAGTCACCCGACAATCACCAATATTTAGACACAACAATTATAGCAATTTGTCTGAATATCATTTGAACATTTTTAACCTAACAATACAGGCGACCGTTGTGAAACTGTAATGAGGGCCAACATATGAGACCCAAAAGACTAATTCAAATAACTGCCATGATAATGGAAATGAAAAATCCAGTTTTTTCAGTGAAAACTACATATCCGGATTGACCTTTAACAGCAGTCAGAGGTTGTTTTGCTTGCATCGCTAATTAGTTAATTAATTAGAGATTTTAATGAACAATACGAATTTCTGCGGAAGACAATGGAATAGAGGATACCCTGAATGGATATTGATAATTATAAATATTGAAAATGGATTATATTTAATAAATAAATGAATAGAATGCGGCGGAGAAAATAGTGGTGAGGAGAATGCTATGAGGCATTTGTGTTGTACAACTTAACATATGAAGTTTGTTCAAAAAATAAGGTGACTTTTAAAATTCCTTAAATAAATATTCATTTGTCCATCGAAATCTATTTTGTTCCTTTCAAAGCAATCATCCTTAGATATAAAACACTTACACTTCTTATATGTGCTTTTTGGTATGTTCTGTAGCTCCCGACGATGCGGTTTTTATCTCCTCAATCGTGGCAAATCTCCGTCCTTTCATACGTCTTTTCGGGCTTTTTCTGGCCATGGCTCTTCTGGTCGCTCAGGGATTATCGGGCTTTGGTTTCGACATTTTAATCATACAACTGTTTCGTCACCATTAAGGACCCTATTCAGCAAATCTGGATCGTCAGTCACGCCATTCAACAGCTCCTGAGCAATGCTTCTGCGAAGGTTCTTTTAGTCGAAATTTAGCAATTTCGCAACAAATTTCGCTGACACACGTTTCATGAAGGGTTATCCGAAAGAATTTCGTGGCATGATATGCTAATATCCAAATAGCAACTTCTCTGATAGTGATTCGACCATTCTTCATAACAATTTTCTTTACTACTTCGACGTTTTTATCCGTTGTTGACGTACTGGGCTTCTCGGCCTTCTATGAAGAGCTTGTACCATTCATAAACAGAGTTTTTTGTTCAGAGTAGATTCGCTAAATGTCAACATTTTAAGTACCATACGTTAGAGCAATTCATTTTAATTTTTCCACAAATTTTAATATTCCTTGAAACCTTTTTTTTCAAGAGTAAAAAATTGCTAGGTACACCAAAACACGATCAGAGTGGTTAATAATGTCAGCATATTAATATGAAATAAAACATCGAAAATTGAATCTACTTAGCGCGTGAAATTAAAAAAGTCACCTTAGTTTTTGAACAAACCCCGCACGACCGCGATCCAATAAGAGGTGTCATTTTAAATGTCGCGCCATTGTTGAAAGGTCAATATAAAGGGTCCGCCATCTAACGTTTTTTTTTTTCAAGTAGTGCTTATTTCGTGAATGGTAACACTTAGCTCATGTCTGATTTGACAGATAATTAGTTTTATCCTTCCGCTGAACGAATATGGTTGTGTATACGCTTGAACAACGCTTCGCTAAGTGGGCCTGCGATCGACTTACAGAAGATGCCGATTTTGCCAAAAAAATCATCTTTTCAGATGAAGCTCATTTTGATCTTGGCGGGTATGTAAGCAAGCAAAATTGTCGCATTTGGGGCACAGAAAACCCGCACGCATACATTGAAAAGCCGGTGCACCCAAAACGAGCCACTGTTTGGTGCGGATTTTGGTCCAGAGGCATAATTGGGCCATTTTTCTTCGAAAATGAGCAAGGAGTGGCCGTTACAGTCAATGGCGATCGTTATCGGGCCATGTTGAACGAATTTTTGTTCACAAAAATTGAAGAGGAGGATATTGGCAACATTTGGTTTCAACAGGAAGGCGCTACGTGCCACACAGCCGAAGCTACACTCGATGTTTTGCGCCCTGTTTTTGAAGATCGCATTATCAGCCGCAGAGCTGATGTCGTTTGGCCACCTCGGAGCTGCGATTTGACACCGTTGGACTATTATTTGTGGGGTGCCGTCAAAGATAAGTGTTACGCCGACAAGCCAGAGACAATTGACGCTTTAAAGGACAATGTTCGTGAAGCCATTGGTGAAATACAGCTGCACACAATCGATAATGTGCTTAAAAATTGGACCGATCGTGTAGGCTACTGCATGGCCAGCCGAGGCAGCCATTTGAATGAAATTATTTTCCATTATTAACCGGAAAGATTGTACTTTCAAATAAAAAAAGAAATTTGAGAAAATATTCAGTAGTTTTTTTTTATAGCATTTTCAAAAAAAAAAAGAAGTTATTTGGCGGACCCTATACAATTATCATTACGATGATTTTTGACAGATAAAAATTTGGATTTTACTGAATATCTATCGAAGAAAAGAAAATTCAGTGTAAAGTGATGAACATATCGCGTAATAATTTGCAACCACATTTGCACGAAGGGCCTTTAAGATTCAGTCGACAAAAGAATTGAAGCCAATAGATTATTATGGCTGATTTCAATGAAATATGAAATGATTCTGAGTGATAAAGTTCCCATAGAAATAGTGGACGAATCTCTTCATCTAATAACAAGTGGCATTCTGGTGTGGCTCAAACACTCGCGGTGATATTGGGCCATATTTTTTTCAGAAACGAAACTGCTGCAACCATTGAATACAACAGTGTTGACTGGTCTTTTTGCCTGGAATTGGTGCTAAAGACTTGGACCATTTAAGTTGGATGGCACCATAGGTCACATAGCCTGTGTAAGAACGGCTCTATTACGTTACAGATTTTCGGGTAGCTCCTATCTTCCATGCGTGCAAAAGGGTTTATGAATTTTCTTAAATTATCTTCGTCAAGACTCAGCACGGGCCGTAGGTATAGAGGGAGAAAGGGAGAAGAGCTATCGGGCATATGGATATTTAATGCTTGTGGGTTGTAATGTGTGGGAAGTATTGGACTGGGAAGAGTTTTCCATATTCGCGTGGTTCGGCTAAAATGAATTGGCGTTTGAAGACAAACAATTCTTGAGGGGGGCGAATACAATTGGCTAACTCGTTTGAGTGCTGGGATAAAACAGCGGTGCAGAGGAAATTTTGCGTCGATGCTCAAACGAATCAAGTGACTTCGCAATATCAATGTCTCCATTGCCGCTTTTGAATTTTATTCAACAGGTACAAAGAGGGCTTGAGAGTACCAAACCAATACCAGACACCATTGAGTTTTAGAAGCATTAAATTTCACTATATTTTTTATACTCCAATTAATTATACTGTCGAGGTCGGCATTTATTGTGAAGAACAGAGACGTGAATCTTGGAACCAAAAGCTGAAATTACTGTCATCAGCGAAGTTAGAAGTAGCAGACAGGAAATCATTTATGAAAATGGAAAAAAGTATAGGTGACAGAACGGAACCTTGGGGAACTCCAGCATTTATTTGGTGAATATCAGACCCGAAACCATTCAAAACGACTTGATGGCAATTATTATAAATCCATAGAAGAAGAGATTCATCGATGGCATAAACACCCATTTTCGATAAAAGAGCCTGATGCAAGACTCTGTCAAAGGCTTTTGAAATATCAAGTGCAACGATCCTACTTTCACCGAAATTGTGCGAAGATTGGTTCCACCTTTCAGTGAGATGGACCTGTTGCTACGGAAAATATGCTGCCGGTTAAGAACACAACTAAGAAAACAAGGCTTTAGGCCTTATGTCCAGTGGAAGACTTAAAGAAAATATCAAAGTTGTTATTCGCGGTTTACAGCCGCAGAAACTCGTGATGAAAAGCTTCATCAAAAGAATGTCTGTTTTTAGGCAGAACCCATTCGGATATTTGGCTGTATTTTATTCCTAACCCCAAAGCATGTGTTTTAAGGTAAAATCAAAAATATCACACTTTTCGTAAAAATGCTGCATTTTTCAATTATCTTAAAATGACACCCCTTGTTGAATAATCCTTTCTTCTTCTTCTTAGATGGCGTTACAACTCATGAAGAGCCAGAGCCTAGCTTCTCTCATTGTGTGCGATTTGTTTTTTTTTTCACACAAGTGAACGGGACCTACAGTTTAATGCCGATTCCGAACGGTCGAGAAGCTTTTTCAAGGCAAGTGTACTACGGGAGGTTTTGCCAGTTCCCCGCCGAGGAGAGAAACCGCATAATGGAAATTCGATGGCGTTGGTATTATCGGGATCCGAACTCGCTCATCGTGCGTCAGAGGTCGACACACTACCCACTGCTCCACGGCTCTCTCAATCCTTTATTTGATTGTAATTAATTGTCAAAATAATTGATTTTTGCCTTCTTCGGTAGGTTGTCGAATCACTATGAATGCTTTGCCTACACTGTTTATTGTAGATCGATCGACCTGCCGAATTCTCACTCATAAAATCTTCTATTTCAAGGACGCTCCCCTCCACCTGAATCCGTTCTGCCTATATTCCCACTTTAAAGACTTTCTTTACCAAATTTCACAAATCTTCTTTAATCTCGAGCCTTTCACTTTCATATCATTCAAAGGCCGTCGACTCTAGTGTTCAATTCCGAAACCCCAACTTTATTCCAATACAGCCGCCGCTCGTCTTGCTAGTATCCACTTTACTTTTCGATTAAGGACTCCTTTCTTCCCAACAGGATAATACAACTCGACTAACCACAATTGGTTTTATTCATAACCAGCCCGTCGCCTCCCATCTGTTCAAGTCGTTCAACTGAAATCCTTTCAACACTCAAAGCTCTTCTTCATTCCGGCCAGGGTCCCGACGACGACAGTAAGTCTGCAGCACGAAAATACGGCTACAGATATAAAATTGAGAAAATTGCCTGCCATTTAATGCGCTTTATGTGACCCCGACACTCAATTTTGCTTTTAGCAACTACAATGGCACCCACATGTCCTACCAACTATAGAGTGGGTGTGCGTGAGAGAGCTGTGATTATATTATTTTCTTCAAATTCCTCTCCTACGTTCCTTATGTTGTACTTATTTTCTTTCTTTTTTTTTCTCCCTTTCCTGTATGATGTTATCCTTTGGTCAGAGGATAATATCATAGCATGTGATACATGAGGATGCGATGCATGAAAAAGAAGAAGAACTTTATTCGTCCTGTTGCAGCGCTACTGCTTATGCTTGTGATGCTGGTGCCGTCACTCGAGCGCACCCACTTTACTTACTCACTTATGATAATGTCTTTATTGAAGGAGAAGATCCTGTTGCAAGAGATGAACGAAAATAAAAAGAGAGGGACTGCATGGAGCTAGGCTAGATGGAAGACGGAACAATGAAGCAATGAAGAGGCGATGCGAACGTGCATAAATGCGAAGACAATGATCCTTGTAGTCGTTGTATCTATATCAATCGGATCATATTTCACATAATGGGCAGTTTGCATATATCCTTATTTCTCGTCGTCGTCTTCAACTCCTACGACTTTTAGAATTTACTTGTATTCTTTCACCCACGTCCTTACGTCCTTAATCATAATAGTCGTTCTGGTTGGCGTCGTTCTCGTTATCGCTATTCCACGCTGTTATATACGAAGTTCTCGAACACTCGAGTATACACTTTAACATCCTCCTCCACGGGCGTTTGATATTCAGATTAGAAGTCGAACTTATTCTTATTCTTTTTCAGCTCTCGCTTTCATCTTCCTTTTAGGCAGGATGAACACAGACATCCAGACAAAGAGAGAGTGAGAGAGAGAGAAACAGAACGAGGGAGAGGTGCGGCAAGATAACGTGGCTTAAGTTTATCATTTTCCAAGGAAACCTTGTTTAGCATAAGGCTGTTGTAAGGACCTCGGTTGGTAATTTATACGCGTGGCACTGATGTAATCTTTAATGCCTACGAGTACTCTATGCGTGCGAGGGTGGTGGATCCGGTGTCGGCGATGGATTTTATGCGAAAATGAAAATGTGGACCGCGCATCTCCCTCGAAAGTTAAAGTTTTTATTTGAATTCGGGAATACAATCGATTGATATCTCTTGATTGTGATTGATTTATGTGTGTTTGCAGGAGTCGCGTAAAGGGGGAGATTTGTATCTGAAATTGCTGCGGTGGAAAGTAGGTGGACGTGATGGTGTGGCACTGACGCTCGTTGAGGATTTCTAATGCGTTGCATATGGCGCCATTGTTGCTAGTAACCTGGTAACCGAAACAGAAGGTGCATGAATATGCAAGTATGTTGTGTCCTCATTTTGCATACCATGCGAACCCTTCAAAATATCTTCAGAGGTCGACTCGCAAGTCCCAGGCAACACACTCTTCATACATATAATGCTGCACGCTAGATGGGCTTTTCTGCTGGTATTGTACAACAACGACGAACTCTAGAAACACACTATTTAGGATGTCCTTAAAAAGGAAACAAAAAGAATCAACAACAACTTGTGGTGTTTGCTTGTAAACAGTGGCAAGGAGCTCATCCAGTGGACGGAATGCACGCCAGCAGGGTAAGAAACTGTTTCGGGACAAGCGAGAACTGAACCAGGACAGTTACATTAAAGTGAAGCCTGCAGACAATTATATGATGCCACATTACGATGCCTAGTCATATCGTATAGGCTACAATGGTATTGCTCGTAGCTTCATTTGCAGTTGTTGCACACATGAAAAGCTCTACGCCGATGACGACACGACACCACACTGATGACACTTTAAAGTGGAACAACATCTCCCGGAATGCATCACAATCATAAATCATATTTTGCTAGCAACGTCTCTCACACACACGTGAGCTATGATTTATTGCCGAGTGACTGTGTTTCTGCTTCGGATTCTGTTTCGGTTTCTGCTTTTATCATCTGCATTCTACGATTCATGCTCGAGTCGTACTGTGTCTTAGGTACCTGCGAAGTGCTGCTCCACGGGTGTGTACAGAATGCTTTGCGTATCGTATCCTCGAGGACCAACCATCGTGTGTGTTTGGAATATGTCTAACTGCATGCAGCCGAACAATTGTTCGTGCTGTCCTTATCCAGTCATTTTGTTGTTGTTGTTGTTATTATTCGTCCTGGAACTCGCTTTATAAAGATGACATGGAAATTAAATCTACACACACCCGGTACGGTGTGCACGGCGGCGAAAGCGAATTGATTGCAACTTGCATTCAGCAGCTGTACTTGTATGTCATACGGGCAAAACGTCGCTGACTAATTGAATTCCCTTGCGGAGTATGGCGAACCACACAACTGCATATCAGGTTCATGGACTGATTTTGACAAACGATGATGAGTGAGCATCTTGCGATATGCAAGGACATCATGACTGTCTTAAGCGTTTCTCTTCATTTCATTGATTTTATTCCAATTCCCTTCTGTTTTCATACTTATTATTCATGTCACATGGAACGTGACAGGATTAGCATTGCTCGGCATCAAGACCGCTGTCACCTGTTTAATTACAGCGCACATCCCCAACGCCAATTAAAGCAATCACTGAATCCATTAAAACCACACGCCCATAAAAGGACACATGTAGCATTGGCACCAGCCGCACTCCCAGACATTCGATTGATCGTAAAGCTATTTCGAAAAACAGATTTTTCTCTTTGTTTCCTTTCACCCCACCGCTCATAAAACTTTCAACACATTCTGAAACATTTCCAATACCATGCCGAGTTCGCTTCGATGGTTTATCGAAAACACAATATTTACGGTATATGCCCAAGGGCAATCATTATCAGCCATCGCGCATCATCATCGTCGCCCTCCACTTGTGAAGGAACCGAAAGTGGATTTTCCATTAAGAATTAAAAAATCATCGGTTCGGTTTATTTTGGAAATGATCTTCGCCCCGCCGCCATCCAAAATTGGACACGGGAAATTCCACTCAACTTGGCCTTCTTTTCGGTCTATGAGGTGTCACGAGATTGGTTTCACCATCCTATGTATCCTCGCACCACTCATATGTAAATCCATTAGGAGCGGGCCCTTCGGAAGCAGCAACACCATCATCGTTCAATGCACACAACCCTTTCACGAGCCGGCAATAAAAATTAATTAACGCCACGCCAATGGCGGGAGTGCCTCAGCCTGTCAGTGTGGGGGCTATTTTTGGCCTGCCCGGTCTCTATTTATTTATTTTCATTATTTTTTTTTTCTATTTTGAAAGATTGGAATATATCACTTTTGGGGGTTGATGTCGAAAGTGCTCCGGAAAATATGTTGAAAGTCTCTGATCTTCAAGTCAGTGAGTTGGCTCATCACAGTACCTGTTGGAATGTGTCGTCTTTTTTGTCGTTGTGTTTAATATCAATCCTCTGGCCGGCTGTCAGAGACGAAGGAGTCAATAAATTTGGACAGATGTCATTAGCTGTAGGGAAATGTTTGTTTAATTTTCGATTGACTGTCTCTTGACGACGATATATCTGCGGGTAAATAGGTCAGTCGTTGGGTGTAGGAGAAGTTATTAGATAGAGGTGGTAAGGGATTTGAGGAATCTCTCGCACAAATGCGTAAATCGTAAACTGGGTGACAGGAAGGGCGATCTCATTTGTTCTGCAGTAGGACCAGGATGAACTGGATAACAGGTTAGCAAAGCAAACAATAAATAATGATGAATGATACATATATCTTCTGAAAAAGGATGTGGCAGATGGACTTAATCAACCAATTTATTGTTTTCCAAGTTTTAGAATCTCAAGTGCCAGCTCTTGTGTGTCTTTGAGCCTGAGATTATTGGGTTGAAAGTAGCAGTTCTTCACTATATTTTGAAGTGTGTTCAAATAATATCGGGAATTTCCGGCTTTTGAATTATTTTCGTTCTTTTATATCAATGTTTCCACTACCAAAAAGGCTTCTTGTATTCCTTGATACAATTCTGGAACTAAATCCTTGGAATAGCACTTCCGCTTACACTGTAGTGACCAGTCGCGTTTGTAGTGATTCTGGGCTTCATAAGTAATAGTTTCTCTCATAGCCGATTCACCAAAAGCTACATTTAACATTTCTTAAATTTGACTGAACTCTATGTCTCGATACCTCTAATTTGTAGTTTTTTTTGTCAAAACTTGAAGGCGTAAACGATGATTTTTTGTTTGTTTGGGTTTTACGTTTTCCATTTTTGACATCTTACTCTTGAATCCCAGCACGTATCAAAGACAAGCATATCGAACTAGTATTGCCATTTCATCATGGAAAGTCTTGCACCAGAACAAGGCTAATAAACTATTAAATTTTATTATTGTAAGAAAATGACGGAAAGAAGGAAAACAAATTGCCTGTCTCTTTTGACAATTAATTTTGAAGGAATCCCGACCAAAGGTCTTATTTAGACTTTTATATGGGTTTTTTGACGAAGCATGGCACGTACTGTTTGTCCAAATTGCGGGAAGATCGGATGATCATTCTGACAAAAGAATTTACATAGGCACTGCTATCTTTGTTAAATGAGTGTGTTAATAAACAAAACGGCGATATTTGCCCGATGAGCAAAATTAGGCAATAAAAGAACTGGCAATGCACCTGAAAAATGCTCTGTGTAGCGCGGTTTGTGGTCTGGCGGAGTAATTGGCCCGTATTTTTTCAAATATGTTCAGATGAGAACAAGGTTACCGTCAATAGCGTCCGCTATCTTAGTTATTTTAGACCAGACTACTCCACGTGCTTTAATAAATTATTATTTCCGCGAAACCTAACTTTGACAAATATAACAGGTATGTCGCTGTAGCTTTAGCTTTCCTCTGACTTTTTTTATTTTGATTCACTGCGTATGCATGTCGCTTGATGACACACAACCATTTGTCCCTCAGCCAAATGTCTCGCACTTTTATAGAACTGCGCTGAACGGCGATGTGCACGGCAGTTCTCCAGTCACCACTAACATTTCCCTTGTTTTCATGATTGTTAACACTGATGATATCTATAGCTGTTCGTTTTCGCTGTCTTTGGCTTGTAGTTTTAGGATATTGTTTTTGAAAGTATTCCAAAACAAAATTTAAAATTTTTCAATTGCCTTTGCTTTTTTTTCGAGGTGATTTCCGGTTGGGTTGGGGTCTGTGGCTGCCGTCAGGAAATATAAGAGAGGTTTTATCAACTTTCAGACATTTTTGAAAAATGTACCATAAAATCATTTTCTATTTTTAAAAAGTCTAAATTTGATACAAGTTCTGGAGAAGAAAAACCAAGTGCCTCTTCCATCAACTCACTACCATCTACTACTACTCGCTACCATCTGTTCGCTCATTTGCTAACTCTTAGAAGTCATTTATCACCTGTAATATATAGCCATCTAGTCTTGTGAAAGCGCCCTGAAATTTGACGACTAGGGACTCCAGAACCTATTACAACATTGGTAATGGGAGTAGCTTTGACTCTGGTTCTTCGCGGGCTGTAATCTCGGCAATAAGTATTTGGTCAATCAATAGCTAGTGCTCGTTGAATCAGCATATTTTTTTTTTGTGAAATCATAGCTTGCTCTATAGCAAGAAGTATGACATCTTTTTTTGTGACCGCTAGGGTTTCAGTTACATGTGATCGTTCTTTTGACTTTTTGAAAAATAAGCGGGCCAATGGCCGCAATATCAGCTTGGATGTTATGTTTGAGGTCTTGAATTTTCACTAGGTTATTGGTACACACATTACTTTTCAATTAACACCACAGAAAGCCCTCTGAGGGTATTAAATCGTAGAGGAATCGCCCAGACCTAATTCATTATATTTTGGAAAAAAACTAGTCAATCAACATGTTGCCATAAGGTTCTCCAGTCATAGTACCTCCCTTGCCGTCATTATGATTTTTTTTTGTTTTTTTTTTATAGGGTTTGCGCAGGTTCCAGAGTTACGCTCTTATGGTGTTTGTTTGGGATGGAGATGGTTTGTGTCGAAGATGTTTGTTCACTACTCTCCGGGGGGTGGGGGATTCGAGAGATTTGACTGAATTTATCGCGTTGGTTGTAATTCAGAGTAACTTATTTTGTTTCCATGTCTTTAAGGTACTGCACACACAGAGTATGAATTTTGAAGTTGAATATTTACGTACCCGATAATCTAAAAACGTCTTGACGATTCACCATTCATTTGACGAATCGGTGTCGTCGTCTAAGGACATCAATTGTTGTGTAACGGATTTTTTTGGGGTGCAGAAACCTTTAAAATTCGTTGACCATAGCCATAAATGAGGTCCATTTAGGAAATTTAACTTACAGATCGAACATTTTCGTAAAAGGTTTGAATAATAAAATGCCCAATCCATGACTAAAATTACCAAATACTCTTCTTGACATCTGTCAAAAAGATCGACCTCATTGAACTCAGTAAATGACGGTGATCGAGAGTCACCATCCAGACCATTTACTGGCTCACCCTTTTATGTGGCCACGAGATCCTTCATAATTTTCTTTACAAAAACAAAATTGGGCGACAACAACTTAAGAGGAGTTTGTTTTGTTATAACTTTTTGAGTTTTTTAAAAATCGTATCAGGTACTTATGTACTATGCAATTATGTGTCAGATGAAGTTGGTCCGGAGTCGATTTCGTTATGTGTTTTTGAGATATTCGAGTCGAAGAAAATATTTGTAGATAAATATAGCCTAATAAAACTGCCTTACTTTGGGCAGTCAAGAGAATGGATTGATATCTCCTTTAACTTAGTGAGCTTCTTCGACTGTTGCATACAGAAGGCATGGATTTTGATTTAGTTATAAAAACAAAAAAAATCCGCTAAGATCGGTTCAGTTCCTCGTGAGCAGTATTTAAATGACTTGCACACCAGTTCAATGCCAAAATACTGGTAATACCAAAACAGTATAATCACCCTCCACATCGCTATTAGGCATCGGTAGTTCGAGTCAAATCAATTATCGCCACTAATGAACACCACTTCATCCCTTCCCACCGCCAATCGCCTTCCAGTCAGTGAGCGCTAAAATCCTTACCACCATCACGGTAATAATCCGACTGAAAATCTGTCACGTCATCAATCCAGGATTTCCCTTTACCACTAAATTTTCAACGAGTCATGAAACCATCACGCTCAAATACGGTACCGTCATAATTCTGTTTTCCTCGGTCAACTATTTTCCTTTTATTTTGTTTTTCCTTTTCAACTTTTCGGGTAACCCACAGACAGGAGTCAGGAAGGAGTGAGACCAAAACCAAAAGGAGTAAAAAATAAAACAAATGAAAGGATAGGAGATCTATAATTCCATTAACACCCTTTATGGATTATTGGCACTCCTGGTACATGGGTTGTATACATCCTCCGGTAGTTGTGGATCTCGGCGAAAAAATTTAAATCCATAACGAATTGCTTTTATCCTTTCTGTCCTGTTATATTTTTGTTCTTTGTTCTTTCTGTCCTCCCGTTTGGTGGTTGGATGTTTTCAGTTTGTTGTTTTTTTTTTCTTTTCGCAAATGCTGCATGCAGGAGCTGGGATATAAATCCTTTGGCAAATCGATTATTCATTAGAGGATAAAGCTTCGGGTTGCATCGTTTCACACGCCGCATTCACATACACAGAAAGATGGAGGACGGAGAAAGGAGGAGGGAAGAAAAAAGGCAACGTCTGGTTGGGTGTATGTCTTGCCAAAAAAGGATTCGATGTTAATACCTTCGTCTAATAGGAGCGGATGAATTCGACAGAAGAACTAGCGCAACAGATAACGCGTGCTAATCCTTTTTCCCTTTCCCCATCGCTCTAAGTCTCTTGGGTCATTCCGAGGCATTCACATGTGACTCGGTGATATGTATACGGGGGTGGGAAAAACTAATTTAGAATAAGTTGGCCTCGAAAAATGGTGGCAATTATCCTTTACCAGGAGGTGGTTTTGATAGGGGGAGAGTACTGTGTTCAGCAGCAGCAACAGAGTGGCTGAACGAATAGTCCTGTAATGCACGACGCGTGCATTAAGTTTGCCGTTCGAATGCGATACCTTCCGATAATGATTCTATTAACTGATCAGGGATAACTCGAACGGCTGGAGAAATGGGAATATCATTTTCCTTTCTTTTTTTTCGGTCTTTTGAGGTTTTCAGCCCTCGAAATTGAGCGCGGGTGAAAAAAGTGACTTCAATTCTGATGAACGACCAAATGGTGAATAAGGGTAGATCCTTTGAAAAAAGAGGACCTTTTTTACCTGTACAGGAAAAATCTGGGTAGCTGCCTTCAGTTTATTAGTGACCTGCCTAGTTGCGCGTCAGAGTGGTGATGGTGATGGTGATGCTGATATGTTATCATCATCTTTAGTCACTCTGCCGAAGTAAATAGAATGACGATGACGGGCGAAAGGACGAAATGAATGAAAGCCGTTAAACAGAAATAGGACTAACCACTAGGTGATAGAGGAGCGGGCGGGAATCGGTGAACGACGTAAAAAGGATGCTTACGATGATGACGGTGATGATGATGACGATGGCTTTTACATTATGAAACGAGATTATGGATCCTATTTGCGAGCATGCAGAGAGAAAGAAGGATTCAACTTCAACTCAATTCGAATCACAGTATACATTTTGTATGCGCTGGCTATGTGAATGGAATAGACCCTAGACGTAGAGTGACGGGTTTTCTATACAGGAGTGAAATGGTGAAATGGAGGTTTCATTTCAAAGATGAAAGAATGCACACCAAGGACCTACACACAGCTTACACACAGAAAAAGGCTTTTAAAATACAGCTTGTTGGTTGCTTTTTGTTCTCCTACTCCTCGGGCATTCCGCTGCGACTCTGTTCACCCTTTGCAGCCTTTCACCCGTTCGTTTTTCGTCATTTACATATTCGACGTAATCCTGTTTTCAGCAGCGTTAGAACGCAACCGGGCGTGTGGTATGTCCATGTATGTGTGTTGCATTCACACATAAAATACAAATTTCTATTTAAGATAAAAAAAAGAAAACAGCAACAAAAAGGAAGCATAACATGGTGTTAGGTAATGAGGCAAAACTTTTACACCAAGCCTTTCCCCTCCCCATCCCTACTTTTACCTTCACATTGTCGAACAAAACGGAAGTGCAGGGTGGTAAATCCACGAAATCCTAAATGATGTAGATTTCTTCCTCCCTGCTGCTCCTTGCAAATGCAACTAAATGCGTTTTTTCCTCAATCCTACAGGATGCACTCCATGGCACTGTTGTATAGGCTTTTGTGTTCCAAAAACGACCTACGTAGTTGTAGCTTTTGAATTCAATGAATGGATAAAATGATCGCCAGAGTGTGCGTGTAAGGGGATGTAACTTTTGTAGGGTCCCTTAATGTGTGTCTGGTTGTTATCTCAATTAAGGTATAAAGGAACATCTAGGTCCTATCTTACTCTAAGAATATATTCTAAATAAACAAAGACGCACCCCGTCGTGCGGGTGGGCGATGTATGACATGATATTCGTTTATTGGTTGAAAACGAATTTTTAATTACTGCCCTGGATGAGTATGATTTCTTGGGTGTTGCTTCATCATGTGCTTCCGGTAGAAAAGTGATCCTCAGGAAATGGATCATGTACCAAAAGACATGGCAAAAGGATATGAGCTTGTAGGTTGTTGCTATTTTTCGTTATTTCAATAATTGGAATGCCTGTGAAGGGAGCAATACTCATCGAGCTATTTGCCGCTCCTGCTGCATTCAAGGGGCACACAATCGTTTAAGGATGAAAAGAGAGACTTCATGATCTCCAAGTGCTTTCATTTTATCGCGTTCATCGTTTTGTTCGCCGTCGTACTAAACAGATGACAAGGAACGCGGTGCTATTGTATATGTTGCATCAACGTTGTCCTTGTTGGTATACAGAGGAAAAAATCCAGCAACAAACAAATAAACGACGGAAAAATGAGGCAAAAGTCATTAAGGACACTTTATTTCATTATAATGCACACAATGTGCACATAGATACAAGTGCCACATAGATGATGACGCGACGGCGTGGTATTGTAGTTTGAACTTTGCATTGTGTCGAATAGAAAGTTGGTACTGTGTTTGCACATTTGGCGGGTGGATGGCGTGTGACAGCAGTGATGCGGGTAGGAAACGGGTAAATTGCGATTATTTCACGGACGCTTTCTAATGGATTTCTAATGTGAAAAGTTTTTCTTTTAATACTTTTTGTTAACTGATTTTTTTGTTTGTTTTATTTTTTGTCTTTTAGAACACCCTGTGCAGGTATAAATGATATGTGCTTTTAGATTTTTTCCTAATGTTTTCGAAAGCATTTGGAAAGTTTTTCGTCCGAAAGTACTAGATGTAAAGCATTTCTGCAATGTATGGTATACAGGGTGCCACATTTTTTTTTAAATTTACGTTCGGTGTATGCCAATAAAAAACAACTGCGAACTTTTGAAATTGAGTTAGTTAAAACGTACCCACAATGCATTAACTATTACTCCAAAATCCTTCTGAAAGGTTTAAACGAGAGCATGACATCTTTAGGCATCTTAAGCAGGAAACCACAGTCTGCAAAAGGACACAGGCCGGTCAATTTTGTAACGGGACATAATCTCTTAGTAGACAACACATGAACACATGATACATGACAACAAAATCGATGAAATTGGGATCGACGGCAGGCATTGCTCCAGTATTCTGGATATCCGACCATCATCAACTCGGATCATGACGTTATTGTAGCCAAGGTACGGATGTAGATTTCATGGAATCAACGGAGCAGTATATAGGAACACTAGTATTTAGCGTCGGAAGGTAACAGACGCAAGAGACTGACAGGGCCTTTGCTGACCATGTTTCCCTCAAGCTCTCTCAAGACCCTCTCATAGAACAGGAGACGTTTTTAATGAGGTTATTTCTGTTGTACTTAGTTCCAAGCTCCTATTTTAGGGACCGATGAGAGCCACTCGTGAACTGTACGAAAATAAAAGAATAAGGGAACACGCTCTACAAAAAAAAATACAGGATAGTATGAAGAGATGCTATTACAAGAATGAAGGTTTATCGCAAAGTAAACGAACCTGATAATCCATCCACCCCACTTAGACGAGGTCGGTAATAAAACAGCTGAAGCCCACTGCAACAGAAGGAGTTTTTGCTCAACTATTTCCGGAAGCTAGAGTAAGTTAGAGAGGAGCATGCATTATCTATTTTGTAAGGCAAGGTCAGAGGAAAAACTGTCCAGTGAATGGATCAGTCTATAAGAAAAGGGATCCATATAATTACCTCAATTATAGACGCATAAGTCTTTTAGCAACACTAATATCGCCTTGCCATGCTGTGTGAACAATTCAGGAAAGTCTACGTTGGGCCAAATGTTCACTCTGAGCACAATTGGAGACTCATCATTGCTAAAATCATCAGGGGGGGGGGCCAGATGAAAATAGGTAATTCTCGGTACTCCGAGATTGGCGATAAACTTATCGAGACCTTGGCCACGTTTTCTAAAAGAGCACAATCGGTGTGAAGTTAACAGGAGAGCGTTGAAGACAAATCTCTTAAAAATGGATAAAGGGAAATCCAAAAACGAGTTCAAGAAATTAGGTGACTTTTAATTTTTCTCGGAAAATATAAATTTATCCATCAATATCTTTTCTGTCCCTTTAAAACAAATCCCTTCAGATATAATACACTTGGGCCAACGCTTTTTTCAATCTTCGAAGCACTTCTGATCTCTGATTTTTTTTTTTTTTTATAGTATAGACTTTAGCTTTTCCAGCGAGGCGGTCTTTATCTCCTCAATAGTGGCAAATCTCCTCTCATTCATAGGTATTTTCAGTTTTGAAAAGGGAAAAAGGTAGCAAGGAACCAAGTCCGGTGACTATGATGGCTGAGGTGTGATGAAGACATTGATTTTGACCAAAAATTACGCATAAGCAACGATGAGTGAGCCATGAATTCTTTTATTCCTACGCAAACGGCGCAGGATTTCAAGGTAATGTTCCTTACTGAGCGTACGACATTCCGGCGATAACTTTAATGAAACACGCTATTGTAAAAAAAAAACCGTGAGAAAAGCTTTCACATTTGACAGAACTTGGCGTGGTTTTTCGATCTTGGCTCTTCTGGTCACTTTTATTGGAATTACTGGACTTTGGCCTCGACGTCATAACCATGTATTTATGTATTGTCACCACTGATGACTTTTTTCAGCATATCTGGATCATCATTCACACCATTCATGCGACGGTTGTTTTGGTCAAAATTCAGCAATTTCGGAACAAACTTCGCTGACGCACGTTTCATGCCCAAAATACCTGAAAAAATTACATGTCATGAGCCAACCGATATACTAATATCTCAGCAAGTTCTCTAAAAATGATTCGACGATTCTCCATAATAATTTTCTTAACTGCTTCAACGTTTTCATCTATTGTTGATGTTTTGGGAAGTGGAAAACGAACTTGTTGATAATGTCAATATATGAATGGTTTTCCAATGGGGACTTGACAGCTTTGAATTTAATTTGTGAACGCACCCCTTCACTAATCATCGAACTGTCATTGTCAATTTATTCAGTAAACTCAACATTTTCATAGTGGTAAAGTACACGAACAAGCAACGTCTGCAAATTATACAAATTTTCTACCGAAATTCGGAGTCCTAATAGACAGGCAATAACAAGCTTAGTGCAAAATTTTGAGTCTACATTTTCGTTGTGTGATGTTGCTGTGTCAGTGAGACAACGGGTTGGTCGAAGTGACGAAAATATCGCTGCCGTTCAGGCGTCCGTAGCAAACGATCCAAATCAGTCAATTCCACGGCGTTCTCAAGAATTGGGCATCGCTCAGACCACATTATGGCGTATTTTGCGTAAGGATCTTGGTTTACACCCATACAAGATCAAGCTGACTCAAGAATTGAAGCCGATGAACCATTTGAAGCGACGTACGTTCTCCGATTGGGCTCTGGAGAAGATGCGCCAAGATGATGAATTTCATCGCAAAATCATCTTCAGTGACGAAGCTCATTTTTGGCTCAATGGGTTCGTCAATAAGCAAAATATGCGTTATTGGTCGGGTGAAAATCCACATGTGCTTCATGAATCACCACTTCATCCACAAAAAATAACTGTTTGGTGCGGTTTGCATGCCGGCGGCGTTATTGGGCCATATTTTATCGTCGACGATAACGATCGTCACGTTACTGTGAATGGCCAGCGTTATCGCGCCATGATTACCAAAAAGTCAGCTTATTTCTTGAATGGTCTTCGGGGATGTTATCATCGAAAATAGACGCGCAACACCGACTTTTGATCAGAACAACAACTTTGGCAACTACAACTCTGAGTAGGCAAGAAAGTAGTCTGCCTTCGTATACAAGTAACAAGCAGCAACGACGCCAGCGCTAATACCAGTATAAAATAACTCTTACTTACCGCTTCTTCTCTGGGTTCAAAAACATCTGAAAAATATGGGCCTCTCTCTAAAAAATAACTCTTTACATATCTTCAAATATCCTGGTCAACGTCTTAGATAACTGGGCCATGTACAGAGAATGGACACTGTTCTATTCAACCCCGAAAGACGAGGCAGTAGGCGACCACTGCATATAGTTTAGCCGATAGATGTGGAAAGGGATCAGCTGGCTCTGGGCATGGTTGCTAGCTGAACAATCTAGCCCAATTCCATTCCGAACAGTATCGTTACCTATGTAAGTAAGGAAGGGAGGATTTTCTATAAGGTATATAGTTATCCAACAAAAGGTGTTATTTTTGATTAATGGAAAAACACACAATTTTTATGACGATGTTTCCATTTTAAAAGTGGAAAGTTAACAATGATATGCAGTATTGGGGTGGTCGTGGTGCAATGGTAATCATCACCGACTGTTGAGCGGAAGGTATGTAGTTCGAGTCTGTTCATAGCCAAGAAGAATTCCTATACGGAAAAATTTTGCAACAACATCAGTTGTGAAAGAGAGATGATCAAGAAAATGCTGACGAAGGCGTAACACCCGCAGTATGAGATCTCTTCAAAAATCATAATACCTTAATGACATGACAACAAACAAAGTTACTGTGAATTACAACCAACGCAACAAAATCAGTCAAATCTCTCGAATTCTATTTAGGACAACCACCCCCGGAGAGTAATGAATGGACATCTTCGACACAAACCATCTGCACCCCGTCCAGGTTGTGTGATAAACATTATATGCTGCGCGAATCCAATAAAAAGAAAACAAAAAAAAGTATTTGCTAAATATCAACTGAATCTTATAGACATGTAAGCCAATACCTTTATGCAAACTGAATTGCAAAATTTCTGCTTTTTCAATCACACTTTCAGGTACGGCAGAAATTATTTCAGTTAACCATGTCAGATGCATACGACGAATCACTAACCCGTCCCAGACGTACATACATATTTATCAATTAAATTCATTACAGTTCTACGAGGACGCCCTAGACAATGAGCAAGAGTAGTATGAAATTTACTAAGACTGTCAAAAACGATCGCACCGTAAATACTCATAGTTCAACAATGGCACCAAATTTCATTTAGCACCTCTTGTAGATTAAGTATTATTTACATTAAAACTCAATCCTACTTGCCTCTTACATGCATTTACGCAAACAGCAAGTTCGACCATGATGTCAATCAGTACAATCATCAATCATCCAACCCACTTATTAAACACCCTGTCATGGTAGCTAAATCATTCTCATTTAACCCTCGTACACGCGAATCATTTCTGTTAATAAGTAAAGCCACCCAAGCGAGTCGCCCTAAGGCCAGCAAATACTCCGCTCGTCTACTAATCTGAAATGAAGTGAAAGCTTAACATCAGCGTTTGACCAAAGAATAAACGTCATCAAATCTCGTCTTTCGTCATTCATTCACTCCGACCCTTCATCAAACACTTAACATCCTATGTAAGCTCCTTAAGACCAAACGGATAGGAGCTAGGGCTAAGGTACCCGACGGTTTTTCTTAAACGCGAAGCAGACAGCAAACAAGAGTTTCATTCGCGCGGCTATAGAAACGCTTCATAACAAAATGAGAAATTATTTATTAATAGCCACTCGAAGGATATTGGAAGCACAGGATAATAAAGGATGTGCAGCTCAAACGAAGGAAACTAGGAAAGAAATCCTCGAGAACAGAGACGAATAGAAAGGACTGAAAACTTTCGACGTTCGTCGTTTTTTGTTTGTGTATTCTCCTTGACTTTATCACTGTGTTTGCGTAGTGAAAACAAATAAATCCACCGACAAGAGAGAGAGAGACTGGATAAAGAATGAATGTGGGAAGGACAAGTAAAAGGACCTCTTTCTATTGTCTTTAGACGGTGAAGTTTGCACATAAAGACGAGCATGAGGCGGCAGGTCGTTTGGTACTATATTCGCATTCAAGGTCCTTGGGACATTTAAATTGAATTCGATAGAATGGGTCGACTTGAACAAGGTATTGGCGCCTGGTTATTGATGAGGTCCTTGCGGCAGAGAAACGATCGGGTATTGCGCGTATTCCATGATTTAATCGAAAAATTATCATCGGCAATAAATTTAAGCTCTTCCATTCCCTTCATCTCTCTCGAGGGTTTATTGTGCTCCTTTGAGTCTGTGTCGTTCCTCTGTGGATACTCGTAAGTTGAATATTTTCGGACCATTTAATTTCAAATTACATAGCGAGTCAGTCAAGCAAGCAGCCAACAGACGAGCACAGACATCGCCATCATCAGCAGCAGCGGCAGTGGCATCATCACTGCCATCCTCTGTCTTACCTTTGAACGGCTGTTGTAGCGACGAACACTGACATTGGCGGAGAGCTATCCCAGGAGATGATTTTGTATTTTGTGCACACTCTGGGGATAAATTCAGCACAATAACTCTACGCAGCCGAGGAGCAAGCCCACTTTCCAGTGACACAGTAATGATGATGAGGACGATGACGATGAGGACAAAGTTGTCGGTTATGGGACGACCTAGAAAAATCTGGAATACCCAAAACCAAAAACCCTATACCGTTGGGAATGTCCCGAGTAAACTTTGGATCGGTTTTTTTTTGCTTCCATCGCCGTCAGCTGCTCTTCCTCACTTTAATAACGTGGAGTAAATAATGAATATACGATTTGAAGGAAATGAAAGACAACGACAAGGGTGAAGAGCATGGATACAGTCACGACCACGGACGTCGAGCGACAACCAAGGATCGGTACGAAGGACCCGAGTTGGAATGGGAATGTGAATCTGAATCAGAGGACTGTCGTCTCGAGTGGCAGAGCAGCGAAAGGGTGAGTTGGACGCTCGAAAATGCTAATTAAACCCAGCAGGGCGCACTGAACTGGAAAAAAGGCTTTTTGACTTTTTGACAGCAGCAAATAAGGTGGCGTCAGGACGGGGGTAACTACACCAAACCAGGAACCAGACACATAGAACAATTCAATCTTCGCTTGAGTTAATTATTATTATTGTAGGTTCTGTTTCGTGGAAAAAAATTGGTTGGGTTCGATGCTATGCCTCCAATCTGTTGTGATTGGATATTGGAGTTCATGGGACTAGCATCCTGTTGTGATCTTCTGCATGAGTTAAATCATTTTTCGAACATTTCGCAGAAACTGAATCAGGAAACCATACCCAAATACAAACACAAGCGTAGGAATAGATCAATGGGTAGATGGGATGATGGCCGTATATGGAAGAGATTACGAGTAATTGCTTCATAGGTTTGGCACAATTGAGTTCTTGAATGGCCTACGGCAGAGACGACGGAACAAGCACTGTGTAGCATAATAGATTATCAGCACAATGGGAGAGGACGAATCGAGGGAAATAGTAGAAGAATAGCATAGAAATCCGTTTCGATTGCTCTGATTTGAGTTCAGTCAGGTGGCAGTGAATCGGGATGATAGTTATTGCAAGAAGAATTGCTACGTACTTGAACTTTTCAACTGATGCTCCAAGAATGCTTGGATTGAGATTCGAACATTTTCAGCACATAACATTCGAATAGATCAATGTCGTGCTCTAAGCGGTCGATTTGGATGATGCAGAGAATCGGGGATTTACCAGAACTGTCCTAGTTTTGTCTTTTGGGGGCAATATTTCTGGAGGTAATTAAGCATATCTTTCTGTCCAATTCGACTGGTTCACTGAGGAATATTACCGTACGATAAGGAACTCAATTCATGTCCTTATGAATGGGTACAGACTTTTGCCAAATTCTATTTGAATTCCCTTCAAGTGAATGATTGCTTGCATGGCATGACACACAAGTCATACTCTTCCAGGATACTCAGGATCAGTATAAAGGAGAAACCAAGAAGTAAGGAAGTTTTCGACAAAGAATGAATTGTAACCGATGAAATCCTTAATGTAAACATAATTCTTCGTCTAGAGCGACAAAACATACATTATTCCCACTCTGTCGCCTCCCGGTCTCCTTCAGCCCGACTCTATTTACTGCTTATTTCCATGTGACAATAAAATTTTCATCAAAATTTGTATAAACAACATTACCTCATGCTGTAGCTACCCTCTTTTTCGAGTCTGCAATTCAACCCCTTTATTCATGATATAAAAAACGTGTACTAGTCGGAGGAGGCCAGGAAATGAGAAATGAAAAAAGAGTCTTCTTCATTAACCCGATCCACGGGGGCCATAGAGAATGAGTCGTGCGTTTTGTGGACAACATAACAGACAACGAATTATTTAGATCGGAAAATTTGATTTTCCTTATCCATCCATCCACTATCACTTGTCATTCAATTTGTGTATTCTGCTGATGAACACAAGTCACATACAAAACAAAATCAAAAAAAAAAAAACAAAAACAGAGAGATTGAAAGAAAATCAGCAAAAATTGAATAAAATTTTGATTTAACAAATCGGAAGGATTCCCTGTCTTCCCACATCCTAATCTCTTTCACTACTTATCTGTCCTTCTCTTCCTGTCTCCATGTTTGTTCATGTGACTCCAATGCTATTGTGTACTCGTATCTTGACAAAACGTCTGTGATCCTTTGAAAAAAAAAATGGTTGGAAATTGTTTGGGTAGAAGCAAGTCGATGATTTACAATTTACTGCGCGCGGAAGAACGCATCCACTCAGCAATAACACAACAGAACAAATCTTTCCTCCTAACAAGGACCAACAAAAAAGCAAGGAATCTGAAAAGCAGGGAGTAGAGAGTGCTTGATTTTAATATGAAAAGAGGCTCCCGTGGAAATCCTTTTTTTTTTCCTGACGATCCCTTCTTCCAGGATCGCTTCATGTTTTGCAGGAATCGCATGTTTACAACAAGCCCCCATTCTAGTCCTTTATGTGTACATATTTCAGATTCAAGGATTTCCAAATAACAACAGTCGCAGAGGGGTGTCGTCGTCATTCACATGCGTTTTTTTTTTAAATCCTTTTTGAGTGCTTCATACGCAGTAAGCACACCTCGAATTCTTGTGATTCGTCCGATTTTGAAAAGAACACCAATTGTCACTTTACATATCCTGGCTTCTCTTGCAGCCCTCGTGTGATAAGCTGGCAATTATGGCACTCTATTTCCTCGAACCATACAGTATTATGAAAATAGTCCTAAGCCCTGATGGGGAGTATTTAAATTGTCCTGTTTCCTCATCGCAGATAATTCGATTTTGGGAAGCCTCATCGTCTTAAACTCATCAACCGCATCACTTCGGAGCAGCATCTTGACTAGGATTTTGATATGTTGGAATTTAATTATCTTCCCATGCACTCGGTGCTCTTTGAATCCACATAAGCACCGATTTTCTCGTAATTAAAAGCTACCACACACATTCACCGAATTTCCTTTGTGTGCTTTCGTGCGTCAACATACAACGAAGGACGACTGGCCTTTCAGAAATATTTTAATCAAACTCTTCCAAGCCGAATGTAGTTAGAATGCAACACACATACTTGCAGCAGTATCTGCATTATATTTCTCGTCTGTCCTTACATAAAACCCTCCGGAAAAACTTTCTCTGCAACGATGCATTTCTTTGCTTCCTCCGTTTTGCCTCCCTTCTCACCTCTCTTCCCTCTTGGCCCACTGAGCTCGCACGTAAAACCCCAGAAGTAAAATAATCAATCCCTCTTTTGGTTTTTGAAGATTATTTAAACCACTAGAAACATCTCTCCAGTCGGCAATTATACAAATGCTTGCATGCCCCTCTCTCTGTATCAGTCTGTCTATAGATACAGAGTATCTGCAGTCAGTTAGGCAAGTTTCCTGTAATTGCATTCGCAGTTTCTCTCAACCGAACCTCATCTTTCATTACACTTTTCATGCACTTACACTCTCAGAGAAGGCGATGAATACGGACAAGAGCAGTAAATAGACGGAAAAAAAAGGATTTTCTTAAAGGAGGTTTTCGAGGACTTTAGTTGGTTTTTCGAGAAAACAAAACTTTTCCCAATTGTGACGATGCTCCTTTAGACCATCATCACCATCATCTCGATCGTTTCATCGTCGCTGACTTATCAAGTTGAAGGTGAGGATACGGGAAACATCCTCATCATGCGCTCGTATCGGATCAAGGACTGGGTTAGTGAAGGAAAGAAAAATCGAATGTGGGTCATTATCACTTGAAGGGAAGAAAATAATGATTATCCTCCGGGCTAAAGCACTTTCCCTCCATTATAACTCACCATGCCATCCCCTGGTGACGTCCCATTCTTTTGTTAAAAACTGGCCAAAGGCCACTCGAAAACACAAAACTATCCTGTAAGAGCACACAAAACATTGGGCCACAACTGAAGTGTGTGTATTGTCAACTCCTGCCAGGGCTTTTGTAAAACTGCGAGTATGTGTATGTGTGCGGTTGTGCGTTTTGTATTGTTTCACGAGCACAATAGGAGAAATCTTTTGAGTGCAGAGAAAAGGACATAAAATGCTCTTCAAGTTCAAAAGTGCAGTGTGTTTCACTGCCACTATTTGGAACGTTGATGGAGTCCCGGGGATAATGGTGGGGCCGGAGAGTGAAATTCTATATATGGTATGTAACTATACGAAGTACTATATATTAAAGTGAAGTTTTAAAGAGTAGGTTTAAGTGGAGAAATTGCTTGGTTAGATAGTTGGTACTTTGCTTGGCTTTTTTGTGACAAGTCCTTAAATCAAACGAGCAAGTTGCTTTGTGCGGATTGCAGCGATGTTGTTTCAAGAACTTTTAAGAACAATCGAAACTTTTCATGCAAAAATACTTTAATAACTCGTTCGAATAAATAGGGCATATGCGCTTAATTACTCTTTGGACTTTTCAACAGGAATATCGTTTTCAGGATGCTAAGAGCCAGACATTATTTTATGGAAGGATTGGAGGTGTGCAGAGTTTCTGATAGTAGAATTAGTAACCCTTCTACAAGCGTTTTAGTACAGATAAATTTAATGTAACCTCAGGGAGAGGTTTTTTTCTGAAAAGACGCCTTCAAAAACTGTATTTAGGTCTAGCTTCAAAAAGGGACGTCTACCTCAAATCGAGGCACGACAACCTAGACTTTATCATACTGAGTTTATATTGTGTATAAATCTTACGTTGTTCCTCTTGAATTCAATGGAAAATTTTTTAAACTATATATTGGGTGATCCAATTTGTGGTTCCCCGTAGTATACTTAAACAAAATGCACTTCTGATTCATACTTTGAACAAATTTTTATTTCGATACATTGTCTGGATGAATCCATTATGAACAAAATAAACATCATTGAAACATCTTCCACAGGAATTCTTCTAGGTCTCGATTATGGCAAAGTACTTTTTGATAACTTTTCGACACATATCGGGCAACAACTCGTCTATAACTTGACGAATAATCGTCTTCAAAGCATCAAGAGTTGACTCCTTAGTAAGAGAGACAGTTTCCTCGAATTTACAGTTTTGCCTATACTACGCTTAGATAGACGATTATGTCGATAATAATCTGCTTGAAATGTGCGAAACGTCCGTTCTGCTGAATCATTACTTTTGTAGTAAGTTTTCTCAGTTTAAACACAGTTACTGTGAACTACAACCAACGCAAATTCAGTCGAATCTCTCAAATCCTACCTAGGACAACTACCTCCGGAGAGTAGTAAACGTACATCTTCGACACAAACCATATGCACCCCGCCCAGGTTGTCTGACAGACATCATAAGAGCGTGCACTCTTGAAACTGCACGAATTATAAAAAAAATAATTTGCTGACGGTAAGGAGATTAATATTGCAAAAGTGCAAACCTTAAACTAAACCGTTGCCGCCTCGGATGAGAGTTTGGTTCGACGTATATGATTGGAATAGGGATGTCAAATATGGACTACGATTTGGATGATCCTTTATTAGAATCACGCTCAAAAAGGTCTTTGCGTACTAATCAATATGCGCAGATGACCCACACCGAAGGATATCTTGGCAGCAGACTGGACTGAAACTCTAACATAAATATCAGTTGTACAAGTGGGAATCCGTCGCTTAATTGCGTTACCAGTACATCCTGGTCAGAAAAGTCAGATCAGAACCATCAACTGGTAATCTTAGTACCACAATTCCTCATCATTAGATTTTCACCGTTTTCTGAGTAAAAAAAAAGTATGCGTAATTTTTTTCGCCTTCAAATCGAAAAATTAAAGTTGTAGACAAGTAGGGTTAGGCGTGGAAGACAAGGAGTGTCCAGAGCCAATGAAAAAGTTTTAAGAAGCAGCATTGATTCCAATTGAATTGGGTCAATATCCATGTAAGGCGCAACAAAACTTGTAGATTTAGTGATCGTATCATAACAAACCATTTTCCATTATTCGAAAGACTTGGGTCTGTTGGATCTATGCCACCCGCCCCTATGATACACCATCTCCTATGATCGATGACGAATAGCTTGGTTGAACAAGATTTCCAAAGAAGCCAAAATTTGGGTCAGTTGGGGGATTAGTTCAGAAGTAGTGCAGGTCTTTCAGTGCACATACACATACTGTCAGGTGGACAATATTTTCAAGAGAAAAATGTAACGATTTAAGGCTCCAAATTTGGAAAAAATTGTACGCCTGCTACAATAGCAATCAAGGGCTTAACTTCCCGTCATTTTTCACATCATAAGTCAATCAAGGTTAAACTCTAAAGTTATCTTCTGGTTATTAATCATGAAAATGAGATCTATTATCATCAATACATCGTTTAGGAATGCCACGATGCCCTGCCGAACCTAGCCAAAATAAATAAGGTCTATACAAGGGTATAAAGGGCAACGAAATCGCCGACCAACTCGCTAGAAAAGGTCCCAGCGAAAGGTACAAATGTGCCGAACCTTTCTGCGGAATCCCCAAGTTGAAGATTAATTTTCTTTTAGACAATTGGGAAAAATCGCAACACCTGCACTTTTCGAACAGCGTTTAAGGACAATCGAAAAGATTCATACGACCACTGAATAAATACTCTATTAATATCCTTAAATGTAATAGAGTCGCTATCAGAAGACTGGTCAGCTACCTTTCGGGACACTATGGTTTGACATATCATCTAAACAAAATTAACCTCTCGTTTGAAATCGAGTGTCGACTCTGTGTTGAGGACATGGAAACTGCAGAGCACATACTATGTGAGTGTGCTATGAGGTGTGCCAGCACCTTAGGAAGTGTATCCTCTTCAGAGAAATTATGACTTCTGAGGGGATCAGTTCAGCTCCTACGAGGGACATCTTCAACTTTATTAAGAAGGTAGAGGAACTCCTCGTCTAATCGGATAGCCTCGTCTAATCCATGCTATATGTTAGCACTAGCCACCCAATTAAAAAAACAAAAAACAATAATATCATCAATGCCTTTATCGGATGGACAGATCCAGGTCAATGTCAATACCTCACCGCAACTACATTCGTGCATCTTTGATAAAGAAAGTGCAATCCTTTAACATAAAAGACTTATGGCTCTCTGCAGAACGTTATTGGTCCTAAATGATGGCCCGAAGATAGAATACATTTTTGGTACTAGATGTAAAGTTTCGAAGACACAAGGAACGCTCTCGGGATCAATCTGGACGATTCAAGTTAAATCTCGAGGCTCGCATCAAAGGAATAACTATCAACAAAAAATACTAATCGACAGCTAAGCAACATTTAAGGACTTGTGCCCAAATAGTATGAAGTCAATATCCTTGAAGGACTATCATGACACCTTGCTAGGTAGGAAAAACTCGAATGGTTATCCATCAACTTTCATTGATAGTATGTGGACACCAGCATGATGAAAATAATTATTTACTTCAACTGGTCGAACTTTCAAGCCCAAGAACTAGGTTCATGACTGCGATTGGTCTAAGCAACTCTAAGGAACTTGCCATTTTCTAGTCCTGAGATATACGAGACGAGAAATAGGTTTTTTGATTACAAATGAACGAATCGCCATTCAAATTTTTCACAAGCCTTACCAGATATTCTTTACGTAATTATCTATCGAATTAAATTAGTCCGAAATCAATATCAATACTTGTTCTCGAGATATCCGAGGCGAAAAAACCTTCACGTACATTCGAACGCACACGCACACAATAATCTCTCTAAAATCAATAGAAATGAGTTTTCAAGGGCCAGTCGTAACGTAGAACTTTGGATTAGAAAAACTAACTCTATTACAATACGAGGGTGATCCGATAAGTACTTATCCTCACGGCCAGATGGCGCCAGTATCGCAAGAGCACCTTAATATCGTGTAGTACATTCTAGTAGATGGCTACTGTCGCCGGATCGGACTCGTAGTTTTGTTTTGACCGCGTGTGGAAGCGGGAGGGTCCGCGGATTTTAGAAAAATGGAAAAAGAGCAATATCGGTCGGTGATTCCATTTTTGTTTTTGGAAGAAAAATCGCGCAGCGAAATCAAAGATCGTTTGGATGCTGTGTACGGTGACTCTTCTCCTTCCATGGCGACCATCAAAAATTGGTTTAACGACTTTCACCGTAGAGGATAGCTTGACAAAAATCCACGATCTCATATTGGCAGACCGCCGATTGAAGGTGCGCGAGATAGCTGATTCAGTAGGCATTTCAAACGATCGCGTGGGTCATATCCTGCATGAAATTTTGGGCATGAGAAAGCTGTCGCCGGGATGGGTGCCGCGTTTGCTCACTCCGGACAACAAGCGCAACCGCGAGACCACTTCAGAGCAGTGTTTGACGCTGTTTAAGCGCAATCCGAAGGAGTTTCTGCGTCGATTCGTGACAGTCGACGAAACATGGCTCCACTGGTACGCACCAGAGACCAACGAACATTCGAAACAGTGAACCCGGCGAGCGTGCTCCGAAGAAGGCGAAGACTGTCCCATCGGCCGGAAAGGTGATGGGCACCGTTTTCTGGAATTCACAAGGTGTGATCCACATCGGTCACAGGGCTGTACTAAGCCAAATTGTTGGGCCTATTCGACGCCGAATTGAAGAAAAAACGGCCCCACTTGGTGAAGAAAAAAGTGCTCTTCCACCACGATTACGCACCGGCTCACACCCCCGCCTCCGCCATGACCAAATTGGTCGAATTGGGCTACGAACCGCTGCCCCATCCACCGTATTCTCCAGATTTGGCCCCGTGCGACTTCTTTTTGTTTCCAAACTTGAAAAAGTCACTCGCCGGGCAGAAATTTCAGTCGAATGAGGAGGTCATCGCCGCCACGGAGGCCTACTTTGCAGACCTCGAGAAAACGTATTTTTCAGACGGGTTAAAGAAATTGGAGCATCGCTGGGTCAAGTGTATCGAGCAAAAAGGAGACTATATTGAAAAATAAATCGCCAATTCTCCAAAATTTTTGTTTTTCTTTTGTCGGCTAAGTACTTATCGGATCACCCTCGTAACTTCTTTGTGATAGGTCTGGGATTGCGAGAGTTTTTCTACTACAAATTAATTTTTTCGTCAACATTGGATATAGCTATGAAGTTATTTTTTTCGAACAGAAGTAGTAGCACTAACGATGGAATAATGAGATAAGCCAGTATTCTCACTCGGAATGCAACAAATAAAAAGCATGTTTTAAAGTCATATAAAAGTCTCATTTGCTGCGCCTATATGAACGTTCAAATAAAGTTTCTTAATCATCAGATATATGTAATACATTCACTGAAAATTTCATGTTTAAACTCCACATACATACAACTCGTTTCAAGGCAACACTATACCACTCGTTTTCGTTTCCATAATTCGTCTCCATTCAAGGGACCCATCGTTGTCTAAATTCCGGCCAACATCCTTCGAGAAAATTTAATTACATTAGTAAATCTAATAGTTGAGATAGATAGCAGAGTGGTACTGGCCTGGATGTGGTTTAACCAGAAAACACTATCAAGCTACCGACATAAACGAAGGCATAGAAGGTATGAAGACAGATGAAAAAGATGAAAAGCTCGTAGAAGTAATATCGTGTTTTACATGAGCTACTTACCAATAGGGTGCGGCTCGAACGTATTGTATTATTCGAGCAATGTGGTCATCATAATTCAGTATCGAAGCTGCCACGTCGGAACATTCAAATTATCTTTAGACTTCTCGAAAAAGTGTCACTTGAATGACTTTTACTTTAAATTTTTATCATCTTCAGTATATTTTGCTTATTCTTTTGATTACAGAAATCGCTCCATGTTCAGATGTCCTAGACGAACAATTTACTCACCTATGTTCCAGTTTATATCCTTATAAGGCAAAAATTAAATACCAAGATAAACTAGTATCGTCAAATGGACCATATAGCATATATGAGAGCAAAGCCAAAAAACAGAAATACATTATCTTTCATGAAAATCCATCAGTTTCGAAATGCAAATATCTAAATATAAAGTCACCGTATTTCATATTATGCGAGCAGAATAACGGAACGAATGAATTCTTATCCCTTAATCCAAGAAGGACATTGCTACATTGTGTTGGATTCCACTTTGGCTTAATGGATGAATTGCTTTTTAATTGTAGCAACGAAACAGTACTCACTCGATCAGATGTCATTGGATTCCATTATAATTTAAAAAAAGACCTTAAACACAAAACGAGGAAAATTAACGGTGTCGGGAAATCTGTATTAACGGGTCGTGTACTGTGCCTACTCGTAATTTTGTATTTTGTTGGTGGTGTAATTCAATAAATTTAAAAAGACTAAGTTGCCATGATAGCCCTTTCGATCGTTAAAATTGTTGGTGATACGTCATAAACATGACATTTGCTTCAAATGTTCTTGGAATCATGTCTATTCTGTGGATCGTGAAACTCGAAATGAAGAATTTTTCCTCAGTATGTGACGGCTTATATTCGCAAATGCTGATTGAAGAATACAAAGACTTGCCTACCTATTACCGAGAACCTTTTTTTAGATTCAAACATATTGGCAACTCCAGTTCCTACCTGCATGGGCAATCGGTTGCTCAACAAAACTTCTCATGGTAATATCCACGCTGCGAAAAAGGTGTTTCGAATCTAGTCTTGTGCCTAGTTTTTAACTTATTTTTATTGTTCTTACTCAAATCATGGCTTTTATTCAATAAAAAAAAGTTGCCTATAAGTGAAGTTTTTGCTATTTTTCTGTGACATTTTCTCTGACATATCGGAAGATGTTATAATTTTGGCAAATGGCATCGTACGTCAATCATATTTGACATTTGTGAAATAGACGGCTGCAGTATATTGTACAAAGAGTCAAGCAGTGGAGCGCTATCTCCCCATGAGCGTGGGATAATTGTGTCAATTTTTTTGACCAATAATCGGTCGGTGGTCTTAGCGCACCGCGAATATCCACGTTGATTTCCTAATCGTGCCGCGCCAACCGAGCAAACATTCCGGCGGTTAGCTACTCGACTCGTACAGTCTGGAAGCACAGGTCGTTCAGTCGATAATATCGCAGTTGTAGCTGCCGGTGTCGCTGGGAACGAAGAAGCATTAACCAGATGACGGGCCACGCAATTGGGCATCACCGTGAGATGCAGGAAGAGCCATTATATCCACTCAAAGCTACTGTGTGGTGCGGCGTTCACGCGGGACAAGTGATTGGGCCCTGTTTTTTTCGAAAACGCCATTGGCAACACGGTCACTGTTATCGGCGAACGCTACAGGGCCCGGATGAACGACTTCTTACTACCGGAATTAGATGAGCGGGGCTTGGTGAACATGTGGTTTCAACTCGACGCTGCAATCGCACATACAACACGAGCCACAATGGATATCGCGAAAGAAGCTTTTTCCGGTCGCGTGATGTCACGTTTTGGTGATTTAACATGGCGAGCAAGATCGCGCGAATTAACAATCTCAGACTTCTTTCTTGGGGGCTACTTAAAGTCGCGGGTTTATGCCAACAAGCTTCAGGCAATCGCAGCCCTTAAGGAGAATATTCGACAGAAATGCGAACAGTGAAAGTCTTGCGGAAAGTCATGGAAAATGCAATAAAACGGGTACAAATATGTATCAACACTGGCTGCAGCCACTTGGCGGATATCATCTTTTTCACTTAACAGAAAAAATTGTAAAGGTCCAAGTAAAGATTTCCATTATTAAAAATCACTTTTTTTTATTTCATAAAAAAGTAATTTAAAACCAAATTTGGATGACTAATTTTGAGCCACCTTGGATATCGATTTGGAAGTTGTTTTCCTTGATTCAATGTCTAATATCTTGATGCATTTGTGTGTGTGTGTGTGCATGCGCTAGTATGAACAATCTTTTTTTCGTCTAGCATATCTAGAAAACGAATAACAGTATCGACTCTGGACTAATTCCATTCAACGCATAATTGCATATCGAACACTTGATTAGGTTTGACAAAAAATCGAATTGGGATTGGCTGTTTAGAAATAGGAGAAATATAGTCTCCTTTTAGCTCGATACACTTGACATAGCGATGTTCCAACTTCTTTAACCCGTCTGAAAAATACGTTTTCTCGAGGTCTGCAAAGTAGGCCTCCGTAGCGGCGATGACCTACTCATTCGACTAAAATTTCTGCCCGGCGAGAGACCTTTTCAAGTTTGGAAACAAAAAGAAGTCGCACGAATCGGCCCAATAATTTGGCATAGTACAGCCCTGTGACCGTTTTGCCCTTCTCCAGGTAGTCGATGTGGATCACACATTGTGAATCCCAGAAAACGGTGGCCATCACCTTTCCGGCCGATGGGACAGTCTTCGCCTTCTTCGGAGCATGTTCGCCGGGTGAAGTCCGCTGTTTCGACTGTTCCTTGGTCTCTGGTGTGTACCAGTGAATCCATGTTTCGTCGACTGTCACGAAACGACACAGAAACTCCTTCGGATTGCGCTTAAACAGTGTCAAACACTGCTCTGAAGTGATCTCACGTTTGTGCTCCGGAGTGAGCAAACGCGGCACCCATCGCGCCGACAGCTTTCTCATGCCCAAAATTTTATGCAGGATATGACCCACGCGATATTTTGAAATGCCTACTGACTCAGCTATTTCGCGCACCTTCGCGCGCGCGATTTTTGTCACGTTATCCTCCGTGATAGCCGTTTTTAGGGGCACCAGGACGTGGCTCATCAGAAATCGACGTACGACCACGTTGAAACTCGTTAAACCAATTTTTGATGGTCGCCATTGAAGGAGAAGAGTCACCCTACACAGCATCCAAACGCTCTTTGATTTCGCTGTGCGATTTCCCTTCCAAAAACAAGAATCGAATCACCGACCGATATTGCTCTTTTTCCATTTTTCTAAAATCCACGGACACTCCCGCTTCCACACGCGGTCAAAACTACGAGTCCGAAATTTCGACAGTCTACTAGAATGTACTACACGATAGTAAGTTGCTCTTGCGATACTGGCGCCATCTGGCGGTGATGCTAAGTACTTATCGGACCACCCTCGTATATCTGTAGAATGAAAAATTAAAAGTTGGTAGTTTGGGTGGACACAAACAGCACACACATCAGCCGTTTTTTCTGTTTCACTTTTCTAAAGTCGTCACTTACCCCAAAATAGGTACAATCACATCCCCGACTCGATCATTTCATTATTTCATCCTTATCTGGTGTGCATTCTACTTAACCATCTCCTTCCACGCGTCTTGTACCTTTCACCCTCATCGTATTCCTTGCATGTTTAACCATGAGATCGTGAACACATGGTCTTATCCTTACTGGTTGCGAAATAATGCGTATGTTGTGCACCCTTTTCCTTAATTTCCAGCTGAACGAATACATTACAAGGGAAGACCTTTTTTTCATGATAAAAAAAAAAAAAACTTAAAGGAAGTGACATCATACCAGTTCCTCGACAATGGATGCGATAAGTTTCAGTCTTGTTCTCTTTAAAATATCCCTATCTGACTGAGTGATGTTTGTGAACTTAACCAGGTGCTGTTCTATAAGAGGCTCTGTGATTCCCCTTCCGATGACCTTTTGCAGTGCAATGACGCAGGCACGACAAACGAGTTGAATACGTTCCACCGCACATTTCCTGACTACTACTGAAACTACAAGGTTTTCACAGTTTCAATTATTCACAAGTGGTTTCTCATGCTAGCTAGCATCCGTTCTCTTCTATCTACCTATGTACCTTTTGGCCGTTCTTGGTTGCCCTCTTAATCTTTAATAGGATTTCCAATTTCATTTTCGAGGGCATTATGAAGTGTTTATACGTTCTAAGCCACCACTTCTCGTCGGGCGCTTCAGTTTGCCATATATAGCGGCATCCAATAACCCCAAATCCTTTCAACTATTCCAACCACCAGAACCATTAACAGTTACTTACAGAAAGTGCTGCCGGAGCAATGTGAAACAGGACGAAAAGACGATGATGACGACTTCAATCAGGATGTGAAGTGGTGAATGTTGAAACTCAAACCTGGCTTATAGACTCTTCTTTTTTTTTTTTTTTAAAGCAGAACGGACCTAATCATTTCGGGAATGTGGTGGTCATGAAACGAAAAAAAAAAAAAAACTCTAAATTTCAATATGCAAATGGGGACGGTAACTATTTCAGATGCTTGTAAAAGAAGCCAGTTGTTCTCTCTCTCTCTGCCTCCTGGATTGGTGTCGTATTGCCCTGGGCACCTCTAATACAGTTGTACTGCGAGACATTCCCAGAATGTCTTGGAGAGAAAACAAAAAAAAAGGTGTGAAAGGAAAAGAAAGTGAAAAAGAATTTGTGGAATCCATCGAGGGATGGTATCCTTCGGCCATGATGGTGCACTATGCAAATACAGTATACTGGAGATGACTGTCCAACTGGTTGTGTGTTAACTGTCCTTCACAAGTCAGTCGAGTGCTGCTGGATGTTTTGTGGAATGTAAATTACCATGTTTAGACCGGGCATCTTGCGCCATCCCTTAGTGGATGCTATCACACTTCCTGTTCCATCTTTCCGCTGTCGTCAGATGAATTTCAACATTTCTGTATAATTTCTTGAAAAAGCGGAAGTGAATTCGGAGGTGAAGGGAAATGAGCTCCATCCTGGGGCCCGTCGTTCCACAAATAAAGTCGTCATTACTGCTTTTCGTGAAATAAAACTGAGAGTCAATGAAATGAGAACCTATCCAGCTACCATCCTATAAGACGGTAAAGCGTCTTCTATCGTTTTTTATGGACCTCCCTAAAAAATCGTTTTAGATGAAGCCATAATGTAAGTTAATTGAAACCATTTTTGTCATTCGTCAGGGTATCAAATGGAATTCAATTCGCCCGAACCATGAGTACAGGTGCAGTAACAGAAATGGTCGTATGCCCATGTGGACCAATCTAGAACGCTGGTGGGAGTGAAATAAAAAGTGACTGTATATGAATTGTATGAAAAAGTATCTGACGAATAAAATTAAATCAGCTTGTCATTTGTCTGTGGAATACAGCGAAAACGAGTCGAAAGGCATAAGGACTAAAGGAGGTTTGAGCATAAAATGAATTCGCCTTTTGCCAGTTTGCGCGCCCTTAACCGATTTTCATTTTGTGTCTAAGGGATACCTAAAGCGCACGGTTGAATCCTTTATCATTGCGTTTTTTTTTTTTCAAGTTCATCAGATGGAACGCGTACGTGGGATAAGATTTTTTCTTTTATATTTATTATAATTCCTTTGAGTTGCTTTCGTATATCCTTTCTTATCCTTGTTTTTTTTTTCCATCTCAATAAAAATGACATGAGGACTGCTCTGGCTGATGGCGTTTGAGTGTTGGATTTTCTTCTTTTTTTCGGGTGAACCCATCTGCGTGTTTTGTGGTTTTAAATTGAATTCATTTTTTCCTCCCATGGAAACACACACGCAGTGGATTTAGACTCGTAGGAGGGGTTAAAGGAGGTGGAAATTGTAAAGCGACGATTTTTCATTCAAGCGAATGACTCCGACAATGAATTGTGATGACGAAGAGGAATGTTCTTTTTTATATTAGGATTCCTATGTGCGAGACGCGATATGACAAGTTGTGTTGGATTACCAAGGAGATTTCATTCCAAAGTATTGGAATATACTCTAGACAGGGTGTTTGGAGGGTTCGTAGTCGTATTATCATCTTTAATCAGGCTTGTGTTCAATGAGGTTTTAATTGTAATCTTGTTTCGGAGAGGTATGCTTAGGTTTGGATTAGAAATTTGGATTTTAGCCTTCAAATAGACCCTAGTCGTGCGATTTTGTATAGTGTTATCCAATAAGAGGTGTCATTTCAAATTTGGCGCTGTTGTTGAACTGTGAGCACTTTATTATTAATGCGATGACTTTGGATAAGTAAAAACTAGGAGGACGAATCATGCTCGCAGGACTTACTAAAAAAGTCAAAATTCACTGCAAAAGCGGTGAAAATGCATCGACACCTTCCCACACAGCTATAGTGAATATAATTTACAAATTTTGATATTTCGACCAAGTTCGTCTCGCAGGGCCAGCTGAAAAAAATAAACTGAGGGTGTGACTGCAAACCAAGGCATTTCCCTTTTTCGAAGATCTCAGGAATTGAAGCCAGCAGATCACATTAAGCGCCGTACTTTACCTGATTGGGTGTTGTTTTACGTCAGGTGATTAGGCTCATTTCCATTTGTCTATATATGTATGAATCCTATGCAACTAAAGCCTAAACAAACGAGAAATATGGAAACTAGACTATGGACGTAGACTTCGTTTATTTTTAGCACGATGGCGCCACATGCCTTATAGCTGATGAAACAACTACGTTTTTGCTTGACACATTTCCTAGCGTGAGATTTTTCGAAATGAAGACCCCAATTGGCCACTGGGATAAATTTAAATCCATTTGGTCTGTTTGACACCTTTTATTGGACGATCTTTTCTGCAATGTCAAAATACATATTTTAAAAAGTATAATATAATTATTTTACGGATGTGAAACTTGGTTTTAAATGATTAAAAAGATTAAAATGCCCTGGACACGTAGAACCAATGGACAGTGGACGAACTCTCAAGATAATAATGAGTAGAAAACCCGAGGGAAAAAGGCAGAAAGAAAGGCGGCGCCGTAGATGGGAGGACAATATAAGGACGAACCTAGAAAAGATGGAAAAGAACAACGAAACATGGAAGAAAAACAATTACTATAGGAAGGCTCGTCGAAGGATCACTAGTGTTCTGAACTTCCATGCTTCAAATGGCCGGCAATAGTAATACAAAAACAATTGTCGATCACTTTGGCCTATCTTCCTGACAACACCCAAATTCTACATTGGAAAAAATGTGTCTTTTGGGACGATCCACGAATTAATCCAATTTTTGCCTTCTTCCTACCTACTTTGCTAGGTAGGTTTTAACGATATGAGCAACATGAAGCCAAGTGTTGAAATGTTGCAAAATCACTTTGTCGTTTCTTTGCTCATATTGTGGCAATTTTTAGTCTTCTACTTTGCAAGACTGGGCTAGGGAAGGCTTATGCAAATGCTTTCCTGTCTGTTCGTCTGTCTGATTTGCCTATTTATTAGCTATGAGTCTGAAACTTGGCTGTGTTATCGAGTACATGATTCTGAGTTTATAGCGACCGGTTTAAAACGCTGACTACTGTGGTTCCCGAGGTTCAGATAAAAGTTTTCAAAATTCAAGGTAGAAAACCTGGAATTGTAGCTTGGCTCCCGGCCAGCTAACTTGTCTTGTTTTTTCAATGCTTAGCTCATACACATAAGTTGTGTTCGACAGGGAGCTCTTGAGTAGATTTTCCCCTGTTGCAACAAATCATAATATACCACGACAAGCTTGTTCAAGTACACAGCATAAGCTTTGATCCACGGACGCTTGGCTTGATGCATAGCCATGGCGCTCTTATGGGTTTATTCAGTTTGGACTATCGAACTTGACCCACTTTTTACCGCCATTCACCATAGAACGTAGGAGCCACTGGAGAAGCAGTTCACTCATGAAAAAAAAAAACGCCGTTCGACATCGCTGGAAACGAGTTGAAGTATGGAAAGCAATTTTCTTAGACCCCTCCAAAAGCTTTCAAACAATGGAAATGGTTTGCTGAATTTTTTTGTTTGACATGGATTTTGGTCTAATAATGCGCCCAATTCTGCGTCTTGAAACATTTACAACGATCTGGGGAGCTCCTTGCCTTCTACGTCAAAATTTTAGGTGTTGGGACAAGTCGAGGCCTCAGCCGCCTGCAATTTGAATTCAAGGTGAATTTGGCTTCAACGAAAATTCACAAATGTAGTGATGAGAAGTTTTTGACTGATAAAAAAACTACCATGTGACCTTCTGACCAGCACTAGCGCTGTCTTGGATCCCAGAAGTGTCTTGGAAATAGGAAGAAACTCTGTCTTAAGTCTTAAATGTATAACAAGGACTATGTTGACGTGGATAGCTCTCTTCCTAAAAACCGAAAATTCCCACAATTTTGAGAACACATCTCGTATATCAACCTCTGTTAAGGAAAAAGTACTCAAAAGCCGACATACATATAACATCTTGCTGATCTATTGCGTACTTGATTTCGAACAGGCTAGTCCTTTCAAAAAGCTGATGAAATGTCCTGAATTGTATACGACATAAGAATTCTTTCAAAGTTTGAGTATCTACCTATATAATGGTTTATGGGGCGCCTTGCCGGATATTAGCGGCTCTTAATTCGCCATAAAAAGAATTGACTTTCAAGTTCGCACTCCAAGATGAAATCAGGACAGTTGCCCAATTTTAATGAGCTCCTTTGTCGAACAACCAAAGTGCTAATATATTCCTCACCATTCCACCCCCAGCGTCTAGTAATTTTCTCCCGTCTGCTTTCATTCCATGCCCTGTCTCGATCTACCCAAGCGAGCGTTATCTTTATGACTTCAAAGGAATCCCATTAAATTGCATCTTTTAGCTTTGAAAATCAACATCCAGAATTGCTAGACATTCAGTACTGCGTCCCGCGGAATGTGACCAATTCGTAGGGGTGACAGTCAGCCAAGAAAAAAGGCAATTGTATGTTGACAGATATATTTACGATATGAAATAACCAAAAAAACGCCATTACGTCATGCATTTATATCTGCCTCATTTCGAGTATTCGGAAAAGGTTCATTTTGTCCTTTTCTTTATCAATGCTCCGTCATCGCAACTGTCAAATTAACTAATTCCGACTAGTCTACACCGTTAAATACATATTTCTCCTCTTTGCGACTTGAACTCGTGCTTGGCAGTATTTCATATTTACATGTAAGTGACAACGTAATGGGACAGACGGACTATCTGCTTGTCGTTAGGGCGATTACACTATGAGAAAAGCTTTGTGTGCGAATTGACTATGAAATCGGAAATGTGACAAATGGTCGATATACGACAGTGCAATTGGTTGGACGGGGGCTTCAAATCGAACTGTCGAGCGGTAGTGGGATGAAGGAATGTGTACCATCAATAACAACACATTGATGTTTTCCGTCAAGGCTATGATGTAAAAATGTTGTTTTGTCATTTCAATGTAATCCGAAACGGATCTGCTTCGCTTCGCTAAACCCGGACTACTTCAATTGTATCGATTTTAAAGAATATTCCTTCACCCATGATGCTGTCGATACGCGTATGACATTTCATGTTCTCCTAAATTCCCTCGCAACCCCAAGCTCATCTCGGATGACAGACAAAAACATCAACTTGCCATGGCAAGATGGAGCAGCACGCGTATGGAGCGAAAGTAAATCTCTGTGTCCTGTTCGTTTTTCGAAGCTTGACATAGTCTTATTTAGATTTCCGACGAATGGGGTAGGGAAATTCGATTTCACATCCCATGCCCTCTTGTATGTCGAGCGTAGCGAATATAAGCGTGCGGAGTAGAGTGGCGGATATGTCAATAAATTTTACTTTTAAAAATATTTTGCCAAATTTATTTATACTCTTGTGGGTACGTTGCGTTCACATTTATTTATTGATGTGTGGAACGCTGAGGGTATACGATGATAAAATATGTTTTCATATTAGTACATGTCATAAAGATTTTTTTCCCCTTCTCCCTCCAGCTTTAGCTTACTGGTTTAGGCAGATGGGAGTCGATTGGGTACCAGGTACGCGCATATGGAATGAGGTTACTAGAACCTCGTGTCGGGCTGCTCCTGTAACATTTCGTGGCGAATCCTCGACTTTGAAAATGCCAGAAGCAAAAGTTCCAAGAAGCAAATGTGGGGGCAATACAGAGTCAGAAAGGGCTCGAAGAAAGACTGAGACAAATTTCCTAATCCTTTTTACATTTTCCTGCAAAATTTAATTTTCATTCCATCCGGTGGCAGGGGTGCAGTGGTTAGTTCCAGAAAACAAGTTTCACCAATGCGATAATTTCAAAACTATCCCAGTATCCTATACGCCTCGTGGTCGTGGAAAGGACCATACCCCAGTTTAGTTCTGGGCTAAACTTAAATGCAGACAGCTAAATCCGACACCAATTCCGTAAGAGTGCAGAAACACATGTTCGAAGCAACACTATTCCGGAATAGTAGCATGCTAGTTGCATATAGTCTCTCCAAAAATTCAACTCGTCTTCATGCACAGACGTATAATACGTACGTTTCCGTCCAACCCCGCCGTACCGCCCATTTAAATTTAAAACTTTACGAACTGAACCAGTAGGCAGGCATGGAAGCGAGTTGAAACCATGAAACGTGCTGTACATCCGGGGAGGAATGGAGAATTTTACCCATGTTTCACAAAATTAATTAGAAAACAGTTTGAATGCGTTTCGTGCCGATATAACTTATTAACAACTTTTTTCCCCCCCAAAACCCGAGCGAGATAGACGAGCACTAGGCGGAAAGGCGAGCTTAAGTGTAAGAAATAAGAAAAAGCGAAATCCTCATCGGAATATAACTAAAAGATGAATTGTGTACGTTTAGTGGTTTGAAAATGTTTCAGAATTATTCACACATTATATGCGATATGTATAGGTGGACAGGATGTGTACCTGACACAGCGTACGAGGCAGGTAGGGCAGAAGTGTAAGCCGTTACGTGCTAGACCCATTTAGTTTTTCCTTCTCGACAGGATATTGACGTAGGAAAATGCATTTTCTTAGGTTTTGTCGAAGTGCTCTACGATTCTAATGGATGTAATTAAATAAATGTCAAATTGGAATGTCAGATGCAATCGTATCTTGAGAACTGCTTTTAGATACTTTATGGTATATTGGAACCTAGATTGTCTGGTGGTTTTCCGGTTGTTGTAGAAATGTTTTGTGGGAAAATTGCTTTTTTAGCAAAATATTATTTTACCTAAGGTTGTGGGATATATATAAGCAGCGACTTAAATATCTTCAATTCACTTCGATTGAATCCTAGGAAATGTTGGGAAAAAAGTGTTGCTAAGATGGCGCTAGACACTTCGTTATAATCATGACATGAAAAAGTTGAAAATTTGATCAAAGTCACAGTTAAAGGGTGTTTAAAATGGGCTAGACTCCAGCAGGATAATAGTAATAGAGTTGTCCTAGGACATTCACTTCAACTTCTCATTTGGTACTCTTGATGATTAGAGAACAATGTACTTAAGACCCCCTGTCAGGTATTCTTTTATCATCAAATTAACGAAAGCTGAATAAGCTCTTGATAGCGCAATTTGCGAAGTATAAGGAGGGTCCAAAATTGTTATCGATATTTGCTTGGAAATCTGCAACTAAAAAAAAGTTCACGAACGTCCCTCTTAACCGTAAAATTAAAGATTCAAAACCTGAAGGCCTTGGTTTGAAAAATCAATCTGCAAGTGCATGCGACCTTTTTGACAACTGATAGCGGGCCAAACAACCTCGCTCGCTATCAGGCGAGCAATGCGCGGATACATGTTTACAAGCACACTTCAAACATGTTTGCTATTATAGATTATTAGAAAGGCTTACAGTATACAGGAACTGAACGCTGTTTCCAACCGACGACATTACCAGAACTAGGTGCGTGTAATATAAAATGGTAAGACATTTACAAGGAAGGCAAGCTTGATTTTCAGTGTATCTTCAGTAATCTTCGATGTTGAAGATTAAGGAAGCTGTGGCGCATTGAAAAAGTTTGAGGACAAAGAATTGGACGCATTACTTCATTAAGACTCATGTCGAACGCTGAACTTGTCAAATCACTTCAAGTAGCTGACACAACTGTTTCGAAAGGTTTCAATTATTAGAAATTAGTTAGAAGCAAGGACATTGGATGCCGTACGAGTTGAACCTGAGAGACGTCAAACGGCGTTTTTTCACGTGTTGTTATTCCACGGAAAGAGAAAAAAATGCTTTTTTGATAATATCGTGACTGACGATGAATAGTTGATTGGCCTCGGCGATGAAGTAATCCCAACCCGGGAAGCCTGCCGCTACTTTCTGAGGTCAAACCGGCGGACCCCACAAGTGGACCAGTAGGAATGCAGTTAAGTGGGAAAGTTATGGTCCTACACTTCTGACCATAACAACACCGGAAAAAGGAAAAGAAGAAGAAGAAGACGATGAATAGTTGATACTATACGATAATCCTAAGCGTAAAAGATTGTGAGGTTAATTCAGACAAGCATCAACATCTTCGATAAAAAATTGTAATTCGAGAGTTCTGTTTCGGATTTGGGGGATCAGCAGGGTGTAGTATATTATGAGCTGATCAAACCGATATCGCTATCGACGGCAATGGTGAAATTAAACCGAGCATTGAAGGAAAAACGGCTACTATATGAGCGGAAACAAGAGAAGGTGAATAGACCATTTAGAATTTGGGAGTTCAGAGCCTAAGTGTCCTGCCAATCTTAATCTTCTCGAACAATGCTCGATTCCTCGAGGTCTTGATTATAGTTTTCTCGATTCTCACTCAGAGACCATCATGGCGAAGAAGCATGCGTTGCCAATATGCAGCCACTTTTTCAAAGCATATAACGAGCACAGTTAGGTATGAGGTTTGGATTGATCTAAGTCAGTCCGTGGTGACCGTATATTTGATTATCTTTTCAATTAGTTCTAACCCTACTTCCCTTAAAAATAATTCTATTATTTTTGCTTGAAAATGAGGGTTTAATTTAGCATAGTTAGAATGATCCGATTTAGGTCAAGCATGCGTCGTTTTGTTTGACAATTTGTTGCCCGTTTTAAGGTAATTCTATAAGCCCTCGTCCCTATTGGCAATAAAACTGGGACCGTAATTTTTCATAAGCCTCTTTTGAGGTGCACTTTTCACCAGCAAAAACGTTCGCCATGGATAGGAACAGGTGGTAGTCAGTTGGTGCCAATGGGATGCATTAAAACCTCAAAAACAAGTTTCGGAGCTTGGGTGTGGCCTGACGTTGTCTTGATGGAAGGCAATTCCAAGTTGGCCACTTTTGGACAATTGCCTTTTTCAGACGGCCGGTTTATGACAGTATAGGTCCGAAATAAAAATATTCCCAAAGAGGTGCAGCTCATAGTAGATTACATCCTGCCAATCCGACCAAACATAGAGTAATACCTTCCTGGCTCCCAATCCTAATTTGGTCATTATTTGCCGCTCACCGCGACTCCACCGATGATCCACGAAATCGACGACTTCCATGATTTTATCTTCATTTTCGACAATTGGCCTTCCAGAGCGTGATGTATCTGAATTGATGCAACCAAAGCTGCTGATTGGTAAATTTGAAACCTGAATACGGCTTACAAAAATCATTAAGGAAATATATAACAAAAAGCCTTTTCCTTGAAGCAGCAGCTATTGTATCAAAATTTGAAAGAATCCCATCCTGACATCGAATTTTTTTTTGTATACCATACATGGTACTACGAAGTTCCAATTAAATGCTCTACAACGTTGGAATCCACTTTCTTTCACGCAATTTGTCAGCAGCTATCAATATTTAAATTGCATTTAAAAAAACTCGAACCAATTTACCTCCGTTAAGAGGTCACTTGATAATGAATTTCGATTTTTTCCGAGATACCACAAGATTCCATGTTCGGACCAATTTTCTTCATCACCTCCCTTTCGTTGACAAATCACTTTAAATTCATTACATTCAAATTTAATAGCAAGACCAAGGAGTAAAGGAGCAAGGAAGGAGTAAGTTCGAAGGACAATAAAGCTCCAAGATATATCAAATTCAAAACAACGAGCGCAGAAACTTATTGAAGGATTTAAATATCCTTAATAGTAAAGGATTATACATTCCTCGAATTCCACCACCACTAACGTAAAATATCCACGGGCTTAACCCAGAGCGAATAAAACAAACGAAGGGGCTGCAAAAACTCCAGTGGATCATGAAAGTAGAGTATGATTAGCGAAGAGACAATTCTGCAGGGATAATAGATGCAAAAGGATTGAAATTTTAAGTCGAGATTGTACAGTTTTTTTGTTCATCTCTGTTGTCATTTTCGTTTTTTTGCTTTTGTTCTTTCTATACGGGAATTCGACAGGTGGAGTTGACATAAGAGGCTTACGAGGGCAAGCCTTTGAGATTATCCCATGCTAATGGAATAGTGTATCGGGACGTATTTAAAGTCAATCTTAAATTTGTCACTTTCGAATGACGTATGTGGTCGCTTTTTGACGCTTTTAAAATTGTGCCTCTGTCCGTTGTGCTTGATTTCACACATTTGACATGTGTATCCCGTGGGCGGTTTTCTTACCGTGTTTTTATTCCCCCCGGACCCTTGGGGCCTTCTGTTTCACCCACAAAAATATCGTCTTTCACAGGAACCGGAAATTCGGCCGCTCCGACATAGAAGTGTATGTTAGTGAATGGAGGACGGAGGAGGAGGGCAATGTGTCGACATTCATCACCTGATGTCGGTCTGTGTAGAGCGAGTCTATACGGTTGATGATGACTATGGTGACCCTGAGGCCGGTTTCGAGGAGTCGAACAGCTCCTACTCGTCTAAACTGCTCATTTGTAGTGACAAGAAAAAATAGCCAACGGCGAGTTAACATCAGACTTTACCGGTCTCCCAATCGTCGACCATCAGCCAACATAAGCCCGAATACATAACTCTACTCAACGTACATATGTGAGAACACGTGAAAGGACACCGCTGATGACGATGTGAGACGAACGACCACGAGTCCCACCTCCCCCTTGCTCAATGGCTGTGTTAAAACGAGTGTCAGCTGCTGGAGCAGGATAACTACTTGGCTTTAATCCAAGCCAACACAAACAATACTGAACTGTAGCAGCAAAAAGGAACTAGCAGTTAATAACTTCAATCCGAGCATCCAGCCGATGCTCAGAGCATCGTTTATATTCGTTTAGTACACTTTGCGTCCTAGAAACAACGTACAGCGACATCTGTACAAATATGCGAGGAGATAATAACTTTTTATTATGTTCCTAGTCCGCTCGTTTAATCCACCTTCAATGGCTTGCAAATAATTATTTTCCTATGAAACAGGGGGTGGTCGTGGTCGTGCTCGTGGTACAGCGGCTTAGCGGTGAAGGGGTCGAAAAGTTAGTGCTGAGTTGGAAATTAATAAACATTTTTTTCCTGCCACATTTACTACTCCCTCCGACCGCGCACATTGTGTTTCCATGTGGATGTAGTTGTAGTTCGCAGGTTTTTTTTTTCTCTCTTTTGTGTTATTTCGATGAATTGAGGCAGGTTAAGGGTTCGATGCAAAGAGCACTGCAATCGAATGCGCCCGAACGATTTATGTGTGTGCCCGCGTAGCAGACGTTTTTAATAACTCGAACAGATGTCATAATCCTGGACGATATAGTGATTTGGTTCGGATGGATTTTTTTCCCGTTCATGCAGCCCGGGTTAATTACGAATTGCATTCTTCGCTGCCAGAGGAGGATCGACGAATTGTGCTGGATCGCGGGGTGGTTTTTGCAAGCTATAATGATGAACAACAATAACCAGTTATCCTTGGCTAATTCCCCGGCGACTTATTAAATTCTCGCAAATCAGCAAATGAAATCGATTTCTTTTTTCTTTTCTGTTGGCATTCGTCCTGTTTTATCATCATTGCCTTATACCTATGTAGAGTGAATCAATCCCACTGGATTAGGTCGTAGATAGGAGGAGAAAGTTGGCCAGGGTGGATAGTGGATGCCAAGGAAAAGAAATGGAAATATTTCGCCTTCTCTTGTACTTACGGGTATTGTTGTCAATGAAGTGCAGTAGTCGAAGGATATCCTTTCCAATTCCTATCGAACGAGATGAAATCATTGGATTTTAATTCTTTTGTGTCCTGTCATCACCAAAGGGAATTTTCCTTTGTCATGTTCCTTTTTCCTTCCTTCCCCTCTCTCCCTCTCTTTCTCTCTCACTCGTCCTATCCTTTATTCCTTTCTACCATTAAAGAGCTCCTGATACATGGATATATACATGTATTAGGTTCGAATTGAATTTAGTTGTCATAACATATTTTCCAATATCTATTTTGTTGGATCACCAGACGTAGTGGTATTTTATTTTTTCCTTTTTCGGAAAGTCGAGACCACTGACAATCCTTGGGGAACCATTGACCATTGATGCTGTTCTCTCATCGGAGGTGGACAACGTGTTCACGTTGCAGTGCCGCACAGCACGCCCAAGCACCAACAAAAAAGAAATAACTTATTATTGTTATTATTGTTTGCTTGAGATAAGAGCAATCATGAAATCGCAACAGTAGCTAGTGAGTGGGCATGTGGGTGGTGTGGGCTAGGATACATACATATATGTAATTGGGAGCGATTGGGGGAATGCAGAAGAAAACGTGAACGGAATGCTTATTTCGATTGAAAGGAAAGCTTTGGTCCCTTGTTACTTGATGGTTTGTTGCTTTATGTCCTGGATGCGTTATCCAATTTGTGATAAGGGTCCGATTTGATCGCTTCGACAAATTGCACTTGTTTTCCGTTTTTTTTTATTTTTTATTTTACATTAAGTAAATCTGGGTCTGACAGGTGCCTTAGAACAGATCAAATAAAACCCGAGGAGTAATTCATCATAAAGAACTCTTAACTAACATGGCATCATCCAACAAGAGGTGTCATTATAAGCCAAAGAGAAAAATCGACATTTTTATGAAAATTCGTGATTTTTTCTTTGTCAATCTAAAGAACGAGATTAGTGAAAATATGCAATATATGTCAAAAGTTGCAAAGGGGTTGAGGACATGCCGAACTATACAAAATGTTTCCGATTTTTTCACCGATTCATTAATAAATTTTCGCTAATTCAAAATGTATGTACTATCCATATTTAATAATCTCATATTCTTGTCTTACCAAAAACCATTACAAGGACAGTTGAATGTTGACAGTTCCACAATGGCGTGGAATTAAAAATGACACCTCTTATTGGATACCATCTTATACCTAACCTGAATTCTAATATCAATTCTTGTCAACGTACCCTTGACATATGAACACATCTAGATAGAAGCAGGGGATCTAAGAAGAATTTACTTGTGCCACAGTAGCCTTTATAATGATCGAGTGAGTTCAAGAGCTGGAAGAGTAAAGTACAGCCAGGCTCTCCAGCAGCTTACAAGCCTTTGGATGCTGCATGAAAACTCCTGGAAAAGCTACTTAAGTTACGTAAAGATGTCATAAAATCGATCTACGATCGGAGTAATATGAGAAGTGATCAAGGCTCTTCCTTCAACAATGACACCTTAAAAGCGATAAAGCGAATTTATAAAATCCTTGCTGATCTTCTACGGATGATGAAAGCTTTTGTGAAAAATCGAGAGCTACCATATGACGCCAATAAGGAGCCCCAGGTGGAAGAGATCATAGCTGAAGCAGCACAATGTTCAGTTCTAGGACCTACATCTTTTATATCAGAATTTTGCGACGATATTGCAGTGGCACCAGACACTAACACCGCATAAAGAAAACTGAACCTGGTTATGAGAAAAATAGAGTTTTGCATGGATGAAGGCGGGCTTCAACCTAATTGACTTCCCAGTTGGGATTAAAGTGATCAGAAGAAAGATCATGCAGTTCAGCAACAGAAATGTAGGATATCAGGAAAGCATTGGAATCCAGGGCCAGTCGATTTCATAACTCTGTTATATTTGTGAGATTTGGGCTGATATTTTACAACAGGGAAACGCAGGGAACAGATGGAAGCTTTGGAGAGACGCGAAGCTTTACGAGTGACAAGGTCGTATCAAACTGTGCCGGTACCTAGATGTCGTAGTCACAAGTGGCAGAAAGGGGGAAAAAAAGAGTTGAAGTCGGCTACGGAAGAAGTGCCTAGAGCGATTAGACTCGGGAAGCAGAGTACAATGGCCAGCAAGAGTAATTGTAGACAAGGCTGAATAGATCGGGCTGAAGCAAATCGGGGTAAACGACTACGATACTCCTCATCGGACGTGGATATTCCAATGCCTTCCTTCGCAATATGCCAGCCAGTCTGGGAGTCTCAAATCGTCAGCTAGACAACCTCTATCCGATGATCCCGAGTGCCAGTTGAAACAGGATCTACGTTTTCATCGAATTTTTTCCAAAAAAGGAGAAAAGAGAGGAAGAAGCGATCATTCCTTTCGAAAATACTATAGCAAGCTGAAAGTCTCGCCAGCTAGTGAAAGAGGATAAAATCGAAGAGCCGAATTGAATACCGACACCGCTCGGAAGTAAAGGGTCGAAATGAGTTTTTATGAGTTTTACACCACTTGGGACAGAACAGACCTATTTCTTGTGCGCATTAGCGCTATATCCTCGACTGCAATAGTACTCGTACACTTGTTGATTGAGAGCATAGCCTTTGCATATTTAAGAGTTTAAGGTGAGTTAGTATCAGTTCGATTCATAATTCACGGCAATTTTTTGTTTTCAACGTTATACATGCCAAATGGGATCCAAGCATGAGCGTAAGATCTTCATGAGTTGCTTAAAAACAGATAAATGATCGCCGAATTATGTCTAATTCGAGAATTCCCCGAAGGTCCTCAAAACTACTGAATGAATGAACAAAAGCAGTGACGAATAGAAGTAGATCAGGAGTCGCCTTTTAATGTCAATGACAATGTTCAATTGTTACCTTTTTTGCACATATAAATAACCAGAATTCGTTCACAAAGCTTTCATGGTTTTTGAGCAATGATGATATACGAGAACAGACTTGTACTTGCCCACACTTCATTGCTAGTTAATAGCTATGTGTCCCAAAACTTCTCTGAAAAGATGTCACGCCGAATGATAACTATCAATACTCGAAATGGATTAATGAGGAAGCAATGCACCTAATTGACATCCTTTCATGCTTATACAATTCCACCCAAAAACAATAAAAAAGAAATAAGGCCCGAATAGGCAACCTTCTGGCACGCCATTCAAACGCAAAAACGCTTTATTCTTCTTAATTGACTTCAAGTAGACGTTAATCAAACTCCACACGAAAAACACCATTAACATTTTGAATAACATATCAACCAGATTCTGGAGAACTCACCTAACTCACCTAACCTAGCGAATTTCAAAGAAAGCCTTCAATCCCAGGCAGCCTCTTCATCTAACGAAATGTTATTTATTAATTAATCAAAGACCTGTAATTGAGGTTCCTTTCAGTCATACCTGCACAATGAGAAAGAAAGAAAGTGGATGACTTAATCCACACACGGGTGGATGACTGCGTAGTGCCTTTTAGAATCAAGGAGAAATCTAAAGATAACACCATTAGTTGGATAAACACACGCAACTCGGTTTCTTTGCCATATTCAACTAGGATGACATTGATTTGACCTGTTTTCCTAAGCACAGGACGAGAGAGGAGGGAATAGAGTATGTTTGTTGTCATTTGCTGTCAAGCGTAGAGGAAAGAGGAGAGAACTCTCAACGAATCCAATGTGATATTGGCGTATAACCTTTCGCATCAATTAAAGACTTAAAACGTATCTTTGATAGAGAATGTTGCTTTTGCTTTGTTCGCGTTTATATTCTTTGTTTCGATTCGACTTAATTGGCTGCAGTGGTCATAGTGAACAAGAATAACGACCAACGGGTCCCTACACACTCCCACTCACTCACAATGGCACTAACAAGCTCGGCGTGGATACTCCTGCTTCTGCTTTGTAACAGATTTCTTTGTCGATTTTTCTTCTATTTCGGCGGATGAACTGCTCCCAATGGGGAGTGGCGAGGATGCCTAGTAGTATCCAGTGGTATCCTGCAAACTTTTCCACCACACCACACCCCTTTCGCATTTTACTTTCTTTCGTTTTTGTGTGTGGTGCCGGCGACGTCGGCATTTACCTCATTGTCAGCATTAATTTATGAGATTCTGGAATCAGTTTGAGAAATTTTCACATGTGCCATGAATACGTAATGCCGAACCGAAAGGATATCGAGTAAAAAGGAATCTATAGCTCGTACTGGTTCTGGTGGCAGAATGTTTTGGTTCTATGCTACCGCGCGATAATCTTCGGGATGTTTTCGCCTTTCGCTTCCCTTGCAGCGTGCTCAACTGTTTGGTGCTTCTGTCCTGACTCGTGCTTTTGTTGCTCCTCGTTGACGGCTGAATAAATTGAAGTCGTACGCGTGTTTATCATTATTATGCCGAGGTGACATTGGAACGAAGCAAAACGGTTAAATTTTTGCTGCTCCTCTTCATCCGTTCCCTACCGATGGCGGTTTATCATCACATCCAAACACGAAAGCATGAGAATACGATGGCAACATCGCCACCATTGCGAGGTGTAACACAAACGGCGCGGCGGCAGCAAGGACGAATAATGGAAGTCAAGCAAAATAATTAAATTAATATCAGTCGTGTTGTTATACCGGTGTTTCTCACTTCCGACTTCCCTGGTCTTTCTACACATTCTGGCTTTACCTTGAGTTTTGTTGGTTGTAAGTAAAGCAAACCGTTCACGTTGAGCAAGGATTTACCGAGGATGTAGCGTAATCCTTTCGGTGTGTCTTTTAACAAAATAATTTTGTTTACCCGTGTGTCGCTCGAAGCGGTTTGGCTGGTGTCTTTATTAGAGGGAGGACCTGATTTTGATGTTCTTTCTTTCTTCCTTTTTTTACGCGAGAAGTTTATTGGAATTTGATACGCGTTGTAAGGCGGTGACAGGGAAATCAATTTTTATTGTTAAACATTTCCGAGACGTAAGGAACCAATTTACCAAGTTTCGACGAAACGTGCACGTTTATTTTTGATTTCAAGGATCAAATTAGAATGAGCGTGGGCTGAATAGAGTGAAAGGCCTTGATGTTATTTAAAATTTACCTAGGCGATTCGGGTTTTTTGGTCGTTAGCTATGGTATGCTCATGGGAGGAAGAGTTCTCGAAAAATATTTTACCATCGTTTCCCTTTTTCACCGGAAATCACTACTAAATGCTGCACCTGAAAGCTTCCTTATCGAGAAGTCGTATATCATGCTTTCTGAAACCTTATCGCTTAGTCTGCATTCCCGAACGGATACCCACCCCCAATCCATGTGAAAATTGAACTAAAAAGCCGGGAGCTCTTAAGCTACTAAGCACCCTAATGAATCCAATATCCAACTATTAAGCCCACACATGCTTTCACCTGTTTCCAAATCCGACATTAAGAGTTCCTCCCCTCTTGGAATACGAGCAGATAAGGGGAGGGCTCCATCAGCACGAAACCAGAAACGAAAAAGGAAACGAAATGTGAAGCAAAACGCACGCAATGACCCAATTTCTAGCTCAATACACAGCCGACCAAATTGCATGGGACCAACTACTGGTCGACAGCCAAGGCAGGACCGCCACCACGACTAGTCGATATTTCAAGTGTCGGTTGCGCCGCGGCCGTACGTCACCATCGCTATTGCCATCACCTTATCCGTGCTGCCAATCGTCCATGAATTGTATTTTGGCACTCCTTTATTGACGCACGGCGAAAAAGACTTCGGCAGGGGCAAATTGGTGCTTGGCCTCATCGGGAAGTGATGAAGCATTAATGACAACACGATAGCGTGATTAGGTGACATCTTACCAATGGCACTGATGACGATACCATCGCTGTCAAGAAGCACACTGCGCTGTAGTGCGTTCTCCTGCGAATAGTTGGCAGTTGAACTTCTTTCAAGATTTCCCTTTGATTGCCCACCATCCTCCTTCACTTGGGGCGTTTTTCGAGAGGCGGCCGTTAATAGCCCTGACATGCCTTTCTTTCCGAACCAAGGCGGAGAGATGGATGGCTTGATATTAACTAATAGCAGTCCTGTCGGTTGTGTCCTGGAGTGAGGTGACATTGTCATTTTGGATTTCATTTGACAGTTAATTAATTAAAAAAAGAAAAGGAAACTTCTCATCGGTCGGGATAATTAAATGAAAATAGTAGAATAGTTCATTCTCTTAGAACGCATTTACCACCCACTGCCCCATACCCAGAATCAGCATTTCAAAGGACACCCATATGCTTTTATGTGTTTGTTTGAAAAGCCACGATTCTGTTGTTGACAGTCTCGCACGTAACATATCATACCATATCAAACCGGAAGAACACAAAGGACGATGACATTTGACGAAGGCAAAAGAAAGTCTGGAAAACTACAAAATTCACATTTCAGCCCCTCGTGCCCACCTTTATTAGACCAAACTGCGAGTGCAAGTCAAAGTAAAGTTCTAGACCGGTGTAATCACATTTTACGACGAGACTCCCTTTGCAGATATAAATATCCTTTTTCCTCGTCACTATTATCCTTTGTAGTGAAAATGTTAACTTTTTTCCTCGAGCCACTTAAAGTGTGATTTTTATTTCGTCACATATTCAACACAAAAAAAGAAAGGAAGGGAAACCCCTCACCCTTACTATGGGGGGATCTCTATTACCAGAGTGAAGATAGAATGAATAAAATGAAAATAAAAAAAAAAGCAAAGAAAACGAAGGGAAAGGATCAGGATGCTGCCTTACGAGGCGTCACTTACTCGTGTCACATGACGTACTATTTCTATACGTACTGCAGGGGTGTGTCGTCTGCCAAAGAGCTTGAAAATGAAAAAGAGGAAGGAACTGTCGTCACATTCATATCTAGATGACTGTCTGGCTGGTTGGGCCATGTGTCTGATAAACAGTATGTTGATTTAAGGCGTCGACCGACATCATCAACAACTCATACCTGAAGAAAACCACGGGATTGATGGTTGTTTCTTTTTCAAAAGCCCTTTACCAGTATGTTTGAAATATTCGGCGGGTATTCGAAAGATTCACTCTGTGATTTGGGTACAGACGGATTCATCTGCACTGGTTTGGTTTGGTGCTGGCGAGGAAATGGAAAACCGCGTGATATCGCACAGTTGGAGGTTGTAGTTGACTAGGCATGCGGGAATCTACCATGCTATGCGGAACATGGGTTTTACTTTTTTTTTCTTTGAATTCGGTCTTTGATATTTGAGAATTTCGTTAATTAAATTCGAAGGACTTGGATTTTTAAGATGAAGGATAATTAGATGAAATGTTGAAGACTTAATTAAAGCGTAAAATGACGGTAATTTGCCCTCAATTACTAGGTAAAAATTGAAAAACGATGTTGGCTTGGGTTCGTGTGTATAAAATTCAAATTGCAAAAGTCAAAAAATTAAATTAAAAAAATATTTTTAAAGATATGTATGTAGAAGACAATTAAGTCGGAAAATTGGGTGGTTAAGGGCGATGAGAATATTTAGAGGACGATTAGCTTTTAGGTATTCAACTTTTTTAAAGCATTTATCAAACACTAAGCATTCACAACATCCTGATGAATGAAGCAAAAAAATCAAGGATCTTTGTCAGGGCCGCTAAAGCTATAGGATTATCTAACAAGAGGTGTCAATTTAAATGAATATAAAAATCTAATATTCTTATAAGGTATGTGAGGATATTTTGCTTTTAGGCTAAAGTTCAAGGGCTAGTAACGGATATACGCCTTGGCTTTCTCTCAATATAATCAGTCTTTGATTTTTTTTAAAATTTTCATCGCATTTTCGCATAAATGTGCCTGTATTTCGGGGATAGCATTTCTGATATTCTCTTTTGGTACATTAATCATTTATAGAGCATTGTCATAGACTTTAAGCACAGATTCAAAGAGCAGCTCTAATGGTGGTGATTTTTCACGTCACGTCCGTGCAAAAAAACAAACAACTAAAATTGTCGCATAGTTTTTAAAAAAATAAGGCCATATAACAAAACGTCAGTCAAAAATCGCATCAATTTTCACTAGTTGTGACTGGGATAATTGTTTTCCTATGATAAACGGCGCCTTATGAAAATGGTTGTTATCACTTAAATTAATTTAGTGTGATCATGATCCTTTATATAAACACCTAATCGTCCTTATATCTACTATTCGCCTAACCACGACCTCTATGTATAAAAAGCTGCAGAGCCGATGCGAATAGGGACAACTCTAGTAATTGTCTCGAAATCGGCATCCCTGAGTTTTCAGTCACAATCAAAATAATGGCGATATTTTCCGACCTTATCAGATCTTATCACTTATCCTTCCGAGACGTATAAATTCACTATACCCGGGCGAGAAAGCCTTTGATGATGACCAACAGCACTAAGAACCTTACGAAAAATGTCGGCTATATTTTCACTGTATTTGTAGTGAATTTCACTATTCTAGCAACTTGTGCGAGTGTCATCATACCTAGTTGATGACCCCTAGTTTTCACTTTTCAAACGGTATCGACAATGGTAGTTGATTTTGATATTTGGACCTTGAATAAGGTCTTGCTGCTTTCTGGCAGCATATGAATTCCACTTCGGAAAATCAAGAGATTATTTGAAACCCATTCTGGCGTCTTTAAAAGAATGGAAATATTGCTAAGCTAGACCACGTGCAATCGATCGGAACAGATGGTAGGCGGAAGGGGCGATATCTGGAGAACACGAAATGTGGAGTAGTACTTTTCATTTCACGGTTTCTAGGTAGATTTTAACGACCAAAGCAAGATATCCCCGAGCATTGTCGTGTAGCCGTTTTATCTTCAATGCTCGGGTGAAACCCATCGATTGCAGTCGATTACCTGTGAAGTTTTCGTTCAACGTCTCTCGACTTAAACTCGTCCGGCACCCAGTTTCCTAGTTTCTAAAGTGCTCTTACGCTTTCAATTGTTTTGAAACTGTGGTGTCATCTAATTTTAATGATTTTGCAAGTTCAGCTAGTGTGTGTCATCAGAATTCATGAAATAGTGCCACCACTTTTTCATCCTCAAAGTTTTTCGGTACGCCAGAGCGTCCTCTTTCTTCAATGTCACAATCACAATTTTTGAAACGTCGACACTAGTCTCTGCATATCGTTTCAATCAGAACATGTTCACCGTAAGTTTTAACAAGAATTCTGTATGCCTTAACAATAGATTTTTTTTTTGGAAGAAAACAGTACAATAAATTATCTCTTTTCTTGACATGAAGCTCTACACTCGAACCTCGTCTACGGTACTTCCATTTAGACACATTTCCATCCAAAATTACATAAACATGATTCAAGTTAATTTTCTTGTTGAGGTACAGCGAGAGTATATTTCAGGTGCCAACAATATCGCGAAATGTAAAATGACACCTCTTATTGGTCGAACTTTTAAGTAACAAATTCAATTCTGATCAATTTGCTTTGTTCATTAATTTCAATATCTAAAATCTTGAGTTGTTAAGCTCATTTAAGAAGTGGCCTTTAATTCACGCAGCGATGACTTAAATTACTTTTACGGGCTCAAAACGAGATGGCTCTTTTTTTCCATGAAATTTAATGTGTTTGGAATCATGTGAGACAAGATTGTCTAGGGCAAAATGGTCTATAAATATTATTTTTAGTCGATCTACACCACATGCCAAGAATATCAGCAAGTTCTTTAATGTTCAATCGACAATCAATTGAGTACCAAATATTTGGCTTTCTTGACGTGTTGTTCTTCAGTTGATGTTTTTGATCGATTGAAAATGTTTAAGCACTTTCCCTGCCTTCTTGGAATTCGTTTACCCACTTGTAAACATTTTTTTCAACAAAGCCTGGTCACCAAGGGCCTTCTGAAACTTCGTAATCGTCAAAATTGAAAGCAACTTTCTTGCTAGAAAATATCAATGGGGATAATGACACGAAATTTGACATAGAAATCAGAAGTCGTCGCAACCCGAACTTTTTTTTTCCTTTTGTATAGGGTTCGCGCAAGTTCAAGAGGTCTTATGGTGTTTGTCATACAACCTGAACGGGGTGCAGGTGGTTTGTGTCGAATATGTTCGTTTACTACTCTCTGGGGTGATTGTCCTAGATAGAATTTGAGAGTTTTGACTGAATTTGTCGCATTGGTTGTAGTTTACAGCAACTGTTTTTTTGTTCCCATGGCATTAAAGTGTTATATATTGGAAATACACACACAGAGTATGAATTTTGAAGTGATCTTATACTGCGAGTTGTATGCCTTTGTCAGCATTTTTTGATCATCTCTCATTTACAAATGTTGTTGCACAGTTTTACCGTATAAGGATTGTTCTTGGCTATGGACAGACTTGAAGTTCAGACCTTCTGCTCAACAGTCCTTGATGATTACCATTGCACCACGACCACTCTCTTAAACTTGTGTGGCGTCTTCAGAAAAGGGTAAATTTGGGTCATGAAACTGATCAATAACAATAATGAGTCGGGGCTGTATTGAAAGCTTATTTTGGGAAAAACGTATTGAGCATCAAGTGAGGAAACTACTTCTAGAAGAAAACCAGAAATGCAAAAAACATCTTCATATTACAAAAGTTCCAAATAAGCTTAAATGACAAATATTCGAAGACTAGTTCAGTAACTTCTTATATTATTCGCTTGACAAAATTTTTCTATAGAAAAAAGTATACATTGCTTGTTGCTTCAGAAAAAAGGTCAGATTCTGTTAACCATAAAGGTCATTTTATCAAATTAGCTTTGGCGTCTACCTCCATATTTCGGGTTGCTGGTAATAGTACTTCAATGTTAGCAAAGGAATGACAACAAAACACGGACATATGGAAAATATTTGTAAGTAAATGTAAGAAAAGTGGGATGTGACCAGACTCATAAACATAAAAATGTTTGTTTTTAATGCCTTACAATCACCAAAATTTCGCTTGCCAGTAAGCCGACCACGAAAAACATATATAAAAGATGTTGCACACAAAACGCTTTTAAGTCAGTTGCCGACAACAAACCTGAATTAAGACAATAACATATTTTCTGAAAAGGTCCCAGAGTTTTTCATCTTCTTACTAAAAATAAATGGTGAAATATTTTTTGGTCTGATGAGACGAAGATAAATTTGATGGGATCTGGTGGCAAAAGAGGAGTCAGATACTCTTGGAAATGCAACATACCAGCCTCAGTACACCAGCAGTGTGATGAAGGTCCAATATTTTGAATCAAGGAGACTATGGATAGGCGCTTGTGTGCCAAGGTATTAGAAAAGGTCAAGTTAACGTATGTTGAGTGGGAAATACCATTGAAATGGCAGCTTATGCAAGACAACGACTCGAAGCATACGGCTGGCATAGTAAAATAGTTGCTGAAAGAACATATCAAACTCGTGTGCTGGCGCGGCTAAAAGCCCGGTCTTAAACCCTTGGAAAATTTGTGGCAAATCTTAAAAAAATCTATTGAAGCCGAAAAACCTAAAAATAAAGAAATTCTGTGGAAAAAAAACCACAGGCAGTTGGGTACGTCCTATCTTCGAGTACTTGTCGTACGTTAGTCGAGTCTTCACCAAGAAGATTTTATAATGTCATCAAAAGTAATGAATACTCCTACACAAAATATTGGATAAATTTTATTTCTTTCTTTATTTTCTGTAATTTACTAAAACTGGTGTCAATTTTTTTTGTCCAAATTAATTAATTAAATTAAAAGTTCAATTTTATATTGTGAAATGAATGAAATCATTTTACACTGATTAAATAAAAAGAACCTTTTAGAGATTCATTGAAAATACGAATTTTAAAATTTAATCTGTAAAGATATTCGGTGGTCTTATAGTTTTGTCCGCTTCTGTGTTTATCCTTAATAAAAACAGCATGAATTAAGAAATTTGGAAAAAAACAAAACATTTCTCAGTACTTCATTTCTATGTACTTTTTACTATCTTACCAAAGACTACATTCAATCGTTAATGTAAACAATTTCTTTTGTACGAACAAGTTTAGTCTTTATTAATTCACTCAATCGCGAGTCTACTGTAATTATGTAATTCTCCCAGCCTTTGACTAAGCACAAAAGCTCTCGTACTACACAAGGAATGCCTGAGATGTCCCTATTCGCTTTCTGAGCAGTTTTTATTAGAACTAATCTAAAAATCTAATCTAATTCTGAAGAAAGGAATATCAATAGTCGACGTCTTTGTAATCAATATCTTCCATTTAACCGGCATCAATCATTTTTTGCTTCACAAACCACGCCGAAACCCATTCACTCCATGTTTCAAATTTGTTTCCATTTACCCTCATCTAATCTGTCGATAAATAGCATATTCGACATTCTATCAAAATTCCATTTCATATTGCCAACAAACTCGACAAAAGTTGAATTCTCAACAGAATCCGGAAAGGATGCAGTCTTCCGTTTAAGTTATCACGACCCAAAATGAACTTGTGCAAAGAATTTCTGTTACGACAGTGTTTTCTACTCAATACGCTGAATGAAGACTTTTCTACCAATCGTCATCATAATTTTCCTCTCCATTTCAATCAATTCACCTACACTCTGTGCATCATCTCGTCTCCCTATTCTAGCTTCTTGGATACTCTCCAGCTGATTCGTATCCCTTCCCCCTGTTTCCGCCAAACCAGATGCACGAAGAAAACATCGAACCGGACTGACAACGAAGCAACGAAGGATGACCAAAAAACTTTGTCCGCACAATCCGATACTCGGAAGAGGACAACAAAATACATACAAACAGCACAAAAGAATAGAAAGGGAATTTCGAACAAAACATTTCACTCAAATGGAAAACTTCATCGTGGCCCATATGAATGTCCAGTAGTTGAAAAATTCAAACATTTACAAGTATATGAACTCATCGTTATCATCCTCCCCTCTAACAAGGCCCAAAAAAAAAAGAACTTTATCATGCAAGTGAATTTCACTACCCCCATCCCGTTCATATCCCCTTTTGGGAGGGGGGTTGCGCGTGTAAGATGATCAGATGTTTCTGCCGCAGCTATCGAAGTTTCTTTATATTCGTCCAACTCAATCACAAATAAATATCCTTAGGTGGAATGGAATATACCAGCAGCCGGACAATGTTGCAAGTTCAACGGAAAAGGATACAACAAAAAAGGAATATGATGAAGGAACAAAACTTCTTCGACTAGGAGAAGATTTTTTCTTACTTTCCCTTCGTCCTTTTTTTCATTTTTTGTCTCTGTGTGTAATCTTTTTCTTTCGCTGCCCGAGTTTGTATTCCTAGAGATGATAGTAAGGAGACTTTCTTTTACCGAGCAAAAGTCCTCGCAACCCCTAGATCAGTTTCAGTTTCAGTTTCAACTTTGTTGTCTCCCATTCTTTTCGAAGTAAAGTAGAAAAAGAAAAAAGAAAAAAGGACGAAAGGAATGAAAAGGGGAATATAAAGTTTTATGCCATTGCTTTTGATTATCACAAAATTAAAAACTTTTGCGTCCTGCTGCAAGACGTTGACGCGACACGATGTTGTTCGGGATGGCATGTGTGGCTAGGATGCGTGGGCTTTTTCCGTTTTTTTCACTACTTAATAAATGCCACATTAAAGATGAAGTATAAAATTTGACGGGAACATTAATTTTTAGGTGTTTCGATCGACTGGAAATAAGGGGTAGGAGATACGTACTATTAAATGGGGGTGGTGGGTCCTTGGAAGATGATAAATATTTGCAGACATTGTCAGATGGCGCCCGTATTCCAGTTCAATAAGAAGAAATTAAATCAGTGAAGCGAAACTGCAAATAGTGTGGAATGCTGCTGCATGGTATATGCCATCCTTCCAATCCCTATCCGTCCTTTATTTATTTCGGAGACTTTCGAGACTGGTATTTAAAATGTATCCTTGCGGGTTCAATCTTTCCCCATTTCGTAGATTCTGTGATACACTTTTGTTCGCAATCTTGGTCGGTTTTTTGTATAATTTTTTTTTTTGGCTTTCGTTTGAATCATTTTATATCGAGTTGCAATCGAGACGTCTAGTCTAGTCTGCTTGTTTCGTCCTTTTTTTTCACTGTCGGTTTTTTTCGTTCTGCTTTTTCGTCTTTGCAGACGATTTTTCAGAACTCGTCAGCAATAATAAGAAGTGAGGCGCAGGGGGAAATAGAAGAACGGAGCAAGGGTTAAGGAGTAGATCCAGATACATAGTATCTAGATATTGCTACCCTCATTTTATGCGGCTCATGAAACAAATTGAGTTGATAAAAGAGGCGAACGAACAACTTGCGCTGCTGCATTCGTTTGTTTCAAGCCATATCCTTTTTGCCTTCGTTAGTTTTTTTTATTCCAATCCTCTGTTCTTGCCTTCCTGCTGCCATTTTGAATTAATTTCACGAGAATTTCCGTTTGTGCTTGCGGTAAGAGCGCTCTCTATATCCTTTAACTCCCCACCATTGATATCCTTTCGCAGCAGGAGAACCAACGAGCGGCTTCGTTTAAAATGCAAAAGCACCAAAGTAATCGATTGATTGTATCATCCATTCCAAGTCTATAGTAGCATACTTAATGCCTGTTATCCTTCCTTTATTTTTCTTCTTCTTCCTCTTCTTATTCTTCCTTCCTCTGCATAAGTTTTTCTTCCTTCGATTGGTAAAGACAAAGGCAAATGAATCAAATTCGTGAAGATAATTCATAAAATCAACCGATTTCATCGATCTATCGCTCTCTTGGTCCCCACAATTGCTTTAATGAATATCAATGTCCTTAGCGGACCACTTCCTCATCTATTCTGTTTTCCTTTTATATTCTAATTGAATTATTAAAATTTTTCTTCTCATTTTACGACTACCATGTGTAGATGGGAGCTACTAAGGGTTTTAAAATCGATCTGTCGATTGGTTTTAATGGCGGGCACACCGGCTGCGTTTTGTATCCACCAAAGTCGACCATAAGGATAATAAACGAAACTAGGGAAAGTACAAAATCAAAAATGTTCCTTAATTATATTCGGTTTTGAGTAATAAAATGGAAAGTATTAAAAATTAAATATCGTCAATTTTTGAGGTAAATCAAGGGGAAAGAAGCGAAAATGGAAGGACAAATGCGGTCAGCAATGTGCTGCTGATGCTGGGTTTGATGGACGGATAGATGAACGGCTGATTGTTGGTGGACGACGGATTTTATGTGGTCATCGTGGTTGATGACAGCAACATGTGTCTCCACCATAAAGCGATGCGGTGATATTAAAATATCAGGAAATATATATTTTTTAATACTGTATTGGACGGTGTTCAAGGCACTGAATGAACATTTGGTGAGTTTGCTAAGTGCCTGTATGAGGGTGAGGGTTAGCATAGCGTTTCATTCACCTTCCATCATGGCTACGAGACAGTTTTCCTGTTTCAGCTCGTTCTAAGCCTGTTTCCACTTATCAATAATTGATTCTGTCTCCGCATATCGTCTCAAAGTTCACAATCTTACTTCACAACACTTACCGTTCACTTCCTTATTTGCAGCCAGACTTATTGTTATCGACCAGCATCAGGTGAACAGCCTACCCATTAAGTACCAGTTGATTCATTTAAATACACATATCAAATGACAGGAATTTGATTCCGGATGCTCCAAGAAACAATAGATGATAGAGTGAAACTATTTGCTCCATAATACCCATCTACCTTTGTATTCATCGGAATATTGCTATTCAGTTTCGTATCTTGACACCTACAGTACTGTTCTGTCGTCTGGAATCGAATAATCACTCAGAAAGCAAATAGGTACGACAGGACCGTCGAAAAATCATGAGAGAACTGAATTGGGGCGCCAGAATATCCCTGGAGAAAGATAATTTTCATACAAAGAATTAAAAACATTGATAAGCTCGATGCCTTCATATTTTTTTTCGATGAAAAGAACAAAATTCTAGGAAGAATAGGTTTAAAAGTACGCGCCCCATGAGACGGGGCCATGGTTTGAAAATATTATCATCGAACGAATCCATCCCTGTGCAGATAATTAGTGCTCTGGAACCAATGTGCTTTTTCCTTTTCAATTTCTTTGTTCCTTCACTTCCTGCCCACGCTTTCGTGTGTAATCATTGCTTAGATTTTCCTTTTTCTTTTGTCTCATTTCATCACTTTCACATCCTGTTTCACTATTTCAAGTAAATTGAAGTCTAAAGTTGATTTTTTTTTTGTTCGTTTCTCGTACCACCTTTTGTCGAGATAATGTATCAGGATTTAATTGCATTCCATCAGCGAATTGAATGGACTACTCCACAGAAATGTCAAAAGCATAGACAGAGAACAAAGAAAACAATGAAAACCAAACCACATTCCATGTAAGAGTAGTTCAATTCAAGCAATTATCAGTGTAACGATGTCAGCACCAGGATAATGGTTTAAAATCGCATTAAATCTATTTCAATAAAGTCAGCCCATTTTCGAGATCGATTATCCTTTGAAATGTAATGTATCCTCAGAAACTACCACCCCACTGACTACAGCCTTTCATATCATATGAAGGTGGATATTAAAATATATTAAAGTCATAAATATCCATTTTGCTGAAGGATGAAAGACGAAAGGCATGCACGCTTTTGTCTATCGAAAGATAAAGGGTAGCCAAGGCGTATCAGAGGAAGGACGAGAAATACATTTTAATATATTAAATTCATACGCGAATGTCCTTTTGATTCGATCACATTTACTCCACCATTCCCGTCATAATTTTTTTTTGCTTTTTTCCTCCACATCCTTTCATCTGGCCTTGGTACCTTCAAATCCAATCCAATAAATCCTAACTAACGATATCCTGTGGCGGCATTTAACCCTTTATACTTGCGGTATCGTGCGCATATATTCTACCGCACGCAGTATCTCTGTCGTTTTTTTTTTTTTTTTATTTGCCCCACCGGGAAAGGATATGCGCCCAGTAACCTTTCGCCTAAGCCAGCAATTCTTCAATCAGTTGTCATAGGGAGTTACGGGGGAAGGAATGGCGACGAGACGAGTTGCACACGTTTTGTGGCAGTTCTGTGAAACCAATAATCGCATATGGGGTTAATGGATGCCACCCTTCATCCCGCTGACAAATGGTCAGGAAGCAGATGATATCCTGATTGTGCGTCACTTTCACTTTTACTTATTATTATTTCTTTTTTCTCATTCGACGCATTGCCAGCTTCAGTCTGGTCACCTATATAATGTAGTTTCCCATTCTCGTATCCGGGAAATATGATTCACTTTAGCACTTCAGCATACTCCAAAAGCGAACGGGGAGCGTGGACTCAACTGGAGTTTGGGCGTGATATCCTGGACGGTTATGTGATTTTTTATGGTAATTTATTGATGTAATAAATAATCGTAAAATGTGCATTAAAATCGGTTATTGAGATATTTCTTTATTTATCCTTCCACCTTGGTATTCACGTAAACAAAAAAAAAAAAAGACAAAAAATGAAAAAGGATATTTCCGAGTGGCTGTCTAATCTGGGATTTCCTTCGTCAGTAATGCAGACCTTATATGCGTAAACACTTATCGTATATGTTAAAATATTGTTTATGGCAAGGCATGGATGAGAAGGTAGGACGAAAAGGCCTAATATGTATCTCTTACTCGAAGATGAGTGGGAAAGGGGTTTTAGTGATTAAAGTGGGGGAGCACGTGTCCCGGTAAGGGTTTTATGGGACAAACGTGTTAGTTGCGTAATTGTCTGTCATAAGGACATCAGGGACACTGTGATTCATTGAACGTGCTTTGATGAAAGTCGATATTAAATCTGTCAAGAGGTATTAAAAAAAAATACAAGAAACACAGCACATGCAGGAAATTAAAAAAAAAGAAGAAAAAATGCAGGAATTAAACAAACAATTGTACTCGACAAGACCAAACGGCATGCAACGTCATACAAAATATTGAAAAAAAAAAAATATTGACAAAAAAAATTTATTTTTTCTTCTAAAGATACATATATGCAAAACAGGGCACGTATGGAACAAGTAAACAAATGAAAGCACTTAATTAATTTATTGAATTCTCATAATAAATTGGTTTCTTTTTTCTTTTGCACATTTCCGTAAGATTAGCGCATTCCTTTGGTAGCAATGAGAATTCAATTTAATTTGAAATAAATTTGGCGTTATTTTTATTTTATCATTACTCAAAAATTGCTAAATAAATGTGAATATTATTTATTATTGGAAAAGATAATTAATTTAATTAAGATAATATGTTTCGCCATTCGGAGACATTAAGAGCGGCAGCGAGAAGGAATAGAAATTTTTATTTGAATATTACGTACTCTTACCTAATTCTGAGAAATTTCTTATAACAGACACGTTCGTATATGGACAATGACACAAAAGCAACACACAGAAAAAGAACTTTAAATCAAAAAACAGAATTTTAATTAAAATTAGAAAATTTAAAGAAAATTAATCGAAATCTGTATTGTAGAAAAAATAACACTGCAAACACATGCGATTCTAGATATCATGGATCGTTAGTCCTGCTCAAAGAAATTGTATATAAAATCAAAGAAAGTAAAAACAAAAATGGAAAGTAATGTAAATAAATTGCTTGTAATGCAATGTAGGCTAAGAGAGCTTGAGGTGAATGGAATTGAGATTCACTTCCGTATCCGTTTATCTTACTGGTTACAATCTTTGTCCGATATCGACATTTATTCACTGTTCACACTGTTACACTTTTATAAAACTAAAAATATGTTACCAAAAAAATAATTGAACAAAAACAAAATGTTTGCAGTGTTTGAAACTTATACTTATATCCGTGGTACTTTATTTCCCATTTACCAAATCAAAGTAAGCTAAAACCAACAGAAATATATTTAATGTATGGACAAAATTAAATGTAAAAATCAGCATACATATATAGTATATTTTATGAAAGAAATCAAATGTTTCATTTGTTTACTTGTATTTGTCTGTTTAGTTTTAGGTTTAGATATAAAAATATATTTTTTCCGTTTATTTGTAATGTCTCTGAGGAAATGTATGTACAAGAAAAACAAACGAAAGTTTAAGAGAATAGTATAGAGAAATTGTGAGACATATATTTTTTTTTTAATTTAGTTTTCTCTTGTGAAACAAACAATTTTTATTTAATATAAAAAATAATTAAAAACAAACAAAAAAACATTTAATCAACATAAAGAAAACAACATTTCTTTATTTTTTAGTTTACAATTAACAGTAAAAAAATAACAACATTTAGAGACGGGTGCGCTACAAACTGGCCTCAGTTTTGGACGGTTTCAATCGGATTTTATCCAAAATACACCAAAACCCGTTCAAAACTAACGCCTGTTGGAAGCAGTTTATTTTTATTTCTTTATACAGTTTTGCGATTTTTCACTAATCTTATTTTCAACCTTTTTTTTATTGCTTTTGTTGATTTTTAATGACACGTAACCTGTTTTTTTTTGTCTATGGATATCGTTTTCTTTTAGGATAGGGTATTCACTTGCAAATGCTTTTTCTTTTTATTCATCAGTTTGTTTCGAGGGTGTGGGAGGGATGGAGTTCTGTCAAGCATAAGAAATAAAGAATTTAACTATGATTGTGATCGGGTAGTGTTAACATTGGGACATTTAATGGTAATGAAGGTAAATTATTTTTAAATTACGAAACAGAAAGTGAAAAACAAAAAGAAGAATGCAAGCAGGTCGTACAGGGTGACGCAGGCTAAAATAAGTTGCTTAACAAAAATGAATATATTTTCGTAGAAAAAACATGCAGTGCCTTAACCTATATAATTCCGTAACATTCCGTAATATTTCTAGTCCGTTTTCAGTCCAACAAATCTCTACGGTCTAAAAGTTTCAAACAAAACAACCCCAAAATCAATTGAAGATATTCATATCAATGGAATGAGTCCCTAAATGACGTCAACCATTTCGTAAGTCCCTTTGACGTCTAGCAATGTGGACAAATATTGACCTTAAATTAGTAATTACTGCAAGTGTTTAATCTTACATTTTCCATGGTAGAATACATTCCAACTTTACCAGGAGTGCTTTAAAAGTAATGAGAATTTTGTAATTTTGAGGGTTATATTGCTCCGATTCGCGGATATAATAACTAATAATCAAGTCAATGTTTAATTTGTCTTAAATATCAAAGAAATGATGTGGTGTCTTGATGCGATCGAATATTATTAATTTGTTTGCGAACTGGATCAGCGGAGCGAAAAAAAAATCTCTGAAACTAAGTCCATTATTATAGAAAAAAGTTTATTTCCGTAATTACGATAACTAAAAGTGCAAAATATGCACTTGCTTTAGAAAAATCTTGAAAAATCTACCAAGAGCGTTCGCACCAGAAAGGAGGTCACTTCCGTGGTCACCGATAACTGGAGATACAAAATATGCACTGGCTTTAGACAAATCTTCAATTTCAACATTTCGGAAAATTTCCCTGTATATTTCAAATGTTCATATCTTCTTACCAAGAGCCTTAACACAAGAAAGAAAATCGCTTCCATGATCACTGATACCTGGAAATGCAAACTATGCACTTGCTTTAGAAAAACGTTGAACGTCAAAATTTCGGAAATTTCCCCGTAAATTTCAAAGGCTCATATCTCACTTCGAGAATCTTTTCCGTCGGAAAGGAATTCGTTTCCGTGACTACCGATAACTGAAGGTGCAAAATATGCATTTGCTTTAGAAAATTCTTCAACTTCAAAATTTCGGAATTCTTCCCTGTATAATTCAAATGTCCGTATCTCCTTACCAAGAGCCTAAGCACCAGAAATTAAATCGCTTCCATGATCACCGATGCCTGGGGATGCAAACTATGCACTTGCTTTAGAAAAATGATTAACGTCAAAATTTCGGAAATTTCCCCGTAAATTTCAAAGGCTCATATCTCCCTTCGACGGTCTTTTCCGTCGGAAAGGAATTTGTTGTCGTGATTACCTATAACTGAAAGTGCAAAATATGCATTTGCTTTAGAAAAATTTTCAACTTCAAAATTTCGAAAATTTTCCCTGTATAATTCAAATGTCCATATCTCCTTACCAAGAGCCTTAGCACAAGAAAGGAAATCGCTTCCATGATCACTGATACCTGGAGATGCAAAATATGCACAAAAACGTTGAACGTCAAAATTTCAGAAATTTTGTCGTAAATTTCAAAGGCTCATATCTCCCTTCGAAAGTCTTTTCCGTCGGAAAGGAATTCGTTCCCGTGATTACCGATAACTGAAGGTGCAAAATGTGCATTTGGTTTAGAAAATTCTTCAACTTTAAAATTTCGGAATTCTTCCCTGTATAATTCAAATTTCCGTATCTCCTTACCAAGAGCCTAAACACAGGAAAGGAAATCGCTGCCACGATCACTGATATCTGGGAGGTGCAAGATATGCACTTGCTTTAGAAAAATGTTGAAAGTCAAATTCCGGAAATTTCCCCGTAAATTTCAAATGCCCATATTGCCCTTATCAGGTTCTTCATGTTGGAAAGAAGGTGGGTCCTACGGTCACCAATGACTGGAGGTGCACTTGCTTTAGAAAAATCTCGAATATCAAAATTTCAGAAAATGTCGCTATATGTATTTCCCTGTATAATTCAAATGTTCCTTCTCTAGAGCCTCCTCACCAAAAAAGAGGTAATTTCCGAGATCGCTGGCAACTGGAGATGTTAAGTATGCACTTGCGTTGGCGAAATTTGGAAATTAAAAATTTCGGAAATTTCCCCCGTATATTTCAAATGCCCGTTTCCGCCTATTATGAGCCTTCGGAAAGGAGGTCATTCCCAACATCACCGACGATTGGAGATGCTATATATGCAATTGATTTGGCAAAATCTCAAGCTGCAAAATTTTGGAAATTTCCCCCGTATATTTCAAATGCCCGTTTCCGCCTATCATGAGCCTTCGGCGAGAAAGGAGGTCATTCCCAACATCGCCGACGATTGGAGATGCTAAATATGCAATTGATTTGGCAAAATCTCAAGCTGCAAAATTTTGGAAATTTCCCCCGTATATTTCAAATGCCCGTTTCCGACTATCATGAGCCCTCGGCGAGAAAGGAAGTCATTCCCAACATCGCCGACGATTGGAGATGCTAAATATGCAATTGATTTAGCAAAATCTAAAACTTCAAAATTTCGGAAATTTCCCCCGTGTATTTCAGTTGTCCATGTCTCTTTATCAAGAGCCTTCGAACCAGAAAGAAAATCGTTCCCGTGATGACTGACGACTGGAGATGCTTAATATTTATTTGCTTCGGAAAAATCTCGAACTTCGAAATTTTGGAAATTTTCCCTGTGTATTTCAAATGTTCATATCCCTTTACGAAGAGCCTTCAAACCAAAAAGATAGTCGTTCCCGTGGTCAGTGATAACTGGGTTGACAAAATCTCGAACTTCAAAAATTCGGAAATGTCCCTCGAGATTTTCAATATTTTCCCCGTATATTTAAAATGTCTATATCTCCTTAACTAGGGCTTACCCGCCAGAAAAAAACTCGTTCGCTTTATGTTCGATTAATGATGACTGGAGATTCTAAATAGGCATTTGCTTTGGCAAAACCTCGAATTTTAAAATTTCGAAAATTTCCCCTAAAGTATATGATACTTTAAAAGCCCAAATTAACATTAAGTTTTGCTGTGGGAATGGAGTAAAGTGAAGGGGTAAACACTGCCTTTTTGTATTTACTAGCCAACTATGCCTAGGGTTTACGAGTGAATAAAGGATTAGGTGTAATACTAAATAAAGGTAATAGCCATGCAAATTCATTGAAACGTTACATAAGAGGTGGATTTAATGCTCACAGGTCCCAATAGAGGCATTTTGGATCGTCAGGACCGAAGAAGTTCGAAAATCTGTCTTACGAAATCCGAGAAAGAAACGGCCGAATTGCACCACCTTTTTTTTGACATGACGAATATAAATGCCGTTCCAGCAACGATTTAATTTCAAATCGTTAGTAGTGCCAATTGAGAATTTATGTTATTGATATTGCAACAACTTGTCCTATTGACTAGGAGCGAAAGCTTAAAATGGCTTACACTGCTCCCGGTAAAGTGCGTGGCAGCACAACAGTCTTAAAATAATATGATTCCACTTAGGCCCCAACGCATCACCATTTTATCGTCATATCAATTCGCAATCAATTCTATTCAAGTGTTTATCATCAATTACCTGGTGTCGTCTCAAGTTTCCATTTTACTTCAAATATTAATTCCACAAATCCTTGATCCACTTACCTGGAAATAAAGAGCAAAAACAAAAAACAAAAACAAATAAGCAATTAGTTCTAGGAACACAAACCAATTAACTAAAAACATCTCAAGAAATTCAATCTAATGACTCGAATCCACCTAAAATCCCAGTCCAGAAATCAATCCTTTCAGTTTGATTTGAATCTGTGTCCGCAATTGGACGGAACAAGGAACGAAGAAGACAAAAAAAACAACAAAATTATTAATAACAACATTCTGTGAGGCCAACATTAATAATGAAAATTTAATTTGTGGCGTGCAAATAGAATTGAACTCTCTGTCTCTGCCTCCGTTTCGTTTTCTATGTGGTGGATTGCCTTAACTCGGATAATCATTTAACCACTCGAGCCGGCAAAAACCAAAACCAAGCCACCGACACACCAACTCTACCCAATGCTTATGGCCTCGGTATAGTGTGGGTGGTCGGATAGACGACGAGCATAGAAGGGCTGTTTGGAAAACCGAAACTTTACGTCCATTCCGCTGTTGAGCTGTTTTATGTGGTGTGTAGGGCTTTCTCCGGATGTTTACAGGATAAATATGAACGTTCTCCTGTCTTAGCATAAGCATCAGCGCCAGCACCAACATCGTCGCAGTCGTCATCATTGGGAATTCGGAAATTGGAACGAAACTTCACTCGGAATCCATGTAGTACATATGCGGGTATATAATATTCCAAAGTTCTAATTAAACAAACATGCACACGCAAGAGGAGACTATACAAGACGACGACGAGGACGTAAGAAAGCAATTTTAAAGCCGTACAATGGCCCACTTATGGTCTGCCTGCCTATGTTGCCGCTCTCGGGTGGGTTTACGATGCTTCGTGGTTTTCGTGGTCTACGGGTGGTACTCCAGAGTGTACTTCGAGGGTGGGCGCTTGTAATTTCTCTTTATTCGCATGTATCTTTTTTTTCTATTCTACGAGTATAGCTTTGGACATATTTCTTGAAAATATCTTTTATGTGCTTTCAATTTATTTTGTGTTTGTTTAGTGTGCGTTTCGTATCCGGCCCGGGGCGTGCGATTGGGTCGAGATGCGAGAGTGAATCGCATGGGGACTTGTTTGCATGGACAATAAGAAGAGTGGATCTAATGGGTGTTGAGGATGCTTTGAGTTTGCTTGCAAATGCTCGTCCTCAAGGATGAGAAATGTGGTGATAATCATTTAAGACAGATCTCGACTAGGGCATCAATCAAAGGATGTGTATCTGTTTGATAAACTGGCATGAGTAGTTGCTGGTAATTGAGGTCAGAAATTTATCTCAGCTTCGGTTAAGACAACAAATATGTTTGACTGTTTAATACGTCAAGTTATTGATTCATATCGTAGATATGAGTGAAGGGAGATGTGGGGATTGCATATTATATTCTTGAGAATTAAATACTTAAGTTGTTATGTGTGCCTTAAAGCCACTCATTCGACCTGTATGTTTATAACTATGCACCACCTTCTTGATAAAGATATTTATCGCCCGCAATAGGTAGATAAATGAGTAACAAAGGCCTCGTAGAAGTAGCACCTGCTGGTCCATTAAAAAACCAAAAAGTGCCACCGTAAATTAACCCCTTGTGGCACTGTCTGTGTCTTGCGAAGGTGTCTGGAAAATTTCTTAGGAAATTTAAGAAGCGAAAGGGCGAAGGACGAAGAAGACTAGGAAAGAGGGTCAGTCGACTTGGTTACAGGCTATAACAGACTGATATCATATTGACACCCTAGCAAACAAGACTCTTTCGACTCTGTTCTCTAAATAGACGACGTACGACCAGACAACAAATGAGGCCCTAGACTGGCACACAGATATCACTGCCATCTAGGAGTGCGATGGGATAGGGCGGACCAAAAACGCATGAAAAACTGTGACATCTACTACGTTTACTGCTAAAAGGTCTCGATTTTTTTATTCGTGACGAGCCTAGGTAAAAAGTCTTTACTTTTAGACACGTTAACGAGCGCCTCTTAACAATCCTTATAAGTGCAACATTTAACAACAAACCTAATGACAAAGATGATATCACAAAGGACGACTTCGCAAGGACTTATGCCCAGTAACCCCAGTTATCACACCGAAATTGGGCTGGGAGTTTTTAATGCAACGCTGACCAAAGAAGACGTTTTTGAACATGCCCCTGGGATATCAGTTCTTGATTTCGAGATGGAATTCCCGTACCACAATATCCAATTACGGACCAGGTGGTCAGCAGACAATCCAAATTGGCCACATTGCGATTGACGCAAAACACTTTAACTCTCCGAGGAGTTAGCATTGACTCGGATTATCATCTTGTTCTAGCTAAGTTATGAATACGGATATCCTCAAAACAGTAGAGTCAAGCCAGACTATCGGCGGTGGTAGTGGTGCAATGGCAGTCATCACCGACTGTTGAGCGGAAGGTTTGTAGTTCAAGTCTAACCATAGCCAAGAGCAATTCCTATATGGAAAAAAATTGTGCAACAATATCAGTTGTAAATGAGAGATGATCCAAAAAAATGCTGATCATACTCTGTGAGTGACATGGAAGCGAAAAAGTTACTGTAAACTACAACGCGACAAATTTAGTCGAATCTCTCAAAAAATCATATCTAGGACAACTACCCTCGGAGTGTAGTGAACGAACATCTTAGACACAAACCATCTGCACCCCGTCCAGGTTATGTGACAGACACCATAAGAGCGTAACTCTTGAACCTGCATGAACCCTATAAAAAAAAATCACCATTTGACGTCGAAAAATTGAAAGCCCAAGAGACGTCCAGAGCCTTTGCTGATCGTCCTTATCGCCAATATAATCCACAGGATGCGCGCGGATTAGCATCGAGTTGGGCATCCGATGTGAGAGGTTTCAAACTGCCACCTTCAAAAAACCTCTTGTTTGACAGCTTCTGCAACTATATAACGGCGAAAATAGATAAAATGTTGGTGTCAGGCATGGTTCCATGCTGGCAGTTGGACTGTCTGTTACACTCTTTAAAACTAGCCCGTTTTGACTGTGCATAAAAACTATTGAACATCGCATACAACTGTATGCAAGCGCCTGAAATTTTTTTTATATAAATAGGAAGGTCGTTATCAGTGTGGTACTGCTTGCTGGAGAGGCATAATGATTGATGCCCCTCCATCCCGGATTGTGGCCACACCTACGTGCGTACGTAAATAGGTAAGGCAGTTTTGGCAGAGGCTTCCTTTCTAAAAAAGGAACTTATTCAAAAAATATTTAAGAACCTAAGGGCCAGATGAATCACCTTTATTTCAAATTATTTTTCCTGCAGCTGTTTTTTGTTTATCGCCACGAGCCTAAAAATGAACTTAGTCGACTTATCCCCTAGTTTCTTCACTCTTAAAACTCTCACCATTTGCCAAAAGCCTCGCCAATTTCCTACATCGCACGAAATGTCCAAAAAACTTTTGCGGATATTTTATGATCTCCAAACATATTGCGACACATGTGATTGTGTTCTATTGTCAAATGCACAACTCAACTTCCTGTGTACTTTACCTCCATTCATTCTCCATCTTCTGTGATCATAATTGCCCCATATTTTGGTGCAATACAAACGGGATACTCCATCCATTCACGGGGATATCTATGACATGAACAGACTGTGACTGCATAAAAGCATGTACGAGTATGTGTGCAAATATCTTATCACAGGACACAGATGAAACTTGAGGACGACCAATGTGGATGGAAAAAAGTCATATTTTTCAGCCATTTATCCTACACTTCCTTTTTTGAGGGAGTGCGCACTCTTTTTTCTCCCCTTTGGCAAACATCCTGCCGTCTTGTCCGCCAAAATAAAAAACAACAACAAACACACACAAAAAAAGTTATAAGACAACCGGAAGAATTTAGGACAATGCTTATTGGGCAATAAACTCTACGTGACATCTCGTTGTGTCTAAAGAACTTGGCACGATATGTGCATGTGACACCTACCAGACGCCGCGTCCAATGCGATGGATTTCTTTTACTAAAAGTAACCTAGATACGATTCTTCTTGGGTCATTCCTTCTTCTCGGGTAAGGATAAAAAAATGTCCTTTAAAGCGACGAGGAAAATAAATGATTTCCTTTCTCTGAATAGGAGATGAATTATGATAAAATGTGTATTGTCAGTATGTCGAGGAGTTATGCTGCAACTGCATTGGAACGTGATTGGAACGAGTTCAGAAGTTTATAAAGTTTTTCGATGAATCTGTCCTTTTTAACAAGGACTGAACACGTCCGGCAAATAAAGGGCAACATCAGCAACTTTCTCGATTTTAGGTCAATTGTGATGTGCCAAAAGGGTGTGCAGTAGGACCGGTGATATTTGATGAATATTTTTCTGGAAAAGGCAAGTGTACTTGCTACCCCTTAAAAAATGAACTGTAATAAACCACTTGGCAACCATTCAATCCACTTGTCCACCCCTATTGGTGTATATTGTAGGATGGGTAAGTACAGCAGTATCCGCCCTGAAACTAAATTAACTTGCAACCCGAAAAGCCACGTTCTCACTCCATGGAAAAAGTTAACCATAGGACACACAAGCAAACGCACATAGTACACCATATATGCGGTACACACGTCCCCACAATAAATTTAGATTCATTAGGTCTGCAACATCACCAACTGCATTGCAAACTACAAACGTGCCCCAGCAAATCTCTATTGCAACGACACACTTCATCAACACACCCCGTCTCCTACCGTTGCGCCATACTCGTAGCATCGCCCCTAAATGTACCCGTCGTCGTCATCATTCTATCCTTTCTTTCTGACATTTCTCAAATTGGACAAAATGTCGTATTGGGATTTTCATTTGGTCAGCAATTAGCCGGGGTTGGTTGGCTTTGCTTTCTCCCCCGTTTCCCCTGACATACCCCTTTCCAACGGATTGCCGAGCTGACTTCGTACGTAGCTTGGTGTGTGTATGACACGTTGCAGTTAAAATATTAACACCAGTGCCCGGTATCGCAGACTGCATGGGTTATACCCGGAGGGACTAACTGCCACGTCCATGTCCACGTACCATAGTTATAAAATTCTTAGAAAAGAAAACTTGAGCTCACCCCTAAACCCCTCCACCCCTATGGTTCGCCGCCACTCAGCACCGGACGATACAAGTGCAATTGGCAACCATTTAGAGGGTAGATCCAGGAGAGAGTAGAAACAAGCGTTGAGGTTGCTGAAAGCAGTGTATTTCTGGACCATAAATATTTAACGGTGGGAAATTTACCGATTGGGGAGGTAATAACATACGTACATGCCACATTACCGCCCACAGTTCTGCAGCCGTCCACTGCCCAAAACTTACAGAACAGAGTGATGTGCAGAGTTAATGTTGGAGCAGAGAGGGTTTGAGTTAAAAAATTATTTAATGGTGAAAAATTACAATTGTGGATAAGAAGTTTGTCCTTTCGTCCGCAGTTACCAAGTTAGTGTCGAATTTATTGAGTCACTCGTCGGAATGGACGTCACTCCGCGTTGGGTGTTGCTTTCTCGGTTTTCTGTAGGAGTTTCGACATAATGTGATGAGGAATGAAATTATCTTCAATACTGCGAGCAGAATGTCCTTTTTATATACTCCGCGGTCAAGTACGCTGTACTGTCGATCTGAATTTTTAAAGTCACGCGGAAATGTGCTGTCGTCAACGGCTGCAATTAAATGCACTTTGACGAAGGACTTACGCTCTTACATAGATCCTTAATTATTATTTTAAGCTATGCTGCATCTACGCCCAGGAATTATTTCCCTTAAACCTCATGGGTGACCTTTTCCTATATCGAATCAAAGCGACACAAAGGACACAACTAGGAATGCGCAATGCTAGACGCGACCATGGGGAACTACATAGATGGCGTTTGGGCTGTATGTACTCGTAGTTCCTTAGCGTGTGTTTATTAATTGGATTGAATATTGAAGGAATTGCACTGCATGCTGGTCGCTTTGCGAATATTAAATTACCCCAGCGGGTGGTGATGTGCATTCCCTCTGCTAGGTGAATGGGTCGGCTTCGGTAAATCCTTGAGGAAGTACTAATTGTGGTGAATTAAAAGCTCTTATGGAACATTTAATTGGTATTTTTTCCAGAGTGAGGTTGGGAGTAAATTGTTGATTCTTTAATTGGGAGTTGAAGGAACGGTCGATCCACAAGTTGCAGTCCGCTCTGGTTGAGACTAATAGCTCGTATTGGGGTGATGGTATAGTTCGAAAAAAAAATATGTTCAACATTACGTAGGCTAATGGGAGGCACTTGCCCGCCTTTTGAATGGAAAACCACTTGTCGAAATACAGGCGTAGAACGAATGTAGTGATTAATAGTTTATTAAGCTCGGTGGAAATTTTTTTCCAAAGTTGTTTTTAATTTAATTGGCAGTTGCGAGTTATGCCGTTGAAATTTTCCCGGTTAGAGTCGATTTTCTCCACTTCGGTTTGAAGGACTGCATTAGTTATCGTGCTTTGAGAAAACTTTGTAAAACTACCTATTTTGAAAAGAGCTTGGGTGAAGAAAGTTTGGAATATTGTGCCTAAAGGGAGTCGGTCTTAAGAGCAGGAAGGGAACGGGTTCCGAAATGAAATGGTTGTGATGCATGAAAATCTGAGAGGCTAACTTCGCCTTCCATTAAGAAACGTAATTAGAGGCTAACGGCTGCTTTGCATGCATTACTTTTCTACCCAAGTAAAAAGAATTCTAAATATCTTGATTAAGCTCTTGCGCATCATTTTGTTGAGCCTTTAGGTAAGAGATTGCTGTAGCTTGCTATTGTAGATTATACATTGCCTAATCTCTCTTTGATTCTGGATGCTACACCGCTAGCCTTAATATAAAAGAACTATCAATGACAGAGACTAGAGAAAGAATTTGTTGACCTGACTAGCCAATCGAGTAGACATGTTTTAAGCCATTTTAGGGTTGATGTCGTGACTTATATTTCACGCTAAAGTGTTCTTTTGGGGTTTTTTTTTCAAAGCCATTTTAATCTACGAACGTACTACCGCTGCAGCAACTAGCGATTTCAGTAACTAGATGAGCATCTCGTTTCTCCCTTTCATTCACACGATTTTTTTCAGAAGAAGAGCAAAAGAAATAGAGTTATTAAAAGCAGATTCTAAAATCCGAATCAATTTAACTTCCAGACAATTAAATCGACGGAAGATGCCTTAATAAATGTTTGCTCTTAAATCTTTGCTAATCTAAACAGAAAACTGTTTTTAATAGGCTTATTTTTAGATACATCGTTAATAATGAAATTCTGCTCCGGAAGTGTGATAATATCGCATCGCATAATAACAATAATACCAGCTCAGATATGCCACAAGGATCTGTCCTTGGACCCTTAATATTTTCATTTATTTGAGTTGAACTTTTGTAGTACTTGAGCTGTACTCTGTACTAATAAAGTAAAAAAAAACTTTAGTAGTACCGTCTTCGCAGATAGTGATGGCTGCGTATATGTCTCTGACAGTCCTTTAAATTTATTTCGTGATATGGTATTGCTATGTTCGATATAATTACACAAACCTTACAAGACCTCTCCACCCGCCCTTTTCTACTTTTTGTTTTTTTTTATCATCCATCCATCCCTCGCATCCAGGGCCATCCGCTAATCCTTTAGGGTGGTTAGACCAAGCAGTGTTATATTTTTTTTTTTCGCCATGGAAACCGCTGAAAGTTTTTTTCCAAAAACGTATAAGAGAGTCGTGGCCTAGGTCTTGTGCGAATTTTAAACGTAACAAACCATTACCGTCTCCAGAGACTAGACTGGACCTATGAGATAAGTTGGAAGAACAATTAGCATTATGGTCATGTAGGAAATCTGTCCTCTTGACTCTGGGTCCTCGCTCTCGGCTCTCGTAGTGAGTCTCTACATCTTCTACAAATCAGGTTTCTCTCTCTTTCACGGAATCATCTTTAAAGATGCACTTCCTCCTCACCTTTCCCCTTTTTGTCGTTATTGTCGTCGAATTTTTCATTGAGTTTAGCTAGTCAGTTTTTTCGGGTCTCACTCTACCGATCCGAGTCTAGGCTATGACTTGATTTTGCGTAGGATGAAAACTCCGTGTTGGCGGTTTCTTAAACAGTTGCTGAATCTCAACCTTCAGGCGGACTTGAGATAATTTGAGCTGTGCGGGGCGATTCCCGCATCGCGTCTGGCGATGAATTTCGAAGTGATCTTATATCTTATACTGCGAGTGGTATGCCTTGGTCAGCATATTTTCGATCATCTCTAATTCACAACTGATGTTGTTGCACAGTTTTTCCATATTGGAATTGGTCTTAGCTATGGACAGACTTGAACTACAGACCCTCTACCCAACAGTCGGTGATGATTAACATTGCACCACGACCACCCCCTCAGACAGAAGTCAGGGTGCTGAGGATTTAGACGATAGATCTCTTAGAGCTCAGGACTTCAAGACAATCCCATGCAGAAACGGTTGGGAACGTCTCAAGGGGTAAGTGTGAAAATAGAGAAAGTGGTGCTCACCGATGGTGCGGGTGTCGAAGTAGTAGAATACGTTACATTATCAACCAAAGTAGACCAATGGAAGACTAAGTGACACCGAGGCTAAGTGATGTCGTAGCTATGAGTGAAACAGAGATTATTCCAGATTTGAGTACAATGGAGTGAATGTTTCAAAATCGCCCACAACATGCACGGTCGGAGATCAGGCAGACCTACATAAGTAAGGATGAAGCTATCTAGCACATGAGTGGTTGAAGTGTCATACAATTTTTGTGAGGTTGAGAATAGGCCTAACGCGATTGAGATCAAAGCTGATGAGATCGAAAGCGAATAGAGGCCAAGCAGCTGGACGAGTTTGTAACAATGATAGTCAGAAAAATGCCAGAGAATATTAGTTATACGCACCTGGTGGAGTACCTACACAATCAGGATCACGGACTAGCTAATCCAAATAACATGAGTAAGCTAAAAATCGAAAGGTTCGAGTTTAAAGTGCAGTTCCGCACAGCATCATAACACCGTATAAGCAAATAAATAAGGACACCATCCACAAGCCTTAAATGCATCCACAACAATCCCATACCGACGAACCCCACAGCATGCCCATAAATAATTCCACCTAAGCCACAGACAAATCCAATTTGACCATACACTTTAACGGAAAAGACAACAACCAAATCCCACTCTCGGCTCCCGGTTGCATTATAAAGAGCCCACAGCGCTTCAAAAATCTTTTAAATCAATCATCGTCTTGTCTGTTCATCGGGCGGTCATAGTTGGCAACGAGGACGCAGGCAAAAACGAATGAATTTTTCATAAATCGAAGTATTTAATTTGAATAATCAATTCCAATTCATTCCTCGTAAATTCCCCAAAAGCCTATCACTCCGGCTTCGTAGAACGAACGGACGTTTCAGCATCATTTCTTCGTGTGTTGTATGCCACTCAGTCTGGTCACAGCATCATCGATGCGGTGTGGATAGTATGTGGATATGTGTGAAGTTATTTTGCTATTGTATTGGAATATTGCAATCACTAACGTATATACCTAGAATAGGTCTAACGCCCAGTCCTGGTCGGTTCTATTCTATTCCGTTCGAAGCTGTGATGTTGTATTACCCTCTTCGACCGGTTGAGACTTGGGGTTTATTTGAAATTTCAATTGAATTCTCCAGGATATCATCCTGTTGCATTAACAACCAGTCCGTTCGCTCCACTGCCATTTATTGGTCCACGCTCATCATGATGCAACCAAAGGATCTATGAATTATTTCACAGATGTCTTGGAAGGCATCTATCTCCACCATACCATACCGGCCATTCCATACCACCAGGAGTTCCATTCAATATGTTTTCCCAAAACGTCCATCACTAACCGACGTACGAGTGAAGTGCAGTTGCCTCCCGATGTCCGCCCGTTTGAGCCCAGGAGACAGTTTAAAGCTGTTTGTAACTCGAGAAATGATTAATAGCTCCCTGCGTCCGTTGTATGGTTCAAAATCAAAGGCGTACACCAGCATCCCATCCGACAAATCGAGAAATAGAAATCAAATATGGGAAAGAGGAGAGGTTCGGTTCAAGGATGATTCCGATGTTGTGATGTTATGTCCTAAAATGCTAATTAAGGAGCTTGCTGTCAATGACAAACGGGCGTGTAGAGCTCCCAATCCCGACGATACATGTTATTCCAAACAAATGAATGAATGGCTCGCATGTGTGTGGTGATGCCACCTCATCTCTTATGGAACCACATCATGATTATGATCATTATCATGATGATGAAAATGTCTTGGAAGATTTGGCGACATTCTTAATGGTAACCACGTGTGAAACCGCATGAAGGGTGACATGCATACATAGTTCCCGCTAAAGCAAATAGATTCTCCATCGGGATGCAGCTGGAATTCAATGTGGCTCCGATTTATTATTTGCCCTGTTAGATGGATTTCATTTTTGGCTCGGCTCCGTGCGGGACTATGCGTCGCCGGTATGCACATTTATTTCGCTATGAACTGTCATATTTGGTATATGACGTTTGGTAAGACGGCCGGGTGATATACGAGTGTCGTTACAGTGCAACGCCACGCAACATCGTCAAAAAGGGTGGCTTCGCGGAATATGTGGCGGGAGCGGATTTGAATAATGGGTTTAATGGTCTTGCATGTGCAGCGTGCAGTTGTACCTATGATGGGTGAGTATGTAGAACAGTTGTGTGTAAAAGTTGCTTGACATTAAGTGACATAAGTGAAGTGGTTTCGAGGACAAACCTAGAAAAATATTTACATTGAAGGTGGGTGGTATAGGTTGCCACTTGATTCAGTACTACATCTTGACTGGGGTTCTGAGGAGAAAACGTCATTAGCGTTAGACTCACTGAGCCATGGGTCTTAAATATTGTTCGACAACACAAAAGAAAAGCACATGTGGGAAATACAATTTGAAAATGTTGTTATCCGGTGGACGTTTGACTCAGAATACTCGCTATCAACCGCTTGGTCCCTGTTTCTCGTTAAACTTTTGTTTCTTTTTCCCCTTACGTCACCACGATGATCACTGCGCTGCATATGTCATGCTGTGTTGTTTTCGGTCGCAATTGCAGCTGGTGGTCGTGTCAAAAAAAATATCTCCTCGCTAGGGTCGAGCTTATTGGATTTCCCGTGTTTACTGTTGTTGTAATATCCTTCAGGCTCAATTACAGTTGGTGCTCGTGTAAAAAATATCACTTCGGACTGCTTGATGTTACCGTTAGTTGCGGTCGTGTTTTCAACCGTGTCTACATCTCGGTTTGAATTTGGTATGCCTGGCTCTGTGCATATTGATGGTCGACGACATCAATCTCTTTATCGTTCCTTGCTCCGATGCCCCATAGTCGCCCCCATTTGCTCTGCCTTATGATGCTCAGTTACTTCTCTTCTTAACAAATTTAAGTTCTTAGTGCCTAAAGCAGTCTTTAGCAAAAGTAGAATTTCTTTTTACCTTTTTGTTTTGTTTTAGAAGGCAAACCTAAAGCTTTGAACAGTCTGCTCGATCTAAAAAAGGGCAAGTCTGTTTGACAACTGTTGAACACCACTGTCAACTGTCTCGACCGACGTCGTCGTTTCATTTCAATGGACTGCTAATAAATTTCACTGCAAATGAGTCTTTAGAGAATAATTCATTTCAACGCGCTAACAACTCTCCGAACAAATTTTATTTTTAGACAATTTTATAGATTTTTTTTACAAAATAAATTAAAAAAAAGGGAAATAATAAATAAACCAAAAGACACCCGAAAAACTTTCTTCCATTTCCCCCTCGCTGCCCCTCTTACGTGGAACCCTTATCATCGTCTGTCTTCCATCAGCATTTCTATCGTTGTCGTCGTTTCGCGATGTTTCGCATTTTCTAAAACTGTTTTTCAATTAGCTGCCATAATAGCCGATTTGCATAAGAATTCCTCGCATATTAAGCGTTTCGTCGGCTTCTTCCCTCCACTCCATTCCGCGAAGCCGTATCGTATGGTATGGTGGGTGATTCTAAGGAAAGTCAAACTGGGAACGCTTGGTTTATTCTGTGCTGGTAGGTTGCCTTGGTCGATGACGTCGGTGTCGGTTGGCTGGTTGATTCGTCGGCTGCTTGGACAGGATGAAAGAACTAGTTGGTAGTTGAGAATCTGTTCGTATCTCTTCCACCTTGTCACCAGCTTGAAGTTCGTTTTTACTTTTTCTTCAGTTTTGTTTCATTCAGTTTCTTGCCTTTTTTTTTTGTTTTAATTTGCTCCTTTCGTCTGAATTAAGCTGCTGAATGACTAAATTAATAAACGGAAAATTTCCCATTTTAATATTTATGAGAATGGAGAATATTCTCCTTCTATTCCTTCTGTGTTTTATTCAAATTTTTCGTCTTTTTCCTTGTTTTTTTGGTTGATTCTTTTTTGGTTTTCAATGCTTTTTGCTGCTGGTTTTTGGCTTTGCTTCTTGGGCTTAGTCAATTTGTCCTCGGGATTTTGTTGGTGGTTTTGAGAGCCCGTTTTGTTTTTTTTAGATATACATATGTACATATATATGTGGCTCTTCGTTTCAAAGTTTCAAGACCAAGATGTCAAATTTTGTAGTCTTAGCCGTCTGCGGGTGAGTTGGTTAGCGTGATGAACTGATTGTTTTATGGGGAAGGGAAGAAGACTTTCTTTTTATTATTTCAACTTTAGGATTAGCACGGTAACTGGGGACTGTTCATCTTCATCATGTCTGACGTTTTTTTTCTTTTTACCCTCGTATCGAATGGCAGTGGTTCAGTTCAAGTGGCCGACACTTGACTTGGTCTAGAGTGCAATTCCATTGCTTGTTTATTGAGATGAAGTATGAATTGTAAAAACTTATGAAGACCAATTTTTTTTCTTAGAATTATGTTGTGCGGTTTAAATTAAAATTTCAAGTATGAACTGACAGATAAAGTACTTAAATGATTTAATTTACTAATTTTTTGTATTATTCAGAAAGGCGGATTTCTCAATAGCAGACGTTGAAAGACAAAATTAAGTCATCCGTCACGTCATCCAAATAATTTGAAGACATTCCTTTTAATATCTTGGATAATTTTTAAAAATGTGGATTGGAAAAGGTCGTGGAGCTATCGATTCTTGCGTTCATCAAAAAAAATTCGACTAATATCCTAGTGTACATCTCTCAAATCTAATCGGAAAAGGCATAAGGGGATGGAGCCAAACCACTAGGAAACAGTTGGTATGAGCAGTCTGTAAATATTTGGTGCAAAACTATCTAGCACCGACAATTAAGTCACCCTTTCATCATTATATCTATTAAGTGGATGAAGATGGCTTATATCGGCGTTTCCGAAAAAAAAGTCATCCTAAGTGGACTTAACTTTCTAGTCGCATTTTATGTGGTTCCTACAAGGAATCTTAGCCGGGAGTGTGAGAGGAAGGAGGTACTCAAATGTAAAAAAAAGTTACGTATACGCCCAGTTGTGCAAGATTTCGCCAGCACCTTCCATCTCCCTCAGCTACTTTCTCGACTCAAAAATAATTCAGGAGGCAGCCAAATATTCAGATCTATCCTTTCCAGTCGCATTTTATGTGGTTCCTTCAGGGAACTTAGTTGGCACAATCAGTAACCATGTCGGTACCGAAAACTAAAAGATGTTACGAATACGCCCCTTAGTGCAAGATTTCGTGAGCACTTCCTAGCTTCTTGAATTACATTCTCGGCTTGAAAATAATTCAGGAAGCTGCCTGGTATCTAGTCTTTTTAGTCGCATTTTATATGGTTTCTACAGCGAAACTAAATCGGCACAATCAATTAGGAACGAGGTAACAAAAACTAAAAAAATGTTACGTTAACGCCCTGTAGTGCAAAATTTCGACAGCACCTCCTAGCTTCGTCAGCTACTTTCTCGACTTCTTTTGAGGCTCTTTTGATGGCGTGCCGTAACGGAGCAAAAGAGCAAAAAATTCGGCCATTAGTAGTTAAAAAATCAGTAAGTCCAAAAGCTTTAGAAAGAATAATACTTCTCTTATAAAGGGTGATTTTTTTGCCGTTTGGTTTCTCAGCGTTCTATTTTTGACAGCTCACGTACGATTCGTGCCATGGGTTGAAGTCAGACATACTTAAAGGATATTGCCATTTGATTGTGGAGAGCCTTACACCCAAACAATGCTTACAAATTTTTGAATTTTATTATCCAGACTCATGCTCTGTGTAAAAATTACCAGTTTTCGGTCCTCATAATCGACCTACTATGCAAACAATTCAAGCCATAGTGACTAAATTTCTCACCAATTTCACGCTACTAGACATTAAGCTAATTTGTCCATTTGTCGACGTTAACGCTATATTTAATGATTTCGGTTTTATTTTTTTGGTTTATTTTGTCTCTTTTTTCGAATACACATAAATGGAACCTGGGGACATGTGGCTAGTCGTAGCCAGACGCCATATTTTATACAGAACGTGAATCGATGGACCAGTTAAGAAATAAGCTCGGTGAACAACTAATCTCTCGTTTTGGACCGGTGAATTAGCCGGCTAGTTCGTGGCGTTGACGCAGTCTTGGAAGACATTACATATGTATATTATAAGCAATTATCAGCATGTTTGCTGGTTGCATTTCCCTTATGGACATCTTGAAACATAGTCGTGGTCAACATTTACATACACGAAATAATCCTTAAAAAATGGCAGGCATTGGTCTATCAACTCAAGTAAAACTTTAAGAGCCTTTGCAATTTACATGGACTTTTTATGAAAATTAAAAACCAAACCATAAGAAAATCACATTTATTAATACTAAGACTGGCGTAAGGAGTACATTCTAGGTCTATTACCTACACTCAAATTTTTCATAATAGCCATTAGGCATCGGTTTTAATATAACTCACTTGGTTGGAATAACAACATTTGGTACTTTAGAATTTGTTGAAGATGCCTTAAAGCAATGGCAATGGTAGAGAAGCAGGGGAATCATACGAATTGAAAATAAGATACATACGTCAAAATGCGTTTTATCACCTGTGAATAGCTGCTTCAACGGCATAATAGAAAGTGATTTTTGCTTCGAATCGTTCTTGGCGGTGAAAATTGGATCAGAATTATTACAATCCCAAGCGCCAGGTTAAGCCCGTCAGTCAACGACGAGTCTAAATATTATTGTATGCTTTTTTCCCATGTTTTTTCCCCAAATTGACGAATTGACTTGACGAATTTGCTCAAAATATTGTAAAAAGGTTTTATTTGAAACCATAATTGCCTCAGTATGAACCCACAGAAGATGCTATGCACCTACGTCTTCGCATCGAGGAATATCGAAAAATATTCGATAAAATATAGTGATGCTCCAAAAGTGTAAATTGGTTGAAGAGGATGGTTTGCCTCTTTCAACTGTTGGTCAACGGCACTAATGAATTTGTATTCGCAGTCCAAGAATTTATTGGTAATGAAAAAATTCGGCAATGGTTATTCGAAAATCTGTTAGATTGAATCAAGTTAGGCCTCTGTCAGCAAACATTTTTGGCATGACCAAGACACGTCTAGCTGAGGCCAATCTGTCAGAGTTTCGTACCAAGACTGGTGCAACACCAAAGCCTGAAACCCTTATAATCGACAATATGGCCAAAAGGATAAAAAAAAATTCTAGAAATGATAAGCTCTGGCATGTAATAATGTAATTCACACGCAATTGAGAACTAAACGTCGTCATTTCAGTTTCGAATTACAGGACAAAACAATTATTTCGACAACGACGTTATGTGTTAACTTGAAAGCATATCATGACAACTGATACTCCCCGCTCAATCCTAAATAGACATTGACCAACGTCTGAAAACATCAACCTTAAGCTGACAGTAAAGAAACCATTTAGCTACCTCACAATCCCCGTGCTCATTAAGACTCTCATAAGAGAGAAAAAAAAATCCAATTCCCTGCGAACGCACGTACGTCTGACGGTTTTTTGTGTCATTTCACGGTTTAATCTAATCAGGACATCCCTCCAAATATCTGGTATCTTACACACGAGTAGTTAACAATCTTTAGCATCGTTAACAACGTCATATCACCCGTTGTTCTCTCGAGTGGATGACGAGGGCTGAAAAAATGAAAAAAACCTAAACCGATTGCCTACGGTCACGTGTCAATCTTTCGCCATCGCGCTCGCTATAAGTCACGGAACGTAACTAAGACAGAGATGCTATCAAACTAGCAGCCAAATTAAGTCCTCTACAGCCAGCCCTTATAACCGTCCCCAAACAACTGCGACTTTCAATTTACTCGCAGGGGATGAACGATCCCGTCATCCGTCTATTCGTACATGAATCTGTCTGAAGTGTGTGACAATTTGGTCAAAATGAAACACGACGAGGATAACAGGCAAGCAAGAATGTAAAGAAAAAATAAACCAAAAAGGGTGTCTCAAAGGGGTTGGAAACCTTCGTTCTTTTTTGGGAAACATTTGCTTTTTGTCCTCTCTGTCGGTGTATGTTTCGCTCGGTTGACCTTTTGATCGTTTGTGTCACATTCGATTCTCATCAACGCCATCCAGTCATTTGGAAATGAATCGTCCGTCGAGCGTTTCCCTTTCGAGCTGACATGAGGAGTATTATAGCTAAATGTGTGCGCATCAATTTGTAGCGACATAAATCATCTGTGTTCCAGATATGGTGTGGAAGAGAGTCCAAAGAAGGCGGCAAAAAAATCACATCGCTACTGAGATCGGCGGCAAGATCGGTAGTGAGGCGACAAGTTTTTTTTCCACTTCCTTCGCTGCACTGGAGCTTGCATCATCTGGCGAACACAAGTGCCGAGTTGCAAGTCAAGCCTAACCCTTGGAAGATCACTTGGTTAAGTCAGCAAGATCGATGATTGAAAAGTAAGCGGGCATCGGAACGTTAATTGTACAAATTGTTGGAGGGCACATAACAAGATGTGGATGCAGCAGCCTTACCTAATGTGGTTTTTCTTGTATTGTTGCGCGGTAGTCATTAACAGCATTGCGACACGTTTCGAAGCATCGATGCGATCGATCGGCACCGACATCACAGCCATCATCATCAATTCGTGTTGACATATGGGGCTTGCAATGAAGGCGATCGTTATTGACAGGATTGGCAACAGGTTTTTCTTCTTTTTTGGTGAGTACTGTCGGACGTGATTGCGTCGTTTCACTTTTATGTCGGAGTGGTACCGAAAGTAAAATCGGTTTTTTTTATGTCGTAGTCTTTGGAATTGAGAATCCATTATTTTTCGAGCACATATTTATTTATAGTACATAGTGTAAATAGTACAGTAGCTAGTACTTTGTCTTGCGGCAGTTCTACTGAACGATATTTCTTCAGATCAGATGGCAAAGACAACAGCAGAGAATAAGATCTAATTTCACCGTTTTCCTTTGAATAGCATCAATCATGGAAAAAAGATTGAATCCTTTCACAAGGATATAATTAAATTCTTAAAGCGGAGACCTAAGTATGCCTTATTTCCTCCTCCTTTTTCTTTCGTCATTGTTTTTTTTTTGTTATGTATTAACTCAGTTTCGTTTCGTTTTAATCATTTAATTTCATTCCTATCCCGGGTATCAGTGTACAGGACATGCTGTCAATATACAGTAGGTACATCAGAACACAATTTTTCCATAATATACTCAACATTTTCAACTCTATTAACTTGGCGTAATAACTTTTCCATCCTTTAAATTGCCAACGATGGAGGCGGTGGTAATAAAAAGAAATGACCCCTTCTCGTGGGCGTGCAGTAGAGGGATGTCATCGTGTTGTAAATGAAAGAAACAAGCAGGACCAAACGATGAATTTGCTGTTGACACACTACGCTTTAAATAGCCTTCGTAAACCGACGGGAAAAGAAATGAATGAAGAGGGAAGTCCTCGAAGATAGACTGAAGTAAAAAATCGAAATTCACTTTGTACACAGGCGGGCGTAAGTAGTGGTAATATTTTCTGACGCAACCCCGCGTCAGAAACAACTGCAATCCACGCAGGATGTTCAAGGAAGTTATGACACAACTGTAGGAGAGCACAAGAACCAGTCAATATTTGCTGTAACTTCTGCGTGTGCTATGTGACAATTTTTCCACTTCACTTCTGGTTTCGAGCATGGATAGATGCCGAAGGGGTGGACAGCAAGATATCGAAGGAAAAGTCCTTTTTTTCGCCATCATTTCCGCCCAAGAAGTTGCCGCCTCAACGAAGAAAAAAAATAAGAAAGACAAGATCCAATGCAAGTGACTTTTCCTGCGTTCAACTTTTCACCTGACGGAGAAGTTTAAGTTTTTCATCGGTCCTTGTCCTTCGGTGCTGAGGTTCTGTGATAAGCTGTAGCAGGATCTGCTTATTGGCTCTGCTTATTTTCTGATGGCAGCAAATTTGTCTATGAAGATGAAACCACTGCCAATGCGAGCGTGGCATATAAGTATAGACACCCACATGGGGGGTAATGATCGATTTTCTTTTATTTATCATCAATTAGATATGGCGAGCAATCACAACTGCCACTGGTGTATTATGGGCAGAGAAGGAGCAACGGATGGTAAATTGCTTTAATTTTACAGTTGACTTGACCTCGGGGGCTTCAGTGCCAAATTTGAGGGTGTGGTAGTCAATGATTCAAGGATGGCTATAATGATGATGGTGATGGCCATTAGGACGTCAGGCAGGGATCACGAATGCAGAGTCATCTCACGAGACTGGTGGGGTGTTTTGTGCCCTTGTGATATGCCGGAAACCAGTCATTTGTGACGTTGGTGGTGCGAGTTGCTTATCCTTTTCGCTTTTTTTGTCATCCACTGTTATTGACTTGTGGAACAAATGAGTGCAGTTCTGCCGAATGCCATTCATATGGAGGGCACATAATTCGATTTTTATAGAGACGATTACTGGAATGGAAAATCAATTTCAACTGAAGATAGTGGACATAGAAATCAGATTTTCTCCCATATGACATCATAATGCTTTGGTTCGCAGCTCCTTTGCCGCTCCAGCTATGTAACCCATTAACAGAGTCACTTTATCATTCAGTTTATAATTCACATTAAGATCAAGATCAAAAGATTTTATTTAGAAAAAGAATCGTTTAATTCCGGCGTTTAGGAATGCTAATGCTGATAGCCAGGTATAAACCACATGTCCAAGTCACAGTTCAATTGAAATCTCCAAAAACTTCTCTCAAATATATCGCCACCTGTACAGCCTAACCTGTGTAAAGGCCAACCCAACAACCAACTAATCACCATCACACACCTATTCCACCTCATATGAAAGCTCCCGACAAATTCTCTTTTACCACATTAATTATCCTCTGCATTGGTCTTCCACTTACCCACCACATGATCCAAGAACGAAATGGAAAAAAGGCAACAAAAACCTCATTGTGGCACGCCTTCCCCGTTTCTATGCCAATTGCCATCTCGATGATAAGGAATTGTCGCCCATCTCCTTAGAATACCAAATTAATCTAAACGAAGACAGTTAGATAATCCTCTCTGATCTAAATCTAAATCTATCTAATTACTTCTTAGACAAATTGTGTGCGCTCAGAGGAAAACGTCTAAGGCAAAGGACTAGAGACTAACGACTAAGAGGAATACTTATATATGTACGTCCGTAATGCAGAAAAGGACGAAAACAAAAGGGGGAAAAAATGAAGACTAAGAAACTCCTGTTGGAGTTTAAAAAGGATAAGGATAACCTGCAAAACCCACCCACGAGTTCACACAGAGACCGGAAGAAAGGATTTAAAGATTCATCCTTCTTGCCGGGCTCTATACGTTCAGCTGTGAATAGGGTGACGGCGGTGTGTTTCCGGTTAAGGAACTAGAAAAAAGATAGAAACTGAGAAATTCATGGGAAATTAATTGTCCTAACGGTATCATCCTCCAACCCGCTCACCATTACCGACTTTTTTGTTTTGTTTTTAATAATGTTCTGGATAAAAATGAAGTGTCGTTTGTTACCCCTCTCTTACCGTGTTTGTTTCGATTTTTTTTTCTCCCAACTAAAGTGAGGAGTCATTTTCATTCAAGGCGCGAACGCCTTGGAGCTGGCGATGGCGTTAAAATTCACACAGCCGGATCGAACGGGCCGGTTGTATGGAAGAACTACAGTCGTTTGTGTGAATGAATGGCGAAAATTATCTTCAGTTGCACCTTTGGCAAGGATACAAAGGACGAGGCATGCACACTAAACAAAATAGTATTTTTCTTCAATTTAGTCCTTCCTACACTTCCCAGGCATTTTTTTTTTTTTTTCTTCCATGCAATGGTCTTGAGGAGATTTTTTCCGTGCCTGGGCTATGGAATGTCCTGTTTCCTTTTTGTTTTTGATTTTTCGCAATCAGCCGCACTGCTGCACTTTATGGCCGACACGTAGCATCGTCGACATTATTATTCGGCACGTTCTATTTAATTGTTTTTCAGTTCTATGTTCTTCGGATGTCCTTTTTTTTGCATTTTCTTTGAAGGCATTTGCTCCTTGGACGATGTAGTTGGTTTGAGTTCTAATAAATGTGTTCTTGGATCAGTCTTTTGGAAGTCTATAACTGCGCAGGAATCTCGGGTTGAAGGACATTGCTTGACAAAAAACAAAAACGTTTGTACTGCAGTCACGAAGGAGGAATAATTCATTTTACGGATTTTGGAATTCGGGCAGAGACTATTGATTTCGATTGGAAGGCCCTTGATTGAGGAATTGCCTATAGATGGTGCAGTTGTTTGTTTAGTTATTGATGGCATCTCTTTATCAGCTCACTTTCATGGCGTGAGACTGATTGAAATTTAAGTGATTCATGTGAGATTTAGTGCTGAGGATTAAGCGAATAAGATGTAAAGCTTGGCGTCTTAAAGGATCTCTGCAAGCAGCTTCGTACCTGATTACAAGTGGCAGGATTATTCTTTTTGTTTGCCATAAACCAGTCATATGAAGACCAGTAAGTTTGGTGTAACGTGCTATCCAATAAGAGGTGTCATTATAAATTAGTAGAAAAATTAAACAAATTTCTGAAAGGTGGTAATATTTCTATTTTGATGCAAATAGAATACTCTGAGATTATTTATGGACTAATATCTGCCTCAATTTTGTGTCATTCTTTTGAATTAATATTTCATATGATTGCCCCAAAATTGCGGCTATAACAGCACTGATATGTATATCAACTCATTGTGTATGAAGAAGTTGATCCAATATTTCTCTTAGGCTTTTGGGGCAACAATTTAGTTTGTTAACACATTCATGGTCTCTGTTGTGTTTGCCTTAGGGACATCGTTCGATTCTGGTTTATTCACAAAAGTCTAGCGGGGTGAAATCGCATGACCTTTGTGGCCAATCCACGTCACCTCTGCAAGAGATAACCTTAAACTCAAGTCTTTCATGCAGTATGTCAATCGTGGCGTCCGCTGTGTGGCACGTAGCGTCGTCATGCTGGCACCACATGTTGTCTAGGTCCATATGGTTTAATTTGGATCATAAGAAATTGGTTATAATCGGTCTGTAGCGCTCGTCATTGACGGTGACTGCCTCACTAACGTCGTTTTCGAAAAAGAAACGAACAATGACGCCGCCGGCCCAAAATCACCTGGCGAACTTCATGTGGGTTTTAGTCGCCCCATATATGGCAATTTTGCTCGTTAACACAGCCATTTATCCAAAAATGCGCTTCGTTGCTAAAGATGGTTTTTCGACTAAAATTGGGGTTCTCTTTCAAACGCTCCGAAGTCCAGTCAGCGAACAAACGGCGTTGTCTATCGTCGTGAACTTTGAGCTCCTGGATCAGTTGGATCTTGAACGGGTGTAGGCCCAAGTCCCAACGCAAAATTCGCCAAGTTGAAGTCTGCAAAAGGCCGAGGCCGAGGTACACTTTGACGGACCGCGGTGATGTTTCGGCCTATCTTACATTCCTTTGACGAGTATTGGTCGGCTGATTGATGACCGAATCGGTATCAAATTTGGCCACCAAACGTTGAAGAGTCGACTGTGAACGCGCGCAGCATTTGCACTAACACTCATTTTCACAATAAATATTTATCATTTGGACGTGCTGTCTAGTCTAGTCTAGTTGGCTATTTACAATGCTATGGTGATTTACCATCAGTAACTGAACAATAAGCAACAGATTCAATCAAATTTACAGTTAGAATCTGATTGTTTGAAAATAGCGCGAAATTTAAAATAACACCTCTTACTGGATAGCTTTTTGCAGCCCTTATTTCAGAAACATCTCTCTTTCCATAAGTTACGTAAGTCTCAGAATTGTGCCATTCATTATGGCAGTAATTTTCAATCAAACCGCAACGTGATTGCCCATAAAAATCTATCAAATTGCCACACGGGTCTTCTAGGCATATTGCACATTACCATGGAGTATACACCCATCCACCTAGTGATTCGTCAAAGTGTTCAACGACAGAGAGTAATAAAAAATTTAGAAGCAAAAAAAATAAAATCCTAAACGAGAGTCTACTTGCGTTAAAAACCAAACGCAAAACTCGCAAACGCTCTCACACGTATAATGTGTCACAAACGTACTTGAATCAGAAATACATCCATATATACCTACCACTGAATGCTGACTCGAAAAAAAAATACCAGTCAAGTAGATACAACATAACGCTACATAATAAAATTTCATAAATTCATAAATAACCCAGCCTGTCCCCGGAGGTGGTAATAATTCACGCAATAAATATCACATACTCTCTCATGTACCGTCACTCCTACGTCCTCCCCCTTGCTCTTCTGTTTCGTTCAACTCGCGTTACGTGAGCCTGACACCCAAACGCACAGATGCGGGTGAAATGGAACTGTCTGTACTGTAAAATCGGATGAGTATAAAAAAAAAATCATTTAACTAGGTTCCTCCTATGGGATGCTTCGTGAAGAAGTATCGCTTCTTAATATTCAATGCATCACCCCTTATTGTCAGAAACAAGTGTATGATATTGCGTGTGACTCACTGTAACGTTCATACCGCCGTACGAGATGTCTCCAGCTGGAGATCTTAAATTTACACTCACGCATGAAATAGATTTTTCACAAACCAGCCATATTATCCACCCACCAGTCTGACGATGGAAAAAAATCGAAAAAAAAAAGTTTCACATCTGACATCCAAGAGCGATGTAAACTGATGCGAAACTGCCCCGCAGGCAGTTCACTTCACTCGTCAACTACACCGTCACGGACGCATTCGAAGCTCCCAAGTGGAGAATCGAATGAAAAACGATACGCAACGAATTTATTAACATCGCAAAGAAAGTCGGACGAAAAGACCGGATCGAAAACGGAAACAAAGCGTATAGAGAATAATTTGACATTAATTTCGTCCCCGGAGGACATGATGGTTGAAGTTTAAGTCTCTGGCATTGATAATGATATCATAGCCGTACGAGGATGAAGGATACACGAATCCAACTTTAGACTTGTTACATGTTATTTTAGCGTCAGGTGACAGGAAGCTGTCTGCGCTTTTTGTCGAGTGAAACAGCGAATTCACAAGGTCGCAGATATGCGGGCAATTAAGCCACAAAAGGAGTTTTAATTCACCCGCACCGTCAACGAAAACAAATTTCTCTCGAGCACTTCCGTTCTCCCCCTTGATGCTCTAAACCGCTTTCAATCCATCCAAATAAGTACTCGAGTACACCCAAGGCTCAATGTAAATTCCCCTAATGACGTATTCATATGTACGTCTACAGGCATAAGCAAAAAAATCCCTTGGCAAATAAAGGAAGTGAATAAAACATCCTCCCGTTCTTAAATCAACACCAAACAATGGGTTACGCAGGATAAGACCGGGACATGAATATTTGCCAATGTTATCAACACGCCGCTTCCTCATGCCCCCACTCCTTATCAGCCCACTTGAGTCGAAAAATCGTTTTAGATACGAACGTGATCTCGCTCACTCTCTCATTGTACGTACAAATCATCATCGTAAGGGTGACGCTAGCATCACGCAGGATATGCACGTGTAAATGTTGTCGTTCGGAATCAGTCGCGTGTATACAAGTGAAATTTTTTACACAAACACCCGAAAGCAAGAGGTGGATGGCGGCTGGGACTTTTGTTTGTCAACATGTACTCGATGTACCCTAATAGCTAAAGGTTACTGCAATAATACCGCATGGGATATAGCTACTGCCAAATATTGAAATAATGATTTTCAATTAACACGCGTGCACCAGAGAGCTTTGTGACTTTAATGTCAACCCTCAGGGGATTACACGCACAGTCGGAAGCGAAACAAAAGCGAAATAAAAAAAAAAAAAAACATTACCGTGAATTTCAAAATTTATTTCGCCGTTAGCCTGTCGTTAAAAAATGATTTTCATTGAATTAACACCGATAGATGGCGGGCCCGATAGGACCGAATAATGGCCCCCTAGTTAACTTCGGTTGACATATAATTTGACAAAGCTAATCACTTTGACACATTTCAAAATTACCCGACGTTGGAAAGCCTACTGTGTCATGTATTTATTGCCAGAGGGAGCTATTAAATAATTTAAATCAAATCATGCACAGCACTGCGTCCCGGAGGAGAATGTCAAACACGTCCATCCGCCGATTCCCTCGAATGGTTGGTATGTGACGAGTCGGTATTGTAGTCCATAATTACATCGTTAAATAGAATTATATCTCGTGTCAAAGTGTCATAAAGTTGCATTGTATACAGAAGCATTTGTTTAACAGGACCGATGGCGTGACAGATAGTCAGGAGAAAAAAAAAAATTACGGAGATAATGACAATTATGACACAGTCCTTGACAGGATTTGACTCTTGCCATCATTCAAACAAGCGCCTCTTGAATGTCAAGTGACTTCGAATGAAGGAAAAAGACCGATGGAAAAAAAAATAGATGATCACATACCGTAGGTTAGAAATGGTGACAACAATGACGTCTTCGTCGAAAGTCACCGTGAAAAGGACATGATTTGCAATGAAAAATCACTTCCAATTCGCAAACACACAGATATTCACCACGAAATTTGTTTTCCTTCTTCAAAATCGTTTTGGTCGTCTTTTTCCTGTCGTTTTTCGGAGGCGGATGGTGACGATGCCACCGATAGAGAGGCGAGTTCATTTTTTAAACATTTTACCAGGATATTACATACTTGACCTAAATCTAAGCAAAAGTCTCCCCTTTTCTCACATCAACCCATGTACCATCCAACATCTCCTTTCGTCCTTTCCGTCGTCGTTATCCTTGTCCATTTCAATTTCAGAATAAATGTCATTTAATTTAATTTATTTCTTTTTTTACTTGCGTTGCATTCGTTCCGTCCGATTGAAGGAGATCCGTTTTGGACATGCAACGAGTACGTTTTCCACAATAGAGATTTGTTTTTTATCCTTTTTTTTTCTTCTACTTCGTTGCATTGAGTTTCTTTGTCGTTGTGTGCATTTTCGAAGGCATCTCACTAATGTGCTCAATCGGGGGACAGGCGAAAGGAATTAAGTAGATTCGATTTGGGGCTATGATGATGAAGTTTTTTTTCTGGCGACAGGAGGCGGAAAATTGTGTTCATTTGGAGGAGGGTAAAGTATTTTAATCGATTAAAAAGTTTCTTGGCAGTGTTGGTGGAAGAGGAAGTGGGGACGGTCGAGCAGGAAAATCGGAAATTGCTTTGGGGTCCATCGTGGAGTTGAGAATGAATTATGTGACATACATTTTTGATCCGGGAGTGGGTGTTGCTACTTCCTGCAGCCATTACGAGACAGCTTGAGGGCTATTTTAGGGGTGTTTTTCGAAGTGCATTTAGCGGCGTTGCCTACAGTTTCGGACACTATAGAGCTACTTGAGTACACTTGAAGCGAAAACCTGACGGGCGCTCTTTCATTGAGTCACGGGGTGGGCAAAGTGTTGCTTTTGACGTTGTAATTTATGATCACCATTCAAACCGTGTTGGCGATATAATATTGACAGACGTCGTTGACTATTAATTCGGAGTCGAATGCCAAATTCAAGTCATCTTGGGGGGATTTTTATCGCGATCATTAATGAAGATCGTCGGATTTCTTTCTTTGGATCAAGGTAAAACGATCCAGGTCCTTTATAAATAACCAGAAAATCAAGAAAACTGTGTTAATGCTTACCAAATTTTGTCATACAAAGGCAAATAAGTCAATTATTTTTAAGAATACATTTAAGTCAAACCTCGTTTATAGCAAGTCAACACCGCCCTTATATAGGTATTTCCAAGCATGATGACAGTCAAATATAACCATCAACCCAATCGCTAACCATTTATTACCTACGCTAAGCTATTTAAGTCTCCAACTGCAGCTATTCAACTCCGGGTATTTAATAAACAATCCCCCTTTATTACCTCACCTATTATCTATCCATCTTAATGACAACAAAACCTGTGAATGTTCACAAATCATCATCGTTCAGCCGGCCTACTAGTATCTACCTACCTTAACCTAGCTTATAATTATGCCTATTAGAATATACGAACTCCCTGTCGTCTTCATCCTACGCCCGTTCAACAATCGGACAACAGGCAGAAACCTTCATCACCATCGCGCCAATAGACAGCAACAACTGTGCATTTTGCTATCACCTCGAAGCCCAAACCCCAACGCCGAGCTAGCGATGAGCTTACTGCCTGAATGGACACAGATAAACAACCAAACTAATACAATATTATAGACAGACAGTCAAGGATACACAATGTCATATATCAAAGCATACAAAGAGCTCATATGCCCATTCGCCCGTGTGCCCGCATGCACACATGTACTCTTATATATGTATGTGCACATTGTCACTCCCGGGTGTCCTGCCAGCCATTCAGCTAGTCAACCATTCTGCCTGCCACACATATTGCATTCGGATCAATTTAATGGCATTTAATGTCATGAAATCGTAATGTTAATTGAGTGACACCCGGATGGTATGAGGACTACTGTCGCACCATTCGACTAATAAGACTTTCGTCAAACTGATATGATGAAGCGGGTAGTATCCGGCCGCTAGCAGTGACGATATATCCTGATGATATGATATATGTATGCATATTTTTTGTATTCCAAACTCTCTGGTTATATCCTTTGTTCTGTGCCATTATTAATGGACAGCGCTACAAATGGTAGCAGTTGCAGTTGCACCGTGAGTTAATGGCCTACCCACGTGAACATCGCTTTAAGGTCCCTAAAATGGCATTACAGCCAACAAAAGAAGAAGAAAAATAAGAATGAAAAAGCAGCCCTTTTGGCCTGACAGGACAATAGAGATTCCACCCGAAGCAACATGCTCTGCATTTAATAATTCCTAGCAAACCGCTCGTGGGCCGATGAAAGAGCAGCGCAAGCCAAAATTTCTGGCCAATTTCGTGTTCGATGTCAAATGTTGATTATTGTCGGTCTCCATTCCTGTTCCACGCTATCTCATTGTTTGTAGTCTCTCGTATTCCTCGAGACGGCGCGCGCACACACTATAATAATGGCAATAATAATAAAGTTGATCCTCAACTCCTGCCCACTGCAGCATCCCAAGACTCAATGCGCGGCTCTGCGACGTCCAGTGTTATGAAGTGAACAATGAAGCCCACGCAAAAGTGCTTTCGGAGAAAAAAAAAAACAAAGAATAATACAGAAGCGAGATGTCTACACGATCGTAAGGCATCGGTGCACATAAATTATTGGTCGTTACCAGCAGAGGTAGAAGACAACTCGGAGCTTGAGAAATACTCGTGTGTATGTGCGGGGACATCGGGAGCAACATATAAATTAGGAGGAGATGTGCGGACAGTCAGGAAGTACAATATATGCAAAAAGCGGGGAAGAGTGTGATGCGAAATGCGCGTAATTTCATGGAGAATAATGGTAGACGCTGGAATGGATGAGTCGCTAAGTGCCTTGGCGGCTACCGTGTTGTAGCATAACAGCATTGCAATAGACCAGGAAAGCTGGAGTTAGGCGGTAACAATGGGCAATTGAGTGTATCCGGTTTGGGATGAAATTGTCGGAGAGTTGTGTTGGGATGGAAAAGTATTGCCAGGTGGAAGATTATTTGTAAGCTTATGTGGGAGCCAGGTTGTCAATTATTTTCAAAAATGAGGAAGAAAGTCGTAGCAATGACCTCAGTCGAACTCAATTCAAAGCAAAATTGTACAAATTATCGTCCACATACTACTGTGATGAGATGCGTATGCCATTATTCCGTTGGATCCATGAGTGGTGCCCCAAAATTGCATAGAGAATCACAGCCGTCCTTTGAATTTCGATTTTTAACTCACAGTAGTTCATGCTGTTTGGTTTTGTAATTTAATAAAATTAGCAGGTGGTATTTGGGGTGGTCGTGGAGCAATGGTAATCATCGACTGTTGAGCGGAAGGTCTGGTGTTCAAGTCTGTGCATAGCCAAGAACAATTCCTATACGGACAAATTGTGCAACAACATCAGTTGTGAATGAGAGATGATCAAAAAATGCTAACGAAGGGATAACACTCGCAGTATAAGATCACTCCAAAATTCATACTCAAATTCAGTAAAAAAATTCAAATTCAAGTCGACAAATTCAGTCGAAACTCCCTAATCCTATCTAGAACAACCACCCCCGGAGAGTAGTGAACGAACATCTTCTGCACCCCATCCAGGTTATGTGACAAACATCACAAGAGCGTACACTGCGAACCTGCACGAACCCTATAAAAAAAACAAAAAAATAAAAAAGTAGCCTCATTGTCTAGTACGAGTCTACTTATTTATTTCACACATGGCCTGATTTATGTTTTATATTGCGGCTATCCAACAAGAGGTGTCATTTTGAACTGATAGAAAAGAAAAACATTTTTACGACAAGTGGTGAGATTTTTATTTCATTAAAACCCACATGCTCTGATGCTAGTAATGAAGCACAAAGTTAGCCAATTGTCTATATCCGCTCACCCAGACGTTCCTTTGATACCATTACCATCCCATTTTCGACAAATTTCGGTCGTACTTCGTGAACGACAGCTGTGATATAGCCGTCTCATAGAGAAGTTATTGTAATGAAACTGTTTTTGGAAACGGACATTTTGAACTTCCTCCCTTTCAAAGTTCCTTGAACTCTAATTTATAATTTTTTGGAGAGATGCTTCTGTGTGTACGTACTTTCGTGAGCTTCTTCTCGCCTAAACCTATTTCGAAAGCTGGGTTTTGACCACAACTGGTCTTATTAAATAACTAATTTCCCATTTAGTGTTCTTACATTTTAGTGACTAGTGCTTTAGGCATCCTGAAAGCTCAAATTTGCATTTTTTTGTCATAAAATTTAACCAGCCAACCAAATTAAATCACGCATCGAATAAAATGCGTTGGGAGTTGATAAATTAATTCGATCCCAAGTTCTGCGCCACGAAAAAAAAGTTCAAGAACGTAAATTACACACACACACATATAGGTACATCTTTTCCAGGACCATAGATTCGAATTTTAGAGGCCTCAAAACATCTTAAGCTTTGATTTCGAAGAATCGCCGAACAAGCCATGTCAAGGTACATGTAACCTCTTCGACAGTTTGTAGCAAATTTAATAATAGCTTAGAAAAATGATCTGCAGATACATGTTTACCAACATATTTCAGAACATGTTTACTGTCCATGTAAAACATGTTTGAGACATGTACCTATACCAGAATGTTTCACAAATTTTTCAAACATGTTTATCAGCAGATTTCGGTTACGCCTACCTTAAGAACAAATAATCTGAGTGAATCAATCCGAATCCGCTAAATTAAAAAATTCCCGTTACTTCTTGAACAAGCTTCCCTTGACTCCCAAAAATAATTCTTGAAAAATCGAATGTAAAGTCTGCCCGTCTTCATAGAAAGCCGAAACCAAACAAAAATCTTGAGAAAAAAAACCGAAATGCTCCTTGTTTCTACGGCCTACCGTATCAACCTTCACCTTTCAAGGCACCCCGTTATCTACTGCTCGAGTTTTTTGTCAACTACAGTAGATATATGTCTATTTATTCCATGAGCTCCAAACAGTTTTATATAACAACCATTACAAAAAAAAATTGTCTCCTCGAAATGGTTACGTCCATCGTAGCAGAATATAGGAGAACGTTAACGTAATCTCCTCGAACTGTATCACGGCGTTAAGCACCTAGCACCAAACGAAATTATGCGTAATCTATTGGTTTTAACTACAGCTTATAAGCATATATGTATGCCAAGATCTTTATCTAATATGGCTTGCAAAGGGATTGCGGATGGGCTTCACTCTTGTGACCTCCTCGAAATGGATAGACCTGGGTTTTCACGCTCTCAGCTACGGCATTTTCAACCCACCTTGCCGGGCGAACACGAGCCAGAATCCTTATATCACTTATCTATTTGAAGTGTTCAAATTTTATTCATTATAGCTATGAGAAAAAATGACCAGAAACAATATGAATGTGATAAACCCTTTTCACGATATTTTCATTGTTTTGGAGTGAATGTTCGCTATTTCAACACGTAAGTCGATCATATTTAATAATCTCCTAGTTCTAACTTATCAAGAGTCATCGCATTGATAGTTGAGTATCACTATTTCAATAATGGCGCGAACATAAAAATGACACCATTTATTGGATGACCCTTATCCTGCTTTAAAAAAGTGATTTTCCCCTCAACTAGCTAATATTTTTCGTTATTCACGTGCCTTTAATTCACGTGTAAGAAACAGCAAAAAATGAAAAAAACGTAGCTAAGAGGTCTCATTGGCCATAAATAATTCCCAGCAACAATCATCGCAATAAACCAAACAATTCAAGTGACAATTCGGTGTGCATAATCTACACTTTAATTCTAGATTTACCTGTGTGCGTAATCGAAACCGATGGCCTAATGTCACGCTATATACACCATCAGCTTAACGCCTTCCGCTCTCAGATATACTATAGCTATTCAGTGTTATGTCACTGTTCACATGGATTGCGTGATGCGGACACCTTACGCGAAACGAGAACAAAATCCAACCAACTATCGTGTGCCATCAAAGTGAAGATTTGTCTTTCATTGTGCTGTGGAAAATGTAGTTCATCAAAGCCCAACTACGCTCGCTTCCCTAGGGTAGATGTAACTCTCCCTCAGCACCCGCCATTACCTACTTGTCTGCTTGGGTGCTTTTGCCGATTAATTGTAGGGGCCTTTTGACAAATCTTCAATCTCATGCTGAACGCGATCGATGAGTTCCCGAGGCATACACGTGCTACCTGCGATAAATGGGTAAGTGGGTGGTAATTAATTAATACTTTGTATGGCACTGCTGGACTTCGTGGCTGTTTGGTTGTAGCCTGCACGAAGGTAGCAGGGATTTCCGAAGATTGCGGTTGGGCTTATGGTCGACGTCGACGAGCTTAAATTAGAATTACTTTACTTCCCTCTCGATGACTGTCGGATTGGGGTCAATGGAATCAAATTACTTGTTTTTCCGTTCTGTTTTCCATTACTTTCCGGCTTTGTTGTCATTTTTTTGTAACATGTCGACGACCAGCTGAGGTTCTGATGCAGTAGTGTGACCAATCAATGGTCTTTCTCTTGCATTTATTTACATTTGCTGTAACTGCAAAGATTTAATATTGACCCTTTCGTCCTGGTTGTTTCGTGTTTTCCGCTTTCTCACTCAGCCTTTTGGGGGGACGAGTTGGTCATGAAGGAAACCTGACCAAAGTCACTCTGTCATGACATCGGAAAATTGTATACGAAACGAAAAGATACCGCAAGCTTGACCGTATCCTGGTTGCGAGCATCCAGAAAAGGGTAAATGTTGATGATGTAAACCTTTTAATTTGATTTGAAATGCATGGATGCGTAAATTGTGCTTTTAGAGTACACAGAGTTACTAATAAAACCAGGAAGGAGCAAAATAACAACATAACATACTCGTACATCTGTATCTAGCGTACATATGGATATAATTTGTTTTGAGCTGCGTATGTAGTCGTACATATAATACATATGTGTATGAGTGGAGAAGGATTTCACTCAAATTAAGAGCAGGATTATACCACTCGTCTAGGATATTGTAGGAGACGATGAGCATGACCGGCCGGTCCCTCGTTCGGTAGCGGCAGTGGCAGTGGCGGTGGGCTAAACTGACGGCAATGGTGACGTTGACGTTTACTCCGTTTTCGGTACTGGAGAACGGGCTATTCTGTCGAGTGTGGCTGCGGTTGGCCGGGTTATAATAAATTTATACAATTTCCACTTTAAGCGCTAGATAAATCCAATTTATTCGCTATTATTAAAGCATTGCGGCACTATAATGGTTTTGCGTTGTCGGGACAGGATATGGCCAGGCTTCAGTCGAATTAGAATCGGATAATCGTATGTTCGTATGTGTGTACAATATATTGTATATTTTTTGTCGTAATTACGTTTTGTTCTGCAGATTTGCAGACGGAATGGTGATGGGGTGCTTGGAGGACGTTGCGTTGGTATGATGTTAGGCTTATCGGTTATGAATATTCGCACCATAATACACCCATAACCTTCTGCGTTAGTTTCTCAAAATTTGGATTTAAGTCCTGCGAAAATTGAGTTTTTTACTATAAGCAGGACTATCGGTCGTTGAGTAATGCACACCCATCGTTGCTGTTTCTGTTATGAAAGCTATCGTGTTGCGTCCAATTTTCGAACTATTTTTCATAACACATCCCACGTCTGTGGGGGTCTGTGTGTGGGTACGTTCGTATAAAGTAGTCCAAAAAGCTATGGTAATGGCGGAATCGGTCAGTTTTGTTTTGATATATGTTCATATGAGAGTTTTGATGTTCAAAAAATAAGGTGACTTTTAATTTTTCTTGAAAAATATTTATTTATTCATCAACATCTAATTTGTCCTCTTCAAAGTAATCCCCCTTAGATGTAATACACTTGCATCCAGCTTTTTTCAATCCCCGAGCACTTCGAGACGCGCTTATTCGCATAGCCATAAGCTGTTCCAGCGATACGGCCTTTTTTAGCAAATTTAGCAAATTTTTAACAAATTTTGTGAACACATGTTTCATGCCCAAACTGCCTGAAAAAATTTCATGGCATGAATCGACCGACATGTTAACATCCTCAGTAACATCTCTGATAGTGAGTCGATTCAGAATACACTTCGACAAGCCATGGAACTCTATACTATACCTAAAGATTCGTGACAATTTTTGAAAGAATAATTCGCCAGTGATTTTGACGCAAAGTGAATTTCGGCGCAGATTTCTCGATGGTCCTATGCCAATTGTTCAACAGTAAGGGGTTTAGCTGCTCGCTTGGAAGAGTCTAACTAGTGGCAGAAAGGTGCCCGAAGGCTTCGTAATGCTCATTCCGACGAGTGTGCTCTGCTGTGGCTGGCGACACCGCGCTATTGCACTCTCTTTTCTATAGAAAATTTTGATGACTTGCTATTGCCTGCAGACCGTCAACCTCGTCTAAGCTACGCTCACATTCTCCTGAATTTCAAGGACTAGGCATGCATGGTGCACCATTTACAACGGAGATGTAGTCGGGACTTATTTTTTCCAGGACGCCGTGGGTAACATGATTACAAAACAATGACCAGTGAGTTTTTATTGCCACATATGTATAGACGAATTGAGTCGCGGGGACATGTATTGTGGTTTCAACAGGACGGTGCAATCACACACAGAGCTAGAGCAATACTACATATTTGAAAAATGCGTTACTGGCCGGTAAGATCGCCCGATTTGACCACGGCAGACATTTTTCTTTGTGGTATTTGTGATGTCCCATTTTTAAAGAACCTATAGCCCGAAGTTTTCGCCGAAAAAAACACTAATGGTCATCCAACAATGGTGGCGTCTACTTGACAGTGAGATGGTCGTGGTGCAACGGTTGAGCGAAAGGTCTGCAATTCAAGTCCGTCCATAGTCAAGAACAGTTCCTATATGGAAAAACTGTGAAACAACATCAATTGCGAATGAGAGATGATAAAAAAAAACGCTGACGAAGGCATAGCACTCGCAGTATAAGATCACTTCAAAATTCATGCTCTGACATTGAAACAAAAAAGATACTGTGAACTACAACCAACGTGACAAATTCAGTCAAATCTCCCGAATCCTATCTAGGACAACAGCCCCCGGAGAGTAGTAAACGAACATCTTCGACACAAATCATCTGCACCCCGTCGAGGTTGTGTGACAAATATCATGCGAGCGTACGCTCTTAAACTTGCGAGAATCCTATGAACAAAATAGGTATCATCTTCAAAATGTGTTAAGAAACCTGAAAGGTCGAAATAAACGTTCAAAACAAAATTATAAAATTTCGTCGTTTTTGATTCACCCTGTGTGTGTTCGTGGGCTGTTTTCGCTTGGTATATCTTGGAAACAAAGAACGATCTTCAAAATAGAAAACAGAGTGTTGGTAGTGCACGCACCAATCAATATCTTTTGGTGATCTTCCAATTTTATAGTAACATGATCGTTGTTATTATAGCTGGCACCTGGCATGGGCAATGATACTAGGACGATATTTAGTTGATAAATTTATGTAGTAAGAGTAAGACAACCTGTAATCCAATTACATAGGAATATAAGGGCATGATCCTGGTCTTCAAAATCATGATACGATCATACCAAATCATATCTTTTGAATGATGTCCAAGATCCATTACCATTTCATTAAAATATTTAATCTGGCAACACTGCAATGCAATTTTCTATCTAACCATCAATGGCTGTTTGGCAGATGCTGTGCGCATGTATGTAAACTACAACATAACTGTCATCGGACGTAATTAAGGTCCAAAATCGATTGCATCCCATCATCATTTGGCATCCAAAGAAGATGCTAACCAAACGTAGCATAAAACCCAACACAAGCAAAACCAACTCTCAATGCATTTCATCTATAAATGGTCAGAAGCTCTAGTCGTAGATTCCGATTGAGAGGTCGTTATAATACCTTCTCGTATCAGCCATCTTCGAAAAGAATGCATTTGGTTCATATCTATCCCCGCGTTATTTCCCCATCCATGTCTCGAATGGAATGATGATAATCATCGATTTCAGTAGACCTGAAACCGAGCCTCTGTTCAGACCATATATAGCCGCTAGTTATTGGATGGCATTTTCTATCCATGGACGTATGTACATAGAAAACACCGGAACATAGTATACTTATATAAGACGATTCGCCGACGACAACAATGACAATTGTGGTTGGTAGTATCGATCGAGACAAGAACATTGTTGCGCGTACCATAGTAGTCCTGCTGCCACAACTGGACGACACACATGTGTTGTCCGTGTTTCTGCTTCAGCGATCGGAAGAAAAGATGACCAACTCCAGAAATGGCTCGAGGAACACCTTTTGCTGATAGGCAGAGGTCATGAAACTAGAAAACGCAAATTAAACATAACTAAAATGGGAGCAAGGTAAGCATAGCATGGGGTTCCGCAGGGTTCTGACAAAGGTTCACTTATATTTAGTCAGCCCAATGAACTTATAAATTATAGTCTGTCGAGTGTAATCGACGATTAAAGCTATTTGTTAACCACCTATCCCAATTCCTTTATATAGGACTTCCTCCTGAATTATCTCCATCCCTTTCCTTCACTCGATATGGCACAATTTATGTTTGACAATAGAGCAGGAAGACGAAGTAGAAATGAATTCCACTGGGAAATCGATCTACGACTCCTGTGCAATCATTGAATTTACTATTTCCACATCTTCGATTTTTCTTCTTCGTCTCATAACCCCCCGGAGAGGTGGCTCTTTAGCCAGTTTCGAAGGTGGGAGACCGTTGGGTTACCCAAACTGACGTTAAACCTAAAACGAAAACTACTGTAAGCAACCCTCATTCGTTGTTGCCACCATCGATTCGTCGTCTGATTAAATTACTGTGAAGGGTCGGTGTGCGGGTAAACTGCAATCTTGGCATCTCGGTCTCTTGAAGGATTTTCTACAAAAAAAAGCCAAAGAAGACCATCTCCAAACGCTGTCGTTCGTCGTGTCTTGTCTTGCGGTTCCTCGGATTTTGCCTCCTGCCGTACATATCAACTAGGACGAACCGAAAAACCAAGCGGATTTTCACTTTTTATTTTTTCGTGACGTTTTGAAGAAGATTTTTTCTCTCAATAATTCCATGTGCGCTTCAACTACTTCTCAATACCCTAATGGGTGTATGCACTGTGCTTCTTCAAAAACCACCCTTACTCCTGCTTCTGGTGTTTCGGATGGCTGGTGATAGTGGTGAGGTAGGTAGGTGGCATGTTTGGATTGGGATTAGGGATTTTTGTCAATGAAGGTAATTTGCGGAAGATTCAGTCTAGAATTTCAATTAGATTGACAGTCACACTAGAAGACCCAAGACGGAAGACTAAAGACTGAAAACTGAGAAATGAAGACGGAAAAGGTGGAGGGAGGAAGGCAAAATGCCGAGGCTGCAATAGGAAAGAGAGAATATAAGATTGTTGGTTGCTAGAGACAGCGATGTGCCATGGTTTTGTTCTGTTGACAAAACAAAGAAATTGAAGAAGAAATCTGCGGGCGGAGAATGGATGAAAAACGTTCTTGAAATTGGTTTTGGTAGCTGTTTGGTGGTAGCGGGGTGATGGGATCGGGGGAGAAACTTAAAAATTGTTTTAAAGTGACTTGAGTTGGAAGGGATTACATATGGGAGGGTACGACGGATTCGATGCGATTGATGGTTTGATTAAGGTAGTCGAGTATACCGGGCTCCTGGGAGAATGTAGAACGCATTAGGAAAGGATTTATCACAAGATGTGATGCGGTGCGATTGGTGGTTTCACGTGAATTATTGCTTTAGTATTTAGCGAAACTCTTTTCGATTTAAATAAAAACTCTGCAAAGGATGGATATTGTAGAAGCACCTATTTAAAACGCCTTTATCGAATCCTTGCATTGCATCGATTAAGACTTCGTTCCATTGCTTTAAGCATCAAATTCTTTGAACATCAGCAATTCCACTTAATGCCGCACGGTTCCGACGCTCTTCAGATCCATTCAAACAGCCTTTAACTTGGCTTTCACTTAACAACCCACAGGTAGTTACAGTTCACTCTGATTCTATTCAAAATTCACTACCACTTCTCAGGACGAAGCAACTTAAATAAAAAAAAAATAATTATTCCATCTAAGTAGCCTTTTTCTTCCCCTAGCCGGGTGAGTCCTCGCCGAGTCCTTATTTAACTTTATTTTCTTCATCCTTCTTCTCGTTCAGTTGAATAATGCCGACCAGCAGCAGCCAGGATTCTAGTTACTGCAGAGTTACTCTGTGTGCGTTAAAAGAATTCCACTCCACCTCTCACAGTGCCGTGTACTCTTATATGGTGTAGTAACGTTCCACAAAGCCGGATTATCACTTCAGAAATTAATGCTAATTACTTGGTAATATATGAGTCCTGAATATTTTTACATTAACAACAAACCGCATACCGTTGCAGTGAGTTCAACTACTAGCGTTACAATGCGCATTTCATTAGGGATCCTTTTATCTGAAATAATTTACGCCGCTTAGGTAATCTATTACCTTTACCTCGGACCGGACCAGGCATTTCGCCTCCATTGTCGTCGAATCCTTGTTCGAGGTGAACTCATTATCTTAATTTCGACGTCGAGGAATGAAATGATAGAGATGGAACGACCATAAACGGTCGATTAACTCAATAAATTGTTCCTGGAAGGACGAGCAGCATAATTTGTCAACGAATCAATCATAATTACAGAATCATTAAAAAGGAGAAAAAAAAAAGAAGACTGATAACGACCATGACCTTATCGCCTCGGTCCGATAATGGTCTTCGATCGAACCGCAATCGATGGTTAAGACTCGAGTAAACCATGAGCCATAAACTCCGCAAGAGATGGTACTATATCCACCCGTGGAAGATGAAAAGCATTGACCACCGTCTGACACGCCTACTTGGGGCCATCATTAGTCTCCAGCTATTGTACGAATATACATAGTATCTTTGGTGAATGAGGGGATAGAAAATGACAAAACAATAATTTTCTATTGAAACTCTTTTGACAGCTAGCTGTCACAATAATGAGGCGTCTGGACCTGGCCTCCATCATCACCTCAACCGCGTCCGACTCGTACCCCAATGTACCTGTTGTGGGTAATGGCCTGCTTGGAGATTATTACCGCTACATGATGGATGACGAATGAACGGTGGCAATGGAGTGACCGCACTTCGATATTCCAATTGTTGCTAATTTGACCGAAAGATGATGGCCTTTTGATGGTGCTGATGAATACGGCACGTCGGAATGCGTCGAATAAGTTTTGTCGTTATCTTTTGTTTTTTTTTTTTTTTTGGATGAGAGTAGGCGGACCGGGCATATTGGGAAGGTTGGAAGTGTGTTAGCAATTAAATGCAATGATTCCTGCAAAGTGCTAGCGATCGTTGGAAAGGTATTAGAAAACAGAGGATGGTGCAATGACTATTAATTTTTGGGTTGGAGATCTGTAAGATACGGGGCTTTAAGTGTCTTTCATTGGTTTTGATTGATTGGGCGTATGTGTTTGGTAATAACGTGGGTGTTGCTGTGAAAATGGTTCCGCTTTATGGAGGATAGGTTTTATGCTGTTAAGAACAGTTGCATTGTTTTCTTGTTCGATATGAAAGGGGAAGTTTCACGCTATTGTTTGCCTGTCTTTTGTATGGAAATTTTGTTGATTTTTTTTGTTTACCTTATATGACGAAGATGTTTTATTCAAACAAAGTCCGCTGACGTCGAGTATACGTACCTGAAATGAAGAGAAATATCGTTTGTTGAAAATAACTTTCACAAAATCAAAATGCTTTAGAGATGTCGTAAAAATGAAGCTGCATATCAGTATTGTTTAAGATGGGTTCAACCCAAAGTAGTACGAGCTGATTAATAACCAACAATTTAGAGGACCCAACATGAGATTTAAAGAGTTTTTGATAAAATATCTTGGTTCATAGAAAGCTAAAAGTCATCGAGCTATCATTATTAAAAGGGCATATTCAGTATTTCCATTCAACGGCGATCACGATAACTAGCTTTTGTCCTCGGTAAAGTCATTAGTTAGCGAGCTACGGGCTCTTGAATTTCATGTTTTATTTTTTATATATATTTTTTTTATAATCAAGTTAAATTTTAACTAAACTACACTATCCAACAGACTATCCAGGCAGGCTTTGATCGGGCGACGTTCCCTTCCCCCCATGGTTTATGTCCGCAATAATATTGATTGTGCTGTTCGACACATAGGTACACATGCCTAAATTGTCAAAAGTTATAATGTTGCCTTTCAAGTTCTGATTGAAAAGAGAGTTGATATAAGTAAGAAAAAGGACAGGCCCGAGGACTGAACCTTGGGGCACACTAATACTTAAATGGACTGAGCAACTGAAAGCCTCAGAAACTTTTACTTTTTGGATTCGTCCACTTAAATAAGATTCAAACCATTCAAGAATAAAATTTCTAAAGCCAATTTTGGACTATTTGTCCAAGAGGATAATATGATCAACCATCGAAAGCCTAAGTGATATCAACGAAAGATTGCACAGAGTTTACTGACGTCAATCCCTTTAGATAGTAGTCCAGCCAGATCTCAAGGTATCTTACTGTGACAGTGGACGCGCGTCCTGTCCAACAACTGAGAACCTGCATGAATTTTTAGTGTCCCCAGAGATCCTAAATGGAATTTTGTTTTAATTCCTGAATTCTGCAGAATTTTTTCGAAGTCATGCTGCAGAAAAGTAACAATGAGACGTCGATCGTTGGACCTGATCTCTACGAATGATGAAGAGAAGCTATCAGTCCACTTATGTAAATGCTAAAAAAAATCGGCGAGTTCAGCGTACCTTTTAGCAATCCATTGTCAAATTCAAATGTTTGAGTAAAAGTTACATTGGCAATTTTTATAACGAATTTTCTACGAATAAACATGTCAAAAATCATATATAACAGTGGTTTACCTATGTCCAGCTGACTGAGCTTGTCATAAAGACCTTCTAACCGTACGGTGTTAAAAGCTTTTTCAAAGTCAATCAGACAGCCACCAATGCATTGGTTCTTACATTTTTTCTATTGTACATATTTCTGATACGAGTATCGACGCGGCATAAATAGTGTCATGTCGCAATGAACAGGGTATTAGCCCTCTCACTGGCGACGGTATTGTTTCCCAGGAAATCGTCATTGAATCTGGTAAAACCAAATGGTGGGTTGGGACTCTGTTTTCCAAATTGTGGTACGGGCGAATGATAGCTTCTACATTCACCACCTCAGGATCTTCGATGATGAAAAAGTCTGATCTAGGATAGCGCTCTCTGGACGGATGCTGATTGATTGAAGCAAGTGTTAATTTCCCCACGTTTTCGGATGCCTGAGATCTTGAATATCATTCTGATTGGTTCTCCGAAATATTTTATTTATTTGCGGGAACATATTCGCCCTGTTCGAAGTTACAGTAAGAGTCCTGTTGTTCCAATGCAAATTTATAGATTTCTGTAATTTTTCTTGATCAACTATCGGAGGTTTTTAATTACTGACTTCAGTGTCCTGACCTCCGAATTTTATCTGTCAGTAAACCGCCTGTACAAAAGCTTGAGTCTTCGCAGGAGTTGACTTTTTGTCGACTGTGCAGTGCCTCGATTGTCGCGTTTTGGTACACGTTCGTGATATCATGATGTCGTCGGCCTGGTATTGTACAGTCTATCTATTTAATTATATCACCCATTTGTTTGATGTACCTCTCAATCTTGCGGTTTGACAGGGTCCTATTGGACGGTGGGAAGGAGGCGTTTGAAGTGAGTGCTCTTGTCAGGAAATCGGTATAGCGTTGCCAACGTTCTCTGCTGTAATTGTAGCGGTGCGTTTGACGCACTCTGATATCCCCACGATTTCTTTTGGCACTTTGATTACGTCTTGAAGTTATCGATTCGTGGGCTATTGTTCAAATAATAGGTCAGTTGCGTGACAAATTCGAGGTCTTCGAGACTTGTCTTTATTTTGCCACCATACATGAGAGCATTCGATTCATTCTGTTGCGGTAGCTCTATACTAAGCTTTACCAACGATTTTTGAAAAGCTAATATCAGAGCAGTAATCAGCAAAATAGATTCGCAATTATGCAAAAAGTTGATAAGAAAGAGTTCATCGTGAAAATGTCCAGTCGAGGTATAAATGTATGCTTGGTAAGCTCGGAGAACGTTCTTTATAAGAAAGTAAAAATATCCAAACCTTCTATAAGAGTGTTGAGTTTTTCTATCAATTTAAAATGACCCCTCTTGCTGGATGGCCTTATAGAAACATATGTTCGAACATCCATATTCCTGCTTCATTGTAACAATAAGTTCCAAATTCTCTGAATCACAAACTGAATTTAGATATCTTCTGCAATCCTCCATCTCTACCTATAGCGCCACCTGTTTATTACATTACACTTCGGGTCACATTACGACAGTTTTCTTGCGTAAATGTCATAAATTCCGCGGGACCCGCAGAATTCACGCAATATGACTACAAATAAGATATGACGGTCCCGTTCGGAAAGGCAATAAACTCAGCTCTTCTCATGCTACCTTGCCTTGAAGGTCCTTCACCCTCAACCGTTCTATTCTTATACCCAATTACGAATATTTAATTTCCTCATTACGATCGTCTTCATTCGAAAAAGTTGCTCACCCTTCAACGTTGCGCCATGAATAGTGAATCAGCAAATCAGCAAATCAGCTATTCTCCCCCAATCCTCTCGCTAGACCGGACCGGTCATCCGAATCAGGATGTCTTCACTTATTCGTGCGTCGTACATTCGACCATCCGATAGACGGGAAGGAAGTGCAAAAATGTAAAACCAAGTCTCGTCACAGACCCTTACAGACCGCCCAGATGGTCAGGTGTTAATTTACACTCCCAGGAGCGACAAAACCGGCACTGAGCAAACAGTCACGGGGAATGAGGAAAAAAAAATAAGTCGATTCCCTGTAGTCGAAGCGAGGGAGGCAGCACTGACAGCCGGTGATGGTGTCTGTGTATATGAATCGGAGAGCTGATGGACGTTGAGGAATTCCAACCAATCAATTCGTTTAAAGGTGATTAACCATTCCGCAGGTTAAACGGTGAATGCACATACTCGTATTTGGTGTGTCATCTTTTCCGTTTCGATTTCGCTTTTCTTGACGTTTTTTCCTTTCTTGCTGACTTTCCGCTCTGTCTCTCCTTCGACTTGTAAACATATCGAAAGATTAATTAAACCGGAAGTCTGTTTGATTGAAAAGCAAAAAAAGAAACGTAAGTCGACCTGGGTGCCTCTGTGTATCTTGTGACTGTCAGATACATGCACCACGTACTACGTATCTTTGTGAACGAGTAGAGGGTGCCCGAGAACATATTTGCTCACAAATTCAAGGAGACATGTGGATCGTTAATTGTTGTCCCGCTGTTGCTTCTTGTTCTTTTGTCTTTTTGTCCGCCCAAAACCGGAATGACGAACATTGAAAGAGAAAAAAAAAAAATCTCGCTACCGGGCGCATTCCATCTTTGCTCGGCTGCTTGTTAGTTCGTCTTCGCTGTGGATTTCATCGGCTACCGACCGGCGTTCCTGCTCCACTCAGTTCTGACTGAATGTGGAATAAATGGCGCGTCTTGGAGATGGAGATCTCGTTCGGCACGACATACGGCCATAGAACATGTGTGAAACATCTTCACGTTTTACGTTCAGCTTACAATTCTGCTTTGTGCTGTTCGATGCTGTTGTGCTCCATGTACTTCATGTTGTGCTGCTGCTACTGTTGAGATACTAATTTCACTTTTAATGGGAGGAAAATGGCTCATTAGTGGAATGAGTGCACTTTCGACAGGAATTAAGTTACAATCAATTGCGGCCGTGCGACAGTGGGTATGGGCTAGGTGGCACGATAGCAATCGTTGCCGAGGTAAGGAACGGTGACATGAGGAGTCATAGTGGCACGGATGGAACGGGTGTAATGTTGTGCTGGATGGGAAGTGCTTTGTCGTTTAATTTGTTTGCTTTTAATTAGTAATGAATGTGCTTGGCGGAGATTCTTTTTGTGTCTTGAGGAAATGGAAAGTGCTGCATGGGTGCGGTAGACGATTGTACAGTGATGGATGACGATGAGATCGGGCGCGACTTTTTCTGTGTATAAGATTGCGATGTGAAGTCGCGAATTAAACCAAAGTAACTGCGGGGTTTTCATCTGAAATTTGAAATTTCTGGAAGCATGTTCTAAATTATGAACGCCAACAATAAACTTCTTTCATTTAATTTAAAGGGGCCCAGACACTTGCTCTAGAAATCATAAGGTCGTGATCCATGATAAAAGTGATTGGCCATACAGAAATAAAAACAAATACTATGTCCTAGAATTGAACATCAAATGTTGTTCCTAAATCGTCTCAAGCATCATTGATTTTATATTGCAATTCTTTCCAAATTTTCCATTCAATTTTAAGGATTGAAAACGAAGGGTGCTTGTCCATGCTAAAAAGTACTCCACTCTACAACTTCGATATTAACTCTCCAAATGACCAATCCATCTGTTGCCTTACACCCATCCGGGCTTCATTAACTACGACCCAGGTCGACACCAATCGTGTTCGGCTACCAAATGGATCAGAACACTGATTCCAATTCACTTAACCTTGCATAGCAATCTTCTCAAGTCAATCAACCCAACTAATCTCACTGCCATCTGTCAAAGGGATCCGCCCGAACCCGAAAGGTGTAGTCGCTTCGATAATTGGAAACGAATTTATGACCAAGTCTCGCTCGCACGCCCAAACTAAGTCGAAATGAAATTGTATAAAAATTAACCGCACACGACAATGAAGCAAGCGACGACTCATGATTCACGACTCCGCCTTTCTATGGCACTTTCACTTGGTCATGCAAAATAAAAGACCCACTGTAGGAATATACACGGTAAAAAAGATCCTCTTTTGGCTGGTCCTACCACCCCGGGAACCTGGAAAACCGAAAATCCGTAATGGAAATGATTTATGTGGGTCAGCTGGGAATTTTGTGCATGTATGTGAGTATGAAGGGTAGGGGGGGCTGCTGGATCCCGATGATTTATGATTTAACTCCGTATGTTAGTCCTATTTCTGTAACTCCTGGAATTGGATTGGCTGGAAACTGAACCGTTGGATTTCTTTCAGATATTTGTTTTTTTTTTCTCTTCGGAAATTCGTTATAAATGGTTGGACTGAGCCGAATCATATGGGTGTAAGGATAACCCACAATGAGTTGAAGGAATCCAAAGTATTTCCATTGGGCATTTTGAAAACCGAGAAAAAAAAACAATATTAAGAGAAAGGCACATTTCACCTTTTTGTGCTTAGTTCAATTCGGTCAGCTCTGGCCCTGACGTAGACCGAAATCCCTTTATTTCGGATTCAGGTCAGATTTGAAAATTCAGGATAGGTCGGTCGGTTGGTTGCGTTCTCTCTATCGGTAATTCCCATGGAGATGCGAATGTCGAGCTTCCGATGCCACTGGAGCATGGCCGTCAATAGGGATATTTATTACAATTTGTTTTATTCTTCTGTCTCTCTTCCTTACATTGTGCCTATTTTTGCTGCGTTTGACACGTTTCAAGGATGTTTTGTATACCAGGAAAAATGTTTCCCCCCTGTTCCGCATTTTAATCCTTTCAAGGCATCCGTGCAGTAGTCGAATTAAGGCAGAAATTGATTAGGAGATTCTACCAGAAAGCCAATGAGACAATGACGGACGCAAAGTGACATCCATGTAATGGTTCATCGGGAATTAAGGCGTTTCAAGGATATGTTTGTTTTTGGTGGGGTTTATGTATGTTTCGTTGATAAGATTGAATCCTTTGTTACCATTTTATGGACGTGTGTGTTGGAAGTTTGATTAATGAAAAGATTTTTGTGGGATTGATAAACGATTCGGATAGGACAATTAATGAATCCTTGGCAATTAGAATGTACTATACATTAGTTCTGCCCAATCAATGTAGTCTCGTCTAATCTGACAGAAATCATTGCAAATCGAAGGATAGATTTTGTTTTCCAACAGTATGCACATCGAATCCTCTCAATAACAGAGAAAAATCTCCCCCATCAATAGCGTGTTTATAAAAAAAGGACGACATCATCGATGACAACAACAGAACATCTCAACAAACAAACAACAAAGAAGAAAGAAGTGGAATAATAATTCTCTAAATACACTAACGAGTGCTTTAAAAATCGGACAACAATGAGAGCATAAGAGCAGGGAACAGGATGACAATGGCACAGAATAGCTCAGAAATGGGGCCACATACCGTCAACACAACATTGAGAACATGACAACCCGATTGTACACAATAACAACAGGACGAGGAGCTCTAGCCAAAGCTGGAATAGCAAAAGGATGAGCAAAACAAAAAAAAAACAAAAAAACAGTGTTTATCCCGATTGTTATGGTAGGTGGAGTGGCTAAAGCTAAACATGACGAAGTCATACTCCGACCATACGGACGGACAGAGTGCAGCTGAAAATTATTCCATTTTAGCTCCATTCATGTCTGGAATACGTTATGGCTCCTTCTTCTGTCTCACTCGTGGCAGTCAGTATGCGATGCATGTATGCCGTGTATGCCTGCAGGCAGGAAATCGCACGCTCCTTAGACACCTCTTACGAAGCGCCAACCACGTCATAGACAGACGGCGAAAGAGTATACATATGTATATAGTATACGGGCACCGTCGCTTGGTCTACCCCTCATTTCCCCTTTTTTGTTTTTGGTGCCCCCCTTTTATTTGATCTGCACAGACACCGCGTTGTCCAAGTCAAATTATCACTCGTAATTGGTCAGAGCCACGAAGCCTTTCGCTAATTGCTTAACTGTTCTAGAAAAAGTTTTTCGTTTTCTTGTCTGCTTTGTAAGATTCCTCCACTTTTGGCCTGATACTTTCGTCCCGAAATCAATTTCCTTCATTGATTAGTTTTGCAGTCGCATACAGGAGCAGTTTGAATATCAGCAGCGACAGCAACACAAGTAGCAGCAGCCGTAGCAACATCGCCAGGCAGGAGCAGTGCCATAAACTTTTCAATTGGATTCCTATTTTCTCGTCCTTTTTCCCCAATGTTTGTTTTTTTCCATTCTGGCTTTCCAAAACTAAAGTTTTGGGCAAAGTTTTTGAGAATACGAATACGTACATTCATACACTTTTACGAATATATAAATATCTTTTCGTTGTTGTTGTTGTTTTTTTTTAAACTCACTCGTCGTCGCATTCAAATTTTCGTCGTTGGGGTTGGAAGGTGGAAAAATTAAATTAGCAATGATAGATGCAGAAAAAAATAGAAAATTCGTAAACTTTTCAATAAAACGACGAAATAAGAATAAAAAAAAAACAACGAGGAGAGAATAGAGTTAGAAAACAAATTAATAGACGGGACACACGGTAACGTCGATGTGGACCGATGCGGAGAGTTGTTCACGATTGCCAAAGCTGCAGTTTAATTTGATTATTTCTGTACGTTACGAATTTTATTTTTCATTCGCTTTGTTCGCTCGTTCGGATGTTTGTTACTAGAATTTGGATTTATTTTATTTCAAAACAACGGGGGTATGAACAGGGATATCATGGTGTCCATGGCGAGCGGATCGGGAAATTGATATGATCCAAAAATAGAAAGCCGAATACCGAGTCTAATCGTCGAAAACTGTCCTCGATGTATTGTATATGACTGGGGCAGAAAGAATTGAAGTGTACTCTTACTAGCCTGAGATAGGGTTTCTGTGCTTTTTTGACTTCCAGTTGATTGGTTTTACTATTTCATGCATAAATAAGAGCTTAGAAAATAGGGAAAAGGCAAAGGTAGAGGCTTAAAGTACATTTGATGGCATTTGGTATGATACGTGGGTCTTTCCTTTTTGTGAATAGAATTTCAGTATTCGCTTGGTACAGACATTGGATTTTCGTAACTCAATCAAGAGATCGGGGGAGATTTTATTAGCTCAGATTGTCGCAAGGGGCAACCTACCTTGCAAACAGTTTTTTTATCGATTAAAAAAAATGTAAGTTTTTCATAATATGTACAAATATTGTAGCGTGGTGTTCGTTTGATTTCTCTTTCTTCGCGTTCAGTTAAATGTAAAGAGATATAGAGGAAGTGGAACTTAACAGTTTGGACTTGTACCACCGCAGTCATTGGCTTTATTTTATGGGCTCCTTTTCAGAGAAATTAGATGAATCTTCTTAGTAAAAAAAATACACGACGCTTATCAGCCTAGCATGGTTAATCAGTTCTCGGTAACGTGGCTATAATATTGGACTAACAAGCGTTAGAGGTCCTGTCTTGTGTAATTTTTGATAACCTTCGGCCATATAAGGTATGGCGCAATACTTTTAGCATTTAGATGATATTAGGGCCTTATAAATGGGAATGCATCGTCTTCTGATAGATGGCGTTGGTGGTACATAATAATCGGAAATGTCTCAGTTATGCTCAAGCATCTCTTAACAACTTTTGATCATTTTTATCGCCATCATTGAACAGTGTTTGTTCAAGAAATAAGGTGACTTTTTGAATTCCGCCAGCCAAGTACATTCGATTTTCCAATTTTTTTTTTATGTTGATACACAGCTCTTTTTAGCCATTAAAAAAAATTATAAAAGAATCTGTTTCGTGTGCAAAAGAATTTTGAGTAGGTACTCCAACGTTCTTGAAATGTAGACTCTGGTATTTGTCGAGTTTACTCTTACAAGCTCTTCATGACGTGAATGACGACCCATATTTGCTCAAAAGGGTCATCACTGGTGACGAGGCATGGATTATGACGGCGAAACTAAGGACCAATCATCCCAATGGAAGCGACCATAGGGCCCAAAACCGACAAAAAGCATGCCAAGTTCGGTCAAATTTGACAATTGCGTTGTTCATCATATGTTCTTGCCGGAAGGTCAATAAGTAATATTATCTTAAAGTTATGCGCCAAAACAATACGTAGAAAACGTGTGGATTTGTAAGGCAAAAATTCATGGCTGATGCATCACAATAATGCAGCAGCGCACTCATCGTAATCATGTCGAGCAACCGTAGTCACCGGACTCCGCAGAGATCCAAGCGACTTTTTTTTCTTCCGAAAAGTCAAAAACAAAAACCTACACACCCAGGACGGATATTTGAAACAATTGAGGAGATAAAGACCGCATCGCTGGGAGTGTTTAAGTGCATATCAGTAGTGCTCGGAAGATTGGAAAAAACGCTGGCGTAAGTGTATTGATATGGACAAAATAGATATTGATGAATAGATCGATATTTTTCGAGAAACATAAAAAGTCACCTTATTTTTTGAACAAACATCGTATTTTATGTCCGTGAAAATATCGACCCACGCATCAAAGAGTGCCATTTACAGAGAATTTTCCTCTTCAATTAAAAAAAAATGCAATTAAAAATTATCTATCAGTGAAGGACATGTCACGAACGGTTTCAACAAGGGGCGTCACGACCAGTGAACAAATTCGAAGACACAGACTTAAACGCACTACTAGAACAAAATCCATGTCAAACTCAACAAGAACTTGCGGATTCATTGCCTTTGATAATGGTTCAAAAGAAAAGTCAACTAGTATGGTAGTTGAAGCCGGGAGCGAAATGCTGCTCTAGCGCTATAAAAGGAAGGGTTTCCTGCAATATATTGTCTATTATGATTGATTTAAAGCCAAAGAAATAGTAGGCGTCCGCTGCCATGCATCAATATATACGGCCAAGCAGAATCCGGTGGCTCATGCTGTGTATTTGATGGGACCAGCTTAGTATATTATGAGTTTTTGCATTCGAGAAAAACGATCATAGGAGCTATAACTAATAACGGCGACCACATGCTATTCAGATCATTAAAATCTACTTGGAAGCACGATCCTATCCTACTTGCCGTATTCCCCAGACCATATTCATCACCGACTGTTGAGCGTAAGGTCTGTCCATAGCCAAGAACGATTCCTATATAGAAAAACTGTGCAACAACATGAGTTGTGAATGAGAGATGATCAAAAATATGCTAACGAAGGCATACCACTTGCAGTATAAGATCACTTCAAAATTCATACTCTGTGTGTGCATTTCCAATATAACATCTTAATGGCATGAAAAATTAATTACTGTGAACTACAACCAACACGACAAATTCAGTCGAATCTCTCGAATCCTATCTGAGACAACCACCCCCGGAGAGTAGTGAATGAACATCTTCGACCCAAACCATCTGCACCCCGTCCAGGTTGTGTGACGAGCACCATAAGAGCGCCAACCCATTAAGAAAAAAGAAAACATCGTCCCCTTCGACTTCCACTTGTTCCAACCGATAACACAGAACATGGCTGGGCAGCACTTCCAGCCAAAAATTTGGGTCATTCGGGGATCGCATAAAATGGACGCGCGCATCATAGTGAAATTCGTGTACTACCAGAAGGTGGACTAAAGTTGCAGCTCGCGATGGATAACATTTTCTAGAATTAGCATGGAATATATTTTTGAAATAAAGACTAACTCCGAATGTCGATTAAATAGGGTTATTCAACAAGAGGTGTCAATTAGAGAGAATCGAATTTTTCTACTTGGTATTAATAGAAATGAAAAATATATTTTTTTCAATCTGAGACTTTGCTTAAACTAGTGCATGAACTATTGGTGATCTATCTCGATGGCAAGTTTTACCAACATTATGGCATGTGGCGCCGATCTTCTGAAGATAAACGCCGTACATGTCCATACCACCATTTTCAAGCAAAGACAATTAAATCGCAATGTATTTACTGAAACGGTCGCGCCAGTATCATTTAAAAAAAATATGAGTTTGTTTCACTATTTCGATTTATGGAGCCAGATAAACTGAAAAGAGCCTTATTACTCCAAAAAAAAAGTTAGTAAAAAATGATGATCGTGATCGTTCACTAATCAGCGTAAAAATGGCGTTGTGATCTGCAGTATTCAATCCTTGTTTCAGCTCAGCATTAAAGGTCCGTAGACCAAAATCTATCTGGAAAATGCAGTGGTTGTGAATAGACCCAAAACTAGTGATTGTCCCAAAATGGACACATCAGGGTTTGCAATGACACTCAGCTACGGTGAAATATGTCCAGCCAATTGGCAGGTCAGCTGACTAAAACCGAGTTTGAGTCCTCGTATGAAAGAGAAAGTTCCTGATGATGACGAAAACCAAGACAAAGTTAAAGAATTTAAAATGACACCTCTTATTGGATAGCCATTTATGTTTGGTATGTTGATGAAATTCAGTTTTATATTAGATCTATAGGTAGCAAAAGTATTTTTAAAAATATCTTAAATTGTAACATCAAATCACATGCATGTTACCCAAAAGTTACAACAAATATAAACAATCGACAGACATTTCGAGTGAAAAAGTCATATATTTGAGTACTCCTCCCAAAGGTCGGTAACTCAAAAAGTCAAAAAAAAAAATCACATTGCACTTAATTATGTCCGCTTCTCACTTACCCGAAGTATTTCGGGAAGCCCACCCTGACACCAACAAAATGGAAAACAGCTAGAGGCGTAACCGGGGCATTTTAATTCCACCCAAATACAAGCAGCATTCCAACACGCGGAAAGCACTCGCACAGAATTTCGAAACACCACCGTTTTTTCGACTTAATATGGTCGGGATTTTCAATTCTTTTTTTCTTACGTCTACCTTTCATGCTCTGGTCTTTTTAGTGCTCGTGAATTCGCTATGAATTTGCCCCGAATCGCTAAAGCGGTAATTGTGCGTACAATTCTATTGCCGTCTGCCTTCTGTTGCCGGTTGCTGTTGTATTATGGATGACAGGTAGCAATGCTGGTGCCATATTTTCTTCTTTTTTTTAAGGATGCAACAATAAAAACAGGAAAAAGAAAGGAAAATCGTGAAAACGTCTCAAATATTTACATAAAAATTTGAAATCGAGGAATGAAAGTCGAAAGAGGATAAAGTGAGAAAGGGGTTCTCCTACCTAGCGACGTGTGCTATTGTCGTCCACCCTTTGAGAGAATACTGGGGCGGTGCGGCGGTGGGTATGCGTGAGTGAATCAACAAAGTTGTAGAGTTACCTTAAAGAAAAGCGAAAAGGACACTCCGTTTGTCCAGATGTTCAAATTTGGAATTATTTTTAATTTCCTTTCAAATAGTCAAAGAAAAAAAAGGACTCTGAATGTGAAAAAGAGCAGCAGAAGTAAAAAAAAAAAATCAAAAATTACAGAACTTTCTTATTTGAACGTTTTTCGGGTCGGCAGTGTTTTTTCTTTCTTCGGTATTTTGCTGTCTGTTTCGTCCAAATCTTCCTTATCCAGGTGAATCCTTAGATATTGTCTCACAGGACATCTCCATGTATCTGATTAGAATTTTCCGGTCTCATCGCCCGTAAGTTTCAAGCAACTTTTCATTTTTCAGGAAAAGTTGTTTCCTTAATTTTGATTCAATCCCATCGAAAGCAAAGACAGAAAAACAAGCAAATGCCCTTGATCCAAGGTGAAGGCATCCTGTATTGCAAATGCTCCTTCCGAAATCATGCCGGCACAAAAGTGACGCCGCTCACATATATAATACAATATTTATCATTTCGAATGAGTGATTTTTTTTGCCAGGAAGTTTGACGAGTCTGCTGCTTCTTTCTGTTATCCTCACAATTTTCACTCCCGCCGTCTTTGCATCCACCCATTAGAGGGTTGAAGGAAAGGATATACAGGTACATACAAACGGAACTCACAGAGAATACAATATTCCTAATGTTTATTGATAAAGTTTACTTTATACTTGTTCCTTCGGATGCCTTTTCGTATTCTCGATACCCGTCTCTCGGAAAGGTGTAATTTTTCACCGCTATGACAGTGAGTTTATTTTTAGAGCTCGACAGCGTGGTGATCCTCGTTTGCGGGCGAGTGACTTTAAACTCAGTTATACATCCTTTTTTTCTTCCTTATTCAATAATGCGAGAAGTCTGGTCGGACGTGCAAAGTTTGTTTTAGTTATTTAGATAATCTAGGTCTAGTTGGGGAGATAATTAAATGGTTTAGCAGGAATTGATGTCATTATCCTTAATGCTAAACAAAGGCTGAATGTGAAGATAATCGGATTAATATGGTTGGCTTGTTAGTGAAAAGTTAAGGTTAATCTATTCGTAGAACTAAATCCGGTTGGTTGAGTTTAGTTTTCGGGTGTAACATTAAAGCTTTTTGACTTTCTGGACAAAGGGTACAGGGGTTGTTGCTTGTCTTTCAATTGTTTTTGTTTTTTCTGTTTTTTTCTTTGTCACCAGATGGATGGATTTGGATTTGCTTCTTTCTATTATATAACTAAGGATTTTGGGTCTTATGTCATTTTTAAATTTGTTTAATAATGGAGTTATATAGGCCTAGATCAAATCAAGGGCATTAAAATGGAATTCAACAAAATTGAGATTAAAGAGAGATTTTATTTGTAGGAATGTCTGAGTTACAATTCCCTCCCAATGCCCTTAAAAATATTTCTTGATTTCTTCTATCTTGAAAAAATTAATTAATCATGCCAACACTGCAAATGCCATCTATGAATGTCACCCTTTTAAAGCCTTTAACAAGTAAGCTTATGCAAAAATAACGCCACGCTTGTTCTTGATTTATAGCTTTACTTCGTAAATAAAGGACATTTTTGCGATCTTATTAGAGAGTTTTTCAATAGCTCTCCCCGATCCTTGGTAATTTATAGCCTTGATGTTTCATTGGCTGTCATCCTCTGACGTTTGTGTTTGGTCATAGTCAACATTTTACCATAGAACGCTACTTCATTCAACAACTTATTAAAATTTATTATAAAAATGCAGGTCCTGCTCACGAGCTACGCAATATTTACGACCAGGATGATCATCAAACCGAGCAAGCAATTCAACGAATTACCGCGAAATTCGAGGAAAGCGGTTGAGTTGCTACGACGCCGAAATGCGCGGACAAGTGAAAATATTGTCATTGACATAAGGAGTCAGCCCTTCTTGATGAATTTTGATACAAGAGCTCCAAATTTCCAAGCCCGTGATTGGACTCATTCAAATTTTAGCGAAAAAGTCATTTCCAGTGAAAGAGTTTTGGTTAAACGGCTTCGTGAATAAACAGAATTTCCATAACTGGGAAGAATAATCCAAGGCAGTTTCAAGAGTCTTCAATGTATCTGGAGAAACTAAGTGTCTGGAATGGATTTTAAGATATACATCTTCCGAAATAAGAATGGCCATGACTGTAAATGGCGAACAGTATCGGGGTATGATAAGTTGGAGCAACGTCTCTTATATCGGCCCTTACAGTGAAGTTGTTGTCAGAAAAGTTGACAGAACTCGTCTCAAGAAGAGGGTTCGTGGAATGACCGCCAAGATCAACACCTTGGATTTTTTTTTTATAGGACTACGTTATCACTGGTTTATGGCAACAAATAAACAACAATTTCCCAACGGGAGAACAACATCATTTAAACCAGATCTAAACCAGAGATCAAGCTCAACTTATGCAACGAAATCGAACCCCTTGGATCGAGTTCTCTAAACCAAACGAAAATGGTGACCACGACAACGTTTTAAGTGGTTTATACCGAGAGTCGAATTTTAAGTCATTTTATTGAAGGCTGTATCGCGTCAGAGAAGAGATTAATTGTATCCCCATAAAAATGAGTCTAAAGAAGTAAAATCTCACAATCGATCCAGCCAAATAATAGATCTAAGACGGGAGATAAATTGCTCACCGAAGTCATTTCTCAATTGATCTAAGACTAAAATCGGTTCAGGCATTTTGGGGGGAAAACAGTTCGACATCATTGAAAGTAAGTGGGTTTCATTGATTGAAATATTGTTCTCACAGTCGCATAAACCGCACCAAAAAGATTCTGTATGGCCGTAGGTTACAATATCTTGAAATCAGTAGAAAATTTGATCACTATGGTTTGAAGCTTAGTAGGTCGATTGGGACGACTGCAAAATGGGTGAAGTGAGGGACGAAACATTTTTCATCGAGCATGAATTTTAATAACAAAAGTCAAAAATTTGTAAGCAGTGTTCGAGTATGAGTCTTTTCATAATAAAATGGCTATGCGAACTGAGTACGTCTGATTTTGACTCACGTCACATGTGGTGCGTGACCTGTCAGAAATAGAACATTGAAAAACGAAACAGCAAAAGAATCACATTTTGAAACATAGAACAGTTTGACACCTGTCCGAAATTGATGCCTTGATTTATTATCGAAATACGCATTACAGAAAAAAATCTACGAGGAGATGAATGTATGAATACACAAACAGACATCTGTCGAAAAAGGCAGAAGTTCGGAGACCTCGGGACGCGAAAAATGTAAAAAAATTTTAACTAGAAAAATCACCGATCACATCGAGTTACATGTAACCTATGTTACGGCTGATAGGAAAGTAAATGACTTTGACCAGCAATGGCCAAATACATGTTTACTAGTATGTTTCAGACATGTTTATCAATTAGACTAATGCAACTAATGTAAGAGTAAGATCAAACAAAAAAATATGGAGCATGCCCGTGTCACAAAAAAAAAAAAAGCAGGCCGAAAAACAATTGGTGCAAAATGCAAAAACACCAGCATTTGATTGGCCTCAGCGATGAAGTAATCCCAAACCGGGAAGCCTGCCGCTACTTTCTGAGGTCAAACCGGCGGACCCCACAAGCGGACCAGTAGGAATGCAGTTAAGTGGGAAGGTTATGGTCCTACACTTCTGACCATAACAACGCCGGAAAAAGGAAAAGAAGAAGAAGACTAATGCAACTCGGGATCTTGTACATTTCCCGTACCTTTTTAACAAACCTACATATATAAGTTGGCGAAGAAAGTTTCAAGGAATATGACAAAGCCCTGAAAATCTGTTTGGAAAAATATAGCCAAATGTCATCGTAGATAGTCGAAACTCAATACAAAACGAACTGGTTCCAACTGGTCATTGTATCAACTTTTATCACTTTTGACAACAGTTGTAGTCTTTTATCACGTGCTGCATAGGTATGACCATTCATGCTTACATTTTTTTATTACGAAAACTAATCCAGTGTTGCAGGAGATTCAACATGTCTCCCCCTAGAACCGTGTATCAGTACCAACCACCTAGCACATATTCCTATGTCTATCCGCCCTCCGTCCCTCGTAATGGCATTTAATTATGTTGTGTACACGCCCGAGTGCAAGAGTTTACGATCAATTTATCGCTCGTAATGACGATAACCGCTCCAACAAATATTTACCTAAACCGTGTATTGTATCATGTGGGTGACTGGCTTACCCAAATTAGCAGATTCTCATTTTCTGTTCTCGAGATATGTGAGACTGAGACAATTTTACAACTTAGCAGTAGCTTTTCGTTGTAAAAGAGAATCTGTAAATTCAAACATTTTGCAAATCTTATCATGTATTCGCTGTGTAATTGTTTGTCAAACAAAATTAGTCCGGAGTCGATATCATTATCTGTTCTCGAGATACGCGAAACGAAAAAGATTTTAAAACCACTAAAAAATGTTACTTTTCAATGAAAAAAGCTCACGAACACACCAACGTCTCTAAGACAGCAAAAATGCCAAATTTTTTAATCCAAAAAATTGTACCTTTTACAAAAAATTCAAAATGAGGAGTGGTAGTGTTTCTAATTTTACCTTACCCTTGACTTGAAGCCGTAAGTGGCAATGACCGTACATTCTGACGGTGGTCATGGGGTGCGGTTAGAAAAATTGTAAAAGTGGCTTAGAAGGTTAGCAAACACAAAAGAATTCGCCCCGCCGATGCCCTTTCAAGCTTAAGCTGAGGAAAACAACCTTTTTCCATCGCACTTGAGAACAAAACAAAAAAAATGTCTAGCTAGGTTTACCAAGGCACCATTTTCCTATTACTCGTCATTCCAAAGCCTTCGCTCTCTAACAAGCTCTCAGCCAGCTTTCCATGGAACTTCGCCGCGCAATCAAACGCTCTTTCAGATTAAGTACTTTCTGGACAATAGGTTTTCGGGCCAAAACCCAATTACTCGGTTACAATAAATTGTAGAAACTTTGTGCGGTGACAAGCCCTAGGGCTTCTTGCCTTCAAACTACACGAGCATTTTAAGGACATTCTCTGTGCGTTTTTTGTTTTTAGTTTTTTCCACTAAAGTTGCTGGCTGGTTGTTTTTCTTCCTCTAATTAGTGATTTTTTTCCGTTTGATTGCCAGGGTGACTAGCAGTAGTAATTGTAATGGCGAAAGTCCACGGGTGAAGAAAGACCAGAGGGTGTAGAGGTGCACCAATAATTTACAGTACTTCTCAAACTCAAACTGTACTTTACAAGTTGAATTGCGCTACGCGCTGGTGTACCGCCTTTAGCTTCGTGGATTTCCTTTGTTTTTATTTACCTTCGTTCGTCGCCCCCTCGAGCACGACGAAGTAAGCAATTGGAAAAGGAAGAAAAAAAAAACACACACACACACAGCCATGGTAAGGGAAGGAAGAAACGAAAACGAGAAAAAGTAAGTTTTGACGTTAATAAAGTTCTCGTGTTGATTTCTTTCAGAGCTGGTAGAGTTACCAGAAGTACCAGAAAAACCCGCCGCCCGCCACCGAAACCACTTAACCCGAATCTTTGGCAATTCATCCATATCATGGCCACAGACGCTTTTGCTACTGCCAATAGTTTCCCATACTGTTCCGCATCGTCGTTGTTGTTTTTGTTGTTGATGCGGTAGTTAGTATTCGTAGTAGTGGTCCTTTTTGTGAACAAGTGCTGCACACAACTACCGGCTAATAAATAAAAATTGAGTTTCTCCCGTTTCGGGTAGAGGAGTGAAACGGAACGTAACGGCTCAAGGCGGAGACAGACGTAGCTGTTCGGTATAAGCATAAGGTGGAGTCCTGTTCAAGTCAAAGTATTTTTTCCTGAACCGTTTAAGTGCTTTTGTGGCGAATAACGACTTTATTCTTTGCGCGCGGTTGACGGTCGGGCGTTGCAACAACAGAGCGCACCACATAGGGAGCGCATAGCGTAGCGTAGCAGCAAAAGTTGTTAAAAGTGTAATTAGTCCAATTATTGTGTGTTTTGGACCTTTTTTTTCTACTTTTTTCCTGGTTATGCTTTGTTTTTTTCGTCCTTCCTTCTAGTGGTTACTCGGTTCATGTTGTTGTTGCCTATACGCTGTACACTGATGGCTTGTAAACTATCCCGAGTCAGGGGTATACGTACTCTGAACGATTGCTTGCATAATTCGTTTGCAACAAGCCTGGCCGACACGCAACATGGCTTGAACATGGCTACTGTTTGCTTCGGGGTGGCGTTCTGATGCACAGGTGGCCGCGCGTTCGTATGCGTGCAGCATGACACAAGGCGGCCATTGAGTTGATTCTGCAAATCAATTGCAAGGAAATAATTCAATTACTAACTCGAGTGCAGCCATCCACTAATTATTACTTCGAGTTGCTCGAATTGCTGTGCTGATTGAGTCATATATTCGGGGACGAGCGTGTCCCAAACATGCTGCGGGGCGGGATGGCGTTGTAATGTCATGTCTTACATTTCCTTCTTCGAGTTTTGGGTGGCAATTTAAATCGAATGCAGATGGAGAAATGCAGAGTTGCACACACATAGTCTGTGTGTCATCTTGTTTGTTGTCGCCTTCTTGGTGGCATGACGGATATTACAATCTGTCAGTTAGGTGTTGTCGTTTGTCGCTGGTGATGGTGCTCGCCTGCTTGTTTGTTTTCTCGGTTTTTTTTTCTTTGCCGTGTGGTCGTAACGTCGTACATACATAGTTGCTGGTTAAGGACCGAGTTGTGTGGGCTTGTGCCAAACGGCAGCCACCTACGTAGTTGGAATTATATGTGCAATAAAATTCGGAACTGACGCCAAGTCGATAGATGTTGGTTCGTAGTGTGCTGGGTAGATGGGATTGGAAGGAAACGAAATTGTCGGGAGGGTCTGAGGCATATCTCAAAATTGAACAGGACCAGCTGTGGTGATTGATGTATAGGGTTGTTGTGCGTCTCCTTTCTGACGTATCGACTGCCAGGGCAGACAGCATATGAGGCAGGCTCTAATGAAGCATCATTTAAATTTCAGACAGTGTTAAATCGGTTGAGTATTTAGGCCTGGTAAGGACATTTAGAACACTGTCATTGTTGGAGTGAAGACACTGGAGAAGGTGCGCCCTTATCATTAGCATAAAGTCATTTAAAAAATAAAGTAATTTAGTTTCATTGTCGAAAACCGATTCGATGTAACTCAATGCTTACAAAAGACACAGCCAGCCACCCACTCAGTGATGCATTGCAATTTACACCTAACTCTGTCACCGTCGACACATCACATCCACCGCCTCCACCGCCTCCACCGCCTCCACCGCCTCCACCGCCACCACCATCGTCAACCATCGCCATTACCATTGTGGCTGTTCCTGCAATCAAGTATGCAAATATGCAGATGCAGCTAACATCCGCTGGGACAAAAATACTGACACAACCCACCACACCATCCGCCCAGCCACTCCATATGTCACACGTTCTGTCTTCCAGAACCGCTGCATCACTGCGTAGGTGCATAATGTTGCTCCAACACGAAAGTGAACAAAACAAAATAAAACAACCGATGGAGGTGGAAATAAAAAAAAAATCTTTTTTGCATAACAAAATCATCAATGTGTACATATAAATGGAGGAGGATTGTCCGCACGCTAGCAGCCTCTCCTGCCGCTATCGCTACTCCGTATTCGTATGTGTCAACGAGGAAATTGCCCAGACGACGACGATGACGACGTCGACAGTGAAACAGGCTGACGAGAAATGCAGATCGGAGTGAGGATGGCAACGAGTACGAGGTTGTGTTGGTTGGGGACACGTTCCTCGTGTGGGTACGAATTTCACTTTCAGCGATGCAAAGCCAAAGGAGAGAAGTAACCATGTACTCGTATGTATAGTAAAAATAAAAAGGAAGAATGAAAGGAAGAAAATTCCTGAACACACTGGGACAAGGGAAGAAAAATTAGCGGGTGAGTGAACGCCTGCTGGTTGAGCAAGCACTGAGTGTTTGCTTAAAGAAATTGGAGTTACCCGCTCGACACACACATACGCCAGCATCACTGCATAAGTACAGGGGATACCTTTTGTTTGGGTCCTCCGCCGATTACCGGTGGGGTAGACATACTCGTATCAAGTCTATGCATCCATTGCTGTGTGTATGTGCGATTCAATAACAATTTCGTTGCCCGAAGGGTATTTAAAAATTCTCCAATAGGAAAACGTAAACGAAAAGGAAAGGAAAAGGAGTGCGGATATTCTTCGCGTACAAAAGCAACTCCCACACTCGCTGCCGCATTAGCCAAAGCCTGCTTTCGACAATAACATGTAAGCTGTTGTGTGCGAAATTAAATTTGGAAAAGAAAATATGAAAAATGAAGAGCAGAAGCAGCAACAGTGGCTGTCGCAGTCAGGACAAGAGAAAGGAAATTGAAATGTTTGAGATTGAGGGGCGACCCGCCAGGCGGACGAAGACTGTTTTCCTTCCAAAGATAAATACAGACGATTTTGGTTTAAATTATTAATTTTTTTTTCTCTTCACATACTTACACAGATATGGGTACATGTGGGCTAGTCTACTCCCGGAATAGGACGGGAGTGAAAGCAAATTTGCTTTTTCAAATGCATTCTGTCAACATTGGCTGTCGTTGTTTGTCGAATGACTTAGACGGGTTTTGGGCTCTAAGATTGATCAGTTGAGCGAGGGGTTAAATGGGTTTCAATGTTTTTAAAGGCTAAGGCTATTCCTGGTCAGTGGTTGATTTGGATAGATGGCATTCGTTTTTTGAACAGTCTTAGAGCAAGAGGGGTTCCAAAACCCAATTTCTCTGAAAATAAATGACTTCGTTATAATGACTCTCCAACCGAAAGGGACATCGAAGCTTAAAGGTTGTATGCTGGTTTCTGACGGTTATCACACGGGTTTTTTAATCCGGTAAAAGCCAAGTAATCGAAATTATATTTTGCGGCCCTTTTCGGGGTACCACATGTCTGGAAGCTGCAAGCTTGGTGAAATTCGCCGTCCCCTAGATATCTTTTACTTATAGGAAGGAATGAATCATACACTACATGGATGAACAGCTTCGACATTGGACATTTACGGCCGGTAACGCCATTTACCAAGGCAATGATTAAAAATCAAAAATTTGTTCATATAGCCAGCACCTATAGCACTATTCAGCAACAGGTGTCATTTTACATTTCGCGCCATCCTTGAACTGTTAAAATTTGACTATCATTGCAACCACTTTTGGTACGATAATACTAGAAGGTTGTTAATTATCAATAGATACCTGCTCACGCAATGGGCTGAAATAGTTAAAACTCATCCTCAAATGGGTGAAAAATTCGAAAAAGTTTCATAAAATTGGTAGTGCTTCTGTTCATCATCAAGTGCCTTCTCGCACAGCTTTAGTAAAATTAATCGATAAATTTGAATATATTGGAGAGGTTAGGAAGATTCCAATTCGTATTCGTCCGCAAGGTCAGCTGAAAATATAGCTGCCATAGATGAGAGTGACTAAAAAGTCAAATGTAGCTGGAAATGAGTGAACACGATCGTGATTTTTTATACAAATATTTCTGCCGCTTCCGAAAATCAAAAAAAAAAACATTACGGGCGATATAACGAGTGAGTTTTCGGCTGGCGATGTCATTGGGCCGTATGTTTTTTAGAAAATGATCACGGAGGACGTAATGCAGAATTGCATCAAAAGAAATACTATTTTTAGGAAGAGCCGAGGCAGATATTATTTATTTTATCACTAACTCCAGAGCTCTTCCCAAAAAGTAAATAAAAATGTTGTCACTTTTCGTAAAAATGTTGCTCCTTTCCATTGATCTAAAATGACATCTCTTGTTGGATAACCCCTTAGTCCCGTAACACTCACATGTAACCAGAATAAATAAACACAACTTCTTCCAATTCCCTATATAAACCCTAACCGAAACTGATCAAGCAATCGAGATGGGCGCCGTAATCACCCGAAGTCTCAGGCAGCCTTCCAATCGGTTAACAATAACTAACTAAATACACGGAAGCAACTTTACAAGGACCCAACGTCCACCGAGCATGCAATAGAAAAACTAAAAAAAAAATTCGAGTAGACAACGATCACAACGATCATTCCGGCTGGCTGGCTTTTAGTAAAACGGAAGAAGGAGGAACAACCATTGGTGCACAAACCTACGATGACCAATAATATGCCATCGACCCGAGGCAATTAATTTTCCCAATAAGCAATTCTGGCTGACGCATTACCATTTGTGGACTATGTCCAATGGTCGCTTCATCGACGCTCGTACGTAGCGAGCATTCCATTCTACCAGCCGCCACCGATGATGATAAGAACAATTTTTACGTCCAGCATCATTCTCAACGACAACGTACGGGAATGGTGCATCTGTAGTGTATGGTCATGGTATGGGATGATCTCTTGGCCGCTGCTTGTTTCATTCTTCTGGCGGCTTTGTAAATAGATAAACGGCACGAAGCCATCACGATTTCGCTTCATATGTACAAGGTATGTCCGTAGTACCTTCTACGAGTGTGCAGGGACGTCTGTGGCTATAGAAATTACTTCCTTAATTAAAGACCCCTCTGGACATTCTATGTCCTCTTCATCATCATGACCATGACCATGGGTAGGTATGGTCGGAACACGCACCACATGCGCGATATCCAGCCGAAGCATCCAAAGTATCCAAAGAGCTTGTGCTTGACCACGACCGATACTGATGCTAGTACCGGTACCGAACCTTATGGCAATTGTCCGTAATGTATTTATGCGATCATCCTTTGAGCTGAGGATGGGGTTAATGTTGTTGTCCAGAAACAGACAAGTGGAATGTTGTTCGCTAACACTTGGCGACCGATGCATCCGTCCGTCCGTTCGTTCTCTTGCAGGTCGTTTTAATGGACTTGTAATCATGCTCATGTATGTGTGATCGTGAAAGTTGCTACACTAAAGGATTAGACTAGGATTCCAGGAAAAAAAAAAAATATTTTACGCGTACATCACGAATGCGATAAGCAAATCGACGACATTGCCTCGTTGCTTGTTGTTCCCGTTGTGTGCGTGTAACAACAGCCAACTTGGAGGCGAAGAAAAGAACGAGAGGCAAAGGCGCATGTGATTAAATGCGGTTTATAACCCCGGGTGACGCTGAGTGGTTTGCTCTCTGCTACACTCGCGGTTGTGGTTAAAACGACGGCTCTGCGAAGGAAGGACTAGCGCTTGGTGAATTCGTGTGATTGACCGGAGACACCTTTAACCTTGATGCAGTTTTTTCTCGTGTCCGACAGAGAATCAGCAGAAAATCAGTAGAAAATCCTAGACTTAGTGGCTACTGATTCCATCTAATCCGATTCGTAGTTTTTCTTCTTTTTTTTTATTCCCCTGCCTGCCCACTCTAATTGAATTACAACTGTGAGTATCTCGCTGTGTTTCTTTCTCTTCATCGCATCATGCAACTTGCGTGCTGTGTCAGATTTCTTACTTGCAATCGTAGCAATAATCCGTGTTCTACCCCGGCCAAGGAGTAACTTTCATTTCACCTGTCAACCGTGCAACGACGTAAATTGAGAGACAAAATAGGTAAATCAGGTGGAAATGGCACAAAAGTATCTACCAACGAGCTGGGAAGCAAGATAGAGGCGTATTTGCACAAATAAATTATCAACTTGTACTGCAGACAGTGCACACTACTACAGCAAAACTATAATACAAAAAACTTTTCCCATTTGCCTTCCTGGCGATCCTTTCCTCAATCTTTTTTCATCCACCTCTCGTGCCATAGAACGAAAAATGCTTTATCCTTGTTCGTGTTGTATAAATTATTCGAGTTGAACGCAGAATTTTACGTTTTATCGAATTACCTGACGGCGTTTTTGACGCTCTAAGCGATATCTTTACCGCGTAATAATTTCCAGCAGCCAAGTAGAGTCGAGCAATTGAAATGGGAAAGAGGTTCTTGGGTGGAGGTGTAGGGAAGATGCTATAGTAGGAATTGCTTCTTGCAAGATATACATTCTGATTTTTCTTAGAACTCGAAATAGAATGTTATGGATGTACGAGAATCCATTACAAATCAATAAAATAAATTCTTGGGTGTGATTGCTCTACCCCCACTACCGGCTTCCCATTTGGTGCCCTTGAAGAATAGAGACGTTAAAATGTGAAGATATGTAAAACTGTTCAATTCGAAGAGTGGTGGATCGTATCAAGCCACCTGTAATCTCTTTGATGGCTGGCAGTAGATTAACAATGTGCAGATACATGTTTACAAGCGTGTTTCAGACATGTTTCCAGCCATGTTTCAGGCATCTTAAGCACCATGTATGACACATGTTTATCAACAAAGGCAAATGAATATATGTATGTCTTTATACACATTTCTGTATTTATTTATTCATTAGGGGGGTGGTAGAGGTGCAATGGTAATCATCACATCATCATGGTTCAGCGGAAGGTCTGTAGTTCAAGTCGGACCATAGTCAAGAACAATTTCTATACGGAAAAAAAAACTGTGCAACATCAGTTGTAAATGAGAGATGATCAAAAAATGATGACGAAGGCATAACACTCGCAGTTTAAGATCACTTCAAAATTCATACTCTGCATGTGCATTTCCAATATGAAAAAAATTACTGTAAAACTACAATCAACGCGACAAATTCAGTCGAATCTCTCGAATCTCAAGACAACCACCTCCGGAGAGTAGTGAAGGAACATCTTCGACACAAACCATCTGCACCCCGTCCAGGTTGTGTGACAAACATCATAAGAGCGTAAAGGGCAAGTCACATAGAATCCGCGCTTGCGTGCTTCCGCTGACAGCAAAGTAGAATACACACATTCTTATGGGAGGTGGCACATAGCCGACGGAAGCACGCGCTTCGATAGACAAAGTAGAGCTACTTTCTACTTTTTGATGCGCTGACAGTTCATACATTCACATATCGGAGCTCACACATTTACAATTTGTTCACATATAGACAAATTGAGAGTAAGCACGTTCATTGGTGGATGCTTTGAGAGAATGTTTAGGAACTCTCTCGCAGTGAGAGAAATTTCAAATTCGGTTGACATTTAAGTATTATTCTGTTTGGTGTCACATGCGAGGTATGTTTTGTTGGTGCAAAGTGAAAGAAATGTTTGAAGAAAAATTGATTGAAACAATTAAAGACCATCCGTGTCTTTATGACAAAAGTTTAAAGTGCTACAGAAATTAATCCCATTATTATCTTGTACATTTCAAATGCTTGCGACAATATTAATATAGATATTATTACTGAAATAAAATCGTCCATATTTTTTAAGTATTATTTAACAAGTAAAGAATATTTTCTAATTGAACGCACAACACCAATTAATAAATGTCATTGAATGATTTGACATTCAATTTTGACAGATCAACGCACGCACGGATTCTATGTGCCTATGCATGCCTGCAATGCGTTGGCAGTCAATTGAAATTAACGGACGCACGCAAGCAGGATTCTATGTGACTTGCCCTTAACACTTGAATAAAAAAGAATAAAAAAAATGTCCAAGAATAGAATAAGCTCATCTTGATCAGTGTATTATTCTAATCCGAAAAAGTAAGTTCATGCGTGCAACTGATCTACCCGAACTGCAAGCTTTTTTTCTTCATTTTCAAGGTAATTGAGGCAAGCCTTACTAGGTCGTTATTATGTCCTGGAGATATGTGAATCAAAAAAATGCTCACGAACATACCCTACTCATACGTTACATACGTGTAGTTGGTCTGCAAAAACCATACATGATTCTGATGTACCCTGAAACGAGGGTCTATGTGTATATCATTTCATTTCAAAAAACCAAAACCATTAAAATAAAATGGGAAGAAAGGACTTCTCAGGATGAGTATCGTTTGTGTCAGTGAAACAAAATTTAAAATAAGAATGCTCATTATGGCATCCTGAGTAGTGGAAATATCAAATTCCCATCACTATATCCATTAAAATGCAATACTATCAAGCAAGAATGCGGACGGTTTATGTCCACGGTTAAAGCATAACTATACTTAAGAAGCTCTGAAAGTTGTGAGACACATATACCCAACTTTTTTTTTTGGATTTTGGTACCGCATTCCTTTCCAACTACGCTAAGTGCAGCTGAAATTATTAGGTCTAAATACCCGCTAACTTTCTGTCTTTTGTGCAGGTCGTGAAATAAGCTCTGAAAGCTGTGTGGCGATGTCGAAACACCGCAACTACGGGGCGTATACGAAACCTACTCCCTTACTGATCGAGTGAGCCAGGTTTCCTTAAGCAAACCACCTAAAGTGCAACTGAAACGATAAGGTCCAAATACACGCCAACTTTCTGTCTTCTGTGTAAGTCGGGAAATAAGCTCTGAAAACTGTGAGGCGGTGTCGAAAAATCGCACTACGAGGCGTATACGTAACATTTTTAGGATTTTGGTACCTCCTCCCTTACTGAGCTGGTGGACCAGGTTTCCCAAGGCTAATTACGTAAAATGCAACTGAAACGATAAGGTCCAAATACACGCCAACTTTCTGTCTTCTGTGTAATTTGGGAAATAAGCTCTGAAAGGTGTGAGGCGGTGTCGAAAAATCGCACTATGGGGCGTGTACGTAACATTTTTAGGATTTTGGTACCTCCTCCCTTACTGAGCGTGAGGACCAGGTTCCCCAAGGCTAACCAGGTAAAATCCAACTGAAAGGAATAGGTCCAAATACACGCCAATTTTCCCTCTTCTGTGTAAGTTGGGAAATAAGCTCTGAAAGGTGTGAGGCGGTGTCGAAAAAACGCACTAAGGGGCGTATCTGCAACATTTTATAATTTTGGTACCTCTTCCTTCACTGTAAGGGAATTAAATGAAATGGATGAAAAATGAAAACGGTTCATGTCCTTGTTTATCCAATCCGTGGTTCTGAAACTAAATTTCAGTAAAATGAAATTTTTAAATTAGTTTTCGCTCAATTTTTTTTATTTTATTGTATTGTATGGATCTCGCCATTATAAACGGAGCATAACCCTATGCAAATGTTTTCTACAGCAGATCTTGAAAGACCCCTATTACATATACCAAGGTATTTTTTTTAGGAGTTTTCGAATATACCGGGTAATAACTCGGTAATTTCTTGACGAATATTCGTTTTCAAAGTGTCAAGAAAACACTAAGGATGCACAGTTCCAAATTACAGTTTGGCTTACCGTATGTAATTGAAACAAGGTTGATACATCCATACCACGAATTGGATAGTCCTGTATATATAAAAAAATCAATTTTTGGATACTTTCCGACATCAACGCCTATGTATACATCCTAGTCATCTCTATTCCCCTATTCCCCTGATTTGATCTGCACATTCATTCACGTATGTATTACTTTACTCCATTGTCCTTCTAGGATATAGAATATGTACAAACTCGGCACTATACCACATTCATTGTGAAAATGCCCAAGAGGGCTTTTCAAAGATGAAAAACTTACCGAAACGCCACAAGCACAGAAAAGGATACAAAACAGGACCTCGCGTTAAACATAACGCATTCCAAGGTCTTCAACAGCCTTGCCTCTCATCTTATCGCGAGGCAAATAAATAAATTTATTTAGCATTTCCACAAAGATGCCGGATTAAGACGTCAGTTTTCCCAAAGTAGCCTTTTGTTGCATTTTGAATTGTCTTTAGTGTTCCATCCCTAAGACGGCAAGCGATGAAGACTTTCACCGTCTAAAATCCTCATTGGCACTTGGGAAATACTCACATTTATCGTGTGGTTTGTCTTTCTCGTTTCTTTCCTGCTACCCATTTGCCTCGTTCTTCTTCATATTGCTCATGTGGGCTTGGTTCACAACGCCTTTGTTCTCGGTGGTCGAGAATGGGGCTGTTATCATTGCATATTGATAATCGCAATAACTAAAAAAGAGCTATGCTCTCATCCTCCCACATTTATGGACTACGGATAGCTGGGAGCCGAAATATTTCACAAAGGAATAGAAAATTCGAGGCATTTACTGCTCACGTGTGGTGTGTTCCAATTAAGGTACAACACGGAGATGAAATAAACTCGAAACTTAAGTGGGAATGACCCAGATGTACTGGATCGAGATGGAGGTCAACGGGATGCTCGAAAACGAAAACACCATCGCTGCGAGGATTATAGAAACAAATAAAAAACTAGAACTAAATCCCCATCCCAACCGCTATACACGGTAGCTGAAAATAATTACTGCATTCACAAGTGGCCGTGGAACACCAGCCCAAATCCCCGGGGTAGGATAGGACCAGCGATAGTAATAGGTACGGCGAGTGTGTGGGAATAAAGGTATAAATCACCTGGCCAGGATCCACATTACTTTCGGTCTGCTTCAAGTCATATAAACTAAATGCAGGCGGTTTTTAAATTATTAGCGTCGTTACGGTTTGCTAATTTTCCACTCGCCTCTCTTTCTATCTTCCTGTTTTGCATCATTACGACCTCATGCAACGGTGTAGTGTTGAAGTTCAAAGCCAGAAGAAAAAAAAACAAAAAAAGGGCGAGAAAGACTTGTCAATTTGTATTTCCTGTGAGATGTTGCTTTGGGATTCATCCACGCCGTCATCATCGACATCATGTTGCTGAATCTTCAACATCTTCGGAGGTTAATTGGAAATAAATATAAACGTTGCGGCGACTCCCACAAGTAAATACAGACGACCAGAACCCCGAGTGGAAGACCAAGACGTCGAACCGTTGAACTTCAAAAGACCGCATTGTGGACCGCCTAATTGGGATCAATTAAGGCGCACATACTCGTAGACGTAGAAAAAGATTTGCATTTTTCGAATCCACATGCATGAGATGAATGGATGGCTGGTGAGATGGATGGATAGATGAATGCGATGACCAGGCGTACAATAGCTTTTACCAAGTCCGAAACCTTGTACGGTTCGCCGCAGTGAACTCGAACGTTCGATTCTGGAAATCTTTCATTTTCGTTGCACAACAAACCGGTCGGTTAATTTGTTTAATCAATGTGGGGATTATTGTCAGCAACAACAACGATGAACGGGAGATAATAAATGGGAATCGAGTCTTATGCGAGCCAATGGGTAGACGATGCATGGACCATGGTTGCCACTGACCTCGATGAACCTTTGGATGTACTTTTTTTCTTTCTGTCCGATTCTCATGGTCTGAAGGTTAATAGTACGGGTGAGTGTTGTCGTTAAAGTTGTTGGTGTAGTTATGGCATTTCGGGGACCGTTTTTTCCGGTGTTCAATTGTGCGTTTTACGACGGGCATACATAGAGTCTGGCCGGCGAGTGCTTTATCGAAATCGTTTTGGTTTTTTTCTTTGTAGACACTCGGTCGACTGATTTGCAATGCAAAAAGTCTGAGAATTTTGGTAGTGGATATCGGGAATTGACCTTCTAGGAGATGGATGGTTCGATGGTTAGAAAGTACCCGCAGGTTGTGGGAGTTTAAGTCTTCTCATTTGTAAGACGGACTGAAAAGTAAGGCAATGGATTTTGACTGCAATAGCAATGTTCAATCTGCGGTGGGGGATATCCATTCTTTATTCTAAAAAAAAATGTATATAAATGAAAGCTTAGATCTGGAAAAAAAATACCCTTAATAGACCAGAGGACACATTCTTCACCACGCCATGAACGTCATGGACCCATAAGACCTTATATTAGTTCCTCTGATCCTCTTCTTAATGTTGTTAAAATGTAAAATGATCCCAATTCTAGTTGGTTTTACCATGCAATATGTCTAACATGAATGTTAGCATGTCATCCAACAAGAGGTGTCATTTTTAATCCATAGAGGCCATAAGGCCATAAGTATAAAATTGTTTGTGAAAATAACTGCATATTTGGCGCTTTCCCATTTTTCAGCGATCACGGAAATGAGTCTTTTTATGGGAAAGAAGCCTTAGTGTGGAGGCGCTTGAATTACCCAATTCGGTAATTTTTTCTGAAAATTCGAAGATCGAGAATTTGCAAAAATAAAAAGCATATTTGGCTTCTCAATTATTCGGCGATCACGATAACGAGCTCTAGTTAGGGAGATATCCGCGCTGGAAGTACTTAGTTCGAGCATTTTTTCCGAAAATTGGAAGATCGAGAATTTGTGAAAACAAGTGCATATTTGGCTTTGCCATTCTTTGGCGATCCCGATGAAGAGCTCTTTTATGAAGAAATATCCTTGGTTTAGGTGATATCAGCGTTGGAAGTACTAAGTTCGGTGTTTCCAAAAATTCGAAGATCGCGATATTCCGAAAACAAGATAAGGTTTGGCTTCCCCATTTCCCAGCGATCCATAACTTTTGTGAAAAAATAGCCTAAGTGCGGGAGATATCGGAGCTTGAAGTATTCAATTTGGTCATTTTTTCCGAAAATTCGAAGATCGAGAATTTTTGAAAACAAGAGCATACATATGTATTTGGCTTTCCCATTCTCCGGCGATTCAAGTAAGGAGCTCTTTTATGTAGAAATGGCCTTATTTCCGGAGATACCCGCGGTTGAAGGTCTTAGTACATGCATTTTTTCCGAAAATTCGAAGTTCGAGAATTTGCAAAAACAAGTTCATATTTGGCTTCTTCATTCTCCGAAGATCCCGATGAAGACCTCTCAATGGAGAAATAGCATTAATTCAGGACATATTAGTGTTTTCGGTATTTTTCCAAAAATTCGAAGATGGAGATATTCCGAAAACAAGAGAAGGTTTGGCTTCCCCATTTTCCGGCAATCCATAACAAGCAATAGCCATAGTGCGAGAGATATCGGCGCTTGAACTACTCAGATTGAGAAAATTTTACAAACACAAGAATGTCATTAGCTTAACAATGGCGTAACATTCAATATGACCCCTCTTGTTGGATGGCTTTTTATAAGTAAAAGTTTGTTGACAAAGGTATGGTACTCGACGTATGACCCCAACTGAAAAAAAATTCTACGCCTGGGAATCGGGTGGCTTCAGAGACCAGGTTTTGGGACCTAATTGTCTCGAAAAATAGAGAATTAGGCAACCTACCAGATCTATCCCTTCAAAAAATGTAAATGTGCACCGGTCCCCCACATTAAAGCCCCTAAGACACTTACATTTAAATAATCCCATTTTGAAAACACCAGTTGCTAAACTGTAACCCTGCGGCACTCAATAGGTTAAAAGCAACAGCGCCATACTTTACTCTTCCGCAATTCATTGCAATTTCCGTTCCTTACCAGCATAATCTCATAGCCAACACCGCCGCATTAAATCAAACCAACTTCTTGCAAAAGAGAGAGAAAAAAAAACGTAGAGAGCAACAATCCTTTAGTTATCCTTCTACAGGCAAATGATTTATCTCTCAAAGAAAATACAAGAAAAACGCTGGAAAACGGACGCTTCCTCGTTACCACTTAATATTTTACTTCCTTTTATGCAGCGGTTAGTGGTCTCCTGAATCAACTGCATTTATCCTCACATGCTCTAACAGAATAGATGCACAAACACATGCTGCCGGCTTGTGTGCAGTAGTGCCTGGAATTGTGTTAGGAACATGTCTTAATGACGATTCCTTTAGCAAATACTTCACTATTCTGCTTTTCAACAATCATCCACAAGAGCGTGGGTAAGCAAAAAAGATGGGATAGAAGAAAGCACTAAAAGTGCAACATACAGGACTTCCAGTGCACACAATAAAAATATAATAAATGCCACAAAGCGAGTTAAATAATACGAGAAAAGTCAGAGGAATAACGGGGGGACGGTTAGGAAAATACTACAATAAAAAGCCACAAAAGAGAACGAAAAACCAACAGGCATAGAAAAAGGCAAGACGACACGGGTAACACCACCTCCACCATCTGCACCGTCTCTATCATCGCAAGCAACATCACGAAAGGAATCCTCGCACTCGCACTCGTCGAGCAGCAAGAATATCCTCGAAAATCCGTTTGATAATGATGTATTGTGTACTCACCCGTCTACGTCTGTTGGTTTTTCGGTTTCTACGATTGCTGAGATGCACGAAAAGAATCGTTCTTCTCAAGTGCCACCAGTCGTCATTGAGTTGGGCGGGTTAAATCCTACCTACTTGTCCAAGACTTTTGAATTGTCTTAAAGACATCCGAGATGTGGTTTGCTCTTCTCTTGCACATGACCCGTGCACGGCAGATTGCCAGCGCAATCACTTTCTTCTTTGTGAGAGAATACTTTGCGAATCACCTCCATAGCGAAGGGGAGGCACACTTCCTTGTGGATTTTCTGAAAACACTTTGCGACTGAAATTACATTTTCTCCACAAAAGAATGAAGACGATTTCCCATATAAAACAAAGCCAAGTCCCTTAAGTAGAAAATGGATTTTCGCGCACGATTCCCTCGTAGCTGTCCATGACTCCAGGCACGACATTAGTCAACGCGCTTATCTGGAACTCAATAATTTTCGGCCATCATCGGAATTTGTATTCAAACATCAACGGGCGACAGAAACGAATCATAACACGACTTCTATAGAAACAGCCCGAGCCTATCAGTCATGCATCGACATCCGTCAAATGATCAAAATTGGCAGCCCAACAGCGAATGGAACAATGGAAATGGTACCTATGCGCGAGCACTTCGGTGGGAATTTGTTTATTAGCTACACACGATTGCGGTGAAGCCACTTGGGCGGGCATGTCGCACCGATCTGACATCAAAGATCTTATGTGGCGATATGCCTGTTAGTCGGACATCAGATTCAACTAATGCAGATAGTTTGTATGCATGGAGGTGTGTATCGCTCGTTAATATGCAATTTGGTTAGGGTGAGTAATGCTTAATGGGACGTTGGAACGTGATTTGCGGTTTACGTGCGGCGACAAACTAGGTGACGATAGTTTGCTCGTCTTGATTGACATCAGCATGATGGAATTTCAGGTCATTGAAATTGATCGACCACTACAAATGACTGATTAACAAAAGGAAAATCATCCATTCAACTACTTATTGCCATCACCATGGCAACCGACATCGTTTTCCTTAAACAAGGCCAAACAACCCGATAGACAAACATCAATCCACTCCCCATCACTTATTGTATGCATCCACCATCAAACACCAACGTCGGCATCAATCCTCGTCCTCGTAGCCATAGTCCTCTCTTCTAGTCATGCCCTCTGGGGAAGCTTGGGCAATATTTTATTAAATAATAAATGAAGGAAGCGTTTTCTCGCGCGTATACACAGAGATTGATTAAAATTCCATCAACCATCGAAGCGGACGGAGAGTCCTTTCAGCTTTCTCTATCGTCCGCGTTCGGATGCGCGTGTGTTTGTGTATGTGTGTGCACTTGAAGTTGCATGCATAGCACGTTCCCATGATGTCCTGTCGAATGCGCTAGTACTTTGCCAAAGACCTATCTCAACATCCCCCCGGGGAACGAGACGAGTAGAACCAAATTAATAAAAGCGATAATAATTTGTTGAGACAGCTTTTAAGCTCAAACGATTCCTGTGGGGATGGGGCGATTCTCTCGGTAAATGCACTTTCATTCAAATATATTTGGGGCCAGGATTGATATATGACTTACCTTCTGGACTGTCAATTTCATAGTACATTTATCCAGGATGCGAACGTCTTGATCCTAAAAATTTCCGACGTCTCTTGTCTCCCAAATACACTGGTATTCACAAAAATATTAGCCCCATACAAAAAAAAAAAATAGGAAAATAGCCAGGATATGGGAAAAAAGTCACTCGGTTGACATCAAGGATAAAACCGGTTTTCGACTTGTTTCTGTGAAGGCCAATAGTTCAAGGCTGGGCTGGAGAACACTGCTCCTTATGGTAAAGTTCAATTTTTTTTTTGTTTTTAGTTTCTATGAAATAATCATACAGAGTCCTTGTTTGATGATTTTTCTATTCTGCGAATGTTCCGACAAATGAGTTTTCATGTCTTTCCCTACATCTAGGCCATTGGGGACTCCCGAGTTTATACGAAGACCGGAATCCTCATATTATTTCCCCCCCAAAAAAAAACCATTATCCGCGGTAACAATAGAAGAATCTATGAAAGGACAAATTCAAAATAAGAAAAAAAGAATCAAAAATCAACAGAAAATCATCACACTCTGCATATCGCGTCGTGGACCATCGACAACAGGCGAAAAAATGTCCTTCCGTCGGCGGTCGTCTTGTCTCTTTTACACTTGAGCGAGCACACACTCAATTTCTTGTTTTCTATTCCTGGGTTTTTTTTTTTGTGCTTGTGTTATTTATTTTTCTTTCCCTTAATCATACACATACACCCGCATACCTACACACATGTAAGCCCATTCACGATTGTTCGGCTTTAATTTTGTTTTTATTTTTCAACACTCAACACATTTTTCGGATTTTCGTCCTAATTTTTTTACACTTCAGTGTTGAATCCTTCCTGCCACCATGTTTTTTTTTTCTTTTCTTCACATTCTATTTCGAATTGACTGCATTTAGTGTTTTTTTTTGTTCTTCTGTTTTCTAACCTCGCGCGAATTTTCCTATGAGTCCGAAATAAAATTCACAGAAATTGATTTTTCACTATTTGAGAATATCCTTTAGAGTATCCTCTCAAGGAAATGGAATTGGGAAAAAAAATTCTAAAGTGATTTCGGTTAAAAAACGTTAAGGATTGCAAAACTGACGGGCGAACACTGGTCGACTGAAAACTTTCATTGCAAATCCGTAAAGGATGCGAAAATTACCGTCGTTTTGCTTGCCACCGATTATATGAACATGTGTATTGGAGTGTGTGTGCGTGTTTGAGCATTTGCAAATATGTGTGAGCGAACATTGGGGGGATATTCTTTTTTTCTCTTCTCATTTCCTGGAGCAGTATACGAGACGCCATGAGCTGAAAGGAGACGAACATATCTGTGGGATATGCTGTTGCTAAAACATTTTCTTTTTTTCCCATTCATATTGCTTCCTTTCGAATATCCTTGTTTTATTTTATGCAGTCGGCAGTTAGTAGTTAGCAGTAAGGATTTGCTGGTTGAGCGGGAGAGCAATTGTGAGCGACGAGTTCGTTTGCAAGGAAACGAGGAGTTTCGAAAATTTCCCAGAAATCCCGGAAAAGCTCCACAGAAAGGGTGCCAATATGAATGGAGTTAAAGTCCTTTGACGTATGGGAGCTTTCGTATTGGATAGGGTAAGCCGCGCTATCCTGGCGTAAAAATTCCAATGCATCAAAGGGCAGCACTTCACTGAAGCGCCATGAAAAGCTTTGACACTCACAAGAAGGCAAGAAGAAGGAAGAGGTTAAAAAAAAAGAGAGCTGGGAAGCGCGCATGATTCTCTCTGGACCCCTGAAATTTGACGAAACTTCCCCTAAGAAAGCTGTAAAATTTCCCTGAGAGAATCAGCCCTGCAACATGTTCTCTATCTCTCTATTCCCCTTTGCAATTTTTCAGTTTAAATTACCCCGTCAATGAGATATGATGGTGCAAGTTCAAAGCTCCTACTTTAGGTGGCGCTTTAATTGCCCCGAAGGATATTTTGTCGCCTCTACGTTGGCCAACCCAACTCCCACTGTTGGAGCTCCGTGGGCTTGAAGGGAAATTTGCAGCTTTTACGCCTTGGGCCTGGAGTGCGTTTTATGGAGGAACTTTTGATGCTGTTGCAAGTGACAGAAGCCGAGCGTTCGATGAGTTCTTCACAGCATGCAATGATACTTGGTGTCGGGCTGGTTTCAGAGCATACAGGTACGGAATGGGGTGTTAATGGATGAGTGCCGCAGTGATGTGACCCATATGTCGGCCTAATGACTATCAATGTGAGCTCGTTAGTCCAGAAATGGCTAAATCTATGAAGAAAGACAAATATTCTGAATTATTGAAAAAAAAGGATATTCATGCAGCTTGAGAATGCTTTTCTTTATCTGTATTTGAAAGCCCTTTGCAGTTCATTTAATCCCAAGCACAAGTCGCCATGTAGACAAATGTGTTCTATGACTGTCGTTACCATGCCATTTACCTCGTCTTAAGTAGGCTTTTCATCAACAGATATGTGAAAAAAAAAAAAAAAAAACGATTGAAGACAGAGTACTCAGTCTGGCAAGAAAACAAAGACAGAAAAATCAAAAGTCAACCTTTCCCCACTCGAAGTCCCATTCTTTATACGGTCGTTCCGTTCTTGCTCCATCTTCAGTTGTGCGAATTCCATTGAAAACCGCCCACCCACGATCGTGCCCCCGTCCAACGGCCTCCATCCGCCAAGCGTTAAATCCAAATTGCACAATAAAACCAAATTAGGATGAAATAAATTTACTACTGCACGACGCAAAAATTATCCTTTCCACCCTCCTCGATGTATATATATATCCGTCTATCGTGCAATGCTTCTATAGTCCGCCCTGTTTCCCGATTCCCGCAATCTCTGGAGCTTGTTTCCTCGTGCTTTTTTCTTTTCTTTTTCTCGACGTTTTGGTTCGCGAACTAAAGTGAAGCATGAAACGCAGCAGTTTACAACGCAAGGACATGGGGTACGGCGCAAAGGACACGAATGAAAGGAAGGAAGAATTTTTATTGCAATGTTTGCTCACTCAACGTTTATGATGATCACTTTAAGCCATTTTTATGGCCGCACATGAGTTATTTAAGGAGCCTCTTGCGCCATACTCATACATACCACCGCTTCGCCAGTACCATCACCACCAAGAGATATGTGTTTTGTAGGAGACGGGCTCGATGGGACGGTAGGCAAGAGGATACTCAGTCGAGCAGAGTCAAGAACACATAAAAAACAAAGGAAAAAAAAAAACACGTTCCAAAGAAACATAAAGTAGTGTCGGGGGTGGGAGGAAGGAAAATTGTATCCTAGGTGAACAACGAGACACTTAGGAGCGCATCACCATGAATTTACACAGTAGCAAGCAGGCAACGATGTGACTTCGCAAGGATATTCCGAGCAACATCGCATCCTCTTCTGATCTATAGTGCTGAAAATATCAACAAGGATTCAGGCGCGAAAAGAAGGCGAAAAAAAAAAACAAACACTAGCAATTGCAGTGTGAAGAATATAATTAACAAGATTGTCGCCTACTGGAGAGTTAGGAGCGGGTTAGTCGGCAAAGACATTTACATATCCTCCATATTTTCCATACACTTCGCCTACATTCATCCGTAGCTGGAAGAGATTACTGCTACACGGGCGAAGGGGGTTATTATTAATGCGAACAGTAATGGTGGAGTGTTGGTACTTCTGGTGATATTCCAATGAATATCTGCATAAATCCTTTTCGAAATGGCTTAGGCAACAGGGGAGTCTGGTTTGAATCCTTGTTGCATTTACTTTTCTGTTTTTTTTTTTAATTTATGATTATTTTCTTTTTTTAGTGTCCTTTTTTCTTGGCGCATGGTGAGTATAATGATATCATGGGCAAGGATGGGTGCACTGCACTGGGCTGAATGTACATGTGGAGAAAAGTGTGTTGTAAATACAAAGGGATACTTGGAATGTACATAAACTGAGTATAAATGGGATTTTGTTCTTTGAATGTTTAGCTTCATCCGAACCACTACCACTCCGATGGTGGCAAAAACCATTTAGAATCAAGAAAAAAAGGTAAACATATACTGGTAGATGGGAAAGTGCATAAAACCATTCTCAGGGATAGCAGGCACCCCATCTGGCTTTAGGTTAGGAGAACGAATTCTCTCTGAAGTGGTTTTAGCAAAGATATCCAGTTCAAAGAAGATACCTTCCTTCCTGTTTGCCCCATAACAGGGTTTAGGATCTCCGCAACCCAACCCAAGCTTTCCATGGAAATTACATAATTTTTTTTTTGCAGCCTTGTCCTGTGAAGTTTATACGATTATGCAGTCGTGGGGTTGGATATTCTTCCTATAGCGGATGGGGAGAGACAGGTGGTATATGTTATTAAGTTGTTGGATGCAAGTGTGTGGAAGTTAAGAAAATAATTCCAAGTGGACATTAAAGGATTCAAAAGAGTTTTAATCTTTGATATTGGGGATGGTTGCATTCGAAATTATTTTACGGTTGTCTTCTTCTGTCTTATATAATTGGTTCTTTGTGCATAAAGTGCGATATCACACCATAAGGTCTTAAATCAATTGAGTAGGGAGAACCACCACTGAATATGTCGGAAAGCGAGGAAACACATTTGAGGTATTCCGATATAATCAGTACGCCATGGTCAGATTTCAGCACCCAATTGTCTAGCTCGTGCCATTCACCTTGAGTTCATAATAATCAACTCACTTGACGAGTGATGTGGTTTTAGTTTTCTGATGCGTACCAACATTTTTAGTTTCTGGCTGGGTTTGGGGGTATTTTATGAAATTTTGTTATAAAGAGTGTTTTTTTAAAGGTTTGCTTTTTAAATTGGCAGGTGAAACTTGATTTGTTATTAGCACGTTTTGTTATGGTTCGGTGTGCCAAACTTATCGTGCGCTAAGTCCATTTTATGGTCGACATGAACGTCCTTTTAAGGAAGTTATTCGTAACACGGTGAATCGCTTTCGCATCACGTGCACTCTAGTGGATGATAGGCATCACCAAAAATGACAAACATGGCGAAGAGAAGATTTATTGCCGTTGTGGAGCGCAGTGTTGAGGGGAATCCGAATGGACAATTCACCATCGTGCACAGAAATTGGAGCTATGCCCATTCAATTTGTGGAAGATTTTACGGAAGGATCTTGGCTTAAGCTTATAAAATCCAGCTTGTGCAAGAGTTAAAACTGCGTGACCATTATATGTGTCCTAGATCCAGTGAATGGGCCAAAAACAAGATTCACCTTGATCCTCATTTTCAACGTAAAATTTTGTTCTCCGACGAGGCCCATTTTGTTGTTTTCGGAGTAGACAAAACCCAGAAGCCTTTGTCGAGATGCCCTTACAACCATTAAAACTTACTCTTGGGGGTGCTTAATGGGCTGGTGGAATTATCGGCCCATATTTCCTTACGGACGATGCTGGCCAAAATGTTACTGTCAACGAAGAGCGCTATGGAAACATGAAATTTGACTCTTTGTTCCTCAGTTGAATGGCATTGACATGGCAGAGCTTTGGTTTCAACAAAATGGCGCAACATGCCACACGGCGCGCGACACCATCAATCAAGGGGTGGTCGTGGTGCAATGGTAATCATCACCGACTGTTGAACCGAAGGTCTGTAGTTCAAGTCCGTCCATAGTCAAGAACAATTCCTATACGGGAATACTGTGTAACAACATCAGTTGTGAATGAGAGATGATCAAAAAGTGCTGATGAAGGCATAACACTTGCAGCATAAGATCACTTCAAAATTCATACTCTGTGTGTGCATTTCAATATAACACTTTAATGACATGGAGACAAAAGAGTTACTGTGAACTACAACCAACGCAAATCCAGTCGAATCCCTCAATTCATATCTAAGACAACCACCCCCGTAGAGTAGTGAACGAACATCTTCGTAAAATCACCAGTCAATGCCGATAAACGGGAGACGTTGGATGATTCGGAAGTCCACATTCGCCGTGTTATTGCTTATATACGGCCCCAGTTACTCGATAAAGTTGTTGAAAATTGTACTTCACGACTGTGTTTCAATCGAGATAGTCGTGGCAAGTTCAGGCCCGAAATTATATCTGGGCACTAATGGCATAAAAGTATCTATTAAATAAAACTAATATTATAGACATTTACATTCGCTTTAAGTGTTTTATTTGATATTGAATTTGTATACCTCTTAAAAACACACCGTTTATTTTCATTCAGAAAAAAACGCTAGGAAGGGCCTTATACAAGATGGCACAAAATTAATCACCCTATCGAAAGCTGTTATCATTTTTGCAAATGACGTCGTATGTCAATCATAGTTAACATTTGTGAACTAGACAGCTGCAGTATACAAAGAGATGCGCGAAGAAGCAGATACTCCGCAAGAGCCTTTAATATTTAGACGTGGGCGTCGATTTGCTAATCGTGTCGCGCCAACTGGGCAAATTTAGCACTCGAACAGACTGGAACTATAAGAGACCATGCAGAGTGTGGCCGCCATCGGACTGGTCGTTCGGCCTATAATATCGCAGCTGTGGCTGCCGATGTCGCTGAGAATGAAGAAACATCAACCAGACGACGGGCCACGCGATTGGGGATCACTAGACGGACCCTACAGCGAATTTTAGTGAAAGACTTGTTCCGTTCCGTTCAAAGCGGAAACAGTTCATCTGTTAATGCCTGCTGACCGTCTGTCGTGTGTGAATTACTGTCAAGCCATCCTTAATCTCAACAACGAAGAGACGAGGCGCATTTCCACTTAAGCGCTTACAGCACTGAAAATCCGTGTGTGATGCACGAAGAGCCATTACATCCATTCAAAGCCATTGGTGGTGCAGCGTTCACGCGGAAGGAATGTTTGGGCCATGATAAACCACTTCTTACTGACCGCACACACAGCACAAGCCACAATGGATATCGATGAAGAAAGCGTTGCCTTGTCGTGTAATCTCCCGTTTTGGCAATTTGGCATGACTAGCAAGATCGCCCGATTTAACCACCCCAGACTTTTTTCTTAGGGGCTATTTGAAGTTGCGGACTTATGCCAACACGCCTCAGATAATTTCAACCCTTAAGGAGAATATTCGATAGGAATGCGAGCAGTCATTACCGAAAATCTTGCGGAAAGTCATGGAAAATACTATAACACGGGTACAAATGGGTATCAATGCTGTCAATACAACTTGACGGAATTCGTCTTTTCCACTTAACAAAAAAAAAAATTGATCCAAGTAAAGATTTCCATCACTCAAAATTATTTTTTTTTTTATTTAGTAAGAAAGTAATTCAATAATAAAATTGGATGATTAATGTTGCGCCACCTTGTACTGATGCTGATGCTGTGTGAGGTGTCTGACACATACATATGTGTCTACAGGCCTAAAATTTTGCAAAACGCTCGAGACAACTTCATTTATGTAGAATATTCACATCTATTTATAGATATGAAAGAGAAAAAGTATATAGTTATTGGCGTGATACCCACGTGATGTCACGCGTGATATCTGTTTTTAATTATGTTTCTTGATGTGAAATAAATATGGCTACGATATTGAGCTCGTTTACATGATGACACATGTCCTTTAACATTATATCCTGGACACTTTTCACTCCTAATAAAGTCCTTGCTGATTTTATCCGTCCTTCAGCTTATGTTAATCCTACACTACTCATCCAAGGGAAATTTCTTAATCAAAGAACGACTCCGACTTCCTCTAACCCTTGTCACTTGGACAGTCCTTTTCCGGCTTCTGGGACTTGCATGGCTACAATGAAGTTCTTTCTTTTAACAAAATGCAAACAAATCCGAACAATGCACGCATAGAAAGCAAACAAAAGGCATGAAAACAGAAATAAAAAGAGAAATACTAAAACAAATCAAAGAAAATCACAATTGTGTCCTTCAGATATCTAAAGCGTAAGCGTCCTCCCGGGAACATGATCGACCAGGAGAAACACTGTCCACCGACACCATCATCAGTAATACCGCTTCAACCCCTCATGTAATTTAATTAAGAACTTACACACAATGCACAACCGAAAGGATACTAGCGACGTTGTCGTATTCCCCAACGTCCAGTTGTATTCAAGGCATGTTGTGTGTTTTCTTTTCACTGCCCAAAGTCCACAGTCTACACGAGAGAAGGAGTAATTCAAATATTTATGTGGACATTTCAGATTATCCTTTTCATGGAAAACACTGAACTTGCTAGTTGGTTGTGTCTAGTGACAAAAATGACCCTTGAATCTCCGAATCAGTTGGACTGTCAAAACACTGCAATGGCGATAAGGAAAAGGATTATTAATCAAAGAATTCGTTGACTTTCCGTACCCTATGTCAAATGAATATTCGACACTTGGTTTTGGTTCTTAGAGCACATGTGCAAGGAGATGTTGTCAAATATTTGCCAATGGATGGGGCGGAGTAGTATGCCGTTTAATTTAACCATTACCACAAACAGAAAAGGGAAAGAATCTAGGAAATGGCAAGGAATTCCTCATAGTGACTGAGTGGCTACTAATTTGCTGAAGTTGCTGCAGGTCCTTTTGTCGTCTTATTTTTTTCTTTTTACCTTCCAAAAATCCAAACCATAAATCCGTCAGTTTGGCGAGCAATTAAAAATAAATCACTCTCCTGCGGTGAGTGGCCTTTTCACCCACAGTTGCATAGCGTTGAGATGCACGTTGGAGGCGATTCTGATCCTTGTGCAACCAGTCTCTATGTCTCTACTCGATTATGGTCGAGATATTTCTTCGTTTTTCATTTTCATTCTATTCGTTTTCGTCCTGTCTGGTTACTAAAATGCCAGCCATGAAAATCACTCCCCGTAGGCACATAGCAGCGTCCCGGCCAGTACTTTACACTGTATCCCTTCAACTCCTTCGCAGTTCTTGTACGACTAGTGCAGCGTACAGTGTTGAAGAGAAAATAAAAAGCTTGCACAGGACTGAAGGGAATGGAACGAAATTACGATTAAAAGTGTGATTATCCCTTGCAGTGGTGAGGCAAATCATTGGGTGTTCTCGCCCTTCTTAATCCATGTCCCTAAGCATGTTAGCAGTAAGAAACCACTATGTACCCTTGCCTGGACATGACGAAGATGTCACCTTGGTATCGTATAATGTTTGTTAGGTCTTCCCTCGCCCCACGTTCGATGACAGTGATGTTGAATCATGAATTCATGGGGACCATTGTGTTCCAAACAGCCATGTGATATAGATCTCACCTAGGTATTCTAACCTTTGCATGCTCTGCCCGTGCGATGTCATAAAACCATACGGTTCAGCCCGTAGTACTTGAATCCTTCACACCACGACTAGTTGCGGTGGGGTTGATGGCAAATAACAAAACACATTGTCATATGCCCGATGGGTGGATAAAAATAAGGTACAATGTCCTGGATGACTTTCGGTGGCCTGAAGCACTGACGTACTGATAGCCATGTCATCTCCTTTTATAGTGTGCCTTGTAAATTGTAAGTCCGAGGTTGCCTTTTTTTTTTTGGTTTCCTGTTACACCTCTGCTTGTTGGGGTCCTTTAAGCAATTTTGTTGTTTTTGTATGAGCCTTGAAGCAGCGCTCGAACTGAAGGTGAGTTATAGTGCTTGGGTTTAAATTGTTTTGCTTGATGGACACTCAGTCAGATAAGCGGTCAGAGGTATGAATGATGATGTTGGGATTTATGGTTGCCCGAGAGGGTTTTTGATGTATTTAAGGCGGATTGAGAGGAGTAAAGTGGCCTATTAGCCCGTGGTGATGTTTTTCATATTTTCTCATCAAATGATGAATTTTTAACCAGTGCCTTCTTGAAAACTGTATTTTGTTCAGAATTTTAAAAGCGACCTTTATGTCTTGCAATATCACGTGAAAGAGTGTGATTCCTGGGTGTAATTGACAAAAATATTTGCAATCTCACTTGAAATGAGAACTGTTTTAGATATAAGATGGACGATGGATGGTTTTAGATATGGATGGATGGAAGTGATACAAGTCTTATGTGTTTGCGTGACGTCACGTGACGTCACGTCACTTCATGCCTTTTCGCTTGGAGAATTCGACAAAATCATTAACCTCGTAACATACATTCAAAATCAAATGCACGCGTGTTACTTTTCATGCATTTAATTTGAATATATGGCCCATAAAGCATCTAACACGACTTTATAGCTTACACACTCTTCATGGCAAGCTGAACCTAAGCCTCTAATAAAACGTTTACATCTCATTAAGTCAAAATTAAAGCAATCGAATACGCTACATGCCTCATATAAAGGTGTATCCACCTAGCATTACTTCAAAAACCATTTGTGCCATAAAATTTCAAAAGCAAAAAAAAAAAAAACGGTAAGCCAGGAATACATGAAACAAGCTCTGACGATCATCAAGTCATCGCAAGCAAAAATCCAGGCTCATGATGCAGCTAACAACCCCATTCGCACATCACCGGCAAAGCTTAGTTTATTATCCTATTCCGCCCACTTCAAACACTCTTGCAACCTCTTCACATCCTCATCATTCCATTTTGTCTTGCCTGCTTCCTGGTCGCACCCATCCCGCAGACATATCACCTCTTGGAATTTTCTAATTACACCATAAAGTTATGTTACTATTAAAACGAATTTATGCCTGGGGCTATAACTTCTGCGGGAAAACTTCCACGATAGACGCCCATCGGTTCAAGGCGACTTGAGGGGATGGGAGGAATTACGAGAGCAAGAGGAGAGATTGAGGGATATGAGGACACAGCGGACGAATGAGACGGTGGGTTTGAGTTTTCCTCTGCAGCTTTCGAAGATTTACGACGATTAATGACACTTAATCCTTGGAATGAAGGTTGGATATACATTATCCGCCTCACGTATAGGTACCGAGGATATGTACTTTTACACACATTTCTCTACATTGCATGGGATTATGTTTGTATGTGTTTAAGGTAAGCTAATGTACTCACCTCTTTGCACTAGGAATGCGTTATCCCGCTCCAATACTAGGTCCGTTTCGTTGATGTTGGCTGTATCTTCTGAGATGTTGTCCGAATTGCGTGCCGACGATTGGGTCGTGGGATTGTAGTCGTAAGGATTAGCTCCGTTACCGGTGGTAGTCGCTTTGTAATGATGTTGATATGATGCCGCGGATGTTGGCCGGTGCTGTTGTGGCGGTGTATATGGATTGTTGTAAATATTACGGCCACCGGTTAAACTGTTTGTTTGCGGATGTTGTAGTTGCTGTTGTTGTTGTTGTTGTTGTTGTGGCGTTTGATAGGCAGTGACGGTTGTTTTGTCGCTGTTGGCGACCAGTGTTTGTCCATTAATTGGGTAATGACGGGATTTACCTGAAAGATATTAAGGAATACAGAGTTTAGTAGTCTTTTCGGGATGATTTAATAAGAAATTAAAGGTAAATCTTGATTATGTCTAGTATTCTCTTAAATAGGAAGGTATGTAGTAGTAGCTTGTGGCTTCATGTATGAACTTGCAGATTTGGTATTCGTCGCACAACCTAGACGGGGTGCAGATGGTTTGTGTCGAAGATGTTCGTTCACTACTTTTCGCGGGGTGGTTGTCCTAGAAATGATTCGAGAGATTCGACTGAATTTGTCGCGTTCGTTGTAGTTCACAGTAACTATATTTTGTTTCCATGTCATTAAGGTGGTATATTGAAAATGCACAAACAGAGTATGACAAGATCTTTTTCTGCGAGTGTTATGGCCTCGTCAGCATTTTTTTGATCATCTCTCATTCACCACTGATGTTGTTGCACAGTTTTTCCGTAAAGGATTTGTACTTCTTTTTGATTAAGTTGCTGTTTCAAAATTCTGGCGATTGAATAGTTGGGTGATTGATTGATTGAATGATTGACTGAATGATTGACTGAATGATTGATTGAATGATTGACTGAATGATTGATTTAATGATTGACTGAGTGTTTGAATGGATGATTGAACGAATGATGGAATGATGTATTGAACGACTGAATTGATGACTGATTGATTGAATGATTGATGGAATGAATTAACCATTGATGGGTTGGACACAAAAAAAAACTTACTGTAAAATGACAAATCATTTTTTGAGGGCGTATTCTAAATGGTGCATGTTATTCTAATTGATAACTGATGCTAACAAATTATCCCATCTTAAGATGCCATTCGTGGAGATTTCATGGATGCCTAGTGTCACCAAAAAGCTCTGAATTATAAAACTACTCATCTTAGGTCATACTTTAAAAAAAAAATTGCAAACCTTTTTGGATTTTCTACATTCGTTGACAACATTCCCTGTGGTCTAAACTAGTCTTACGTAAATAGAGGACAGGAACGAGATACATCTGAATTAAAAAAAGGAATGTATTAAAGGCAGTCTACCACCTAACCCAATACCATCCCCCCATTAAATTGCCAAAGTCCTAACTAGTTGCGTGTAAGCTTAAAAACCTCTCAAATTAAACATTTACCCATCATTAAGCATCATCGTGGTTTTCATCAAGTTTCATTATCTCTCCCCCTCGACCCATCATCAAGTGACACAACGACGCCTCGCACGATCTAAATTGTCACCTCATTAGCTTGAGCCAACACAACGTGCAAATATTTTAAGCATGGCACACCACTATTCTAATCTACTTTCTCTCTCTCTCTCATTCGCTCTTTATGCGCTGTTTTTTGTTCACGGCATCAACTGCTTGTGTCCTTAAATTTTTCAAATTAAAATCCTTCGTCATTTCCATCATCAGCATCAGCATCATCATGCGTCATACTTGTGATTCCTACATCCTTGCAATCCTTTTTTTCTCCATTCCTCGCAAAAGTACAAAAAAAAATAAAAACAACAAAACAACGAGAAGTGTACACACATGCTAGCTGCCAACCCTTGACACATTCATTCCTTTCATCATTCCAGTATTCACACCATACCACAACCAACATCATCATCATCATTCAGTATATCGCAACTCTCTCACATGGAAAGATATGCTGCAGCAAAACTTCAGTTCGCTTCGATTGTGTTGTTCATTCGCTATAAAGCAAACAGGCAAACAGACAGGACATACAGATTCGATATACCATCATACAGCAGTACAATAAGCGACTACGAAATTGGTTAATTGGAACATTTCCATATTTCAATTCGTAATTAAAGGGTTGAATAAGTTTTGTGACTCTGGCTCTATCGTAGTACGGATATGCCAAGCTCGACTCACTCACACAGTCAAACAAGCAACTAAAGCCAAGCAAAACAGACAGACGGTGGGAGGATGGCAGATCAGGATACAGAACGAAAAATTGATATAGACAATGCTGATGATTATGATGTGTGAAACATATAAAATCACAACAAACAGTTATTGTTATGAATATATGTCTGGAAGGGGTGAAGTGTATGCACAAAAGGATACACAAAACAAGAGCAAAATGACGAGGATGGTGGATAAAAAAAAAGTGCACAAGCTCACAACGAAGATGAGTTTTATTTATTTTTGGTTTTAGGGTAAGCTCAGGATGAACCACTACAAAAAGCGCAACAACCCTTGATTTGAATGTGACTGCCACCAAGGTGTAGGGGATGAGTTGGTTTTGGAAAATTTTATGCAAATTTATGGAGCCAAGAGCAACCAAGAAGAAGTATTGGAAGGATTCGTTAATTGAAAAGTGGCAGATGTGGAAGAGTCTTCCTCGAAATACGGGATATTTCGGGAGAATCAGGATGAAGGACGGAGAGTCGAAGTACCCCTTAATGAAAGTAAAGCACTGATCATTAGTGGTTTGCAAAATATCCTTCGAGTACCATGAATCTTCGTTTCTCAAAGGAAATACGTGAGTCGGCACCCTTTTTCCAATTCCCCCGATTCACACCCATTGGAATCGTCCTTCGGGCAAACCGGACTGTTTGTTATTCCGACTTATCTGAATAATTTATTCTGGCACTATCGCAGACACTTACAATCCAAGACAAACACTCAGTCGAGGCTACAACCTCCAGGCAATTCCAATCGTCCTGCCAATAAAAGAAAAAAAAAAATACAAAGACTTTAAAGCAATTTCAAACATGCAAAACGCCTCTATCTATCTGTCGGAGCCTACCCTCAAAATACCACTCGACTGTATGGTCACAGCACATAACACATACTCGAACGGAAACTACCAGTCGGCCATTTCAATATGATCGGCAATTTCCAATCCAATTTGATTGCATCGGCTTTTCTCATTGTGCATTGAAAAGTTAATCCATGTCCTTTGTTCCTCTTGGTTTTCCTCGCAATTTTTGTGTTCGCAGCATAGCAGTTTTTTTTTCGTCCTGCATTCCTTAGGGAATGGGGGAGGAAACAACTATCATGACCCAACTAAAGAGGATTATCGTCACTGCACCTCCATCGCCAGTCATTCGAACGACGAAACAGGCAGACCAATAAGGATTCGAAAAAAATACAAAAAAAAAATCCAACAAACATGGTGGTTACTATGCAAATTGGTTTCGAATGTTTGCGGTTATGTATTCCTTTTTTTTCTCGAGCTTCCTTTTCTGCCATATCCTTGCCGGTTGATAGTGGTATTTTACAGCCCATCAAGATAAGGGAAAAAATCCGTCGAGGATATCATAAACGATGGTTGCAATGGATCAAATGCTCACGCATACCCGATTGAATACGAACGTACGAGTACCTAATCCTGCGATTAATTAAAAACCAAAAACGTTTTTAAGAGCCTAAGCAAAGACGAAAAAATCGGGCCGGGATCAATGTCAAATCCTGATTTATATCAACCCCTCGGCAGTTTTTGATTCATTTTTTTTTTGCGGTGAATTTATTCTTTCTTCGCTTACAAGTGAAGGACGCGAAAGGAATCCCGCAGGATAATGGATATTATAGGTTTCAAACAGATGTCCTTCAGCCGATCGTAGAGACAAGCCAAAATGTGTCGCTAGGCTAGATGCGAATGTATGAACGTAAGTAGGTCTATGACATTGAATGGTGGCACTATTCGCGGAACTCGTATATCCTTGAACGTTTGCTTTCAAACCGTGAATGGCATGACAGTGCGATAATGAATCGCTCGCCCCGAGGGACACTATCCGATATTATCTTAAAAAAACATGGTTTTCGCATAGACAGAAGGATGTCACGTGATTCTATTGAGTATTGAAAGGATTTCCTTGCACAAAAAAAAAGAAGGAAACAGGATAACGAGTCGAAATGAAAGGATGTCAACAAATGTTGGAATAATTAGAGCAAAGCAATCCTTTGAAGCCGATCTGAATAGTAATTGAAATTCATATTCATTTATCCATTTGACTACTTGCCGTGTAGACATGTCAGCCTTTTATTCCACCTCAATTGGCACAAGGGTTTAACCCGCACAACAACTAAAAAGAGACGAATAGGAAAACGAAGAAGCAAAACAGCATTATGATAATGAAATGCGATGGTAATCCTTTGAATTATTATTTCGTTCATCCTTGACTAACATATAGTCACATATTTGTGTGCTTATATCCATGTGTGTTCAAACCTTTTCATGTGATAAACAGGACACTTGGGGATTCCACCCTGCCCTTAGCTACTTATCATCCGGCCAAATTGGAGCCAGTTTCCGGCCTCAGAAGGACGTCAAGCTCAAAATGACACTCGTGCACCCAAACATACATATATGACAAGGAAAGTAACAAAAAGGATGCGAAAAATGTCGCAAATTGAGCTATTCCCAGATTTTTATTACCCTTCAATCGATTCCCTGCATCCTGGTTTCCCCATCGACCCTTTCTTTCGTCTTATTTGTTGTTGTTTCGTTTTCTTTTTTCGTTGGAATATTGAAATCCTTTTAACCCTTCATAAGCTGCTGAATATCCCTGTTGGCTCTCGTTGTCTCACTTAGTTCATCTTTCAAGGACACCATTGGCAATTTAAAATGGGTGCCATCTTCGGGTTGCTTGTTGTGTTTGACTTTGTGGCATTTCTCCCCTTTTAGGCGTCAGGGATACATCGAAGATGTTGTGTGTATTCCTTTAAGGCGGGTAATTTCAGGACAAGAAAATGGAAAAGTGCCGCACAAATGAAGTGATTTTGGGTCTATTATCATACTAAATACAGGGCGGTATGCCGCCTGATTCCAACACACTCCCTCTATTCCCCTCTATATGCCATACAACTTCTTCAATCGTCCTTTTTGTTGTTTTTTTTGTTTCAGTTTTTGTTTAAATTTTTATTGCGGCGTCATCTTGAAGGATCGTTAAAAGAACGATTGCCACCCATTCGTAGGACGATTGCTTTACGTCTTTCTGTGCCTATCCCATTCTCCATCGCTTTGTAATGTTTTCATTCATTTTGTATTCACAGGATATTGCTAGGATTTTCGATGTTTCCAACTTGCTCGCCCTTGATTCCCAACGCTTGATAGGAAAAAAAAATGCGAATGGATTTTATTGTGAGCCGGAAATGATTTTCTCTAACGGAATGGGTGCGCTCTTTATCCTGTTTCACTGCTACAATTTAGTGAATTGATTTTAGAGTGTGTGACAGTTAATTTTTTTGTGTGCTTTTAAACGATTCAAGGCGGCCACATATGGCGGAAGTTTGTCTACGCTTGGTAGTCTGTTGTTGGTGGATGCCTTGGTTTTTATTGGACCTGCGAAATGGGATGGTTTTATGAGCAACATTGGGGGTAATGGACGAGCAGAGTGTTTAGAAACATCCTGGAATGCTGCGTTGAAGGTCATTAAGTTACCCATGAGCTAGGATCGGAGGGGGAGTTTTGGGCTGTTAGGATGGATTTATGCGGTATTTTGGGTGAGATGAGCATTTAGGATGCCATAGAGGACTTAGAGTTTATATTACGGCGCGGCGGCTGGAAGTGAACCCTTTGTCTGTGAATTTCCATCTTGCCGCATCAATTTGTCGATAGTTTCGTGGAAGGTACCTCGATTTAGGCTTTCCTGAAACGACGGTATTTTGACTTGGATTTATTTAAGGTTGATGATCTTTCAACTCTGGAATTAGGGTAGGATCCAACCAGTAAGCTGGCTATGTTACGTAGGTAGGTAAACTAGAACTAAAATTAGAGACACGAAGCGTAGGGCACCAATAATAGGACGGAGAACCATGTCTTAAATGCTCGTACCATGTGTTTGTGTCATACTTTGGCTGTAACCAAGCGAATATATAAAGCTCTGAATATGATGATTCCTTATGGACAAAGTTCCTTACCATTTTCTAGCTGAAGTTAGGAGCTTCTATCGTCGATACTTAAACTCAATAAATATTTTAGTATTATTCAAAAATGAGGAAACCAATAAATATTCGACAAAAAGGTTACTTCCACTCAGACCATCCGATGACTAATCGATGGCTCCCAGCATGTGTTTCCACGCCATAGCCCGCGGCCGACAATACTGTTCACCAATTAAACTCACTTTATAGTTCCATGATTTAGACACGATTTTCCAACATAACTCGAAAGTGCCGCAAAGGATAATTAAAACTAATGACTCTTCGATGAGCTCCGCTTCTCCATCCAGTACACTGTCAATTCCTTTTACACAATCCATACCTTCTATCGTATAAGGGCTAACCCCAAACGACTTAATTAAAATAGGAAAACAAATAAATTATTTATTTTGATTCTTCCAAAAACGTAACGACTCCCCAAGGACATTGCATTCGAAATGCTCGTACAATTAAATCGAAACTTATTTCTAGAAATTAAAAGCTAAAAGCATAAAGACAGTGAGGGAAACATACAAATTTTCCGAGTTATCAGCAATTAAAAATTATAATTTCATGCACAAAAACCGAACGGAGAATGAGTAGAGACAGGAGACAAAAGCTACGAAGCAGAAGCAGGAGATGGGCCCGAATAAGGACGATTAATCACGCAATACCTTGAGGCGATAAATGTTCGGAAAAACTTTTGTCATAGTTATCGCGTCCACGTTCGATTGTGTCGCGCGATGTGGAGTATTCCACTGATTTCACCCGAAATGCTTATCGGCGGAATTTCAAAGTAATTCCCAATACGCGGTGGAATGACTCGCTGGTGCCACCATAAGTGGGGGGGATAAGAATTTTTCCAATTTGTGCTTTGTTTCTTTGAGTAGCATCATCTGGAGCGGTTCCCATTGGGAGGGGGTGAAACGAACGAAAGGAACTCGCAGCGGTTGCCTCTTTTTTCCATGATCCTTGGGATTTTCCCTTTGCCGTGTCTGTGAGACATTCCCTTTATGCATTTCGATTGTAATTACAATTGACGAAGCGGTTTGGAAACCGAAGGATGGGGGTTGTCTCCGAAGTGGACTTGTCTGGTGAGTGGAATTCTTGCTGTGTGTGTGTTCTTTTTTTTATCATTGAGCAGCAAGCACCTGCAACTGGCAAGTGAACCTGTTAAATATTCATATTTGTAAATTAAATCATAAGGACGAGGTTGGTCGGTTAAAAGGCAGGTGGACTGAAGCTGACTACGGAGGCGGATGAGACGATAGGAGAAATGAAAGAGCTGGGGATGGAGATAGGGAAGTCGGCGATTTTGGATGGTGTGATAATTAAGTTCGGAATATAGAAGTGTGGTTGCAATTATTATGCAAATTGAAAAGCTGGATATAGTGGCCGTTGGCTGGTTGCGGAAGGATAAAAAAGTGAAAGGAATGAGAGAGAACGGCGTGTGTATATGTAGTTTTGTTTACAGAGTGCAGAAATATTTTAAGGATTTAAAAACTGAGTCTATTTAAGGCCTATTTAGATTAGAAAGATCAATGTGGACTATGTCAAGTATATCATATACCATTAAAGAGAGAAGCAGGGTGAGAGTAGGGTGAACCAATATGACCTATACTGCGGGAGATCATTTGAAAGTTAAAATGATCAATGCCTCCCGAATTTTCATTAAGTTATTGGCAAAAAAACCAACAAAAAGAAGCCAAAAAGTGTCGAACGGCCCGACGCCCGGAAGCTAGCCAACTTCTGCATGAGTCGAAGTAATATGATGTTGAAAGTTCGCACGCAATAAATTGACTGTTTGAAGACTCAAGATCATACTGACTCTGTGACTCAATTTACTGCGATAAATGTGGTCGAGCGTAGTCCAGTAGTATAATCAACTTCTCATGTCTCTGCTCGTAGGGCGGACGTTTTTTCTTCAAATGCATCAATTGTAAGTTGGTAGACATCCCCCGTGATGGTTAAATAAACTACATTCTGCTGATCCCAACAAAAGTAATGTAGAACCTACGGATGATTTTTGAATTTACAGACGATTGGTAGCCACGATACTATGCAAAAAACGTTTCCTTTTCTACCGTTGAAGCAGCAGCTCATACGTAGAAAAACGACGTACCCTTTCCTCTGAATCATCTCTAATGCTTTCAAACGTGTCGAAACTTTGTATTCTTCGTCTTCAAACTTTTTCGATGCGCTACCGATCTTTATCGTCATAATCACTATCAATATTTTTCTTAACCACCGTCCGAATTGTTTTCGGGCAGAGTATGCTCATAATTATTCTTTACCTGGCACGAAACTCGGCACGTTTGAGACTATGAAAAAAAGTTTTTTCCACTTCGGCAAACCAACACTGTAAAGTTCAAGCTTACCTAACGTATGTACTTCGTTGTAGGTGCGTTAATATCGTAAATGAGAAGCACGTACTCGTAGTTCTGATAACGTCTTTTGTTGGAAAAAAAACCCAGAACTTATTCAAGATCCTAATATGCACCCATCCAACAAAAAAATTGATTCTTCGGAAAATATCAAATTTTATGACAAATGCTGACATTTATCGAATCAGCGAAGTCATAGATAGTCTAAAGGCTTTAGTTGCTGATTTGTAATTTAGATTCTATAAACGTGTAAACTAAGATCTACCCTTAAAAACTTCGGCGATGAATCTAGGTGCTTGGCCTGTTTGGTTGGTCCGTACTCTCCGAGCATGTTGATCCGAATCGTATCGGTTTCACCAACACGTTTCACCATTGCACAAATTCTAGGAAAATTAGGAACATTATGTGGATCGAAAAATTCACGAATTTTACTAAATGTCACTTATACAGATCGCCCATTTTCGGAATAAGTCTGAACACAAACAACATTGTTGCATGGAAACAAACTCCACGACTGTATGTGACACCTTTCAAAAAGGTCAACCATATTGAGCTATTTGAGCTATTGACTCGCCCTTTACTAAAGATCATAGAAAAAGCTTTATCGAAACTACCAAATATACCAAGCTTACAGCCTTTCTTTTAGCTATAAAAAACAAACCCGCAATTCAAATTGTTGGTAAACCTTATCAGATATTTATTATGTAACTAAAGTTCGAATGAAATCGCTCTGGAGCCGTCATTATCAATCGTTTTTGACATATGCGAAACGAGAAACATTTTACAACCACTTTATAATATTATACCTTTTTTCGTCTGAGAAACAAACAGCGAGTTTAATCTTTTCGCAATTACAATTACACTTCAAATGAAACTACTCGTACTTTGGCGTCGATAATTAAATTAGTTGGTCTCCAGATGTGGGAGATGGGAAAGAAGCATTCCAGAGGGTATAAAATAAGGCTGTTGTTGGTGGAACATGTCAATCTTGAGCTAAATAAAATTCTTGAGAAATACAGATTCTACTGTGCAAACAACGACAGAGGAAAATGCCAATTTTAGGTGGTGCTGCTATATGTTGCTATAAATTGACTACAGGTTGTGTTTTTGGATCCTATTTTGACAATGTGTGGTTATCCAGTCGCTGGGTCGATATAAAATTTCTCGTGCAGATATAGATGGTCATAGTGATGGAGATATGCCAATCTATATCAAGTAAAGAATAATATATACATATATGTAGTATTTCTTAATTGGATGAACAACTGTCTGAAAGCATACTATCTTTCGACTACATGCTGCACTGTGCCAGCTGATTTCAAAAAATTGAATACCTTTAGTTAAGAGCTCAAATTACCTTCCAGATGTTTTCTTGGCTAGATCACCGAACTATATGTACAATTTGAAATTAAAGAGATTTTATATTTTATTTTATAGATCCTTCGAACAGGACATAAAATTCCTTTCGAGACACATGTTCCATAAAACAGGGGCGATCAGCCCTGCGTGTAACACGAGCTTTTCTGAGAGAAATTAGGGACCTAATAGCTGAGCGTGATCGAATACATCGCCGATGGATACGTATACGAACCAGAGTTGTTTAGGTTACAAAGGCAACCAAAGGCGGTTCTTTTCTAATCGTCTCAACCAAAAACTAAGAAGAAAAATTTGCAATTTGGTAAACAACATTTTCATTCTATGAGTAATGTCGCTAGCAATGAACTTAGTCCCAAATTTGTATCGACTGGTGACTTTGAAATAATAAGTGCAAGAATCGATATTCATAGTCAACCGACGAGTTCGATACTCTTTAAATTGGATGTGGTGGAAAGCTTTCTTGCCTTAAAGTCACATGCAGTCGATGGTATTCATTCTGGTTTTGTTAAGACTTTTTCTTGTCATATATTACCTTATTTTAGGAATGTAATAAACACGTTCCTATCTACCGGAATTTTTCCTTATAATAGCAGGAATTATTTCGTTACCAAAAACTACCACATGTTGAGAATTTAGGATACAAGCAACGTAATGAACATATTAAATCGAGAGTTGTGATAATTCGAAATTTTAATCTGGCTTTCGACTAAGTCAAGGTTGCATAACAGGCTCGTCTAGAAGGTCGACCTTTTTTGATACTTTTTTTCGAAGCTTTTGATATCGCGAATCATTCCGCCCTAACTAGTAAACTACGTAACAACTTTAACCTATTGTTGTCAGATTGTTTATCCTCACCAGAGTATCACAAGACCTTATTTTAAGACCTCTGTTATTCTCTATGTGCATTAATGGAATAACAAATACAACTGATTATTCATAAACTTTAATATACACGCCGACGCTCATGTTCGAAACTGTTGATAACTGTGTCCAAAACAGCAATCAGGATCTGGAAAATCAGGTCAATACAATCGGTCATTGAAAAAAAGTCTTTTACTAAGCCCAGGTAAATACAAGTGTTCACTAATTTTTAAAATGACTTTGATAATTGATTATTTTGATATCAAACTAAATCTTGGAGAGTCCGTTACTAACAAATATTTGATATTAAACGCGATTGGATTGTACAAGATAGGAAATTAAGCTATTTATTTAAGGTGCTACGTGAGCAGTTGAAGATGCTAAAGAGCATTGAGTAAAATGTTATGTCGAAATTAGTCACAGCCTGACGGGTAAGTGTGAGCTTGAGAGATAAGTGAAAGGAGAAAGAGTTAGCGATACCAATTGTGGTTCTTCTAAGAAGAAATGGCACACTTCGAAATTGTGGTGCTCAATCCTGCGAAGTGGATGGATATTCATTACCGACTATTGATAAGTTGCCCAGCATGATGGCTGGCAACTGGAAAGAGTTAGCCATACCAATTGTGGTTCTTCTAAGAAGAAATGGCATACTTCGAAATTGTGGTGCTCAATCCTGCGAAGTGGATGGATATTCATTACCGACTATTGATAAGTTGCCCAGCATGATGGCTGGCAGCGTAAAATTTTCAAAAATTTTCCATCCTTACGAAAGCCATTTGCAAAACCTCTATTTCCAACTTAAACGTTTATCAAGCAGCTATTAGATGGTTAAGAGAAAATGAAAGTGATCTCAGACCACGTGATGAAGGACACATTCAAAACAACTCTTTGGCCCCGCGATGTCAAAATCTATATTTTTAATCTATAATAATGCCAGTGACACTTTACGGGTGTCAAACTTGGTCTCTGGCTAAGAAGGCGGAAAATAGGTTTTAGGTCTTTGAAAATAAGATCTTAAGGAGAAATGATAGTGGGAAACAGAACGTAGAAGCAGATGAAGAAAATGCAGAAGCAATAAAAAAAACTACAAAATCAAGCACTCGAATAACTTTATTCAGCTCCAAGCATTTGCTTCGGAACAAAATCACGGACTAAAATGCCCATGACAGGTAGAACGAATATACAGTGGACGAATAGTCAAAAAATAATGAGCGTGAAACCCACAAGACCGCCAGGAAGGCCGGGCCTTAGATTAGAGGACATTACAAGAAGAGCTAGGAGGAATGGAACGGAGCAGCGAAAAAGGAATGAGCACACTCATTACAAGCAGGCTTGGCGAAGGATTATCAAAGAGCCTTGGAGCTTCCAAGTTCTAAATGGCCATTATTAATAATAATAAAAATTGAGGTAAGTGATGACACATCTGAAGAATAGGCGAGTTTCCATACGATCATAATAAGTATTGCGTGTATGTAGTGGATAAGGAAAGGGAGTCCGAAAATTTAGCAATAAAGTTTGTCGATGTAAAGACGAAGCAATCAGCTACAAAAGATGATGACGTTTGATAACTACATTGTTGTTATTCGTAAGTAGCAGTTTGGTAAATTATCGAAATTGGCGGGCAGCTTCGAGGAGACATCCTAATCAGATGCAAGGTGCCAAAGCTGAACCCTTAATTCGAATGAGATTATAGGAACAAAATATTTGACTCAAGAACAACAGCTGGTACCGGCAGATAAAAGCATGTTGCAGTGCAGAATAAATCAACAACTGAAAAGTCAAGCTCCGAGGCGGTAGAGTTGAGCTGATACTTCAAATGATTTATATGACTTTGTCGTTCTAGTAGTGATCGAAAGACTCCCAAATTTATAACCTACAGGTTAAAGTCAATTAACTATGGATTACAGTAGTAATATCCCTTCGCTTTCAGGGAATCCCATGGCTATCGAGCTGTTCAATTTAAAAGCTGCCCAGCTAAAATTACTAAACATTCAAAGGACTTTACTGCCCAACTCACACCTAGCTAATAAGTGTCTGTCATCTAACCTAATAACAACTCTACAATTTGGGTAAAATTTCATTTTTCCTTACTTCTAAAAAAAATAAAATCACGATTTTAAACATGACAGTCAACATGACAAGCGGGAAAAATTGTTATAATTTATTAGGAAAGTTAAAAACTAATTTCTACAGTGGCATACTGAAATCAAGTTTCTGAAATTATTCTTTTCAAATTATCCCCTAACCTCTATAATACCTTTAACTTGACCCTCCAGCTACCCCTGTCCGTGCCCTCCCTCCCTACTTTCGTTTTAAAGAAAACAAAAACATTTCACTTTCGATTACCAACTAACCCACATTGCAACACCGAATAACACAACTGGTAAGCCAGAAAGGATAATAAACAAGGACAACCTCGATCACATAAATCTCATTACCAAGGTGATAGCTAATTTTATAAAACCAAAGGACAAAAAATATAATATATAAACGAAACTCTTTGTAACCGAATATCTAGAAGGGGAATCCCCTTCCACCGCAATGATGGTACGTAATCATCATCAGTAAGGACACGGCGCGCAAACAATTCAAACCAAACAACTGCCTTACTGGATATGCTGGCAATGTGACGAATAAATAACTCACAATCACAACCCAATCGAGGATACAGGACAGGATCAGGACACCAAAAAAGGGAAAGCAGAGGAAACAACTGAAATGTAAAGAAACAACTTACTCCCGGCGGGCATGTTGTATCCCTCGGCAATGAGGGAAAAAATGTACAAACTCAAATGAGACAAATGCGCGAACAATAAAAAATGAATCAAGTTTCATCGCACCCCTCCGCAAGGGCAGTCAGTGATTTTGATTTTGCTTGTTACACTGTTGTAACTCACCTCAACCCCTGCGAGCATGCCCTGATCAGAATGTCCTTAGAATGAGGGAGGGAGGCGACAAGCGGTCGAGGAAAAAAAAAACGAATATTTTCATTATTAGTGCACGTTATTGTGTCAAACTTTGTACTCAGCCACATAGGCAGAAAAGTATCCTGCAGCGCTCAGCATACACGGTCACGAAAAAAAGGACCTCCCGGTCATTAACTACTGTAACATAATACTTCGGTGCTCAAACCCTCCGGCCACTGAAAAAGAACCAACAGAAAAAAAAAAACAGGAATTAAGGTGGTGATTACGGGTATACGACAACGTACGCCATACATGCAGGCTGCAAGCTCGGTGGGGTGTTGAAAAATTATTCGCTGATTATTGTCCTCTCGCCCGAGGCGAAGAGGACTCAAACGAAAACACATCCCCTACGTGGCTTTTTGTTATTTCTGTTTATTATTAGCCTGATTTTTTGCACAGGACAATACACGTCTCAGTCGCGGCATCGTTTTAAGTCACATACATCATAATGCTCGCATTCGCGGGAAAGACACAGCACAAAGGATGCGAAGCGAACGAGCGTACGTTCTCATCAACGGTTGGATAATTGCGTTTTAATTTGGCAACACACACGCAACTAACTGTGACAGCAATAATTGCTACTGTTGTGCTGCTTTAGATTCGAGGGTTGTTACAATACATATGAGTGCTCGCAGGATAAACGGATGCGGGACACGATTGCTCGTTGACTATTTGCTTTCAATGTTGTTTGATTTCCGTTACATCCGTATGAATTCGGTTATCCTTCCACTTTTTATTACGATTTAACAATTGAAGCAAATTAAGCGGTCGAGTGACGATAAAAGGAAATGCAAAGAATCGAAAGGACTATTGAGTCCTAATGAAGCTTCTTTTGTATCCTGGCTTTGGATCGGGTTAGTTTCTTTTGTTTAATATCGTTGCGGTTGAATGCACTTGTAACTGACTGAAAGATAATATTTGTGCGGTTTTGAATGAAGTGAATTGGCCCGATGTGCCAACCTTGAGGCACTCAACTTTATTTCTTTGTCTTCTCTTGATTCCTTGAACTTTCAGACTTTATCAGCAGAGCTATCATCCATACCGTTTTCCGCTCTCGGTTTCTAAGTAGTCTGCAGGAAACCATTAAGTCTACAACTCCATGAACACTTCAATCTTAAAGTTGACATTTCAGCTTTTCAATCTAATGTACCTTTAATCAACTCGCTCTTTACGAGTATTTATTCGCTAAACTAAAGAGGGTCGTGGTGGAATAGCAAAAAACCCACGTGGAGATCTAAGTAAACAGAGGGCAACCAAGCTAGCATTAAAATCTCTAACAGTGCAATGGCATAAAGTCATCCTTGTGGAAGGCTTTTGGTTACTTTTGATCTTACTACCCGTACCTTTTCTTCGTCCTCATTCTTGTTGCAGTCCTCGACCTTCATCAGTGTCGAACCGCCCATACCCAACCCATTACTTCTACTGTTGTTGTTATTCATGAATAGCAGAAAATAAAAGGAGAAAAAAGGTAAAAAAAGAAAGAACCTTTGATCTGAAGGTTGCATCGACACAACAGCAACATCCGTCGCTTCGACTAAGAAGTAAGTACAACATGTGCACATGGCTGCTGTTGCATCCATATTCACACATCCCGACCGACGACGACTGGAAAAGCGTCTACTTGATTCCCAAAAGGTGAACCAGAGCTGAGAATTCAAATATTTTCTACTAAACCTATGAAATATTTCTTCAGCTTCATGACCTTCCATGTCTACCGACTTCATGTGAACCATCGCATCATCATCATCATCGTCAGTCGTTTACCTAACAACAGCTGGTACGGAATGGGGATAGATGAAGGTTAGGTAGTAAGATGACGTCGTGGCTAGATGGCGTGTTGTTTTGCCCACCTGGCTTAGTCCGGGCGCTTGTTGTGCGCTCTTGAAGAATACAATAAAGGCTCGGTGGGAAGAGGTGCACTGCATTCCCATCGTGCATTGTGGAAAAAATTAATTACATCCAAAAAGGACGTGGAACGTTGAGTGGCTCGACGATGACGACTCCAACTATATATAGTACGCCGACGACGACGACGACGACGACGATGATGATGATGACGATTCACAAAGCCAGCATGAAGACCGCACTTGGATAATGAAAATTTCATATACAGGCAGGACAAGTAAAGCTGAAAGCGTTTTGTTTTCCCTTTCCTTCGTTCTTCTTTTCCGTCCCTCGCGGATTGAGGCCGCTTAGAAAGCAACCAAGGCCTCCGGGTTTTTTTTTTGCGCCTCTTTTCTTCTATTTCGTTTTTGTTAACCTCACTTTCTGCAGTGTTGTGGTCGGTCCTTAAGGATGCTTATGTGTGTCGTGCTTTCGTTGTCGATTGCATTTCCGAGGATTTTCATCATTTTTTTTTTGCATGATTTTTTACGGTTCAAGTGATGAAGGATGGTTCGGTGTTGACGATATTGTGTGGATACGTTCCTTCAGCGACTGAGAAATGAGGGCGGGCACGAAGAAGAGGCTTTTAGAAGCTATTAGGTGCTTAGGCACTTGGGGTAGATGTAGTTCAAGGCTTTGGAATGGACGAAAATTGCATGAAAAATGAAAATTTCTTGACATGGAAAGTTAACCTAAAAGAATTGTGTGAGTACATGATGGCTGATTGCAGTTTTGGGACAATTTCCCTGCAAGACATAAAGGTTAAGAATTTAAAGAGTCGGCGGCATGCCGAGTGAATGAAGCGAAAACGTTATCAATTTAAGATCAGCTACATCAGTCCTTCTTTCCAGCCTTTTAAAATATTATTACAGCAATTAGGTTATTAATTTTTGAACTCAGTTTATAATTCACAGTAATTTAGGCATTTTCGTGCTATAGTGTAATAATGCTGATAGATTGGGATTGCATGCTTAGTACCTATTGTGAGGGCTTTATCGGTTTCGGTGAGCTGTAATTTGGGACTACCCGAAGTTTAAACTATATATTTAAAAGCATTGCGTCTCATATCCATTCTAATTTCATATACCATTGAACTCCAACAAAAAGTGAGCGTCTTCGGGAGAAGATTGGGATAATAGAGTGAGGCCCATATGGATTACAATCAACTCTAGAAAGTTGGATTCATTATTTACAAGTGTGCAGAAGCATTTGCGTCCTTGTATAGTTTTTTGTCTTTATCCGTAATGGTATTCAAACGTAACATTGTGAAAGCGGTGTAAGAGGTTTGTTCAAGAAATAAGGTGACTTTTTATTTTTCTCGAAATATATCTATGTATTCATTGATACATATTTACCTTGTTACCTTCAAAGTAATCCTTCTCGGAGAAAATACACTTGTGCCAGCATTTTCCAATACCGAAAGAACTTTTGATATGTGCCTTTGCCTTTCCAACCTTGAGCCTTCAAGTAATGCTGTCTTAATCACATCAATCGTGGCTTATCTCCGACCTTTCACAGATCTTTCAGTGTTAGGAAAAGAAGAAAGTCGCAGGGAGGCAAGTCTTGTTATTGTTATTGGCCAAAAACGTACGCACCAGTAACGATGAGTGAGCAGGTTCACTATTGTGATGTTGCATCCACGAATTTTTCTCTTAAAAATCCAGATCCTTTCTCATATTGGTTCACGCTAACGGCGCATAACATCAAGCTAATATTTTTTAATCGAAGAAAACAGTGGACAAGGCTAGTAAAGGGTGTTTTTTTGGAGATTTGTTAATTCAATATAAAATAAAATACTTGAAACTGAAGTAATTATCTATACTGTTAGCTTTATTTAATAAATAATTGTATGCCATTAGTGCTTCAATTTTAGTCATATGCGTGCCACACCTAGCTCGGATGAAGCGCAATCGTGAAGTCCAATTTTCGACAACTTTATCGAGCAACTGGAGCCGTATATTAGCAATAAACCGAATATTAGACTTTCAAATCGTTCAACGTCTCTAGATTATCGGCATAGAAGGTGTGAGATTAAAGGATCGTGGGGGCTACTTCTAGATCTGTCAACTACACGAAATTGTGCGTTCAGCAAATATTTGGCATGCTACGCCATCGTGCTGAAACCAAAGCTTTGCCACATCAAAGTCATTTTACTATGGAACAAATAAGTCAGAAGTCATATTTCTATAGCGCCCATTGACGGTAACATTCTGGCCGGTATCGTCCTTTAAGAAATATGAGCCGATGGTTCCGCCAGCCCATACACTAGACCAAACAGTGAGTTTAAGTGGTTGTAAGGGCGTCTCGATAAAGGCTTCTGGGTTTTGTCCACTCCAAATTCGGCAATTTTGGTTGTTTATATATCCATTTAACCAGAAATGGGCCTCATCGGAGAACAAAATTTTGCATTGAAAATGGGGATTAAGATTATGTGTTTGGCCCATTCACTGAACCTACGACGCGTGTAATTATCACGCCGCTCCCTTTCAACTCTTGCACAAGCTGAATCTTTTAAACTCTTAAGCCATGATCTTTCCGTACAATTTTTCATAAAGTGGATGGGCATAGCTCCAATTGCTGTGCACGATGGCGAACCGACTCATTCTCCTCAACACTGCGCTCAACAACAGCAATTACTTCTTCTCTTCGCACTGTTTGTCGTCTTTGGGGATGCGTATTATTCACCAAAGTGCACGTGATGCGAAAATGATTCAGCGTGTTCTGAATAACTTGCACAGATGAACGATTATGTCGACCGTAAAATTACGTAGCGCACGATAAGTCTGGCGAAACGAACCATGGTTTCAAAATGAGTTTGTACAATCTGCATGCATTGTTCTGGCATTAACTAATTCATCGAAAAATGGCAAAACGTACTAACCACAAATCAGCCTTTAGCTGTCAAATTGACAACCTGTGTTGGAAATAGTGTTGCAGTTTAAAAACAAATCTCTAAAAAAAACAGAGAATTTGGAGTGCTTTTTTGCTCTTGGTTCTTTTGGTCGCTTCCATTGGGATAATTGGGTTGTTGTTTCGACGTCATAACCATATACCAGTCACCAGGTATGACCCTTTTGGGCAGATCTGGATCGTTAACAGCTCCTAAGCGATTCTCATGCAACGGATCTTTTAGTCAAAATTTAACAATTTCGAAACAAACCTCACTGACACAAGCTTCATGTCCAAAATATATAAAAAAATTTCATGTCCTTCTTTATTTCTCTTAAAGTGACTCAAAGATTTCATTTTTGATGAAATGCTGGGGCATTCAGGGCGGGTATAGTTACTTCCCGACCTTCTGGGAAGAGCTTGAACCTTTTTCAAACCTTTTTTAAACCACTTTTAAACATTTTCTTTTGCATATTCTTTTGAAATTAAATTTAAATTCCACACGAAGCTTAATGTAGATCTATTGATGCATTTTTCCAATAGCAAAACAAAGAAATGGCTGACAATGTCAACATATGTTAAAGGGCATGTGTTCCAACATTACAAGAAAAAAATAATTCGAAAACGGAAAAACGGATAAAGTTAGCTCGTGAAATTCAAAAAGTTTTCGAACAAAACTTGTACTGAGATGGAACGTCGCAAGTGGCCATGATTTGCCAGTTCCTGACCGTCATTAAAACCTTGGAGCTTCGAACTAAAGCACTTTAAACAATACTGGCAATGTTGCAAAACGCTAAGGCGGTTTTCTGACTACATTGACATGCAAAGTAATTCGGAAAGTGAAGGCCCGAAGGAGTTGTCGACAGAGTGACAGGAAAGTGATTGATGAGACTAAAACATTTATGACAATCATACTAAAAAAAGTGAGGTTCGGTAAAGCAAAGCAACTGTTGCGCTTATTTTCTCTGATGAGGCAAAAAAACCCAATTAAGGAATTCGTAGACAAACAAACCGATCGTGTTTTTAAAACGGAAAGGTTATATGAAAATTAGACATTCGATTGGCCATAAGAAGTCAAGTGCCACCTTTTATCATAGTTTTGGACTGGTTGTTGGTCAATAGTCACTCGGTGCTAGGGTTTTTGGGTCACGATACATTATGTACTTAAATGTTTTTAAAGGTGCTTGCAAACCTTGGGCATCCAAATATTTCGGTGGACATTTTAACAATACCCTGCATTAATGCACGAAGGACGCATTAACCAAGAGTGTTGTTAAAACAAAATCCCTTGCTTCATTTCGCGTCCACACATTATAGCGTCCACAGGCAACAGGACGACTTTACAGATTTTGGAGATCAGCTCTAAAAATATTAGGGCGTAGATGTGCTCAAGAGAGCCCTCCTTTGAAAATGGCAGAAAATTTCTCAAGCTCACGTTCGTCCAGCGTTCAAGTCTTTTACCGACCTACTTGCTAAAAGCAAAAATTGTTTTCTAATTTCTTTTCGTTCTTCATTAAAATTGGATTTCAAATTAAACATTTTGAAAAGTTGCGGTTCAGTTGAATCACCTTGTAGTTGAAAAGGACAAGAGAGGTATCAGCAAGACCTACACACCTGAGCATCTGACTCTCTAGCCTATACTTTCATAGACAATAGGCCACTTGCCCTATCCCCACCTGAATTGCGATATTTGTTTTTGATTTTTAATGAAATTTAAAAATGTAGCTTTCCTTTTCGCCCGGATCCGTTTGAATTTACCATATCTAATTTCAAAACACACGCCCCCATTCCAATGTGGAAGTAAAAATCGAAGATGAAAAGGGCATAAGGTACGAGTATATGAATAAATACCAAGAAAAAAGGGAAACCCCCAAAGAAAGAAACCAAAGAAGCAAAGTGTATATCCGCCTCGAGCATTTGTGGTATCATTTTTGTTTACTTTGTCATTCGTATAGACCTCCGTATCTATTTCCTCCTTCTGCGTATCTTTGAGTATTTATCTAGCATTCGGAATAACAATTTACCATTTACCCTGGCAATCACGAGAGAGCAAAGAAAAAGGAAAGAGAATCGTCATTTATCTCATTTGCATATTATATTTGAGATGCTTCTTGATATTCCACCCACTCATCGGTAAACATTCGTATAGTGATTCCTGATATTGCGATGGATAGAAGGACGAAAATCTTTCAATTTGCTCCGAGATGATTATGAAATCACTGATCCAGCAAGGACACAAACCACCGCAACGAATCACCTTCAAATCCATGATAATACGATCAAGGTGATGTCTTAAAATCCACTAACGGTGATAATGACGTTGATAAATTGGATAAAATGTGACCCACTCAGCGCGACACCGAATTATTTGTCAAGGTTCAATGCATGCAGCGGCTACTTGAACCCAGTCTTCAAACCAATTCGAAGGACTGAGCGACCAGCGGAAAACCCTAAGCCAACCAACGTTGTCTGATATGATTTTTAAATTAAACCATAAAAAGGATAAAGAAGGACAAGAAGGGGAAAACTCGAAAACCAGCAGAAGCTCCGTTGTGCGCATCGGACTGTGACTGAATGAAGATTATTGCAGGACCACGCTCTTTTGAATATCCTTTTTTTTTGCAATTCTAATTGTGGTTGCTAATATTATGCTGGGATTCCCGGCAAACTATGCGCATCTTTTTAACGCAAAGTCTGTTACTATCTTACTCATAATCCGAATGATGAATATGAATCCTTATCCACTTTGGAAGGGATGTAACCTGTCGGGGGAATAATAATAATTATACGTACGCTATAAGGATATATCTGCCTACCTTTCTCAAATTTAGATTCATTCGATAGGGAGAGGGGGAAAAAAAGGAGAAAACAATTGAAAGATAGCCTGGAATAAATCAGAAATCAGAATGAGATACAATGAGAGAAAAGGATAACATTCGGTTGCCTACGAGGAATTAGATTATGAGTCATATCTCCCTCGGTGCACATATCCAAAACGAAAAAAAAGGTGAATGACTGTAATTTTATTCTCTCACTCTAACCCCGTCCAACAGTTCATCTTTCCCCGGCTCACAGGTATCTCCTGACTGGTTATAAACGTATTCAGGATCAGGATAGAAAAAAAATTTAAGATATCCTTCCTTCATCTGAGTGAAGCTACAAAAGCTGATTATATTTAACGATTTAAGGCAAGACCAAGGAAGAAATGAAGAAAGGACTTCAACCCAAGGACATGGATGGGGCATACATTTTTAGATTGAAATATTGCATGGCAAACAAAAATATTGATGTGTGCCTTGTGTCGTCCTTTGGCTTCTTCATCTTCTCTGCATCAATCCTCTTCTTATGCTCCACTTTCCTTTTTTACTTCCATCTTTCATTCGACTTCATCTTCATTCTAGCACCTTGCTTCATTTGACTCATACCCTTGATATATGTGTGTGTGTATCGTACCCCCACCTCGTCCCCGGTTTGAATTGAATTATCTTGGATTTGAGATTGATTTTTTATTCAATTTCAATATTCATCATCATATGTGCTCGAACATGGAAGGATATACACTTCTACTCCCTGATAATGCTAAATAAAGAGAGACAACTACATAGTGTGAAAGGGACGAGGAGAGGGGAAGGGAAGATGATAGACGGAAGAAATCAATCTTGTTTTGCAGTCTAGTTGTATAAATAGGTCTTCGATGTTTTGTGCTTCTTCTCAGACCTATCGGCCTGCGTCACCTTGGTCCTTAAAATTGGCTTTCTTTCAATGATAGCAATAGGTATTCGATGGCGGAGAAGAGGAAATGGAAATTGAAGTGCAAGCTTGGTTGGATGACGTGCTGAATTGGCCCTGAAGATTGGCAGGTCCTTTAATTACCATATGGTATTGGTGCAGAGGTTTTCTTCAAAAAAAAAAAAAAGAAAAAAAAAAACTGAATAAGCTCGGAAATAATTTCAGTAAACTAGTTTAAGGTATTGAACGAGAAACGTGAGCTAATGGATTCGGACAGGAATTCGATAAAGCAAGTGGACCAGGAAATGAAAGTTAATAGCAATGAATGTGATGGCTAAATGAAAGTCATTGGAATCTAGGTCAGAGGCACCTTAGGGGATGGTAGATGAGTTGGTAAGGATGATCGTCAGGTAATAATGTATGTAAATCTAATATCTAATATCACTCGAGATAATCGAAAAGTGAGGCTACACTATTCGAGGTGAGAATTTCCATTTGAAGCATGACATTTATTCACCTTGTTGACATTGAAAGAGCTTTTCATATTGGTCATTTCAAGGTAGGCGGAGCGTTAGATATTATCATGAGTTTTGAGTGGAGCGACATGTCGGTTAATCGATATCGTAGTTCGATCGGAGTTGGCAGTAATAACATAGACACGATTGAGGAAAACTTTCTATGTACGAGGGTTATTCAAATAATAAGGTGACTTAAATAAATACTTTTTTCGAAAACAATAAAAAAGTCACCTTATTTCTTGAACCAACCTTATAAGTTAAAAAAATAGAAAGAAACTATGGCTATAGCAGCGATTTGAGCGCTTAGCCTGTCAAACATATAAAACGATGATCCTACTCTGAAATGACACTGATTTACAGTCAAACTTTTTTTTATAAAAGCCACTAGATATGCCCAAAAAATAAAAGAAATTTTCGATTTAATTTAATTTTCCCGGAGGTAAATACCCCCATTTAATGAGCTTAATTGAGGCTAAGCTCACTTAATCTAATTTATTCTAGCGCAATTAAGCGCAATTAAGATGACGAGTTTTTAAGCATGAAGTGCTGAGGTTGAAATCGAAATAAGGACTCGAATTAACACTTCCCAACATACATGATAGCCATAGACTGTAGGGGGGGTGGGTAAGTAGAAAAGACGGGGATTTCGTACATTACGAGGGTAAGTGTTGATAAAGACAGAGTTGTAGAGGGTCGCACAGTTACTGGTGCCTGAAAGGAGACGATGGATGAAAATAATGTCAGGTACAGTTCTTCCTTCCTCCAACGTGTTCATGTTGATTAGTTTAAGACGGTCTTGATAGGGTCGTAAGAGCAAAGGATTGTTTTAGGAAGAACGTAGGATCTGGCATTGGATGCTCTCGATTCTAGAAAAGTGGGTTTGTTGGTAAGGGAACCACAGTTGAGAGGCGTATTCAAGAAGGGGCCAGACAAAGATTATGTAGAGAGATCGGGTAACGTAGGGGTTGGAGAATTTTTTAGACCATCGCTGCACGAAACCGAATGCTAGAGTAGCTTTAACGATTATCTCGTCGATATGTACCCCAAAATTTAGCTTCTGCTTTAGCTTCTTCACATAATATGCCAAGATCGCGGATAACCTGAATGGTGGAGATGGGCTAATTATTGAGGCAAGGAGAAGGTTTGATTCGTTTACGTCAAAAGTGATTGCTTGGAATAACTATTAAGACGGAAAAACTATTACGATCTGATTGAGTAAGGGAAGAGTCACGACTGGTTAAAATGGTCTTGAAGAACTTGGTGTCATCGGCATATAGTGAGATGTGGGAATGTTTAAACACCATCTCAATGGTAAAAACGAAAAGAAGTGGACCTAAGTGGCTGCCTTGGGGGATGCAGGAGGAAGCTTAAAAAAGTGTTAGAAAAGGCAGATCTGAAGCGAGCATTGAAATAACGATTTTCCAAGTATGAAGGTATCCAATTCAAAGAAATGGGGGCAAAGCCAAGGGAAGACAGTTTGAAGAGTATTAATCTGTGGGAGATTTTATCAACAGCTTTGTTGAAATCGGTTGAAATAACGTTGACTTCTTTGCCATTTTCTAAGGCCGATAGGGTAATGGACACAAATTCAACGAGGTTTGCGGTTGTAGATCTGCATTGGAGGAAACCGTGTTGTCTAGGAGAGATTAAAGACTTGCAGCGAAAACTTAAAATTTCATACAAGATATTCTCGAAGAGTTTGGGTATGTGTGAGAGTTTGGCAATGGGACGATAATTGTTAATGTCGTTCCTCTGACCTTTCTTGTGTATAGCGGTAATAAAAGAGGTCTTCTATAATGGGGGAATTCAACTAGAGATAGGGATAAACTGAGGATTTTTGGGAGAGGGGAGGGTGGGTTGAGGGAGACCGACAGGTCCATGGGTAAATTGCTCATGAAGTCGATTAAATTTGTTTTCGATGACACAGGAATCGACTGTACGAGGAAGAAATGATCCAAGGAAGAAATTCGGTAAATAATCGAAGTAAGGGAAGTCCGGAACAAAGGAGTCGTTAGCGAAAGATTATTTAAAAAGGTGAGGAAAAAGTTGGCGATAATATTGGGGTCATTTGAGCTTTGATCATTGAAAGAAAGTGAGGTGAAGTAGCCATCAGAAAATTCAAAAAGGACTAAGGATCACTTATAAGATTGGCTTGTGTTAGAGATAGAGAGAGCTGTGAAGGTCGGTAAAGTGGAGATAGCTGCCCATGTCGTTAGGAAAGTAATTAGGGGATTGACTACGAAGGAAGATTGTCCACTGCTTATTTCTTTTGTTTCTTAGCGAACGGAGTCTGCGATTATACCCGGGTGGGGAGGTGGGCCAAGTATTGCGTTGGGAAAGGGGAACTTAAAAAGAGATAGAGTTAAACATTTCCTGTATAATATGGATATATGTAGCATAATTTACACTCAGATTACCAAAATTGAGAGGGGCATCACCCGTACAACATTCATCGACTTTCTCGACTGGGGTTCGATAAAAACTTGTTCTAAATATATCACTTTGCTGGAAGATGCTATAAACTTTGCAAAGCAGTCGAATGCACAATACGGATTGACAAGCCCATGGAACGCTTTAGTACTTCAGATCGTGGATTACTCGTGATTATTTTTTATGTACAATCGCCGGTGATTAAAAAATTAATTTCGGCCCAGATTTTCCGAAGACCCAAATGGCCATTACACGTTGGTCTAGCCAGCTCATTTTGCTCGAAGACTTGATTATGATCCCTTTCAAATCCCGTCTACATTAAGCTCACAAACTCCTTGGCTCCAACGGCAAAGTAGAAAATTTTCGGTCGAAATTTATCTTAAGCCATGAGACCCATTTCCGTATGAATGGATGCTTCTGGGGCATTGTGAATCCACATATTATTTAACAATGTCATTACATCCACTCGAAGTCACTACGTACTTGGCAAATGCCGAAACTCCGATTCATCACTGAAACTATTGATATGAAGAAAACAATGTGGTGGAATGCATTCATTGAAAACCAAAACCTGCTCCACTCTGCTGTTTAATTTACTGGTATACAAGTATCCAACAACAACAACCCAAACTTCTCATTAGTAAACATCTTGAAGCACTAACTTTTCAATTTCTCGCCGCATTGTCTTAAGTACAATAGCAATAGACTGCTCCCTCCTCAAGCAAACAGCAACGAAAATCTTGACATTTCCGACTTCATTCCATATACATATGTCAAACACCCTCGTCGCATTCGCGTAAGTTTCGTCTTGTCCTGTTTGTGGGTTTGCTCCTTGACAACCCATTTTCACTTGAAAATAACCAGCTGATCCCCAATTTTCCATCCAACTAAATCGAAAGTTTCCCGTCCTGCTTGCCAGACCGTCAAACTAACAATGTGCCGGAACGCTACAAATCCGTTGTGCATGAGGTAAAGGAGAACTCAGCGTTTTCTAATATTAACACTTCATTCAAAAACCGTGCAGGACTCGTCTTCCTTTTTTTTACTTTTCTTTTTTTGTGCATTTCCTTAGATACACTTCTTGGTCGGGTGGGAGCTGATTCGGGGCAAAACACAGTGAGGTGCTTCGAAGCAGTGCGGCACATCAGCACGGTAGTAGCTGGAAACATGATTGCGCTGCAAAAGTTGACAGCTCATTTCCGACGTCTGTCTGCTGCACTGGATACGAACTATACCATAAGATGTAGAAGGATGAGTGTATTCCTGGTATTGGAATAGAGAGGAATGTAACTTCAGGGTATATGTGGTAAAAGAGTCCAAAATAAGTCGGAATGGTGCAGAGAAGGATATCGTGGCGCTTTTCCAATTGGTCCTAAGTGTGCACACGTGGTACGCAGTTTCTATTGCGAGCGATTAAAGAGAAGAAAGGATGAGGTTCAAGGATGTGCCATAGTGACTGACAACCTATTATGGCGACTGTTGTAAACAATGCAGACTCATTTCCGGTGCAGTTAATTGAATAATGCGCAACGGAAAGGTACAAAGAACTCGAACGGGAGTACAGTAAGGATGACTATAAGGGAAACCAGCAAAATCCTGAAACGAATTCGTTCAACACCTTGGAATCGTTAAAGTTATCTCCCTAATCCTTTTAATTACCCTATTATGGCCACTTTCTGCCCATCTACGGCCAAATCACGAGCAATTGCCACACGAGCGTGTCCTGGCATTTCATCTTTCTACCCCCACACAATTCTGTCGTCGCGTTGTTATTCGTCCTTAAGGCAAATCAAGCCGAGACAACAAATACAAGTTGCTCGAGCGATCGTAAACATGTTTTATGCGTGTAGTTGTGCTTTAACTGCTCGCACATTAAGACCGTTAATGTCATCTAATTTCTACCTCATTGTTTCCCTGTCTATCCCCTAAGATCCTCTTTTGCACTCCTTTCTCTTCAACTACTTGCTGAAGTCATTGTTTTTCACTTCTACCTTGTGGTTGTTGCTGTATTGTGCCGGTCATAAACGAAAGGGGAGAAACATTATCCTTTAGACCATAAAACCACAAAAACGTAAATCCTTTCTCGCTGTCCAGTAGAGGCGCCTACACACTCTGAAACCCATGGACACACATACAGGGAAAAAAATGACGAGGATGCTACTGTCAGTGGGTAAAGGTCCTTAAATTCATTTCTTCCATTTTCCTGCTTCCACGACGCCTACTCATGGTTAAGTACGTGTACCGCTCGCTTCTGATGATTGGACTGAATATGGTTGATTGCAGTCGTTGGCCAGGAGACATGGAGGTGAACCGAGGTACCCGGTACGTGAGTTACAGTCATTGTCCTGGCATGGAAGATATCATCCTTATTATTACGAGTATTATTACTGCGAGTGCAATTTTTATATTTCGTCCACCTACCATCTCGCTTCCTGCTCATTTTCGCTTTAGGCCATTACCGAGTGTAATTTGCAACTTGGCGGGGAATTGGGTGTTAAGTGAGCGTTTTATTAGCACCACGCTATACTGGACTTACGAGATGAATAATGGTGCCACCACCGCACACTGGAGTGGTGGCCCTCGGCGACTTCAAGAAAACTTTATACTCGAAGCACTATATGCTTTATAGGCAATGGGGTAAGGAGGATGTGTTATGGAACTATCTGCAGTTATCCTGTTTAACATGCATATGCATGCAACTCAGGAAGCTTCATAAATATCCTCATCTGGCATATGCCTGACTGCATTGTGTACTTACTCGTAAATTGGTCATTTAATGCCAGGAATCTTCGCTACATATCCTTATCGGGATAATTCAAGCATCCCTCTCTCCCTTCTCATATCTAATTAGTCATTTAGCAGTTGGATATGCGCGACATTTACTAAAGCATTGGGGCGGGAACATGTGACTGTTGTCAGTTTGATCTTTGATCCACAACTCTTCTCGGTCCTGGGGGGTTGTAAGGACTTTGAAAAGTTGTAAATTGCTTGTCTCTTAATGGAATAGTGAAGATGCATTCGTGACGCCGATGACCGTTAAGGGGGGAAGAACCCATTAATCCAGTGTATACATTGAATGACTAGTAATTAATGAGGGAGTTTGATGGGATATTATTTTATGTGAGTGTTTTCTTAATACAGATTCATGTATCCTTGATTTGGTGAGAGGATGAACGAACAGGGAGATGGCCGAATGGTTGAATGGTTGGATGCAAGGAATGCAATGGTTGCGGAGTTATCCATAAGAGTTTGGAAAGTTAATTAAAGATAGGGAAGGGGGTAGTAAGTTGTGATTTCGAATGGGGGTTGGTTTTCTGATGACATCATTCGGGGTAGCTTTCGAGTGTTGGAGAAAATAAGTTTTCTAATAGTTGGTAATTCCTATTTGAATCTGGACATGATGAGATGAGCTTGTTTGGACTGTGTCCGTGTTGGTTGTCAAACATGGATTAGAGAAAACAGCAAGTCGGTTATATTCCCTGAAGATGTTTATCGGTATAAAAACAAAAATGGGGTGATAAAAGTGAAAATTAGATAAAAGTGGGGTTCATGCCGTTTAACCTAGTCTCAAAAGAGAGAAAACTCAAGTTTAATTTGTATGCTGTCGAACAACTCCGAATGCGTCACTGAAGTGTTCCCGTCGAGCTTTAGGTATGTTCAACAATTAACGGGAATGTTATTACATCCCTTACCCTGTCTGAAAACATTGCAGACAAAGCTGGTGTTCATTACATCCAAAAAATTCCCTAAGAATTTGATATAATCTTATCCAATAAATGGTGTCTCTTTTAATTAAGACAAAAAAAGAGCATTCTCTCTAAAAGCAGTGAAATTTTTAATTTATTCTAGAGTACATATTCTGAGACTATTAAAAAAAAACAATATCTGCCAAATAACCGCCTTGGCTGTACCCAAAAATAGTTACTCTCTTAATTAGATTTCATATCAAGTTTTCGCATATTCACTGAATCAGGTGTACTAATACACTTCTGGGAAAATATAGCCCAGTAACCTCACCTGCCTGTAAATCACATCGAGCAGTTAACTGTTGGCAATTCAGTAATGACGCGAAACTCAAAATGACACCTCTTGTTGGACGACGTTTTATAAAAATAGAATAAAGTATAACAACATTTTAGAAACAGTAGACACTGCTTTTTGTGGGCCAATTAGACTTGATGATTGATAAGGGTTCTTAAGTATGACGAATGTCATAGACAAATGTCCAGCACATTAACAACGTATCACACTGCAGAAGTCGAAAGAATAAAGAAATCGCATACCAACTGGCATATGCAATGAAATTTTCTTTGATTTTTTGTCCATAAAACAATTAATTGATTGAAATTGAACCAGCTCTTCATTATGCAATAACATTTCTAAATAAAGGGATACATGTTTCAGATATGTTTACCAACATGTTTCTGACATGTACATAACAATAAAAAAGCCGAGTTAATCAGGCAAACATAATTGCTACTTTTGAACTCACTTACATACATATGCTGGTTTCAAGAAGACACAGGGAATGGTAAAAAGCTTGAGTTTAACTCCCAAAAATTTAGAAACCCAAAATTTAATCAAATTGCTGGCAGAATGAAAACAGAACTCAACTTTCTATCTGCCGTTCATTGCACCCTACCACCTAAGGCACTTTTTTGATCATTGACGCAGCTATTCTTCAACTGCATTACCTATATAGCCATTTCAAAACAGAGTTTATGGGTTGAGTTTCTGCCTGTGTTTCCATGTCATCTCTGGAGCTCTTACAGTTTGAAAAAAGCCTTTCAGAGAACTATTTCTCATCTATTTCGTAAGTGGTCAGAGACCTGAGATTTGAAGAGAATCTTGCCTCATTATGCCCCTTCAAAGTCATTGTCAAGATCACGTTTAAAAATCCCGAATTCCCGTTATTTTTTGAACAGCCTCGTGAAACCACATCCCACCAGGATTAATGGTGAACCATAGAAAAATGTTCTAGTTAGAAGTTTGGAAGAGTATTCAAGCTTACATGTAAAATGCTCCCAAAACAACGAATAAGGTCTACGCCTTCGGTACACATTTTACGTCTTTCCCTTCTTCGCATTGTTCTTAAAATAAAGCATTTCCACTCATCCCTTGTAATATTGAACCAAATTGTTCAAATTCATGTTTTCGGAATATTCAAAGTTTACTTATACTTTTCAACAGGTCCTTTTCCTGTTTCCCATTGATAAGATACCCATAATCAACGCACTATGCTCATTATCTCCACTGTCCGGTGGTAAAATCCTTTTGATTAAATCCAAAAACATCTCATTTGCTATTGATTTAGGGCTGCTTCAAGTACATCAGCAACACACGACCTTCATTACCTTCCCTCTGTCCACTGATATCAGATATCATCCATAATATAAAACAAAAGACAATGAGCAATTTTCCCGAAAAAAGGGTCGCACTCCGATGGGAAAACTTTTCCCATTACGCAAGTGTAACAAAAAGTATTTCACCAGCACACGTACTCGTACTCCTTAGTCCACAACCGCTCGTCAATGCTTCCTTTCCTCAAATAATTTGCAACAAAAGGACTAATCAGCGTAATTCATTTAGCTATATCCCTCATATAAAAGACAAAAAGGCAAATTCAAAAACAAAAAAAAAAAACAAAGAAAAGTAAAAGGACGAAAAGCAGGAATAAGTGTGAGAGTGATTTCCATTGTCCTGTTCCTCATTCAGGAAATAGCACCTCGAATGAAAAACTTCTTTTTAACCATCAGCACCAGCACGAACTCCAGCACAATCATCAGTACCATCACTATAGCAACAATACGAGTAACAGCAGGATAACGATAGGATTCATCTTGCTCTCTCCTCCTGTCCGACACATTGTTTAACAGTTTTTGTTCTTCACTCTCTCTGAAAATAGTAGCACTCATATCTCGAACTCGTACTTATGCCCCTTGACTAGGGACGGTAGTCGAAAATTTAAAGTAATTTCCATCAAGCGGAACTGAATAAGGACAGTGAACAAGGACATGCATATTACAGGAATTTAATTGAACCGAAAAGTTACAACAATAGCTCGTTCGGTATGAACTGACGATGTACTTAGATTTTGTAGATGATGATAAGCTATAAATGGAGAAGTGGGGAGAGCGTTTGTCATATGAATTTTTGGAATACTGTGGTCAGGGGAAGTTCGGGAACGATGGTTTCGCAGAGATTGTTTCTCGTTTGTTGCATCTAAATTGCGGTGATAGGCTAGAGGACATTTTATCCTTTGAATAGAAATATGCCCTTCTATCGAATTTGATGATTTTATTGTAGCATAACGTTGATTTGAAGTCAGGTCTTAAATTGCAATATTACCCATTCATTGTACTGAACCCGATTGGGTACTAAAATGTTGCAAGCAATACTACTAACCACTTCAATGCTGTTAACATTTCCTTCCCTAAGCCACAGTCGGTACTAATACCACTGAGTCCTGAGACTATAATAGGCGACCCCCAAACAGAGCTTATTTGCCAACCTCTAATCCGAATATCATTTGTCCCTACGACAATAACTTCCTCCGCTCGGAAGCGTTGAAAAGTCACCAACACCACTATCACCCGCATGAAACCAGAATCTTATAACCTCCCATTATCCGCTCTCTATTGTACACTCAAAAGGTAATTTTCCATATTTTTATTGCAACTCCAAACAAATGAAAACATTATCCTGCCCTTCCAGTACATCCTTAGCCTCCACTAGGATCATCCAAAATACACACACACACACTCCTACCCGCACACTCTAAACTACATGTCGAGGCAGTTTTTCCATGTAATATTATTAAATCGTTTGTTCGGTACAGCCAGTCAGTCAGTCCCAGAATGACGAGGAGTCGAGGAACACTTAAAAATTTAATTAAAATTCTCAGCCACCCACCGGGACGTTTTTTTCCATCAGCGTGGTACGCCCGCAACCGACATGAGTGAAAGTGAAAATTAAACTTCAAGGATCTGAGTCTTGCAATTCTCATTAAATGCGTACCCACACAGAGCGATGAAGCAATGAAGCTTAAAACAGGAGTAACGAGTGAGAGGACCTTGTGGATTTTAATTTTAACAAAATCGTCGTCCCACACCGGGCGCCATCTACACACAACCCTCTCGTCTCGACACATTCCGTTCGATGACTATGGATGCCCATTTACATGCTCCTTGAAATAAGTCGTCCTCTCCATCGCTTAGCTGTCCTTCGAGATCTCCAGGGAGTCGACGAATAGAGAAATAGAGAAATGGAAACAACAAAAAGATCCTTGTATTCGCTTTCAATTTGAAGACAATCTACTTACTGTTAAGAGGGCTCCTAATACGAGTAATGCCGATGATAAAATTTTAAGAACCACTGCTTACTGCCGCAGGAGGTCCTTTTCCGCCTTGAGCCAGATAAAATCGTATTTATTTCACATTATACTCCAATTTGCCAGCCTGCCGGGCAAAAGGGTTCGCAATCTACCGTTTGGGACTTACCTCACTTCTAATCAGAGCGTTAAATTAATTTATGAAATGGTTTCATTAGAACTACCCGCACAATCAACGCAAGGCAGGGAATTACCAAAGGAAAGACGATACAAAGGACTCGCCAAGTAAATAAGCGGATACCATGATACCCGGAATGAAGCCGTATATCCTTTCATTTCGATTGAATGAATTTTCCGCATTATTATCATACTATGATCAAATGCATCCGAATAACGCCATGATGTGGAAGTAGTTCGTGCACGAGGAAGTCGAGAGGACTAAGGAGTCTTAACCCAAAGGAATTCGACTAATAAAAATACTCTAGTCAAGTGTAAAATGCACTCTTCATCTTCAGTTCCTCGACATAATCATCGTCTTGCAAAACAAAGATGGAGTTGCGTTTCATATTCCTTTTTCCACTCTTTTGCTCTTGTTTTCACGTACAACAACACTTATCGTTTCTTGTGCCGGAAGTTTCCATTAAACTTACTCTTTGTTCACGTCCGTTTAGGTGTAATATTACTTGATATATATTTTCCTGTACAAATTTAAATATGTATAATAGAAAGGGGTCCAAGTATTCAAACTTGTGGCATTCCATTAAAAATCAAAAGCCACTGCGATTGCACGTGCAAAATCTCCGTTCACACTCAATTCAACAAGCAGCAACAGTTTTTCCTCGTCCTCCAGTGGCCAATAATATAAATCAGCTCAAGTCCAACTGCCATGAAGGACCTGCTCCATGCATCAACTCGACTATTAAAAACGATTTTTTACCTGCTGTCCTTCCCCCGGATTCGATATCACATTTTTTTTTTGTCATTTCTCTCTCTTTTCTCCTTCGACTTTTGTTTAAGGAACTCCGCAATGTTCTCGCGCCATTCGTCATTTACACCGAAAAGAACTTTTACTCCTTCACCACTCACGAACGCCTTATTCCAGTTCCTGTAGCGACCAATGTTTTATGGAATTCGCGAGGTAAGAACTCCGTCCTCCGGACAGCCGGAACGTAGCTGCATTCAATTTACGTTGTCGTCCTCGCATGTTCTTACAAATAACTCTCCAGTGCCAACAGGATTGGAAAAAGAAAAATCCATTTGGGATAAGTCGAGCTTGAAAAACAATTTAACGTATGGCTGAGGGTTCTTGCCACATAGTGATATCCTTACACAGGACAATTGGAGAATGGGAACCAAATGCAGATGCGACGCGATATTGAATTGCGTGCCCGATTCGAATTTCCGAAAGTCCGCATCCGAAATGCAGACCCTCACCCATGCCTTCATCCTACTATATTGCCTGGTGTATTGTGGATGATGTCCTTCTTACTGCAAGTGGGTGGTGACGGTGGTTGAATTGACAGAGTAAGAGATGATAATGTCACTGCATTGTCGACGAAAAGAAAACCGCATACACCAACATACACACACACATATACATATGGTCACACTACTCGCATATCCTGGCTGGGTGAAAGGACAGGAATGAGTGGTTGGTAAGACAGGAAGGACATACTTAAACACTCTGTGAAATATAACCTGGCTTTAAGGTGATTTTAATTACACGAAATTAATTTGGATTAACGTTTGATATCCTTCGTCCTTGTCGTTCCAACCCAATGGCAGTGATATATGACCGCCGCCAAGTGAGTTAGCGATTGGACTGAACGAATGTGTGTTTGTGTTTTTTGGTGGGAAAGGAACTTCACCTATATGACCCGTTGTGTGAGTAGAGTGTTCTGTTAGAGAATTTGTCATCCATGTCGTCCTTATGGAAGATTTCTTTTGCTTTTCTCTGTGTTCGGAAGGCGATAAATGAATAGACTTTTGGGTTGCATTTAAATAAATCGAGAGGGATGAGTTGGATGGAATATAGAAGAGAAGGACAACAAAGCCAACTGCACATGCATGACTGCTGTCGTTCGTCGCCTGATATATGCCAGGACACTACTCTGTTCTCCTATCGTTTACTGCTTCCTTCCGTTCGCCGCTCGTGGTTGATTTCGAGCGAGAAGGGACGTGACGGACAAATCGTCTTAATGGGCTTTCACGAGTCTGGACAGGGTGATAAGTGGAAATTAATTAAACGACAGAAAATAACCTCAATTAGAGGGTGTCGCTCTCAAAAAAAAAAGGAGAAAAAGCACACACAGGGATGTAGGTAGTTGTGGAACCTAGTCTGCAGGTAGGACACATAGTACGAGATTCGTCCATTGATTGAAGCAATTCAAGATTGATATGTATGTTCCCAGCCTTTCTGGTATAGTTCGTTTGAAGGATGTTTTCCAAGTGGGCAATCATTATTCTTGGCAGCTTTCTGTGTATCACGAGCAATGGTGCAGTTTTGCTGCATAGGCTCCTTTGCAGCAGGCAGGTCTATTAGTCTTGCACTAGACACAACCAGAGCAAGTAACTTAAATATCATTGAGACAGCTTGGACTCTATTATTGTGGGAAGAATGGGGATGTCCGTGAACCTTAATCGTGGGTCACTCCATAGAAAATATTGGCACCTTTATTACGGGAATAAGTTTTAGAGAAAACTCAAAGAATTTTGTAGGTCCTTTAGGGTTTTAATGAAGTTTAGACTAAGAATCTAAAATCTGGGAATCGACTGATTAATTAAAGCTTATAACTCGTTTATAGAAAACCAAAATTCTAAGTCAGTGATCGCAAATTTTGTAGAAACCTTCCTGTCCATTTCGCGGTGAATTTTACCTTCCTGTCCATATCGCTGTGAATTGATTTTTAAAATCACTTCCAACGATGAAGCTCAATAAAAATTCGATAAAAATGTCGATAAAAAAAATTGTGTTATTGGACGACAAGGGACTCAACTGCATCCCCAAAAAACACCGTGTATTGCGAATTTTGTGCGGGAGGCGTGTTTGGACCGCATTTTTTAGTCGTTAAAAGTGATCATCATGCCACGATCAATAGAGGTAGCTATCATTCCTTGTTAGAAAATAATTTTTGGCCAAAATTGGGTAAACGAGGTTCCGATAGTATGTTGCCACGTGCCACACAGTTGATCAAACAATTGATATTTTGAATGGGAATTTGGACCACCTCGTTCATGTGATCTAACACCATTAGATTTCTTTTACTAGGGCCACGTGAAATCGGTGGTTTATACCAACGGTCGGGGGTGCTCAGAAAATTGCCAACGTTTGGGGCGATATGAGTGGAAAATAAGCTTCACGAAGTATGTTCAAAAAGTAAGGTGACTTTTAATTTTACTGGGAAAAATATTTATTTTTTCGTCAATGTCCGTTTTTCCCCCTTCCAGGTACTCACCCTCAAACCTAAGACACGTGGACCAGCGAGAACCGATGCTAACGAGGCGGTTCTTTTGGTCAAAAATTGGCAAATTCAGAAAAAAAAATTGTTGACACATTGATTCGACGATTCTCCGTACAAATTTTCTTCACTGCTTCGACGTTTTCATCCGTTGTTGACGTGCTGCGTCATCCAGGCCAGCCCTCTGTGAAGGGCTTGTACCACTTACAAACATTTTTTTCTACTCAAAAAAAAAAAGACTGACAGGGTCAATATACATATGTTAGGAGACATGCAAACCATCATAACAAAAAAAATGGAAAACAGGATGCACATACTTAGCCCGCGAAAATCAAAAAGTCACCTTATTTTTTGAACAGACCTTGTATTTCACCCAGGAATCTAGGTTTTATTGGGAGTCAAAATTACCATGTCCTTATTGAAAAACTGTGTCTACATAAAGGGCTTTTCCATTAAATAGTTCATAGGGACCATAGAGGTATTCTGGATCGACCATCAAGAAAGGAAGTGCAGTCATGAAGAATCATTATCGGCCCAACCTAATCTGACCCTTAATAAAATTCTCTCTTGTTGGACCGACAACGGTAATGGAATCGAATAAACCCAAATCGAATGAAAAACAACAGATAATTTTCTAGAACAACTGCCACTGTGATGTTTTAATTTGAGGCATCACTGATTTAAGCAATTAACTTTTTACGTCCGCTCCTATTCAATCAGTCATGAAAGCGCGGCAAACGTCCGTTTTCCTAGCCAGAGGCATTTATTTACCGTTTTAATGACATACCATCATCCTACTGGATAAGTGGCACTCGACGATGAATCAAAACTACATCCACTTATCCCATGTCGGTGTCCCTCGTCCTCAAGTGACAATTAAAACAAAACGATGCAAATCTGACTGTGAAAACCATTACCATGCATCCATTATCAGCAAGTGATGTTTAATTAGCGGTTAACCTAGTATCTACTTTAAATATTGTCCCTGTGCGTATACTAACGTAGATATATCGGACTTATGTAATTTTTGTACCTTAAAAGCGCAAACACATAAAATGAATACAACGGACGGCAGGAGGTCGCGTTAAAAATCCAGCTAATTACAACCCTTTTCCGGTCCTATCACCCCTCCGTTCGTATGTATTATATCTCTCATCATCATCCTATCTCGCACGGTCTATGTGTCTGGCGGCAAATGGTAAATTTTGCACGCTCATAGGCATCACTTAGTGACAGGCAATGTGACTTTCCGGATTGCAATAGCCTGGCACTTATGCCTGCTGCGGGCATAATAATGCACTTGTCACAAATTGGCATTTAGCGCATGTCCTACATATGTTCGTTGGATCCGACCTCCGTGCCTCCTAAACCGCACCCCATACCATCCCTCACGGATGTACACAGGAAATAGTTTCAACTTTGAACTCGCTACTATGCTCGTGGTGTGTGTAAAGAGGCCCCACTTGACGCGATCGAAAGCGGCCAGCTCATTTGCAGCTCGTGGAGGCAAATTAAACTTTAAAGAGGGGATAAGTAGGCTTTCGGATGGTTGTTGTATCGGTTGACAGGTACAAGCAGCCATAAAATGAAACATCGGCCTGTGGGATAGGTGAGTGTACATTTCTATGCCAAATAACTCATGCATGCTTAAATAACTCCCATAAACATGACTTAACACGGCGCACTGATTGTGTGTATGTACGATGATACTTGAACCCACTCACATCCATATCTCCATCCCCTTTAAACGGAATGGCAAGCGTTACAAATTATAAATTTCACCTGTAACCGATTTCGCTGTAGTCACGAGTAACATGCAAACGTATGGGGTGGAAGCGCCACCCAATGATGGGATGGGTTGTCGCACTAAGGTCGCACTAGTCAGAATCTAGATTCGAATCTAGATTCGAATCAGAATCGACTTTGGAATGGTTATTGGAATCAGCATTGGGATGGCGAAAGATTTATCGTAGTTTTATGTACTCTCGCAAATAATTTGCAATATATCTTGTCAGTCACGGGCCAGGGTGGAAGGCGCAGGGCACAATGGAAGGATGAGGTCCACTGCAGCACTTTACGTCGAGGATTTAAGCAAACAACATAGCAGCAATGTGACGGTGGCGGCCATCGGAATGGCGTTCAATGCTCTTTATGTTAATTTACCCACATTACGCCACACCCATGCGACATACGCACAGCATCGACTCTGACTTCGTATTTGATTTGCATCAATGATGTTTGATGTTGTTAATTGATTTCCAAAGTCGATGACAAATCGATAGCAATTTACGAGCTGTACAGCCATACACCCCCATCTACCTGTGCAAAACGATGTCGATAACGATGATGATGTGATGGACTATTGTTTAAACTGACAAACAACGGTCGATCGTATGTACACTATCCTTGCGTCAACCAACCACTCTTAAGGTAACATAACTCCTTGGCTTTTGCATCGCTTCAAATGCTCCATACGAAACTTGAAGGCTAAACTGAATTGAATGGCACAGTGTCCTTGAAAGTAACACGAGAGACAAGTTATGCTTGGCATGTCCATTTGCCTAGATGCACCTATGCAAGCGCAAACAATCTACAGTCGAACATGTGTAGAGATAGCGAACAGGATACAGCTTTAGTGCATTTGAAGCATTGATAAACAAATCTGAGTGAGGAGCCGAACTTCATTCACTCATCCACTTGGACATTGAATGCTTTAGTATCGTTGGTCGGGCAATGTCCTGCCGTCTGGTTGCTTCTGTATCAGAATGAAGTGTTTGCACACCTCTTTGGAAATGCATAGTAAGCAGTACATGTGTGTCATAGTATGGAACAACAAGGGAGATACATAAAACTGATTTCATTATTTCGACTTGAAGTACATGCGTGCATCTGTGTGGGTGTGTACTTTGCATCCTGCACCTAGGCAGGATGTTGTTGCACTCTCGGGTAAGTCGAGTGAACTCTCGATTTATTGTATTAATTAAATTTTGTATTTAATTGCTTCACACAACTCCTCTTGGGTTTTTTTAGAGGAAGCGATTTTGGTGTCCTTGAAGATAAGGATTTAGTGTATATGTGACGCCCCAACATGTTAAGCACTATTTTGCCAAGGGCACCAGCTTTTTTCAACTAAGGTACGTACCCCACCTACTACTAGCCCTACAAGGTTCTTTATAGTTGTAATTAGAAAAGAAAATTGATTCACAGGAAGGATGTACTGGTCTACTCAAACTGCCACCTCCCCGTTTGTTTTAGTTTTCGAAATATGTCAGATGAGGAACTTTTTAAAATAACTAAATAATAGTTTTTTCGTTATAGAAAGTAAACGGATATTTCAATTTGCTTGCAAACTTTACCAAAAGCTCACTATATAATTATGCGTCGAATGGTACTAGTCTGGAGTCGATATCGTTATTTGACCTCGAGATATACGAGACGAAAAACAGTCACGAACACACATAACCCTAAAAACCATGGGTTTGAGTCCTAGGAACCCTGGAACCTTTTTAATTCAAAAAATCTTATCCATTTGCAACGTCTTTCGTCCTAGGGTAACAAACGAGGGAACAGCTTAACGAGGTTTCATGGAGTGCATTCAGAATATCAATAAAGACTCAGACACACTTCTTAAAAACCGGTCGTCAGTCCTGTTTGATATTTGCAATTCCTTAAATACAATGGTATACTCGTATGAAATGTCCACCAAAATCCCTACCTTCAGCTCCTTAGTTGTAACTCGGAACAAGCCTTATTACCGCTCACCTCGTAGCCACGTGCAAATAGCATGTCACAAATTTAACGTAAATGAAGTCATCAAACCATGATTTCCATCTTAAGTCATCGGAACTGAATAATTCCAGGTGCATGCGTAAGACATTTCACTTCCGAATATCTCAAGACCTCCATCAACACCAGGTGTCATATACAAAATATTTTAATTACCACTCACCATCCATCTGCTACGCTTCAGAAGACTCAAAACTCCGACTACCCGTAAATAAATATGCAAAACCCTTTTCAAAAATCCTGACACTCGACTGCCATAATTAAAAGTCCCACATCAAGGCTACCATCATCATCAGTTAGCCCAAAACGACGACGACTAATTTACGTTCTTCCTATCTACCTACCACGAGAGCATGATTACTGATTGCTGTGGCGCCCATCAGCCTCAAATCCGCTTCTTCCGGAACAAATTAAACAAAACACACAGGCGAAAGTAAAAATGAACAAAGAAAACATCGAGCAAGGGAAAAAGGACTTGGGGAAATCTGCGAAAACTGACTTTATTTGTCATGGTTGTAAGGCACACACGCAGCACTCGCTGCGACTCATTAATTCATCGTCATCTTCTCCCCCCTCAAAAAAAAAAAAAAAAAAAATCCAACAACCCAATACAAGAACAATAATAATAATAATAACAGCAACAACAACATCAGCAAACATCAAGGATAACAATAGCAATCTCTTGAATATACTCTTTTTCCTCACTTACTACATCTTCATCGTTGATCCCACACCACGACTGCTGCCTCTCGCATTCCATCAAATCCACTCGTTCCTTCATCCCCCCCTTCATTCCTCGTCCTTATCACGTCTTGCCTTGGCGCTTCGCCGTTTCGTCGCTGTGTTCCTCCTCCTTGGCGAAACTAATAACAGCGGGACTATTAATGTCAAACTGGTTCCGAAAAAAAAAGAAACTTTCCGCGTTTGTAAGGACGTAGCGAAACAAGCCAAATGACTTCATTAATTCTCGATTTTCCGGTGGGGAGGAAGCAATTTTATGCACACACACCCCATTGATGTTTTCAACTAAAAAAAAATACACAAAATAAAGGAAAACCCAAAAGAGAAAGAGGACATCCGCTATGCCACATCATTTGGCAACAGTTCCTTCTTTTTTTTCGGAGTCGATGTCGCCCCAACTCCCACCCCATGGAATGAAATGAAAAGACAATGAAGTCAAGGCGGTGCAGGATAACCATATGGTGTCTCTCTTTAGAGCGTACGATGTGTCCTATGGTCGTGGCAAAGCGATTTTGACAAGCATAAAGTTGCAAATGGCCAGGGGGGTGACACGCTTCTTACCAGGGTGCCGTGCTCTCCAAAGTCATTCATCCTTCCTATCGACTATACAACACTCGCGTACCACCTCGCCAATCTGAGAAAGACAAACTTTTGATTTCTCAGATTGCGAAGACGCTTTAATGACGATCAGTAGCAGGAGGCAGGGGGACACGTTTTCGTCTATTTTTTTTTTTCTTTACTTCACGATTTCGTTCAAAAATTTGTTGTACCATAGCGGCAGCTTGAACGAAGGGGGGGGTACATAAGATCTACGATAAACAATGTGATTGCTGATATATAGTGGCAAAGTGGTCTGGGGGTACACGATAACACTTGGGACTTGAGAGTCGAAAATGAAGAAACAAAAGAAGAATCTCCAAAACCGTTTTGCCATCAACCTCATTCCTTCTACTCGTGTTATTCGTTCGCAGGATATCCACGGTAGAGCAATGTGGTATATCACTTGTTTGTTTGTTTCCGTATGGCGCGGCGGTAATCATCTGGGACGAGACGGCATCGTTGTACCTCGTAAATTAACGAACGATTGAATGAAGTTCCATGGGTAATAAGAAAAGTTTGATTGCGGCGGAATCCTTTTCTTTTTTTTTCTTGTTCCTTGTTTCCATTCGAATTCTCTGGAGGATATTTATCACACACAACGAATCGACTATGGCACAACTACAGTACAAATCATTAATACTCACATACATACACCAAAGCAATATCCAGAAAAAGCATCAGAGGTACTCATAGCATAAGCTATACAAAGGACCTTAGGTCTAATTACAGATTTCTACCAATAGAACATGGAGCATTGATGGCGTCTTCCAGGCCACGCGGCGTAAATGACTTTTTGCTTAGCATTATCACTGTGTACGGGCATCAAACAACCAATACTAACCACGAATGTACGGCGAAAATGGTCTTTTGATTAAGAAGAGATTAAAAGTCATCAATAAAATTGGATTTGCCACTGTGGTTACTACTATCGAAGGTTGGATACCGGGGACGTTGGCTACTGAATGCCTTGTAGCTTCGGTGGCGCAAAGGGGGAAAGTTTTTGATTTCGTTTTCATTATGAAGGTTTGGTTAAGGGGAGGTAATGGATACTGTTCTAATGGATGACGACATTGGAATTTGGCAGTTTGCCTTGTTTTGCAATTTCGGTTATAGACAAAACTGTGATCATATATTGCGAGAGATGTTCCGGTGCTGCTAGCTATCGGTCTTTGGGTGGTGAGCTTACCTTTGCCCTGACAAAAACAAAGAGAGAAGAACAAACAATTTTTGGTCTCAACTGAATCGTCCGTAACTTCGATCATTTCTTACACGGCACGTCACATCACGTCATGTCACGTCACGTCACGTCATATCATGTACTGTCACGCCTCGTCACGTTGCCATATTCTCATGCTTAAGATACTGAAGTATATCATCCATCGCTATCTAACTACTCTTCATCATTTTTTTAAATGAAGCCATTCTGCCATAGAAAGCAAATTTTACAATTAAATTTTAAGAATAATTTGGAAGAAGTAATATTCTGTGATATTCATGGAAAACAACCCACATACTAAGTCGTTTTCATAGTCAACGTTCATACAGACAGCTTTAGAGAAATTGGCGTTTACCCCTAATAACATGTGTCATCCATCATCCTCTTTTTAATTTTGACATGATTACATTCCCGTCACCGCCATCAATTACTCTACAATTGAGCATGTTGTAGCCCCGGATAACCACCGATTTCTGCACAACAATTAATTCCATCCATGCTTACATCGTTTAAACAGCACACTCTCGAACGAACACAATCAACACACGAATACCACAACTCTAACGAAAACATTATATTTACCAATCGACAACATTTTGTCACAACTGTTTTTCTTTTATTACCACTGCAACGCAAATACACACAGGAGGCCACTCTGCCATCAGAAACAAAACCCAAAGGACGAATCAACTGCATTTAATTTGTCCCTGCAACTGCTGCCAAACTAAACGTCCCCTGTCCCGAAGAAGCCCGAACTCAAATCAGTGAGTTTGAATTATTGCAAACTGACACCAACACATTTGCCGTGAAGAATAGAAGAGATGCAAATGCATCAATAACAACAAACAACAGTTAAGCATCTAATGAAAAAACAACAGAAAAAAAAACAAATCCTTTTGATTGCGGTGTTTGATGCCACCCTAGAACTCAGCCAACCAGTCGAGCACGTCGTACATGTCTCCAGCATTCGGTGGTTCATCCCTAAAACTGCGAAAATCAAAATAAATACACGCGACACACCATCATACGAATTCATTCACACATGTGCACAATTGTGGGTAGACTCCTTGGTGACTCGTAGCTCGTGCAATGATGCTGGGGATTCACGCTCGCGCTACCCGACTCGACGCTCAAGCCGGTAACAGATTGCGGTATTTACTTAGGCGGCCGTGTCAACTACAAAGTTAATTGGAATATGTTTTAGGTTGGCTACACACCCTTACCGCTCGTCAAACCCGACTCCGACTTCCTTTTCTAACCGATGCCATTTCAAATTTCAATAGAAACAAGAAACTTGTTTTTTTGTTTTTTAGTTTAAAGAAGCTAAAACGACGGGGACAGGACATTGACTTGCGTTTCCACTTGGATTATCCCCTGGAGTGGATAACAAGAAGGAAACGAACGAGTCAACCCAAAGAGGAGGAGGTTCAAGGATTGCCTGCGTCAGGGGAGACAAATAGGCAATTGACACATGTTACGTTTACGTTTTCGTATTCGTAGTTTGTTTTTTTTTTTTGAATTTATTTTTCTGTTACTTCGTTTTACATTGCTGTTGTGGCGTTGTGTTGCTAACAAGACTGTCACGGTTGGTTGGCCTCAATATCGGGCCCATGGGTAAACTTTTGGATTCGATTTCAATCAGTTTCAGATTCAATTTAATAACTTGATTTTGTTGAAAGTGTTATGCACATGCTTTTTAGAGGGCAACGCGTTGATTGGGTTTATCGGAAATGTAATTTTTCCAATCGGGTTCTTAAGTGGCTCGAGGAGGAACTGGCGAGGTTTGGATCTAAAGGTTTAGATATTAGTTGGGCACTAGGTATAGGGGTGTACTCTCAGATTCTTCAGTAAGCTGTATGCATCCACAGGGGACATTAAAAAAAAAATATTTAAACGAGTCTTGATCAAGGATTGGTAAAGGCTTCAAAAAGTTCGTCTTTCGAAGTCACCATTAAGCATTAGGTCCGTTTCACCTATGGAAAGAAAATAGTTACATACAACATACGTGATTGGCTCTAGTGCTCTACGAGCTGTAACTATGTCGAAAATCGATTTCCACCTTAAAACCAAATCTAGACGAAGCTCTTGCTAGTTCGCTTTTCCTATGACTCCTTTCTTTCTTTGACTCCTTTCTCCACTCAGTTCCATCAAGGTTTTTGCAGATGCCAGCAACTCTATTAATTCTTTTCTGGCAAGCCTACATTAGATAATCGTGCACTAGAACAAGTCATACTATTTATGAAATGTGTTCAAGAAATAACAGGAATTTTAGATTTTTTGAAAAAAAATCTTTTTTTCGTCCACATTAATGTTAACCCCTATCGCAGATTAAACAAGCAATTCGCTTTGCGGATATAGCTTTAATAACAACAACAAAAACATTGCCTTAATCTAACTAATAAAGTCTATCCAACAAGAGGTGTCATTTTAAACTCTGGGCCGTTGCTGAGCTACCAACACTAACCTATCATAGTAATCATTTTTTATAAGAAAAAAATAGGCGGTTGTTGAATATTAATAGAGAGATACCAGCACGGTGAGTGAAGTAGTGAAAATTCACTCCAAACCAATAAAAATATCACGGCAAAATTTGGCAAAGTTTGTGCTGCTTTTGATCGTTATCAAGCTTCTTTCCACAAAGTTTAAGGGAACTTAATAAACTTCAACATATGGGACTTCACAACATTAGTAGCATGGTCGCCGTAGCTAAGAGTGTCATTGAGAACTGAGGTGTGGTCAGAAATGATTTTTCAATTGACGCGGATAGATTTTGGCGACCAGTGGCGGACATGCTTTTTTGTTGACATCTGTCACATCTATCGTTTGATATTCAGTTACTAATGCCAAATCCCCATGGCAAGTTATACAACTGAAAGCCACGTCTAAATGATAAAACTTTATTATCAAAATTAGTGTTGGTTAGTGCAAACGTTGCTCGCATTACGAGCATTTTACGGTAGATGTGATGGCCTTTCATGGTCGACTCTTCAACGGTTGGTTACCAAATTTGAAACGACCGGTTCGGTAATCAATCAGCCAACATTCCTCAGTCAAACGAACGCAAGATTGGCCGCGAACATCTCCGCGGTCTCTGAGGCAGTCGATTCCTTCCGGTGCACAAGAACTCGGCTTTTCGCAGACTTCAACTTGGCGAATTTTGCGTCCAGACTTGGGCCTACACCCGTACAAGATCCAACAGACCCAAGAGTTTAAAGTTCATGACCATAGACAACACCTTTTGTTCGCTGACTGGGGTTCGGAGCTTTTGGAGGAGGACTCCAATTTTGGCTGAAAAATCATCTTTAAAGACGAGGCGCATTTTTTGATGAATAGCTATGTTAACCAGCGATATTGCCCTATATGGGACGACATCAACCCACACGAGATTCACCAGGTGACAATGCATCCTCAAAAAGTTACCTTTTGGTGTGGATTTTGGGCTGGCGGCGTCATTGGCCCGTACTTTTTCCAGAACGACGTAGGTGAGGTGGTCACCGTCAGTGGCGAGCGCTACAGAACGATGATAACCAATTGCTTATGGCCCAAATTGAACTATGGGGATCCAGACGAAATGTAGTTCTAAGAAGGGGACGTAACGTGCCACGCGGACTTCCCGATTGACATTTTGCATGAATGATTTTAGGGTAAGGTTACCTCTCGCAGAGGTGACGTGAATTGGCCGCCAAGGTTGAACCGGCTAGACTTTTTCTTGTGGAGTTTCCTGAAGTGGACGATCTATGCGAATAAGAGCGTGTGCTTTTGACCGGAATACAAATTTTTCTATTTATTTAAAATGACACCTCTTATTGGATTGCGCTCTTAATTTCGTTAATTTACTTTTGAATAAAATTCGCATGTTTCAAAGTGTTCTAGGCTTATACTGAGCTCTTAATATTAAAAAACAATGTTTGTGTCACAGCCAGAAACTCCATTCACTCATCAGGCTTTAATATCACTTTTTTAATTCTTGCAGCTTTATTCCTTTTTCCTAGCAGTCAACAGCCATACGTTTCTTAACAAGCTCCTGTAGAGAAGCAGTCACTTTGAAAGTTTTACGGTACAAATAGCCAATAATTCCCTCGAAGTCATACCCCAAATGCAAGTGCTTGTCAGCATATGCCGCAAGTCCAAAGACTAAATCGACGGACTCCTATCACCTTACCATTTGAGGCCAGATATGTCAGTCTTTGAACTCTGTCTTAACAGCCTAAATAAAACTTAAGGACAAGCATTCACTTTAAGGTTCCGAACTTCTACCTTAAAGCAATCTTCCCAAAACAACGTCTCACAATTGCTATTGAACTTGAGGCATATCGAGTGGAAAGCAATTAAAGTCCACGTTCCCTAAAGTATTCACCTTCTCTAATCCGAGTAGTTCGTATCTTCAGGGCGATTGCACGTTAACGAAAAACTTCCTCCTCCTCCATTCCTACTCCGTCACTTGAAAAGAAAAACTTCGTGATCCTGCCTTCCAACATAAACACACTTCTCACCTTAAAAATACCCGACGAGTCCGTCCTACTAATTTCCTATCTTTTTCGCTTATCTTCAATCCCAAAAAAAAAGTCGAGCGTTAACGTTTCGGGAAGGCAAACGTTTCGGGAAGGCAAAAAAAAATATCCGAAATCGGAAGCATCCCATTCAATATTTTTTCCATGCCCCATCCTGTGATTCCTCCACGTCCCCACGTCGATCCAATGGCGATGGAACGACGACGGGGTTCGTTGAAATTTAATTGCTGCCAAAATGAGGAAGGGAAAAAAAAGGTTCTTCTATAAAATAAGACTAATAGATAAGACAGTCACGTAGACGTTAAAGACGACACGATGTCTACGACTAAGTATCATTCGTATCTGCGAACGAGAACCTACAGCCTTACATACCTATCTACTTATTATTGAACGTGAGCATCGAATCTCATTAGAAGTCTTCGGACGAAATATGCCGCGAATGGTGGGTTGGGGATCAGCTGGAGGAGGCTTTACACAAAGCCCAAATGTTATTGTTCCAATCACTGGTACTTGGTTGTTGCTCATTGGGACATATTGGATTTTTGTCAAACCCATATTCCACTAATACGAATACGTATATTGCACTTTACAATGAATTCGGGGAATAGAAGGGCTCAAGGACTTGAAAGTTTCAGCGAATGTAAGGAATCACGCGAATTAGTTGCTCATTCAATAGCAAACAATATAACGAGACAAAATATAGGCAGACCTGAAGCACGCTTCCGGCTTGTATAGGTGAGTGGGCTTAGTTAAAATCGAGCACGCACACATTCCCTGTTTGATGAACAGTTGCGATTCCAATCAAAATCCTCTCTGCAACATGTGTCACAACGAAACGACTGTCAATCCACCCTAAGGGAGATTTATACACCTCGACGAACTAAGTCAATCGAAATAGCCGACATGAACACGCTCCATGCACCCAATCGCAAATCGCTTGTCATCTGTCTGTCGTTATTAGGACGCCTTCTCACCCTGTGACCCCTTTACCAACTACCCAACCATGGACGCTCAAACATCGAATCAGATTCTAATCAGTTTGTGCTCGAAGAAAACGGGGGCACTCTAAGCTTCTGTGAATTAATATTCGCAAAATTGGGAAATCCAATCCTGCCAATCAATTTACTCGCAATGACCCATCTCTCGCAGGAATAAACAGAAAAAAAAAAACAGACCAAGAAGTACGAAGCTTACGTTATCGTCGATCTTCAGACGCGTCAAGATAAGCATTTCATTTTGTTAGCGAAATACCCCAGCTGACACAGTGTCACATGACTTTGACAGGAAGGTAGCATGTCTCAGGAAATTATGAGTGCAGCGACATGCCTCGGATGGATTTTCAATCCTGAAATCCTAATCTGTGATCGGTGATTCGGCAAGTGGTGGACGACTTCTGCTTAAGGAAATGTCATATTTTGCGCCGGAGTGTGACACGCTTTTGCGTATTGAATTTCACATTTCAATTGACACCCCCTTGTGTTGGTTTTTTTGTTTTGGATATTGGCCGATTGCAAGGGTGATGGGCGGTGGTAAAAGACTATTTTTCAATAAATCCACGTCCGGGGTTAACACGTAATAAGATTTCGCAAGTGGTTGTGATTATTAATTTTTAATCTGATTGTGGACAGATGAGTGGATGTTTGTTGTCCTGGAAAATTCTGCGTGATGAAGGAGTGGGGGACAAGTGATGGATAATCTCATATCCGGGAAACCTTATGGTGCGTTCAACAAAAATCAAAATCATAGCAAAAAAAAAAGAGTGAAGTGAGGAGAGCAGCGATGTGAACTTATATGAGTTCCCATTCCATGTTTTTGATATGTTAGTTATCCTATCTGAAAGGTCGTCCAAGTAGAGGTGTGATTTTGAATGTACCGCGTTGTCGCACTGTTAACATACATCTATTACAGTTGTGACTTCTATTAACCAAGATTCAAGAGCTTATAAATACAACTGAGGTGATACTAAGTCGCATTAGGTGCTGAAACAGTGATTTTTCACACAACATTTTTATGAGTGATTAAGCTCCTAAACTACAATAAAGTAAGGTGCTGTCTGGTAGTACAATGGTCCAGTATTTGTGTCTGAGTGCTCTAACAGACATTAGAAGCCTCCAACAAAAAAAAAAACTCCTAAACTAAACTTTATGAAAATATCAAAAAGCCCAGAAAAATTATGGAACAACCTATCCATTCACAATGAATGACAATTTGGAGCACTTTTTTAGCAGACGACGAGACTAAGCTCGTGAGAAGAGCATATGCCCGTATCACACACTTTGGGAGCCTTGGCAAATGAGAAGTGTATGTATTGTAAAGTGCTGGGCCAAGGACAGAACCGTGTGGTACTCTTGCATAAAAATATTGCAAAAGTGATGCCTTACCATTTACTTTGATTATTTCAGCTTGTATGGTTACATAATTTTGTATGATTTTGACCAGATACAGAGGAAAGTCAAGATTTATTCTATACATAATGCAATCATGCCAAATGGAGTCAAATGTTTTCTCCATATCTAGCAGAGCTAAATCAGCAGATTGGGTTAGATAAAAGTTCTTTTGGCGAGTTGACATATTCTGGGTACTTGGTTGGACTTGCTGTGATGACTTATAAGCTCAAACTGCTCATCTGGGAAAATACGTTTGTCTTCAATAAATTTGATTAGTTCAGTTTCAGTATTTTTTTCGTAAATTTTACTGAGACAACCGAGTAGACTAATTGAACTAACACTGTTTAGGCTTTGAACTTGCTTCCAGGTATCAGTATCGGCATTACTTTTGCGATTTGCAAGAGATAAGGAAAATAGTCTTTGGTAAGGCTTAAAAATAAGTTAAGAATTGTATACCAGATGTTGGCAACTGCTTGAGGTATGAATTCTTAATACCATCAGATTTTCCTAGCTCCGAATATTTCGACACTTACACGATTTCGGTTCGAATTACATACCGCCTTGGAGATGGTGTAGAGTATTGCAAAGAAAGTCGATCGGACGTCTCTTTGATCAAAGTGTTAGACAGATAACATTGCCAGAATTTTGCAGACTGATGATTCTTCTGTTTTTTATGATCCTACCAATGTTCCAGAATAGTTTTGAATTTTTGTCTAAGGGGCTGTTGGCTGGCTGACTTCGTTTTTTTCGATGACTTGCAATTTCTACAAAAATAAGGTCATAAACTTTAGAAACACCTTTGCTAATAGTTTTCTAAATAGAGCAACTGTTTAGGTAATTCATACGAGGGTGGTCCGATAAGTACTTAGCCTACAAAAGAAAAACAAAAATTTTGGAGAAACGGCGATTTATTTTCCAATATAGTTTCCTTTTAGCTCGATATACTTGAGCCAGCGATGCTCCAACTTCTTTAATCCGACTGAAAAATACGTTTTCTCGAGGTCTGCAAAGTAGGCCTCCGTGGCGGCGATGACCTCCTCATTCGACTGAAATTTCTGCCCGGCGAGTGACTTTATCAAGTTTGGAAACAAAAACAAGTCGCACGGCGCCAAATCTGGGGAATACGGTGGATGGGGCAGCAGTTCGAAGTCCAATTCGACCAATTTGGCCGTGGCGAGGGCGGAGGTGTGAGCCGGTGCGTCACTCGCATCATGGCGGAAGAGCACTTTTTTTCTCGTCGAATCGGCCCAATAATTTGGCATAGTACAGCTCTGTGACCGTTTTGCCCTTCTCCAGGTAGTCGATGTGGATCACACTTTGTGAATCCCAGAAAACAGTGGCCATCACTTTTCCGGCCGATGGGACAGTCTTCGCCTTCTTCGGAGCACGTTCGCCGGGTGAAGTCCACTGTTTCGACTGTTCCTTGGTCTCTGGTGTGTACCAGTGGATCCATGTTTTGTCGACTGTCACGAAACTACGCAGAAACTCCTTCGGATTGCGCTTAAACAGCGTCAAACACTGTTCTCACTGGTCTCACGGTTGCGCTTATTGTCCAGAGTGAGCAAACGCGGCATCCATCGCGCCGACAGCTTTTTCATGCCCAAAATTTCATGCAGGATATGCCCACGCGATCTTTTGAAATGCCTACTGCCTCAGCTATCTCGCGGACCTTCAATCGGCGGTCTGCCAATACGAGACCGTGGATTTTTGTCACGTTATCCTCCGTGGTAGCCGTTTTCGGGGCACCTGGACAAGGCTCATCAATAACCGACGTGCGACCACGTTGAAACTCGTTAAACCAATTATTGATGGTCGCCATCGAAGGAGAAGTGTCACCGTACACAGCATCCAAATTCTCTTTGATTTCGCTGCGCGATTTCCCTTCCAAAAATAAGAATCGAATCATCGACCGATATTGCTCTTTTTCCATTTTTCTAAAACCCGCTTCCACACGCGATCAAAACAAAACTAGTCCGATCCGGCTGAAATTTTGACAGTAGCCGTCCACTAAAATGTACTACAACATAGTAAGTTGCTCTTGCGATACTGGCGCCATCTCGCGGTGAGACTAAGTACTTATCGGACCACCCTCGTAGCATGATTACAAAAGAAAAGACAGATTCCATTTACGACATGCTTGGTTCCGTCGAGCTTACGAGATTCCTTGGCAAAGTAACGTAAACGTAGTTCTAGAAAAATTAGACCGACCGCGACAAAGTCGTAACCTCGTTACGATTTTCAACTGCCGAAACACGTAATCGTCATATTTCATTCTGCTTTCATAAGTTTACCTTCCCATTCAGGGGCATAGGTCTCTGGGTCAAGCACTTTGTTATGGAAGGAAGCAAGGTAATTCTATTCTGAAGACTATTGTTTAGCCTGTTAATTACCTTGATTATGTAGTTAGAAATTATCTTCAAATTTCGCAGACATATTTGTGGTATATGGGATTCAACATAGATGGCATATGTGGGGTTGTTGAAGGGAGTTTGAATATATGTACGGTTAAAGAAAAAGCAGTAAAATATTTCGCACCTCTCATATTATCTATATCCAAAGACCTGGTTTGCATTTGCAAATTGATTATAGCATTGAACACCTTAAACTATCAACCTTTCACACATAAGGTTAGTAGCTATTTCAACATGTATCTCTTTCTCATGAATATGTGACTGCATACCTAGGTTCGACGAAAGGATCAAATTTCCTAACAACCTTGATGGGACACTACCACTTCATATCGTGGCAGACGTTTGTGCAATAAGCTAGCTATAAACTCCCTATAAACAGTAAGGAGTTCCGGTTAACCGTATCGAAGGCCGTTTTAAAGTCTACAAGGAAGGCATAAAGCTTTTTTCCTCTCACTTTGAATCTTCAAGCAATACTTGTCAGTGTAAAAATTTAGTAAACTGTCGAGAACCTTAAACGAAAGCCTGCTTGGAGGAAGAATGTTCGTCTCCATCAAACTTGTCAACCTTTGGTATGAAATTTGGGTGAATATGTTCCTAAAAGCACAGAGAAGAGAGACACCTCCGTAATTTTCAGGAAGACTGTTATCGCCTTTTCAGAAATAGCGAAAATTATAAGTTTTAAAAATATCACCGGTCATTTTAGCATAAGATATTTATTATAGAAAAGTATAATAGCAACAGCTCTCGGAAAACAGAAATTAATAATTTATAAACTTCGACATCCATCTAAAGTGGGGCATCAAGCTTAGAGACGTTGATATTAAGAGAGCAAAACTTATTTATTAAAACACGATCTAGAAAACAAGAGACGGTCACAATAGGTTAAGCCAGAAGCCAGTGTAAAAGTTTTGGTAAAATTAAACAAAATCAATGTTGATCTTCATCGGGTATTGAATGCTGGTATAAGGCAATTAAGATTTTGTAAGCGTGAAAGTGAAGATCAACCTCCTAAGCTCGCTATAAAGTGCCATATATTAGGCCCAGTTGTTGACTTCAGCAACGAATTGAAGTATGTACCTTGTTGGTTTCGAAGACTTTTCTAACGCGATTATGATGATAGAAGAATAACACTTAGATATCACCCATTTCCGTAATAAATTTGAATATATCAAGTGCGTTGTCACGTGTCCAAAGTTGAAATTGACAAAGATTGCACTTAGCATCTGTCACAATCACACGACCTGTTGACTCTCCCTTTGCTTGAACTTGCAACAAAATAATATTTAGAGCAAACTCTTTATACCTCTGTCCAATTGTCTTTCAGGGCAAACAAGTTATACTTTTCTTAATAGAGGTAATAGCACCATTTTCTAACAATATTGTTACCTTTAAAATGACCAATATTCCGATACTGTCGCCTACTTAATCCTCCATATTAACGCCCGTTTCATTTATTACCCAGATTTTCTGTTTTATTTGTTTAGTATAATACCATGAAGGATCTTAAAGAAAACTCCAAGGGAACGATGATAGCCTCCTGTGCGATACCTCTCATTAAAACAAAGTCATTAAATCCCGGCTCCAACTGCCTGAACGACCCTTTTTCAAATAAAATTTTCTAAAAACACAATACAAGCAGCTTTTTAACAGACCTCCCAAAATCAACTTTAATTCTCCCACCCAAAGCACCTTGCCTAAGTAACCCATCGACCGCATTAATTCGATGGATGCCTTTCCATCGCATACAACCCGGGTCACTTGAAGCTTGCCGTCACCCTAACCTCAACCGACTAAATCGAAAAATTATCCTTAAAAGTCAAACAATTCACAGCCAACGATAATTCTTCTTCTTCCCCTGCCCCTCATGTATCCAACTAACTTTTCCAAGATTCGGGGAAAGGATTGAAAGATTCATCCCCAATCAGCCTGACCTTTTTTATTTTCGTCTTAAGGAATCCCTAAATAAGGTGCTAAAATCGCCTTAAAAATCTTCACCATTTGAAACGAATTTAACGATGATGAAGCCTTATACTCCCATCCGAGATATATTTTCTGAGAAAAGGAAGACAACTACTGAAGCAAAACACATGGTACGAGTATCGAATCCTTATTCCTCACGTCGAATTCGAGGTACTCATGGTAGCCGTCATCGTTGTCGTCGTTATCATCGTCTTCCGTTCTAGCTTCCAGCTAGCCCTCTTGATTCAACAAATCCAAATGAATTATATGGGCAATTCCTTTTATCTCTCTTTCTCCTTCTTTCTCGCTCTATTTGTATCGTTTTTTGGTCCGAATCTGTCCGCCTCCTTTAAGGAAGCAATTTCATCCCATTTAGGATATGAAGGCACATAAAGTATCTAAAGAAGAAAAAAAAAAAACAAACACGAATCGGATCTCCTCAAACTTAGTTCTAACCTTTCAGGTTGTGAAGTTTGAGTCAAAAGGGAGGTAGGCAATATGGGTGAATCGGAGGCAGGTCTTTAGGTCTTTTAATAAAATTAACCGCCATAAATAAAAAAGGCTTGCTCAGGCATATGGCGAAAGGAACAACACAAAAAAAATAAAAATACAAAACAAAAAAACAAAGATAGGAGCATAAGGTAGGCAGGCATCGCGTGCGTTGCCTTTTACGTGATATTCATAAGGATATTCTCGAATGGCAAATAAAGATATGAATCTTTCCCTTCCACCCCCCAGCTCTTTCCATATGCTCGTGTGTCGTAAGGCCTCTGGAACTATGCTTCCGCCTTGAATGAATGGCCAGTCAAAACGAAGTCGTCTCATCTCATCTTCATCTTCATCCCTTGCGTATGGGGTCGGGGGAAGGGGGGTGAGATACATAACTTTCTCCATATTTCTCTCATCGTTTTGCAGCGGTACTTTTCTTCTATTTTCGTAGATGAATAGGGATTTTATCAATATCCATCGATTATCGTAAATGGAAAATCCTATCCCGTACGTGTGCGTGGTGCTTTATGGGCCAGGCTGCACCATCCGATCGGCCGTAAGTCCAAGTTGGTAGTTTATCGAATTGGATTGGCTTCTTTTATCTCTCTGGACGGATGTAGTGGATTTTGGGACTTGATTGGGAACAACATACTGGGGATGGGGCAGAGATGATAGTTTCAATTAATGGATGAATTAAAATTAACACAAACGGTTTACTGGGATTTTCGCCTGTGAGGCCTCTGAGATATAGACATACAGCAAGAGGGTCAACAAAATTGTCGAGAAGAAGGAGAAGCTTCAACTGAAAACTGCTTATTAATACAGCACAGGACGGTGGTAGCGGCATGAGCTGGCAGGATGGCAGTCAATTACCACTTCCATTCCATCCCATTTCCAATCCCAATCCCAGTCGATGGAATTATAATTGGAGCCGATATCCGATAGCGCTACATATAGCCATTTCCGTCCATTCATTCCACCTGCCTAGCCACTGTCCAGACACAGTCCTAGATTTTGCGTGCAATGGTGTTGGACAAATTGCTTGTATGTTGCTGCAGGGGCTGTAAATTGTCTGATATCTTTAATAGGCTGTCCATAGTGCGGTGGTATGGACATAAATGGCGGCAGTAGTGGTTGATGCTCATGTGTACACCGTGGTCCTGGTTGCTTGTGATTCCGAGCCAAAAGCTGTTTCGAAAATCGTTCCCTGTGCTAAAAACAATGGACAATTTCTGTTCGCTCGTAGTTTATAGTTGGGGTTTTCCTCCTCGGTCAGGAATACATTCTCAGTTTGTTGTTTAATGGAGGCGAATGTTGCGCCAGGTGGCCGGCTCGTTCTGGAGTTATAATTCAAAGTTCAACTTGCTATCGAACTGGTTTCGAAATAAGATAATTCTCATCGGATTTTTTCGCATTTAAATTGGAGTATTGATAAAGGAATCTAAGATTCATGCACCTCGCGCCCAGTCCTGCGTACCATCAAGTAATGCAAATAAATTGACTTTATGCTATAGAAAACCAGTTGGCTTCTATAGTCCTTTCTGCGTTCAAGTTCATTATCCTTCAGCGGATTAACTGACATGTGTATAGTGCAATGCAAACTCGATACACACTCGTTCCTATGCCGTGTGGAACGTATATTAAATTGAGCGATCCCAGAGATCTGGGCGATGATAAAAATGTCTACCACTGGCCTCCACATAGTCGACGATGATGAGAGCGAGGCAACAAAACTGAAAAAGCAGGACGAACTCAACCCATAGGCATCCTGAATAGGAGCAGTGTGAAAAGTTTTACACAAAATGCTATCGCAGCAAAACACACTAAACCAGGGTCTTTTCCAACCACTAACGGAACGGAAACGCAGTGTGCATGGCAGCCAGAGACACACTCTGTCCTGTCGCTGCTCCGAACGAACCTTCGAGCACACCATCACACCATCTACATGACATAAAGTTTAAAACTATCCAAAAACGAGACGAAGACTTTTAGTTGCATTTTACAGCTAAAACTGCGAAAAGCGACATAATCTGATTAGTGAAGTGGTGGGCGGCGAGCGGGTTCACAGCGATGGCGTGAAGGATTTAAAGGACTCCTGTACCGATGTAGTGCAATGTTTGCCACGCTATATACCGCCCGCTAGAACTGAAACATCAGAATGGAACCAGCCCCGAAGGGAAAAGTTTTTGTTTCACAAATTAATTTGCTTATAATTTTTCCGCTTAGTTAAACTTCATTTGAGTGATTTGTCAAGGATGAAATGCTCCACGGCGACAACAAGAGCGTGGAGTGGTTCTATGAAAAAACAAAAGAAAAGGATAAACGCTTTGCTAAGCGGAAATTTTTGCACACCCACATAGTAGCCCGACAAGCATACAGGATGTGTGCAAGTGCTGGCTGACAATGCAGGGATTTTTCGTCAGTCCCTTGGTACGAGAGTTCCTTATCCTTACGACTGGATATGACTTCATTAACACGTTAAAGCGTTTTTCACACTTAAACAGGACAAACAATCTGTAAATTGGCCCCGAATCCACACATAACTTTAGTCCTTGCTCATTCCTATTATCCACCATCGTGCCAAGCACAAAATTCCCGAAAATCACTCAGCAATCCAGTGGTACACGGTGGTACATACCTGATCCTGTTCGTGATATGTGTGGAATGGCTGCTGTAGCTTCCTATAGTGATGCTGATGGTGGGATACAAAGCGAATAAAATGTCCCTAAGGGGTGCATTATGAATTCAAAACACGTGTCCTTTCGTTTCAATTTGATTTAATTGAATCATGTGGTGGCGGGCAGGCGGACGAACCGCTGATGCCTGCCCCCGCCCACACATGTGTTTATCTTATATCCCGAATGGAACATAAAGAAAGGATCCTACCGCTATCGGCACCTCCAAAATTTGTATTCTCCTTTCTATTCAGCCTTTCTTCACTTTTTCTTTTTTGCTTTTGTTTTGGTTTTATTTTTAGGAACTTTTCCCGTGAAGTAGTACGTGCACACAGGCGAGGCGTGAAATAAGAAAACCTAAATAAAGGAAAGAAGGTCGGAGGAAGGACATTCGCTCCTTCGTTTACTGCAGCGGGATTTGTGTATGCCATCTGATAAATACACACGTTTAACCGGCAGTAAGTGTATGGTATAATCCTCGATTCCAATGTCGATTCAATTGGCAGCGAGACGCACCTGGCATTGATGGTCGTGGCTTGGTGCTGGTTTTGAGTGGTGATGATAACGGTGGCAGAAATGGCGTTTTGAATGAATATGTGACTGAAGGACAAAGGACTTTTCAAGTTTTTGTCCTTATAACAATAGAATAAAAATTCAACATTGAGATTAAGGCGTTATCCCTAATGGACGATGTTGAAATCGCTTCTTATGAAAATATGAGTTTATCGAACGAAGACGAAATAATTGAGATCTTTTGTAAGGGAATGAGTATTGAAAGCTGGGAATGGCACTTAGCTTTACCAAATGGAACCCGTTCTTGTACATTCTTAAATCACATTTCATAATCATATTTAGTCAGCATTCAGTCATGTTCGTTGCAATCTCCTCGGGTCTAAGGATTTGGTTGATATCACTCACTGATTACATGGTTCGGCTTGAAAATGGGAAGAAACACTACATGACTAAGAAAAACAGCCAGAATTTTTTTTCATATTTCATATTTTAGATCACGAAGACCAATACCCCGAACTAGCAGCAAATAAATTCTCATCGTGACTATATTTATCCCATGAGGTTCAAAGGCTCTTAGGCACTATTTTCTTAATTTGAAGATAAATTTATTTGGCTGTCTACATAATTTCTATCCCTTAAAAATATTTTTTTAATTGATATCATATGCCTATTTCAATATCTTCACGATGTTTTGGGAACTTTTATAAAATATGATTTTTTAAGCGTTTGGTTTTTAATTTTCAGAAAGTCAGAGGAAAATTGCTAAGATGTATACAATGTTTACTAAAGTTGGTAAACCGATGCTTGGCATTTGTTTTTCAAAGACTATTTCCTGAAAAGTATAAAACGAGGTTTTAAGTGGTGCATCGGGAAAGTACAATTTTGAGTAACTTTTTCGAGCATATTTTCTGGTATCCCATTAATACCAAGTGTAATGTTGTCTTTCAAGCAATTGTCACTGGCTTATCGACATAGATGAGTGGTTTGACTTGTCGATTCGCAAGATCTTGCGGGTCAATTCACTGGTCTAAAACAAGAGATAAATTGCTATCCAAACTCATATCCTAATTGGTTATTGGTATGTAGTCGTGGTGGAACCAAAGTTTGATCAAGTTCAGCTCGTGCATTTGGGGTAAAAAAAAATTGAAAACGTTTAACGAATACCTGCCTATTCCGCCAGACCATAAACCGCGCCCAAGAGTGAATTTTTATGTGAGCATTGAGAGCTCTTATATTGCCTTAGGTTGTTTACCGGACCACATAACGCGAAATCTGTGCGACATTTGGTCACTATGACTAGAAGGGATTGCTCAATCGGTCGATTATGGCGACCGTATGATGGTTGGGCGGAAAAAAATGTTCATAGAGCAGAAATTTTGATTTAAAAAATCAGTAGTTTTTAGGGGTTATTCGGATCTAAACCTACTTACAACTAAATGTCAATAACCATGCATAAGCCGTCAAATATAGAGCATAACGGCACAGCTAAAACAAATCACCTTTTAGCAGCCATAGAGTAGTTTTTCTCATATCAGACGCGCCAGAAGCAATACTAAATATTACTGCACTTTATTTTATTCTTTGGACAATGCTTAAGGCAATTTCTCTGGTTTTTATCAATCTGATTACTAGCAATACTCAGGTATAGGCTCATCCAATAAGAAGTGTTATTTTAATCAATAGAAAGAGGAAATTCTTCCTTTGTAGAAAGTCTTGGCACATTTGCGCTTTTCATAAGCAGGAGCTATAATTTTTTTTCAGTGGATGAATCGTATGTAAGGCGTTGCAATAGACTCAATTTTTAACAGAGCTCAAAAGCACAAAGTCTCATTGTGGTAAATGAAACAATGTCGGCAGTCTATTGGTGCCTCGAATTTCGAATTATTTAGACCTTCTAAGAAATTTGTCCCGCAATAAGGCATCATTTCACAAGCTGTGTTGCATGTGGCACTGTTCTACTGAAAATAAACGTTTCAAAACAATTTTAGGGAAAATAATCAGTCAACATCTTTCAATGTAACAAATCCATTAACTGAAGCTGCCCAGCATAATTTTCAAAAAAAACATGGCCCACTCTTATGGATGGAGAGGTTATTCTATTATTTTCTCAGGCTTACGGAACTTAACTAAAAATATTTAATTAAAATGAAATAAACTTCATTTGATTTTTGGCGTTTGGCGTGCATTTTGGCGTTTTAATATTTCTAATTATGAAAATAATAAATATTTTCTAAAAAGAAAAAAGGTATTTACACAAAATTATTAAACTTGTCACCATGTACTTTTTCTACCGTGTACCGTTTTCGGTATACGCGGCCTAGAAATGACACCTCTTCATAATTAAAAACAAATAAAAATCAGCCTTATTACTCAGAATAATTTTGAATAAGAAACTATAATATTGCTCATTGATTTTAAGCACCCAGGTGAACGTCGAACGCAACGAAAAAACGGCGTTATATCAAATGAGAGTTTTCCATTAGATGGTGCTAGCGGTGCATGCTAGTCAGAAATGATAGATCAGAAACTGATCAAGCGCTCATCACTATATTTCAACATTTTTATGGGCGTCACATATTTTTCTAGGAGTGAAAATGTCGAACCAAATAGGCGACATTTGCGGGAGTTTTTGCCTTTCACCTTTTATTCGAAAATCTGCGGCATAGGTGCGTCGAAAGATTATAGAAAGTAACAGTGGCGCTTCTATTAGAAAAAAAGTTCTACAAAATTAGTGGTTTTGATATAAAAGACAAGGAGCCTATCGTATGGGTGAAAAGTATCCATGTCGACCGCAATAAGAGCTTGCAGATTGACTGGCCTTGGGAATGATCCAAAAGCAAAAACCAGACGGGATTAGCTCGCCGGGAGCCAAGCTACAATTCCAAGTCTTCTACTTTGAATTTTGCAAACATTTACCTGGATCTCAGGAACCACAGTAGCTTGGGTTCTAAAACTGGTCGCTATGAGCTCAGAATAATGTACTCTATAACACAGCCAATAAAATTCAGACTCATAGCCACTCGGCAGGTTCCGTTTGATATATGCGTACGAATAGACGGACAGACAGATATTCGATATATGCGTACAGACAAACAGGCAAACAGGCAGGAAAGTCAGCATAAGTTTTCTCCACCCCAGCTTTGCAGGGTAGAAGACTAAAAATTGGGTGCCATAAGAGTTAAGCCCATAAGACGGCGAACGGCGTTTTTTTTCACGAGGCAGATTCATTGCATCGTATTGTGACTGAAAATGAAAAATAAAATCCAAGTGAAAAATTATTATAAGCTGGTCCAGTAGAGCCTAAAACTTATATTACAAACATTCTCAGTGGAAAGATATAACCTAATTATCAAATCAGTGTTGTAAATGTGTTGTAAAATGCGCGGTAGCAAACTATTGTAAATTTTACATACGAAATAAATATCTATCTATCTAAAACTAATATTTATTATTTTTTATTATTATTTATTAATTAAAAAGTAATTTCCAATCTGTAGTTGAAAAGGAACTAGAATCGAAAGCAGCTATAAAAATAATAAATATTAACAAACAAGATACAGAATACAAGTGTGAATGGGGTCATTTACTATACGAGTATGTGGCAAGTTATAGAGCAGCTCAGCTAGGTCAATACACAAAGTAAATTAAGAATATCTTCATAATTAAAATTTGAAAGCCATAATTTCACCTTTTTAAGGAAACACCTTATGTTGTAATGTAGCCTGTCAAAAAGTCTCAAACAGTGACAAATTGGCAAACTTTTAGGCAAGATTTTGTATATTAATTCATAATTGATCTTTCGAAAAATATTTTAAGAACTTTGTAGCAATGTAAATGTTTCAAAAGTAGAATGTCAAGGTTTCTAAAAAATGGTAAGCTACTAAATTGCCGATTTTTATTACAAATAGTAAGAAGGATATGCTTCTGAGACACAAGCAGAGGATATATTTTATTATAGTAAGTGTATCCCCACGAAGCTAAGCCAAACTTAAGCTTAGAATGAACTAAACCATTATAATAAATGCATTTTACAAGCTTCCGTGGGCAGTATGATTTTAAAAGGTAAATTTGTCAAGTAGCTGCCATGCAATAGTTACTAGGTGTAATTATATGGTCAGACCAGTTCATCTTCCGAGCAGAACACCGAGTTATTCAAAGTCTTTAACTTTTTCAAGGTAAATGCAGTTATCAGAACATTTTCGTTCCTCAATATTTGTCTGAGAACTAGAAACTGAAATGCAAGTGTTCTTACTATGCTGGAATCTTTTACAGTTACCCCAATGAAAGAAAGGGACCATGGTGCAGTGGGTAGTGTGTCGGCCGCTGACGCAAGATGAGCGAGTTCGGATCCAGAAAACCCAACGTCATCGAATGATTATTTCCCGGCTTCCCTCCTAGGCGGGGTACTGGCAAAACCTCCCGTTGTACCCTTGCCCTGAAAAAGCTTCTCGGCTCTCGCCGTTCGGAATCGGCATTAAGCTTTAGGTTCCGTTCACTTCTGTAACACATAAGTAAATAAAAATAAGCTTAGCTCTGGCTCTTCATGAGCTCTAACGCCATCTAAGGTGTCTGTTTGGTAGTACAATGGACCAGTATTTGTGTCCGAGTGCTAAAACAGATGGCAGAAAAGTCTACAAAAAAACAACGAAAGACCGTGCCATTAGGATTAAAAAAACATGATTTTGATTTTATTACTTATGACAATATGTGCACTTTAAACAAGTGACTTAAGACTTCGAGGTCGTGATTGATCTTGGTGGAAAGATTTAAAGCAGAGTCTGCAGTAAAAGCACAGGCCTGATCGTCCACAATCGCTGCTATATTTTTGTAAGAAAAGAGTGTTAATAAATGCTAGGAAAAGTAAGGGACCAAGTACAGAACCCTCAGAAACGCCAATAGGCACAATTCGCATTGAACTTAACGCTCGGCCACCTGTTACTCAGCCATTTATCAAGAACCATTGAGATGGGATATCCTACCCCACCTACTGTATTCTCTAGTCGTCGCCTCCTCCGACTACAACGTATTCCGATCGACGACAAATTGCTTGGTTGAGCATAACTCCAGATCTTCCGAAGAAGTCAAAAATTGGATCGATTCGTGGATCGCCTAGAGAGATAAGAGTTTTGCTAACGTTTAATCGTGTAAAAGATTGTAGCTGGCAAAATAAAGTTCCAAAGTTTGAATAGAAACTGTGGATCTTTATTTGTACACACCGTGGCATCTCAACTCATGGAGGACCAGAGCCGAATTTCCCCCCAATCACCTATGTTGTGTGTAATACATTTCTTGCCAAAAGTGAAAGAGACCTGCTGTTTGTTGCCTTCTCCGAAAGGCGAATTTTGGAAAACTTTTTCCAGTCAAATTCACTAAAGGTTTTTTTTACAAAAGTACTAGATTAATGTCTAGGCTCATACGAGGCTCTTGAACACACCAACCTTGAAGCGAGGTCAACTAGACATTATGATTGCGAAGATCTCAATGCACTACAAGCTGGTTGCGAATAAACACAATTCCAGCTGCGACAGCTGCATTTTAAGCTAACTAGCTAGACGAACATGAGGCACTTACATTTATCGATTAAATCCACTAGAGCTGTCCGTGAAGGCGCTTGATGTTGACCAAAGCAGTAAAAACTTCACAAATTTTACTGAGTTTTTACTATTTTGACACATTGTACCGTGGAAAGTAAGTATAACTTAATTTTTTCTCCCAGATGAATGGGGCCTAATGTTCATTGCCGACTAAGAATGACAACTTTCAAGAGACTTCCTTAGATACTGCGAAATAAAACTAAGCTGTAGCCTGGATCTGAACCACCTTTCATCGGCATCAGCATCAGAGGCCAATTCTCTTCTCACTTAGCCACGGTATTTTTCAGATCAGACATAAAGTTAAGTTATTTTTACTTCGAACTTTCTTATTCTCCTCTTTTGTCTTTCGCCAATGGTTTCGAATAAAGCCAAACATTGACGCCACATAACATGTAGTCAGACCAAGGCAAAAAAATAACTCAGCTGTCAGTGGAGATTTTGTTAGTCTACAAAAACCTGGTCCTGATCTCGACAATGTTCGAAATCATTGCGCCTAATGATGTTCAGCTCAATCGAGTTCCAAGTCAGGAGGAACATCAAAGCAATATTCTCATCACGATTTATTCTGACAGAAGCAGCGGGGAGTTGGTTCCAGAACTTCCAGAATGCTTTCACTAAAGCCTCGTATCGAAGAACCAAAACGGGTTCACTTTTTTTCATTATTAAGATTCAACAAGGAAGCCCCATAAAAGGCTGTTCCCCTTTCATAAAAACCTACTCTCGCCACCCATATGCGTTATCCAATTAACTCACGCCACCTCGCCATTTATCTTAAAGGCTAATCAATGAACCCTTCTCCAATCCATTCTACCCTCTCAATTAAATCACCAAGCACTGCAAATTTCCACTTCAACGAGCCATCAAAAAACACATTCATACTCCCTGACACATGCCGCATTGCACATGTAACCCTGTAATATAGTACACCCCAACTAATCAACCCTCCTCGGCATGATTCCACGCCCCCCTTCCGAAAAAAAGGACGTAAAACAAAATCACTACGAAATGACCATTCAACCAAATGGTCCGTTGCGTCGCCGTCACGGTGATTATCCTTTCTGCAATCATCGACCTGCTGCAAGCCATGCAATTTGCAATGGTCATCTCCTGCCTCATAGGACCAGTAAATGGTAAACAATAAAACGCTGAACAAAAAAATAACACTACTCTCGATTTTTTATTGACATATTAGTCGGACATGGTGCGGCAATAAAACCTGCACACCCCCATGGGACCGGAGCAATAGGTTTTGACAGGAAAAGTCTCGATGATATCCCAGACTCTACGAGGATGTCTCGTACATATAGTCTATAAAAAGTAAAGAAACTTACCTTTTGAATAATTCATATTTCGCTAGAGAGTGGTTCCTTCAAAATTCGGCCGTTGACAATTGTTGCAGGAGCATCCTCCTCACGTAGCATTGTATAGTTGTCCTTGTGGTTTTCGGTTTCTTTTGTATTTTCACCGGATTACTGTGGTCGACTTTGGATTAATCTGAAATGAAAAGACAAGAGAAAGGATATAAATTAGTCACATACACCTCCGAGTCCTGTCACCATCAATTCACATCATATCCTTTTCATCATATTATTTTAGTTTGCCAAAATCAAACAGAGAGACAAGGATAAAGTGAATGTATATGTAATTAAATTTTCTCTATAACGCACAAACAAGCACCGAGCGAGTCGCCGCGACACGGGGATTAGGGCGGAGGACAACGAAAAGGATACCTAAACGATTCTCCCCAAGGAGGTTAAACTTGAACCAAAATGAGCAGAAAACGGGTAGACGGCGGTAGGTAGTGAAGGGGATAAAGGTAGAAAAGCACGATAATCATGATGCTCGTCCTGATGATGATGACGAAGTAAACACTGGAAAATCCACCGAACTGCAGTTGCAATGGAAGTAGCTGCGAAGACGAAGAAGAGAAGAAGACCTGCTCGTCTTGAGAATTTTTTTCAACTCTGTTCCGGCGATTCAACAAAGTGGATGTAATGTATCCTCTAAGAACGATGACTAGAAGTTGGAGATGGTGATGACGTTAAGGATATGGACACGGACTGAGAGCAGCAAGCCAGTGAGGTAATAGGAAGAAAAACGATAGCACAAGACGAGGAAAATACATCTTCGTTGTCGTCACCATCATCCAAGGGTCCTGGGTTGGTGGGAGATGAATAAAAAAAAAACCCAGAAAACCATGAGACGTCTCAGTCTCTTCACTTTTTGAGGTAAATATTTTCGGAAGGATATCTTCTGTGCTGCTTTTGGTATGGTATTTTCTTCATACCTCCCGCCCGTGACATTCTTCTTCTCACGGACTTTTCACTTTCCTCACTAAGTTCGTTCTTTGGTTTAAGTGATGAGCAAAGCGCAGCACAGTATATCATGGCACCCCGAACCAGAGCACCACGGCGCAGTATTACGTTCACTGCAATCAGGATAATTGGAAAGGATAAATGAATTAATGTTTACAAATGTTGCTACTGCCACTGATGTTGATGATGCTGCTGCTGATGCTGCTTGTTTGATAAAATGACTTATATTTACTTGTCTTTAGCTTTTCATTAAATTAACACAAGGATACTATCCCATCGTAACCTATCCTATTCGGGGATGGGGTTATAGAGAGCAGTCGTGTCGGTTGAGGGTCTTCTTTTATTTTACTTGTTTCGGTCTACTGCTTAAGCGAATGTGTTCATATAGGCAGGGTTAGAGGTGAAAATAAACATAAACTCTGATTAAGTTTCTTCATTAAGGTCTACTTTAGATGCTTGTCATAGGAAGACAGGATTTCGAGAAGGTTTTTAGGTTCCCCATTAAGACGATACAGAAAGTTTAGCCCTTTTCCAGGTGAGTTCATACGCTGTCTGAAATAAGAAGAAATGTATCCAATGATTCCAGAGAAACACCACGACATTCAGAGATCCAGCACATGCATCATCGATCCAAATTATCCAAACTCCTATTCGAGTACTCGAAACGAGTGGAGATTATAGAATTAACATCGTCATGTTGCCAGAAAACCTAATTAATGCCCCTAACTATACTGCTTCGGACAGAGTACTCCATCGTCTGGATCTGAGAGTCAAACGCAACTCAAGTATTAGTCCCACGCCCCTCCCGGCTTTCACATCATTCCGCACCGAAGGAATTCAGATCGATGTTCTCTGTATGCGGGTGAGGACCCCGCTTGCATTTATATACATCTATGTTACGTTATCCTTGTAGTCATCAGCGCTGTCAGGCTATAATTTGATTTGTCGCAAAATGCATTCAATGGAACTGCAATGCAAACACCAAAGCAAGCTGCATCTGAACTACCGACCGTACTACCCGTCACCGTCAACCTCCATTCCCACGAATCGACTGTGGTGCGATGCCCACCACCATTTGGCGAGCTGATTGATTGCGGTTGTGGTGGGCGCCTTCATCCCTTTTTATGAATCACAAACCAAAACAAAAATAGTCGAATACACACTCCAAACCAACCGAATCCTCCCGGTAAATTTTGACGCGACCGTTTCCGCGCATAGACGCGGCGAAACGCAACGCGTCAGTTAAATTTAAATAAATTAATGAGCGTAGGCCAAAGGTTCCATTCAACCAAAGGCTATTGACTAATTGACAACTATTAGAGCGAGACGTAAACTTTACTCATTGAATTTGCGGTCGATGGCGTCTCCATCGTTATCACAACAAAAACAACAGAAAGGGTAGCGGTAGCGAGAAACCTAACGAGCTAAATAGAAAGGATTCATTTGGTAAACCAACCAGATACCGTCATACAGAAAGTGTTTGTCCTTTCTTTCCTTCCTCTTGACTGAGTTTCGGAATGTCGATTGGCCTAGCGGAATACTTAATGAATATGCGGACGATTTCGAATGGATGAAGTTCATTAAGATTGGTATTTGGAAACTGGGGCATGCTTTGTGACCCCGGATGACATTCAATGATCCAAAGTGGTTTTCCTTAATTATTTTAATAGAAAAAATAGGAAGGAATTTTTATTTTCAAGTCTTTCTGCTATAATCTATTCATGAAAAGGAAAACAACTTGGGACGATCAGGAGAACAAATTTCCTACATTTTCACTATAATCGTTGACGGAAAGTAAAACTGTGTCATCGGCAGAAGTGGTCCGAAAATAGAAGGCTGAAATCCTCGACGGACTGGCAAGAAAAAATCTGCTGAGTTGAGGTAAGTATATGGAAAGGCGAGCTCAAACTAAATCCCCATAAGTTCTAAAACCACAAATCTTACCAATACTTACAAAAGGTGGAATTCGATAGGATGGTCAGCTGGGGTCTGATGAGAAAAAAAAATGTCCCAATCGAATAACTAGTGAAGAAATAAATCGATCGTGTCCAATTGTTAGAAAGGGCATACGAAAATTTGAAAATTCGATTAGCAATCAAAAGCTGGTCGTGATTCCTTCAGTTCGAAAATATTTCGTTTATTTCTCAACACAATCTCTCAGCTTCAGATTTGAAAATTGTACGTATACGCCCCATAGTGCGAATTTTCAACACTGTCTCTCAGCTTCCACAATGACTTTCCCGACTTGAAAGTTGTGCAGAAAGATGCTGACGGATCAGATCTAACTTATTCAACCACAATTCAGGCAGCTCCCTGGGGGAAACGCCGTTTATAGACTCAGTTCGGGAGTGGGCACAAAAAGTTTGAAAATGTTACGTATACGCCCCGTAGTGCGATTTTTCAACACTGTCTCCCAGCTTCCACAGTGAATTTCCTGACTTCAAAATAATGCAGACAGATGCTGATGTTTCAGATCTAACTTAGACGAACACATTTCAGGCAGCTCCTTTGGAGAAACGCCGTTTATAGACTCAGTTCGGGAGTGGGCACAAAAAATTTGAAAATGTTACGTATACGCCCCATAGTGCAAATTTTCAACATTGTCCCTCAGCTTCCTCAGTGATTTTCCTCACTTGAAAATAATGCAGATGGATGCTGATGTTTCAGATATAACTTAGGCGAAAATATTTCAGGCAGCTTGTTCAGGAAAACGTCGTTTATAGCCTAGCCTCAGTTCGGGAGTGGGTATAAAAAAATTGAAAATGTTACGTATACGCCCCATAGTACGAATTTTCGACACGGTCTTTCAGCTTCCACAGTGACTTTTCTAACTTGAAAGTTGTGCAGAAAGATGCTGACGGTTCAGATCTAACTTATTCGACCTTATTTCAGGCAGCTTCTCCAGAGAAACGTCGGTTATAGACGGTTCGGGAGTGAGTCCAAAAAATTTGAACATGTTACGTATACGCCCTGTAGTGCGAATTTTCGACACTGTCTCTAGGCTTCCACATTTCCTTTCCCAACTTTTCTCTCAATTCAGAATCGATATCATTGTTTTCTTTTGAAATCTTCGAGGCCTAAAAGTTCGAAAGGCACGCAAACAGAGACATCTAAGACCGACAGATTCAAAATCTAGGCACTATGAAAGTTTAACGTCTATTCCGGCAGACGTTTGGTGGCTCATGTATTTCATTGCCAATTTTTCAGGAAAATGTTGCACTTTTGTGTTGTTTTAATATGGCACCTCATGTTGGATAATCCTGTACTGAAGTGTAATTTTTTTGTTAGAAATTATTTCCGGAAGAAATCAAGGACTAAGTTTGAACGTGGCTCGTAATGTGTCTGTTTTTATACACAGAATACATATTTTATGAAAAACTCCGTCAGCGAACCGTAGAACTAGGTCACCCAAATGTCACTAAAATACCCATTCCATTTCATACGTTACCATAAATAGCATGATGCACTACATCTGCGTCATACACCCAAATATCAGCCCCACAGGCACGCCTAACCTCAATGGTGATGTCAAAATCAAAATAATGAAATAAAAAAAAAGATTCAGCCAAGAGTAAGAAGAATAATCGTAGAAGACAGCCTATAGACAACCGGGACCACCCTAGCAATTTACTCCGTTCCGCACGTCATTCCACACTGAATCACTCGTCGACATTCTTACACAAGACCGACAATGCCAGCACCACGCTAAGGCTGTCGAAATGGAAAACCCATCAATCATCGTGAAGAAGAACAAGTGCGGCCGCAACGGGAACAACAATCAAGGAGGCAGTATTGTTGAGCTCAAGGAAGAACGACCAACATGATTCCAATGTAATACAAATGAGTTTTGCATTTGTTCAGTTCATCCGGGGAGCCTTGCATTGAAAAGACATTATAACCATTAACTGTAGTTACCACGACCATCATTTGAGATGATGTGTACGGATAGTGGCAGTCGCAGGACGAAAACGAAACGAAACCCGGATGTGTTATTCCATTATATATAAAACATATGACCTTCTGTTTCGAATCGAAGGCGGGGTCTCGTGCGGATTCCCGAAAAACATTAAGTCCTGCCGCCGCTTGTCATCAGCAGACTCAGTCACAATACCCGCTCAGTCATTTATCTTTCTCGAGGGACATCATCTCAAGCAGATGATGATGGTCGCCGCCATATTTCCTATCTGTTTGGGTCTTTTTACCCCCCGTGTTCCTGGTAAGATTTATGAATTCGAAAAGTCTACGAGTAGATCCTTAAACAAGCATAATTGAGAAGTAAAACATGACTCGGAACTGCGAAATGAGGTGCAATACGCCAGCTTTAATGGGCGGCAATGGCAGTAGTGTGATCTTAATGAACTTGTAGCGCCTTTGAGACTGACGGACGTGAATGCAATTACTCCGTAGCACAAAAATTCAGTTGGCATTCACTTTGACGCAGTACCACCCTCTACACATACGTAGACACGCTGATGTGTACAGCTCGCGGTGCATTGTCCTGCGTTAATGCACATGTAGATGAGTTTGTGTGTGTTGGTTGGTGTTTTTTCTATTTTGTTAAAGTTTTTCTTTTGTTGCTCGTGTATTCACCTCGTTAAGCGCATAAAAAGAGCAGTGAATTCAGCAAGAGCAGTGGATATGGATGGAGGGCACACTCGTCATTCGTGAGCTTTTTCTATAGCCCGGGCGCGCATTAAGTTTCCCATTCGAATGTGATGTGAATGCGAACGTGAATTTGTTTAATTTTTAGCACACAAGGATGTAAAAAGGATTTTTGCATCATTTTCGCCGTTTTTTTTTTCATTCTTTTTTGTTGCTTTCTTTATTGCTTGCTTCCTCGCTTCGATTTTTTTTTTAATTTTTTTTTTGTTGTTGATTATGCAGAAAAAGTTGTGAATGTAAAGCAAGGCTCCTGTTTAAAGTTGGATGAAATAAAGTTTATTCGAAAATATTACTACATGACAACCGCTCATTAAGCCAAGTTCACTCTAACGAACCGACAAATTGCTGCTCTTTAACTCACTAACATCTCGTTTGACGACGACCGGTGCCCGTATCTATCTACTTGGCATTCATCTCACGGCTGCTTTTTAAGAGCGACGTAAAAGGAATGAAAACGCTTTTTGTTGGGCTTTGTTCAGGTCTGTTTAAAATCAAATGTTCTTTACTTATCTATTAATGGCCGAAAGTCCAACAGGAAAGTGTCGTTAAGGAGGCATCCGCCTTTGAATCGTGTTTATGTCGCCCAAATTAAAATAACTGCAAGATCCTTAAATGTCCTCGACTAAAGCGACTTTCTCCTAACAATATACACTCAGTTGGTTTGGCATTTTTATTACACTTTTAACCTTCGGCCCTATTTTCACGTAACGCTTATTCTTCTGAGAGTAGGTACGGGTAGCACCCTCTTCTTACCCTCATTGTCCTGAATTCCTGAATTGGCCATTTACAGCTGTGAGTTATTTGTTTTTCCTGCAAAAATCCTGACCTAAATTATGGCAACTTTGGCCTCACTTTATCCCAAGTCTGCTAGGTGGATTAAAATACTATGGATGGTGGGGAAGTAAACGAGGACAGAGAACTTCACATTTTGGAATTTGCTTCTGAGAGAATGAATGAAGTGGGTTATGGGGATTACATCTCGTTATGGAACTTAAATGGTGTCACTAGTCCAGCGTTTCGAGTCCCCTTCATATGCATAATCCTTCGACTGCTGTCCGTGTTTTTTATTTTTGCTCTTTTTCTCGACATTCCATTTATTTTACGAGCTCTCAACCTACAACCTTTGTCGTTGCAAGCGACCCATAGTAGGCACCTGTTTACACTGACATCTCCTGATCTGATTTAATATAACCGTAGAGACTTCATTCTCTAAATGTTACTTCCTGCAATGATGACTATGACAATGACAGCGGTGACAATGGGGGTTTATATCCTCCAGGATGCTACCTTCCATGACATGTCGACGAGTGAAACGAAGATGCCAATAACTAGTTCCACATCGACAACTTCGCACAAAATCCAACAGAAAAAAAAAATAGACGATGAAGAAGATGGAGAGAAAAGAGGAGAATAAGTTTTTCTTTCCCGCCGGTAACTTTTACAACGATTTAATGACTTCCTTTTCGGCACACATTATTATCCTGCGTCAGACAAATCAACTGTTGGTGCTGCACGAGCACAAGTAACACAACTTCGTCTTCTTTCCTTTCTCATTGCTTTCTCTCATCGTTTTTTTTCCCCCCCCGCGAAGTTCAGGATGAGAATTTCGCTTGAAGCCTTAGCCTAGTTGTTCGGGTGGATGGGATTTAAATTTACGACTCATGTTACCAGTCTTTATGAGGACTTAACCGTCGTGCAAGGACTTCTTGTTACATTTTTTTTACTTTCACGATTCGTTTTCTTGTTCTCGTTGGAGAACAAACTGCAGGCAAAGGGGCACGAAGGATACTCCTAGTACGAGTATATTCCCGAGATCTCGCAGGATAATGTAGGATATCACAGATTGTAAGCGGGCAGGATTTTACGTTCGATAAATATTGCAATTAAAATAAATTGGCAATCGAATTGGAGAACCTAAGCTCGTTGCGCGTGTTTTTATTGTATGAAATATAAGTACAGAAGAGAAGGATACTCTTCCGTGGTCCTGCTGCAAAACGGTAAGATGAATGGATGCTTTGTAAAAAGTAATTCAGACGAAGATCGATAAACTGCTATGCCTGGATGGAGAAGGAGAGGTGTTTGGAAAAAAGTGAATAGCTTATTTGAGCTTTGATACAATTCTTTAGTTAAATTGCATTGCCTATTATCGTTGATGGCCATTAGCTGCCATAAAAGGAGGTGGTCGTAGAGAAGTGGTCGAACAGATTTGGGTATTTTGATTTCACTTTAATGCAAAGTGAAATTGAAAAGCACTAAATAGTTTTATGAACCGATAAAACAGTTTTATCAAACATTGGATAGATCCCTAAATAGGCGGTCAATACAGATATTTGAACTCCTCCATGCTCTCAAAGTCACTATCGAGTACAATCAGGTGAGGTGTTAAGAGTGATCCAAGTAGATAAATGACCAAATATTTTGTCTTTTGTTAAAACCTTGTAAGCCTAATTCATTTCCCGTCATAATTAGACTCTCTGCGTTTCTCCTAATTATTTCCTCATAAGCTAGAGATGTTGTGGTTGCATTAGTGGTTAGTCTTCTAAACGGATCTCGTTATGTATACTCGCAACAAATTACAATGAAGTGGTAAAATGTCGCCTTCTTGCTTAAAAACCTATTTCCACGAACGTTTCAGATAAGATGCATCGTACTTTAACTTGTCTTTTATTATATTTCCCTTTGCTTGTATCAATTTTACGTTACACTTTTCAAAAATTACTTTCGAGGACTGAACTCCGTCTATGTTTTATTTCGTGGGACTTCTTCAGCCAATATTTTATGGCTACGTTCAAAAAGTAACAGAAATTGTGATTTTAAGAAGCCACGAAAGGAACATTCGATGGCATTGTTGTTACCGAATTCGCTCGTCATGCGTCAGAGGCTGACACACTATCCACTGGGACACGGTGCTCTAACTTTTTTCATTGCCGTCAAAAGTTTTTGGCTTTGATGAAAAAAACACCCAAAGAGCCTCTTGGAGATATACTAACAAGGAAGCCGGAGATATACTAACAAGGAAGTATTGCAGGCCTCGGAATAAGTGGAAATCTGGCGGTGCTAAGTTTATACAATGAGGCGAATGCAGCATTTTTTGCTTCCCGACTTGCTGTAACTGTGTACAGGTGGTCCTAGCTGTATGGGAGCACTGAAGCGTACATTTTCAATACTGTCTCCAAGCTTCTATACCTGCTTTCACGATCACAAAATAATGCAGAAGCTACTATCGATTTAGGTCCAACCTATTCGCTACCATTTCAGGTGCTTCTTTCGAGGAAACGTAATTTGTAGGCTCAGTTCAGGAGTGGGTACAAACAATCTGAAAATGTTACGTATACGCCCCGTAGTGCGACTTTCCAACACTGCCTCTCAGCTTTCACAATGACTTTCTTGACTTTAAAATAATGCAGAAAGCTGCTGACGTTTCAGATCTAACTTAGTAGACCACGTTTCAGGTACATAGCTCCTTTGGCGAAACGTCGTTTATAGGCTTAGTTCAGGAGTGGGTACCAAAAATTGGAAAATGTTACGTATACGTCCCGTAGTGCGAATTTTCGACATTTTCTCTCAACTTCCACAATTACTTTCTCGACTTGAAAATAATGCAGAGGGCTGCTAACGTTTCAGATCTAACTCAGTCGAACACATTTCAGGTAATACCTTCGGCAAGACGTAGTCTACAGACTCATTTCGGCATTGGGTACAAAAAATTGGAAAATGTTTCGTATATGCCGCGTAGTGCGAATTTTCGACACCGTCCCCCAGCTTCCACAGTGACTTTCCTGACTTGTAAATAATACTAACTGAGTGAACCGCATATAGGGTAGCTCCTTGGGGAAAATGTTAACGAGCATTATCATCATGGAATAGAACACCTCAAGGATTAACCAGACCTGGCATTTTCTGCGCTAGTGCCAACTTTAATCTGTACTACTCTGGACGTTCATATTTTCGTAGATGTAAGCGGATGGTCGCTTGCGAGTTCCCTTACCGTAACAATGGGATTTCTTTTAACAATGGATTCAGTTGCTCATCGTCTAGCTCTTCTTACCTGCAGGAACTTTGCAAGCTAGCGCGGACACTGAGACTTGCTCAGCCACCCTACATGCACATTTTGGATTTCTCTAGTAGTTTTACATTCATTCTGGGTTTTCCGGAAAAAGTCTATTTATAAAACAACAACTTATAGGCACGACTTTTGAAGGACCCACTATTAGCCTGATTCACAAGATTTTTCGTTATGCTGATAGACATTTCTGAAACATGTCAAAACGTTTGTTAGTTCTGCTGTCGTCCATCAAGGGGGCTGTACAATATGTCGGTTAATACGATGGGCGATTTTTCGAACCATGTCTTTATTGTAGGCGTTTTGAGATTTCAACAGTTGGAATCTGTCCTTTTTAGAGCGATGACTCTGTGCGTATGTTGGTGATGCATATCTCGGTATCAAATTTAGATACTTGCTCTGGACGCATTTTATTCTACGCTTAACTGCGTATTTAACAGCTGATTAAATACAAACTGGAACTGACGGGATGTCTGGTGTACACTGGTCTCTAATCTTTATGAGAACCAAATGGAAAGTTGATCGCCGCTTTTAAGAAATTTAATTTTTTTCAATTTTACGAGTAGAGTTGGCCGAATATTTTTGAACAGACAGTCTCATTTGGCATATGGTACTGTCATGTTGTAAGTCATATGTCATATAAGTGAACCAATGACTTATTTCAAGGAATTATTGTTTCTAGGCTTGAAAGCATGCATCTGTGCTCTTTTTTCTTGCCAGTCGTATTTAGCAAAATACTTAGGTTAAATAGGTTAAATCCCTAAAAATAGCCCTCATCGCCACGTAAACCAAGAGGACACTATTTCAACTGACAAAGTTTTGATCAGCCCCCTATTTCTAAAAAAAAATCCCCTCAAAACAAACTGCTCTACTGGCTCTTATCCTCCGTTCCCTTTTCAAAATCGCCCACAAATTTATCCGCGTAATATCATAAAACCACCAAAGTCATTTCTCTCTGCAGTAATTGTCATCCACAAATGTTACTCTGAGCGGAGCTATAACAATTCACGTTCCTTCCGCAGCGAATAAAACATAACAAGGCACCAAACCAAAAAAACAACAAAAAAGTGGCTTCAACCGGCATGCAGCTATAAATAAGTGCAACTTCTCGAAATGACGTTTTCACTCCATTATGCTGGTCCTCTCGGGCCCCCGTCAGCTCACTTCTATCAAATCAAATACAGCCCAAGTCGAAAAGTAACATTTAAAAAAGGACACCACACACAAGGATACACGAAAGGATATAAAAAAAAATATTTGATTTACTGTTGCAACGTTTGGATTGATGGTCGCAGAAAATTGTGGATTTACTCCTGTTTCACCCGTCATGAATGTACCTCCTGGTCTTTCACAAATTACACAACTGAATGTCCTGACATAGTACGAGTATCTAGACATACCCAACTACATTTTGACAAGCGGCAACTGCACAACAAGTTATTGAAGAGAGAAAGAGAGAAAACACATCAAACGATTTGCTACGTCATGGGGTTGTTAAATGTTAAACGGTTGTAAAACAGCATTCCTTCGAGTGGGAGACAAACGGTCTGTCAGAGCCCTTAGCCCCCCGAGTATACCGACTAACCGGCATCACCTGTCCATTTAGCACCGACTCGTTAAAGTGATTTAGGGGTTCGACGTCAAGGTGTTTCATCGGTACACCTAGTCATGGACGAGAAGGGACCGCCAGCACAACCAACAAGCAACATCTATTTACGACCAATAATTTCCACGGCTGACACAGAAAAACGCGGCCGTAAAGCTGGAAAGGCAAAAACAAAAGCCGGAACTGCTTGTGCAGCTGAATTTATGACATACCAAGCTGCGCTCGTTGACAACTGACACATATGTGTAAATTAAGATTTCGTTTTAGCGCTGAAGAAGAAAAGGACACACTTTGTCCTTCCAAGTACATAAGTGTTTGATTTGTTGTTTCTCTGCTAACAATGCCACATTCCTTGAAATTGCTTCTTTCTGTAGTCATAACCCTTCTATGAAGCTCTCCTACTCTCCTGGCTAAGATGTCACACAAGGATTTTCAATTTAATTTAATTTATGATCCTTAATTTGAAATTTGCCGCTCATTTTAGGAAATTGTTTCTCTTGATTGCACGCCACAAAAGAAAAAAAAACACGACCGAAAAGAATACTAAGGAGGAGACGAAGAAGTTCCTGTGATAATCAGGCCGCCTTAAGCGCGATAGGAAGAAGGAAGCAAACACTCTAACTATAAGAGGGAAGAATATGCGAGTCGTAGGGGTTGTGGGTTGTAAATTCCTTCTTGAAAGGGTTTTTGAAATTTATGCGCCACACCGATGACAACGGGACACGGACGAGGTCGAGAGTTGGAACGAGAGCGACAGACACCCAAGATGACGGTGACGGGCACGCGGATGAAGAAAAGAAACCGACAAGCTCGAGTGAGGGGTGAAAAGGATGTTGTTATTAGAAATTCCTCGACGAAGATGACCGAATTTTCCCTTTCCAAATCCCCCGCCGCCATTTCATGGATACGTAGGTGAACAAAGCTCGACTCTAGCCCGGGCTATCCTCAGCTTCTGTGTGTTGCTAATTGCTTTGTTTTACATGTGTGTGACATTCCTAACGAGGCTCTTATCCTCTCGGAGAAAATGAAAAGTTTCAACTTGTAATTTAGGGTATTCGAATGGAATGGGGCATGGGGAGAGGGGTAGAATAGAATTGTCCTTAATTACTTGCGGGTGAAGGAATTTGCCATGTTGACAATTATTTCGAAAGTAAATATGAAAAGTTGTTGGTAATAATTTTATCCCGGAACCAGGGACTTAATTGGGTTAGGGTGACGACTTGCTCCCGTTGGCTTTTTTTTGTTTGTTTGTTTGTTGAGTTCCTTTTAAATTAGAAGAGGGTATGAAACATAAATTGGAGTTTAAGGACTACATTCACAAGTCCCAAGCACACTTTCTTTTCGAGCGCAAATGGAATGTACGTAAATTAATTTTGCAACGATTTAAAACGGATTATGGTGACCTTTTTGTGGTGTTTAACTAGAGAAAATTTCAGATTTAATTGGCTCTGGGGAGGGAAATAAAGAATAGTGGGTTCGTTTGGGTCATAGTTATGGTCATGCAAGGTCAACTATTTTTAGAAAGGGTAGAACTTAAGCTGGATGAAGGTTGACACGTTTTTTTTTTCTTTTTTAATTTGAGGCTAAGAGACCAAGTGTCTAGTCAACTGCTTTCTATTTTATATCCGATTTGATGGAATTGAAGGTAAGATTTAAGTATTTCCAAGAAGAGTTCTAGCAATCTGTCCGTCATTTAAGTGGACATATTTATTTGTATATTATATTCACAGAAGAAAAGAAATATTGAAGTCAAGGTTACAGTTAACACAGGGAAGATAGACTCTGAGGTAAGAGTTTACAATTCGATACAATAGCAGCCGCGATAAAATCCTGTAAAGTGGAACCAAATATACATTCCCAAGGAAACCATGAGTTTAAAGGGCTATTCCCTACCCTGCCTTCATTAATTCACAGACATTCTTAATCCCTCTCCTTCATATTGACCTTTTTTCAATTAAAAGGCTTCTGCTATCTCTAGCAGACGGAGGGCGCAAGGGAATCTATTGTTGCTAATAGACCGATTAGGCAAGGATATCCCCAACCTTTCTAATTAAATTGAGGATTGATCCTGCAAAAAAAATTGAAACTTATCCATGAAACCCCACTTTTCAGATAAAAATATGTTTCTTAAGGTGGTTAAGTAGTAATTAGTCGATAACTCAACGAGTTATATGAGTCTCAAGGTAAAATAAGACTTAAGGTTTACGATCGAATGAATGTACAGAATGTACATGTAGATCTCTCTAAAAACGACAAAATTAAAGTCAAAACGCCGATTGTAACCTCATTAATATCCAAACTAAACATCCAGTCAGAAAAGCCCAATTTTTTGACACTTTTACGAGCATTTTTGCTGGTATCCCGCTAATAATACAGAGTGCGCTGTCTCGTATGGGTCGATGTAAACTTCGAATAACTTCAACAATTGTCAAACGATTTTCATATGTCATAGCATTTTGGAAACGTCAATTCTGTTCAATTTTAACCATGAATCGCTTCACACCAAAAGAACGCGCAGAAATAGTTTCAATGTGCATTAAAAATGAACGCTCGATTGTGCTAACTCAATGTGCGTTTCGTGCAAAATATCGTGATCGTCTTGCGCCCAAAAAAGATACAATTCGTCGTTGGGCCTCGAATTTTTTTCAACCGAAATCCGAAAATCCTCACATTATTCACGAAGATCCGCTATATGATCAAAAAGTTATTGTTTGGGCCGGTGTATGCGCTAAACCCATCATTGGACCGTATTTCTTCAAAGTTGGCCATACGAAATGCGTAAAAAAGGCTTATTTCACTTTTGGTTTTAACAAGACGGCGCAACATGCCATACTGTGGACAAAACAATGAACCTTTTGCGTAAGAAGTTCCTTGGAAGATTGGTGTCAAAAAAGGGCGATATTGACTGGCCTCCGAGATCGCCGGATTTGATTCCTCCAGACTTTTTTCTTTGGAGATACTTCAAAAGCAAGGTGTATGCTAACGGCCCGAAGACAATAAAACAGCTCAAAAGAAACATTGGTGCGGAAATCGCAGAAATTTCGACCGGAATGCTCGAAAATGTCATGGAGAATGCGCAAAACGAGCCCATTTTTGCATCGGCAATAAAGGCGGTCATTTAATTGATATTGTTTTCAAAAATGAATCAAAGTAAATTGAAAAGGTTTAAGTTGAATAAAAGTTTCTGAATTTCCAAAATCGGTTAAGAATTGTGGAAGTTATTTGAAATTTACATCGACCCATATGAGATGGCGCACGCTGTATGTGTATTGTTGCCTTCCAATGCTGCAATTGACACTGGCTTATCGGCATAGACGAGTAACTCGATGTATTCCGATAAAAAATCGCAGGATTTAACTAAAAATAAATTACGCACCGTTCTCATTTCTCAACTGATTCATTGATTGACGTGCTGTGTAACATGCGCCGTCTGGCTGAAACCATATATTAACCCTTAAATACATCTTGTATCAAAAATGATACAGCATTTTTTTATCGCTCTAAAAGTGTTTTTGTTTTGATTAGCAACAATCGGCATTTATTATACGATAGAACAATAGTTTCTTAAAAAAATCAAAGTAAAAAAAATCATGATGGATCCGGTATCAGCAGTGTCTTTGATTTCGTTGATTTATAGCTGACAATTTTGAAATAGAGTGAAATCGAAAGTTTTCTTTTTTTTTGTTATAAAATACATTTTTGGGAAAATTGTGTTCAAAAAATAAAATCAACAAAGGTTAGTATTTTCTCCATCTAAATACATCGGATTTTTTTTAATTTGTGATTTTTGTCATGATAAATAAGTGGATTTTTGTCTGTATCAAAAATGATACTCCATGCATTTTTTTTTCATTTCAAGTTGTTGTTCATACATGAACAAGATTCATATGCGTAGATATGTTATCAGTGGACATAAAGGGGAAACAGGAAACGGAAAATAAATATATAATTAGTTAGTTAAGTGACTTTTTATTTAGTTCATATAATAAATATTTTGGTTTACAAAATCGTTTATGGTTTGGCTTTAAGCCGTCCACCAGAAATAAATATATATGTAGTCCATAAAAAACATCATAAACACCCGTATAAATAAATAAAAACAGCCAAATTGAACATTTAGGAAATTTTTTGAATCTATGAAAGGAAAAGATAGGATCGGTTTAGAAAATTTTATATAAAAGGACGAGTAGAAGGTCAAAATAGATCATAATTGAAAGTAAATCTCAAGGGGGTGGGTGTACATTTCTTTTAATTTTTTTACATTTGAAAAGTATTGTTTTCAACTCTATTTAGCTTGGTTGTGGGTTTGAACCTTTTGCTTTTTTTTTGATATAGAATGGCTCGAAGACATATTTCTGACAGGCATATTGCAAGCTATCTAGAGGAGCTTGAAAATGGGTATTTATCAGAGAATGGTGACGAGGTAGATGAAGACGACCAACTTCTGGATGATGAACACGAAAATGAGGAGATTGGCACTGATATCGAGAACGTAGGGTCTGCTCTAAAAAAAGATGAGGACGCTCTGCCAGAAATAAACGATGATTCAGGCCCAAGTAGCTCTCGTCCATCTCATAAGCCCTTAGACATGCAACGGCTAAGATGGAAAAAAAAAATCTCTATAATATGATGATGAAAAAATACAGTTTTAAGGTTGCAAAGAATTTCCTTTCGAAATAATGCGACTTGAAACTCCGTTTCAGTTCTTCTCATATTTTTAAACGCCCGAGTTCATCAATGAAATAACTGAAGAAACAAATAGATACTCTGTGCAAAAACAACCTGATCATCTCGATTGTGTGACTAATTGCGAATTGCGGAAGTACATTGGAATATTGATATTTATGTCAGTATATTATTACCCAAGCGTACGGTCATATTGGAATGCTAAACATGGCTTTCAGGTCATAAAAGAATCCATGCCAGTCAACCGCTTTGAAAAGATAAGGCAGATTCTTCATTTCAATGACAACGACATGCCCAGGCCGATAGACGATCCCAATCATGACAGGCTCCATAAACTCCGTCCGGTAATAGATCACCTGAATGAGAGATTCGCTAGCGTCCCGATGGATCAGCGACTCTCCATAGATGAACAAATGTGCGCAACAAAAATTGGGCATTTTATGAAACAGTATTTGCTCTTGAAACCACATAAGTGGGGTTTCAAATTGTTTATGCTGTGCTCACTGAAGGGATATGCTTACAAGTTCATTATCTACTCAGGAAAGGATAACGATCCTATGATGGACAATGGGACGAATGTTGGAGCGGTTGGTAATATGGTGATAAAGCTTTGTCGGGAAATCGAAAGAGGAGTGAACCACAATGTTTATTTTGACAACTTCAACAACTCATTGCCACTCATGTATTACATGGCCAAGGAAGGAATTTTGTGCTTGGGAACAGTTCAAAGAAACCGTCTCGGAAAAAATTTCAAGCACCCGACAAAACAACAGGTAATGGCAAAGTCAGTTGAAAGAGGATCACGAAGAATACGTTACAAACTACGATTGTATCGATATGTCACCGTGAGCTGGAAGCACGATAAACAGGTTTCAACAATTGAAAGATACGATAAAACCGAAAAGAGAAGAAAGAGTATAACATGTCCAAAAATCGTCAAGAAATACAACGCTCATATGGGTGGGGTGGATTTGATGGACTCTTATTTGGGCCGCAACAGGATCCAAATGAAAAGTAGGAAATGGTACATGAGACTCTTCCACCATCTCCTGGATTTGACGGTGATAAACTCATGGGTGTTGTATAAGCAGGTTTCGGCAAAAAGAGGAAAAAGTTCGAAAGACCTAATGAATCTAGTTAATTTTAGAAGCGAACTTGCTGACACGCTTTGTACGAGTAAATATAAAACACATATTCAACCAACAAGAGGTCGACCCAGCAGCAGTAGTAGTTTTTCGGAGGATCCAGTCCCAAAACGGAAAAATTTTCTACAGTTTATGCCATCAAGAGATGTAATACGTGATGGTATAGATCATAAGCAAATATGACAGAGCAACCGGATGCTCTGAATATGACAGAGTCAGGATGCAAGCTTCTTAGTAGCGTCATGTGTGAAAAATGCAGAGTTTACTTATGTTCGAAAAATAATTCAGATTGTTTTAATAAATTCCATTCTTATTTTTTCTTAGTAAATGAAATAAATTAAATTGTTACACTATTTTTTATTTCATGAGATCTATGACTCAATGAAGCTCTAAATGCATGTTGTATCAAAAATGATACGACTACTGTTTTTCGCATACAGCCGTTTTTTCTCACTCAGGATCTTTAAAATATATTTTTCCGTCAATAATTTACATACATATCCAAACCCAAAAATATATTTTTTTTTAGAAAATAAAAAATCATGCATTTAAGGGTTAACCAGGTTAAGCTCGTGCATTTTGATCAAAAAAAAAGTTCGAAATCGTAGCCGAAAAATTGCTGCGAATGGACAGATCACGATCTTCATTAACACTGGCAGACACAGCAGCAATATTTTCCTCTGTACTCACTCTGCGCGTACGAGTAGATGGCTTAATATTCAATAGCGTGAAATTGATGCGAAATTTGGTCATCATGCCTTGAATTGTTTGCTTAGTAGGACGATTATGGCGACCGTTAATTGGTCGAAGTGCGCCAAAAGCAATTTTCACGGAGAACGAATTTTAAAAATACAGTTGTGCAATTTGTAAGTATATATTAGTCGAATAAAGGTTTTTACAGAACAAAACGGCAATACTTACTGAACAAGCTTTACTTTGACATGTATCATTTATCATGCGCAATTTTTTTAACACAGAACACTAGAAAACCAAACAGCAAAAAAATCACCCTTCACAATGGTCGTTATTTTTTTCAAAACATTTTTAAATATGATTAATTATACGTAGGTTGACCAATTCTCAAGAAATAGAATAAAGCTAAAAATATAATATAAAGTCCTTTCCTTCCCTCCTCAGAAAGCCGAAACTTGATGCAAACCCTAGAAAAATAACGAAGTAGATTCAGTAAGCTATGGTAAGCACATTTTTGCAGACCATCAATATTTTACATACTTTACCATGTGTTCATTATGCAATAATGCGTTAAGTGACATTGATTTGGAGTCGACCTAATTTCTTGTTCTTAAGATATATGAGACGAAGGAATGCTAACGTAGGTACGAACTTATGATGACTGGTTCGATATTTTTTCTTTTAAGTTTACCAATATTTTTAGAGAGTTTGATCAAGGATTGAACACTTGAGGAAGTACATGGCTATGGCTTTCCCCAACTTCTTAACAATGTATTAAGTTTAGATTTGGGAAGACTACAAAATAAGGCGTTCGGGACCATAGGTCATCGACTTGGTTTTCGCTGATTCCCCTGTATCTCGATACCTACCTGAGGTTGAACAGGTTTCCTAAATCATAGCAGTCTTCTACGGACTTTTAGTTTATGATGTTTGATCCAAACAGTTCGAATATTGCTCGGCTGTCAGTAAGTATGTTGATGCCAGTATTGGAATTTAGTTTGGCACATGTGTAGATAGCTCAAGTTCGCCATGGGAGATATTGGAAAGAATCCTTTGCAGTTCGTAAACAACAGAGCGCCTGATTCCGTCTTTGAGCCATCTATCAACCATTGACTATAGACTGAAATGAATCGGAGACTTCGCCCTGACTTCGCCCTCATTTCCTACGTATATTGGAAGATCCCGATTTTAAAATTTGTCAGATTTGACTTTCACTTATCATGACACACACATTGGCCATTAAAAGGATTTTCTCTTTAAACCAAAGATGATTTAAAACTACTGGCATGTAAACACAAGACTCTAAAAACTCTAATAGATAGGTCGATAAAAAGAATGACTCTACGTATGGCACTAAATTTTTAGGCCTCTCAATTTCCAGTTAAAAAAAAACATTCACGCCTTGCTCCACTCGAGTGGTCCAAAGAGTTGTGTCAATCACAATCCCTTACGTCATGATATATTTTCACATCTTTATATTCAAACCCATTGACTCTTCCTTCATCGTCAGCCATCAACCATCAGCCGTCAGCTATCAGCCATCCACTCAAGCTATCTCACTTTCTATATCTCTCGTAATTGTTATTAGCTTCATAAATTAGAATCCTTCAGAATTATCATCATCGTTGTCATCGGCCTTCCACGGGGCTTCACACTCAAACGTGGCTTCAGCTCCTTCTGCTGGTGTTGCTGTTGCTGATCCATCGTGAATGATTAATAATCCATTGAAGAGTAGACTTCGTCCTCCTCCTATCCAGACTTCCTATCATTTTCGCTTTACTTACAAGTACCTATCCCCAAGCTATTGACTGGTCTTCAGCCTAGGCTTTAATTCTCCCACTTTTTTTCTGCTTTGGTTTATTCGTTTTCTCCTTTATTAATCACCTCATTGACTGCGTAATCGGAAAACTTTGCCATTCGATGATGAGCAAGCGAGTGAATAAGTGAATAGGAGTTAAGCAGAATACGAGTGAGCGTGGATGTCGTCATCAGCGTCTTTCTCTTCTTCTTATCCGTCGACGTCTTCGGTCGACATCTTCATCATCAAATATTTTCGACCCACTTAATTTGAAAAACCTCCATTCCATACCTCAATGCCCTCGAACCATGATCATCATTCACCATCACCATCGACGTCAGGCGTAGCAGTTGTATGAACCCCTTAAACTCGTCTATCTGCCCGAGGGGATGATGATGTGATGTGATGCATGCAACGATGTAGATAGCCGGTGTTGCCGCACCACCTTTATTTGTTAAATTTTCATAATTCGCTGTTGATAGTAAAATTAATTCGCGCAGATTTTTTTCCTTTTTTTTTTTTGCTCTGGAAGTCTTTGAATTTCTCATTCAACCGCCATCGTCATCATCAACAACAACATCAGCATCATCGGCATTGATGAGGACAGGGATACCGGTGGATGGGTGACTAAGTGAATCCTGAATCCTGTTCCGGAAAATTATCTTCGCACAGTAAATTTGGAATTATTATTATTATTGTGTTTGACGTTAATAAGTTTCTTCGGGATCCACCGCCCTACTGGGAGTCCTTTTTTTCATTTTTTTTTAATCGAATTTCAAGCGCGAAAGAATAGAAAATAAGTAGAACGTGGGGAGCGCCAGAGAGGGTGTGAGGTAAGGTACGGAAAAAATGATTATTTTTCCTTCGCTTGAAAAGTCATTATCCTTAATTTGAAAAATATAAAATGGAATGAGAGTCGAAGGTATTTGGTGAGAGCGCGATGAATCCGCCCGTTGGATTGTTTGTGAGGAGGACAGAAGTAAGGAAAAAAAAAAAACTTGTAAAGGGCTCCATTCAGGTGTGGACGACGACGTGGAATCGTAAGCCGGGAATGAGTGGTGCTGCTGGCTGGGATGGTAGAACTTTCTCTGCTTCTCTGGATCCTTGTTCAACATTCATTGTCGTGAAATTGTAAAGTTTGAGTGCAGCCTTAAGAATGCTGAATGGGAAGGGAAACGGAAATTCGAACGAAATGTTGGTTAATTGAAAGAGTTACAAATGCACCAGGTAGAATGTGGATTTGGAGTTTTACGGTATGAAAACTTTGGAATTCCCTGATTCCGGGACTGAAGGAAATGTTGGGTATGTGGGGCATTAGTTTGCTGATAGTTTTCAAGTGATTTTCACTTGTCAGCCTTGTCACAGTTGATGTTGGTTTGGGAAGTAGACTCGGCAAGTGGTTGACTTGTTGGAATGACCTTGCAGTAGGCTAATGAACAATGTGATTATGCACGGCATCAAGGGTTGGTACTGCGCGAAGAATCATGAGATTCACGGCATTTGTTTCCTTTTTTCTCAATAACTACTTATGAGTATGAAGGAAATAACGTAAAACTTGCCTCGTTATGTGACGGTTGTTTCACTCTTGGTAAGAAAATTCCCATCATTCGGCGCTGGTTTCTTCAAAAAAGTTTACAAGCCAAAACAAGTATTCCAGAAATACAATAGGTGCTGACCTCATTTCCCATTACAATGAGCTTTGGCATAGTATGCTTTGGGAACGACATCCGCGTCTAATAATAATAATTTAATGATCGGTCGATCATAATACTCATACATCAAACACTTTAAGCTCCAAGTTTACTCTTAAAAAAGATTTTTATAGACAACAAAAAAAAATTAGTACATCCGGCTCTGACATAACCTGCTCTCTCCTATCTAGGATTATGCGAGTCTACACAGTGCACCCATTCATCCTGCAACCACCATAGCATATGATAGCGGTTTAAGGCCGCAATAACGACGACGTACTGTTTTTCCTTTTCCAACTGCCTTTGCTACTGGTGCTTCTCCTGCTGATGTAATCACATCGCATTCCCAAACAAAACAGCATTATGTAAGATTTAATTAAAATTAATTACATTAAGTGCATCCATATCCTTTTTACTGGTCTTCCCTGCCTGTACAAGGGTACGAGTGTATGCGCTTATTATGCGGTATAGTTCAGGGTAGCAGAGAAAAAAAAAAGGAAAGAACCAATGCACTTCCGCCCTATCATCACCAACATCATCATCGTCATCAGCATCATCGTCAGGATCTGACAGAAAGAAAAAAAAAGAAGACGGAATTGAAAATCCTTTCCAACTCTAGGAATTGGCCAGCTCAACACGTCCATTCCCTCACTTCGTCATAGACACATAAACAGCCGGATAGACAGACACCGAACCAAACAAACATATCCCGTGCACATTGCGGGCGGTAATTCCACTTCCTCCTCGTACGCTATCCTGATCCATATCCCGACTTTGTGCTTCGCTACTACTACAGTTCTCTGAATTCATCCAAGTGCGAAACCAAATAGCAAAAAGGATGCAAAATTCAAAAAAGGATATTTGAATATAAAAATCCACTTTATTCACGGCATAGCCCGATGGATAGACAGTTCTCTACCATAATTGTGAATGTGTTACATCTAAAAACAGGAAAATTCCAAATTAAATTCCACCATGACACATGTAGCGAGAGCCAGACATCAATCAGCAGGCGAATGATGATATCCTTGTCCTGAGAAATTTCCACTTCAGACACATATCCTCGCGCACGAATATGAATATAGTCTGCCGACAACGCAGCTCTGCAATATGTCTGCACATTCAGGATATTAATACAAACTCGTTTATAATTTAATTGTTATCCCTTTTGCGGTCAAAGGATGGCATATCTCACCCGGTAATCGCGGGCCCAGACGCGGATATTGAATTAAATTTTTGTACCTATCGGATACGCGCTTTATTGGTTTCTCATTTGATTCGAGAGTTCGTGAGATTATCGTTACAAAACTATACGACTGGTGTGGGGTGGTAACTAAAATTTCAATTTCACTTTCCCTTCCGTCGCCAGGACATCGATGGACGATGATGATGATGATGTTGCAATGTTCAAATTGATGGCGTAGCACAGAGGCCACAAGGCCGCGCGGCCTATGATCTGCAAAAAAACAAAAAAAAAAGGACTAAGGATGAGGGAAGAACAATATTCATAATGGATTGCTAGTGGACCGCTTTTGGGAAAAGGATCTGCACCACGCCAGTCGCTCGACCAGACTCTCATGTGAAGTCGAGTTCGGTGGTTGTCGGTAAATAGGGGTAAATGCCTTATAGAAGATGGGTTCTTTGTTGGCGGCAAACAAACGAGTAAACGATGATGATGAAAGCTTTTGACTCCAATACTAGATAGTTGATGACGATAGCGAGCGGGGTCCTTGAGTGCTAGTGTAATAAAGGAAAAGTGCTTTGCAGATGGAACGACGAGATGAGGGTTTGAGAGGATGAGTCTTGTATGTTTACCGGTAAATGTTTGTGGATTCATTGAAGGCTTTGCTTTGCTCTAGACAATCAGACTTTTGGTTTCTACTTTGAGTTGATGGCAGTTAGGCTCCTTCTACTTGAGGATATTCGAAATTACTCTAGAGCTGTCATAACATCAGAACCAACTGTCATTAGCAGTCCAATCGCGTGTCCGTAGAACAACAATTTCTTGTTTCACTCCTGCACCGAATATAGAGCATCGAATTGCGAATGCTCCAGGTAATGAACCCCTGGAATAAGCAACTTAAGACAAAAATCCACTTCATCGCCACCACTTCTCTTCATCTCTTCAACTGCTTTTCACAACTTTCTCAACATCGTCGTCGCCTCACCCTCTATGAAACCTGGAAAGTGACGCACCGTGGTATATTGGAGGTAGTCCACTGCTCGACTACGGGCGACCATTGTACTGCAGGGGATTTTCCGATGGTGTCGGTGGAAAAACCGGTGTAATAACTTCAAGAAATTGTAATTTCCCAACTTTTGCTGAGATTTAATTTCCATTCATCGCCTGCGTCCTTGCTATGCTCCGCCAGCAGGATGAGTAAAAAAAAAACAAAAATCCTCTTATCCTTCATCCGCATCACTTCGGTGTCTTTTAATGTCTCTTGGCCACGCCGTCGACCAGCCGATTGCCTCTCGTCCTTTGGGCACAGCCTCTCTCCCCCTAAGACCCACAATCCCGTAAAATAAAATCAAACTGGCTACTGTCCTGTCCTGTTGTATTGCCAAGTTGCTGCTCCATTAGCTGTTTTGTGTACTGTATACTTATAACCACGGCTGTTAAGGCAAAGGACATTTCTTTTTGCTGGGGAAGGATATTTATTGTTAAACTTTCTACTTCCTCCTTGTGATGTTTCTTTTCTCCTCGTTCTATTCGTTCTTCTTTTTGCTTCATTGCTCTCGTCTCTATGCGCATTGTTGTTGAATATTTTTACTTCTCTCATTTCCTCATTTTAAGTGCCTCGCGGGTGGACAGGGCATGGGTGAATCCTTAGATTTAGTCCATTAGAGCTGTTTTTCTAGACTAGGTATGGACGATATTATACGTCCTACCTACAGCCAATGTGTGGGTATACTATCCAATCCTGGCGGTAAAGTCCTTAAGAGGTGTGGTACGGCTGAGATATCATTATTGTTTGTTACAATAGGACCTCCATAGTGGGGTGCGGGGGCAAAGAAAACGTGGCGAAGACGACTGCGAGGACGAAAAAGGACTAAACAATTTCATCCGTTATTTGTTGCCAGCTAACTTTTACCTTTTACCAACATCATCAAGTGCAAAAAAGTTTTCCTGTCTCCCTACTCCCCGTCATCACCCTCCGCTCGCTCTCTCTTAGTCTCTTTTCATTCCCGCTTTTTCCATTCCAATTTACCTCATTCCAGAAATTTATGTGTGGCGTTCCCTCTGTTTTCACATCTCCTTCGCTCAAGTTGTTTGCCTTTATTGTCCTTATTGGCTAAATTTATTTATTTTTATTTTTATTTTTATTTCTCGATTTATTGTTGGTCCTTCGAGTCGTGATCATCCTACTGGACCGGGCCCGAAATGAGCGTGTTGTATTCATGATTATTTTTTTTTTCTGTTATTTTTATGATTATTCGTGTGATGTCGACTACCATTGGTAAGTTTAAGAGGATAATTTAAGGATAAACGAAAAAATGATTTCTTTTTTTCAACCTTTCATACGCACTGTCATAGGGCTATTATGAGAGGGATTTAAAGGTCGATTGGCTGCTGCTCACGTGGCCTTTGACTTTAGGGTCTTTTACCCCTAGCATCCTTCATCGAAACATGGTCGAAGATCCGTCTGGTGAAATAGATTGATATATCGAAAATTGAAACCTTTTTTTGCGTTTATTTGTGTGGTGGCCCAGTCTATCTCCTGGAAGGAAGTCGTTTCTCTTTGTAGAAAGGACATTTGTCCTTTAAGGGGGGACAGATTCGTTTACACTCGAGTGACGTAAAGCGATGACGATATAATGATGTCGGAGATGAGGATATTTAAAAGGATTTCACCGAGTCCTGAATTTCTATTCAAAGAACGAAATTGATTGAAAATTGCAAAATTATCGAAAAAAGATATTAAATTTATTTCGCTGTTGTTGCGTGGGGTTTTTTGTGGTGTTTCAAAAGGCGTACATATGTTGGGGATACCATTATCCTGGTCGTTTTTTTTTTTGGGGGGAAGATTAAATTGAGCTGACAGCGATCGATTCGGAATAGTCTTTTGTTAGGTGGGCATGTTTCGTAGATGAGGGAGATCCGATTAGGCTTTATATCTGGGGGTGGTAAAAAGGAATAGGGTTTGTTATATTCTTAAGCCTGAAAAGTGTAAAGCTAAATTTTAAACCCTATCAATGGAGCTTGGTTTCTTTGTACTATTTTTTTCTGCCAGTGACTTATCAGCCAACATATGAGCCTCTACTAAACAAGCCAGAACTCCTGTACATGCCTACTTGCTCAATTTATTTTATTGCCATAACTCGATAACACAGTCCAACGTACAGTCATCTGCTCGACCTAATCCCTCCCAGCATCCCAATTTGCCAGAAGAAAATTAAATGATTCTCATTACAATCCACTTCCAAGTGATAACAATAAGTTCTTCGCTATACTAGTAGCCACACTAATGAATTCACTTCTACCAACCTAATTTTAGCCTCATTCGCTCCCCCAAAAAAAACAAAAAAAAAAGCAAATTTCCCAACGACACCAAACCAGAACCTTGTTACCCTGATGGAAGAACAAGAATAGCAGCGAAAAAAGCCATTCCGAGGAAAACAATATTCAAAGGACCGTGTAATTCAGTTATTTACATGCAAATTAATCCAAGACACATCGCGCGCGTCTGTCCATCAAGTCAGTAGCTAGCTGTATTCCCCGTTCCATTCCTCTGCACTACTATCTCTGGCAACCTGTCCGCAAAGGAACACGGAACTATTTACAAGAAATCGCTATGTATACAGGGTGCAATGCACAATTTGCTTGTTTCGCACCCGTCCGCTGGAAGCTTGCTCGCCTCAAGAGTGGCCTTTGTTTTGGCTTCGACTTTTCTCTTATTTTTCTCGAAGACACACCCGTGCCTCCTACAGTATGTGTGTAGGAAGGGGGAGTTAAGGCGCACATCTCCTTGTAGTGATTTACCTCACTATAAAATATCTAGTTGCGGCAAAACAAGCGCCATTGTTCGAAGAAACCGACCGTCAGCGCCCAAGTGCCGGGCGATTGCACATACACTCTCGCCCCCAATACCGCCACAAGACGTCGGCCCCAATTGCTCAACCCAAGAGCAGACACTTAAAAACTGAACAGTGTTGCTGCTGGGTAGTTGTAAAGTTGTTAGCTTAGTTGCGGGTTTTGTTTTGCTTGCTCGACTACTTCCTGCCCCTGCTTTCGAGGTCCTTTTTAATTTTTTCTCTTGCCGTTGTTGTTGTTTCTTTTGTATTGTTGATGTTTGAGTGAAGTAAAAAAAAAAAAAAAAACTGAAATAAAACAAATCCTTACTGCTGCGCTAGTCATCGTCCTCTTTAGCTTGTTAATGAAATAATTTCTTATACAGGCTTAATGACTTGCGGAAGAAGTCCTTGCGGAAGGTTGCCAACTTAATTTTTCGTTTCGGTTTCGTCTTATTCTTTCTCTTCCTCACTTGCATATCCTTTTCTTGTTGCTACACACAGGTTGAGAGAGTGTTATTTACAAGCAAAAGGTATGAACATAATTCAAAGTGAAGAATGAATGCAAATCGGAAGCAACATTTATTCACAACATTCTGAGGTAGTATTGCCTGGTATGCTAGCGTGTGTACATGCATCCGTATGGTCGGGTGTAGCTACCGGCGTTGGTTGTTTTTGCTCATTATGTCTTCGCATCCCGTTCCGGTTTCGCTGTGTTTCCACTCAAGTGAGCTTTTCGAGCTCTTCGGGCGCACAGATAAATACATTCAGAATGCTTCTTGCGTCCGTCTAGGAGGTTTCGTTTTTTTTATTTTTTGTTTGCCCTTTATCTCTCCTTCGACTCCTTTGGTCTTTGAGTGTTTTATTTTATTTTGGCCGGCTATTTACAGTAGTCACCTACCATTTTCAGGGAGCTCTCAAGAAATGAATAGGTTTTCGGTATGCAGCGGCAGGAATATTGGAACGGGCCCGAGACACGCTCGTACTTGGGTTGATGACGAAGGACAAGTAAATCAATTCCAGGAAAGTGTCATTTTTTCAAATGACTGCATTTTGGCCGAATGCTAAGTAGTTAGTTTTGCCTGACATTTAGTTTAGAGCGACACCGGATGAGAGGAAGAGATTGATGACGGACTCGATTGCGATAGGAGTTGTGTTGTACGTTAGATCCGTGTGGTGATGTAGACGGATGAGTAATGAGGGGGATCGTTGGAAAGGTACTTCATCCGGAGTTTTATCTTTAAGCAAGGGACTTTGATCTGGAACCGGAAACTTTATTTTTAATGCTGTCTCCGAAAATCCTTGAGAAATTCGTGGTGCACTACCTTCTGGTTCTGTCTTCAGTTAAGCCAATCAAATGACTTTTCTTCCAGCTATTCACTGAATTATCAATCAAGTAATTGGTGATCCCTTCGTTAAAAATAGACAATTGGCTATGAAAAATTTAATTCGCCTCTGACACTTAAATACTTGAGATTTTTTTCTGTTGTAGATATCCGTCTCTAAACAAAAGCTTGTTAGAATGATCGCAGAGGAATGGAGTATAATTCGAACAAGCTCTGAGGACCCATATCTTAATAACTAATGACTTTGTCGAGGATAGGAGTTCGTTATCACCCCGTTATCGTTAGAATATAACCGCGACTCTGAGTACCAGTTGTAAAGTTGTCTCGGTCCCATGCAAAAAATGGCAGATAGAAACAGGCGCAGAACTGATGACTGTACACTAGCCAAATTCCCATCGCTACTATACATCATAACAACATAATCGTTGATCTACGAGGGTGGTCCGATAAGTACTTAGCCTCACCGCCAGATGGCGCCAGTATCGCAAGAGCAACTTACTATCGTGTAATACATTCTAGTAGACAGCTACTGTCGAAATTTCGTAGTTTTGTTTTGACCGCGTGGGGAAACGGGAGTGTCTGCGGATTTTAGAAAAATGGAAAAAGAGCAATATCGGTCGATGATTCGATTCTTGTGTTTGGAAGGGAAATCGAGCAGCGAAATCAAAGAACGTTTTGATGCTGTGTAAGGTGACTCTTCTTCTTCGATGGCGACCATCAAAAATTGATTTAACGAGTTTCAACGTACGCACGTCGGTTTTTGATGAGCCACGTCCAGGTGCCCCGAAAACGGCTACTACGGAGGATAACGTGACAAAAATCCACGATCTCGTATTGGCAGAGAGCCGATTGAAGGTGCGCGAGATAGCTGAGACAGTAGGCATTTCAAAAGATCGCGTGGGTTATATCCTGCATGAAATTTTGGGCATGAGAAAGCTGTCGGCGTAATGGGTGCCGAGTTTGCTCACTCCGGACAACAAGCGCAACCATGAGACCACTTCAGAGCAGTGTTTGACGCTGTTTAAGCGCAATCTGAAGGAGTTTCTGCGTCCTTTCGTGATAGTCGACCAAACATGGATCCACTGGTAACACCAGAGACCAAGGAACAGTCGAAACAGTGGACTTCACCCGGCGAACGTGCTCCGAAGAAGGCGAAGACTGTCCCATCGGCCGAAAAGGTGATGGCCACCGTTTTCTGGGATTCACAAGGTGTGATCCAAATCGACTACCTGTAGAAGGGCAAAACGGTCACAGGGCTGTACTATGCCAAATTATTGGGCTGATTGGACGCCGAATTGAAGAAAAAACGGCCCCACTTGGCGAAGAAAAAAGTGCTCTTCCACCATGATAACGCACCGGCTCACACCTCCGCCCTCGCCACGGCCAAATTGGTGGAATTGGGCTACGAACTGCTGCTCCATCCACCGTATTCTCCAGATTTGGCCCCGTGCGACTTCGTTTTGTTTTCAAACTTGAAAAAGTCACTCGCCGGGCAGAAATTTCAGTCGAATGAGGAGGTCATCGCCGCCACGGAGGCCTACTTTGCAAACCTCGAGAAAACGTATTTTTCAGACGGATTAAAGAAGTTGGAGCATCGCTGGGTCAAGTATATCGAGCTAAAAGGAAACTATATTGGAAAATAAATCGCCATTTCTCCAAAATTTTAGTTTTTCTTTTGTAGGCTAAGTACTTATCGGACCACCCTCGTACGTTAAATATGGCTGGTCTTCCTAGGTAAAACATTTCGAAAGTAAACTAGTTCCCCGATCGGATGTGAACTACCCAAGGGAGAAATGCACAAAAATTAAGGATAGGCTCGTGGAACGTACCCAGCTTGTACAGATCGGGTGCTTTTCAAACAGCACTCACTGAAATTCATAAACATAAATTGGATATCGCAGCGGTACAAGAAATTTGATTTTCAAACGGAACAACCTTTGACGACGAATATACTTTCGTTTGTGACGGTACGGATACCTACAATTTTGGATCAGGATTCTTGTCAGCAACAAAATTGTGTAGAACGGGATGGACATAGTATTTTTCAAAGACCGAATGTCAATGTCCAAATTCCGGGGTCCTCGCTATATGTATGTATGTACTTCTGAACATACACTGTCCTACGGAAGATAAGGATGAAGAGGTAAATGACGCATTTTATGCAACAATGGATAAAATATTTCATAATTTTTACTTTTTCGACAAGGCGAAAATCGCAGAAGAAAATCTCCGTCTCATCAAGCGATAGTGGTCTTAACACATTAAGCTCTTAACACCAGCTCAAAAAATTTTATCATGAAAACCACAACGTTCAAACATGAGAAATATGAGAATACACAGGGCTACTTAGATATTATCGGATGGAGTAACGCGCAACCAAATAGCCCATATTATGATACAGAGGAACGGATTGCGATTCAGACTACATCCTAATCATCGCCAAAATTAAAAGCCGAGCCCTAATTCAGAGAAGCAGAACACAGGAATGTATGGAAGAAATCTACATTGAAAAGTTGAAGGACCCTCGTATGCAGCGAATTTTCCGAAGGAGCACATAGCGGTAGCAAGGATTGCACAAAATTTCTCCGCGTGACCCTATCTTCAGCTAGTCTTCTCACTTCGGGCCAGGTTCTGCAAGCTCGATGATCTTTCTCCACGGATATCCTCCATGTCGCGAAGGCGACCCTGCTTACAGGTGCCTTCTGGATTTCATCTGACAACACCATTTCCTCTTTAGGATCTCCCTCGCCAATGGTAACTGGGAAGCTCTCTGTAGCAAGTCCTCGTTCATAATTCACTCCGGCTAAAAGATCTTCAGGGTCCTCTCAGGCATTTGGAAGCTAATACCTGTAGCTTCCGGCTTATGCTGCCAGTGGTCGTCCGCACCTCACAGTCATAGAGGGGGACGGATTTGATAGATCTTGGATTGAAGATCTGGGATTTTAAAGAAAAAGAAAACTGGTTGTACATTACTCAACGCATAGTAGGCCGAGCGCGCCTTATTGATGCGCATCGAGACGTCGAGTTCTTATCTCCCGCCTTTGGAAAGCATGCTGTCGAGGTAGCAGAACTTGTCAACATTTTCGATCGCTATCTCAGCTTCGTTTCGGCGATGTTAGTCCTGAGTCCAGTTTTGGAAGCGTTGATGTTGAGCGCGTTCAATTTTTACTCAATACCAGTGAACGAGTTAGACATGGGACATATGTCGTCCGCGCAGTCTGGATTCCACTGGGAGCTTCCGAATCGGTGCGCATGAGAACAAAGTCGAGGACAGCGATGAGAAGCAGGGAAGATATAGTATACCTTTTTCTCACTCCTCTGATGTTGAAGAATGCTGTGCTCTCTTTGCCCTTAAAGCATACCGTGCATGGAGCCTCTGGGTACAATTCGCGTACGAGGTCACATCATGGACTTCCAGTGTGGATTCAGGATGAATCGCTCGACAAGTGACTAGGTTGTCATACCGTGCATGGAGCCTCTGGGTACAATTCGCGTACGAGGTCACATCATGGACTTCCAGTGTGGATTCAGGATGAATCGCTCGACAAGTGACCAGGTTGTCACTATACTCCAGCTTTTAGAAAAGACATGGGAAATCTACAGAAGAGTACACCAACTATTCGTAGATTAGGTATATTAATCTATAAGCCAACCGAAGCGGTATCAAGTACTTGTAAGGCTTTTTTAGGCCCTTTTAGAGATTTGCCTAAAAAGTTGATGAAACGGATACAAGTACGCCTAAATGGAAACAAATGACAAGTGAAAATAGGAAACTTCTTAGCTTAAACATTCGAGACGCGTTTTTAATTCGGTAAAAAAGGCATAACCTTTAATGAAGTCACATCCGTTCTAGCTTACGCTTACCATTTCGATCTGCTGTAAGATAGCGAGGAAACAGTTAAAAAAATGTAGAAAGTCGAGAAAGTGTAGAAATATAATCACTGACCGACTTGGATCAATCCAAACCTCGTATGTGATCTTACTCGATAAATGCTATGAGAAATTGGACAATTTCAAATATCCGGGTACCATATTTACTGCGAAAAACGACATAAAGATCGAAATAAATAAGAGACTTTTTCGCGATAAAGGAACTATTCAAAACAATTCTTTCTTCCTGGACCCTGATTAAGAAGGAGGGAAATAGATTTCGGGTCTTTGAAAACAAGATCTTCAGGAGAATCTATGGTGGAAAAGAGGGTGAAAAAACTGGCGAACAGGGAAAGTTACACAATTTAGTCCCAAGCCTTGTCCGAGTACTTAAATCGCGAAGACCTCGATGGACAGAACGCGTAGAACGAATGGACAGTGGACAAACAGTCAAACGAATAATGAGTGGAAAAGTCGTATAAAAAAAACCGCGAAGAAGGCTGCGCTGTAGAAGGGAGGTCAACATATGGATGGACCTAGAACAGATGGGACAGAACGGTCCCATTTCTTTCATGACAGGGAGACTTAACGAAGAGTGGTCAACGAGGCTCTGAACTTCCGAGCTTTAAGTGGCCAGTAAAAGTAATGACAATAAATCCAATAACACCCTTTCTATGTACTTCCGAGCCCCCATGTCTCCCTTAGTAATAATTTTTTCAAGGATAAGATGGTTATCATGATCCCTTAATCGCTTGCATTTAATTTGCAAAATCTCCGCCTACAAATTTCCCGATATTTGAAGGAAAAGTAATGATAATGAGATTAAGACGCGGCAATTATTCTTAAAAAAATTATTTCTTTCTCTACATATTCTCGTTTGAAGAATTAAAACATTTAGTCCATCCATTTTCCAAGCCCAGGATTACCTTAAAAAGATTTTTTTTAGTTTTGACCCTCTCAAAACGCCTCAATAGCGGCTATAAGTTCATTATCGTTTTCAAGTGTTTTACCTCGGATGTGTTGCTTAAGGAAAGAGGCAAAAGTAACTGGGAGCTAGATCTGCAGTTCGAATCCCGTTTCTTGAATGGCAGCCTTCACAACAGTGGCTTGGTGAAAGCGCACTCCAGCTCGCAGTTGGCTGTGTCTTTTTTCCTTAATGACTTCCCGCAGTCTTCTTATATGGTGTGCGTAATAAGATCCTGAAATGATGGCTCCCTTTTGTAAATATTCCATCATAATTATTCTTTCAGCGCCCCAAAAAAACGATGCCATAACCTTTCTTGGCGAACTTGACATTTTAAATTTCTTTGACGTCAGTGAGAGGCTTATTGGCACGATTCGGATTTAGTTTCAGGATCAAAATGGTAGATCCAGGTCTCGTCCATGGTCACGAAACTTAACTAGAACATTTCCTGATCTGCTTGGAAATATTCAAAATTCATCCTCGAAATGTTAACTATTTGTTTTTTTTTTTTCGTCCTCGTCCATGATCTTATGATCATTGTTCGATCTGCCAACACAACATTTTCGTATGGGACGCGAATGGGCGTCCTTCGCCGTGTTCATCTTCAGTTGATGATCTGCCCAGTTTAAAGTCGATGGCCCAGCGTACGTGGAGTATGAAGGATCAGAGTGCCCCAATGTTTTCACTAAGTCGCTGTATATGTCTTTGGTAGACAATTTCTCCAAACAGAGGTACTTATTGAAAGCTCTAGTTTCGTTTTCCTCCAAATTGGTATTATCTCTTCTACAGTTCGTATGCAAATGAATATATGTATGTACCTCCTGGGAATCGTGGTTTATTTCATTTATGTGATTTTTACACTAGCCTTGTGAGTATAGATGCAAACAAAAATTTTCGGATTTTAATGCGGACTGGAAATAAACGATTATCATTACTTTTGGATCACCCCTCGTAATATGAATGATGATTGGACTGGATTTTGTAAGAACCCATATCTTTATAACTAATGACTTTTTTGAGAATAAGAGCTCGTTATCATGACCGTCAAGCAGTGCTGTCGCAGTCTCGAATTTTTAAATTTCTAACGGCAATGAATTTGTGCTTCTTATTGACCTTTTAGTGAAAACTCATGGTGTATTATATCGTAAAGATGGAAAACATGGCCAACACCACTTTTGCATAGAATTTCGAAACTTCCAAATAACAGCAACAGTGCCAAATGTCATATTCGCAATTAAAGGTTTAATTTGCGCTTAATTCACTTTACAACGAGCCCATTCGATTACCACTCAATATCCGATGCATCTTTAAACTACCTTAAATCGTATTTCCGACACCATATCGCCACCAAGGCGAAGAACAAAACACGCTTAAGCAAACAGACATGCCAGGCCGGATTAAAACAAATTAATTAAATTGTTAAAATCAAAATAAATATTATTTTAATTGGTCCATTTATACCTTTTGTTCTTTCACTCAACATATTCCACTTACCTCATCCTCGGATGTCCGTTTTGTTTTTCTTTTTTTTTTTATTTTATTTTTGCTGTTTTTGCATCCCTACAAATTAATCCTTCACACATTAACTGACGCATTGCAATACGCGACAATGTACGGGAAAGCAGTTGTTCATCGGGACGGTATGCGATATGTCGCACGCACCATAACCGCCCATTAGCACGGCGACAGGAGGAGGAAGAGAATGAATGGAATGGATGTAACGAGTATAAAATTGCCACCCATTGTGTTGATTGCAATTTGAAATTATTTAATTGAAATTCATTACGAATTAAAGAGTTAATCGAAGTCTTTATAGTTGATGCGCGGACGTTATTAACAGATTGAGGCGGGCATGTATCCTAAAAGAGTGTGATGACCATGATGAGGCGTAGCCAGCGGCCGTGTCGAACGACGCAAATGACGAGTGAATGCAGATTCCAATTAACTAATATCTAAGCTGTACCTGAAAAGTTCATAAAACGAATTCGATGCGTTGAATATCGAGCGCTCTATACCACGGTGCGAGTAGTGCGTTGTTGGGATTTAAAATAATTTAAATTCAGTTGACAGTTAGAGTCTGTTGTCACGTGTACGTGATGTCACGTCGTGTGTAGAATTTTTACTGGATTCTCATTCCCTAGGGGGCTCGGGACATTCGACCTGACGACAGGTCTATAGACTATATTTACCGGACAAGCTACTGTATCTAATGGTCGAACTGCATCAATTGGCAATTACACTGCACGATGCCATTTGCATAGCAATTGCTGAATGGTAGGCGAACTGGGCGGTCTGGTGTCGACGCAGTGTTGTGGGTATCAAGGGGTAAGCTGAAGTTTATTGAGAGCTGGCTCCGTAATGGGCTTTGATATCGAAATAATCTGTGAAACAGATACTATTGGTTGGTGAGTGTGTTGAGAAGTATTTATTGGCGGCTTAAAAACGGCTGGCTACAGACGGGTGGACGGCAATGGTTGATGATTAGGACGACTTTATCAGTACTTTAACTGAATTCCACTCCATGAGAGGTATTTCTGTAATCGACTTACAGCAGCTGAACGAGGCATACTCAGAGCTAGGAAGAGCATATTACTGAAACTGACTATACGCCGAGAGCCCAGCTTTATGCAACAGTATTTGGATTTTTTTTACCGATCATTGGTTGTTGTATTCGGTGGGTGGGTGTACTCAATCCCAAGCAAGAGTATGTATTATTAGGGCGTCGATCAGGGGAATGTCATCGAGTTTTGCTGACTCAGAACCACCCTTTCACGGCAAAGCATATAAATAATGGTAATTTCCCAGTTTACCCAATGCAAACAACAAAATTTTCGCCCGAAATCAGCAAAAATCAAATAATAACCCACAAAACTCTACAAAATGTTGCTCACCCCCCACCCATTCTGACATCATTCTGCGAGGACTACTGAAAGGCAGAATATCATCCTGTCACGCTGACAATTTTGCAATCTTCATTGAAATGTGAAAATTGTATTTTCTACCGGTAGGTAGGAGGTGGTAGGAGGACATCGAATGGAGTATGAGATAATGCCTATGGCGCCGCGCCACCTGCAACTGAGAAAATTGTCGCAAATTATGCTGATCGTGCGGCAGACTACGTACAGTCCCACACACATGCTCCCGACAAATCGAGTGGATAGAGGAGGAAGAGGATTTGAAGAAAAATGTCCTTTCCGCAAGGAATATTATTTCTTTCTCGAAAATATGGTTTGTATGTGTATTTTATTTTCATTGCTCTTTTCGTGGCTCGTTTCGAATCGAGAAGCAGAAGTGATGACAACGACGTGTGTGCGACGAATTTAAAACGATGTTCAGCGGCTGTGAATGCGGCGGCGGTATAACATACATAGATGCAGTGTGCAAGGTCCTCAAGCTTTGTTATCGTCTCGTCTTGGTTTTTCTCACATCTTTCTGATGTCTTCATTGTGCGAATGTGAATTTATTCTGTCTGCATCGGTTATGTGGACGGTTCCTGTTCCGTTTTCTCCATACTCGTGTCAATAAGCACTGACAAAAATGCAGGCGCTAAGGCGAAATTGAAGTTCAAATTGGTTATGTGCCATGTTGCACTCCAAGGACGAGATGTGCCCCTAGCCGTCACGATAACAACGATGATGATGATGATGCTGTTTCGGATGATGATGGTCAGTACCTGCAATGCAATTGGATTTTGGGCTTTTCGTATATGTAGAAGCTGCATCGTCCGGTCATTTTTGTCCTCGTGACTTAATTGAAATGCAAGGAATATTTTCTATTTTTCAATTGAGTGTGACACACTGTTCATAGACTTGCTACTGCAATGGCATGGATGCCAAGTACTCTTGTGCAAATTGCACAGCTGTCAGACACAGCACATGTGGGGATTTCTTAAGGGAATTCAGGACGGATGTCTGAGAGGATAGAGGAGCACTGGCCGGTGGGTTCTATGATTATGGCCATGATTGGCTGTTGGCAGTAGTTGAGAGGCTTTTGCGATTTTCTGTGCCCTAAGGCAGTTGATCGATGGTAAAGCAAATAACATGGGCATGAGTTACTTGTGTGTATAAGTTAAGGTAACATAAGTTACCTCACGCCACACAACCCAACGGTTCCACCTGACTCCAGCGCATTCCATAATTGCACACGGCACCAACCGAGTGCGACTCCACTCGTCACCCGAGATGTTGTTTGTTCCCATCAATTCCCAACGGTTCCACCTGACTCCAGTGCATTCCATAATTGCAGACGGATTGCACACGGCACCAACCGAGTGCGATAACACTCGTCACCTGAGATGCCTGTTAGTCCCCACCAATTCCCACATTCCTTCACGTTCCCAAGCTGCACCGTAGGTTAAGTTAAGATAAGATCGATTTTGTAAGTTCAGTCGTTAAGTGGATTTAATTGAATAAAGGAGCAAAGCTCCCGAAAATTAATTTTTTTAAAGATCTTAATAAAATAAACTTTAACTGGCGCCCGAGCAGGGACCGGTAGTGAACGGTACGCGTGTGGAAAATAAAAAGTGAAGTGAGTGCCAGACGCCTCAAGAAGCCGCCGTGCCTCCCTCAATTTCCGTTCGTAGAAAAAGCCAGACGCCTCAAGAAGCCGCCGCGCTTAAAACGTCAGACGCCTCAAGAAGCCGCCGCACGTTGAAAAGGAAAAAAAAGTATTTCCACGCGAAAAACCGTCGCGCCCTTGTCGAAAGTCAAACGCGCCTATCGGTCCCCCAACCCTGGACAAACTAAAAAGAAATAGAGCAAAAAACTAAGTGACAGTAAAAAAAAAAAAAAAAATATAAAATAAAAAGAAATAGGAAAAATTAAAATAAAGTGATAGTGAAGGAGGTGATCCTAAGCAGTGACCGTAAGTGTGGGGAAACGAAGCCCCTAAGTGAGCCTAACGAAGGAAGAACAGGAGACCCGTACGAGTCAGCGGCCCCACCAAGCACTGCAGCATGATGAGAGCCCTCATGTAAGTTAGTGTTAAGAAATTTAAGTAAAGTGAAACGAAAAACAAAGCTAAATGAAAAGTTATAGTAAGAAAGAATTTTAACTAAAAAGTTAAGTAATTAAGTAATTAAGAAAAAGATAGAAAGGAAAAATTACCAAGAAAATAAAGTATAACAATTAATAAAGTTACATGAAAAGTCATAGCAAGAAAGAATTTTAAATAAAAAAATTTAAGTAGTTAAGTAATTGAGAAAAAGATAGAAAGGAAAAATTATCCAGAAACCAAAGTGAAACAAATAATAAAGTTACTTGAAAAGTTATAGCAAGAAAGAATTTTAACTAAAAAGTTAAGTAATTAAGTAATTAAGGAAAAGATAGAAAGGAAAAATTACCAAGAAAATAAAGTATAACAATTAATAAAGTTACATGAAAAGTCATAGCAAGAAAGAATTTTAAATAAAAAAATTTAAGTAATTAAGTAATTGAGAAAAAGATAGAAAGGAAAAATTATCCAGAAACCAAAGTGAAACAAATAATAAAGTTACTTGAAAAGTTATAGTAAGAAAGAAAATATATAAAAAGAATTTTTTTTTATCACGTGAAAAGAAAATAAATAAAAAGGAAAAAATATAAAGAATAAAATAAGATAAGAAAAATAAGAAAAAGCATATACTTACGCTAATACACTTATACATATATAAAAAAACACAATATATAATTTCTGTTTGTGCAGAGGAAACCTTGTCCATTCTCTTACCTATTACCTTTTAATTCAAAATGCCTGTTCTGAGATCTCAAGGTCAAGGACCTTCCACTAGCCAACAAAGTGACCCTCCAATTAGTCTTTCCATCTCGGACCCAACACCACCTAATCCCCGTAGCTTCGGCTCCACCACCAATTTATCAGGTGCTGCCGATCCTAATGCGTCCTACCATTCTACTGCTACCAACCCCGACTGTCCCGAGGCCCGAAATACGCCCGACCAAAACCCCCCAATCTCTGGAGCCTCCACAAGCTCCGCACTGTACGGTACTTCGTACAGCGACCCGCGAGAGGCTGAGCCACCTCCAGAGGCGAACAATCGCATTCAAACCATAATATGGTGGGTGAATGCGAACGCAAGCGGCGAGAAGGCATGGCATGCGAAGATAATGAAACCACTAACGCACTCATCCGAACCGAAAGAGGACGATTCCAATGAGTGCATTACGTTAAGCAGTTCAGAGGACGATTATGATGACGACGTAGATGATTTTCTGTCGCCACAATTGATTCTCGAATTAGATTTGCAAAAGCAGCAGGAGGATTTAGCAAAAAAAGGGCATCAGTAGAAAGTCCCATAATTGTCTTCAAGACCCAAATCCTGAACAAATTCTACTTTCCAGGCATGGCGAGCAAAATAAGAAAGATAATTAAGACATGTCGCATTTGCAAAGAGAGCAAGTACGAGCGACACCCTAACAAACCCCAATTTCAACCCACTGACATCCCTCAATTTCCCGGACACATAGTCCACATCGATATTTTCTGTATAAAAGGGAAACTCGCCCTAACCGCTTTAGATAAATTTTCTAAATTCGCCCATGCTAAAATCCTCGCCTCTCGTGCTATCGAGCACGTCAAGCAACCCCTTAGAGAAATATTACATTCTTTCGGTATCCCCAGAATCATAGTTATCGACAATGAGAAATCCCTAAATTCGTCCTCTATCAACTTTATGGTTGAAGACGAGTTGGGAATCAAGATTGTCACCACACCTCCGTACACAAGTAGCGCGAACGGCCAAGTTGAGCGTTTTCATTCGACGCTGGCCGAAATAATAAGATGCCTCAAGGTAGAGAACGTCCATTCAACGTTCGAAGAGCTGCTGGAAAAATCTGTTCTTGAGTACAATAGTTCCGTGCATTCTGTAACTGGAAAAACGCCAATCGAAATCTTCTTCGGGAAGAGAGTTCATTCAAACCCCGAAAACTTCGAAAAAGATCGCCTAGAAAATGTAGAAAAAATTAAGAAAAAACAACTTACAGACTTAACATTACATAATAAAAAACGACAGCCCATTAAAAACTATAACCCCGGCGACGAAATCTACGTGCGAATTAACAAAAGGTTAGGAACAAAGCTATCAGGTAGATTCAAAAGAGAAATAGTTAAAGAAAATAAACACACAACCGTAGTTACAGAGAGTGGAAGAATTGTTCATAAGTCCCATATACGAAACTGATACCGACTACAACTTTACTTCTAGGATATTCCAATTGACCATAGCTCTTGGACTGGCGGAAATCGAAATCCTCGACTACACGAATTCCCAACTAATCGCAATAGAGACCAACAACGCAAAAATACAAACCGGCAACTTTCGACTAGTACACGAAATTGACCTCCATGAGTATGACAATTTAATCAACGACTTAGAAAAAGACATCAAACGGAACGTTAACGCTAACCATTCACTGTATCCCTTCCTTTCCTACGAGGTATCCTTAGTCCGCAGTCAAATGAAAAAGCTGTCACCTAGGATAAAGAGGCGATCCTTGGACTTCCTCGGCACCGCTTGGAAATGGATCGCCGGAAGCCCCGACCGCGCAGATTTCCAGATATTAAAACAGAAAATTAATAACGTCCTTAAAAACAATAACGAGCAGGTCATTATTAACAAAATAACCTTAGAAAAGATAACAGAACTCACTAAATTCACCAATTCACTAGTAAAAAGGGTAGAGAATGGAAAAGATGACATAGCTGTAGCAATTAAGTTTAAATTAGCCATAATTAAAGAACAACTTATAAATATTGAATATGCCTTGCATTGGTCCAAGGCAGGCATAGTAAACTCATTCATTTTATCTAATGAAGAAATTAAGTTTGTAAAATCATTTTTAGAAAAGGATAATGTACCGTATGTTAATATAGATGAGGCACTCGAGTTTGCCGAAACCAAGATAGCCACAAACGGAAACTGTCTGATTTATATAATAAACTTGCCAAAAACCAACGATGAAATATGTAAGGAAATAATGATTAATCCAGTTAAGAAACTGCAGAATGTTATCAAGATAAGCTTTGGAAAAATTTTAAAATGTAATAAGAAAATTTTTGGTATAACAACTAGATGTAAGTCTTACAATAACCTATCGATATGTAGTATTAAAAACCTAGTAGATATAACAAGCACACCATGTATCCCCAAGATCCTAAATAGTCGCCCCAGATCCTGTCCTCAAACCAGTAACGAAAACACCCCTACCATAGAAGAAATGGATGCCGGCATGTTACTTCTCAATGGCTATAATGGAACTATCAGGACAGCAAACGACACCCTCAACCTCACAGGCACTTTCCTCATAAAATTCAAAAACACCTCTGTAGAAGTCGATGGCAGAGAGTACTTCTCCTTTGGAATGTCCAAATCCAAGCCACTACCCGCAATAGTCCAACCGGAAGCACACCAAACCCACAATGACGGCAAACAACCGATCCAGCTTATCGAGGAGTTGAATGTGCAAAATACTGACCAAATAGACCTGCTGGAAACAATCGATGGATGGGCAACCCTTACCAACTTAACTCTCACAATCCTTATCATGATGGCTATCATCATCGCAATCGTCATGAGGCGCAACAAGAGGAAGGCGCCACTACAACAGGCCGCAGAAATGGCGACAACCGGACCCTCAACAGTAACACCAGGTCCCATGGACCCCGCTGCGCATGAGGCGATGGCCCCCAAGATTACACGCATTAGCCGGATACCTATGTTTTAAGGTCAGACGAGGACGTCAGACTTTTGAGAGGGGAAGAGTTAAGGTAACATAAGTTACCTCACGCCACACAACCCAACGGTTCCACCTGACTCCAGCGCATTCCATAATTGCACACGGCACCAACCGAGTGCGACTCCACTCGTCACCCGAGATGTTGTTTGTTCCCATCAATTCCCAACGGTTCCACCTGACTCCAGTGCATTCCATAATTGCAGACGGATTGCACACGGCACCAACCGAGTGCGATAACACTCGTCACCTGAGATGCCTGTTAGTCCCCACCAATTCCCACATTCCTTCACGTTCCCAAGCTGCACCGTAGGTTAAGTTAAGATAAGATCGATTTTGTAAGTTCAGTCGTTAAGTGGATTTAATTGAATAAAGGAGCAAAGCTCCCGAAAATTAATTTTTTTAAAGATCTTAATAAAATAAACTTTAACTTATACAAGGCCTAACCCTGTTAGAGTCATAAAAAAATTCATTTCAAAATGGAACCTTAACGCAGTCGTTATACGCAATATAGAAAACCAGATGCTTGTTCAAAATTTGAGTGAATTTTTGAGAGATTTTATTCAGAGGCTTCAGCGGCTCAAATTAGGAACATTTTCTCTACCAGCTCGTGCTTCTTCGCTTTCAATTTATTATCTCCCGTCTCGCCTGATCGCCCGATGCCATTATAATCCCCAAAGTCGCCACACAACAAGGCGTAATCAAGTCGAATCTTTCTGTTCCAGCACGCACTTCAATCTCACAATTTCTATCCACTTGGGCGTAACACTTTACCTTTCACGGTGTCATTCCTCAATATTTTTTCCCCTATTTTGAAACACGCATCCCCTCGCGCGATGCATCCACAAATTCACTCGCTCGTTATGGTTCAGCGTTTTCACAAGAGCACCACTCTCATCGTGTTTTCCAGATGTTGTCTGCCGACCATAAATTTGTTCATCCTCACCCACATGCCCCCAAACCCCTCTGACTGCAAAGGCTCGTATTTTCACTTTTATTTTAATTATTAAGGAGGGGGATGTGCTGAAAAAAAATTAAGTTAAAACGGATTAAAAGCTTTCCATGTACAGTTCCACTCGCAAAAACCCAGCACGATGACTCTTTATGCATGGCATGGTGTGCATACAGCATAGTGATGGCATGAAACGACGATGGTCGGTCGGCGCAGCATGATTGCGCGTTAGGACATCGCGAATGGGAACGCAGTGGATTTTTATGCATCCATCGGATGAGTGCGGAGAGTGTGGTTTTATTTTTTTAATGAATTTGTATGACATCCAAATTGTGTTATGGCAATTGTTATGTCGTGGATGTGCTGGTCGCAGGGCGGGTTGTTGCACCTTGCCTTGATAATTTATCAGGCAAATTAACGGTATACGCGCCTATTAAATGTTACGAAGGTCGGTTTAACAGCTATAAGACTGGGCCATAAGTTTGATGTAAAATTGCTTCATCGAAGTGGAGGGTAACCGCGAGCACGTTCGTTGCCGCCACGAACAGTACACTTGGGCATCCATACTTTGCTATACAACCGGGACGTGCAGTCGTTCGTTCACTTTGCGTGCAGATTGAACTCAAAACTGGAATCCATTTGGCTCATCAAATGGCCAGTGGAACTCTTTCCTTTTTTTCGTTGTTGTTGCTGTTGTTATTGGTGGCTGGGATGGTGTCGATGTCGGTGTTCATCGGTTGCTTTTTTTCCCTATTTTTAATGCTTTTATAGTGTCGTGTACGATTAATTGCGGCTCATTAAACTTTATATACGCCGCCACTGCCACCATCATTGCCATGCCGCTACGGCATAGTCTACACCGCAGTCGATTCGATGTCGAACGGGGAATCCCCCGAACATATTCACAACGGCAGTTAAGTTTATTTTTATGGCCGATTGCCGTTAAAGGCGACTGGCAGAGGACGATTTTAAGTGAAAACGACATCTATTTGTACTTATCTGGACAGCGATTTATCGGTTCATGTTATTCTTTCTGCTACACAATGGGATCCCCTTTTGTTTTCCAATCCTATGAAGTTCTGTCTTTAAATTCGAGTGGATTGGGGATCATTTCGGTTTCGGATGATGCCACAATAACAAGATCTCGCCATTAAATTCATGTTTTTTGTTCCATTAAAATACTTTATATTCCCCTTTGTCATTTTCTATGTTTTTCGGTTCATTTTGTTATTGATATTGTATAACGGTATAGTATGACAGAGTACTGGACATAAATGAACGTATTCTGCTGTCGAAGGTATACTACATATCATTAATCGATTTTATGATAGTAGTATGAATGATGGTGACCACATCGTAGCTAGAAATATGTGGCAGATTACCATCAGGATGTCGAAAGCACTTAATTGGATAACACTCACACTAACCCGACCGCCAGCATGACCGATCTATCCGCAATGTTTACGAGGTCAACAGGCATAATCGATTCCGTCCCCTGTTCTGTGACGATAACTCCAATCGAATGTCAGTAATAGGGAATCTTGATTACTTTTTACGACACCACCGGGTATGTGTTAATAGGAAAATTAGGAATCAAATCGAATTCATATCCCACCCAATACCCCTCCGGACAGATCAACATTTTAACTCAGTCAACATCACGAGCTTGCAGTTAAGCAATCAAAAAATAATTTCCCACCACCATGGCTTACCAGTTGACTTTATGTCAAAACAATGCCAACCATTTATCGAGCGTATAAAGAGTTTCAATGAATTGTCATTCCAATATTATTTCTTGATTGAGAAATCAAAGCCCCGCAGGATCCCCACAGAGTCAACAGACAGCACACGAAAACCAGAAAAAATAAAAATCCTTAAACACCAACGTCGCCGTTGCATGATAAAAAAGGATAATAACCATCCCCATTCGCATCGTACTGTCACCCGATCCAAACCGTGCCCAACTGATGGGAAACGTATTAAAAGTCATTTTTCATCATTTATCTCAATTGGATTTTAATCGCATAAAATTATATCCTTTTTGTTTGCGTCCATTCCTTTCCAGGAGGATAAACAACTGGAAAAAATGTGTGTTTTTTATATGCAACTACGAATCTGCTGTGTCCTTTTTTCTGTTCCTCGTTTTTTTTTCGATGCATATGACACAGCGGCGAATGGAGTAGTGGCACTAGCAGCGAGGCAGTGGTACTTGTATGATACGTAAGCGAATTCGACGATTAATCCCGAAGGATATTACGACATACTATTCTGACACTCAACCATGCGGACCATATGTCCATTGTATGATATTGAGATATCTGCACACTCGGCAAACTCGTACGCACAGTTGCATTTGTTTTGTGTCACGCGGATCTCGGCCTTGTTGACTAGGAGATTTTTTTTTTTTTTTGCTGTTTGCTTTTGCGACTTCTTTTCAATGAGTTTCGGCGAAATTATTCAGCAGTTTGGTGATATTGATATTTAATAACCTGCTTTTCGATATTGGGTGCCAGGTGCGGAAGTTAAACCGACTATTTTGACACAGGAACCAGCAGCTGACACATATGTATCCTGTTTTTATGACACAAATTAAGAGCTCTAACAATGAGGGATATTTAAGTGGTTTAAATTTGTTATGTATTAACTTAAACTGATAGCTCAATAGTAAATTTAATTAGACAAAGTTGGAGAAGGACCTTTCTTCTTGACCTCCATATAGTCTTTAAAATTGTCGACGTAAATGGACGCGTTTTACGAAACAATGGATGAAATGTTTGACAATTTCCCATCCTTTGACGTGAAAATTATATTCAGGGATTGCAACGTGAAAATAGGAAAGCAAACGATATAACAAGAAGAGAGCCACCAAGACGACAATGGTCTTAGAGCAATAAGTTTCGCCAGCTCATAAAATATGATCGTGAAAACAACTGATAGATGAAAGACATAATATCAACATCCCATGTCAAGGTATACACACCGCCACGAGGGGTACTAGCATAGACTAAATCCGGAGACCAGACATATTTATAGCAACGAAAGGTGTCCTGAGGAGGGATCATGAAAACTCCAACATCTGGTGTAGGAAACCAACCACCTGTAGAACCTTCGGCGTACCAGCCAATATGTCCGCTAGATACAACAGGAAAGATCCTAGAACGTATCATATATGGCAGACTACTCGCCACGGCGGAGGATAGAGGAGCCTTGTCTGACCACCAATATGGTTTTAGAAAATCCCTTTGTACCGTCAATGTCATAAAAGAGGTAGTAGATCTAGCAGCTGAACCGATACGTGGGAAAAGATGACGGGGTGGCACAAAAAAATACTGCATAGTAGTGACGCTGGACGTTAAAAATGTCTTCAATTCCGCAAACTGGTACTGCATAAGCATGTCTCTGGCCAGAATAGATGCACCATATTACCTTGTGACGATAATTCTTAACTACTTCACTAGCAGGATGCTATGACGATGATTTTCGCAGGAGTTCCCCAGGGATCAGTCCTTGGACCTCTTCTGTGGAATATAATGTTTGACGGACTTTTGCGATTAACTCTGCCATAAGCAGTCAAGATTATCGGTTTTGCTGACGATATTGCCGTAGTTACTGTAGCGAAACACATCCACGAAGTAGAGGCCGCCACACTCACACATTTCGCCAGAATCACACATTAACCAGAGTTCGCCGACTTTGAACTAGCTGACCACAAGACGGAGACTGTCTTAATAACCAACCGAAAGGCTACGCAAACTTCCGGGTTGGGAACCAATTAATCAGGTCTGAAAAGGAATTAAAATACTTGGGTGTAATGCTCGACAACCAACTTAACTGTAAGACCTATGTCGAATATTGCAATAAAAACACGTCAAAAATGTATGCACCTTTTTCCAGAATGCTGCTAAACATCGGTGGACGCGAGGAGGATTCTTCTTTTCAGAGTGGTGAGCTCAATACTCCTGTACGCTGCGCCAGTCTCCTACAACGAAAGAGATAAAAAGAAAGCTCTCGTCTACATACAGGCTTTGCGCAATAAGAACAGTATGCGGTTTTCGGAAATCTCGGATGAAGCACCCTGTGTTATAGCGGGTATGGTTTCCATCGATATCCTCCCCGATGAGATGCACAGGTTTTACCTTAGGCGAACTAGGGTCCGTCAAGAGACCAGCGTTATCCGAAGGATACAAGCAGAAGAAAGGGCAACATCAGTGGCACTATGGCAAGCCTGGTGGGATAACACGACAAACGGCTGATGGACCCACAAGATGATCCCCACGATCGAGGCTTGGGAAAGAAAAGCACACCAGGATTGCAATACTACCTTACGCAATTCCTCTCAGGGCATGGTGGCTATCGAAAATATTTTCATAAATTTGGACGCAATAGCTTGCCCTTCTGCACAAAATGTTCAGAGGAAGAGGAGGACGTAGAGCACGCAATATTCCATTGCAGACGATTCGCAGACGTCAAAATGGACTTGTCGATCCCGGAGCTTATAGTAAGCTTAGGAAACTACTGGCTGGAGATCAGCTGCTTCATGGTGAACATGCTGAACGAGCTAAGAAGACTCGATAGATTAAGAAGAGTTGGAACGGCAGATACAGAACACATAGCATAAGTTGCTAACCAGCCCTGCGAAGTAATACTCAACGGCAGTCTCGCGGGGAGAGTGTTTGAAGTGCGCAGGGTGTGGTTTAGTAGCCATCGAGTATTCAGGTTTGCGAACCGTGCATATCAGTAGCCCGGGCTACAGGTATCTTCCGAAGATTACACATCTTTTGACACAACCATAAAAAAAAAATGTCAAGGTATACAGAGGAGAGGACTGCAATTCTTACCAAATTCTAATCATCGCCAAAACCAACAACCGAATCCAAATTCAGGTTAAAAAGTTGAACTTCCTTCATATCCAGCGTCAATTACCGGGCGAAATTATTAACCGGTTAGCCATACTAGATGGCATGGAAACTAAGTACGAAGTAATATGCTGAACAATACGAGTAGAAAGCGTTTAAAGGAAACAGCGGGAAACAAACTTGCAAAGCCCCAAAGACACACCTTGGTTTAACGAACAACGCGAGGAAAAAGTACAACTCCGGAATGATCTAAGCATTCAAGCCCTGGAAAAGAGTGAAAAAATTTCACGTACAAGATACCAAACCGAAGACGGTCAGCCGTTTCTTTCTCGAAAAAGTTTGTTAAAATGCAAGGATAATGTACGGCTAAAAACATGAGAACAATATATGCAGGGATAATTGCTGTACTAAAAGGGTACCACACCAGATCAGGATTTATACGCAACGATTATGGGGAGCTCATTTCAGAAAAAGAATAGGTTTCAGCCTAGTGGAGGATACCATATTTCGATAAACAGCTTAAAAGCCACACTGCAGAAATTCAGATAGAACTGCAAACCATCGTGGAAGTAAAGAAAACAATCCATCGACTTAAGAATAACAAGGCCACAGGAGTCGACTTAATACCATCGGAATTGATCAAATATTTTTGATAGTTTTTAACTGGGAAAGTACATGAGCTGATCACAAATGTATAGATTAATCTGCCCCAGAGGAATGGAAAATCACGGTCATCATTCTCACATTTAAAAACGGTGATCGAGTACGATGCAACGATCCAGGCTATCAAGTTATTACATAATGTTGTCAAATACTCTGTTAAAGAGACTGACATCAAGGAAATGCTCGATGAGTAATCAAATTTATACTAGGCTTTTAGAAAAGAAATGGGAATTCAAAGAAACGGACCACCAACTATTCGTAGACTGTGGGTATGACCTTATAACCCAATCGAAAATGTATCATGTCCTTATAAGGTTGGAAATACCGAAAAACTTAATGAAACTGATACAAGTATGCCTAAACGGAAACAGAACGAGTTGAAGTAGAAAACGCCTTCTCGGAAAGAGCTTTCTCGAAAGGACTTTCTCAAAAGCTCTTTCAACTTTATACGTGATTTATACTCAAATATTTGAAGTCGAAATTCGACTGGAACAGGGCGTGATTCGACGAACATTTTTAGCATTTACCTAAACGATCCGATAAATTCTTTTCTCCTGTCTGTAGCATACACGGTTGTTTTGATCGTGCATAGATCAGGCCCAATATTATATTGGGTATAATATAATATATAAATAATATATAAATATTGGGTGAATTTTCTATGAGTCAAACGAGAGTTGACGAGTAATATAAAAACGTGTGTCTGTTAAAGATTATGTGAAAACGATAAAATCGCCGAATCATTATTACATATTGTCGGTACTTCACAGTCGACTCTCCAACGTTTGGTGGCCAAATTCGAGACGACCGGTTCGGTAATCAATCAGCCAACATTTATACGCCAACGGAAAGCAAAATCGGTCGAGAGCATCACCGCGTGTACAGAAGAACCTGAGGCAGTCAATTCCTGGCCGTGCACTAGAACTCAACCTATCGCAGACTTCAACTTGGCGAATTTTGCGTCGGGACTTGGGTCTTCATCTATACAAGATCGAACTGACCTAGGAGCTCAAAATTCATGATACTTCGCCGTTTGCTCGCTGACTGGACTTCAGAGCTCTTGCAAGAAAATCCCAATTTCAGCCGAAAAATCGTCTTTACCGACGAGGTGTATTTTTAGATGAATGGCTGTGTTAACAAGCAAAATTGATTTTAGGCCGGCGGCGTAATTGGTCTGTATTTTTTCAAAAACGATATTGGTGAGGCAGTTTCTCATGGCTCAAATTGGACCATATGGACCTAGATAACTTGTGGTTTAACCAGGATGGTGCTATATGCCATACGGTTGACACTTCGATATGAAATTGTGCTGGTTTGATTTGAAGGTAAGGCTATCTCTCGCAAAGGTGACGTGAATTGGCCACCAAGTTGATGCGCTTTGACCCCGCTAGATTTTTTCTTGTGGAGTCTCCAGGTCTATGTGAATAAACTACAGTCGACCGATGCCCTCAAGGTGAAGACAGCCCATCACTCAAATTCACCCGGATCTACGCGGAAGAGTCGTTGAAAATTGGACCGCTCGGATCCGTGCCACTGTAAGAATCCGAGGCGGGAATTTGAACGACGTCATATTCCATGCATAATGGCATACATAGCTTTTTCAAATAAAAATAATAATTTGGTTAATACCTCACACGTAGCTTGTTTTATTTCATCTCAACATTTACCTAGGCGTATTGAAAAACCCTTCACAATATCTGCCAAATATCTACCTCTGTTCTATGCAAGAGTTGGTGATTTTTTTTTTATGAAAGCACTCATCACGTTTTCACATTGACGTCTACATTGTCTTTAACATAACTCTAAAGCAAAAAGCCCAAGGATTTTAAATTGCACGGTCCCGGCGGACAATTGATGTCTACATTTTGAGACTTCGGAGGGCCAGGGCATTTTTCACACAATAAAGTCATGTGGCGCTGTCCTGTTGAAAATAAAAGTCGTCCAGATCCTATTTTAGGCCAAAAGTCACTCAACATAATTCGCATCACTCTTGGCAAAGATATAGGCAGATGACACCGCCGGCTCAAACTGCACCAAATTGTCACTTGTGGTCCATAGAGGGATTATTCAACTTTTTCTCTTGGGTCTTCGGGATGAAAAAAGAGCTTCAAATATCCACTTAGAATAATCATGATTCTGGCTGTTTATTTCCAATACCCAATTCGCGAAACTAAAGCGCGGAACACGGTCTGTTGGCCTCCATACCAATATCAAGTCGACCTTGTAAGAATGTGGGATGTTCAGGCAAAATGCAGTACTAGGTGGTGGCGAATAGGGCCAATTAATGTGATCGTCTTGGAATAGGCACACGTGGGCTTTCAATCATACTCTCAGCAACGGCGACGATATTTTCAGCTATCCTTTCCGGACACCGGACTCAAATTTATTGATAAAATTTACCATAGCTTTAACAAAAGACGTGTGATGATGGAGAAAAGTAGAGCAAAATTTGGAACGTTTCCACAATATTCACAATATTTTCTATTCCACTATATCAACCTATTATACAGTCGTGTATTAACCATGTTCGTATTAATTCATCCCATCAGAAGTAATCGCAATTATAACTGAATGTTAAACAAAGGTCCGAACTGGAAAATGACACCTCTTGTTGGATAGGCCTTTATTCTAAATTCTGCACAAAGAAATGAAACAATTTTGATATTTGCAATTCTATTGAAGTCAAATCAATACGACAACCATATTTCATAAGCCAGCATCTACTCAATTTATTTTTTAATTTAATTTGTTCCCAAATGAGCAGAAATCAAAAAAAAAACTCAAAACTCAATCGTTAAAATGACAGAAAAGTGAAACGAGAATCAAATTCCGCACAATCGAACGCAATGAAAGCCAAAACGGAATGAAAAATAAATAAAATAGCATTTTCACTGAAAACGTCAAAGCATTTAAATGCCGAGGTTATCTAAACGCTTTTAGCCGTAACGTATCAATTTTAAGCCCTTAAACTATTGATAAAGTTTCACATAAATAAACAAACGTCAGATCACTGTCCAATATCTCTCGCCTGTCTATGTAAATTCGAGTCCACGGCTCAGAATAAGTACACATCCTACATAACACATGCCCCAAAGAGGACCATGTATCCTCTCAATCACTGCTGCCAACACAAAGCAAAAAAACCAAAACAAAAAAAAAAAAAGAGGAAAATTTCACAATTTAAATATAGCAATACGCTTGAATAGTTCTACACAACAGAATAAAGAAAAAAAAAGCAGGCAAAATGGATAGAAAATCAAATAAGCATACGAAACGGTATAAAACGAATATATACGAGTAGAACGCAAATAAAAAAAGCATCAAAATCAAAAAGGCAAAATAAAATAAGGGATAGTTGTGCATTTTTAAGGGTCGCATTGTGACAAATAAAAAATGTTAAAACAACATGATTCGCTTCAATCGAGTGCTCGAATATCAGATTTTTTTTTATTTCGTTAAAAAGAAAACAAAACGAAATCAAAAAATCGCGGACTAAAGGAGCGAAGCAAAAGGACACAGGACATGACCATTTGTATCTGTTTAATGTTTGTCCGGCAATCTGGGCAATATTTGCCCAAGTGGGTTATGTATTTTTTGTTTTGCTTTCATCCTTTTGTTTTATTTTATCAGCCGTCTGTAGAATTAAATGCTCCACAAGGACGAAGGGCGAAAAACAGCAATATTTATGTAAGTGCACCCGTACATACCTCTGTAGGCCTACATGGTTTCGATTGTGTGTTTCTGTTAAATAAAAAAAAAGTTCGACGGCACTTGAAATGCACAAATGTACTTCGTTCTTTGCCGGATGGCGGCTGGTTGGCACCGAAGTCCTTTTTTTTTCCGGGGTCTTCAAATAAGAACGTTAAGTCAGAATGTCGACTTCATTTATAGAAACTATGGTGGGAAGGTAGGTCCGAAGAGTGTGAGGGTGGTTCTAATCCACCGATTCATATGCCAAGCCACTGCAGAACTATGCAGCAAACATAAAATGAGTGAAGGTAGCCAAGATTTTTTGTTCTATTTAAGATCTGACATACTTTGGGCGAGTGTTTTTCATCCGTGTCTACGCCTGAAGACAGGATATAAATTTCTTCAAAAGCACATGTAATCATTGGAGATAAATCCTCCACCCCGTTTCGAATAAATTCACTTCCCGCGATACTGCAATTTAAATAAAATATTTTCAAACCCTCTTTGAAAGAGCCATTTGTTCCACTAAGTAAGCAAATACACGGGGTATCAACGGCACCATCTAGGGAGCGCGTTGTCTACAGTCCTCCCCCACTCTTGGCCGAATGAACGCAATCGAAATTCAATAAAACATGTTCGCATTGCAAATTAAAACAATAAACACGCCCCGAAGAGTCATAACGACCAACGCGCCACTTTATATGCGACAACTACTTCTACCACAATGGCTCGGGCTATGAATGCGACAACAACGACGACATCCGAAGCAAAAACAACGAATCAAAGGATCCAAGAAAGGCAAAGTGGAAGACGAAGGAAGAAGAAGGCAATTTATGAGGCGCTATACCCATAAGGATATACCTTCTGCCTCCTCTCGAGCCGCAAAACAAACAAAGACACCGAACACACAGTAGTCGCAAAGGACGAAGCACTTGAGCATCATAGCGCCATAACGCCAGGGCACGGGCACCACAACACCAGAGCATCAGGCCAACCAAGAACAGACGAACACTGTTGCCACTCGGCTTTGCAATGAGCTTTATCGGTTGCAAATTTACGTAAACAATATTCATACCCATCTCCACCTTCAACTCCAGCTCGACTCTTGTCCTGTTGTGTATGTAGAAGCATCAGCATCTCTTACCAAGTGGCTTTCAATTCTCACCCCCATATGGGGGCTAAACAGATGAGCTGAATCCTTTCGCGAACGGATTGAAATGATTTCCGCCTCATTGACGCGGGATGGGTGACTATCTTGACTATCAATGAATCAATGAATGTTGCTACCAAATTGCTTTGTTGTCGTTTCGCGCTATCGTCTCTTTATGATCGACAAAAAAATGTTCTTTTGCACATGTGTTCCAAATTCAATGAGTGAGAATTTCGAACGGAAACGGAAATGACACAAATGGCGCACCGAAGCCTCTATTTGTGCATTTGGCTTGTTGGCTCGCTGGCTCGCTGCTGGCAACGGCAGAATAGGTTATGTCGTAATCGTTTTAGAAAATACCCATCACCGAAATACATACGGCCATATTTGAAAGTCGTACAGCCATCGAGGGTGGGCAAGGAGGCTTTTCCTTTATTTTTTTGATGGAATCCTAATGATGATCGTTATAGAAGAAGCTCGGCAAGGACGACGGATTGTGAATGCAGAGGAAACTTTTACCATTTCTACCGTCATATTTATTTATGGTAATTTTATTATCGGACTTTGCTCATCGGGTCGCGAGGTTTTCTTTTTCTGTCGTCCTCGCTCCCTTCGGTGTATTATATTTCGCGGGCATAAGGAGGACGATAGAACGATGTTGGTTCCGATACGGCTTAGCTTGATTGTCCTTTCGAAGGACGACAAACAGATAAACAAACTAAAGTAAAAAGTCAAATTAATATGAAATAGAATACATTATTCGATGGAAGGGAACTGGGATGGGTTGGAGGAAAGGATGTATACGACAACTGCATTGCTTTTGCAGTTTGTTTGCTTTTGTGTGAACATTTCTGTGTACATGTGAGCGTTTCGAAATGGGTTTAACGCTATTGTGTTGTCTGCTTAGTGATTTGTGAAAGAGACAGATAAATAGGGAAACAACGCGATGAGACATTGCAAATACGTTTTGCGAAACATTCGATATGCAGATGTTTTTTTATTCCTTTTACCGGAGACGCTCATATCCGATTTGTCCTTGTTTGTATCCAAATCCGAGGAACTGTATGGAGATGCATATGAAGGACTATTTAAAGAGTCAATGAGAAATGGTTTCAATGTAATCAATGCATTCAATGCAAATTTAGAGCATTCTCTAGCAGCTACTAACAGAAGAGGAACTATGTTTCATACGGATGAGCCACCTACATTCAGTTCATCATCAGCGGAATCGGTGAAAAAAGCCCAGGAACTTCTTTATACTGAGGATCTAACCGGAACATCAAAAATTTCAAATAGCTTGAGTGGACAAAATATGGACTCTGATTTTTCACGGCCGTTCTATTATTAGCTAAGGACCACCCAACAAGAGGAGTCATTTCAAATTGAAAGCCATTGTTGAACTATCATTTCCATGGCTTTTGATAAGCAACGTCAGGAGATTATTAAACATGTATAAACGTACAGTTGTAAAATCTTTTAAAATAGTGATTTTTTTTTCACAAAAACGGTAGACGTTTCGTGAACATAGAAGGTTATCTAATTTCTAGTCCGGTTTTGCCATCCTTGTTTCAATCATATACGTCAAACTGAACTACTTTCTAAAACTATATTTGTTTAGCATAAAGCTTACCATTTTATAACGTAGATCACTTAACAATCGCTGAATGTGTTGAAATTATAAAACCTTACTTCAAATATAGTGATTCTGTTGAAGGCACTTTTCGCACATTACGAGCAGATTACGCTCAAATAATCGTCCAATAGAGCATACTATGGCTCTATTTCAGAAGGCTTATTTATCGTATCATATGGCTATAGCGAAAAGTTAACTCAATCTTTTGAACCTTAAATCAAAGAATTTATGTATCACCTGTTTACCTGTTTTAGCTTTATTGCAAAAAAGTAATAATCCTGGACAAGTTATTTCGCGTTTTGTTGATGTGAGCGGGCCATCAAGATCGTGTGATTTGTCGCTGTTCGATTCTTCTTCTGGAGCTGTGCAGAAAACAATGTTAACGGACACAATCCCCAATTTTGACTCTTCAAATCCTTGTATTCGCCAAGTTATGGCTGCGTTATTGCCCGTGTCGAAAAATCATCGAAAATAACCTTGTCAGAATCGAGTCATTCAAAAACCCTCATAGGAGATATTTGAATAATAATCCATGTTGGTCAAAGAATTCACACACCATCCTAGAGGAACAAAGAAGAAATTAAAAAACGGACAGAGCTCTCCGTCTTCTACCAAAACGTAAGAGGAACTTAATGAGCTAAGCACACGCTGCCACTCCAGCGGAGCTACCAAGGGCCGGGCAATATACGAATATATTTCTCCCTGGGACAATGAAATTACACGCAGACTAAAGGTGCTCAAAAACAGAGCCTATAAGAAATGGCGGTCTAGCTTGTTGAATGAGTACTATACTGCGTATCGTTCAATCAGATCTGAATTTAAAACCTCTTTATATCACGCCCACTCTATTTTCATAAATGATGTTGAAAGCAAAGTCAAGTCGTCACCAAAAAACTTTTGGAATTTTGTAAACTCTCAAAAAAAAAACGCGCCGGATTTCCGTCCTCTTTTCTCTTTGGTGGTCAATCTATTGACAATCTTCATCATATCTGCAACACCTTTGCCTCATTTTTTCAATCTGTCTACTCAATAACTGATTCAACTATAGATGCGGACTTTTTCGATTATCTAGGTGCTATTCCTCCCCCTTCTTTTAGCAACATTTTACTGTCTGCAGAAAATGTTCTTAATAAACTAAATGGTGTAGAATCGAATTTTAATCCCGGCCCAGACGGAATTCCCTCAAGGTTCTTGAAAGTATGTGCGGTTCCACTACACGATATACAGTGCCATATTTTTAACTTATCATTAAATAGTGGCATTTTTCCTTCCATTTGGAAAAACTCTTTTATTATTCCAATATTTAAGTCTGAAAGCAGAAGCAAAATTGAAAACTACAGAGGCATCTGCAAGCAATCACCCCTACCTAAACTGTTCGAATTTTTTTGTAAAAATCTAATTTGCAATAACCAACACGGCTTTGTTAAAAACAGATCGACAGTTACTAACCTCATCCTCTTCACCAACTACGTTATTTCTGAAATTAGTTAAGGTAAACAGGTTGATGCAATTTACACTGACTTCAGTAAAGCATTTGATCGAGTGAACCATAAGCTTTTGCTTTATAAGCTTGAACGACTAGGTTTCCCTAACATCTTTCTCAGATGGCTATCATCGTTCTTAGAAAATAGAGTCCGATTTGTAAAGTTTCATAATTATACTCCCGTTCAATTTCAGGTAACATCAGGTGTCCCACAAGGTAGCCATATTGGTCCTCTCTTGTTCATTCTATTCGTTAATGATGTTGTGAAATTTTTATGATTTTAAAATTTACTCAGCATGCAAAGATCTCATCAGTTTTCATCGTTTAAGTGATCATCTTCAAATATTTGCTTTGTGGTGCTCTAAAAACAAATTGTCTCTTAATATTAGTAAATGCTCGATTATTACTTTTTCTCTGAGTTCTTCTCCCTATATTTACTCTTACTCCCTTGATGGTAGTGCAATTCCACGTATTTCCTTAGATAAAGACTTGGGCGTTATGTTGGATTGTAAACTATCCTTTAATTCTCATGTTGAGTTCATCACTAATAAAACTAACAGAGCATTAGGAATGTTAAAATGCTATGCTAAAATGTTCATCGATCCTTATGTTTTAAAAACCTTATTTGTATCGTTTGTTCGATCTCTGCTGGAGTATGCATCCGTCGTTTGGTGTCCCTACTACCACATTCATACTGCGAGATTAGAATCGATACAAAAACGATTTTAAAGGTTTTCTCTCAAGCGACTTCCTTGGCCTCCATATCAAGATCGATTGAAACTTATTAGACTCTATTTACTCGAAACGAGGAGAAAGGTTTGAATAATTCTTTTACATAGAATCCTTATTGGTGAGATTGACTTTTCTGAAATATTGGGTCTCTTGAATCTTAACGTTCCATCCGTCAACTTACGTATCAATCGATTTTTCTTCATAACCCACTATCATACTAACTACGGCCGTTCCTCGTCCATAAATGGCTTGCTGTTATTATATAATGAATGTCCGTCGGCAATCGACTTTAACATGTCGATACCATCCATTAAAGCTAATTTAATTAACCATTTCCAGGCATAATTGTTAGCTCAAAGTTGTATATCTTATATTATAGCTAAAGTACATAGACTTTGTACTTTATTGACTAAATAAAAAAAAATTATTAAAATTATAATCGCAAGGTCGAAGCAATATATTGAAATAAATATTTGAACAAAGTTTGAATCATGATAATGTTTTTTTTTGTTTTGAAGTAACTTTCAATACCACAAAGTGGAAGATCTTGTACAACGAATTTAGTCGATAAAGTTGGACATATCGGTTAACGATGCGAAGACACTAACTTTTGATCGTTTGGAATAAGTGAAAAAGTGCATTAAGGCCCAGGTGTGTCAATGTCAAAGTGTTCTTGCATCGCATTTTTGCCTAATGATCAAGTCAACTCAAGAATTTGGCAGATCATGATCAAAAACCCAAAGAAATAATATAAATTCCTCTCCATTCAAAACGAGTAACAGTTTGGTATGGTATTTGGGCGTGCGGGGTCATTAGGCCATTTTTTTTTTCAAAAATGATGTGTGGATCAATTTTGTGAATGGATTGCTGATCTACGTTGACTTTTTTTTATCTGATTTAAACGATTGCTATGTGCGTTGATGACACTCATTTTGAAAAAGACACAGCTTGCAAAACTATGCTCTATTGCGTGACAGAGTTCCTGTATGTGTAGTTTGAGGTTGGCTTTTGAGATCGTGTGATTGAACACCATTCGACTTTTTCCTTCAACAATGAACCCCCAGCTCCAAAAAATAGCACCTCTTATTCTATAGCCGATATTATATATTAATGGCGCTTTTGGACCTGATTGCAGTTAATTGATTTTCTTGTATGGGAGTGATTCATATTAACAGATACTTAATGTAGTATTGTAGAAATACTCCAAAAAAACTCTCTTTTTGGATGCTAAACGAAGACACCGTAATTAGTCTATCTCGTATTGTCTCACTCGTTGTTCATAACGATCGTGAACACAAAGTGCTCAAAGTGATGACGAGAATTTCAAAGCCTCTTAAACGTTTTTAAGTAAGCAATTTTTAAAAGAGGCACACTCCATATATGCGATGAAGATAATATTGGATAACCCAAGTACAAAGGTTGTCCTAATTAAATTTAACTTATTTGATTTACTATGGGACAAACGATACATGAATAGCAACAGATCCACATTTCGAGACACAAATGTATAGGGTATGTTGTTCAACTTCAAATTACACCATTATGACTGCATGTAGCACATTGCATCATTTACATCATGTAAAGACTTCAAAATCTCAGTAACATTTTGAATTGTCCGATGCATATTTTTTAGAGTTAGATAAAAACTCAGATTGAATTGATTTCACAAGCAATCGTTGCGATCCGCATCCTGAGCAATACTAGTTTTAGCGAGAGTAAAAGTTACACAAGAGTCGGTTGTCAGAATCTGGATACTGTTGTGTATTGTTATTAATTTGTTGTATTTTTTCTGAGATCACGCAGGTAACAAATTCTTTATCTATTACCTTCACAAATATTTTCCGTAAAACGAGCCCCATTTTCATAAACATTGGATGAGCGGAGCGGAAATAAAGGGTGTTTTTTATAGAGGTATAGAACTTTGAAATGGAATAAGGCAAAGATGATTTTTTAAATTGACATGAAATTAACTTTATTCGAAAGATAATCTTCTGACATTAAAATTTAAATATAATTTCTAGCATATAACCGCCACGGCTGGCTCGGACGTAGTCTGATCTGGAGGTCCAATTTTCGATGATGAATAGTCAAGCGGCGTTAAATCGCACAATCTTGGAGGCCAATTCACGGGTCTGTAACATGAAATTATGAATTACCAAACGTTTCCTTCAATAAATCAATTGTGGCACGAGCTGTGTGACATGTTGCGCCGTCTTGTTGATACCACAGCTCCTGCACATCATGGTTGTTCAATTGATGAACGAAAAAGTCAGTAATCATGGCTCTATAGCGGTCACCATTGACTGTAACGTTCTGGCCAGCATCGTTTTTAAAGAAGTACGGACCAATTATTCCACCAACCCATAAAGCACACCAAACAATCAGTTTTTGTGGATGTAACGGTGCCCAACATACACTTGAGTATTATCATCACTCCAAATACGGCAGTTTTGTTTATTCACGTATCCATTCAACCAAAAGTAAGCTTCATCGCTAAACAAAATTCGCTTATGAAAATTGGGATCAATGGCAATCTTGTTTTGGGCCCATTCACCGCCAACCGTGGCGGTAATATGCCAGAAATTATATTTAAGTTATAATGTCAGAAGATTATCTTTCGAACAAAGTCAATATCATGTCAATTTAAAAAAATTATCTTTCTTGTATTCTATTTCAAAGTTCTATACCTCTATAAAAAACACCCTTTAGTAATACTTCTTACTTTATCGAATTTACTTCCCATAATTTTTTTTTTTTTTACGGGGATTTCGCCTCCATTACTTTGACTTAGAAAAAATTTACTGCCCGGCCTCATCATATAAGCCTTACGGGGCGTTTTAGCAACATTTTCGAATTTTTTGTACCTACTCCATTACGACCTGGGGCCATGAAGGAACCACCCAAGCTTTCATGTTTTAAAAGTGGTGATTTCAACTTCGAGATCAAGGAACGAGCTGGACAAAAGACGCTGACAAGTCAAACACTTCAAAATTGTCTGAATCATTGAAAATCGACTTGTGAACTGTGGGAGGATGATTCAAAATCCTGGGAATGATCCAAATGCAAGGAAACCGAGTCCTATTTAAAATATAAAGGAAGACACTTCGGAAGGTATTTTACCATCTCTAAGTCGAAATGTCACTGGCGGTGAAAAGTGGATACATTACAGGAATTCCAAACTCTAAAATCCATGGCTTAAGCCCATTCAACCTGGAGTGACGGCAAAGCCAAATATAAATTAAAGCGCTTGAGCCGTGCATTGAAGGTAGAATGGCCGGAGTATCACAAGGTGATTTTGTACCTCGACAACATTTATTCACACCTCACAATCCCGATCAAAACATGCTTGAAAACGCTAACATACTCGTAGTGTTCCTTATTCTACAGATATTGCCCCTTCGAATTATCAATTGTTCAATTTTTGTTTTGACAAGAAAGAAACGCTAAGAATTAATTCCCACTTTCAAACCATCTTCCCGTTTCAATAATGGACATACTGTTGTCAAGCTAATAGTTTAGATTAACTTCCTTGGCCGACATGGACTGCATTTAACTAAATGTATGTCAATAGGCATCATGGCTCAGTAGGTAGTACTTAGGTTCTCTGTCGCGCATTCCGATAAGAGTAGAGTAATCAAAATTGTATTTCGCTCAGCGTTGAACAGAATTTCTTGAAATTAGTTAATCATCCACAGGAAAATTATTACAATACATAATTGATCAGGACATTAGGTTAAAACATTTTGCATTATTCCGACATGCATTTTTTTTTTATTCTGGAAAAGATCTGCACATTGCAAGCAAAGTATTTACTTAATGTTCAGAATTACCTTTTTAGTTTTAGTTTTAATTTTCTTAGCAAAATATCATTTACAAATATAAATATATTCATAGGATCTAAAGAGATGGTTTTAAGTATATTTTGTCTATATCAAAGTTTCAGTTTCCATATACTTACATTGAGATAATTTTAGCTCGATAAGATAGTTAAGCTAGTCTTTAGCAATGTTTTGTCGATTAAAAATAAACAAAAATTTCTTAAAAATGTATTTAACAAAATGTTATTTAGTCTTCTATCAGCTGCCATTTACATTTTGATTAAAGAATGGAGTATAGTAATAAATAGAAATGTAACATATTAGCATTGGTAAGTCTGAGACTTAAGGTAGGTTCTTCCAATGGCTAAAGGGCTCTCAAGAAGGTAGAGAATGCCGTAAATATAACAAGCTCGCATATGTCCTCTCGGCGAATATTTATTATAGAAAAAAATAACACAAGGACATTCCTGAAGAATTCAGCCCGTTAAACCCTGTTTGAAAAGGATAACAATGATGCAGACGAATGAATAAAATTACCTTGGTAAATCAAAGAAAATCGTATCAATTTTTTTCACACATCTAATGCTACTGATTATGCCTAAAATTATAAATTCTACGACAGTCAACAAGGCTTCGATATTTCGCGCAATACATATATGTAATTATGATAGTGACGTGAAGCAAATGAATTAAATATAGTACGAACATCGAATTACCGTGTTTTACTGGGTTTCATACAAGCTGATTAAGTGCCAAGAAAGTGGCAGTCGCGCCTGCTGTACGCACATCTGTTAAGAAATTTCGCAAAATTGACAAACTAATTGATATCACATGATATCTTCCTACATGTTAAACACACTCAGTTGCTAAAACCCAAGAACATAAATTGTAACAGATCACAGATCACCCGTACAAACCTAAAAAGAACTCTGCACAAGAACCTTTCTCTAAGCGAATATATTAAGTAGCAAATATGCCATATTTGGGTCTCAGAAACCCAAAATGTGACACATTTCCCCAACGTGTGAGTCTTTATTTTGCTTTTTAAAGACGTCGCATTATTAGTTGAATATGCGAACGGAGAGCAATATAGAAAACTTTTTCGATATGAAATGCGTGAACTTGATGAGCTATAGTTGGCAATTATTACTACACAAACCGTATAAATCTTAAATTAAATAATCATGTAATCAACCGTCTACCCACCCGTTTAACGACTTTGGACATTCTTTACTTTGGAACGATTTAGGCACTTAAGCACAATATTGATTGAGCTGATTGAAAATGAGTTCCAAAATTGGATAGACAAAATCCGCCACATTAGAGTGAGTCGAGGAAGGCGAACGAGTAGTGTTCCACCATTAATTGAAAGATTCATTCTTTATAAAACAAAGCAGATTTTAAGAAAGGAACCATCTGATAGCCCACCCTTTTGAATATTTTCTGGATACTTATTATATAGTTCCGTAATTAAAATACACAAATCCTGCGGTTTGTACTTTATTAATTTTCCTATGAGGTAAACAGCTTGCGGTCTCTGACACGACTATTACAATACAATATCAAAGAGAGAGAGTGGGTGTGTATGTAAGAGGAACACGAAACACAACACTCATGGTGATCTACTCAATTAAAAATTTTGCAAACGTCTATGATTATGGAGAAATCGGGCTTTAGCACCTTTATTTCATTTACGTTTTGTAAAATTTATTTTCTTATGGGAAAAGAAACTGCCACGAATTTCGTTTAAAAGTAAGCGCAAAACAAAAATTCAGTGTAATCGGGTTTTAAGCTTGTATCATTGTATCGTTGGCATCAGACGCCTGAGCTTTTAAAAAAAAATAAAAAAGTTGGGTGTAGGTCATGACAAAAACCTTTATTCCATATTAAAGTACATTTCCTTATGTTTTAAAAATAACGTAACTCAAGCCGTTGAGTTACATCTTACCAATGTTTTGAATAATGTTGTTCCCCAGTTATTTCGTTCTTATTAGCTCATTCCATGTATCTTCAGAGAAGAAAGTCTTAGGGCAGTAAATCGCTTGGTTTTGACAGTCATTCCACATTGCCTCTTATGAAAACAATGCGTTCAAAAACTTTTCTGGCAACATAAATTCGATATAACGTCTTATGTCTTGTTGGAACAATATGTCGTTCGGACGAACCTCATACGATTTAGGCCACCAAAGTCCTGTATTGTGGTCTGATACGATTAACAGTCATCCTCTGATCATCTCGAATACAATAGAGACTTTTGATACCATTGTGGATTACTCTGTCTGCTTCCCAAATTTAGCAATTTTGCTTGTTATCGAAGCCACAAATGTGCTCTACCATTGAAGTTCATATTTCGTCAAAATATTGGCCTACCGCAAAATGTACCAAGTTCAGTCGCAGTTATGCCAACTCCTAGTAGCTGAAGAGGAATCAAAAGGGTTGATTTTCAACCACACTTATGCAACACTGCTCAGGTGGAACACAATTATAATATTACATATTTTGGAAAAAACTGATCAAATAGGATCAGAAGTCTATCTAAGTAAAGCCATAAAAAATACAACGAAACCGAGGTCTAAATGGCCTCGTTGTTCTTTAAATACTTAGCATCATACGATGCTTTTGAAAACAACCACTCGGGGTTCCATTTGAACGAGTTCCCGAAAAAGTAATCATCTTAAGGCCATCAAAGGCATGATCACTGTGGCGTATGTGGGTTATTTTTTTTCATTATTTTTTCTTGTTCGTTTCAAGGCATTCGCTGTCAAAGATGACACTATAAGTAAGAAATGGAAATTTCGACTCGATATCTACGACATAGAAAAATATGGCCCAACATGATAATCTCCTAATTCTGACTAATCGCTTTGCTTCTCTCTTGAAAAATCAAATTACCATCCACAATACCCCGCATATCGTTTGCCTCTAATTTCCGGCAATTTGTCATGAAACTTTGAGTACAAGCAACTCCTCATCCCTAATCTCCCTAAGTTGCCCTCATCATCTGCAACGACGCTGCAACCTCACCATCACTGGCTGTGTGCAATATTTCCGAATTTATCAGCACTAACTGCTGGCAACCGCAAATCAAGTTCATATGCATTCAATCCTCCTGCTCTATTCATTTCAATGTTTGCATTTCTCCGCATTCAATCAAATTTCTCAACTCGCCTAATGATGCAGAATGCAATACATTCATTCGAAAGGGATTTGCTCGAAGGACGATGATAATGTCTATGTTTGCAATGCACTATACCAACAAAAGAGAAACAAAAAAAAAACAGGTACAACACAAAACATTTACTCACCAAAGTTCGGCGGCGGATCCAGAAGTGCTCGTCGGAAAAGCAGCAACAGCTGAACGCACAGCAATCGCGCGACAACCCGATTTCACTGAAAACACTTGCCAAACAAATGCACAAGCCACTCACAAGAAAGACAGAAGAAATAAAAAAAAGCAGCAAGGACGAGAAAAGAATAACGCGAAAACGAACAAAAGTATACGAGACACAAAATGAAACCAACAAAAAAAAGGATTTCTCCCCCGACTGTTCGTTGAAGCAACAAGGAGCAAACCAGCCAGTCGAGCACGTGGTTTCGATCGCTTGGAAATCCAAGAAAACTTCCTTTCGAGAATCTGTTCTTCTTCTTTGTTTTCCGTTTTCGCTCTTGTTTTGTGTTCGATTCTCGCTGCCAACGTTGGCCTCTCTTTTACCAAATGCAACAAGAACTCTGAGTTTAGAGTTTTCTTTTATCTTTTTCCAAATTGTTATTGTATTGTAAGGTGCCACGAAACTCAAAGGACAACCAAATAAAATAAAAGAAAAGGAACAGAACCAAAAGATTGGAATAAGAATGGTTCGTTGGGTGCAAGCAAAAGTCCTGTGTGACAGTCGCGATTGTTCAAGCAATCGAAAATGTTCCACACAGTGACGAGATGTCCTTGAATGATTTCACCTCAATTCGTTAATTTTTTTTGAATTTTCTTTAGTTTTTCGAAAGCTTAGAAATAGATACTAGATACGTTCACAACCGTAGCACTTTAAGCGAGCGACAACAATAGTACGTACATACAAGTAATAGATATAGACGAAAGATAAACTCAAAAATTCAGTTAACACTACAAGGATATTCTACAATTTTCTTTTTGTTGATATTTTATTTATTTGCTTTGCTTCTATTTACACAGATAGGATAATTTGGTAACCTGCTGATGGACAGGTCGCACGTTTCAAATAGGAAACCAAGAGAAAGCACAGGAAAAAACCGCCGCGAAATCGTCCTTAATTCAATAGCACGCTCCTTCGCATCCTTATACCGTCGTTTCCAATGATATTTCACATAATTCAATTTATTCAAAGCAAAACAGAAATGATTGCAAAAAAGAATAATATTTTTGCAAAAGGATATTTTTGATACTAGTCGAAGGCAAACACGAGCGCGAGAGCGAGTATGTGTGAATGATTTGTATTATTTCAGTGCTGAACGTCGCGCCGATACTGGAAGAAATGGTGCGAACTTGTAAAAGGATATCGAATCTACTGTGACCGAAGAATGTCGGTGATACACTAACGTTGGCTTATTACAACTATCCTGGCTGGTATCTGGCTACAATAGTCGGTTGCTTGATTTCCACCATCCACCAAGTGAGTATAATATGTAGCAGTCGGCAAATGGTACCAGCTGAAGCGATGTAAGAGCGAGGTGCCCCTTCATGCCTACAAAAGCAACACACAAACAAAAAATAAACAGAAACCTGAAAACGTAACCAACTCGAAAGGAACTGTTGGAATACTGTTTCGAGAGGTTCGATTGGAGCCTAGATGCCTATGGATGGTAAGGATGTGATGGCGCCGAAACATGTTCGACGGCCCGTTGAATTCGCCGCTTGCAGTAAGTTGGATGGATGGAGCGTTTGTCGTCCTTGATGAGGCAGTGTGCAGTCGAAGAAAGGAACCTACCACAGGTTAAAATGGCTGTCGCAGGACAAGAAGTCGTCGGTGGTCGTGTTGAAAAAATTGAGGTCATGGTAGTAACAGGAAGTGAAATTGCGATATTCGCTGCAAAGAAGTGGTAATCGAACATGCGATGAACGGGTGAAAAGCTACTAGGTGCAGAGCTTTCGTGGTGTGATGTTGTAAAAGAGATATTTAGAGCTTTGCATCGGAGAAAACTTTGTGCGTCATACAAAGCTCAATACACTGAGGGAAATCTTGCATATTCGGTTTTTTGGCCAAGGATTCAGAAGGTGCGAGGGGCGAGGTTTAGGGATGGTGACTTGAACGTTACGTTTTGAAAATAATATTTCATGCAAGTTTAAGGCAGCTTTTCGAACATAAGAAGTCAGTCTTATGATTGTCCTTTTAGGGGGATTAAACATTGTTTTAAATACACACAGGTGCCTGTCTTTTTCAGCTTAAAACCTCATTTTTCTACGTCTCTGATCTAGTAAATATTTTCACACAATTGTTTATTTATTCTTTATCCCTAAAATCTTCGACTCGATTTTTGATGATAGTTCCCGATCCCTACCAAACACCTTTTTTAAGTACGCCACTGTCCTGCACCCACCCCTATCACACGCCAACCAACACAGCCCCCTTTAGAAGCATTACTCCACCCTGCAATGCAAACAAAACACCGAAACTTTCGTAACTTTCAACCCCAACCCCCAGTAAAAAAAGCGAAAACATCAAATCCACCCTGACTGAAGGCAACAGTTCCAAAAAAGCCATTATCATGCGCACAACTCCCGGCTACGCTTCAGAACCAATCCCAACGCATCAAAAAGCCACAACTCCTCTCTTCGTCGACCAATCACCGAATTGTATAACACCAAATCGTAGTGCCATCGTCAAGCTTGCAGGGCTGTGTCCTGTAAGCTTTTACTCATTAAATTCATAAACTCGTCAGAGTGACAGGTTTATTGCATGCGCATGGAATGCATTCTACAACTGCATGAGCCGTGGAGAGACGCCCCCATGCCAATATAGTATCTCTGCGCAGTGTGAAGTAACACACTCTGCCTATTCGATGGAGCATAGATAGATAGATAGATAGTATATACATGGATGAATCTCTGTGTAGTATTGACTGGTCTTAAAGGGTATGGCTCGCCTTGCCTCGCCTCGGTTAGCCATGCGAAGGTGACAAATCTCTTGGCCCACGGGGTCTGGGCTTTGAATCTGTTTCCTTTTATGGTGCATCGTACTGAAGTAGTATACTAACCCTTTTTTTGTCTATGCTTCCATCTAGTTTTATTTTTTTCGTTCATACCTTTTGGCTTTTTTTCGATGCCGTTTTTTTTTCTAATGGACGCAACGCGCCCACTGTTTGGTGGTTTGAACACGTCACAGGGTTCCTCTGTAAACAGTACACGCCATAGGACAACACCTATGGTTCTTCGTACAGCTAGCTCGTAGCAGAGAATAGGACAGCATAGTAGACAAGCAAACAGTCAGACAGACGAATGTATATTCGTACACAGTAAGGGAGACACATGCAACCTCAAAGATCCTGATTGAAAGGACATTGCGGATTTATATATTGTGTTATTTCCGTTCGTCTTTTTTTTTTTTTTTTGTTTTTGGTTTCTTCTACTGCTACGGGTATGCCGGTTGCATGTTTGCAATACACGAGTATCTGGGCGGCACACACTCATCGTATGAGCTTTTGTTTGAACGTACTTTAAGTTGACGAAAAATCCAGGGCACGATGGGAGAGATTGAGTCGGATCTACAAACAAGCCTGTGCCCGGCTTAAAGATACATGGCTCTATGACACCTTTTTCTGTTTCTTTCCCCATCACTCTTCTCGTGCCAGCTGCCAACCGGTTTTGTAGTGGAAAATTGAAAAAGGCTTTGAATTGCCTGGGAATTTGCGGGAGAAAATTAATTTGGCAGCAGGTGTGGGTGGGGATTTGCAAGACTCGGGTTTATTATTTAAAATTTGAATTTGAGGAATTAAGTCCTTCTTTTCGTTTGGGATTAACTACAGGAATTCTATGAATAAGAATGAGGGGAAATGATTTAATTTTGGCCTGGGATTTGTCAGACTATGCGGAGTCTGTTTTCAATTAAAGTAATTCGTCAGATATTTTCGTTGATTAGAGTGAATTGCATGACGGAGTGCTTAGTTTTACTTAATTTGAAAAGGGTCCCAAATCTGCCTGATGAGTTTTTCAGTGCCCTCATCTCGACCAACTCTCACTTTTATCGGTTCTCGTCCTATGACGAAAAGGCTGGCTGGCACTCCTGGGTTTCATCCCCGGTGGTTAATTTCCTGATTGCATCTTACAGCGATTGAAACCCATCATCATGTCCTGCGTACCCTAAACTTATGTGCTTCATAAGCGCCCCCAGACTCCACAAGACGCTCTAGCTAACCTACTCTAATTTAGAAACTCAAGAAATAGGCGCACTTCGCTTGGTTATACCTTTAACTCGGCAGCCACCAAAAGACGGCGTGCAATGTTTATATCCTGCTTGAAATCAAATTGGTGGCCGAAAATCCTCAATCACAGTTTTATTTAACACTTTATCAAAAACTTTGCTAATATTCGACGGATTCGTTCTATCTGTATGTCATTTAGGAATGGATCTTCAGAATACTGCCAAACCAAGGGTGGAATCGGCTTAACTGATAGGTGATAGTCACTTTGGTGACAGTCATTTGTGACTATCATCATCTTTTGGTACCGGGTAAGATTGTCACAAAAAAAGTTCAGAAAAGGAGCAACACTTGCTTTTTCGGAGTTGATGACAGATAAGACAGCTGTCAAACAATCAAAAAATTAAAAACATAGCAATAAATCGAATTTGTTGCAAAATCATTGCTTTCTTTTATTTACAATAGAGTGTCTTCTAAGAGCATCACGAATTTTTGCGGCTTGTCTGCTGGATGGTTGGATGTCTTCTTGCATATTGTATTCGTGGGTGACATTGGTTGGTTGTTGGGCAAGGTCACTTTCATTCAACGGCACCTTCAAATCACAGCAAATGTTGTGCAGCGCAACACAAACATGGATCTAAAAAAACAATCATTTAGCATCATTTATATTAACTGCGAAATTCGTACTAACATGTCATTTGAAAGCTCGTGAATGTTAGTCCGATTTATCAATTTTTTGCTCAGAATTCCAACATTCATCAATGTCTCATTGACCTCTTCATATTCATGCCGATCATTGAAAACGGCGGATTGACTGCGGCGGGAGAATTTCCTACTTTTTCCGTTTTGCCATCATTGAAAACGCAAGTGAATAAATGTCGGTAAAGAAGTCTAAAAACCTGCCATCATTGAATACGCATACGATCCGCACTCTATACAAACTGTGACGTTTCTCAACCGCAATACAGTTGATGCGGATTCCAGTCAGCAAAATGATGAAATTGAAGAAGTGAGTAAATCAGATAAATACAGGTAATAAATAAAACAAACTATTTATAGGCAAACAAATCGCCAACAGTTCCAGGTATTGGTAGACCTTATGAAGAGGAATCCGGATATTGCCAGAAATTTTACAAAAAAAGATCCAGTGTTCGTCCAAAAGTTTTGGTTAAACTTACAGCAAGAGCTGAATAGTTTGGGGCCTCCTGTTAAGGAAGTATCAGAGTGGAAGAAAGTAAATTAAAATTATAAACTCATATAGATCATTGATGAATGATGGATGAACTTGATTTATCTAACGGTAAAACTTTACTTTAGGTTTGGTCGGATCACAAATCTGCCCTTCGCAAGAAACTGTGCCACAACAAACGAGACAAAAGGCGACGGGTGGAGGCGAAAATAAGAAGGTTTTTTTCACTCCTTTGGAAGAAGAGGTCATTGAGCTGATATGCTTAAAAGACTGTACCGATGGTTTGCCTCAAACTAGAAGTTTTGGTGCACCTTTGTTGAACATTGCTTCCACCTCCACGGCGGCGTTAAGGGGTTTTGAAATGGGTACTGTTGCCGACACTGAAATTGGGGGACATAGAAAATGACCCGAACAAAACAAATATCCCAACGCCGAGCATAACAAATAAAACGGCCAAAAGAACTGTCCAGAGCCAGTTTGGTATCCACCCTCTGCTAAAAATCTCAAACATGCTGCCAACTTCAATTCTGGAGTCAGTGATGATGACCTGACAACTGGTGGTAGCGTAGCTTTGCCTTCAACACGTCCAAAATGTACTTAAAACCAGCTTTATTTATTCGAAACTGTTTGATAAACCTACAATTAAAAATAGTAAATTCACGCTGACTAAGAAAATTGTTCTCAACTTACTGAGCATTGGGTAACAAAAAAATGTCCTTTGCCATACTTCTTATTTTGTGACGAATATGTCGGCAATCGCATAGATCTTCCTCTAAGTCGAAAAAAATTGCATCGTGTCCGTAATTTCAATTTATTTTGAATTTGAAATAATTTTCTTTAACAAACAATTTAAAATGACAGAACACAGCTGATGTAAAAGAAGGTCGGTAATGAGGTTCTACCGATCGATAATATTGTGCATCCGTCGTTTTCAATGATAAGGTTAAACTGCGGAAGTGAAGCGGATCGGGTGAAGTCCCGCCGCAGTCAATCCGTCGTTTTCAATGATCGGCATGATTCAGTTAAAAATAGCTCAAAACACGAAAACATATTTTTTATTTTAAATAATATACAAAAAAACAAAACAAAATCACTTGAAACACAGAAAACATATGAAAGTGATAGCTAAATAGCTGCCATCAGAAAACTGTCACTAAAATATGACAATCACAGTGACTATCACCTTTCACGATACCGAAACCGAGAATGTGACTATCACTTATAACAAATCACCTTAGCCGATCTCAGCTTTTTTTTATTAAGTTCAACTTAGAGCTACCTTACGTTAGATAAAAATTCTGCCAAATCACTCAAATCACAGTTGCCATCTATTTCCCTTTTAAGTGACTCCAGAAGCAAGCTACTGCGAATTATAAGACAAATTAAAAATAAAACCAGAAAAAGTATTGCAAAATTGTATACCTGCAGTATACTGGTGAAATGCAAAAGAAGCGTGCCTAAAGCTGCATGATCAGTTGATTTTGAATACATCACCGAAAAAACTAAGTCTGCATTTCCACTTCGAAGCAGCACCTGACACCTTTGTCTTAAACATTGTGGCGCTATCAAATCCACTGGGCTATTCCACTTAAGGTAAGAATGATTTTCTGGATCTTCGATCTCGAGCCGCTTCGATGAGTATCCCCAGGCAGTTCAAGTGATCTCCTTTTCAATGTAGTATGGTTTTCAGGACCATTCAAACTCATTTCAGTTTCAAGAAGTTCTTACAATTTCCATTTTTGTGTAGATTTCATGCCATGGTCCATATAACCCCTGAATCTAGAACATTTGTAGTAGTAAAAACTCTTCCACTACGGTTTGCTTTAAAAAAAAATAGTTTTCCAGAGTCGATTTTTCATTTTAAAGAACTATCCAATAACTAGTGTCATTTCAAATTTTGCACCAATGCTGAACTGTCCCAATATTAACGATGACTCTATCAATAAAAGTCATGAGATTATCAAATTTGTACCGATATACTCACACAACGAAGTGAAATAATCCAAATTTATTACAAAACTGCGAAAATGTCGCCTTAACGCTTTATAACGTGCTTTCTCGCGCCCCTGCGGATTCAATCAATAAATTTTAAAATGCTTGGCATGCTAGTGATGTGAAGATTCAGGATCGTTTGTCCATCTAGGTCACCTGAAAATAAAGCCGCCATAGGGAGTGTGAATAAAAGCCTTCGATAAGTTACTTTCGAATTAGTTCCAAAAATAATTTCTGAACATGTGATTTTTTGAAATGGGGCTTCGACTATTAGACTTTTCTTTTGGAGTTTTGTTAAAGATGAAGTCTACACCAATGCTTTACCAGGTACTTAAAATGTCAAAGCTCCTTTTCACAAAATACATCTGAAAAGAAAAATATTATCAAAGGACACTTCATCCGAGTTGAAGGTTGAAGCTACCAGTTTCCTTAAAAATGTAGCATTTTTCTGTTGATTTAAAATAACAGCTCTTATTGGATGACCATAGAGCAGCTTTTGCAGAAGAGTACCAATATTTCATTTTGAACGGAAGCATGAGGAAATGACTTCTATTAAAGCCACAGTTAGAGCTGAGGGTGGAAAGATGCGATCCAAAAATTGGATCACTTGATGAGGTATGAAGTAGAAAGCTTATTCGAGTAATAACACGTTACCAAAACCTAAAAAATATTCAAAAAGTCGAGAATATCGTAATTTTGAGACTTTCGATGCCATGTTAGTAGAAGTGTCGGGAAAGTCTGATCAGACCATTATTTTGTCAGCTCTCATAAGGATTACATGTTTTTTTTTTTGTGCGAACCGGAAACATTTAAAAAGTTTAAATGTGGGCTTTAGTAAGCCAGATTTTAATAAAACTTAGAAGTTATATTACCATACCTCAGAAGGTCATCAAGGCATTAAATATATTGAGTGCACTGGACGCCCAAGCAAAGCAGTAATCAATTACGTATAAAACGTTAAAAATTTAACAAAATGAAGTAAAGCCCGACGTTTTGCAAGTTTTCCAATAGATGGCGCTAGCAACTCATGTTGGTCAGTTTATGAAAGTCATCGGTTTTCATCCTCGGGAAATATTTTATTGTGTGTGAAAATGTTAGCTTTCGAGCCAAATAAGCGTCATTTATAGAAAGTTGTACAAGAATATTCACTGAAAAAGTAAGACGTCTTAATGACTGGACTAAACCAAACCTCTTCTTCTTCGTTGGTGGCGCCGCAGTCCGGGATAGATCTAGGTCTCAACTTACAAGCGTCTCCAGGTAGCACGGTTTTTGGTTAGCTGTTTCCAGTGGCACATTCTCAGTTGGTTAAGGTCCTCTTTCGCCTGTGTGCCCCACAGTAGATGCGACCATTCTCTGCAACGTCGCCCCTCAGGGTTGGATTTGAAGACTCTTCGGGCCGGAGCTGTTCTGTTCATTCGCTAAACATGGCCCAGCCATCTTTGACGCTGGATCCTAAGGCGTCGTACTAGGCTGATGTTGTTGTGCAGCCCGTACAGTTCTTGGTGAGTGAGTGAGAGAGTGTGGGGTAACACGCATCTCGACTTCCCTAAACCATAATTTCATTCATAGTAAAGAAAATAGAAAAGAAAAAAAAATGATTTGTTTATGTACAAAAAAAGTTGAACGCAGTGATACTATAATAGAGTGCAATGACTGCAAAAAATTGTTTCATGCAAAGTGCGTCGATCTCGAATACATGAAAAAAAAACCGCAAGATTTGGAGGTGTTCTCAGTGTGAAACGTCGCGGCGAAGCTCCCTCTGTGCCGAAAATGCTCCCCTTCCGTCGCCCCTTACAATCCCAACAGTCACTGAGAAAGAAAAACAAATAACAGAAAACATTACAATGGAAATGATATTCAATGAAATCAAAAACTAACGGAAAATAAACGAGGAATGCTTGGCCATGATCACTTCCTTGCAAGGTGAAAATGTCGAACTTAAGACCAGAGTGCGAAAATAAAATCAATACCTTAGAACAATCGAAACTCAATAAATCGATCGACATTTCAGTAGCAAGATATAATTAGGTATCAAATCTCTGTGTTAAATATTGTGCGGTAACTCAGACCATGTAAATTTTAACAAAAATCTGAATAAAATATACATACATACATACATGATGGTTCGCAAATTTTTATTGATGAAAGTCTTACTACTAATATGAGAATATTGTATAATGACTCAAGAAAATTCAAAGTAGATAGAACAATAAAAATTTTTTGCGTAAAAATGAATATAACATATAACTACCTACTTTTAATGCCTTCTTTCGGTTTAAAATCATTAGTTATGGAACCAGCTCGTATAACAGATAATACTCAAACATGTATCGATCAGGTTAGACTCTAAATTTACACACAAGCTGTCTGGGGAAGTACTTGATTATAAAATCTCAGATCATTGCATGACGAACATTTCAAAATAATTTGGATAGATAAATATCTTTTAAAAAAATTAATAAAATTAATTACAAAAAATTAGTGGAGTACTTAAAGTTTGAATTCTGGGAGCCAACTTATGAAGAAAATAATCCATCCCTAGCTTATGATGTTTTTTTAAAAACTCTCAGAAGCCATATAGAGAAAAGCAGTGTAATACATAATCTAAAAAATTCACGTTTTAAACGTCTTAGACCATAGATCAACAAAACACTACTTTCAAAAATAACTAAAAAGAATCCCTGTAATAAAGCAATGAAAAAACTTTACCAGCAAATGAATGAAAATTTAAAGAAGGAAATCAAACTATGTCGGGATACATACTATATTATGCATCAAAACTAAGCAATTGTAGGGGCAATATAAAAAGTGAATGGAAAGTGGTAAACAGCATTTTAAATAAAGGCAAAGAAATATCAGATATTTCAAAGATTGAAGTTAATGGCATTGTGATCACCGATCCAATGGACATTGCCAATCAGTTTAACACTTACTTCACTTCTATTGCCTCTGATTTAATACCGCCTCTTGCCCAATACAGCTGCAGTTGTAATATGTTTCCAAATTTAGTTGAAGATACTTCAATAAGTAACAGTTTTGTTTTCCAACCTTTTACACCTGTCGAAATCCATACATGTATAATGTCACTTGACAATATGACCTCTTGTACCTCGGATGGCATTACCAACAGCCTTCTAAAATGTATCTCGTTCTACATAATTGATGTAGTGTGTTACCTGTTCAACCTTAGTGTCAATTGTGGTATCTTTCCGTCTGCGTTAAAAAGTGCTGAAGTCATTGCCCTATTTAAAAAAGGAAATAGAAATTTAATAACCCAATATAAGCCTATCTCTCTGCTTCCAACCTTTTGTAAATTATTTGAAAAACTGTTGTTCGTATTGTGTATTCGTATTGTGTCATTCCTAATTAAAAATCACTTTCTACGAAATGAACAGTTTGGTTTTCGAGAAGGTAAATCAACTGAAGATTCTAAAGCTATGCACCAAAATTCACGATAGCTTCTATGTTAATTCACTGTTCCATCAAAATCTTTGTAGCGAAATTACTGCTTTTGCTTAAGATATGGCATTAACTTATGACAATAAGAGTATACTTGAGTCTGCAATACAGCTACATATGGACTTAAATATCTTACGACAATGATTCACCAAACATGACTTATTAATCAGCAGCAAAACTAGGCTTAAGTTTTTTAGTTTAAAAGGATATTTTCCACTTGACTGTGACGCCATTTTCCATGCAAGCTCTTGTTTTTCTGTCCGTACGTGTGGTGACTATAACTTCCACGAAAACTTACCGTGGAATTCAGACTGCTTCAAGATTCAAGGGGTTGAAAATTACAAGTATCTAGGCTTGTTAATAGATAGAAATATGACCTGGAAAGCTCACGTTGAAGATCTAAAACAGTATATGTTATCTGTTACACGTAAAATGTACCTTCTAAGAGAAGACTGCTCTAAAAAAATAATGCTCATGTTCTACTACGGCATTGCGCAGTCTAAACTACAGTATGGTATTGCTAGTTGGGGATGCAGCATGACTGAAGCCCTTGCAGTAACAAAAAAAAAAATAGTTAGGTTAATTTGCAGGCAAAACCAATTTTCCCATAGCTGGCAACTTTTTCTTGCTTTACGTATATGTACTTCCAATACAATATCTCTACATCTTCAAGGTACGTAAGATCTTCCTTATTCGAAGCGGATATACTGCGACCCTAAGGAGTTCAAATATATATAACCTAAGAATTAACAATATGGCTATCTCGACTGTGGCGAATTCTAAAAAGTCTTTCTGCTTCAACCCAACCTATTTCTTAAAGAATTAAGGAAATTCCTTTTGAGTATGGATAGCTCTACAGTCAAAACCTTTCTCAGTTAAACAAATAAAATAATCTTCACATTTTATCATCCTTGCTACTTCTCATTTTTGCTTATGTTTGTATTTAATTTCCTAATCTGCTCACTCTTTTTTAAAATAAGTTGCTCATTTTTGTAAAATAATCATTCCATTTAATTCTATCTTTCTGGCTTTACCCCACATTTCATCTCATTTATATATAGTGAATTATATAATATTAAATAGAAGGATCATTCGCCTCTAAGCCCTTATGGGCTACACAATGACCCCACCTTCCGTTTCGTAAATAACTGTAAAATGTTTTATTTATTATGTAAAAGTAAAAAAAAAATAAAGAAAAGAAAAAAAAATTCTTCTCCACTCTCTGTTTACACAAACGGGACTAAAGATTGCACGCAGAATTTTTCTCTCAAAACGACTAAGTGCTTCCTCATCCGCTTTCATTAAAGTCCAGGCCTCTGCGCCGTAGACGTGGATCGGGAGGGTAAGGTTTTGTATAACGCTTTATTATTAGTATAAGGCTTTATTTAGAAAGAATGTTCAACCTCTCAGTTGCCCCTTAAGCCCAAAGAAACAGCGGTTGGCAAGAGTAATTCTACGTTTAGCCTCAGCGATAGCGTTGTTATCTCTTGTCATAGGTGAGACGAAGTACTTGACCACTTTGAAATTATAGCTGCCAAGAGTGATCTTTTGGTCAAGTAGCCGGTGTTGTCCTTTTTTTTATGACAGCATATATTTGGATTTACCCTCACTGACTTTAAGACCCATCCTTGCCGCTTTCGCATCAATGCTTACGAGGCCAAATTGACATCTCGTTCAACCAAAGCTCATTTGATCGAAATCAAACTCTTTTTTGATGGGACCAGTTTGGTGTGGTATTCTCGTATTAATAGTTATGACAACCAGGTGAAACGATCACAGAAGCTCCCGAATATAACAAATGCCTTTAAGGGTAGCACTGAAGGAAAAACGATCACACAACAAGCAAACAATTTTTTGAAATTATTAAAAAACAAAAACCAAAACCGCAGATTCCCATTATTTGTGCACCTGACAACACACCAACTCACACGTAATTGCCGGGTGGTAAAGTTAGGTCTCAATACTCACAAGCCAGCTTTTGTTCAGTTCCCGCAGTTACATAAGTTAGAGATAAATGCTGTTCCAAATGCGGAGTTGCAGAAGTATTTGGCTGATCGATAGCTAGTATCTAGGTAGTAGTTTAAAGTTGATTTTATTGACGAATAATTCGAAAATTCCTTTTATTTTTTGAACGCACTTCCTAGGAGTTCACCCATTTTACTGAAAAAAAAACCAAACTGGAAGTCTTAGAATCCAGAGAAATAAATTCGCATCAAAACTGTTATGATTTTACACCCCTCAACAGTAATTTGGCTTCTACATTTGATTTGCAGCATATTCGCAAATGCCTGTCTTTGCCACAATCCGAAATGTTTTAGAATCAAAACATCGCAACGAATGCCTTTTTACTTTACGAGTATATATCAAAGTTTTTCATAATAACAAAAAAAGCTGATACTTTTGGCCTCATGACATGTTTTTTTCCCCTCAGATTTCTAGTTTATAAGAATCACTAACGAGATACATCGCACATCACTTCACAACACACGATAACGCGTCACCTCATTACCATTCAACTATGTGCTATGAGATCTTTGATTACACTTTGTGTATGGCCCTGTCGTTCCATCTCATTAAGCCGTCGCTTTCAGTTGGGAGCTCACCTCTGAAGCACCATGAAGTGGGTCTTTGTGGCCCTCTGTGTGGCTGCCACTCTTCCACCACCTCGACAAGTAATATATTGTACAATACACATATTTTCTTTATTCAAAATACCTTTCATCCTGCAGATGACAGAAGTAAGATACATTTCAACAAGTAGTCGCTACAATCCAAAATATATTTCGCACCTCTCCGTTTCGGTTGCAAAAGACCCCCACGGACTTGATGTAGATGTCAACCTAACGCAAACAATTGAAAGCAATTATTTCGCATTCATTGATATTCAGATTCGCTTGCAAGATTCCACCCGATATCAGAGTCTATTTACGGAAGACTTCGACGTCTGCAAAATGGCGAGAAACATCAACTTGAAAAACTTGATGAAACTGTGGTACCAAAACGTAATAAAGTATGGCAACTTCATGGATACTTGCCCGGTGAAGCCGGTAAATCACAGTTAACACTACACTAAAAGGTTTTGAAGGTTCGAAATTCTGCTTTCAATTAAGGGATTCTATATCATTCGAGGGATGCTGGTGGATCCAGAGAGCTTGCCAATGTACCTTAGACCTGGCGACTATCGCATTGTCGGTCAAGGGTACTACAAGCTAGGCAATGATCAACACGAACCTGTTGTCGATGGGCATATTGAAATCAAGTGGATATCATAGTGAGCTAAACACATAGAAAAATGTAAAATGCACGTACTGGCTGGGGTATGTTGTAAAAATTAAATCAAAATAAAGCTGATATAGAAAGACGGTCAATTGTTTTGGGAGTGACTATTTAGCACACGCTCAATAGAGTCCGCATAAAAATGTGTCACTATCGCTTTACCACTCGAATGACTACGTCAACGATCCATATTTAGTCAGATGCAAGATAAGATAACATCGCTCATTATACTTTCGAGTTAATGAGGTGAAACAATAAATAATATTTAAGCCCTTAAGTGCTCAAATAGTAAACTGTAAAACTAGTGACGACAAGTCATGACTATTCTTCGTAAGGTTGAATTTTTCGGAACCATAATCCAGATCTTCTGTTTCACCTTTATCCTTGTCACGGTCATTATTCCAACAAATAGTTCTCGCAAATCTTCAGACACCATTATCATCATCCAAAATGCCAATGTCTCTTACAATCCGAAGAAATTCGAATTTCTCAACTGCTTTGTTGGCCCCGATTCAAACCGAAGTTCCTTCAGTTTAACCGCAAACATGCTCGACGACATTCAATCCGAAGCACATGTTGCTATTAATTTTCTTGTCAAGATCCAACCTTCCAACTCATACAAGACAGTCTTTCGATATGACTTCGATATGTGTAAATTGTTCCAGGGATTCATGCGGAAGTCAATAGCCAGAACGTGGTACAGGCACTTGAAACGGTTTAGCAATTTTCCAAGCACCTGTCCCATCTCACGGGTGAGTTTAACATTTTCGAAATGAATTGCTTACTATGACTGCTTTGATTTTAGGGATACTACTATATTAAGGATATGACTATCAACCCGGTGACGATTCCACCATTTATTCAGCATGGACAATATATGATTAACAATACTTTCTACGTCAAAAGAGGTTCGATCAACGACTGGTATGCCAATAGCACGATGTACGTCGATATTGCGAGCAGACAATGAAGGCGAAGTGTTAAAAATGAGAAATAAATTGATCCCACAGTGATATTGCGTTTAATTTTTTCTTATTTTTGTTCTTTATTTAAATTTAATTTTTTTTTTAAAAAAGCTTAGAGCTATCTTACGCTAGACAAACACGCTTAAAACTAGCTTAAATAACTTAACACTCTTAATATACCTTTCTGGATCGAACGGATACTCTAAAGTACACAGAACAGCGTATACTATGTCTTTCGACTCGATTGACTAAAAATAATTTAAATAAGAAGATAGTTGAGCTCAGAAAATGTTTGTTTATTATTTAGAAAAACTAAGCATCCGATGCTAAGGGTCCTACGTGTTCAACATTGGTTGATGAATTTACAGAAGCATTTACCTTTGAGGGGAGGCAACGCCCTCAAATAATTCAAGATCCCTGAGTCCTGAGATTAGAGAGACTAAGGTCTTTAGTAGCTAGAGGCCACGGGAAAAGGTAATTTTTTCGAAGCTTGACGAGTTCCATCCTCAAATTCCCTTTTCTCGAAAACATTTTTTCCCAACCTCTGGCTTGGACTGCAATCTCGTCCCTAAGTTCTACATTTTAATTCAAATATCAAAGTTCGAATTAAATGAATATGTACTTCATGAATTACCAAAATCGTTTGGATGTTCACTAAACAGCTTTATTTTCCTCAAACAACCTGGTTAACCTGGCTAACAGTTTCCTTATCCTTGATCCTCTACGGTATGTCCTTAATAATTATCGCCATTGTTTGATTGATTCGAAACTTCCGCCACCAGAGTAGCGTTAACAAGCCATTCGATGTTCGTCCCGTTCTTCGTGGAGAAACAAGCGTCCCACTTATATGCTCCTTCTCTCATGAAAGCTGGTATAAAGCCTCCCGTAAGACGATGTGCTTTTATATAGTAACACCCCTGCAAACAAATTCTAATTATCCCGCTGACAATTTATTAACCTTACCTTCGGGATTGGACATGTTGACACGAAGTTACTGTGTCTCTTCAAGTGTTTAAAGATCGTTCTACCTATAGAGTTCCTCATGTGTCCCTCCATTAATTTACAGTGGTCGAATTCATACCGAAATATTGTAAGATACATATTGGAGTTATCTCGTTTGGTTGATAAACTAAGAATGATTTGAAGTTCTTTTACGATTTCAATCAGCAAATTGGTGTTCATGAATTCCAAATTCTTCGGGTTATATGTCGAATTCATTTCTCGGATAAAAATTTGTTGTTTTGTCTACGAAAATCGGCTTTAAATAAGATTATTCGTAATATTATTTGGGAAACGGTTTACCTTTCTGGCCGATTGCATTCGTGAAATGATTCCAGCGACTATAATTAACAAAAGCACGATATGTCGCATGGTCCTGGGCACTCTAGTTTCCGATCGATACTAAAGTGAGGCATTTGGCAAAAATGGGTACATATTGTGATATTTAAGCATATTATAATGTGCTTTTTCGTTATATGTCCAGATAGCGCGGGTTATTTCTAATGACTGGCGAAGGTCATGCGTTCCATCTCATTACCTTAATGTTTAGTTTTTTTTTACTTTAGTTTTTAGTAAATTTTTATTCGTAGCTATTTTATTAACCAAAACCAAACAGCACAACTAAAGCCTATGCTTTCGACTACTATATATAAACTTACAATTAACAACTAACTTAGGCTAAGAAAATGTATTCTCCTCAAGAACAACTTAGCATATACAATAACTCGATGTTTTCAGTTGGGAATTCACTTCTGACGCACTATGAAATGGATCTTCGTGGTTTTCTCCTTGACTATCACTCCTCCACGGCCTTGAAAGGTATTATCATATGAATGCAAAAGAACCCCAGGAACTCGGTGAGGATGTCAATCTAACACGAGCGAAGAAGAAAATGGTTTCCACATTATTTCATTTTCAGATTCGCTTGCAAGATTCCACCCATTGCCAACGCCCATTTAAGAAAGATTTTGATGCCTGTGGACGAGCGAGCAATACCAGTTTAAAAAAAACAAAAACTTGATGAAACTGTGATACCGCACCATAATAAAATATAGCAACTTCATGGATAAGTGCCTGGTGAAGCCAGTCAGTCGCATTTAAACTCTCGAACACACTAGTAGGCTTTGAAATAAAAATGTTGTTTTCGATCAAGGTATTCTATGTATATACGATGTTTGAGCAGCAGAGCTTGCCGTTTTACCTTATACTTGGCGTTAATCGCATTTTGAGACATGGATACCAAGAGTGTTTTTTTAAGACAGTGCTAAATTTGCTTTGAACAAAACACGTGCAGTTTTATTAAATAGCCATTTATGGATGTTAGACCGAAAAAAACACTCTGTGATTAGATCAAAGTTTTCGACCACTTTTTCAAGCATTTGTGGTCGTATGCTCTCAATAACACAAATAATGTTGGCTTTCATTAGGTCAGTTTGGCAGTTTAAACTAGCAACTTTGGATATCTCAATAGAAAAGTTCAAAAGGAGTCAGATCACAAAATCTTGGAGGCCAGTTTACAGGTCCATTATATGAATTCATACGTTCTTAGAATGTGTCCTTCAATAGCGCCATTCTGCTGAAACCACATACGAGTATAATGGTGTTTCAATAATCCCATACTTATAATCTTAGCTCCAAATGCTACAATTTTTTTGTGGACATACTCCTTAAATTAGAAATGAGCCTCATCGCTAAACACAATTTTTTTGATAAAACAGGGGATGAAATACCAGTTAAATTTGGGCCATGTAGATCATTGGGTCACTTTTCCATCTTGCAACACCTTCCTGAGCTGGATATGATTATCACACTTTCGGACGCATACGAGGTTGGTCCGATAAGTACTTAGCCTCACCGTCAGATGCCGCCAGTATTGCAAGAGCAACTTACTATCGTATTACATTCTAGTAGACGCCTACTGTCGAAATTTCAGCCGGATCGGACTCGTAGTTTTGTTTTGACCGCGTGTGGAAGCGGGAGTGTCCGCGGATTTTAGAAAAATGGAAAAAGAGCAATATCGGTCGGTGATTCGATTCTTGTTTTTGGAAGGGAAATCGCGCAGCGAAATCAAAGAGCGTTTGGATGCTGTGTAGGGTGACTCTTCTCCTTCAATGGCGACCATCAACAATTGGTTTAACGAGTTTCAACATGGTCGCACATCGGTTTTTGGTGAGCCACGTCCAGGTGCCCCGAAAACGGCTACCACGGAGGATAACGTGACAAAAATCCACGATCTCGTATTGGTAGACCGCCGATTGAAGGTGCGCGAGATAGCTGAGACAGTAGGAATTTCAGGAGATCGCCTGGGTCATTTCCTGCATTAAATTTTGGGCATGAGAAAGCTGTCGGCGCGATGGGTGCCGCGCTTGCTCACTCCGGACAACAAGCGCAACCGCGAGACCACTTCAGAGCAGTGTTTGACGCTGTTTAAGCGCAGTCCGAAGGAGTTTCTGCGTCGTTTCGTGATAGTCGACGAAACATGGATCCACTGGTACACACCAGAGACCAAGGAACAGTCGAAACAGTGGACTTCACCCGGCGAACGTGCTCCGAAGAAGGCGAAGACTGTCCCATTGGCTGGAAAGGTGATAGGCACCGTTTTCTGGGATTCGCAAGGTGTCGACTACCTGGAGAGGGCAAAACGATCACAGGGCTGTACTATGCCAAATTATTGGGCCGATTCGATGCCGAATTGAAGAAAAAACGGCCCCACTTGGCGAAGAAAAAAATGCTCTTCCACCATGATAACGCACCGGCTCACAGCTCCGCCCTCGCCACGGCCAAATTGATCGAATTGGGCTACGAACTGCTGCCCCATCCACCGTATTTTCCAGATTTGGCCCCATGCGACTTCTTTTTGTTTTCAAACTTGAAAAAGTCACTCGCCGGGCAGAAATTTCAGTCGAATGAGGAGGTCATCGCCGCCATGGAGGCCTACTTTGCAGACCTCGAGAAAACGTATTTTCAGACGGGTTAAAGAAGTTGGAGGATCGCTGGGTCAAGTGTATCGAGCTAAAAGGAGACTAAATTGAAAAATAAATCGCCATTTCTCCAAAATGTTTGTTTTTCTTTTGTAGGCTAAGTACTTATCGGACCACCTTCGTAGATCATCTGCAGAATTTGGAAGATGAAAGCATGCCCGATGACTGGAATTTTAGCTCTATTTCCCCCATCTAGCGCCAACTACCAAGATATATCCCTGCTAAATATTACCTACAAGATTCTATCCAGCGTACTGTGTGAACATCTAAAGCCTTTTTGAACCGCACTAATCGGCACACACCAGTGCAGCTTCCACCATAGACTAAATTTTCACACTAAGGCAAATCCTGGAAAAATCCAGCGAGTTTTAAATCGCAACGAACTGGCCTGAAGGTGAACGAAGAAAACGCAAAATAGACAATCGACAGCTACAACTTTAAGGTAGTTAAGGAATTTGTCTACCTCAGGGCAAACGTGAACTCCACAAACGTTAAGTCTTCTCATTCGCAGAACCAGAATTATGCTCTATCTATCTATCTTGCCAGTATTGATTCTGGGCTCCTATCTTCTATCCTATCTGCTAGGAAGGCAAATCGAGGACAAAACAAAACCGCAAACTCTATGAGGTGTAAAAAGATGTGGACGTAGTCCGAAATACGAAGATCCAACGATATTAACGCTCTAGTTAACAAGGAGAGGAAGACTAGACCTCCGTCTTAAAGACCAAGTAATCGTAGACGTACGATGACTCGGTTTCGACAACTGCATGCAGCCCGCCCGGGACCGTCAAATATGAAGGGCAGTTTTAGCTCAGGCTCAGACCCTCCATGGGGCGTTGGCCTTATAACTTTCCTAAAAAAAAAACTTGGCATGAGAGTTTTTTAAGCCTAATCGGAGATTTTGCATGACAAACAAAAGTCGCTTAATCAAAGGACTGGAGTTTGTGGTACGAATATTCCAATAACCAATTCCTAATTGTGAAGCTGTTTCAGACTTGACTTCTCCATCACAAGATTTATATTTTACGTACTCACTTGTTGCTGCAAACACTGTTATAAAATTTAAAATTCGATATTCAATAGAGGAGGCGCGGAGAACGAAAATCTCCTCCTGCACTAAACTACTTTCATCGGTCCCAGTTATTTATAGATTAAAAACGTTCTTTTGCTTTTATGATTTTGATATTTTCACTTTGGCAGATGCTCTTTGTTTTCTACTACACTTGAGGGGCATTTTAAAACGCAAAAGCTCTTTCAACTGACAAATTCAGTTGTTTTTGCATTAGAAATGACTGAATTCAACTCTAAGGGTATAAAATTTACCTTCTAGATTGTCGTTTGTATGCAAATACAATGAAAAGGGTCAAATAAGAAAGTGCGCTGCTATTCGGGGCGTTACGTCGCCGACTTTCTGACCGCCCAAGACCTCCTAACCAAATTGGTTTGAAATTTTCGGAAAAATTTTCGGCTATTTCTAACAGCCTAAGGACTATGTTGGATCCGATTCAAGCAGCTCCTTCAGTTTTAGCTTAAATATGTTTGATCACAAAGATAGAACGTGATAAAGCCTATTGGAGTGGTTTAGTAATTTTCCAAACACCTGTCCCATCTGATGGGTGGGATCACCGAGTGGTATGCCAATAGCTCGATGTACATTGAAATCGCAAGTAGGCAATGAACGAGAATCGAGTGTTAAAAATGGGAAATAAATTGATCCCATAGTGATATTGCGTTTAATTTTATGTAAGGGACCTATGTGTTTAACGTTGGTTGATGAATTTACAGAAGCATTTACCTTCGAGGTGGGGTAATATTAAGTAAACGACCCCAACTAATGCAAGGTGACCCTAATGAGATTAGAGGGATTAGAAGTCTGTAGTGGCTTGAGGCCACTTGACGAGTTCCATCTACAGATTCCCTTTTCTTGAAAACATTTTTCCCAACCTTTGGCTTGGACCACAATCTCGTCTCTAAATCCACTTTTCTACATTTTAATTCAAAAATGAAAATTCAAATTAAATGAATACTTCATGAATTACCAAAATCGTTTGGATGTTCACTAAACAGCTTTATTTTTCTCAAAATCTGGTGAACCTGGTTAGCCTGTTCAACATTATCCTTATCCTTGATCCTCTATGGTATGAACTTAATTAGTATCGCCATTGTTTGATTGATCCAAAAGTTCCACAATTATAGTACAGTTAGCAAGCCATTCAGTCTTGGTCTCGTTCTTCGTGTAAAAAAAGGTGTCCCACCTGTATGTTCCGGGTGTCATGATACCTGGTATATAGGTTGACGTAAGAGGATGTGCTTTTATATAGTAATACCCCTGCAAAAAAATTCTTATTATCCCGTTGACTATAAATTAACCTTACCTTCGGGATTGGACATGTTGACACGAAGTTGCTGTGTCTCTTCAAGTGTTTAAAGATCGTTCTACCTACAGAGTTTCTCATGTATCCCTCCATCAATTTACATTGGTTGAATTCATACCGAAATATTGTTCTATACATCTTGGAGTTATCTCGCTTGGCCGATAAATGAAAACCGATTTGAAATTCGTTTACGATGTCAATCAGCAAATTGGCGTTCATATCGATGGCGAGGTTATTCGAATTGGGCGTGATGAATAACCTGAAGAAATCCATATTCTTCGGGTTATGTGTCGAATTCATTTCTCGGATAAAAAATTGTGGTTTTGTCTATGAAAATCGGCTTGAAGTAAGATTATTCGTAATATTATTTGGAAAACGGTTTACCTTTTTGGCCGATTGCATTCGAGAAACGATTCCGGTTAATATAATAAACAAAAGAACGATATGGGGTCGCATGGTCCCGGGCACTCTGGTTTTCGATTGATACTGAGTGAGGCATTTGGCAAAAATGGGTACGTATTGTGATATTTAAGCTTATTCTAATGCGCTATCTCGTTATATGTCCAGATATCGCAGATTATTTCTAATGACTGGCGAAGGTCATGCGTTCCATCTCATTAACTTGATGTTTATAGTTGGGAATTAACTTCTGACGCACCATGAAATGGATCTCTTTGGCTGTCACTCTTCCACCGCCTTAAAGGGTATTATCTCATAAAGAACACGTCCTTTCCTTCTGTAGATGACAGACTTAAAGGTACATTTCAGTCATCTCAGCGTTCTCTGTTGCAAAAGACCCTCAGGAACTCTATGAAGATGGCAATCTAACGCGAGCAATTGAGAAATTGATTGATTTTCATATTCGCTTGCAAGCTCCACCGGATGCCAGAGTCTTTTTCGGGAAGACTTCAACATCTGTGTTGCTCGCCCAGCACGAGTTTTAAAAAAATTGATGAAGCTATGATACCACAACATAATAAAATATAGCAACTTCATGGAAGCCCCTCAGTCACAATTAACAGAGTCGAACACACTAATAGGCTTTGAAATCAATATTATTCGTATTATGATTGGGCACTAATCGCATTTAGAGACATGGATGCCAATTTTGAATTTCGAATATTGAATAGCCATATATTGATGTCAGATCGGGAAAACACATTTTGTAATTAATTCTTAAACACAACTTCAGGCCACTTCACCATCATTGGGTTTACACCAGGGTTAAATCTGAATGCCATCCGAGGGACAAAGTTTTCGACCACTTCTTGAAGCATTTGTTTCACTATGTGTTCAGTAACACAAGTTACGTTGGCTTCTTTTGCGTGGCTTGTTGTTGGTTTGTCAGCGCAAACTATCAACTTTGAGGATCTCAAGCCAGAAAAAAATCAGAACGGGTCGGATCAAAAAGCTTTGGGGCTATTTACAGGTCCATTATGCGAAATTATATGTTCATCGGATGCTTTCACTCTGCTTTAACCACCCTTTAACACGATGATTGGCCTCTTTAACAAAAAAAAACAAGGTCCGATGACTCCACCTCCGCACAAACCACACACAGACTATATACGAGGGTGGTCCGATAAGTACTTAGCCTACAAAAGAAAAACGAACATTTTGGAGAAATGGCGATTTATTTTTCAATATCGTCTCCAATATTATTTTTCAATAGCTCGATACACTTGACCCAGCGATGCTCAAACTTCTTTAACCCGTCTGAAAAATACGTTTTCTCGAGGTCTGCAAAGTAGGCCTCCATGGCGGCGATAGCCTTCTCATTCGACTGAAATTTCTGCCCGGCGAGTGACTTTTTCAAGTTTGAAAACAAAAAGAAGTCGCACGGGGCCAAATCTGGAGAATACGGTGGATGGGGCAGCAGTTCGTAGCCCAATTCGACCAATTTGGCCGTGGCGAGGGCGGAGGTGTGAGCCGGTGCGTTATCATGGTGAAGAGCACTTTTTTCTTCGCCAAGTGGGGCCGTTTTTTCTTCAATTCGGCGTCGAATCGGCCCAATAATTTTGGCATAGTACAGCCCTGTGACTGTTTTATCCTTCTCCAGATAGTCGATGTGGATCACGCCTTGTGAATCCCAGAAAACGCTGCCCATCACCTTTCCGGCCGATGGGACAGTCTTCGCCTTCTTCAGAGCACGTTCGCCGGATGAAGTCCACTGTTTCGACTGTTCCTTGGTCTCTGGTGTGTACCAGTGGATCCATGTTTCGTCGACTGTCACGAAACGACGCAGAAACTCCTTCGGACTGCGCTTAAACAGCGTCAAACACTGCTCTGAAGTGGTCTCTCGGTTGCGCTTGTTGTCCGGAGTGAGCAAACGCGGCACCCATCGCGCCGACAGCTTTCTCATGCCCAAAATTTAATGCAGGATATGACCCACGCGATCTCCTGAAATGCCTACTGTCTCAGCTATCTCGCGCACCTTCAATCGGCGGTCTACCAATACGAGATCGTGGATTTTTGTCACGTTATCCTACGTGGTAGCCGTTTTCGGGGCACCTGGACGTGGCTCATCACAAACCGACGTGCGACGTTGAAACTCGTTAAACCAATTTTTGATGGTCGCCATCGAAGGAGAAGAGTCACCGCACACAGCATTCAAACGCTCTTTGATTTTGCTGCGCGATTTCCCTTCCAAAAACAAGAATCGAATCACCGACCGATATTGCTCTTTTTCCATTTTTCTAAAATCCGCGGACACTCCCGCTTCCACACGCGATCAAAACAAAACTACGAGTCCGATCCGGCTGAAATTTCGACAGTAGACGTCTACTAGAATGTACTATACGATAGTAAGCTCTAGCAATACTGGCGCCATCTGGCGGTGAGGCTAAGTACTTATCGGACCACCCTCGTATTGTTCGGCATATAATGGCGTTTCAGCTATCTCATGCTTATAATCTTAGCTCCAAATGCCACAATTTTTTTTATTGATATACACATTGAGTTAAAAATGAGCCCCATCGCTGAACACAATTTTTCAAAATCTCTTAAGCCTTCAAATTAAATTTTCGACAAATAGGACGAACAAAAACCAAGATTTTGTGAATAATTTCGATTTGATATACATATTTTGATTTTCTTTAACATTCTCCTGAACGGTAAAGAAGGGTGTCCAGTGGAAAATGTTCAAGTTTGAAATAAAATAAATAAAAAACTGGGAATTGTAGGTAACATTTTATTTTAAGAAAATGTGCAGTCGTGTTGAGGATTTTGGTTTTTAAAAACAATGTTTTCTGAATAACGCCCGTTTCTTTCCAGGAACTCTTGCAGCCGGATCTTCACAATTACAATAACGCATGAATAAAAAGCTGACTCAATGGCGGCAGTTATTCGAGGATTTTTATTGTAACCCCTTGACTTGAGGTATCCCCACAAGAAAAAGTCGCATACTATGAGATCCGGAGAGCGAGGTGGCCAGGGTATGTCTTTATACATACTTGCTGATCAATTTGTTCGAGAAAACAGCTCTAAACTTCTCCGTCGAGATCGTGGCCGTGTGCGGTGTAGCACCGTCTTGCTCAAATAGCATTCTGTTGTTGTGCCCGGGGAACAGTTGCTGTTGCGGCAACAGAAATTCGTCCTTCATTCGGCAATACATTTCAGCAGTGGCTGTCTCTTGTTGGTTAAAATTAAATTCTGGTTCGGGTAGAAATGGCACACCATACCGTTGTTTTGGGGCAATGCTTACGTTGTCGATGGTGTTTTCTAGGGTTGCAAGTTCTGTTTATTTACGTAGCCGTCGCTGTGCTTCATCACTAAACAATATACTGCCAAGCGTTCGTGCTATTCGAAAACGTTCGAGCATTGTTCTTGCATTCTTGCAAAGGATAGTCACTTTCCTTTAGACCTTGGACGATTTAGATTTTGTATAGGTTGATATTTTCATTCCCGTAAAGGCCGCAATCTGTCTTATGGATATACGCGGATTTCGCATAAATTCGTGTCGCATTTGAGCGACATGTTCCGACGTCGCTGCTAATGTTGATAGCTCTGGAGGTGTTCTCCCCGGAGGGGTTCTGTTCTCCATTGCCCCTTCCTTTGATAAGTTGCGTGCTCGGACAATCACTCAGTCTGCGTAAATTGAAGTGAGTATAAAATTGCGACGCGCACGAACCACCGATTCACCCATTTTCAAATATTGCTTGACCGCAAAGCCGCAGTGTGCCCCGACCAATGACTCATCGCGATTAATAAGTACGCATCGAACGATGCATTCCCCACTTATGTATATCACCCCGCTGGTTTTCCAACATTCGAAATTTAAAGTTGAAAATTTCCCGCTGGATACCCTTTATCTGACCACGAGCATGATATCTCTGATTTGGATTATTTAAATGGAGAAAAAAAATTGATTCAATTTGTGGATAGATAAATCTTGGCATTGATCGACATTTTGGAGAGAAACAATTTCGATGTTCGCCCAATTTTTTTTTGATTTAATTGTTTAAAAAAACAAAAATAATTGTCAGAAATCATGTACCTGCAGTCAATCTCTGAAGGATATATTTGAAAAGTTGTGTTGAAATTCAGACCGATCGGTTGAGCTTATTTCAAGAGACATATTCTAAACGCACAACAGCGCCTTGACTGAGCTGCGACCGGGCCCTTCTCGTGTTGTGGATTTTCATCCGTTGCTCAATAGTTGTAATATGTTGCCCATACTCTCAACGGAATCGTAGTGTCTCCCGATTGCCAAGCCATAGTAAATTGTGAACTTATCTATCAGCTTACCAGTGAGTATACCTTTTCCACCACGTACTTTTTTTGTTTTTTTCCCCACCTTTACCTACAGTCTTAGTACACACAGTCTCGGAGTTGTGAACCCATTCTCTTTTGAATGTATCAAACACATTATTTCTTAACTACTCAACCACACCGTAAAGCGCAGCTTTCGAAATCACAAGCTGTGTTTTGGAGTCGCCGTCACTGATGTAAATTTTGTAACGAACGTCAAATTTTTCCACTGAGCCTTTTTTTTCCTCCTCTCATCGTGTAATGAAAATAATCCTCGTCAATCCTTCACGATTTTCATCGCATTGCTTTTCATAAGTCGCATTTTTTATTTTCTATTTTCACACAGGGCTTACAATCAGGTCTTAATTAGTTTGTATTATAAAAGCTGGCATGTCCTTCAATTCATAAAATTAAGTTTTAGTTCTAAATCCATTTTTATTTGTACTTCTTAGAATACATGATTCGTGATCTTTCTATGTCGAAAGTGTTTTGATCAACAAGGGGTATGCCAATGTAGATGAATATTATTAAAGATAAGAGATAAATGGATCCCAAATTGATTTCAAACGACGAATTTTCGGGACTTAACCACCTTTACCTTTTCGATTTCCGAGCGTTCAGTACAACCGTGGCTGGAGGCCAAGATGAAGGTATTACCCCCCAAGGCTTGATGAATGGCAGATGTTTTTTTTTTTCTCGAAAACATTTCTTCCCACCTTTGGATAAGACTGAAATCTGATTTGTGAACCCAAATTTTTAAATTGTAATTCAAAAATGAATCCTAAAATTAAATGCATACTTCATTAATTACCAAAATCGTTTGGATAGTCACTAAACACCTTTATTTTTCTTAGAACCTGCTCAAGCTGGTTAATCTGGTCTTATCCTTGATCTTCTATGATATGTCCTTAAATATTATCGCTGGCATATCACCATTATTACAAAAGTTCCACCAGCAAAGTACCGTTACCAAGCCAATAATTGATGCTATTCTTCTTCGTACGGAAAGTAATGTCCCACTTGTATACTCCTTTTCTCACAAAAGCTGGCACGAAACTCGCATCGAAAGGTACTGCTTTTATGTAGTAGTAGCCCTAAAAACCAATTCTAATTATGTCGCTGACCAATTATTAATTTTACCTTCCAAATTGGACACTTTAACCTGAAATTACTGTGTCTCTTTATTTGTTTGAACCACAATCTAGCTAGTGAGTTCCTCATGCTTCCCTCAAACATTTTACAATGGTCGTATTCATACCGAAATAGTGTTTGATATACATCGGAGTTGTCCCACTTGGTCGATAAAATAGCTCCGATATATAAATCACTTACGATATCAATCAACATGTTGGTGTTCATGTCGTAGCTCGAGTCATTCGAGTTAGGCGTGATGAAAAACTTGAGGAATTCCAAAGTGTTCCGGTTATAGGTCGAATTCACTTCTTGGATTATAACTCGTTGTTTTTTCTATGAAGATCGGCTTGAAGTAAGACTATTCGTAACATTTTTGTGGAAAATGATGTACCTTTTTGGCCAATGGCATCCGAGTAATGATTGCGATAAATATAAAAACGAAAAGCACTATTTGCGGGCGCATGGTCCTAGTCACCCTAGTTACCAATCGGTACTAGAGTGAGGCAATAGGCCGCTGAAGATGGCTTTTTGTTGTGATACTAATTTGGATTAAATCTATTTTCTGACAAAGTTCATGCGTTCCGTATCATTAACTCTAGTTTTCGATGACATAAATTGCGTTTGGAACTGGCAGACTAAAATGAAGTGCTGTCATCGACCAGATTAATGCTATCAGAAAGAAAAGATAATTTACAGAAAATCCAACATGGGACACTTTTCGGATGACAGAGCAGGGAATCCGACAATTGAGCCAATTAGATGCCCAAGCTTAACCCAAACACCACAGATATTGAAGTGTGGTTCGGCGACGCAATCAAATTGATGCCTGTCTAATTCATCGTCCCCACACTGCATAACCGAGTTCATTAGCCGCATGCAGTGTCATCTAACCTCAATCATCATCTACCGTCTGACACCATCATTCCCCACAAAACCGACGATAATAATGCAATTGACTTCTTGAGCCTCCTCGACATTTCGACCGAAATCACAATCACAATTAGACGACTTCGTTCCAATTAGGGCGACCAATCGGACGCACATCAACAAAACCCCATTGGGGTTCTGTCACCGGGCCATGTCAGGGATACAATTTGATGAATCATAATTATCGCAGTGGGACTTCACAGGATTTCTCCGATTAGTATACGTCATTCACGTCAGATAAATATGTGACACATCATGCTCCCAATCGATCTTTGCCCCACTACCGCCGACATTTAAGGGAGGGCAAATAAATAAATCGACGGATATGATTATCCATCGAGGAATCATTCGAAACATTGCTTTCGAGTACACTCGGGCGTATCCGTCTCCTTGAGAGATTGCAGGAAGTGTCAGGAACGCTAAACCCTAAGCGTGATTGAGGGCGAGGATCGAATCGCATCCCGCAGTTTGCGTTTGTGTCATGTCTTTAGCCCAGCAGCAGGATTGTTCGCTATTTACCGGTTACACGACAATACACAACGACGTTGTTCCTTCACCTCATTGCACGGAACAAGCGAGAGCATAAGCGGAGGGGGATACAAGCGACGACACGGTGCGCAGCAATAATGGTGCCAATTTCCGTATAAATACTCTTTTTCTATTCCCTTACCCTTGTTTCGCCTTGGCCGGAGGAGTTCGAAAGGGAACATAGGGCTAGAAGTGTATCTATATTTGGGATAACGACCGACATTCTGTATCGCGTCATAGTCTTCTTTTAAGCACGTATGTACATCCTCCACCACGTATTGGCAGAGAAAGTTTTTTTGAGCGGAGACAATCGTTTTGATGGACGAATAGCTAGATTGAAGATGATCAGGGGTTAGGGGCATGCGGTGCGATAAAGTGTAAACTGATTGAAAAGTTTTTGGTACTGAGTGGATTTCCAATGCACTGCAGCAACCAAGATGTCTATCGATTTATCTTCATCGTCTTCTTCATCAGTCCCGACATCATCACCTTTACCCTAACCATCACCTTTGCCGTCATCGAATTCGGCGCGCCAATTCGATCTGAAGACGTTGAAGTGTTGACAAGTTTAAAGGTGTGAATCCAGACAAATTTAATGGAACGCAATTATTTGTGTCGTTGATATTGATGCCGCCGCCAATGGTACCGCGACGTGCACGTCAAGTAAGCTTTAACAAAGGACGTGAAAAAAGGATGAGGAGGATTCCTTAAATAATTGGGATTTTATTTATTTCCTGAAATCGTTCTTTCGTTCGTTGGCAGGCAGGTGGAATTGATGTGAAGCGTGGAAGTGAACGTGTTCAATTTGCTGGAAACGAATAAAAGGACAGTCGATTGGGCTGGTTTTCTTTTTCTCGCCTCTTTGTTTTTCGGGCTTTTATCCATCGCTAGGCTCTTGGATGGGTCGTTATCGGTCGTTGGACAGTTGATGGAGATCTGATGGGAAAGGGGTGTCTGATCGGTGGGACAGAAATATAATGATGCGTTCATGCATTGATAGTCAAAGATACAGCTCTTATTATGAAGCGTTGGATTTTCATCCTACGAACCTTTGAACTCAAATCATATTTTCGAAAAGTTATGTTAGCCACAGATGCGGTATATTCCTTTCTAGTTCGACTCAGTGTTGAGCTGTCGTCATAGATGATAAAAACGTGATTTCACTGCTGTTTGGTTTTTTGACGTTCTGTTTTTTAAAGCTTGCGCATAGCTTATGACATGAGTCAAACACAAGCCTACTCAATTATCCTTGCCATTTTACTATAAAAAGATTTAAAGTCAAATAATGCTTATAAATTATTGAATGTTTTTATCAAAATTCGTGCTCTGTGAAAAATGTTTTTTTCGCGAACTTCGACTATTTTACGGTCGTCATAATCCATCGCTCAAGCAAATAGAGCAAGCAATTTAAAACATAGTGACCAAGTATCACACCAATTTCATACGACAGGACATCAAGCTACCTATCGGTATGCGTAGAGTGTGTAAAGAGGAAAATATTGTTGCTGTATCCACCAGTGTTAATGAAGACCGTGATTCGTCCATTCCACTCGTGCAAGAATTAAGGCCGAACGATCTGTCTCAGGGTCGATTTCGATTTTGATTTGACGCCCCCACAGGGGCACTTTACTAGCTTAATGCAGGCCTTAACAAGCAAAATAGCTTAATTAACTTATTTACTGAGACTGGACTTTTTAATGCGACGGTCGAAAAGATTAGTGTTAGCTTTGCCCAACATTCTGGACATTGGTTCGTGGTAACCATAATTTGTTCGCTGAATGTTTGTAACATAGACCAAAGGTTACGCGGTTTGGTGTTTAGGGGAATCATGTGCACTAATGTGGGGCTGTCAATGTTACCGCTGAGAAAGCCGCGAATAAAAAGAATATCTGCAACATCGCGTCATTCTTTAAGAGGTTGGGAGTTAATTAATTTTAGGCGATTTGTATAAGATGGTAAATTAAGGGGATCAGCCCAGGGAAGGCCACGAAGGGCAAACCGGAAACCTTTGTTAAATGGTTTCAATACGCGTAGTGAGGGATTCGTAAGAGGTGGATCAGACTTAACTAGTATATTCGAGAAGTGACTTAATGAAGGTAATGTATGATGATTTTGGAACGTAAGGATTCGAGAATTCTTTGGACCAACGTTTCACCAAACTGAGGGCAGAGTTGGTACGTCTGACAATGTTGTCTATATGAAGGCGAAAGATAAGTTCACGATCCCAAATTACCCCTAAATCAATCAAGAAGTTGAGAGGGGGAACGGTTTCATTACGAATAATGAAGGCGCCTGCTGACATTGAGCTCGAAATTGTGTTTTTGTCACCAAGTTGTGAACCGAACATGTTAAGGTCAGATTGGAAAGGCACTAAGGGAAGATATGTGTTCAAATATTTTCATATCATCGGCGTATATGGGGAGTTCAGAATAAGCTGTCAATATCATTAATGATTAGAATAAAGAACAATGGGCCAGGATGACTAGCTTGTGGGACACCGGAGGTAGTAATAATTGGATCAGAAAAAGAAGAATTGAAAATAACGTTATATTGACGACCTTCTTTATAACGTTAAGATTTGATCCACGATATAAAACTGGGAGGGAAACCGAGGGCAGTAAGTTTGAGGATAATAATTTGGTGAGACATTTGCCGGCTTCGAGTGCACAAAAACATTGTGAATCAAACACACTAGATTGGTAGTTATCGATCAACCTTTTAGGAACCCATGTAGGTTAGGAGAAGATATGGGTTTGTAGTGAAAGATTACTGCATCATAAATGATGCTCTCGAAAAGTTTGGGTATGCATGAGAACTTGGCAATGGGACTATAGTTGGACACAAGTTTTCTCGATTCAGTGTTTGTCAAACGTCATTCCTTCCCAATGTGAAATATTCAGATATACCACACTCAAATTTTTTATTGCTGTTTCGTTTCTGGCGTGTAGCTGACCCATATCTCATCCACGGTGAAAAAATTGCCGCACGAAATCGGTCCAAAGATTGATACGAAAATCGTTTGCGTATTTGCTGTTGATCAACATTTAGCAAAGGCGGCACTCATCTTGCACACAGCTTGCGCCCCCTTTCTTACAATATTCCCAAAGACTCAGCTATTTGATTCACCTCCACTCGACTTTCGTCCAACACGATATCATGCACTTTTTCGATGATTTTCGGTGTGGTTGTGGTTTTTTTCGCTGTGCTTCACATGGGTCATCTTTGAGAGGTATGCGCTTTACTCTGTAATCGTAAGATTTTGTTAACTTCGGATGAATTTCGTCTGGGGTTAAACCATCCAAAACAAAGAATTTTACGACTCCACGATATCGAAGTTTATCCACTTTAACGAAAAACACGCAACACGTCTACTGTAAAAATTCGATTACACAAATTACTTAGGAAACCTAAATTGACACTTACCGTATTGTATAAACTACATACATTTTTACGGAGGCCGAGAACTTTTTACCTTACTTAAGGATTATATATTCAACAAAAGGAGTCATTTTAAATTTCACACCTTTCTTGAAGTATTTACGTTCAACTATCGTTTTGGTATTTAGAAAAGTGGGAAGTTAGTGAAAACTCACTATAAATGATGATAAGTCGCAGCAACGTTTCGTAAAGATTGTTCTGCTTCTGATCATCATCAAGCGCCTTCCCGCCCAACTATAATGAACTTAATCGATAAATTTTAAGCTTTCGAATAGTTTGTTTTCCACTGCTTTTGCACAAATATCTGGGCCTAAATGGGGATCTACCAGGGTCCAGTCGATACAAAAACTGAATCAAGAAACCAAACATAACATCCTATTTTCGATGATTGAGTACTGCGATTGAATAAATAAGACTAACTTATCACACAGAAAAACTTTGTTTGATTAAGCTGATTTCCATTTGTCCGTGGCTCCGTTTTCTAGGCTGACAATGCCATTGGATCATATTGATGTAAAATGACACCTGTTATTGGATAATCAGTTACAGCCAGTGGAGGGCAAGGCTTTTCATAATTTCTACAGCGTTTTGCTGAATTCGAAATACGAAATTAAATAAGCTTTTCCAGACAAAGATCTTGCAGAAGTTTCTTTCAATATTATGCAGAAGATCCGGTAGTACCCGAAACTCATATTTTGGACGTCAGACGCTTTGGGTTATCTCGTTTCCTAAAATCAATTTGAACTTACATATCTCTCCAGATTTAGTTTTCAAAATATGCGGTCAAATATGCCTTACTGAAACCTAAACTCAATCTTTTTCATCCATAGGCAAACAGGATGAATCCGTCCCAAAAAAACACTTCAATCACATCTGTACTTCTTGAAAAGTATTTAAATTTCTCTCCAAACTTCCTTTACAACTACACCGTATTCCTATACAAACCCAAGTCACTTCATTATCCGCCGTCACAGCTGTTGTTACGAGGTAATTATTCTTTCGTCAAAGAAACGTCCCATTGCCAGCATGCTTCCGCTTACAGTCGAATTTTAAACGTCCAAAAACTTTAGATTTCAACTTTTGGGCCGCGTCACCCTGCTACAATGGATTCCAGCACGAAACGCGTCGAAAAATTTAAATAAAATATGCGCAAATGACAAGAATTAGTTTCGCATTGTCCCGAAAACCCGAAAGAAGTGAACGCTAACCATAGATAAATGGAAGCGGAAAATGCATGCATACCGAGACGCAAGTGCATCAGCATCCATATCCGCGTCTGGTAAAAAGAAACTTTTCTGCGTCCAAAAACCACACGCGACGACACGAGAAGTCAGTTGCCCAGAATTTTAATGAACTTCTCCTAGTCATCTGTTCGACTTACATTCGCACATGTAGCTTGACGGTAATTATTTTTACACCGTCTATGTCTGGGACTTCCTTAGAGGGCGCATAAGGGATATTTCCATTGGCAAACAAAAGTCAAAAGTTTGACGGAAATGGAGGAGGAACTTTTCAAATTGCCGCTGTCAACTCGATTCGAATTGACAATTAATCGCACGACTTCCGTGACCCCCATGACGACGACGACCCGAACCTGTCACCCGGCGCCATCCATTGTACCGTGCGAAAGTCAAATACTCCTGTATACGGACGACACACACATAGATCAAGCCACAATCGTTTTATGTTAACTAATGCCATTGGATTATAATCATCAATATCATCGTCATCGCAATCAGTATCATTGTATTCCACGACTACGCGCAATGCCAATGTGGGTTCATTATGAAGCACTGACAGGCAATGAAGGTGGTTCGGAATGCCGCTGGGCACTCACGCATGACATAGGCCAGGAATGGGAATGGTATTCTACTTATAACTCACCGCTAACCTTTGTTTTCATTCTTCACCCTAACTCTACATTGGTTTGGTTGTTCGAATTTATGTCCCTCCGAGTGGAGACTAATAAGCATATGGAATGGTGTCCGGATCAGAGGTGAAGGTGGAGTGTGGCAATCAGACAGGAGAATGGCATCCATCCATCTATTTCGGGTGCTGGTCCTTGAATTGGTACGGTCGATTAAAACGCTGATTCAGTTCATCATTAACGAGATTAATATGCCGTTACATTGGTAGGGACACTCTCAAACACAAACACACACCCACTTGTAGAGAAAGATAAAACAGGACATTACAGTCGCATGTAAACGTACTTCCGGTTGGTGGTGTCCTTGCAGAACAGTCACATCGCATTGAATGCGAACCGCACCAACCCCTCCAGGCGTTTCCTGAAAGCTTTTATGTCTAGAATACTGAGTGAAGGGTGCTTTGCTGCCTAACAGCCTGACTTGCCCGGCTGCACACATACAACAATTGTCGTCATCGTCATCGTCATCATCATCGTAATCATCGGCGAACAGCAGAGGAAAGAGAACAGCCAGAAGAAGGCCTTGTGGCCTCATGTTGCTTTACTTGTCGAATTGTAACAAGCATCATGCAGTCAAGTGGATATGCATGTATGTATGTGTGTGGTGTCCGAAACGATTACTTGCCCGTCCTTTAAAGTTAATTGCTGGAATTGCACAATGCCATAAAATGAGAGCACAATGTGCATGGTTATATCGGTAATGGGTCAGCGACGTTGCCTGCCATCAAACCACCACCATCACCACCAGCAACATCACTGGTTAGTGATGCCACCAGCAGCATCATCAATGTTATTATTACCCATCCATCGGCACACTCGGCTTCTAGACGGCTATGTTAGACTAAATATTACAGTCGAGGATGAAAGAATTGCCTCAGAAACGCGAGTATTTTCGATGGCTCAAAATTAGACTGATTGTAAGAAAAAAGTGCTGCCAATTCGATTTCTTGCTTTTATTTTTTTATGTCAGCTGGAAGATCTGAAAGACCTACGAAAATTCAATTCAATGGAAGTACAATTTGTACTAAATTCTTCCCTGTCTTTTTTTTTAATTATCTGGCAATCCAAGAAGAGGTGTCATTTTAAATTAATAAAATAAACAAAAACATTGTTATGAAGGGTGTCAATTTTTAATGTCAATCTAAAACACAGTATCTAAGAGTAGTAACGGAATGCAACATCTGGCAGATATCCACCTTGGTGCTGCGTAAATATGTTCAATATTTTAATAACATTTTTCATAATCTTTTCGTGCATTTTCGACTGTTTTTGAGAATAAGAATTTTGATATTTAATTTTAGCGCATAAATTGGTTGCGAAGCATTGGCACAGACTTTATCTTTAACATAGCCTGAAAAGAAAATTTTTAACGATGTTGAATCGCACGATCTCAGGGATCAATTGATGTGTACATTTCAAGAAACTACACATCCTTCAAATTCGCCTACCAATGAAACCATTCTTTCACCAGCTACGTCGCATATGGAGCCGCCCTGCTAAAAGTAAACGTCACCCACATTCTTTGCACCAATTTCAGAAAAAAGTCAGGCAACATTGTTCGATAAACGCCCCGCATCGTTTAAAAAAAAAAAATGGACCAATGACCCCACCTGTTCTAAAGTCGTACAAATGTCACTTTTTATGAGAGATTGTTCTACCGATTCACTGGCTTTGATCATTTAGCTTCAATTCTTTGACCAACTGCATCGTATGAGCAGATAAGCTACTCTGCGTGATCATGTGATCCTCTCGAAATGGACACTACTGGAATTTCAGTTAGCTAATGAGTCAGAGCTACTGCGGCGATATTTTCAGTTGATCTTGCCGAGTAAAACAAGTTGTAACCCTCACATTACTAATCCTTTCAAAGCCCTGAAAGCCATGCTTCGCCTCAAGAGCAATGGTTTTTCATACAACCCCTGTCCCATGCATAAGCCTTCCGACGCTATAATTTTACAGTCAAATTTCCATGCCGTCACGACCGGCTCTGGCCAGGTACTGAACCTGGAAAGGGCTGTTTTCGCATTTTTACAGATGGCTCCAAGTCTGGGCGGGGGTACGGCGCTGAGGTTTTCTTTGAATACGAAAACGTCCGACTTTAGTTTTCGTTCGGAAACGTTTTTCAATCGGATATATACTTACTCCTAATGGTCACGCACTATGTTGCAAAGAACAAGTGAAAGGGAAAAAGCGTATGCGTCTGCAGTGACAGCCAAACTGCACTCAAAGCTGTGTCTCCAAATTAGTGCATGAACTCAAGCCCTTTTTAAACAAAGGTCGAGGACTTAATTCACAAAGACTTGTTTTGGCGCGTACGCCCTGATGTCTGCGAGAAATCCGCAATATTCTTCTTATCCTTAAGGAGAATTGATTGCAGAAGACTTGTAGCCGTCTTTACGGGCATTTGCACTTTAGCTAAACATCTCTGCGTGCTTGGCATCAGTGAGACGCCTATCTGTGCTGCATGTTGCGAGGAGGGTGGCAGTTTGGGACTGTCCCGCCTTCGCTCGCGCACGGTGGCGCACCCTTGGGGCCGACGTGGTATGTGGCGAATCTCTTAGGTCTATATCCTTAAAGCTCCACCTCATTTTTCTCCCGAGAACAGGGAAATACAATAACAATAAAGTAGAGTGTCTGCCTGGTAGTACAATCGATCAGTAATGGTATCGGAGTGTTCCAACAAATAGCAGAAGCCTCCAACAAAAAAAAAACAGATCTGTCCAAGGCGTTTGATGATGACCAAAGTTGGTAGAAGATTTCCGCGATATGTTGATCGTTTTGTAGTAATTTTTTATGGTTTCAAAATCTCTGCCAATACATATCGATCCATAATTAATAATCTCATATTTTTTTACTTATCGAAAGTCATCGTATTAACAGCTGAATGGGGACAGTTCAACAATGGCGCGAAATTTCAAATGACAGCTTTTGCTGGATAACCATTTAGTGATTTTCGTGATTTTCCGCTCATTGGTTCAGAGATTGTTATTAACATCTTTGTAAAATGATATTCGGTATCACGGTTTTAAGGTAAGAAATTAGCAAAAAAAAACAAGATTTTTTTTTTTTTTTAATTAAACAAAAAAAGTGCTGCCAACTCAACATTATTCTTTTGCTCTACTTGAATAAATTCAAGTTTTCGTGCCCAATTCAGTATCAGATGAAAAGCAAGTACATAATGTCACAACAGTTAGTCTCAACAGCAAGAACAAAAATAAAACGAGTGCTGCCAAATACACTGTTTGCACCACTGTACTCTGTAACATATGCTCAGGCGGCGACCCTAACTATTTAATCGCTGCATCACTTCGCCCATTCCGAGGATTTTAGAAACAATGACTCAACTTGAGCATGCCGTACCGCACAACCTTGATCGTCCGTCCGCCCACACCGCACGTCTTGAGTTCCGGTCAGCTTCGCATCAATTGTTTTTTTTTTTTACTCTTTTTTCTTCTATTTTTGTTACCATCATCGTTACCCTTTTAATGCCCGCTACTCTTGATGATGCAGCAGCAGAAACACACTAAAACCATCCGTACAAGGACCTTCTCCCATACATACTATGGCGCTCTGCATGTGTTCCCCGTACACATAGAGGGATGCCATGTCAGGCATACAGCCGACCATCCAGAACAATGACAATATTGATTGGCCAATTACGTTTTAGTGATTACGCTTATTGGGTATGCATGAGTGCACAGCATCCTTTCAGCTCAATATTTTCTTTTTTTTTTTGTTGTTCATTTGCTTCTTTGTTCATTTGCAGCAACGGTCGATGGTGGCGCGCGTGAAATTTATTTTTATAACCAGACCGGATCCTCACCAGCAGTACCACACCTTCTTTTCGGTCTGACCAGCCTCCGTTTGGGGTGGAAAATTATTAAATAAATTCTTGTTTTTACAGTTAAGTGAATTTCAATTGTTAATTGCTGGCCACGATGGAACGAGCATCATGCAAGCATATACTGCGATTCGGAGTCGAGGCGAAACACAATTGCGGACTTGAAATTACCGCTGACCCTTTGTCGGTGATCAATGTGCTGGAAGACCAAGTTTTTCGCCATCAACTCGGTCGTGCAGTGGTAGTGATAAATCAAAAGAGCAGCGCAGCACTAGTAACGACGCGCGCGTTATGGCCATCGCGAACTCACCTGTCACAATTAAGCGGAAACCGACGCGTGCTCGATAAGATCTCTGCGAGCAATTAGCAATGCGAAAGGAAATGGAAATAGAGAGACAGGACAATAATAACTTTTCCTTTCCCCTTGTCCCAATTGCGGGGGATAAAAATGGAACAAGAAGAAAAAAAATATGTCACTCTAAGCGAGCGGAAGTTGCGGAGGAAGGCATCCAAAGTAGCTGCTACTGCTGCTCGTCGTGCTCGATGATGGTGCCACTGCAAATGTGACAGCCTGCGGGCGCGTGAAGAAATTTGCCTTTTTTTTTTTCTTCCGCGCTTTTTTTCGGATTTTTTCCCTCGCCAAGTTCTGCTTTATAATTTACAGTTGCAACTCTCATTTGCTAGTACAGATCCGCCGTTCGGTGTTTTTGTTTCACCGGCACACTACCGCCATCATGGCCATGCAGCCACTGCTGCCATCCATGCGGCTTAGCCGCTGCCGCCGTCACCGAAGGATGGTTTAAGATTTATAATTAAGATACCCAAGTTGAACGTTCATCCAAACCCTCAACCTCACGTTCCACCTCTGGTATTTCTCCTGGCTTCGTCGGAACTGAGAACAGAGATGAGGCGGCAAAAAAATGCGGAGAGCCTGCTCCGTTTTCACATGAATCCTTCTATTCATTTATCATTTTCATTTCATTTTTTCTTTTTCGCCTTTCCTTTTTTTGCCGCGGCACGTTGTCCTTTTTTCTAGGAATAAAGTTTTTTCTCCATCTCGTGATTTTCCAGTGACTGAGCCCGGCCAAGCAGAGCCCTTTCCACCACTTCATCGCACCACCGTCCCACATAGCCCATAGCCGCTATGTTCGTTAATCTCATTAGGATAAATATTACTAAGCAGGGATTTCAATTGTTTAAGTTTTCCATTGATAACTCGAAGGCGAGATTATACGGCAGGGATGGATGGCATAGGTTCAGTCTTGGTCTCGAGCTTCGTCGCGGGCACGGCTCTTCAAATCCTAATGAGAATTATATAGAGTTTTGTATGTGGAGGCAGCTTTAATTGAAGGAATGCAAAAATGTAAAATCGGGGTAGAAGGGCGGAAAGTGTCAGTGGGTTTCATCTTCCTTTTATGGGATTTTTGATTTCATTCACGCAGATCCTGTTTTAAGCTCGGCAGTGGACTGAAGAAATCTGGAGAGAAAAGAAAGATGTTTGTGCTCGAGGGAGTCTTTTGGGGTGAGACGCGATGCTTGTAATGAGGGACGGAATATTAATTACAGCAACAAATTATAAATTAGAAAAATAGAAAACGTGTTGAGGATATTAATTTTGTGTTTTTTCGCTGATTTTTTTTTCTTTTATTCGTTTCCGACTTTGACTTGGTGGGTAGAGATGGCCGGTAATTAAATCGTTACGGGCTGTTGAGTACCTGAATGAAGGCGGTTAACTTAATTTATGGCTGGGAAGTTAATCGAGCCTAAGGGTCGGTAATAAAAACGCACCTTGAATAGATAATCTGCTATTAATGGATTTGGAATCAGTCAGTGTAGTGCTCCGGTGAGGTGATGAGTAGATTACGTTAAGGGATCAGTACATTGATACTAGCTCTCGCTATTACCATGCTAGGGTTTGCTTCCGTCTACTAAGTCTGGCGGAGGTGTCTAAAACTTTGAGAAGATATTCACTAATTGACAGCGTGCTTGTAATATAATATTGAAAACAGAAGAAAAATTATTTTCATTTCATTCTCTTCGTAAAGTCTTTATCAAATTTCGACAGATTTTTCTTTTGCCATCCAAATTCACAGCCGAGGAGCAGCTACTTACAATTTGTGTTCGGAAAGTTGCAGAATTCCCTTATTTCAGGGATTGTATTGGTCTGATTTACATATGTGACTATTGAAACCTATTGCGAAAAAAAATAATTCCACTTCATAGCTAAAACCAAATACTAAAAACACTAAAGCTCTAGTCTCCATATTCATTCATTCGACATGGAACGTAAACTTTTTTTTATTTCCGACAATTTACAAAATCTCAGAAAACGTCGTAACGCAGCAATAAATAATATTAATTATGCATCGTTGAGAGGGCTATACAGAGGTTTCCAATAAGAATACAACACCTTAATACAAAATCGCTCTTGAAAATTGTTCCTAATTCATCAATATAAGAACTATAACCAACGCGTCGAATTCAGTCGAATATCTCGAATTCTATCTAGGATAACTACCCCCGAACCCGAAGTGAACCAACATCTTCGACACAAACCACCTGCATCCCGTCCAGGTTGTGGACAAACTCTTGAACTTGTGCGAACACTATGAAAAAAAAAAATTAACTCAAGAAGTGAAGTTCCTTGATCAGTTTAAGCGCCAAACATCTTCGATTGTACTCTGCAAAAATTTGAAGAAAATCGTCTATATCATTTAGAAATCACTTACAGCGAAGAAGCTCATTTTTAGCCTAATAGCTTTGTCAATAAATAAAATGTGTGCTATTTTAGGGCAGGTAATGTGTAATAGATTTTATGCAGGAGGCATGCTTGGACCGTATTTTTGTCGATAAAAATGATTGCCACGCTACGGTCAGCGGTATCTTTCCTTGTTGAAAGACTCTTTTTTGCCAGAATTGATTCGACCTGACGTCAGTTAAATGTCAAGATCGTGCCACATGCCACGCAGCTACTATAAAGTAAAAAGGCTTGTTTTATTTTTCTTAAGAGAACGCGCATACTGAAACTGAAATTACGATCACCGGCCATTTGGAGCTCGGAAATTCAGAGCCTCAGTGACAACACTTCGTCAAGCATGAGCGTGTACCATCCATCTACGACGTGGCGTCCCTTACAGTCTTTTGACTACGGATTTTCAACTCATTAATCGTTTATCTGTTCTTCCACTGTCCATTTCTTCTACGTGTCTTGCCCAACTTAGTCTTCGCGATTTTATTACTAGAACAATGCTACGGGATGAATAGAGTTCCTCGAGTTCTGAATTGTGTAGTTGTCTGCTCTCGCCTGTTTCTTCGTCCTGTTTTCACAATCGATTCTCCTTAAGATCTTGTTTTCATAGACCCGAACTTCATTTTCCGTTTTTTTGTCGAAGACTAAATTTCACATCCGCAAGGTGTCAAGTTTCACATCCCTAAGGTGTCACAAGCGATTATTGAGTACAGTCAGGAGCAAGGTTAAGATCGATGCAACACGGTCAGTGATCAAATATTTGGTTTACCTTCATTTACTTCTAAATCTACTTCCTTTTCTGTCATTATTATACTTTTTGCGGTTCTCTTGATTGTTTCCTCGCTACCTTCCAGAATGTCCAGATCTTCAGCCTAAGCTAAAACGGGTATGATTCCACTAAGTGTTATTCCCGTCGCATTTTCTTAAAGGTATCTTATTCCGAATCCCTTCACGATTGTCAAGTGTTGTAAGTAGTACCACTTTCTACTGGTTTCATTGCTCCGTATAAATGTGATGAGCCCATGCAACTTCTCTGTTATTTTTTTTCTTAAATATTTTATTAATTCCGATGGTATGAGGTCAGTTTCTGAGTCCTTGTTATTCTTAAGCCACAGTCCAGTTCAACCAGAACCTCTGGCGTGTGGATTGCACCGTTTTCCATTGCTGCTTGCTCTCCATGTACATTAAGCAGTTGCTCGAAATATTTCCTCCATTGGGCTGCAACTCTTTTTCCTTTACCTTTGACGTTTTTTATTCCGAAGGAGATGATTGACTTCTTCTCATAGGGTCTACTGTCTTGGACGCTTGATCTCTTCAATATTTTTCGGGGCTTGAAATCTAAGGGCATTAAGGGCTTTTAATTTTTCCTCACATTCTACGTTGAACCAAGGCTTTCGGTCGTGTGCCATTCAATAGCTTAGTTTATTCTCAACTGCTTCCTTTACAAACACTTTCTATTGTTGTCCATACTGCTTCTACCTGTCTTGGTTCATCGTTAGTTCATCTTCTTCTTTTCCTTTTTATCCCGGCGTCGTTATGGTCAGAAGTGTAGGACCATAACCTTCCCACTTAACTGCATTCCTACTGGTCCGCTTGTGGGGTCCGCCGGTTTGACCTCAGAAAGTAGCGGCAGGCTTCCCGGTTTTGGATTACTTCATCGCTGAGGCCAATCAAATGTTGGTGTTTTTGCATTTGTTTGCACCAATTGTTTTTCGGCCTGTCTTTTTTGCGTGTTGAAATTGGAATGTTGATTGATAACGCCTTTTGGACGGGGTTCAAAGGATCTCTCCTTTGAACATGGCAATACCAACTGAGTCGGTCGCGCTCTATATTTCTTGTGATGGTTTCTTTTACGTGGAGGCTTCCTCGGATCTTTGAACTTCTAATTCTGTCACGCTTTGTTACTCCCGCTGTCATGCGAAGCATCTTCATCTCAGTTGCCGTTAATTTCCTCTCATACTTTTTGTGCATTGTCCAGCATTGTGAACCGTATGTGAGCGCCGGACGTACAACTGAAGTGTAGAGCCTTCCTTTCAGCTTAGGGGGCATTTTTCGATCACAGAAGATGGCGGAGTTTTCCCGCCACTTCATCCACGTTTGATGTCGTCATCACAAGTTGCTTCTCTATTAATCATAGATCCCAGATATTTAAACTTTTCACACTTGGGAAGTACTCTTCCATTCAAGTAAATGTCTGGAATAGGCTGATGAGGGTCAGAGAACGGGCAGCACAGATACTCTGTCTTCTTTGAACTAATACGATACCCGTGTCCCTCAAAAATGTCCACCCACACATCAAGTGCTCGTTGTAGGGACGCCTGATCATCACTTATAATGGCCCCATCGTCAGCAAAGAATAGCTGGTGCACATTGGGGTCCGTCACTTTTCCTTCAAGCAAGCAATCAAGGACTGCTATAAAAAGCAGTGGGCTGAGGACGCTCCCTTGGTGTACACCGACTTTGATTGCGAACTCTTCGGTGACTCCTGCGGTGCATCTTACTCTTGTCGTTGCTCTCTCGTACATGTCCATAATCACTCGCACGTAGCTTTCTGGAACTCCTTTTTGTCTTAGCGCTACCCATAAAAGATCTCTTGGTTGCCGGTCAAAGGCCTTCTCGAAATCAACCAACACCATATGCAAGTCCTTTGAAGAATCACGATGCTTTTCCATCATAATCCTTATACTTTGGATTGCATCTGTTGTTGATTTACCCGAGACAAACCCGCACTGGTCATCAGATAGTCGTATTATTTTCCGCAGTCGGCTATCTAATACCCGTTCAACGATCTTCATGGTGTGCGACATCAGCTTGACAGAACGGTAGTTATCACAATTTCGCGTATCACCCTTTCCTTTGTGCAATGGAAGAAGATAGCTTTCCCTCCATTGATTAGGCATAGTGTCGCCTCTCATAAGTTTGGAGATAAGAACCATGAGCCATCTAGACCCGATGTCTCCCATCTTTTTCCAGAACTCAGAGGGTATCCCGTCCGGCCCAACAGCTTTTCTTTTCTTGGAGTTTTTAACCGCGTACCGAACTTCTTCGACTGTGATGTCGGATATTTCGGCATGATTCGGGGCGGCTCTTGGAAAGTACACTCGGGGAAACTGTTCGTTCAGAAGTTCCTCGCAATACTGTCGCCATCTGTGGAGAATTTTTTCGTCTTCCACAAGGAGTTGGCCTTCAGCATTGTTAATAAACTTTGGGAAACGAATCTCCTGAGCATTTTTTCTTCTCTAGGCGGCTATCTTAAAGATATTTGCTCCTTTGTTCAAATTGTTTTGTCGAAGCTCCTGGGTAGCCTGGTTCCTGTCAGACGCGGAAGACGATATTTCTTCCAACTCCTGATAGAGGCCTTCCATGCTTTTCGCTTTGAATTCGGCGCATTTTTTCTTCGCGATACCTTTGCAACATCTATATACCTTTTCACGGCGAGCTTTTTCCTCTCTATTAGTAGAAGAGCACTTTGACCAAGCTTGGAAAGCCATTTTCTTTTCGTGTATCACTGCTTTGGCTTCGTCTGTCCACCACCAGGTTTCTTTTGCGTGTTGACAGGGGCCTTTAGATGTTCCGAGCAGTGATTTGGCTTTCTCCAGGCCAGATTGTTGTAGGGAATCCCACATGTCTTGTGCTCTGCACTCCTCATTACCGACCTCATCGATAATGGAAAAGAGGTAGTTTTCCATGTTGGCGATAAAAGCTTCGCCTTTTCCTTTATCCAGCTTATACCACTTGATTCTCTCAGACACCTTCGTTTGCTGCTTTGACTGCTTTCTCGCATCCATAAAAAATTCAGTCAGGAGGAGACGGTGTTGAGGGGCGATCGCGTCTCCCAGGATCGTGGCTTCATGGAACTGGATACCAAATGATAGTCTATTTGAGTTTCATTTCCGCCGCTGCTATAAGTGATCAGGTGCCGGCTTTGTTTGACGAACATGGTATTTAGCACTATAAGACCGTACGACTTGCACATGTTTAGGATATCTTCACCTGAAGAGTTCCTGGTGCCGTATCCCAGCCCTCCGTGGTAGCCTTCCTAGTCTTCGCTTGTCTTCCCGACATGTCCGTTTAAATCTCCCCCAACAAACAAAAGGTTCATCGTTAGTTCATATACCATCTATTTGGCAAACCGGTTATTAACTTTATCTGGTATGGACTACGTTCATTGCGTTCTACGCAATTTTGCTGCTGATGAAGAATTTTGTTCCAAGATTGTGGACATCCGTACCGCTACAAATAAGTACACTCGTCCTTAACTATTGCTCCGCATGAAATTCGAACTTCTATTTACGAATTTCTTAATCTGAAATCTCTAGCCGGTTTCAATATCCTTTTCCTTTTTGAGCAGTTCCAAGGGAAAGTCTTCCCCAGACAGTCAGGAAACAGTTCTGAATGTTAGTTCAACATTCTAAAGGTTGAAACTCGACTTTATTGACTGAAACAACTTTATTGGCCTTAGCTTGATTCATCTTGCATAAGACAGATAGGAAAATCAACTTCTTCTCGATCAATGATTTTCAATTCTCCATACATCCTTGCTGGCCACATTCCTTCAATTTTTCACGTTCAACTAATGATTCAAGAAACGATGATTCATTAAGAAACTTTGAAATCCTTGAAGAGAGTTTGCATACATTTTAGAATCCCACCGCCAGGACATTAGCAATGAAGAATGTATATCTACTCTCAGTCAAAGACCTTCGAATCATAAGTATTCAGAAAAAGCAATAAAAAAAAGGAACATCAATATTCTTTCCTTTTTTTGTACTCAATATTTCTCACAACTAAAAACTAATGACCGAAACTACGAGTACGAATAACGCCCGCAGGATAATATCATTACAGCAGTTTTCATGCGAATCGTAGAAAGTTTTCCCGAAAAACTTTTCGTACTCGTGCCTTTACCAAGTGCAAGAATGCCAGCCCTTTAGGGCTTAATTAAGTTGTATACACAGGACACCTAGTACGAGACGGTAGTGATAGATGCCTCGTTGTAAGAATCACGAATGGGCATCCGTCCAATGGAAGGTGTTCGTGCTCTTAAGGCTTTTATACGGATCGTCTGTGTATTCTCAAGTAATTGGTGGAGTTTTTAAACAAGCTTAATCGATATTTATTGCGAAATTTCTCGAATACTTGAATCCTTTTTAATCCTGATTTAGTCAATCACATTCGATTAGCGACGACGATGGATTTACAGGAAAATTGTACATGGGGAGCGAATTCAGGGTACTTGTAGTCATTCGTTGAGATAAGGATTAATGTTCATGTGTTGGAAAGTTTTTTTTGAGATTTTATTTTTTCATTCTTCTTCGAAGTCCATTAAAGCCCGCTGACCCGACTAATTTGTTAATTGTGTCTATTATATACATATATCCAGCTGTGGCGGTGGATACTTTGCAGCAAGGATTTCTAAGTGGGAGTCAGTCCGTTTTCAGGGGTTGATTAAGCTTAATAATATGAAGGAAAAAATCGAGCAAAGGGATCGTGAGGAACAACTAGGAAAAGTTTCGTAAAGAAAAAGAATTGTTGAGGCAGAATAAAACCAATTATATTGCTTTGTTGAATGATTTTTTTTTCATTCTTTCTTCGTACTTGCTTAGTGTAAAGCCTCTGCCCTTATTCTTTAATTTTTCTTAAATGCTCGAAGATGGCCGCTATTATTTATGCAGATTATGAGTATATAAAACAGTATATATTTTTTGCGAGGTGTAAATTATATTTACATTGCCTTAGATAAGAAATGCCTTTGTCAGGCTTAACTGCACAGTGTGCGTCATCTTTTCTGCCTCGCAAATGGATCTTAACCATTAAACATTCTGACTTGGCTAATATAGAAATATGGAAACTCGAATTGGATCGCCCCGTATATCAACTAATGAACCTCTGTTGAAATAATGGACGTTTCGTCGCGTTCTCGGCGACATCGAATATGTGGTCATTCCAACTAAGAGTTTTATAAATACAAATACCAAGGATGGAAAGTCTTCCGGTTTCATCGACACAAGCGGCTTTCAAAGATAATGACTGATAGTGTGACAGCAGACAGCATTGTGTTTTGGAAGCATTGAATTCCACTCTATTGTTTATACCCTATTTAATTATGCTATCGAAGTCTACGCTGCAGTTCTACGGCCGAAGAGCAGGGACGTGAGTCCTGGAACGAATTTGAAAAGCTTAGAGTACTGCCATCAGCGAAGGAGTATATCGGATTAGAAGTAGCAGTTAAGAGATTATTTATAAAAATGAGAAAGAATATCGGTGACAGAACAGAGCCCTGGGGAACACCAGCGTTTATTTGGTCAATATTTAGCCTGAAACCATCCAAAATAACTTGAATTGAATGGCCCGAAAGGTAATTTTTAATCCATAGAAGAAGAGACTCATCGATACCATAAGCATGACAAAAGAGCCTGATGCCAAACTCTGTCGAATACTTTTGAAAAAGGGACGTTATTTTCCTCCTTTTTAGGGCTGTTTTCCATCTACTCGGATAGAGACCAGAAGAGTAGGAAAGATGGAAAAGCTTACGCAGTGGTTTTGCCAGCGTGGAAGAACACTTTTTCACAAGTATTGGGGGATTTACGAGTATACACGTTGAGATCCTTAAGTACTCTCGCAACTGTACGAGTGCGAAAATGGATTTGTCCCATAGCCGATTCCACGCTCTCAAGTACAGGGGGAGACAAAGTGCAATCTGGGAACGTTGAGCTGGCTTCAAAATATACGGCTAGAAGGTTGGCTTTGACTGAAAAGCTGATAGCTGGGATGTCATTGCAAATGAGCGTAGTTTAGGCAGAATTCTTTATGTTTTTCATAAATGACCAAAAGTTTTTGCTACCATTGGGAAAATTTTTGCCTCAACTTATGGTTGCCATAATCGTATGTGTGAACATACTATTGACAACGCCATGAGGAAAGCTATTTAAATTCTTAATTACGCCATGCCACCATTTACAGATTCTACCATAAACGTGAAACATGTCCGCACACCAACCAAAAAAAATTTGCATACGAAATGGTCAGTGAAAGTTACTTAACTTAATTGTATGAGAATCGAAAAGAAGGAACATTAAGTAACGGGTAAGTAAGACAACTTCCTTATGAAAAAAGCGTTAGTTGGGACCCTTCAGATTTCTTCAAAATGGGAGATTTTTGGTAACAAATTGTATGGCGCCTGCGCAAAGATGATTCATCTGTTTAGGTCTAATGAAGTGTTCCACTTGGCCTCCAAAATGCGGAAGACATTTTTCTGGTAGTAAATATTGAACATGTGGTAATCACTATGGTTCCGTAGTAATTGTTCCGTAGCACAAGCTGAATTTGAAGATGCTGACGACGGTAGTCATAACCCATAGATAGTCCTGATTAATCCTGCCATTGGGCACTTCTTGAAAATTATTCACAATGCAATCAATCTTCTGTCAGTTTCGTATACTTGATCGCAAGCTGAATGTTTCTACTTTTGCCTCCGAGTTCTTTGGACTCTATTCTCCCTCCGAATCTTTATTGAATATAATTTAATCCTTCCTTTAATGGCTAACAAAGAAAGAAAATTCCGCAGCTCCTTGGAGACCAAAAATTATTTTAAAAAAAGTCGATTCCTTGTACCTTACCATTGCCTAGAGCCAACCCCAGCTTGAATTTATAATTCGCCTGACTGCGTTCAATTTAACATTAAATTACCAATTAACTGAATGGTTCCGTCCAATTACAACGTTCCGTATTACAATATTACCATCGCCCAGCCAACCACTAGAGAGACCTTTCGAGCAAGTCTCCCCGACAACCAGTCATTCCACAGGTGTTCGAGTGGTAAAAAACAACTCTAATAGTCATCTCCCGCCTAGACATCTGCTACCGACACATACTTCTGTAGTTGGTAATCCAAATCTATAAACCAAGATCCAAGACCAGCTACCCAGCAGTCACGGGTAGCGTCTTCGTCTTTCTGTTCATGTTCGTTTCGGCATTTGTGGTTCTCGTTTCCACTAAGGCCATTGAATATAGTCGTTGTTGAATGCACTCATGTACCATCATACACCGACGAAGCAGACCATCACCAGATAGCTGCTCTTCAAGTAGTTTTCAACCGGCTCAAGTGGTTTGATCCCTTTTTACCCCGACACACGATATAATAATATTATTAAATTAAATTTATCGCGAATCCGAAGGATGCCTCCAGCTTGAGATCTCATTTTCGCCATTTCTTCCCTTGTCTTTGTCATGTGACGACAGTTAAGCAGGGTGAAATCTTCCATGCGGAGGGTGAAGCCATCTAGTCTGTGTTTAATTTTCTCAGGTATTTCGCTATTTAATGGAAACTGGAGCATTGGGGGGTGCGCCCAGATAGGAATGTGTGCAATTTTAAGAATGAAAGTAATTTCAACCCCTCCTTTCAGCCTTGTTCCCATTCCCTGTCAGGAGTAGCTATAAAAACGAATATAGTATGGTTCCCAAAAATTTGATGTGAATAACGTATCAATTTATGTTTCATCCCCCACTGGAAAATGATTTATTTCCTTGCCGTTGTCTAAGGAATAGATGACGAAGAAAATTGTCTTAGGGGGCGGAAGACTAACCGCCGCCGAGCCGGTTTCACACGTGTCAGAACAATAGAAATGCAGTTACACTCTGAAAACTTTTGATCTTCTGTTGCTAGCAGATGAAAGAATTGTACGAAACAACAGCGAAGTCTGTTATAGAAAGGAAGAGGCAGATAAATCACCAAACATTCGATATGATCCTGGTGGATGTGCATTGTTTACAAAATAAGAAAATGGGTAAAAGAATTGGCCCTTAATGGTAGCACTGTGACACTCCACATAATTAAGGGAGTGTCACCGATAAGTCTCCAAATTTGATGGCAATCTTCAAAGAACTACATATACTCTAGCACACACACCAAACACTTTTGTAAACCATACAGCAATTTCTACAATGATTCGAAACAAAGGGTTACGGTGAACACAAGTGTCTCAAACATAAAGAGATTCTCTTCCTTTTACCTCGTTCGGCAGTCTACCCCGACGGACAATTGCCATATGTTTCGTTACATGTTAAACAAGCGCGAAATAATATGAAACGCCACAGTGTATCCAGGCGCTTCCTTTCATACAATTTCCCAGAACTCGTTCCGACTCCTACTCTCACATTGAAAATCGGAAAAAGCCCGAAACTAAACTTTTTCTTCCTCGCCGAATCAACAGAAGAAAGAAATAAACTTTTGTATCCTTAGCCGATTGTCGCGCATCCTTCGAGTAATCTTTAAAGAAATTGTCAAGAGCTTAACGGTCGATGGTGCATCCCTTACCAAAATACAAAATAAAAATAAAAAATAAAACAACCGACGAAGGATAAATAGAAACTGCAATGTGCTGGTTTCGGTTCTGTTTCGTTATCCTTGACAATACGAATAAGGATACACTTTCTTCTTCTGGTCTTTTAAAAGAGGAAGAATTTTGCTTTTTTTCCGAAAAGTTAAGACGAAAACAATTTTACAAATTCATTCTCGAAGAAAACCGAAAAAGTTTGGTTTGATTTTTCTTTTTCCAGTTTTTTTTTTTTTTGTTCTTGAGTTGTGCTATGCTGGCAAAAGGATGATGACATCGGGTAGAAAAGGGCTTTTGAAGAGTATTTACTGCATAACTGCTAAGATCCTCGACGAGAATGCAGTTCAGGATTTCGACATTTTTTCTTTTAACGGAAGCGAAAAGAAGGATTTTTCTTTTTTGCCTATTTGGTATGTGGTTTACAATGAGAGCCAATTACATTAAGTGAATTTGATACTTTTGTCCTTATTGAAGGATATCAATAGTTGAGTTTGCGAAATCGGGGATGGTGTGTGATTTTGGCAGAAATGGAGTGCCAACAGGATGTGGTAGCTTGAAAAAGGAGGACAACATAGTTAAGCTACAATAAGTTAGTCTTAGCTTAGGATTAGGTCAAGCCTTAAAAGCAGATGTACAAAGAGTTTTTAGTCTGTTAAGGGAGTTCATTTTTGAGTGTGAATTTTAGATATGGGTATTTCACACAAGCCATGATGCAAGGATTAACTTTAATGTTCTCCCTAAAAAGGCTGAAGAAGATCAAGATAACCGAAGAATAAATGACAAGAACTAGTTAACACCAACAGTCATTTTTTGGTTTTGTCACTTTTGAGAACGAGTGATGACAGAGAAATTATTAACGATGAACCAACCGATGGTGTGGCTGTTGGCTATCATTTGCTATTATTTGATGGATTCAATATGGTTGGTATTTTTAACAGGTGTCTAGTACAGTACCCAACAATTTTAATGATTATATTTTAAGCACGCAACAATGCATTTTCATATTTCGCCCAAGTGAGCCCGAAACTCGTACAGTGGTGAAGTGTTGTTTGTATGGGTTAGCGGCATCATTAGTCCGTGCTTTTTAGAAGACGGAGCTTAGGCGAGAGAGAAAGAGAGAGAGTGAATGTTTCAACAGGATGGTTCTACCGCTTCGATTAGAGGAGAAGCTAATTGGTCTCCATTGACACTTCTTCTTTCTGTAAAGTTATTTGAAGACAAGAGAGTATGCCAACAACCCAGCGACAGTTTAGGACCTCAAACGTAACACCCAAACTAAACTGCGGAGATTTACCTTCATATTCTTCAAAAAGTCTTTCAATATTTTGACCTCCAGATGATCGCCTGCAACAGAAGAAGTGGTGGTCATATGAAAGACGTTATACTCCATTCATAATCGCCATGGACTGAACAGCTTAGCGAAAAAAGCAAAAAAAAATTCTTTACAAATACTACAAGGTATTCACAGACCGGGAAGAGGTTAAAAGAGCAGTAAACAAAATAGTTATGGAAAATCGTCAAAACTCTTTTAGATAAGTTGCTGAAGTTGGCTCACGTCATGAATTTTTTTCAGATATGTGCGTCAGCAAGGTTTGTTCGGAAAATTTAATTTTGACCAAAAGAACCGTCTCCTGAATCGTCGGCTAAGAGATATTGAACAGATTTTCTGAAATGATAAGGACGTCAAAACCAAAGTCGTCATCCCAATGAAAGCAACTATAAAAGAGAAGTTTGTAGTTCAAATCTGTCCAACAATATCAGTTGCGAATGAGAAATGTTCAAAAAAAAAAAAAAACTAGCTGACGAAGGCATAACACTCGTAGTATAAGATCACTTCAAAATTCATACTCTGTGTGTGCATTTCCAATATAACACCTTACTGACATGGAAACAAAAAAAAAGTTACTATGAACTACAACCAACGCGACAAATTCGGTCGAATTTCTCGAATCCTATCTAGGACAACCACCCCCGGAGATTAATGAACAGACTGTCTGCACCCCGTCCAGTTTGTGTGACAAGCACCATAAGAGCGTAATTTTTGAACCTGCGCGAGCCCTATAAAAAAAACAAAAAAAGACCAAAAAAGGCACCCCAAGTTCGGCCAAATATAATTTTTTTCTCACAGATCTAGTCAGTTACAATGGCATGGTTCATTATGAGTTCTTGCCAAAAGGTAGTACGATCAGCAATACAAAGAAAATATAAATAAGATATTGAAGAATAAATAAATATTTTTCGAGGAAAATAAAAAGTCACCTTATTTTTTGAACAAACCCAGAATATTTTTTAAAAATTCGAATTTCTAAGAATTTCATTTAAAAACCCTTTCTTTTCTTATTCTCAGGCAGGCCGGCTAGCACTCGTGGGTTGTGTTCACCCCCCTGATTAGCTCTCTTAGCGACTTGACTTTGCCAGGCTTAGAGGTTTAGAGGCCTCAGTCATTTCTGAAGTTCATCTAAACACAATGACGCGTACAGTCTTCAAACGATAACTTAACTAACTTACATTTCCACCCGACAACCACAAAAATTTGGCCATTTAACAACACCGGTAAGAACCCAATCCGCCATTGCATTACTTCCCTTGTCCCTTTGTTTGTCCCTGGCGCCCGGGTGGAGGTCGTAAATTACTTGGATACCATCTCTATTGTATATTAACCGTTAGGAGTCAGTATGGATAAATGGCTCTACGATAATAAAGCTCGGTCGGAGTATGCTCCCATACTATCTATAATCGGGATGGTAAGCACCGAAAATAAGGTTATTTTCGTTAGTCATAGACCACGCAATGTGCTTTCGAGTCTTTTCAACGAAAAAATCGTCCGTTGAATGCTGCTTCGTCGTACAGGGCGGTTAAGTTAATACTTAATGAATTTGCGACTCTAGCGTTCTGTGTAGACCCTAAAGACTGTCTCCCGAACAAGAACCCTAGGGCCGTCTTATGGCCCTACATTAAGCCACATCCTACAACCTGGGACTCATTAGGACCACGTAGTATACGATTTTTACCCTGCGGTCAATTTTATTGCTGTGAAAATGGTTTCCGAAAAGCGTCTGTTTGTCTATTGAAATAAAGATATTGGTCCAGCCAGATTCCGAGATATCTAAGAGCATTTCCCTCCGCTAATGGTCGTTCATGCTACCCAATGATCCCGAATTTCCTCCCGTTCATTCGGGTACCCCTTAATATCATATACAACGAAGTTCTAAACAATATCGTTTCCGACTTAAGGAAACTATTCTTTAACTTTGGAACAGATCTGCTGTGGTGTCCAAGGCCTTGCCAAAGTCGGCGAGACAAGCACCCGTATCTTGATTTTTCGCCTTATTCTACTGAATATCGCACACCAGTTTTGACGCTCCATGGCTCTGAGCTCTGCTTCCTACTTTTCCAAAACCTTGCTCACATTCGGAAGGAAACTGATAAATCGGAGATAAGCTGAGTTTTTTTCTATCCAATGTTTTCCTCTGTCTTGGATAATGCAAATTATTAAAACCATTGCTGAACGGCGCTATAAGGATTCTTTATCTTTATCTTTACTTTAAAAGGGACAAATTTAAGCTAAAGAAGCCTCAAAACGAGAAGAATTTAAAAGTTTCTGATTAGGAAAATTGCCCCTAGATTGAACAACCATTTTGATTACATGTTTCATACATGTTTATCGGCTTCAAACATGTTCACGGGAATTTACAAACATGTTTACTATTAGATTACGATGAAAAAAATAAGTGAATCAGACAGTAATAATTCAACTCCTCCTACTTTTTAAACACAGAAAAATATATGCTTTTTATAGTATCAGTCCTAATATTGAACCCTGAGGCACTCCTCCCGTGACCCAGGTCATAGTGTTATTTGGGACGGCCTGCCTTGCTTCAGAGAATTGAACTCAAGTCGTTGACCCTCCTCAAGTAAAAATATGTACACCTCTGAACTAAATAAATTAAAAACGATCAGAAGGTACCTTTTCCTATTATAAAACATAGGCAAAAACTATTCATTACTCAAGATTCCAGTTTCTAAATCTCTACATTTGCCAAACATTCACTTTTCATGCTCATTACCGCTCGAATCCATCTCGAGCAGGATACTTTTCACTACGCATCTTCACAAAGTCATATCCCATTTAAACGAAATCAAATTCGTTTGATGACATCCTCTCGACCGCAAGTAATCATGAAAACCCACAGATACACCTAAACGCACACACACTTTCCCCTTCTCAGTAAAACAGACAACTAATGAGTATCAATTCCAGCCCAGCATCAACCACTCAATCACAGCTTACCTCAAAAGTATAACTTGACAGAAATTTCATGCCCTCTTGACTACACAACCGAATCGAATGCTGCGCGCCGCAGCATTTCCTTCACATAAAGCTCTTTTCACCAACACACAATACTTGTAGTATGCGGCAGGAGGGGGCGAAGGGGGAAAGAGGACGACGTCGACGACGTGGTGGACTATTTGAAGTGCTCGGTTGCTGTGTACTAGCTCGTTGCATGGTCCAGAGAACATGAAAGGTACAAAATGCCATCTTCCATCTTCTGGGCTTTCATTCACAATTTGATGGAAATGCGATTTTGCGCTAACCGTAAACTGCTGTGTGGCATGGTCTTCTTGAAGATGCACGATGTGGGACGTATGGTGCGAGAAGGAGCGGTAAATGGCGAAATGTCGCCTTTGGTCTTAATCTTGACATTTATTCCATGAATGAGTTTCCTTTCAATTCGACTGAATTCCTTTTGTGACGATTTTATTGTCATTATAAATCGGATCAAGCGGTTCGCTGTGTATTTTGTTTTTTTGGGGGTCCGGGTCTCAGGTGCGGAATTTTCCTTTGAGCTAGTAGGATTCACTCAAGAATGGATTGATGGAATTACTCTTCAATTGAGTATTGCTCATGCGGTATCTCTTTATAATTAAAGTAAAATGGAATATCGAATACTAATCCTATCTGCAGTAGTGTAGAAGGAACATGGTATGCCGCAGGGATGAACACTGCCCACTCAACTCTTAATTTCATGATTTCACTCGATTTACTAACCTTCTGGCCAAGTTTCTTGTTCGCATTCTCACCCAATCGTGCCAAATTGCTCTGCCGCATCATAATTTTCCTTCAATTAAACGAGGAATTCTGTAAACAGAATCCATCGTTTAAGCCCGGAGCACCAACCAAAGCGTTCATGTGTGTAACACTGAATCGGTGGTTGGTCGGAGTGCAAATAAAAAAATTCTGAGCTCAAAAATTGAATACTCTGACACTCCCGATGAGATTTGAAGGATGAGGACCTAGCATCATCGTCCTTCTATTTTTTATTTTCTCTGTACTATGTAGCCGCAATGAAATTCATTTTAACTGGCAGCAAAGAGAGATGGATATGAAATCCAGGATGCACTGACTGGAAAACACTTTGAACTGTTAAATTTTTAATGAATCGAAATGTTGTCGAGAATGAATGCCGGTGATACGAGCACGCCATTGCTTCTCGGGAATGCATGACGGAAAACATGAAAAAAGTGTACGTTAAGCTACGGGAGGGAAGGACGAATAGAACGGATGTGAAGGAGAAAAAAAATAAGTTTGGGAAAATGGCAAGAAATTTCTTCACCACCCAGCGGGGGTATGTTGTCACTTGTTGGTTGGTGGAGTATCAATTTTACCACTTTACTGATGAGGAGCAAAAAAAACGCAAGAATCCAGTCGTCCCTTCTCGGTAATCCTTTGAAAACGAGAAGAATCGAACAGAGCAAAAAAAAATGAAGGAGCAACGAATGAATGGGAATGGCAGCGAATGGATGACAGGCTCTTGGGAATAATTGAAGTGTTTAACACGTCGTCCGGACGAGAGAACGCCTTCAAATCGTAATCGAGTCGTAAGTAGAAACGAAGCACCCGGCATCATTACAAGGACTTACCGAGTCGCAATCGAAATCTAATGCATTCCTGCGAATTGTCGCACCTGTGGCGAGTGAACTGGAGACCAGAATAGAGCATGCGATAGTGGTGATGGGTAGAGACATGGAAGACACACCTATCCACATTTGTATAAGCGGAATATCTGCAGACATCTGCCGCAGTCGAAGATGTTTCACATACGCCTTCAGTGTCTGGTCTAATTTACATTCCGGTTACCGGAACTTTCTTCAAGGAATCCAAGTTATAGCTAGTACCAGAGTAGACAGGAGACTTGTTGTGGTTTCACCAATGAGAACATTAAATTCTGTTCTTCTGTGGTCGTGTCGCCCCCAAGTAACCAACCAACTCAAATTGCTGGGAAAAATGTATAATTTCGTACATTTTGTCATCGTCCGCCTCCATTTATCCGCTCGCCCGCAAATGCAAACCGGAAAAGGGAAAAGTGCGATCCTGTTGATGACGATGATGCTGATGCTCTTTCATATTTAATTAATTTTGGGGTCGAGAATGTGTGTTTTGTATTTGCTGGATGCGGTGCGGTTAACCGGGTGCTGGCGATGGTTAGGGCGTTCAGAGCTATTAAAAATTAATTTGCAGTCGGCACTTAGAGTCAACACCGAACAGCGTGAGAATTGTATTGGACGGTAGCTCCTGGAAACCTCATAGGGTTTAAGAAAGTTTAAAAGCATCTCCTAAATGACACCCATAACGATGAGAAGACATTCAATTACAGTGAGTTAAAGTCGTTTAGTAGCAACATCACCAGGATTTACGAGTCAACGATTTACACCAACCCACGGAGCCTTGTGCAAAGTAGCCTGATTAATAAACAGATATTTACGGCTTCACCCTTCTGAATGTAAATATTTATAACTCACTGATACTCAGGCCTCATCATCATTACCTACCCAATGCAGCTCGTGGTCGAGCGAATAAATCCATCGCAATCTGGCATATCATTGTCCACTTGCAATACGTTCAGCAAATCCATTGACTCACTTCTCGGTTGTTAATTATTATCTCTTCAGAAATCCCCAACAATCGCATCCTTTTCGCCTTTCAGAATTGAATGACTTCCATGCAGTAGCATCACCATCACCACATCTACCGCAGCCACGCCTTGCATTTTAATGAACATCCTTTCATCCCTTCATCAAGCACAATCGATGAGCACAGACGGCAGGCGAATGCGACCGATTTCCAATCAAGCAATTTTGGTTTTAATCGAGGAGACGAGTTCCAAATTAAAAACCCACGACATTCAAAGCGTGTCCTTCAATAAAACACAAAAGGAAAGGACAGCGAATCGAAGGGAAAAAAATCGCAATCCTTTCGACATCATCATGGGCATGAATGTCGCCATTAGGATTAGATCACCCAGAAGAGATGTTCTTGTGTCCCTTTTTTTTTGTTTTTTTGGTTTGTGTTCATTTCTAAAACCAATTTCCATTTTGTGCGTGGTTTTCAAAAAAAGTTTCAATTTCCAGGAACCGCGCTACACCACATCACATCACGGCGCGCGTTGCCTCGTGCGCGACGTGAAATACGAGTACTCACCCGCAAAATCTGACAGCTGCGGAATTAATTTTCGGTCAAAAAGTTCTATGCAGCATTATTCTCTTGCACACGTGCATACAAGCGCACAAATACATGTTGTATCTATTCGTCTATCTATCGTACTGCAGGTTGCACAAACCGAAAGTGGATGGAGGCCGTACGATTTATGGCGCACGAATACTGTGCGACACTTTGCTGACCTCGCCTCAAATTCATTATCGAATTAAATTGTCAAATTTTGCAACGATCGTAATTAATTAATGATTATGGCTACAGCTACTGCCACTGCTTCTCATGTCTGTGTGGTAGTGGCAGTACCCTTAGCCGGCAGTTGTCGTCTGTATCCAAGGTGATTGCATTAATGCCATCGCTGCATACGAATGACTACTGTACTCTCGTTCAGACAGCACATGCACTTGTAATCGAGTGCAACGAAAGGACCATCTATAAGGATTTTATATATACTCGTATTTGTTTTCTTTTTTTTTTCTCACAAGGACGAACGCCCGTACATATATCCTGGTAGGCTAACATGCATCGATTGACCGCCCACCTCCAAGTGGCTATTGAGAAAACTTTTCTTGCTTTTACACTCGTCCAATTCGTATCACCATGTGTGCGTATGTGTGTTCCATGGTGTCAGTTGCTTTTAGCATCAGAACCAAAAATTATTTCAGGAGACGTTATAGTTCAATAGTTGCTGGAATGTACGAAAGCGATACTTGAGGTTGGTGAGTGAGTTGAGAGGATGAATTGGAATGCGCCTTGTGGCAGAAGTATGCGGTGATCCAAAGTCTGTGGTCATTTACGGTATTCGAAGCGTGCTGATACTAGAATCCATTCGAAAAATTCAATCGACAACAGTAGTGGAAAATGGTTTTCGAACCGAAATTTTACTGGAAATGGTGTTATAAGAAGCAAAATCTGAATGAGGACCAACAATTGTCAGCAACTAATCAGCTCACGGTGGGAGATTAAGTGATTCTGCCCTGAGTTGAGCATCCGGTACATGGAATTGTGGGTTTTGTGTTTTCTATTGAAATATGATTCAAAGTACAGGGTGTTGCAAAGGTAGATGTTTTTTTTTTTTAATAAAATTTGTAAATTTCTAGTTTTGGCTGTTATCAAAATTTTTTTTATGTCCCTCAAAATAGGCTCCATTCAAAACAGTTCATTTTGCCTAACGAAGAACCCAGTTATCCATACATTTTTATATAATAGGGATCGCTGAGGTGCCAGACGGACGAGGGTTTTAAATACTACAATATTTCCACGGGAGTCCCCCAGGGATCTGTCCTTGGACATCTTCTGTGGAACATAATGTTTGATAGAATTTTGCGATTAAAGCAATGAGTCAATATTATCGGTTTTGGTGATGACATCACCGTAGTTGCTATAGCGAAACACATTCACGGATGAAGCGATCGCCAGGATTAAACATTGACTAGAGTCTGCCGGACTTGAACTAGCTGAGTACAAGGCAGAGGCTGTCTTAATAACCATCCTAAAGTCTTTGGAATACGCAAATTTGGATTGGGAGCCAATTTATGAAGTCTAAAGGAACACTAAAATGTCGACTTAACTTTAAGACTCATATCGAATATTGCAATAAAAAGGCGTCACAAAGGTAGGGAACTTTTTCCAGAATATTGCCAATCATCTGTGGACCGGGATACGCGAGAAGGATTCTGCTTTCTAGAGTGGTGAGCTCAATACTTCCAGAGGAAGAGGAAGACGCAGAGCAAGAATGGACCTGCCGATCCCGGAGCTTCTGGTGAGCCACATAATAAAGGGACTACTCAGAGGACTACTGGCTGGAGATTTGCTCCATCATAATGAGCGTGCAGAATGAGCTAAGAAGACTTGAGAGTTTATGAAGAGCCGGAACGGCAGATACAGAGCACAGAGCATAAGTTGCTAACTAGCCCCCGGCAGTCATACGGCGAGAGTGGTTGAACTGCGCAGAGTGGGGTACGCAGGCTTATTCGTAGCATCGAGTATTCGGGTTTTACACATCCTTTGACGCTGCCATAAAAAAACGGAAAGGCGACCCCGCTCAGTTCTCTCAGCGAATTTTTTTAATTCCTTGATTCGAAAGTGGCCCGGCGAAGTTACTTTTGGAAATAGAAAAAGTGACAGGATGCCCTATCTGGTAAATACTCGATCATAAGTCACTCATAAGTATGGGTTTATAAAATGCTTCATTATCATGGTGTAAAATCCAAGAATTGTTTCGTCTAATTCTTGTCTTTTTCAATGGACATTCTCTGCTTGATCCACTAAAAGAAGATCACCAAGAACAAGAATATCGAAAAAAAAAATTGTGAGCAGAACATTGACTTTTTGACACCACATACTCATATTTTAGACTCGTCATATAAAATGGTAGGTTCCATTAGTGTCAGGTCCATTTTAGCTCATTCTTAAATGCCTTCAGTAATTCTTTTGCGATATCTATTAAAAAAAAAAATTAGCTCTTCTCGAACAAGCGATACTGCTACACGTCTCTTGTATAAAACATCAACTAAAATATAGCGAACGGACTCGTGGGCGTTGATGAATTTTAGTGATGAATTTCGGATACCCACTTTCTCACTAACTCGCTATTTTCTGCAGTAACTGTCATTTTGCGCCGTCTCAGATGAGGCAAGATTCCGAAAACTTCACTCGCTCAGATGCGGGTTGATATGATAGAGCCTCGTAGGCTTTTCCAAAAATAATAATAGTCGATAGCACTTAAGATTTGCTGCTGACTACAACCAAGTTGTCAAATAGTGTTCAAACTCAAAGTTAAACTGAAAAAAAATAGTCAAAAAACCTTAAACGCGGACCGTTTGGTGCTGAGGTTGAAATCGAAGTAAGGATTCGAATTAATAATTCCCAGCATACGAGAAATAGGTTCATTGGAGCCATAGGCAGTACGGGGGGTGGGTAGATAGAAGAGACGGGGATTTCGTACGTTGCGGGGGTTAGTGTTGATAGAGACAGAGTTATAGAGAGTCGCGCAGTCAATGGTACCTGAAAGGAGACGATGGATAAAAAGAATGTCAGATACAACTCTTCTTTCTTCCAACGTGTTCATGTTGATTAGTTTAAGGCGGTCTTGGTAGGGTGGTAAAATCAAAGGATTGCACCAGGGGAGACCTCGAAGAGCAAAACGTAGGAATCGGCGTTGGATGCTCTCGATTCTAGAAATGTGGGTTTGTTGGTAGGGAGACCACACCTGGGAGGCGTATGTATTCAAGAAGGGGCCGGACAAAGGTTATGTAAAGAGATCGGGTCACGTAAGGGTCCGAGAATTCTTTAGACCATCGCTTCACGAAACCGAGTGCAGAATTAGCTTTAAGGATTATTTCATCGATGTGTGCCCGAAAATTAAGTTCTTGGTCACATAATATGCCAAGATCGCGAATGACTTGAACCGTGGAGATGGGTTGATTATTGAGGAAGTAGAGACGAGGAGGAGGTTTGATTCGTTTACGTGAAAAGGTAATTGATTGGCATTTGGAAATATTAAGCTCTAAGCAATTTTTGGAGCACCAGATGGAAAAGCTATTGAGATCAGATTGAATAAGGGAAGAGTCATGACTGGAGGAAATGGTCTTGAAGAACTTGGTGTCGACGGCGTATAATGAGATGTGGGAGTGTTTGATCACCAATTCAAGATCGTTTATGGAAAGAACGAAAAGAAGTGGACCTAAGTGGCTGCCTCCAGTAAATGGACGACAACCAAAATTTGTGCAAAATTTGAGAGATAGACTTGTCCCAATCCACAGCCTATGTCTACTATTTCCTATAACAATGTTCGATGATAATTCCCAGGAGAAGTAAACAAAAGAGCAAAGAAACGAGTTGTCATAAAAAGGAGTTCACAGATTAAATAATGTATCCCACCAGATGACATTACCAGACGCTAGCTGAACTTTCAGAAGCATTACTTGAATATGACTGAACTCTCTCGAAACCATCGACAGCGTTCTTTGACATATGAATTACTGCATCAATAAAAGAAATGTTTTTTTACACCGTAACGTGACTGGTGATGAAAAGCGGCTACTGTATGGTAAGCCTTCGCGTAAAAGATCATAGGTTAGGCCCGAGCATGCATAGTCAGCGTCAGTATTCTGCACTGAGTTTGGCGGGAAGTGCAGTAGTTCTTTATGAGCTGCTCAAACCGAAGGAAGCTATGCTGGGAGACTGTCAACTGCTTCAGTTGATATATTTAAACATTGAAAGAACAGACAAGGTGATTTTGCTACATGGCATTGCTCGACCTTATATTGCAAGATTGATAAAAACCTACTTCAATGAATATTCCTACCCAAATTTTTTCTACACACCGTTTGTTTGGAGCGCTATTTTATATATAGAGTGTGTGCGGCTCCCCACAAACTTTCCTGCTTAAGTACGATATTTCATTTGAATAATTTTAATCACTTTTTATAATTTTAAAAATTTAATTTTAGAATGATCCATTTACCAATTCGATCACGAAAGTGAGATATGAGTGAGGTAAAGGCTATGCAACTAAATGACGTGAGAATCAAAGAAAGAAAGAAGATTCCATGTATACCCTGGCCATTTACAAATATAGGATCTAAAAACTACTAATTTTTTTTCATTTTTTTGTTTAATAATCTTATATTTTATAATAATATATGGAAAATAACATCACTGAATTGTCTACGACGAGCCCGTCTACAAGCTGCTATACGAACATCGGAATTTCCAAAAAATTGGTCAAATATTGCCACATTCGGTCATTAAATTCAGTCCTAATATTGTTTTTGACTCATTTTTCAAAAAAAAAACTATAAGGAAAGTAGGCTAGTGGTGCTACATGGCATAATCTAGTTAGGCAATTTATACCACCATTACACGAAATTAAGCGACGTTAGAGACAGACCCCAATAGCTCGAAGTTTCAATGTGTCGTTTGTCTTGTAGCTCCAACCTCCAAAAAAGCAATCACCTCCTTCTCGTTCTCCAAGTTGAAGCCACAGAGAATCCTCAATCATTTGCTTATAGCATTCTCCCTTGATAGTAGCAGAAGTCATTGGACGAATAATTCCTCCGGCCCTAAAGCCAAATCAAAAGTACATTTTTCTATATGAAGTTTTTCTATATGAGTTTCTTATCTGTAAGCAGCTGCTTGTTGACGAACCCAACCACTTGAGGAAAGTTCTGTGTTGATTATTACCTGATCTGTTGGCTTCAGTTTCTGAACTTTGTAATGTTTTATTTCTGAAAAAGTCGGTATATCGGTGTTAGTGGTTCTTCTGCGACACTTTTTGCTACAGCAGCAATGTTTTCCGCAGATCGTACATTTTTTGATCTGCCAAATTTGTGTTGATCCTCGACAAAATCCGTTTCTTTAATTTTTTTTCACTAACTTTTGAATTGTTTGCATTTTTTAATAAAATATTTCGAACAATTTCATAGCAAGTTTGAAAAACTTAAATGCGTTTGTCCATTCAATTTGTACCTGTCCTTTCTACAGAAGTGTCAAAGAAGACCTAAGAAAGGTAGCTTTCAGAAATTATCCACTACTGACACCGACTCTTTGAAGACCCTATATTGTGGTATGCCTAGGTTAAAAAGTTCGTTCGCTGTTGCCCAGTTGTACCTTTAGACGTCTAAAATATGCATACGTCTTGTCACCGGATGGGTAAGATGTTTAATGGGGGATGATTAGCTAAACATTGAATTAAAATTGTAAAAAAACACCCAGGAATCTCAGGATCTGTTTATTTTTGTATTTTGAAACCTAACATAATATGAAGCCATGTCCAGAGCATAGTAGGCCGGAAGAAGTTGTGTCATACAGCAAGTAATCAACATGTCATATGGGAAAACTTTTTTTAAGGACACCCCATCATCAAAGGTCGTCGACTCAATGAGCATGCAGGACGGCCCTTGGATCACACAATGAGCTTTCGAGTCTATGACTTTGATGTCTGCAAGATGGAGGCGAAAATAAATGCTCACAAATTTCTGGTCATCGAACAAAATAATAGAGTGGAAGCCTAAAGGTCAAAGTTGCAGTTTTCCAGTACTGCTCGAAATACATATGTGCCGCTGTAGTAAGGCAGATAAAGTTACGTGACCACAATTCAGTTTCGGTGCAACCAAGGCTGAAGCGCCTCTTTTATGTCATCTCGTTTAGCCAAACCTTCACTTTGTAAGCACCTTACATTTATAGAAGAAGTGGTGCGGACTTTTCTTTAATAAGATGTATGCCAAATTTGGCAACGTTAAAATTTATAGCCCAGAGGGCATGCAGTGACTGTTACGATAATAGCCATTTCGAAAGGACGCCTGGTTACACGTTCGTGCGATCTAGTTCTAAAACGGCCCAGGAAGTGATATCCTTAAAAACGTGCACACGGCTAAAATGCGTTGAAGAATTTTGGATTTAAGGTGCTTCAGAGGCACGATGGCGATGTCATAAACGGTTGCCATTGCGGTGTGATTGGAGCAAGTTATGTGTTACATGCCTCCCTGATCGAAACTACTTCAACGTGGAAAATCCTCGAGTTAACAGGGGAACGGTACGGATAGAAAATATTCAATCGGGTCGAGAATATTCCTGATTTTACGTCATACTCCATCTTGGAATCATCAGTGTAGGCCAGAAGAAGGAATCCGGAATTAGGGGATGGGCTTTTAATTGCCGATAACGGAAAAAGTGCAGCTTAAGATGCACTTAATGGAATTTAGCTTTGACCCGTCTAAGTGAACGTGGTCTGATGGCACCACAAATGTCTATGAATTAGATGTAAAGGTCCAAGGTATGGTGTGATCTCAAGACCCCTGTTGCCCGGAAGCTATCGATCTTTGGACCTTGTCGAGTTTATTTAGCATGTAGACACTAGTGAGGTTAAGACAGGCAACGGCTGCAGCCATAGTTTTCTATATTATAGGTAGATTTCTAGTGAAGATGCCGAATATTTTGGTGGTAATCAGGACCAACTCGATTTTTTTGGGGCTTACGTAAAGTCCTTTTTGGTTTCACTTATGAAAGAGGGAAACAATACTAGGACAACCGTGTCGAAAACGAACAGCATTCCAATTCGATTGATAACTATGAGTCGTAAAAGAGATGAGATAATCCAATCGGGAAGGTACCTCTGTTTATGAATTTAGCGAGAAAACTACGTTTGGGTGCTTCTAATTTTCAGAATGAGCATCTATCAAGTGAAGATCAGTGCTAGCAGTGTTCTAATATCTTAGTGGATGGCGATTACCTACCAACAATTTCGGTGAATCCGAATCTTGCAACGCACAACTGTAGCCATTTCAATACCAAACATCTACAAAATGTAAATTTCCTCCAGATCCAACCGACTTAACACTGAAGTGTCCCCAGTTAACCCAACCTGACATAGCCCATATACAAAAGCCAATTCAATTGGCATCAGTGGACAGAAAGATGGACACTCATCCCTGCCTTCCATATCGCAATTCAGTTCGTTTGTACAACGCCATTATCAAGCTGTTTGACCAAAACTAATTCTTCAAATACCACTAGTCCTGCTCGCCATGTAGTAGTATGTACTTCAATCCACCTCGTCCTGTTAATAAAAACGACATAGAAATACAACGAACTGAAATTTATTCATCTCTGTGCATAACACACATTGCTTAAGGGTAGAATTGGGATTTTTCTTCTTCTTTTTTCTTTCGCCCGGATTCGAAGTGGAGTTTTGGCAAATTCAAATTGAATGGACTCGGAAGTATTTATTTACAAACTACGAGAAGGAGATCGAAGTGCAGTGAGCTTCTGAAGTGTGGCCAACAAAAAGGACTCGAAAAAAAAATTCCAATTCATGCAAGGCATAGGTGCTCAAGACTAGATGAAGATCCTTTTCTTCTCGTTGCAACCGAGTGAATAAGCTTCATAAGTTGTTTTTTCATCTCGGCTTTCCTTACCCTACAAGGATATGAATATGTGTACAAATGCATGGAGGAAAAGTCGTGGAAAAAAAACCAAAAAGGAAGAAAATCGAAAAGAAAAGTATCCATTCAAGTATGAAATTAACAAGGACCCCGTCGTTCCGTGAAAATATTGCTCATACAGCGAACAGGCTCGCAGAATGGCTCCTATACCTACTTGTTAAATATGCAGCCGAAGAACGCCAGCTTGGGCTGAAATTCAATTTTGAATACGAAGGACATAAGTAGCTTGCTTGATGCGAGTATCTCGATACTCACTCATGAGCATACGAGTAATTCAATTCAAGTGTTTTACAAGTTCCGGAAACATTGGGAAGATATTCTTCGACTACGACCATACATAATATTCTACCCTTCCGTAGGCCCTTCGAGCTTTCCGTCAATTGTTTTATCTCATTCATGTACGACTTGGACTATTGGAATTATGAAAAGTTATGAGAACGACTGGAACGTGTTACGAGGATGTCCGTCTGCTCATTCGTCGGCTCATAGATTGCGAAATCCAATTACAATGCAGTAGTTTCACGGTATTGCCACTGCGAGTGGCAACAAATGGCCAAGCAGCAATTATTTCCCTTACGACTATGAGTATGCACTCTTATGAACGAGAATGTGCGCGGTGGCTCGGCAAGGATTTGCGGATGCTCGCAGTAACCTGGAATGCACTGGCCCGTAGTAAAGGGGCCTGATGTGCACCTGTGGTAAGTGCCCAGAAGCAATTACTGCATGAATTGGATTTGAAATTAGCCGCTGCTGATTCCGCAAACTCGCACTCATTCCCATTCCCTACTCCAGCGCTTTATCCTGTCTCTGCGAGTGTGAGGATAGTGAAAAAATGAGTATGTCAGCGGGAAGAAGAAATATTGAGGGGATTTGCTTTTAATGAAATTGGATGTTATGACTTCCTATCTTGGACGAGCCACGTATCTCCTCATAGTTCATCGGAAGTTGATGGGCTTCAAAAGGTGGAGATGCAGGTTATTGACTCTCCAAACAATTTCTTGTTTACACTCATCCTGACTGTGAGCTTTACGAATGCCTTAATGGATCTCTTCTTCTCGTCGTCTCTGTCCGAGATTTTCGTTTTTTGCAACCCGCCACCTCTATATCACATTCCAATATATCCCCAGAGTGTTGCCACATCCTTGCCGTGCTTGTATTCCGTTTAACGTTTCTTTTTTGTTTCTGTTCTGCCCTCATTCTCTGGAGTATTATCATGAATCGCCAATTTTTACGCTCCATGTTAGTCCGTTCTCATTTTGGTTCTTTTTCTGGTTTTATGTACTCTTGTGAAGTGGAGTGTATTTCATGACAGAATCGATGGATTTCGATGGTCTTTTGCATGTGCTACCTTCGTATCGATGTCGGCCGCTTCGTTGGATAACCAATTACGACCTGGAGTTGTAGAGCCTGGTTTGATGTTCCGAACATGAGAAGGCAAATGGGGCAAGAGGTTGAGAAATACTGCAGAGTGAGCAAAAAGAAGGTTGCAAAAAAAATGTGGAAATAGTCCCGTGATTCTCATATTTTTTCCACAACTAGCGTATGTCATGTAGATATACAAACCTTTGTACTGAGATATGAGACAGTTATACACTAAGGATTGTGGTTACCGAATGAGCTGTATAGCACCAGCTTACTTTAGAGAGATGAAGCAATAATTTCTTTGTACATTGTACTTCATTATTCACCAGGATCACCGTTCTCCTATCATCGTCACCAACATAACCTCAGGGCCGGCATCAAAACCATCATCAAAGACACATTCACGAACATCATCATTACCAATTTCAATATTATCACCACCATCACCATTATCACCATCAACACCATCTCACCATCACACCATCATCACCATCACCACCATCATCTACATCATCTCCATCATGACCATCATCACCATCATCACCGAACATGAGAAGGCAAATGGGGCAAACCACCATTAACAGCAGCATCGCCATCATCACCATCATCACCATCATCACCATCATCACCATCATCACCATCATCACCATCATCACCATCATCACCATCATCACCATCATCACCATCATCACCATCATCACCATCATCACCATCATCACCATCATCACCATCATCACCATCATCACCATCATCACCATCATCACCATCATCACCATCATCACCATCATCACCATCATCACCATCATCACCATCATCACCATCATCACCATCATCACCATCATCACCATCATCACCATCATCACCATCATCACCATCATCACCATCATCAACATAATCACCATAATCACCATCATCACCATAATCACCATCATCACCATAATCACCATCATCACCATCATCACCCTCATCACCATCATCACCATCATCACCATCATCACCATCATCACCATCTTCACCATCATCACCATCATCACCATCATCACCATCATCACCATTAATACCAGCATCACCATCATCACCCTCTTCACCATCATCACCATCATCACCATCATCACCATCATCACCATCATCACCATCATCATCATAATCACCATAATCACCATCATCACCATAATCACCATCATCACCATAATCACCATCATCACCATCATCACCATCATCACCCTCATCACCATCATCACCATCATCACCATCATCACCATCATCACCATCATCACCATCATCACCATCATCACCATCATCACCATCATCACCATCATCACCATCATCACCATCATCACCATCATCACCATCATCACCATCATCACCATCATCATCATAATCACCATAATCACCATCATCACCATAATCACCATCATCACCATAATCACCATCATCACCATCATCACCCTCATCACCATCATCACCATCATCACCATCATCACCATCATCACCATCATCACCATCATCACCATCATCACCATCATCACCATCATCACCATCATCACCATCATCACCATCATCACCATCATCACCATCATCACCATCATCACCATCATCACCATCATCAACATAATCACCATAATCACCATCATCACCATAATCACCATCATCACCATAATCACCATCATCACCATCATCACCCTCATCACCATCATCACCATCATCACCATCATCACCATCATCACCATCTTCACCATCATCACCATCATCACCATCATCACCATCATCACCATTAATACCAGCATCACCATCATCACCCTCTTCACCATCATCACCATCATCACCATCATCACCATCATCACCATCATCACCATCATCATCATAATCACCATAATCACCATCATCACCATAATCACCATCATCACCATAATCACCATCATCACCATCATCACCATCATCACCCTCATCACCATCATCACCATCATCACCATCATCACCATCATCACCATCATCACCATCATCACCATCATCACCATCATCACCATCATCACCATCATCACCATCATCACCATCATCACCATCATCACCATCATCACCATCATCATCATAATCACCATAATCACCATCATCACCATAATCACCATCATCACCATAATCACCATCATCACCATCATCACCCTCATCACCATCATCACCATCATCACCATCATCACCATCATCACCATCATCACCATCATCACCATCATCACCATCATCACCATCATCACCATCATCACCATCATCACCATCATCACCATCAACCATGGTCACCGAATTTGGGTAATTTTGATGAGCTAAGAAGGATTCATCATATTGAGTAGAACCAGCAAGTATATCTCCCGTCACCACCTCTCTTTTTAAGCACTCAGTTCTGGTCAACAAATACGTTTTAAAGATTGCAAGGACGTGAAATCCGAGGTAATGTTAACCAAATTTCAAGTCCTTTCGTAGACTCACCATGCTCCCCTCGGTGTCTGCTTGATTCGACACAGTTGAAGGCGTAACTGCCGTGTGTCTCTGCCTATTTCCACTGAATGGATGGCTAACTTCCCGACACTTCCTAATGAACGAACGTACCTACGTCGTCATCATCATCGCCAACGTCGACATATCACCTCTACGATCCTTTGCAAAAAATGACCTCAGGAAGAGTAGAGGATGAAGACATCGCCATTGTGTGGGTGCTCTTTTGGCCATTATTTTTTCCAAGCCACTTTAACATTCGAGCTTTACCAAGCTTGGCACGGAAAAAAAATTCCTCTGCATACGTTCCACTTCATCGAGAACTGATATTTATTCCAGCAGACGACAGGATATACGAAGCAAAGGACCAGACACAAGGTGCATACGTACGTTCCGTAGCCGAGTGATGTGAGACGAGGTATCTCTAATGATGACAACGTCGAGCAGGCCTGCATAAAGTGTGACAATTTCTTTTCACTCCTTTCCCACGACCTCGCTGTACTATCGCCACTATCACTACCGTCTACCGTGTCGTCTTCTTTGTCGGCGTAAATCAGCGTCATAGGCAGGCGGACCCCATGAACACTGTTGATAGCTTGAGGAATAAATATTTCTTGACACGTTAGTCTACCGTTACAAATTGGAATTGAGACATCTAATCATGACGACCGACATAGTCTGTGACTGGTGACTTCTTAGTAACCCCACCGTTCGGTGTATAATTAAATTTTCTAGTAACAAGCTAGCAACCATTAGGCTGTACAGAGGACGAGGTGAAAGGGCGTCGGAAAGTCATTGTAAACTATTAACACCGCTCGGTACAATTTAATTACCGACCGTGGTGGCGTCTTCGTACTTTTGGGAACGAAAGTTTCTGGTTAAAAGTTGTATCTATCTTGTATCTATAATGCGATGCTTTGTGTAAGGGTAATGTGCGTGTACATGCTGGAAGGATTCGAAAACATTTATCCTGCCATGCCGACACAATCAATGGTGTTTAAGGGCGCATAGCATTCGGGAAAGGTGAAGGATTTTTGTTTAAGTCGCGTGAAATTCATTGTTTCGTTTAATTACTTGCAACAAATACGAGAAGAAGTTTATCGCTTGAGGCTTGTTTGAGGCTGTGGATGGGGGTGCGGCGGAGCACGGTTGTAAAAAGGCGTGCAATGTCGCATTGTTTCGGTAATGAAATGTGAGCTGCTGGAATGGTAGAATGGAATGTGCCTTTAGGGTTGTGACAAGGATTACAGTGGGAGCTGAAATTAAGGAGGCACTTGGAAATACTGGTGATTTCGGGGCAATTTTATGACCAACGTATTACTCTAGTCTACTTTATATACGGCATACAATTCAATGATTTAAATGAGTCCATTAAAAGCCTATTGCTTGCGCTGAAGAGTTCCCGCTCTATGACGACCTAAGAACAATTATAACATTTGGAATGTTCCCATGCACAGGAAATGCTGCCAACGATTTGAGTCTAAAGGGAGACAGAATATCTCGATTCGGTCAATATAGACGTGAAGTCGAAGCCAAAATATAATTTAACGAGAAGGAGATTCATTGTAGCATACACAGAAACGAAGTTCGACACCATGTTTCATATATATTTATTGAGACACCATTCGATAGCTTGGCATTAATCAGACTGTTGTTTCCTTTGTCCTGTCACTTTTCATTTCCACTGTACCAGCACCCAGACCGTGTCTCACAAAATCTCTCAACCGTTGTTCTTACCCAATGTCAAATGTCATAGATAATCTAACCAATTCGTCGTAGTCGCTGTCGTTGTAGTGTCGTTGTCGACGACAATGTCCTTGTTATTGCCACTATCCAGCAAACACAACTTCGTTATGTTTCCCCGAAAACATTGCGTACACGCCAGCCAGCACCACCTCTCTACCGCATTCGAAATCGCAACCGAAATATTAACACATTAATTTCGTTAGAAATTCCCGAGCAGCAAGCAGCACCCCACGTCCTGCCCCATCCCTCACACTGCCATCATTCGAGTGCGTCCCTATGTCAGCCATCCCACTGACTTGCCCCCAACCCAAGTGCCTTGAAAACCGAAAACAAACAATATTGCATTGTTTTGGGATAATGCATGGATACAGCGACACAAAAGGATACCCACCCAACACACGCGCGTCCACATTCCGCCGACGGATCTTGGTCGTGCAGGCAATTCCGCCGCTATTTCGTAATTCCGTAATTCCGCAATTGCCTCAGACACTTATTTCTACCGTTTAGACTGGTTTTTGCTGCTTAGCGTGCGCCCCCCGTTCCACTTCGCTGTCACTTGATTTACGGTTATCATTTAACAATGGAAATTATTTCATCTGGTAACCCCTTACTCCGGGGAGAAGATGGCTTCCTTTCGTACAGGACCGGGACGCGATGGAAAATAATTCGTTGTCGCATCTCACGGAGACTTAATAAAGCGCGCGTTATTATCCTTTTTGGTAAATGATTTCTCTACAGCAATACGTTCCTTGTCGGACGGCGGTAGAGTGTTTGTGTTGTTTATTATCGTGGGAAGAAGATAAACGCGCCCGTAGACAGGGAGGAGGTCGGAAATGAATGGGATTTGCCGGCGGCGGATATGATGATGGGGACGTACGTAATCTTGTTTAGTTATTGCTCCTGTTGCCACTGGTGATGGTGTTGATTTAGGATCAAGACAGATGAAATGAATTGAACAAGGTCTTGATTGGTTTCATTGGTACTAAAGGCTGAGATCGCACGGGTTTCGAGTCGTACCTGCTAAGTTTTTGTATTGGGTCTGGTCATCTGAATTTAAAGGGTTAGCATATCTCGAGCTTTGTCCCATTCCTTGAGATTTTGTGAATGAAAATTTCCAGAAATTGTACACTTGGAAAAGAAATAAATAAAATGTTCCCTTGACAGACAAATATGTTTCTCTCACCGTTTGAACAAACATAAAACAAATAAACACAAAGAAACATTCCTTGTCATATTGACAAATTGCCTGAGACCATCAGGTCAAGACACCAAACACGATCGGCTGTGGCCGTCACCGTTGACATATTTCGTAAACAGGGGAAATGTCAGTGACGACTGGAAAGGCGCCGTTCACATCGCCGTTCGGCCCAGCCCTATAAAAGGCCGAGGCATTTGTCAGAAGGGCAAGTAGTGACAAGCAAGAAGTAGTCCCAGACAACAACAAAGAAGGAGTAGCAAACGACAAGGAGATTAACAAAGATCATAGAACAAAGGAAGACAAATAGATCGAAAGTCCGGCTGGAGCTACATCAAGGCAGAACAACATCAACAACTATCACATGAATAAGGTAAGAAGTGTTCACCAAATCAACGACACAATGTTGATGCTAAGGAGGCATCACATTGCGCAAAATAAAACGTCGCTTACAAGCGAGGGACGAGTTGTGTGGTCGACGCCAGCTGAGGCTATCGCTCAGCGAGTAAAACGACGAGTGGAGACTAATAGGACGAAATTAATTCTCCGACTCAGGGTTTAACCCAACACGAGATTGATCAACTCCTGTTAGTTTCTACTCCCGAGGACAAATACCGTAGGATGAGTTCCCCGATTTGGGTTTTAACCTGGAAGCGCCTGAACAAACGTTATAGCCGCGCTCAAGGGCACAAGCCAACAACAGCTAGAACCTCGACACGGGTTTTTACCCAGACAAGCTCGGTCTCACACTATTCCTGGCGACCCATGACCAGTCCGGACTCGAGTTCTCACCAAGAAGGGGACTGACTGGGTGCTGTCCACGCGACAGCTACGAGGTGACAAAGGCGCCACTATGACTGTGTGTCCCGAAGGTGAGTAGTGGGCTAACTACGCTAGCGCGTCTGTCGGTGTCACAAATAAATTTATGCGACAGATCCTGGCCCGGCGAGTATACCCCGCCTCAGAAAACTCGTTACGATTTGTTTATTCAACATATACCTAGGAGTGTTCAAAAAATATTGGGAATTGTATGATTTCAAGGGTCGAACTTGCCCGATTCACTCGATTTCTTCATTGTTATGTTCAAATATATGTCAGAAACTTGCTGGCAAACATGTCTGAAACATCCTAGTAGACATATATGAAACATGTTTAAAACATGTTAACTACATATTGTTGTTTTAACCATACTGGTAAACATGTACATATAGTCTGCTGTAGATCTAATTAAGTTTTCATGAATTTCATGACCACAACAGATTGAAAATTGGAGTAAGCTCCCTAAAGGTAATTCAATTCTAATCTTTAAGAGTGCTAAGCGGATAGGCTATTGGAAACCAAAAACCTTATTTCTTAGACAGCGCCCTTTTCAAATTAGTGATATAAAACCGCATACTCTCCTTTTCATGCTTAAGAATTTGTCGTTTACTTCGAAAATTCGCCACGGAGCGTATACGTTACCTGATACCTTCCTATGATCTAGTTTAATGAACTAAACTTTTATTGAAAGCGGCATAGAAGCTGTCACGATGAGCTTTATATCTGAGTGGGCAGCAGTTTTCAACACCCAAGAGGTTACGAGTACATTATGGCTGATTGCGTTGCCAACTTCTCAGACTACAGGACGTGATCGTTTTTTTGTTCTCCTGTTTCCGCCCTATCTATTGACTTTGCAAGGTAAGGTTTCGTCAAAGCTACGATTAAAAACCTTCGTTCCGAATAGATAACAGCTCAAAGAGGATTTTACATTCCTACCGACACTACCTGTAAATGGTACAGGTTTTCATCCTTCGGAATTTTGTACCTTTCTGTAGAAGAGCAATTCGACGGGACAGTTGAATTCGGAATCTAATCGACCCATATAGTCAACTGGCACAACCTGTTTTTAAAAAACATTTTAGGTGTTCAACGTTACCTTTATTTATTTGCTCAGTGAATTGAATACGGCTCACGGCATTCTCTATAGGAAAAGCTCGGAAGGCAACCACTCAGCAAAGCACTTAATGTCATTCTCTGTTGCTTCCCATTTTACATACAGCGGTACATAACCAAGCCAACTCCGGCAATATTCCAGTTGAACCTTCCCACCTTCATGTCACTCCTCTTCATTGCTGTGAGCACCTAATTACATGTCAACATCAGCTCACCGGCACTGCGCCAGACTAACAACAAGAAAGACTTGAAAAAAAAACTAAAGCCCGTATCATTGTAATCAACATTTTTACACAGAACTGCATCCGGAAATTGATTTCTCATAAACTGCCGTTGCTCGCCCCGATTCCAACTCCATGACTGCACCCTAAAGAACGTACGTCTGGCGATTGGTTCGAAAATTTGCATGAATAAAAAAAGTAACCTACGTGGTCACATGCCCCTTTCCATGCAGATGGCATCGTCTTTAAGGAAATAATTTTCTTCAATCCTTCACCCGACCTCTATCACTGACCATCCGAAACGGAAGACCCACGTTTTATCATCGAGCTAGACTCAGCATCGGAACAGAAGTAGAAAAATCACTGCGGAAATTATCGATCTCTCTCGTATACTCACACTCATCGACAGCTCCCGAGCAGGCCCAATACACTAGATGAAATTTTCCGCACGGCCTCTCAAGGCATACAGCATAGCATTCGACCTGGCATTAATAATCCCAAACACGTACCATAATCAAGTTACGTGTTCTCGAATTCAATTGGCATTGTAAAAATTAATTAAATCTCCTTAAGCTCTGCCAGCGGACCGCAGCAAGCACATCGAGCAATGGAGATCCGATGAGCGAATGTAGTCCGTAGTTTGCTTTGATTGACAATCGAAATGTCGATGGAAGGATGCTAGCCGGAAGTCAGCCAAAAAAAAAAGTGAACGAAACGGCTTATTGAATAGGCGATGGCAGATTGGAGATTTCAAGGTGATAAGATTGTGTGAATGGTGCTTTATCGTTAAGCACGACAGCGGGTCACACCCGGAAAAGAGTGAGAGAGAAATAGGAAAAGGACTGAATGGAAAAAGCCATGAACAACTGATGATTAGACGTGCACCAAAGTCGTGGCGCATGTGATTGGAATTTTTTAAGGAACATCGAAATTATGAAGTCAGGGGATTCCCCGGGTTCATGATAACGAATCGAGCACAGAGCAGACAGATGAATGAGGACATAAATCCTTGTTAAATACCGAGCAAGGACTCTATGCAACATATTTAAAATTGAACCCGTCGCTCCGATAGTTCGATCCAAAAACCGGAGAATGAGAAAGTGGTCTAGAGGATAACTTTGCATCCATCGATTCTGAGGATTCTCGGATTCTATTTTTTGTTTTTTCCTTTTCCCTTTGATGTCTCAGCCCGCTCGGAACCGTCGTCGTTCACCTCTCCATTGCCAATGAAGATAAAAGAGAAGCCGAAGCATCATCATTTTTCTTGTGTGCGGATTTACGAGTAAAAATACTTTTGGGAGTACATAAAACCCCCAAATAAGGGATTCCACACATTTTCAGTTCAAAGGACAAGAACGATTCACAAGCACTCGCAAATGCTACTACCAAGTCCCAAAGACTTCCGACGATTCCCAACGGCGTTAGAAACAGCACGGATGGCATTGAGGGCAAAGTGAGCCATGAGATGTGTGGAGACACGCAAGGAATTGACGGTATCGATATGAAGGAGGAAGGAAGCACTGCGGAATTGGAAAAGTGATTTTTTATCATTTAAAATATCAAATATATTGGAAAACGGCGAGATGAGGAAGCAAACGAACATTGAAATTATATAAACAAAGCAGCGTCTGGATGGTGCTATCTACCCTTCTCTAGATTGGGGTTTGAGGAGAGATTTCGGGCTAGATTCATTGGAAAATGGTGTGAATGATATATTGTAACAGCAGAGAGTTAGGGATGCTGATTTGAATGAACCCGATGAAGTGACAACTCGGGGCATGTGGAATCTATTGAATTTTTATATTGTCCTATAGATTATCCAACAAGAGGGGTCATTTTAAATCAATAAAAAAAAAATTGTTTTATGACTAATTATGATTCTTTAATTTTAATCTAAAGAACAGACTCTGAACCAGTAAATGGATACAACAACTGCTTTATTTTCGCCACCAATAGTCTTCAATCAAAAACTTTGACGGCCAATATTCAATTTCAAAAATCACACGTTCAAAAAATTTGTCACGCAATAAAGCTATTGTTTCACCAGCCGTACGACATGTGGCACCATCCTGATGTATATGAATGCCGTCCAAGTCCATAATACCGATTTCAGGCAAAAAAAGTCAGTCAACATCGGTAAGGTAAGCTATTCACTATTCCTGTAGGATTCCTGGTACATATGGGTACCTAGACAAAAGGATTTCACTCTCTCAATCATGATTTTGTCCATTTATTGTCAGCATCGAATTAGCGAGAGTGCGGCATTTTGAGTGGTGTTCTCTGTCCAGTTCCTGTGTCAACTGAACCCTATAGTCCTATGGGCCACGCCTTTTATGTCCGACTACTGTGATTGTCTCGAAATTGAAATACTAAGGCCTTCAAACTTACTTTTACCTATTCGAGACGATCAAATTTATCGATTAAATTCACAAGAGCTAGAGTTATACAAACTCCCGATAAAGGCCAAAAGAATTACGAATCTTACAAAACGTTTCACTTTTGGTAGTAAAATTTCACTGTTTTAGCACCTTATTCCCACATTTTTCCGATTCAGATTTGATAAATTCCCTTTTTTTTGTTTTTCAACAGTAATTAATATGCTGACAATTTAGTAATGGCGCGAAATCTAAATGGCACCTCTTGTTGGATACCCTCCTAAAACGACTATAAAACCTAAAAGCGTATTCCTTGAAAGTTCCTCAAGATTTTAGATATAGCTTAGGGGCCCTTTCAATTTGATATAGTCCGAGAAATTTGCCTGGCTATATGCAATATTGCAGCACAGAATAAGTATTGATTTGATTTTGAACACCAGCATAAGAACAGTGGCAATGGGTAGTGGTTTAGGTCATAGAACCCTACTCCAGGAGCAAATAGATCTCAGTGTGATGGAAACCACTTTCCACCTAAACCACTGACCTACCTTAGAGACAAGAAATTGCTGCATCATTTGGCTTAAGAAGCTCTTACCACTCATGCTTTTACCGCTCAAGCTCTTGAAGACTCCTCAATCAAATGATCGTTTGCCATTTTTAAATACTTTCTACTCTCCTTGGCCCAAATCAAATCATAATCATTGGAATACCTACCTGTAAAATCCCACTAGACCGTATAAAGTGAAGTCCCCCAAGGTTCCCTACTTACCCCTTTGCTTTATACATTTTTTTCGTTTTTCTTTCAATTATCCCTTTAATCATTCCGATTTATTCCGATACCCCAATTGTCTTTCCCAATGCTACATCCGCATTTGTGGATGAGTAGCTCCACGTATCCCCAGGGAGAAGGTCATGTGCGGACGTGCTCCCTGGAAAACTTTAAATTTGAATAATTATCGCTCGCCGACATAAAGTGACAACACCGCCAGCACACCGACACCATCGCCATCGGTTGAGGTAAAACCCAAGTACATACTTCCTGCACACGTTCGACTCGTCTGCATACTGAAGTGAATCATTCTCCCATAATTCCTGGATATCCTGCCTTCAGAGCATAGCATCATGCATACATACATATGTAGTTACGACTACGACAACGATAAGGACGTTGACGTTGTTCTCAGAAATGATGATGTTCCCGGCAATGATGTTGGTGATTATGACTTTAGCGTTTGCTTACTGGCCGCTTTTCTCCAGGGAGTGAATTAACGTTCGTTAAGCTTGTGGCCCCGAAGCCACAAAACGAACGGACTGCGACGTTAGACCTCGAACTTGAGCAAATAATTTTCGAAATTTATTCCCGCAATTGCCCATGTGGTATGCATCTATGTGTATGCTGTGACGTATGAGTGCAGTGCAGGTCGTATGGCTGTCTGTCTGAGCTTCATGGAGCCCCAGTTGGGAGGAGTGTAGGCGAAAGTGAAGACGAGCGAGAGGTTTCCTCTGGGAGATTGGATGCTAGTTAGCCTTTTGCACCGGGAAAAGTGTTAATGATGATTAGAATCAATTTAAGGGATCATTAGAGACGGAGATGCAGGAGTCATATGTGAATTGGTGTGCGGTTAGTGGGTTGAAAAGTCGAGTGGTGGAATTGAGTATAATAACGACGACAGTGGACGATTGTCCGATTAGTGAGGCACTCTGGACTGAGGTAAATTCTTCGACATCGACCTATGGTGCTGGTATAGCTCATTAATCCACATTGCATGCGGATCGTTGGTCAGTTGTGCATTAAGAATTAGATTTTGTTCTCTGTCTACACGCATCAAATGGGAGTCGGTTTGCTGGACCAATGTGATGAGTACAAGTGGGATGGACCGATGGGTCATTCATTGAAAACATCATGTCTTTACCGATGCAGTTTAACAGTTTTACATCAAAGGTTGCCAAACGACCAAACCTTTTCTCTCTGTACATCAGGAGCTGTCACTTTAAAACAAAATTAGTTTGTCCCGAGGCCTGTACCGCACTGTGCCTGGGACCGACATTATAGTTGTAGCTAAAGTGATTATAGGAAACAACACCAACACACACTCACGTTCTACAGCAACCAGACAATCTTCGTATGATTAGTCCTTGCCGCCGTCGGACGGTAGCCAGGATGGACGTGACCACTGTGTGCTTTAACTGTGTGACCTCTTTCGGCATAAATTTTCTCCCTAACATCCTTTTGGCTCGTTAAATAAATTTTGCACCCCATCACCTCCGCTGTCACCTGAAGCGTGTAGTCTTCTAATTCCACTACCGCAAGCCGCCCTCAGATTCACCTACCTTGCATGCCTCCCACTCGTATACGAGTCCATGGCCGAGTGACAACAATTCTCAAATGAGGTAGGAAGGAAATTTGTCTGATTTCGCATCATCCACCGTCCACCCACCACCGTCGCCATCCACACAACATGCATTCGTAGTACATCGTCTCTGCGAACAAAGGTTGGGGGGCAAGCCCGAAGTGGTTAAGGGACCGAGGTTAGTTTAGGTCACTCAAGGGAACACACAACTTTGTCCGGAACTCGCTTGTTCTTTGCCGGCAATGAGCTAGACGAGTACCAGGCTGTTTGACTGCGTCTGAGTGTATAGCATCGCATATCCTCTAATCAAATCAGGACCTAATCATAGAGGGTGCTCTGCCGTTTCTCTTTTTCCCCTAAATAGTGGTAAAGGTGATTCCATTTCCTTAATCCGCACACCTGCACGAACCTGGGCTACACTTTTTCTTCTCTCCGCGCCACAACCCACTCAATTAGTAACCATATCCTGTTTATACGATAAATAATTATTTCGTCCTTACAGACGAGTCAAAAAAAAAGTTGGTCGTCATCACAAATTTGCGCATTTAATTTGCCTATTAACCAGACAATGTAACAATACCAGGCTCTCCCGGACGCATGCTACTTGTTTACCGGTTACGTGGATACATATGCACAGTTTTCATATGTGGGCAGGTTTCAAAGCCATCTCCTTGCTCGTTCTCTTGCGGTTCGCAGTATTTTGGCCAGAATGGAACACATGCTGCACACTCGAGCGTAAAATTAATTGCTGACGAAGCTTAAATCGTTGTTGCTGGTGCTGCATTTTGCTGTGTCGTATGAATTCCTGGTTAGACCAGTGAATAATGTGACCGAATTGCAGGAGGAGCAGCAACCATCGACCGTGGACCATGTCGCTATGAGTGGACTATATCAATCAATCAAAATGTTGCTGTGCTTGGTGCTTAATTACAAGCGAGAGAGGCTGGAGTGATGGTCGCGATGATGTTTGGTGGAACGGGTGCAGCAATTGAGCCAAACTTATGTCCTTTTGGTGGTATGAGCGAGGCAATCAAGGCTGGCGCTAATGGCTTCAATTCGGTGTTACACTTAATCATAATCAACACTTTTCTGCTGGGTTAGGTGGTTATTGGGGATTTTTTTTCCAGCTTTTTTGATGACCCGAGTGTAAATGGCTTATGAGCAGGATGGATGAGGACAGATTCGCGACTAATTACTTCGCGATTTGGAGATGTAAAACAGCCACCAATATCAAGTGAATGGTCGCTCTTGAATTTCTTTCTTGGAGCTATACATAAGATCATGTTTTTACATACAATCTGTAAACTCTTGGTTCATTGAAAATGAATATTCGTTAATTCGATCGAGTCATTGGCCGATCTGTGTCGAAAAGCGATCGAAAATTACCTTGTCAGAATCGAGTCCTGCAAAACTATCGGAGCGATCTTAGCAATATAGTGAAATAAAAATTTGATCAAAGCCTAATTTATAAATATATTTTACTTAAATTTAATTTGATAACAAGGAACTGGTATGAGCATGGATCAAGCTTTGATCAATGCTAAAAGCAAAGCTAAAAATGTCAATAGTTCGACTGATGCATACAGGCGGATGGAAGAAAGACATTTTTAGTTACTGATCCACCCATATTTAATCGGGTGTCGAAAAGATACGAAAAAAATGTTGGCAAAAAGGCTGTACGAATATGTTAAAAAATACAAAACTTTGGAGAAAAATCATTCGCAAAAACCAAATTATCAACCAATTGCTGGGAGACTTCGTGAACAAAATATATCAAGGCTTGGATAAAAATCACAACACAATGATTGACTTTGACTAGCGTCAAGACAATTAGTGTTTAAAATAAAAATTGGTGATTCATCAGCGAAGTAGAAATGATCTTATACGGTGTTCCACAAAGATCAGGACTAGGTCCACTTCTATTTATCAACGATAGGATCGTCGACAAAGCTCTGAGATTAATGCAACTTGACTTAATAGAGTTGCAGCCTGATGTCATGAGCATAATTATCAACACACGGAAGACAACGGTAATGTAAATTCGTCCGCCGTATAACTCAATGCAAATGCATGACATAGATTGCTTGCAGGGAACTGCTTTTAATGAATTGAAAATAGAAGATGATGGCTGCTACGGATACATGGAAAACGTATACTAGGGATTGACGGTTGACTGCAACTTTAAGGGGCTATACTGTCACTCAAATGTTGCACTTTTGCACCCGAAACGCATGTGAGGTACGATAAACTGACGTGGAGAAGAGTATCGCAAATACTGAACCTACAACGGCTCTAAACACGACTACAAAAAATTGTGCAGGGCATAACGAAATATAAGTTATACAGGGTTCTCAATAAGGACCTAACAACTTTGTATAAAAATTAAACACAAAATATTCTAGGAATATGAATCAGGCTAAATACTGATTCTTTGGAGTCAATTTTCCATCACGTTTTTGGCAGGAACGTTCGATATCGTCTCTGAGCTCCTCTAAATTTGATTGCTTTTTGCCATAAACCAACGACTTGAATTCACACCATGGAAGGAAATCCAACGGCGTGACCGATTAACGGAAGTGGCCATACGACCACACTCAAGACTACAGGATTCCCTGGTGGTTCTTCGCCAAAATTCTGAATTTTTTTAAATTTTCGGAGAACCCAATCGGAGAAGTTCTAATGCCGCGAATGACCAGCAGGAGAAGAAGGAGGATCAAGCCTTAACAAAGAAAAAATAACTTAAGCAATCTAAACCTAGCCATTAGGAAGGAAAAAGTTAAGAAGAGGTGAATGGCGGCGGTAGAGGGCATTTCTAAGATAGAGTTTAATGAGATGTAGGTCGAAAAGAGCGAAGTTTGCTTGGGGTTGATGCGGAAGTGTGGAATGGACGGAAGGTTATGGAGATTAGTGTTGAGCGGAATCATTTGGGCAGTGAGGGTCAATATAACCCGTAGTAGGTCATGGATAAAAAGTATGTCTTCCACCTTGCATTGTTCTTCTAAGGATTGTAGGTTGATTAGTTGTAAGCGCTTCTCATAAAGTGGTAAATTGTAGATATCAGCCCAAGGAAGATCACGATGGGCAAAACGAATAAACCTACGTTGGACAGCCTCAATGCGCACAGTCTGGATACCGTAAGAGGAGGACCAGACTTGACTGTCATATTCAAAAACTAGCCTAACTATGGCAGGATTTCGCGACGTAAGATTTCAAGAACTCCTTGGACCAATGTTTCACAAAGCCTATGGCGGAATTAGCAGTGAAGGAAAGCGTTTACGCAAATAAGCGATACCTTAGCATTCGTTAACATTGAGCACGATGTAACTTTTTTGACAAATAGTGAACCTATTATGGTTGGATTTGAGGGCCTAGGTCATCAATGAACCGAGGTGGCTGCGTTGGTAGCATTAATTCGATTCAAAATAAAAGATCTGAAAATAAATAATAAAAACATTATACTGCAGGTCTTCGAGTTAGAACTTGATCTAAAGGGTCCGCCAAATAACTTTTTTTTTTTTTGAAAATGCTATAAAAAAAACTACTGAATATTTTCTCAAATTTCTTTTTTTATTTGAAAGTACAATCCTTCCGGTTAATAATGGAAAATAATTTCATTCAAATGGCTGCCTCGGCTGGCCATGCAGTAGCCTACACGATCGGTCCAATTTTTAAGCACATTATCGATTGTGTGCAGCTGTATTTCACCAACGGCTTCACGAATATTGTCCTTTAAAGCGTCAATTGTCTCTGGCTTGTCGGCGTAACACTTATCTCTGACGGCACCCCACAAATAATAGTCCAACGGTGTCAAATCGCAGCTCCGAGGTGGCCAAACGACATCAGCTCTGCGGCTGATAATGCGATCTTCAAAAACAGGGCGCAAAACATCGAGTGTAGCTTCGGCTGTGTGGCACGTAGCGCCGTCCTGTTGAAACCAAATGTTGCCAATATCCTCCTCTTCAATTTTTGTGAACAAAAATTCGTTCAACATGGCCCGATAACGATCGCCATTGACTGTAACGGCCACTCCTTGCTCATTTTCGAAGAAAAATGGCCCAATTATGCCTCTGGACCAAAATCCGCACCAAACAGTGGCTCGTTTTGGGTGCACCGGCTTTTCAATGTATGCGTGCGGGTTTTCTGTGCCCCAAATGCGACAATTTTGCTTGTTTACATACCCGCCAAGATCAAAATGAGCTTCATCTGAAAAGATGATTTTTTTGGCAAAATCGGCATCTTTTTTTCAAAGTAATGTCGCAATATTTCCCAGCGTTGTTCAAGCGTATACACAACCATATTCGTTCAGCGGAAGGATAAAACTAATTATCTGTCAAATCAGACATGAGCTAAGTGTTACCATTCACGAAATAAGCACTACTTGAAAAAAACGTTAGATGGCTGACCCTTTATAAGGTAGAACGGACAGGGGCTCAAATAATAGTGAATTTAAGAAGTATAATTTGATAAGGGATTTTGTCGAAGGCCTTGCTGAAATCTGTGGCAACAACATCTACTTCTTTTTCATCCTCAAGTGCACACAAGGATTGTGAGACAAACTCAATTAGGTCGATCATGTGATTTATTCTCTTACGATTATGACGACCAAAAATTTAATTAATTTTTAGAATGATTTTCGAAAGTGCTTATCAAAAAAATTTTATTATAATGAGAAGGCAAGCCTTGGCTAACGTTCTGACATTAGCAGACTATAAAAAAAGTTTAACGATACATTCGTATTGAAATTAAAACTTGTTATGTCCTTATTGAAAGCGCCTGGACTTAGGCTTAAATATTGAAATCTTATCCATCCTTGGACGTGAAATATTATATCGTTCCAATATTCTCCCTCTAGGAAACAAGAAAATAGGTAAAAACATTGCTTAGACTTGCAAATAGCTTCATCAATTCAATAAAGCCTTAGGTATTTTTCGAAATATTTCTCACTTGCTTATCGCGTGCTCAAGCCTCTCGGCACCACCAATCTCCATTTTCAGAAACTTTTCCCTAAAGCAATTAGTAAGACGCAACAACACTTATGAATCCTACAATTCCAAGAATCCCAAAAAGGTAACAACGAACAATCCGGATCAGAAATTCCATTTGGTTTTGGTCCTGATTAGGACATTTCATTCGCATCAATTTGTTTTGTAAATTTTTCTTGTTTCACAATTTCTTCCTCAAAAAAAATTAAAATAAATAAAAAAACTTGAGAAAACAAAGCAGGAAAACAGCCAAAAAGGACAAAAGCAGGTAAGGCCTGTAACGGAAGGCAAAGCCAGAGTAAAACATATTAACTTGTAAAAAGGACTTCCCCCCTTTACAAAATACTTTTTTCCGTAGGTTTCCTCAAGTGGAGCTCGAGCTTTCCCAAATTGTTCGTGTTATTTCTCGCGGAAAAAAAACTTTTACAATTTTCCTAGGCAGGTGAAATGATGGTTGAAATAGCTGAAATAGCATTGGCGGCAATGACGGGGCGTATACGGATGCGGGTGGCGTTGCCTCACTTCCTCCGACTGTTCAATTTAAACTTTATTTTCGGTTTATTGAGTTCCGTGAGCAGTAAATGGGTTTTGCTTTTTTTTTTGTTCTTTTCGAAGGAGCTCTATGACTATGGGAGAGGGCTATGCTATGATGGGAATGGTGTACATAGATTGTTTAACTTTTTTCCCGGATTACTCGATGCTCGAGGAATGTGGGAAAAAATCGAAAGCGTGAAAGGAAAAGTTAACGAAATAGTTCGGTATACTCATAGATTCCGATGGAGGAAGGTGGCTGACGCATGGACGCGAGCTGCATGTATAGAGTTTGGATGACAATGAAAGATTTAATTGAGGAACTCTCCAAGTACTTTACTTTAACGCAGGAAAGCTATTTCGATTCATGGCCGAGTCCTGCCATTCATACAGTTGTGGCAGGTAATTTAAATGACTACTGCAATCCAGCTTCTGAGCCACAACCATTAGCCTTAATTTGCATTCAGGCTCGGGGAGTCACCGCAATTAGTCGCAGCATCATTCTTTTCCCAAATCCCAGTTCCCATTTCCCGTCCGAGTCCTGGCGACTGCATTATGCTTCCGCACACCCAAGGTGACAGTTAATTTCTCGAACGAGCATTGCCTCCGAGCAATTAATCGAAATTTCATTCAAAAACTTGAACACAAAAGGAGTGGATTGCTTTTGAGTCTTTAGATCTGAATCTGGATCTTTGAATTCTTTCTTTACATCCTTGCTAGCCCGTGTTCTATCGGCTGATCCTTGATGATGGTGTGGAAGTAACGCGAATTCGCAATTGTTTCCCTCTGTTGCTGCTGCAGACAAGGAAATTCAGGGATAATCACCTCGTTTCGTGGCACTACAGCCAGTCCAGGTCGTGGTGTCGTAGTGCTGTCGTCGTTCGTATGTCCCTGCATCTGTGAAATTACCTTTCATTTTCTCATCAAAAAGCCACTTGAAGTGGAGTCTCAAGACTGCCCTTTCCTTTAGCTTTTTTTTCTGGCGTTTAGTTCCTGCGTTGATTTTCTTCATCTTATCCTTTGGTTTGGTCGTCCTAGTCGTCGTGGATGTTGGTGTTATAATTAAAGGCTACGAAAGCGAACGGGATACGATGAAAGTGGATAATTTCAACACAGATTTATCCCTCGGTTTGGTCAAGTCCTTGAAATGTACTAAGCAGCTGGGCGTGGAATGGGCGTACAGTGTCGGTTGGTAGTTCTGGTTGGGAGCGATGGATCGGGACATCTTTTTAGCCATTGAGCAGCTGCCATCATCCCTTTTCGGTGTCTGTTTTTCCGTTTTTTTTTTTTTTTGCTTACATCCGTTATCTCGTCCTGTTCGTGGAGGCTTTTGTGTGTTTCATTGTTTCCATGGCAAAGAGCGTCAGTCAGTCAAGGCGGATGGATAATTGGTTTTTGGTTGGAGTCCTGACTGAATAAGGACACAGAGCGAAAAAAAAAAACGAAAAGAAATTAGAGGAAGAGGAAAAAACGCTGTAAAAATTAATTGCGATTTCATTACTCGGAGGATTCATTCATTTCGACATTTCATAGGAAACGCGCATGGGGGAGGATGATACACGAGAAATCACGGTCGACGATTGAGTGCTAGTAACCCATGTGAATATGCCTAAGGTCTTAGGGACAATGATCGTTAGCCACACAGTTTGTGTTCGTTCGAAGGTGCTCGGTTGGAAGGACGGAAGAACGGATGCAATAACGTATAGAAAGCATTTAAACAAATGTATTTTGTCACATGAATACGAGCGACAGGCAAAATAAAAAAAAAGACAAAAAACAACAATTTAATCCTGGATATGGGCGAAATTAAAAACAACTCGAAAAGGAGCAAAACAAGTTACACAACAGTCAGGGTTTTGTCAGAGTCACAAAGGTCTCGCTACATTCATGCTCGTGCAGCAGATGGATGGATGTGAACTCTGTGCTCTATGTCATGCGTCCGTTGTTTGCTTTATCTCAATCCTTCCTCTGCAATTTTGCATTTCAACTTGATTTTCAATTTGAGTTTCCCTCATTCGCTTTGGTTTTTCGTTCACTTTTTTTTTGGAAGTACTGATGTATCTCACTGGATAACCGCCGGATCCGACCACACTAGGTACCATATTCTACAAATGCCCAAAACGGGTGCGGCTATGTTCAGTTATTTCAACTTATTTCACGGTCTGTGAGTCTTTCGAGAAAAGCAAAACGTACGGAAAAATGAGGACGAGGATGGGCAAGTCACCTGCCTCTATTCCTTTATGCCTTTTTTCTCGACATGACTTTGGCTTGAGGGTTCACAGTTCCTTCCCGTCCCAGTGCCATGGAGCAGAGTGACACTTGTTTTAATTTGATGAACGGCGGTTAAGTGAGTGTCAGGATTTTGATTATTTTATGTAATCCTTGGCCGTGGATCAAAGGATATTCACAGATATTCATAACAAAAGGGTTGAGTGCTAGAATGAGGGGACCCCTGCAACAATGGGGCTTAGTGCGAGTGGAAAATAAAATAGAAATTGAACGTCAAATTATGGGAGAGGGATTGCAATCAACTTGTACTTGGGAGGTGGTATTTTGTACTCAATTGGATTGCTGTCATGTTTCGGGATTAAACCTTTTCATTTGCCTCTTAATCCGAAATGATATTTAAATCAAGTTGCCTTAAGCTCATGCTGCATTTAAGGTGACAAGGGATTTTCGAAATTAACGGCTTTCAGATTTAAAATAATTTTTTTTTCCGTTTTAATGAGGAGAATCACAGTGACCAAGGCCGAAGTTTGTGAAACGGAATTATTAGTATTGTGGTATTTCTCCAATTCAGTTCAAAATTTTATTCCATTCAAATTTTTCCACTGGAAACATAACAATTTCGTATTTTAACATTAACACGTCCTTAAACCCTTTTTGTGTTATATCACTGTTAGAAGATCAGTAAAGGAATACGTTCTTATGCCCGCGAAGTTCATGAACGCGCGACGTTTGAAAATTATTAAAAATTACTACCGAAATTCTGAGTTGATCGTCGCAATTTTAGGAAAGCTTACACTGATTTCCGATCGTAATAATTGTTTAAGCTGTAAGGGTCAGTCAATCCACGCTATTTGTCAGAATTGATAGTCTTTTAGGCCACATTGAGATGAATTTTGCTACCAATATCAACCTTTACCTTCACAAGATTGAGTTACCTCTAGAACTAAAGTCCCCAGATTAGGCTCTACAAGTTAGTAGAAAATCCTATATTTTTGGCTTAAAGGCTTATAACCTGTGAAGGATTCCATTACATCAACAAAAAATAACCGCGTGGCTTGGATTTCATGCTATAGACGTGATTGGAAGTTTGGTGATCGTGTAATCTCGAGACCACCTCCCTGATATGAACGAATGACCTTCTATTCCTTTTTATGGGACTACGTTAAGTCGTTGGATTCTGCTAATAAATTAACAACGTAATAAAGGGTTGTCCAACCATAATGCACGATGTTAATTGTGAGTCACACCTTCAAGTTTTTTTGCCCAACTTAATTTGACATTTCTTTGTTTCAGTGTTTGACAAATTCAACCATGGAGAGGTACGCAATTGAGCAGCGCGTTAAGATTGTTGAAGCCTTTTACGAAAATGGACGTTCAAATCAAAATGCATTTCGTGCACTTTGTGATTTTTTTGGTCAGCATAATCGACCAAACGTGTCCACAATCGGTAGAATTGTGCGCAAATTTCAGCAAACCGGGTCTGCCTCTGTTTGTTTTACGTGGACACCTGCCGTGTCGGCTTAATTCCACCGTGGGCCTTCCCACAATGGGTTGGTTTTTGGGACGATAACTAACGTCCTTATTTGCTACTAAGTACCATTTCGAAGCCATGTGTAGGACCATGACTTCCCTCTTGGGACCATGGCACCTTGGTGAGGGGCGAAGCCTACCTAAGTCTCGGCGCCCTGTTGCAAGCAACTCAGCTTATATTTCTGTTGCAAGTAACTTCCCGCATATTGGGATAACCACAGCCCCCACGATACTCCCACAAGGGGGCCTACCGCAAGACAGGCCGGGACTGTCATTACTCTATCTTGTTCCGGGGGCCCCTGTCTCCCGTGGTTCCAGAATTAGGCCTCCGGTCGAGCCGTTACTCCCAGTTGGGTTACCCTACCCCCAACTGAGAGACTTAGAAATGATAGGAAGAGAAGGAAATTTAGCTAAATAGCTGAATAGCAAATGCTAAATAGCTAAATGTGAGCCACAACAATCAATAGACTATCCATTGATGGGATAGCCATTAATTAGTCACAGTTCTGCTTTCGTTTTCCGCCAAAGGAGTATTCAGGGCACAATTGATGTGCACCCCAAAGCCCGACCGTCCGGCGGGAAAGCAAACCGGGTCTGTAGGAAATGAGGGAACACCTGTGCATGCTCGCCCAGTTCGTTCTGCGGACAACATTGCTGTTGTTTGCGATAGTGTGGCAGAAGACAATTGAACATCTCACGAACATCACTGATGCGAGGTTCAATTGACTCAAGAGCTGAAGCCTAATGACCATTTAAAGCGTCGTCAATACGCCGAATGGTTGGTTGAACAGATATCGCGAGATGATAACGGACTTCTTGTGGTGGCCAGAAATTGAAGATATGGACCTGGACGATATGTGCTTCCAACAGGATGGTGCCACTTGCCACACAGCCAACGGAACAATGGCTCTTTTGCGCGAGAAATTCAATGGCCGTGTTATCTCACGTCGTGTTAATTGGCCGCCACGATCATGTGATTTGACACCGTTGGACTTCTTTCATTGGGGATATTTAAAAGAAAAAGTGTACGTCAATAAGTCAAGTACAATTCAAGAGCTAAAGGATGAGATAATTCGGCACATTAACGACATTGAACCTCAATTATGTCTCAGAGTCATGGAAAATATGGACCATCGGATAGATGTATGCCACCGAAACCGTGGCGAGCATTTGGCCGATATTTTGTTCCCAGTTCCAGTGCCAGTTACCCGCCGAGGAGAGAAGCCGCGTAATGAACATTCGATGGCGTTGGTGTTTTCGGGATCCGAACTCGCTCATCGTGCGTCAGAGGCCGACACACTACCCATTGCACCACGGCTCTCGTCCATAGATCGTTCTATCATAATAAAGAATATTAAGATAATTCTCTGAAAACTTTTTGTTTTATTTACAATTATCATCGTGCGTTTTCGTTAAACCACCCTTACGGAGGTCAGGAACATTACGAACCCGAATTCAAATTGGAATTTCTCTGAACCAGTTTCTGTTCAGTTTTTTAAACGCTTTTCAGGTGATTCATCCTGATTTTAGTTTTAAAAATGTTTCTTCTTACCTGATTCATCCCATCACACTTCCTCGTGTGCAGTTAAAGTTTTATGGCGGATAAAAGTATTTTTTTTCCTAGTTGTTCGGTTGCTCTTAGCTTCGACTTATGCAACTTTTTATCTTACTGAGCTAAAAACCTGTGGCAGTAACCCAAATAAGATGTTTGCCAAGTAGTTCTTCACCCTAATATATAGACACCGTCATTGACTCCATCTTGAAAACCCTTCAGCCGCTATCCAGAAGAAGGACGTTAGTGGCAGCTTGAAATCCACCCTCTATCAACCAGTGAACCAGGTACTAGGACACTGCAATTCTTAAAGGAGGTCTACCTCTGACGTTTTAACAAAAATTTGAAAATATGAAAGATCAAAAAAAATATTTTTTTAAGCTCGCCTTGGTCCTTACGCTTATTGTGTTATGTGGCATACGTAAAAAAAAAATGTTCCTCGTTACCATCAGTTTGTCAATAAATTGCAATATTTAAAATCAAAATGCCATTCTCCTTCACCCATGTCGGCAATGCAAATCGGACCCACGGCGTCCCTGCATCCTAAACAAACTATTCATTCGACGTTATTTTTTCGTTTCCTACCAACGATAATTGCGTCAACGTGTCACATCACTCCTGGCTCTAATTTGAATGGCAACAACCATAAAAAAAAAACGTTGAAAACGTTGCCATTTACGAAGCCAACCAATTTACGTTGTGGAAAAATTGCGATCGCATTAAGAGTGCCATTGCAGCGGCATCAGGACGTGAAAAGGAAAAAACGTCAGTCAGTTTGCGGTGCGACATTTCGCGACAGAGGCATTAACAATATTTCCACTCGCCGGGTGTTAATGTTACGATGCGTGATTGTCGTCCTTGCGCGGGTAATTTATTTTGATGAGCGTTGAGCACCGCCACCCATCGGTCGTCTTTTTAAATAAATTGCATCATTTTCACGTAGCACGATTCGGGGGACATGTGCGCTCGAGGTCTGTTAAATTTAGCCTTTAAACGATATTTATGGGAATATGTTTGATCGAAGGACATCACAAGGAGACGGGAAAAAAAACACCTCGGGGAGTGGTGAAGTCGAGTCCTGAAACTTATTACTAGGTGCGGAATGGAGCGACAGTAAAGGGAAGTCATTGTGCCTCGGAGAAATGGAGGATGTTTTCGCAAAACGCTTTTCCGGCCGTCGTCTGTGAATATATTTTCCTTTTTCGCTTTTTATTTATTTTTGCTTTGTTTCCTCGCTGCACTTCCTGTTGTGTGATGCAAGGATCAATCTGCGTTTCATTTAACTGAGATAACTTTTAGAACTGATTGTATTGCAGCAGCAAGACTTGTGCGCATTTGCTTTCTCCTCGTCCTTTATTTGCCGCTTCCTTTTCTATTTTTCGTTTTGTTTTAATTTAATTAATGCTTTGACTGGAAGGCTGTTTCGTTTCGCTTGGCTGGAAATACTTACCCCAGAAAGAAGGATTTCACACAGTGAATTTATATTTATCCACATCCATCCGTTTCGTTTGTTTCGCTTCATTCCTAGAGCCCAACAGCTCCCCAGTGCGTCCTTTAATATCCTTTTGTTTCATGCCATTCGCTTTGTTTTATTGTTCGACATTACTTTCCAGCATTTTTCCTACTCCGAGACCCCCTTTTCGGGGCTGATTTCGATTCTGATTCGGATTCAGACGTTCAAAAGTTGCACGTTATGAAAGGGCTTTCCAATAAAACGGCTACAAGGCTGTACAGGACGACAGCATATTCGTACCAAGCGGTCTGTTGTGCAGCGACTGTGATGAATGAATGGAGAATGAACAGGAATGGGTTTTGAGGAACCTACACATAGGATGAAAGACTTACAATAGAATTAGCAAAATTACGCGAATGGCTCATGGGTAAGTGCGAAGGTTTTGTTGGCTTTCGTGCTGCCTTTTTTCAGGGACAGCCTGTGGCTGTTAAAGCGACGGCTTCATTCCATCATTTTCGGATTTTTTTTTCTAACGGAATTGGGTTTCAGTGGTTTTAAAGGCTTTAAAAACCTGTTAAAAACCTTTTTTGACCTAACAATTTGTAAGGTATATGAATGGGTCCTATTTTCCCAACTTGAATTGTCCTTGAACACAGTGTTTACACAGAGAAACCTACATGTGGGTGTTCGAGAGCTTTTTTTTACCTCTTCTTAACCAGTTGCTAGCCAGTAATAGGCGATCATATACAATATAACCTATTTTACACTATGGATCACACAACGTACTAACTACTGTTATTTCAAGACTAAGAAACACATGCAATTTCCGAATTCCTGTTATTTTTTGAACACACATATTAGGCCATCATAATTTGGAACAATGTTACCCAAAAAAAAAAAATTTCAATCCAAAGGCATATAAGATAGCTCTTTGTTGGCTCATCGTTGTACCCGATAGTGAACTCTCGACCTGCCCATTATACCATCCACTCCCGGATAACCAGTGTCCAGCTCATTAAAAATCACTTTTCAAATATTCATTAACTCATGCTATTTTCCACCTAAAATGATGCAACTATCAACGTTATTCTTATTTTAATCATTCGTTTGACCACATGAATTATTCCACAGCTTCGAATCAAGTCCTGATCGGCGACATGGCTAACCAAACGGCTGCATTTCGTTCCCATTGCAACCGCTAAACTCACCAACCAGCTAATTACAACTGCGGTACGCCAAAGTGAACTACATCCATTTACACATCAAGCATGCAACGTAAAACTTCTTAGTCCACATCACAGCACGTCGCTGCATTAACTACACAATCCGTCAGTTAGTCCGGCAACCAGCTGTACAGCTTTAGAGCCAGCCTCATGCCTCGCTAAACTTCCAATTGCCATCTAAATCATTAGCATGTACACGTAACATGTCACATTATCGAGCGTCCGTCGTTATAATTAAGCCCTCCTCTCTAACAAGTTAATCACTGGCACGTCCTGGTCCGATGCCATGCTATTGCAACGCCAGCCAGTTACGTCACCGAGACCGAGATTTGATGCGACCCATACACGTTCCGGAACAATGTCTCTGTTTAGTTAGATGGCGACAAAATGAAATTGTTTCACGGTCGAGAGCGAGCACTCGTAGCCATGTCCACCAGATTTTCAGATTGCCGAGTAGGACAATAATTTGACATAGATTCACGCGCGCTCCATCTGCCAGTGGCGACCATCGAATCTGTCACTTGGAATTGATTTCAGCACAACACCGACAACAGCATTTAAAAGTTGTAACAAGAACAACAACAAGACGAAGAGCGCCAATCGCTGGAATGAAACCAAACGGCCGAATGGATTGAGTAAATAGAAAAACAAGCACAAGCCGGGACGGGGGATTCAACCCTTGCCACATCGACAATCTCTTCAGTGACATTCTTTTACTCGTGTCCTGATCATCCTGCTCGTTCCGCCCTGGCTCAGTTTGGTTTCGATATTTTCTATGCACAAGCGATTGCCGGCTAGTGTGAGTGCTTGGACAAATGTCCCTTATTTAGAGTAAATTGCATGTAGAGTCGTACATGCGATGCATTGATTTCAATCCAGTGTAAAATCTCCGAAACTGACTACAACACTGATTGCATCCGAGCGATCCTGGAACGAGTTCTATGACTATGGCTATGGCTTTTCCACCTTCTCGCCTTAATTATGGGGGATTTGCTGGCTAGAGTGCGAGCTTCTTTAAGTGACAGACAGACTTTGTTGTTTGCTCGTTATTATCACGAGGATCACAGAAGGATTTTTCAGGGAGTTAGAAATCACATTTAGAAGTCTAGATAAAGTCTTGATATATGGAGTGTCCGAAACCCCTTAAATCGGACTTTAATATGGGCACAGACCATGGACATAGTTTATTAGTAAATCCGTGAAGTAAAACTGCCCTTATCCGGCCACATTATCCACACACAACACAACATCCACCGCATATACCCCATCCAATCCACCACCAGCCAACCCCCTTCGACATAGAGTACAAAGTCTCCCGGTGTACCTACTTTAACATTCATGTCCCATTCGTGCAATTCCTGTGCATATTCCCACAGTGTGATTTCGTCCCGGCACCACGATACAGCAACAGGACGAGCAAGAGGGACGACGGGGACAAGAGACCAAGGCTGAGGCTTTTATCGCTACGACAGAAACGGATAAAACAATTCCATGATAAAATGCATTTTTTTTTTCGCATCCCCTCTCTCTCGTCCTCTCCCCCGTCGACCGGTCATTCCCGCAGGGATAAGGAGAAGGACATTCCGAGTTCGACAAGCCAGTCACACTCAAAAACACTGCACAATCGCCTCACATACAGCACACAGTACGATATCGTGCGGTCGTCTGGTATGAGCAGGGATAGATGCTAAAGGATTTTACCAATCGAACCGAAAACAGGACACGTATCGGTTGTGTGTAATTGATTATATCACCCATGTTAATTTTGATTAAATATGCAAATCGACACAATTTTCATTGTGCCGCTTATGCCGCTTATGGTGGTGGTGTGGTGTTCGGTTTGCCTGTGTGTTGGTGGTGCTGCATGTTGCCCCCGCCCGGGCGCCGGCAGAAACGCAGGACATTCGGTTTCGTTGCTGTACATTTCAGTGTCCTGGGATACTGATACGTATACACATGAGTACGACGTGTTGACACGGACACATATCTTTAGTTGCAATGCCATTCATATGCATTCATTGCATATAAATTAGATATTAAAATTGATTCTTATTCATAATGGGTGCATGTTTGGACACCGAACATACGGAGCCCGGTGCCGAGTGAGGCGGGTGCCACGTGAAGGATAATCGACGAAAGGATAACAGAAAAGGATGTTGATAAGCCATCGTTTACATCTTTCGTAGGGTCCCCGTCCCATTGTTCCTTTCTTATATCGGTTTTGGGTGTTTTTCCTTTTTTTTTTATTTGGCCATACCTCTCATGGGACGATGGCGGAGGACGATATAGAGCGGATGTTCGCGGTGGCGTTAATAAAATTGATTGAGTCCAATTAATATTCAGTTATTCTGCAGAGAATATTTTAATTAATTTTAGCTCCATCAGCGTTGGGAAATTCGCTCATTTTTTTTTCTGTTTTTGGTTTCCTGACGAACCACGTTGGTGAATTCAAATTTGTGACGGTAATTCGAGCGAAGGTGGAACAAAATGCTATATCTGCTTAAAGCTAGAAATTTTTTTCAAGACCCAACTGAAATTGTACTTTGCTCTTAAATTTGAAGTGGAACTCTGCGTAGTTATCTGACACCTGGATCAAAGGTTAAGTCTTGTTGCTAAAAACCAAGAAAAACCAAAATGATTTGTATAAAATCCTGTGGCTCAGTAATTCATGTGCTAGCCCGTGGTGCCGAAGGCATGAAATAATAGTGCCGCAAGGACAGGTCATAGAATTTTTCTCTCCTTGATTGAGAATTGACCGAACACCTTGAGGTATACTTGTCGAAATCGTTGCCTCAGGAAAAAAAAAACTGAAAGTCACGCATAGTGTGGATGACTTAGGGAAGTCATTGCTCAGGTTCTCTACAAGCTTTAACGGCCTTAATATAAAAGTATAGGGTCATAAAACTAAAATTATTATTTTAAGTGGAAAACGCAGTGTTTTAAAAGTGACAATATATGTATGTATGTACTTGTTCAAGTATAAAGCACAAGCTCTAAGGTTAGTGGCACAAGATTTGTCAATTGTATCTTTTGGCTCCAGTCGTTCTTCTAACCAATTTCCTCATATGGCTGTATTTTGTGAATAACATCCAGGGCAAGCCTTTCATTTAATTGGCTCGTAGACCTCGATCTGTAGACCTGTACTTCGAACACAAGTACTTCGTACTTCGTCTCCCTGAAATATGACCATTTTGCAGATAAGAGCTCATTATCGTGATCAGCGAAAAGTGGAGATACTAAGTATGCACTTGCTTTTGCAGAAGCTTGATCTTCAAATTTTCTCCCACAAGGCCCCGAACTGGATACTTCAAGGTACCAAAATCAAAAAAATATTAAGTATACGCCCCCTGGTGCGGGTGGTCGACAGCGTCTCTCAGCTTCCTCTTCTACTTTCTCGACTTGAAAACCAGGCTGAAAGCTGCCAACAATTTCAATTGCAGTTCTTGTGGTTCCTTCAGGGAAACCTGGTCGGCACATTGAGTAAGGCAGTAGGTACCAAAATCGGAAAATGTTACGTATACGCCCACTAGTGCCGGTAGTCGACAGTGTCTCTCAGCTTCCTCTTCTACTTTCTCGACTTGAAAGCAACGCAGAAATCTGCCTTCTATTCAGACCTAACCTTTTCAGTCACATTTAATGTGGTTCCTTCAGGGAAACCTGGTCGGCACACTCATAAGATTATCCCACATCTTGTTCGGAGAAGTCATCAAAATATTGGCAATCAATTGGCACCTTACAAGTGTGACTGAGTTTCAAAATAGTTTTCCATGATCCTAATAAGGACTTTTCAAAAATATTCGTTAGTTTTCAAAATATCTCTTGTCTTCTGTAAATGCCCGTTTGACTGTAACAAGCCGATAAGAACCATTCCATTACCTAAACAGGAAAAAAGCAAAACAAGACCTATCCCACGTTGACCCGAATTTCGATAATATTTTCCGCGTGTTCCGATAAGCCCGGATCATGCTTAACAACAAGTTACAACCATTACGATAAGAGTGTTCAAATCCATGATATCATTAACCACTCCCACCTGTCGCAAGGTATCCCCGGAACCCATTAAGCACATCTGCCTACCGTTGCATATGTGCTCCTCCAGCAGATAATCGCTCACGCAGCAAAACGAGGCGAGAATGAAATAAAAAAACGCGGGAAATAACAATTACGCCAGCAATGCAATTTTATTAGTTAATAGCGAATTACAACAGTTTATTAATTGTCCCAATCCAATTCCAGTGGCAGCGTGGCCGCCAACCAACGATCAGCATCCCGCACAGTAGCCCACGCCACATCATCGGCTAATGAGGACGTAATTATTTGTCTTCCATTATAACAATGATAATGACGGCTATATTCGCAGCATGGCGTGGCAGCACACAATGCGATGACAATTAACCGAAAATCCAAAAAATACCTTCACCATTCCCCGCACGCAAAGTGCCAAGCCCCACTGATGAACTTTCGCGGGCTCTGCTGACTTTGGTATTTAATTCCACTCACACTAGTCCGCCCCCGAAATGCTGGGCATCCTCGGCGTTCCGGTAACATAATTACGCCAATAAAAGTGCTTTAAATCGATTTTAACAATATTTTATTTGATACCAATTTTAATAAATCGAATCGCAGCCGAATATCGGCCGATATAATCCACCGTCCCGCGTATCGGCCGTTTTGCTGTGGATATTTTGTTTTTTATTTGTTCGGCGGCGTTGCACGGATCAAAGCCGCAGAGCAGCAGAGCTCTAGCATTTAACACCGAGCAAATTGTATCCCGATTTCGCCCGATTGTGTCCTCTCTTGTTTGGGTTATTTTTTTTCTCCCCCCGTTTAATGGCATGAACAAGGATGCCTCGTTCCGAACGCCCGAAAATAATTGCATAAAACCACTGAGTGCGTGAGTGAGTTGTAGTGCAGGCTTTCGGTCGAGTTTATATATGTGTGCATTAAAACTACATATATTGTAGTATCTGAGATATCCTGGAACGACAAACTATATCGAATTGCAATTTAAAGGGATACACGAGGATTACCTGATAAAAAGTGGGCGGCAGTGGTGTGTCGCTTCGAACATTCTTCACAGTTGGCTTAATGCGGAATTTAGCGGTAAGCGATGGCGGTGGCGGTAACGGTAATGGCGAGGGTTATTCGGTTTTCTGGTTTTCGCTTCTTTATCTTTTTTTTGCTTTTTTTTTTTGTGCTGTTTTTAGGTGTTTCCGTGGGTCGAGGCCGACATACCCGGGAATGTTTTGCGGTTTGGTTTAATTTTATGCTACGCAACAATTTAGGAGAGTTCGGAATTACACACACGCGCCTGTTTACTTACCCATCGCGGGCGGATGTCCTGTAGCAATGGTCGTTCGTAATCAATGGCGTGGTGTTAAATTAATTGGCGGCTAGAATAGGCCGGACATGACATATAGAAACAAAAGAAATAAACAAAAGGCGGGAATGAGCAGTAAAAAAACATTTTCGCGTGTTTTATTTTAATGTGTGTTTGTGTTTCACTGCAAAAAGCGATTTTTTGTTGTAAGCCGAATGCATTTCTGTATTAATGTGGCGGCTAAACTGCTGCATATAAAGCGGTGTGATCCAATTTAATTTGCCGTATGAAATATTTTGTTGTTTTGCTATTGTTTGGAGTTTTTTGTTGTTGTTTTGGGTTAGGGTTTTCCTGGTTTGCGGAGAGAATGTAACAGGGGCATCGGAAATAGAACGGGACAATAATCTATATATTCCGTTTGCTTTAACATCAATATTTGGTTAAACAAATGAATCGTGTTTTAATTGATTAAAAAAAAAGCAGAAGGACGAGGCAGCGTTGTGCTAACAAAAAATCCCACAATTTGATAGCAATGAAGTGGTTAACCTCAAAAATAAAACTACAAGACACGTATCGAGCATAAATCCAAGCTACAGAAACCAACGAGAGTTGATAAATTTGTCTCACTTGAGGGTTGACATTTTTTTTACACCCATTTTTGATCTAGGTACCGCTAATGAATTGTTACATTATAGTAGGCTTATAACATAGTGAATCAAAGCAATCGTCCTCTTAATGGACGACTAAGAATTTGTTTTTATCTTTAGATTTTCACTATACCCTAGAGCACTGGCCCAACTATTGACCCATTGTACCACATGGCTTCCCACTGTTGAGTTAGGATTTTCAAAATAAATTAGAAAAAAACACATTTGAAGGGAATGTAATTCAGATGTCCTTTGTCACCCTATGTGCACTCATGCAATCTGTTCAACGCGTTTCGCGCAATACGCTGGAGCATAGTAAGCTCAATTTTGCGATCTACCCGATGTTCTCTTAGATGTACAAATATTCCTCGAAATATTGACATACATTTCGCGATTTTCTAATTTATTTTTAATATTTAATGGGAATCCGTAGTTCCCATAAATGGCGCTAGCGATACATGCTGGTCTGAAATGTCAGATCAGAAACATCACCTGGAGTGCCTCTTACCGACTTTTTATCATTACATTCGAATTTTCGTCGGCCATCATTTCACGGAAGTTAAGCTACTCGCCATCAGTTCAAAGAAGTCTGCGGCTGAAGCCCTTCAAATGAATATAAAAATGTACGTTGAAGCTTCTGTTAGAGAAGCAACATGTTACGAGTCGTTTCAATGCTATAAAAGTACAAATTTTGATGTGGAAAAAAAGGAGCGTTCCGGACCAATGAATGATTTTGAACACGCAGAATTAGAGGAATTACTCGATTAAGATCAACGTTAAGCGCAATAAGGAATTGTAGATTCATTGGCCGTTACTCGTTTGAAAGACTTGAGAAAGTTCCAAAAGCAAAGAAATCGGATACCTCTCGTACCAAGGCGCGTTTACGTAACATTTTTGCGATTTTGGTACCTACTCCCTTACTGAGTGTGCCGACCAGGTTTCCCTGAAGGAACCTTATGAAGTGCAACTGAAAAGGTTAGACCTGAATACAAGGCAGATTTCTGCGTTGTTTTTAAGTCGAGAAAGTAAAAGAGGAAGCTGAGAGACGCATTCGACCACCCGCACCAGGGGGCGTATACGTAACTCAGATTTTAGTACCCAGTCCCTTACTGAGTGTGCGAATCAGGTTTCGCTGAAGAAACCACATAAAATGTAATTGGAAAGGTGTCGTCAAAAATCTGGTCAAAAGTAGTCTTAATACTGAAGAAAGTTGAGTATGCTGTGGCGCCTCGATTTCATGATTAGTGTCATTATAACGGAGATCATATCCAGAATATAAGGATAGCGAACGGTTATCAAAAATTCAATGCGAAATATACTGAAAACCAGCTCTCTTAAGACGAGATACAGTCTTTAGTCACTTCACGGTGACAAGTTTTTGCTTACCCTTAATGCCGTAACTGTTTTGGCTAAACACCTGAATGGTTACAGAGGAGACAAGTCGGATGATTCAACTTCTTAGTGAAGGTGGGTGTAAAATCTGAATGTGAACCTGGGCTGATATAAACTTTTGCCCAAATAAGATTCAGACCAATTGAATCGAGTTCTGAAGCCCAAGATTAGGCTTGCTGGAAGCAGCCGCGGCATCTCTAGGATTTCAGTGTTTGTTGTCTACTTGTCAACCAGTGACACACTTAAAGAAATCGAAGAATCCTCAAGAACACTTTTGGCATCATTCTTAGAGCCTTAAGCAATTTTTCTTCGTAGAAATTCTTGGCGTTCTTCATTAACACGAACATATTGACTCCACAAGGTGGACACCCATATCCGATACACATCCCTGAAGCATAAAGACATTTGAAAATAATGGTTACGTAACAGCCCAAAATCACCCATAAGCCCTTCGAACAAAAACTCGAATTTCAATCAATCATCCCCCAGCTATTCGCCCAATCTACTTATCACCGATTGCCAGTGATTCGATTGAACTCTAACCACAATTTAAACTTCCCTAATCGCTTTTATTAAGTTTCCAATGATCTCCTTTATCCACTCAAAACGTATAGCCCAATCACAGATAAACTGAAACACAGTTAACCTTCCAACCGAAGGGCTGATGCGATTAAACAATGAAATGGACATGAAAAACTTTGCGACAACTTTTGCGTTTCTATGAGAGTGCACAAAATAGTTCCGTCAACCGTCACGACTCATGACACCGCCCCCACCAACATCTCAACCACTCGCCCCGAATGGTCGTAAAGAAGACGTAATTGTCCTTCGAATTATAATAGGCCTTAGTACAATATCCCATACAAACGGGCATTCTGTGAGAGAGAGACTAAGAAAAACTTTTTCCTGTCTAGCGGTTTAACATTTAACACAACACCGAAACCACCCCAACCAACTAACGACTAACTAACTAATGGAACTTTATCACTCTCCCGCCCGTAGAGTACGAGCAAAAACAACTAGAAACGAATCAAATTCAAACAGAGCGAAGCTTGTGGTTATATTTGGTTTAAAAACAGTAAAACTTAAGGCCTAGGGCCACAAGAGTCAACTCAAAACTGGCAGAAGAGTCAGGGCAGGAATAGGACAATAAGAAAAAATAACAAAACGTTTTTTGCATAAATTTCCCTTCAAAGAGCGACAGGATGGAGCACCACTCAATCCTTTTTCAATGCTGTTTTCATCCTCGCCCTCATTCCCATTCTCCTTGTAATTCTTCCTCTTCTTCTGCCTTTTGTCGAGTTGACGTTTAAGAAAAAGTTTTTTTTGTCGAAAAACGCATAATAAAACAAATTCGTTTCGAGGATTGGCAAGCACTCACTCATTTCGAAAAACCAAAACCGTTAAGGGTGATACGACCAGGTTTTTGTTGTTTCTATTATACAAGCTCCTTGACTTGGGAGTTCAGGGGTTAGACCTCAAAGTCTCATTTTGTGTTAATATGTGACCGGAATCACTCGAAAATATAACATTTGCTCTTTGCTCCTCGACGTCCTGGTTTCCTCGTTTCCTGCTTTTCGAGTGTTCAGTTTCGGTATTTTTTCCCCCTCGCTCTATAGAGGGTTTCGGGCGAACAAGGACAATTATGGTCGTGAACGCAGAATGGATCGGGAAATCGAGAGAATTTTAGGTAGCTGCCTCAATTATCATGGAGGGTGGCACTCCGTCGAGCAGACGAACATTTTTTTTTGTGCCTGGAAAACTGCATAAAAACTGCAACGAGACACAAGTTTTGAATAGATAAGTCGAATGAAGGGCTACGAGCAGATAGACACAGACAGATAGGAACAGTCAAGCATTGGGATATACGGAAGAACAGGCGAATGGTCGTTGCGTTGTTTGCGGAATTCTGTTCGGCATTCGAACATTCGTGACTAACATACGCTACGGCCTGTCCTCCCATTCCATATTGCTTCATTGACGGAGAGATATGGTAGCCACGTTGGAACAAAACGCATCCGGCGTTCAACATAAATATTTGTCGCTTGCTGATTTCGAATTCAGATGTGCAGTTGAGTAATGTTTGGCTCGTGGATAGGGCGACGAAAGGCCTTATAAAGTTTTTCAACACCGCGTTCCGCGGTTGTTTGTTTTTCTTGGGAACCTAATGTCATACATTCTTTGGCGGATAGTTGAAGGGTTGAAAATAACGCGAAAGCAGTTAAGGATTGCGATATGTAGCTATATGATGCATGGGACTAAGTAACATGTGAATGGAATTGAGTGCAACAAACAAGGAAAGCGAGCTACGTTGTTTCTTTATCCTTATCACCCGTCTATTAATGAAGGCATGACACCCGCCCTTGGTTGTGAATTTTATTCTACAGTTTCTTTACATAGCTACAACGCATCATCAAGATTACAAAAATACTGTGAATTATAAACTGAATTTAAAAACAATGACTCACACCTTCAGATAAGAGTTAAAGTAGTTTAACGTCTTAAAAACGGCTCTACGCTTTTATCTTGTACCGCTACGCCACTGCCATTATCTTTCAAAAACTACTCACACTCGAGTCAGCCTAAAAGTATGCCACATTTATTAGTTTTACTATTCACATTCACTCAACAATTTCATTATATCAACTTAACAGAATTCTGTTAACCACCTGTTAACTCCACTCACTCTCCATTCCAGCGGTTTTAGCGATTCTTTTGGTCGCTGTACAACTCAGCTGGCGTTGGAATATCTTCGATAAAGAAATTCGCCGGTATATAATGGAAAATCTTTTTCAACACATCCAAGAGGATGTCTTCTATCGTTTGAGTGATAACAGTGTACAAGGCGTCAGCTAACATTTTCCAATTGTCATTGAAGAACTTGTTTGTACTGTCCTCTGTAAAAAAGCGATTAAGTGTGGAGTTGTCTATGGTAAAGTGTTTCTTAGGGACATACCGAGAACTTTGTTTCCGTTGAATAGATTAGAAAAATGCGACTTAAGACCATCGAGACTGAAGTCGATACGAACGCTCGTCACGTTGTAGAAGGTGAATCCACCCTTTTCGTAGAGATGAGTCTTGGAATTCATCACTACAGTCATGTTTTCTGGAACAGAAATAAGAAAAGTGATACAACAAAAAGGACATATTGCAGAAGAGGATAGGAAAAACCTGCGTCAAGGAGTACTTTTCCCTTTCCGTTTAGTGGAATGAGTAAAATTCGTCCAAAGAGGCTGTAATCGCCCTGTAGCTTCATAACCGGAAGCTTGAAGGTCGTCTTCCAACTGTAGTCCTTGGGGAAGACCCTTTAAACAAAAGTCATAAAGACAAAATCTAATGGAAAAGAAGTGAGACTTACACGCTCTCGATAACATGAGTCTTGCCAAAGCCGAGAATTTTGATGTTCGAAAGTTCCACTTTGAGATTTATCGCCTGGCTGTTGCCTTGGTTGATTTTGATGCGGTTAAGGTAGAAGGGATCAAAGCTCTTGATGCTATTTAGCCCGGGAATTCCTACAAAAATAAGAGAGCCTTAGAATTGAATTGGAAATATCATGCTTTCTAGACCTGATCCGAGCTTATCGAACAGCTGTTGAATGCTCTGCGTGGAGCATTTCACGAAATCTGAATCAGCCATGCGACATTGCTTGATGTAATCTGCTGCAAAGAAACAAACATCGCAGTTATGAGTTCAAAATAAACACAATCACCTCGAATTAATGATTAACATTCAAGTGCAGCAACAATCCACGATAGATTGCTCAACGTTCAAGCACCAAAAACCATCCAGGACGCAGCCACTCCCATAACAGCAAAACTTGACATTACCAACTATTGTCGGTTGCGCAAACGCATACCGCACTCTCGGGAAATAATTTAATCTTAAGCAATCCAAAGTCACAATCGTTCCGTTTGACCACTGATTTCAAATTGCTTAGGCGATCATGCCTATATGTATCCTCGGCCTGCACTGATTTAAGAGGGACTACGTGTGTAGCGAGCTCACTCGACCAGTTTTTCATCGATTTTCTCCATCGATAGATCATTACATTTCGATAAAAATTTAAACGGTAACTGGACTACAATCACTTTTTACCACATTGTGAAATATTAGCGCAGAGATTCCACCCATGTGTCTAAGTAACGATCGTAACTTACGTTGATTCGTGAGGAAGCGCTCGTCATCCTCCACATCGGCAGCCACTGCAGCGGCAACGATTCCCGCCAAAAGGAACTTGCAATAAAAACGCACCTTCGAACTCATCTCACTTTCTCAATAAAAACGAAAACGAAACTTTTACTTTCTTTTTAGGAACCAGCTGAGGTCTGGTCACAACTCTGCTGAGCAGTAATCCGCACGAGCGACTTCCACAATTGCAAATGCACCGCCGTCTGCACGCGACAATTCAATTATATAACTTTACGACGTCAACTTCCCAGGCATCGACGGACGATGACGACGATAGCGAGTTCGGTAGCGACTTCGGAACGGTCGGGGGCAGTTGATGGCAATTGGCTATAGCTCTAATGGTTGAATACCACGCTGCATCGACGCACACTACATTGTTGGACAACTCGGTTAGGAGGTTAAACTGCACAACCAACCAAACGAATAGCAAAACAAACTAGACAAACAGCTGCTGCAGCAAGAGTAAGCAGTAAGCAGGAGCAACGGTACTAGTCGTAGAAGCAACTTATCTTCGAAGCGTGTCTACTAGTATCTCGGGAAACTATGATATTTGCTCAAAATTAAAACTCCATCGCATCGCAAGAGTTACGCCATAGAGCGCCATGAAGCGCAAGGGGGTTGTTTATAACAAGTGCCTTGCCCAGATACACCTCGCCATGTGGGCTATGGCGCTGACAAACGCATGCATGCAAACCTACTTAGATTGGGGAAGGAACCAAAGAAACACAACCAAGCGAAAAGGTAAACATACAAGTAATTGCGCCACCCGTTTAGCGGAACGGCGGAATGACAGTAGTAACAGCAGCAGGTTGGCATCGGTTGTCACTCGGTGACTTTACAGCGCCTCGAACTGGTTGATTAGAGTTTGCTTTTTTTTGATTTCCTTCCATTTTTAGATAGTTTTTTTTTGTATGAGAACAGATTTTCGCAAACAGTTTCTCGGACCGTTGGCTAATCGTTCTCTGCGGACGGGGAATTATCTGGTGGTGGAACAAATGGAGTTTATGGCCAGAATGAGTGTAGCAACATGTGGAAATAGTTGGATGGACGCAACGATCTACTGGGTGGAAGAGTGTATTTCGAACGTAAGCAGACTCCGACTGCATCCAGGTGTGCGAGTAGCTGCTGGTGATAATCAAATCTTGTTGTCGGCGAGGGTCGATGCTTGGTCACAACGGTTTTTGACTTTTCCACGTTCTCATAATATGGTGTAAGAGACATCGTTGCTACACAAGACTATGTTGCAGTGATCGTGTTGCACCAGACTCTTGCGGGTCGCACCTTATTTTGAGAAACGGCTTACACTTCCAAAATTTGCTCTAAAAAAAGTCGAATACGCCTTGACACGGATATCTGGTTTTAGCTTGTTGAACAATTCATAGAAATCAAATAAAGTGGCCTGGAAACAGGACTGTTGCAATATTTCTGTCCACGCCCCAGACCCTATAACCATGAGCCTGAGTAATGAAATTATTGCATCAACCTACTGTCTTATAAAATAACTTTTTAATTGGGGTGGTCGTGGTGCAATGGTAATGTAATCATCACCGACTGTTAAGCGGAAGGTCTGTCGTTAAGTCTGTCCTGCCTGTTTGTCATAGCCAAGAACAATTCCTATACGGAAAATTATGCAACGTGCAAGTTGTGAATGAAATGCTGACGAAGGAATAACAGGTATGAGATCACTTCAAAATTCATACTCTGTGTGAGCATATCCAATATAACACCTTAATGACATGGAAACAAAAAAGTTGCTGTGAACTATAACCAACTCGACAAATTCACTCTTATGTCTCGAATCCTATCTAGGACAACCACCCCCGGTGAGTAGCGAACGAACATCTTCGGCACAAACCATCTGCACCCCGTCCGTCTGTGACAAACACCATAAGAGAGTAGACCCTTGAACCTGCACGAACCCTATAAAAAAAATAAAAAAAAATTGCCAAATTCTGCAACCCTAGCCCAAAAATTTGGTTTCGCATTACCCTCTAGTAGGTTTCAATTGCGAACAAGCAAACTTATTTCTGACTGATATCCACTGTAGAATGTATCACTGTCTTCATATACATATGTATATAGAGATCCCGCTGCCGAACTGTCATCGGGCGCGAAAGGGAAAAGATCAAGGAGGATCAGGGAAGATCAGGGACAGATATTGTAATATTAGGTATGCAATGGCTGTGCCTATTTATACGTCAACATAAATTTATCGAGGGGGCTCCTGAACTCCTCTGCAGGAATTAAATTGTAAAAATTATAACTCCATCGGCTATGGATCGGCGTCATCATCAGCATTAGCATCGGTATCGTGGTTCACTCTAGCATAAGGATAATTATTAGCATGATGCTGATGCATCAATACTATCATCATCATTACGGTCAGCTTCGGCAACATCACCATAATCAGCAACAGAATCATGACCGACATCAGTATCAGAATCAACATCATCACCTTTGACCTTTGACATCGACGACCATCACCATCATCACCATCATCACCATCATCACCATCATCACCATCATCACCATCATCACCATCATCAACATCATCACCATCATCACCATCATCACCATCATCACCATCATCACCATCATCACCATCATCACCATCATCACCATCATCACCATCATCACCATCATCACCATCATCACCATCATCACCATCATCACCATCATCACCATCATCACCATCATCACCATCATCACCATCATCACCATCATGACCTTTGACATCAACGACCATCACCATCATCACCATCATCACCATCATCACCATCATCACCATCATCACCATCATCACCATCATTACCATCACCACCATCATCACCATCATCACCATCATCACCATCATCACCATCATCACCATCATCACCATCATCACCATCATCACCATCATCACCATCATCACCATCATCACCATCATCACCATCATCACCATCATCACCATCATCACCATCATCACCATCATCACCATCATCACCATCATCACCGTCATCACCATCATCACCATGATCACCATCATCACCATCATCACCATGATCACCATCATCACCATCATCACCATCATCACCATCATCACCATCATCACCATCATCACCATCATCACCATCATCACCATCATCACCATCATCACCATCATCACCATCATCACCATCATCACCATCATCACCATCATCACCATCATCACCATCATCACCATCATCACCATCATCACCATCATCACCATCATCACCATCATCACCATCATCACCATCATCACCATCATCACCATCATCACCATCATCACCATCATCACCATCATCACCATCATCACCATCATCACCATCATCACCATCATCACCATCATCACCATCATCATAATCATCACCATCATCACCATCATCACCATCATCACCATCATCACCATCATCACCATCATCACCATCATCACCATCATCACCATCATCACCATCATCACCATCATCACCATCATCACCATCATTACCATCATCACCATCATCACCATCATCACCATCATCACCATCATCACCATCATCACCATCATCACCATCATCACCATCATCACCATCATCACCATCATCACCATCATCACCATCATCAACATCATCACCTTCATCACCTTCATCACCATCATCACCATCATCACCATCATCACCATCATCACCATCATCACCATCATCACCATCATCACCATCATCACCATCATCACCATCATCACCATCATCACCATCATCACCATCATCACCATCATCACCATCATCACCATCATCACCATCATCACCATCATCACCATCATCACCATCATCACCATCATCACCATCATCACCATCATCACCATCATCACCATCATCACCATCATTACCATCATCACCATCATCACCATCATCACCATCATCACCATCATCACCATCATCACCATCATCACCATCATCACCATCATCACCATCATCACCATCATCACCATCATCACCATCATCACCATCATCACCATCATCACCATCATCAACATCATCACCTTCATCACCTTCATCACCATCATCACCATCATCACCATCATCACCATCATCACCATCATCACCATCATCACCATCATCACCATCATCACCATCATCACCATCATCACCATCATCACCATCATCACCATCATCACCATCATCACCATCATCACCATCATCACCATCATCACCATCATCACCATCATCACCATCATCACCATCATCACCATGATCACCATCATCACCATCATCACCATCATCACCATCATCACCATCATCACCATCATCACCATCATCACCATCATCACCATCATCACCATCATCACCATCATCACCATCATCACCATCATCACCATCATCACCATCATCACCATCATCACCATCATCACCATCATCACCATCATCACCATCATCACCATCATCACCATCATCACCATCATCACCATCATCACCATCATCACCATCATCACCATCATCACCATCATCACCATCATCACCATCATCACCATCATCACCATCATCACCATCATCACCATCATCACCATCATCACCATCATCACCATCATCATAATCATCACCATCATCACCATCATCACCATCATCACCATCATCACCATCATCACCATCATCACCATCATCACCATCATCACCATCATCACCATCATCACCATCATCACCATCATCACCATCATTACCATCATCACCATCATCACCATCATCACCATCATCACCATCATCACCATCATCACCATCATCACCATCATCACCATCATCACCATCATCACCATCATCACCATCATCACCATCATCAACATCATCACCTTCATCACCTTCATCACCATCATCACCATCATCACCATCATCACCATCATCACCATCATCACCATCATCACCATCATCACCATCATCACCATCATCACCATCATCACCATCATCACCATCATCACCATCATCACCATCATCACCATCATCACCATCATCACCATCATCACCATCATCACCATCATCACCATCATCACCATCATCACCATCATCACCATCATCACCATCATCACCATCATCACCATCATCACCATCATCACCATCATCACCATCATCACCATCATTACCATCATCACCATCATCACCATCATCACCATCATCACCATCATCACCATCATCACCATCATCACCATCATCACCATCATCACCATCATCACCATCATCACCATCATCACCATCATCAACATCATCACCTTCATCACCTTCATCACCATCATCACCATCATCACCATCATCACCATCATCACCATCATCACCATCATCACCATCATCACCATCATCACCATCATCACCATCATCACCATCATCACCATCATCACCATCATCACCATCATCACCATCATCACCATCATCACCATCATCACCTTCATCACCTTCATCACCATCATCACCATCATCACCATCATCACCATCATCACCTTCATCACCATCATCACCATCATCACCTTCATCACCATCATCACCATCATCACCATCATCACCATCATCACCATCATCACCATCATCACCATCATCACCATCATCACCATCATCATCACCATCATCATCACCATCATCATCACCATCATCATCACCATCATCACCATCATCACCATCATCACCATCATCACCATCATCACCATCATCACCATCATCACCATCATCACCATCATCACCATCATCACCATCATCACCATCATCACCATCATCACCATCATCACCATCATCACCATCATCACCATCATCACCATCATCACCATCATCAACATCATCACCATCATCACCATCATCACCATCATCACCATCATCATCACCATCATCAACATCATCACCATCATCACCATCATCACCATCATCACCATCATCATCACCATCATCATCACCATCATCATCACCATCAGCACCGGCATCAGTACCAGCATCAACATCATCGTCAGCATTGGGATCAGTAAAAGCATTATTAAAGCCGTCAACGACGATAGTAGCATTAGCATCGCCATTAAGATCGGCATGAGCATTAGGGATCACCATCATAGCTCCTCCGACGCCATAATTCTTGAAAACCATGATGATGCTATACGCCTTCAATTTACCTCGGATATCCTTCCGAAAGCCACGTTCGTTATTACAAGTATTTCTTTTCGAAGGTGGTATAGGAAACTGCTAAATTACTACAAAAAAAAGGCCAGCCTACAGCGCTCGTGTCTTCTCAAAACCCCTGACCAAGTGTGCAGTTACTTTGAGGACGAAAATCAATTTTCCCCCAAAGAGCGGCAGAAACTGAAACGGCGACAACTTCATCCGAAAGCACGACTGATTCCAGAAACCGCATTCTTCGAATTATTCCACTCCAACGGTGAACATTTCAACAGCAACTAACCCACAAAAGAGTCGTCCTTAAAGTAGTACAAACACCGCCTTTCAGATGGTAACACGATAAACCTCTCACAAAGTCGCGCGAACACACACTCGACGCACGAACGGATGTGCATCGCCCACAGTGTCAATTCGACAGTAGTCAATCGCATCTCATCGTCGCTCCCGCGCCTTTTATCCATACCTCCAAAATCCATTTAATATCATTTCCAAGTTGAAAAGGAAACAAAGAGGACTGAGTTGAGTAAGAGTGGGGGGAGGGGGACGAAAAAAAAACGAATCGTCTCGGGTGTTAAATCCCACTGATCGCATTTATCCCTTCGCACCATATCCTGGAGTCCTGCGGTCCTGTGCCACCATGGACGCCATTCAACCTTTTGCATACCGTTGCCTTGTAGTCTTGTTTACCCTGTGCATTGCGAGTGAGAGACACTCGTGTGTGTAAAAGTATTTACCCTTTATCCCAGCTCCAGTCATTCATCTTCATTCGTCTCATGCGTTTGCTGGAGCGCAACGTCAGGTTCCAGGAACTCAGGAGTAATAAAATAAAAAAAATAAAAAAACAGAAAACAACAAATGGCATAAAAGGAAAACATTTTGTTTGAGTTGAACTTGAAGTGATCTGTTCTCGTTGGCTTGGAACTCAGGCTCCCGTTCCGACTCAGACGGAGTGAGGTAAACTTTAAGGTGCGCCACTGTTACCGCAAAGGACACCGTAACAGCAACTGCTACTACGGCATATGGATGCCGAAGGAAAGATAGCACCAGATCTATGGCATCGAAAACATCTACACCCGTCAGTGTTTGTTTTTCAAATTATTTGCCAAGGTTTCAACCGATGATGATGATGATGATGAGGAAACCTAAGCTGTTTTAAGGATACCGACAGCCGCACTCTCAAAAGTGTGTAACCAGTACTGTGCTGCAGCATGTATAACAGAATAGTTTAAGCTTTTAAAGTCAATTCGATGTCAATACTCGTAGACAGAGGACGACTTTGCCATTACCATCTTGCTGTTCATCATCACCATCATACTTCAAGGCTTCCCCGTCGGAGGAAGCCAATCAATGAGATTCAAAGTCTACTACAAAGATTCCAAGACACCATCCTATGATGGCAGTGATTCAATTCGATTTGGTTTGGGTGTGTGTTATTGCACCAAGGATATATGGAAAACACTCTCAAGCGATGATGATGCCTGAGTAAATAAAACCAACTCAAGATACCAGTCAAGACACTTGTGCGATGAGGAGGCTTTGCGAAACTGAAACAACTAATTAAAGTAGAGTTAGGCAGCATTGACGCAGCCAGAAAAGGACTCTTCGACTCTTCCTCCCAAACTCTTTCGTTAGATACTCAGACACGGATATTCCTACATGTATGTACATATGGGTCTGAATAGGTTTCAGACAGATTTGCGACAGTATGTCCTGGGAGTCCTTGGAGTTACTTCAGTGAATCGGATGTAATTCCGAACTGATTGTGCCCGACAGAGGTTAAATTTCTGGACAATAGATTCCAATTATATCACTTTCTTTACCATCAGCTCATTTTTCCCTTACTCCTGAACCCAATTTCTTACCCTGTCCCGCGCTTATCCTTTTGTGCCACGGGAAAACCGCTTGAATAGAAACTGGGGGCAAAAAAACGGATTCCCGAGTCTCTTCTGAGAATTGTTCGAAACAAAATCGTCTCACTCCGCCTCCTTGCATCCGAAAAGAGTTAAATGGAGGTCGACAGTTAGTAACCATTATCCTTTTTCACATACCATCCGTCCGATTTGTAATCCCCGCTCCAAAGCTGATCGAAACCCAAATGAATGGAAATTGATTTACTTGAACATAATGAAATTGGTTTTTTCTTCTCCGAGTCTTTTCAGGACATCATCATACACGACCATCGAGCCTTTGGCTACCGTTGCCGTTGGTTATCCCCGGGGAGCACCTTAAAAAATAATGACACTACACCACCAGAAGGATGGGGGCATAAGACTACAATAGCTTGGGTAAACACGTAAAAAAAAAACAATTTCGTTATCCTTTTTTGGTGTCCTCTTGTGTGCGGCCAACAATATAAAAACTCTACACACAATAAGGACAATAAACATAAAAATAAAAATAATAATGACGGGAACATTTAAATTTTTGATTCAACCGTTGATGTCCTTTTTTAATGTCGTTGTGTTTTACGATGCCATTCGAAGTGAATTGGTCCTAAAGTGACTTGTTAACAATATAGTTTACATGGACACCCAGGAGTGGACGGCAACAAGTGTCCAGGCACGGAACTCTGAGTGCGACCGGACACTTGGAAAGGATACAAACACCTTTGCGTGCGATAATTTCATATTGATGTTTCTATTTGCATGTTTTAGTGCTGAACGGGCGGCGGGATGATGTTGTCAGTCGTAAAGCATTTACCAAGGATTAGTCAAGCGATGAAAGGAATTAGAGTCGCAACGAGAGTTAATATCAATTTTTAGGTAATAACCAGGGTTAATGGGAAAGGGATGATGTGACTGGAATAAGGTTTTGGTCGTTTCTGTCATCTTTGCTGAGAACCAATTGATTTTACGATTCAACTGATCAAAGGAAACCTTGTTTGTTACGCCATTTTGAGAGGAGGACCTGTTTTAAGCATGTATGTAGTTGGATTTGGTAATATTTATCTTTATGGGCCCCAGCTGGAGTAACTAAACGCCTGGCATAAAAGGAGCCCATTTCAGGTTAAAGCATATTTGTGATTAATGGCCACACGGACGATATTGATAGTGGAGTCAATACTGATGCTGATGCCCACAACTCCATAAAACACTTGGCCTCAAATAAGAGCTCGTTATCGTGATCAATGAGGTATGGAGACGTTAGCTTTCAATATTACCGATCTTTTGGAAATCCAAAGTTCAGAGCCTCGCTGACTACCCTTCGCCAGGTCTCCTTGTTGGGAGTGTGCTTCTTCGATGTTTCGCTTTTCTGTTTTATCTCTTTTAATATTCCATCTACGACGCCGATTTTTTGGCGATCGTATTCTCTCGGGCTTTTCACTCATTATTCATTTCACTGTTCGTCCACTGTCCATTCGTTCCATGTGTCCTGCCTATCTTAATCTTTGCGAGTTTATTACTCAAGACAATGATTGTCCTTAAAATTCTCACTTCGACGACCGGAAATCTAAATTTCCCCTTTTTTGATCAGGGACCAAGTTGCATGTCCGTATGGTGTCACTGGCTCTATTATGATTTTGTTAACACGAACAATGTTGTTTTGAATAGTTCCTTCAACACAAAAAAGGGCGGGTTGCCTATATGCAGCCTTTTATTTATTTCGATCTTCGTGTCGTTTTTGACAGTCAGTACGATTCCCGTTCTTTTTCTCAAAGCGTTTATCGTGTACTGTCACACATTTGAGTCGATCCAAGTCGGTCACTGAGCACATAAAGGCTGATTTCTTGGCTGTTTGGGTTTTTAGTGGTTTTCTATTTTTAGCAGTCCACCCATGACTCGCGAAATGTGTAAAAATCAAGCATACTCAGTTGGTATTGCCATTTTATAGTATTGTAAAATAACTTATATTCGAATAAGGATTAAAAATTGTGCTTTGTGAAAAATACATTCAAGTCATCCAAGCCACCTACCACCAAAATACAGCTCGTACAAGAATTGAAGTCCGACGACTTTCCACAGTATCAAATTTACAATGTCGCTTGCTATCGTTCAATTATTACGATCTTTTTTATCCGAAATGCATAAGCTGGACCTGGTCGACATATGGTTCAAGCAAGCCAGCGCTACGACGGACCGATTGAGAAATGAATTTGATGAGCAGTATATCTCTCGTTTTGGCGGTTTGGATTTGATGCTTTTAGACTATTTCTTATGAAAATTCATCAAATCACTCATATATGCAGAGCCAGTCAATTGCAGCCTTAGACACAACATTACACGTGTTATTAGCGATAAAGTGACTCACAATTGGATAATTCTTACGGACCACTTAAAATGTAGCTGTGGTCAACATTTACATAAAATAATTTTCAAATAAATGGCAAGTATTGGTTTATTAACCTAAATAAAAATTATTTGACTTTTGCAATATTCTCCTATTTTTGTTGACACTTGAAAACTAAACGTTTAAATAATCACATATTATTTGAATTTCTCTTTATTTGCTTTCCTGACTATTTCCAAGAAGGTCCAGATCATCAAAATAAGCTAGATCGAGTGCGAAGAGATCTTAATCCCTAAACGAAGTCAAGTAAATTAAGAGAAGTGCTAACAAGGGGTCACCTCGTTTTAATTTTTCAAGTATCCCGAATGTTACAGATAAATCGTTTCATTCTTTACCTAGTCCCTTGTTTCCCTTTGTTTTATATAAGTTACACCATATCTGTATCAGTTTCGGTTAATAGGGTCATACGCTTTTTTAAAATCTACAAACTGTTGGTGGACTAAAAGATGCCGTATAGTGAAAATCTGGTCACTCGCCGAGGGATGACCAAGCCACACTGGTAATCTCAGATTATTTCCATAACATATGATATGAGTTTCCTTAAGAGAATATTTGACAGCACCTTACAACAACTTTCGGTAATTTTTGCATTGTATTCGGTCACCCTTTTTAAATGCGGGAATCATGACTCAGTCTTTCTATTCCTCAGGGATAATTTCAATGTTCCATATAGTTGTGATGAGCCCATGTAACAGCTCTGTTAATTGCTCTTCAGCATATCATCCCGATTGTTATCAATGGAATGCATCCTTCGCTTTCTCAATGGTTGGCCGTTCTAACAGAATTTCCGCTGTGTGGTTAGCGTCACTTTCCAATGCTGCTTGCTCTCTGTAAGAGATTTGTTCAAAAAATAAAGTGACTTTTTCATTTTTCTCTCAAAATATTTATTTGTTCATCAATATTTATTTTGTTTGTTGTTACTACGCACAGGCAGCTCTTAGTGAGCAGATGCTCTATGTAATATTCCTTATTGAACGTACGAACTTCTTGCAAGAGCTCATGATATACCATACCCTTGTAATCGAAGAAAAAGTGATCAAAACTTCAACATTTAACTGAACTTGGCTTCCTTTCTTCGGTCTTGGCTCTTCTGGTCATTCTATTCTGATGACTGGGCTTTGGTTCAGACGACCTAATCGCGTACAGGTCAGGTCCAACGATCGACGTTATTGTTACTCTCCTGCAGCGTGACTTCGAAAAAATTCAGCAGTATTGTGATGACTGGAAGTTGAAAATCAACTTCCAGAAATCAGAATCTATATTGTTCAGAACCCCTTTGTCTAGGGCCTCTCGGGACACTAGAAAAAACTGGCGCAGGTTCTTAATTTTAGGACCGGACGGGCGTCCACTGGCGAGACAAAGTGTGGTCAGATATCTTGGGATCGTGCTGGATCAGTATCTATATTTGGACAAACATGCTCTGGCAAAGGCCCGGGGCGCTTTCGCTTTGACAAGGTGGCTGTTTCATAGCAGCCCACTTGATTCTAGGGTGAAGGTAATCTGTTACATGGCCTTAATCAGGCCCATGGTTGCCTATGGATGTCCCGTCTGGTTCAATGTAAGAGCCAGCTTAATGGAAAGGATTCGGGTGTTTGAGAGACAATGTCTCAGGACGTGTCTGGGGCTACATAGGACACCCGAATCTGAGTACACGAAATTTTACCCGAACGAGGTCCTATACAATAGGGCCAGGATTGTACGGGTAGATAATTTTTTGATCAAACTGATTCGAAGCCACGTTGCGAGAGCAATGACTTCGGTCAATAGCCTGATCTTCGGGGCTTACTACCCCAACGATTTATATCACGAGAGAGTGCGCCTTATTGCCTTTGTGCCGCCATAAGCATTCCTCTATTTAGATTGATGTGGGCTGATCCAGGACAGATTGGCGGTACCGCTAATCTTCCACGTGGGTCGCAATTCCGTGGAACGGCGATTCCTCTACGAACCCGATGTCGCGCTCCGTGAGCCCGAGCGCCTCAAGTTCTGTAGATCGGTCTCACGCCGGGATCGAGGAGACGTAGTCCGACAGCATCAACGCTTTTGGTGGCTGGAGAGAGCTACATCAGTGGACACTTTGAGAGCTTCGGCCTCTTCAAGGCATCGCATGGCAGGCTTACATAGGCTAGGGTAGGGTAAGGTAGGGTAGGGTATGTAGTAGGGTATGTATACGTTTAAACAAAAAAAAAAAAAAAAAAAAAAAGATATATATATTAAATATATATTATGTATATAATTTATATATATATATTTTAGTTAAGGTAGAATAAGTTAGGTTTAGTTACATTAAGGTAGGCTTAAGTTTTATTGTAATACAAATGATCATATGCTAAGTTGTTAATAAAAAAAAACATTTTTCTTAGCTTAAGCTAGATATAGTAATGTTAATGGTAAGTTGATATAGTAGTCGAAAGACATAGATTTAAGTTGTTACGTCTATTTTAGAGTGTCCGCCTAGGGCCAATAAGATATCTAGATTGTTAAGATAGTTAAGCTAGTTTTTAAGCATTTTTGTCTAGGGTAAGATAAATCTAAGAAGTTATGAATAAAAATGAATTAAAACTAAACTAAAAACTGGGCTTTGGTTTCGACGTTTGGTCTTGATCGTCATTCAATAGCTCCTGAGCGATGCTCATGCGGTCCTTTTAGTCAAAATTTAGCAATTTCAAAACAAACTTCCCTGAAAAACGTTTCATGCCAAAACTATGTGAATAATTTCATAACATCAGCCAACCGATATGCCCATATGCTCAGAAACTTCTCTGAAAGTGATTCGATGATTCTTCATAAAATTTTTCTTCACTGTTGCAACGATTTCATTCGTTGTTGAAGTGCTGTGACGCCCGGGGTGGGCATCGTCATTAACATCTTCTCGGACTCCTGTGGAAAGCTTGGACCACTTGGAACATTTCTTTTTTTGCTTAAAGTAGACAACCCAAATACCATAGTCGACATTTCAAGTACGTTGGAACGCTTCACAGAAAATTTTATACAGATTTTTTGATTAATTTTTTTCCACTAACAAAAATTCACCAAACTCACTAAAACACGTCTTACCCAAGGGTTTTCACAAGGTTGAGAAAAAACAAGGTAATTATCCAAGATGGCTCACAATGTCAACATATGTGGGCACAAGTGTTCCAACATAACGAAAAAACAAAATCGAAAATTGAAACTATTTTACTCACGAAGTTCAACGGGTCCCCTTATTTATTGAAAAAATTTCGTACATAATCGTGGCATATAAATCGTGATCTGGCCTGATATCCATTTCGTACATATTTTATCTTTGCATACATTGCACTTAGTAAACTTTTTCCTTTGTCATTGTCGTTTTTTAGCCCGAAAGAAACGTCTGACTTCCTATCTTAGGGTCTGCTATCTTGTACGCCTCATCTCTTATTTTTGTATTGTATTTTCCAGGCCATGAAGTCTTTGATCGCTAAGGGCTTTTACTTTTTCCTCGCATTATCTATGACCTTTTATTAGCTTAATGCAAGCCTTAATAAAAATTATAACTTAACTATAACTTATTAACTAGGTGGCAGGGTGAAAACGATTAAAGAGAGTGTTAAGGGTTGTGGTATAGGGCAATTCTAAGGCTGCACTTTTTGAGGTGAAGGTCGAAAAGATTGGTGTTAGCTTTGCGAAGCATTCTGGACATTGGTTCGTGGTAGCCATAATTTGTGCGGTGAGTGTTTATACGGAAAAGGGGCGTGGACCGAAAGTTACGTGGGTTGGTGTTAAGGGGAATCATGTGCAATAATGAGGGGCTGTCAAGGTTACCGCTGAGAAGGTCGTGAATAAATAGAATATCTGCAACATCACGTCGTTCTTTAAGGGGTTGGAGGATGATTAATTTAAGCGATCCGTATAAGGTGATAAAATAAGGGGGTCGGCCCAGGGAAGGGCAAAATGGATAAACCTGCGTTCAGTGGCTTTAATACGCGTAGTATGGGATTCGTAAGTGGGGGACCAGACTTGGTTAGCATATTCGAGAAAGGGCCTAACGAAAGTGATGTATAATGATTTCGTAACGTAAGGATTCGAGAATTCTTTGGACCACGTTTCACGAAACCGAGGACAGAATTAGCACGTTTGATAATGTTGTCGAAATGGAGGCGAAAGTTGAGTTCACGGTCACAAATAACCGCTAGATCAACCAAGAAGTTGACAGGGGGAACGTTTTCATTACGAATAATGTCGGTTCTGGGTGGTGAGGTGGTGAGCTCGAGATGGTTTTTTTGACACCAAGTAGTGAACCTGTTAAGGTCCAATTGGAGAGAGCAGGAGTCGACAGGGGAAGATATGTGTTTAAATATTTTCATATCATCAGCATATATGGAGAGCTGACAGTTCAGAATAACACTGTCAACATCATTAATGGTTAGAATAAATATCAGTGGGCCGAGATGACTACCTTGTGGGATACCGGAGGTTGCATTAATTGGATCAGAGATAGAAGATCTGAAGATCTTATATTAACGATCTTCAAGATAAGATTTGATCCATGAGATAAAACCGGGAGAGAAACCGAGGGCAGTGAGCTTGATTAGAATAATTTGGTGAGACATTTAGTCAAATTCTTTGCTAAAGTCAGTGGCGACAACGTCTACTTCTTTGCCAGCTTCGAGTGCACACAAACATTGTGAAACAAACTCGACTAGATTCGTGGTTGTCGATAGACCTTTTAAGAACCCATGTTGGTTAGGAGAAAATATGGGTTTGCAGTGAGGGAATAGTGCATAGTGCATCATAAACGATGCTCTCGAAAATTTGGGTATGCATGAGAACTTGGCACTGGGACGATAGTTGGACACATAATTTTTAAGTCCTTTTTTGTGGACTGGAATGATATAAGCATATTTCCAAAGCTTGGGAAAGAGTTCTTGAGAGATAGAGCTTTGAAATAGAGCGGTAAGGGGTAAAAAAAACTGGGGTTAAAAAAAACTACGGCAGGAGACCGTTCTGCATTCATCGCCTTGCTGCTTGCTTTACAACACTTCTTATTGTTGACTATACTACTTCTACCGGTATTGCTTCGTCGTAAGCTTCCATACCATCTAGTAGGGCAATCCGATTTTTATATATTCCTAAGTTCTGGAATCCCCTCCTCAGTATCGATCAAATACTGATCAATTTAGTTACGCGGGATATTCAAGAAGCACTGTGGTTTTCAAGATCATATTTTTTGAGCTGGCAAAACTTATTGTCTTAAGACCATTTTCGATTGCGGAAACATGGGTACTTTTTTCTCCTATTGGTGGTTTATACGAGGGTCGATCAATAAGTACTTGTGTTTGAAAAAAACATGGCGTTGCTAAGGGAATTTGGCAGTACTGTCATGTACCGTTATGGGATAAGCGTCATACAACATTTTACACTGATTCATAGATTAGTTTTTTGTTTATGGCGAATTTTATCACAACCGTTTTGAATTTTTTAATAAAATGGAAAAAGAGCAATATCGGTCCGTGATTCGCTTTTTATTTTTGGATGTAAAAAAAATTTGAAGAAATAAAAAACAATTGGATGCTATCTATGGAGACCTGGCACGTTGAAGAAGCAGAGGCCGTAGGCGTGTCGTATGGAACGGCAATTAATATTTTACGTGACAAATTACACGTAAGAAAGCCGAAGGCCCGATGGATGCGGCGATTGCTGACAATGGACAACAAGTGGATAAGACTAAAATTTTGAAGCAATTTGTTTACCTCTTTAATCGAAATGCTCGGGAGCTTTTGCGCCGGGTCGTTAACGTGACCAAACAATGGAAGGGAATCATCCTCATGGACTTTTTGGAAAAAGGAAGTACAATCAGGGCAGTACTACAGCACTTCCCAACATGAGAACATGGCTCGGGGGAAAAAAATTCGGCTCAAATGAGGAGGTTATCACCGAGATAGAGGTTTATTTTAATGAGTTTGAGAAGTCATATTTTTGGAGGGGTTAAAGAAGTAGGAAAAACGTTGGAACGGGTACTTATTGATCACTCCTCGTATGTCGCTGCTTTTCCTATTTACGCATTAAAATTGCCGAGTAAGAAAAATTCTTCAGGTCGATGGATGACAAATTGTCTTGTCCATAGAGTGCTGCACCAAAGATGTTGATATCCGTACCTCCACAAGCCTTAACTATTATTTCTGTGAAATTATGCATTTGCTTTTGCATAGCTTGACCTTTAAAGTCTTCTAGTCTTCTTCAGGCATCCTCATTTCACTAATTAGGACTTTTGTGGCTGCAAGTAGCTTGTAATACACTGACACTGATTCTGTTGCTGATGCTGATACCTTTAACACTAGGCTGTATTTCTGCTTTATAGAAAAAACTCAATTCTCAAACTTGCAGTTTGGAAAACATGGATAATAATTTTATAGATAGTTACCTCAAAAAAACTGTCGATGGATCAACATCTTTCAAAAATGCCTCCTTCTTTTCCACAGAATTGCACTGAACAACCACGAAGCCACTGTGGTATTTTAGTGTTGCAAGAACGAACGATTTTCGAACTTTCAAAATCATCATAAGTGCTTGGCATGGTCGCGGAAAAACTACCAAAAACTGCAAAACAAACTTCTTGAATCTTTCAATTCAATCTTAACCCGCGCACCGGCAACGGCATCATCAAATTATCCTTCGAAAAATACCATAAAATCTTATTTAAACCGAAAAACTCTTTTCAAGACGCTTAGACTTGCCTAGATCCTTCCCGCAGCCGCCATCATCTTCCGGCAATCCTTAAAGATTTTTGAGTTAAAAAAACAAGAACAGAAGAAATCGACAACGAACTGATATAGGGAGTCCTCTAAACTAAGATTCCGTCAAGATTCCTCTGAAGCAGAACGTCTTTTTGAAGGCGCATTAGTTCCACTTGGCTTGATCTACGCCACCGTCAAATAGTCAAAACACATATGTACGTGTGTATGCTTGCCATCCTTGCACCCGCGACAAAGATTAGGGAAAGCAGGCAGCAGCCCTGAAGGAGTTAGGAGTTTTTCCTTCGCTAGGATAAACTTGCATTTTGCTGAAACAGCAGAAATGTTCCATGCTTACTACCGAGCCGCCTGCCTAACACACATATACATAGCAAAGGCTTTGTAAAGGCTTCCACAAAGTAGAAAAAGGCGGAAAAAAAAATTGTCGAAGACTTTCCTTTGAGGGCATCCCACTGTACGTTCTTGAGTTTCCTTGGAACTCCTCTAATCCGTGTGCAACGGTGTTTATGTATTAAAAAGTTACTCCGGGCAAGGCGTTCGTGTCGTCATCATCATCTTCATCGCTATCGCCATCAGTAGAAGCGTCCTCGTCGTTTGCCAGTTAAATTTAATATGCCACAAGGAGACTTTTTGAAGATACAGAATACGCAAGATATGCCCTCCCACTTTTGCCCCGGCAACTTGGTTCCTGCTCAACAACTAATTTGCAAGTTCAGCTGGATCGAGAAGCGAAGGGGTAGATTTTTATGTGAAATATTATCCACGCAGCTACACCTACATAGATACATATCTACTCATAGATACGATGATGGATGGATGCGACTGGCGGTGGAGTTAGATTCCATGATTTTACGCACCGAGTTGGAAGAGGAGGTTGAGCGTTTTTGGTTTTTCCTACCGGAAAATTCAATAAAACTGACGAAGTAGTTAAGATTGCTGTGAGGGCGGGAAATTCTTCAAGTTGCCGTAATCAGTTAACCAGTTGGCTGGAGATGCAGTATTCGGTGCAATGCATGTGGTTTTAATTCAATTTATTTTGTTGGTCTTTTATTCTGTTCCTGGGTTACTGGGATGGAGACGGCAATCTATAATGTTGCACTTCTCAATTATCGATTGAAAGTGTCTGTATGACTTGCTGGAACAAAAGCATCGGTTTTAAAAGCAACTTTGATGTATTGTAGTTTCGTCCTTGGATGGAACATTTTAGTGTGCGAGAAGCCTGTTAAGTGGTCCACCCAGCATACGACTATTTAATGAACTTTCTCTTCAGGAAGACATCAGATAAGCCAAAACCAACATATCTTGAAGTGAAGACGGGATGAAGGCTGCGTAGGTCAATATCACCTACGTCGGCAGCATTGAAATGAAGGAGCTAGTATGGTCAAGATTTTCTTCTTGATGCGGTCTTAACCCTACTATAAGCTTCAAGCATATTTTCAAAAATACCGCCGAAGCACAATTGTGTCATTGCCATCCTAAAACTTGACTTTACAGCCTCAGAATGTCACAAACTTTTCTTCTGACTATATCACTGGATCGCCAGCATCATAAACCCGCTCGTTTCACTTTATTCACTAAATAAGTGTTTTCGAAAACAACTGTTTACGAGCTTCGAAAATGCTATAACGGCCTAAAATCAACGAAATCTCAATCAACCCGTAATTAAATCGCCTAGATCTACTCTAAATTCCATAAAATACCGTCATAACTCACCACCACTACCCAGATTTTAATCATTTCCATTCACAATCCGGCAAATTGGCAACGAAATTACGATTCCCGTCGACTACTCGACATTTTCTAAGCTTTTCCATTACTACAGAATGGAGGTTAAATAAAAAAATAAACAATTCCCGAAATGAAATGTGATAAAATGGCAAATTTATTGGCACCCCCGCCCCCCACGCGCACAGCGACAATGGCAAAAACCAAAAGGTAAAAGGCGTACCCACCTGCCACGGCGCGGCGTCGCGCTTGCATTAAAACGATTTAATTTGCGTCGAAATACTGAACTCGAATGAGCCGGGTTCAGAAGTGTGAAACAACCAACAATTTACGGCACGATTTTTTTGCGATTTTCTCATTCCAAGGATAAGCGTTCTGTAAACCATTTCACCCTCTATTCGACAATGATCCAATCCTCAGAGCTCAGTCTTTTCCTGCTCTCCATGCTTGCCTTTTTAGAAGAACTAAATAAAATTTTACGACTCGGCATTCCCGAAAAAAGGAAAACACTAAAAGGCACACAAAGTCAAGCCGATTTGGGGCAGGGGAATTTAATTTCGTGTTCACCGCGCTATCATTGCCTTGTTCGCTCGTCTATTCATCCCATCCCGACGTTTATGGACCTCCTTACCTCTTTCTTAGGATATAAATTTGAATTTCCTTTTTCCATCCCCCACTTCACCGGGCTCACGCCCACTTGCCACTTGCCACCTGTATACCGTCGGCCTATTCGCTCGTCATTATAAGTAAACATTATTTCCTCTCCTCCGGTGGAATCCTGCTCTATCCCGTCCTTCTTTCTATTTTTTAACATTTCAATTGTCTTTCTCGAAATTAAACTCTGTGAAAATTTATACAACCCTCCGACATCGCGCCTTCACGACCACCCTCTGGTTGCCATACAGTCAGGCGTGGCATTCGGTATTCGGCAGTTGGGGAATGCTTCTTTCGAGGAAGAATAAATTTCGTCAGAAGGATGAATTTCATTCAGGACACAGGATCATCATCTTTGAAAATCTTCAACGAAAACAGACAAAAATCACCCCCAGAGGCTCAAAGAGTTTGCATTGAGATGACGGCTAATATCAAAACGAAAAAAAAAAGGAAAAAAAGACAACAAACCGGAAAAGGAAACGAGCAAGTTCCCCAAAGGACACTTGCGCGAGCGAATTCGCAGGCCGACAAATGAACTAGGTAATGCAATTATCGAAAGTATCCATTTGCTCGTGTAACTTTGTCGAAAATCTTCTTTAATTTTATGAGTTCGAGACCGGTCTGGGAAGATGGCGTAAACAAACTCAAGCTCCAATACTCAAGAACTCAAAAACTCGAAAGTCTCGTCAAAAGTCTCGTCGGCGAATTGCATTAAAACTATTTTTGTTTGATTAAAAAAAAAAAAATTAAACCTGGAGCCGAAGGAGTTGAAGTGGGGACGGATGGCGACTCCTCGGCTTAAGGGTGGATGTGCGAGAGGCGGTGAAGGACCTATGTCAATCCATTTAGGTAAAAGCTCTGTTGCCTGTTTCGAGTGGAATATCTCTGTTTGCTCGAATGTCTAGCGTAGAGTGGGAGTCGTTTTCATAAAATAATGCAATTACTATGAGCTGGCTATGGAAGATTTTCGGAAGAGTTTGGAATGTGGATCAAGTGTAGCCATTTGCTGACGTGTAAAGCGCCTATTATCAATCCAATTGAAGAAAGAGGTACACAAATAAAATGAGAACTAAGGAAAGGAGAGAGCAGGCTTATTGCAGATTTTATTGGTAGGTCATTCTATGCAAGGTTGATGAGGCGCAGAACCTCAAACCAGTAAATCCCGATTTGGTACCAAAATAACATTCGTCAGTTACCAACGACTACCTACCGAGGTCTTCAAAGAAGGTGACGATGATTCGATGAATCGAATCTAATCTACGTTTGCCGAGTCCCCAAAATACGGAACCACAGACTTTGAAAAATTTTCAAGAGTCTCAGGACAATCTACGTCACTTATTTGCCTAGTTCAAAGCCGCATAAGGCCGGTAACGAGCTGACCAAAATCTTGGGTGCCAAATTAATTTTAGAAATATCCAACATCATCTTCGAAAATGATCGTGAAAAACTCACCGATCAACAAGAGAGCCATAATGTTTCTCACATCCTTAGAGTTGCTTGCATATTTAAATTTGTGTTCAAAAAGTAACAGGAATCGTGCACTAACGCGGATTCTGTTAATCACCTTTGCGCCCTTTTTGGCTTCGTCGCTCTGGTCAGTAAGAGGGTGGTCCGATAAGTACTTAGCCTACAAAAGAAAAACAAAAAATTTGGAGAAATAGCCATTTATTTTTCAATAACGTCTCCTTTTAGCTCGATACACTTGACCCAGCGATGCTCCAACTTTTTTAACCCGTTTGAAAAATACGTTTACTCGAGGTCTGCAAAGTAGGTCTCCGTGGCGGCGATGACCTCCTCATTCGACTGAAATTTCTGCCCGGCAAGTTACTTTTTCAAGTTTGGAAACAAAAAGAAGTCGCACGGGGCCAAATCTGGAGAATATGGTGGATGGGGCAGCAGTTCGTAGCCCAATTCGACCAATTTGGCAGTGGCGAGGGCGGAGGTGTGAGCCGGTGCGTTATCATGGTAGAATACACTTTTTTCTTCGCCAAGTGGGGCCGTTTTTTCTTCAATTCGGCGTCGAATCGGCCCAATAATTTGGCATAGTACAGCCCTGTGGCCGTTTTGCCCTTCTCCAGGTAGTCGATGTGGATCACACTTTGTGAATCCCAGAAAACGGTGCCCATCATCTGGGACAGTTCGGCGATCTGCCAATACGAGATCGTGGATTTTTGTCACGTTTTCCTCCGTGGTAAACGTTTTCGGGTACCTGGACGTGGCTCATCAAAAACCGACGTGCGACCACGTTGAAACTCGTTAAACCAATTTTTGATGGTCGCCATCGAAGGATAAGAGTCACCGTACACAGCATCCAAACGCTCTTTAATTTCGCTGCGCGATTTCCCTTCCAAAAACAAGAATCAAATCACCGATCGATATTGCTCTTTCTCCATTTTTCAAAATTCGCGGACACTCCCGCTTCCACACGCGATCAAAACAAAACTACGAGTTCGCTAGACGACCGGTAGACGACAGTAGCCGTCTACTAGAATGTACTACATGATAGTAAGTTGCTCTCGCGATACTGGTGGTGAGGCTAAGTACTTATCGGACCACCCTCGAAAGCGTTGGCATACACTCGAGTAAGACCGGTAGTCTGCTGCAACCTATCGAAGATCCCACTTAATAATAATGTTAACATATCTCCACGTTTCAAAGTCCCGGATTCGGTGAACTTTCATCATTTCGACGAGGTAACGTGTTAGATTAATGTAAATGAACAATGGGCAAGCGAGTACTTTAAATAGTGAGTGGTAGAGTACCGCTTGGCTTCTCCTCCACGGCTTGTGCTGAATTTCTTCGAAATTTTGAAAATAGGAAAGGGCTTAATGTTTCATTTCTAAAAAATTGGTTTTAAAATCTGAAGTTGTGCTTTGTCCTATTCAATGAAGCCACTTAAGCCACATATTTGAGCCTATTCAAAAAGTATCAGGAATTCTATTTTGCAGGTTAGATGAGTCTGATTCACTTGGTTCTTTAAATCGTTATCTAAGTGAATATGTCTGAGACATGTTGGTAAACAAGTTTTAAGCAAGCCGGCAAATCTACCTGAAACATGCTGATGCACATGTCAGAAACATATTTGAAACATGTCTTAAACATGTTTATCTACACATTATTGTCAAATACATTGTTTAGTCTGATGTTAACTGCCAAATAGGCTATATGTGAGCATGCTATCAGCAATTTTTAGAAATAAAATTTAGTACATACCAAGTTTAGTAAGGTGAAAAGTTTTAGGCCAAAACTGCGATTGTCAGAAAATGATTTCATTCTCTTCTGACTTCAACACATTTGGTCCAGCGATTCCCCAACATCAGTATTCCTTTCCAAAAGTGAATGTTTCGAAGGCTGTGAAAATATTCATCTATCTCTCAACTTCTTCCATTTAAATAATTTCTTCAAGTTTGGAAAATGATGAAAGTCTGAAGATCCCAAATTCGGAAAATAAGGGTGATGGTCGAGCAAATAAATCGTACCCCAAAACCCGGAGTTTTCCCATCGCCAACTCATCCTTGTGTACATGTGCATTGTCCTGGTCAAAGATGATTTTTTTTCGTCTACATACCAGGCCTCTTCTCGCGAATTTTGGCATTCAGTTGATCAAAAGGGCTGCAGTATTATTCGCCTACCAAAACACGCTGCCCGTGGCTTTTTTGGCATATGCAATCAAACTCCGTGTCTTTAGGGTTGGACCACCGACCTCCACCCACTACTTGCCGTGTGTTGTCTCATCCATGGTGGCAAATCGCCGGACAAAGTCAGTCGGATTGCTATTGAATCGATGTAATCGGCATTCTATTTGATCGGCATTCAGCAAACGCGGCACCCATCATCCCTCACATCCCTAACTCTTCGTTGAAGATGTTTTGCACCCTTTCTTTCCGATATTCCCACAGCCTCAACTAACACGAGAGTGTACATTCAGCTGCCCACTTTTAAACGGTTGACGTCGAAGGGGCAGGGTTGCCTTAGGTTCGTTGATCGGAGTAAATTCGTTTACATTCAGCTGCCCACTTTTGAACGGCTGACGTCGAAGGAGCAGGATTCCCTTAGGTTCATTGATCGCTGATCTTCGAGGATATTAAATGGGAAGTGGGTAGTTTGTGTAGACTAGTCGCTTACAAAAAGGGTTAGAAAATTTGATTTATTTTTGCTACCGGTGCGAGCAGCTAGTCGTTAACGAAATGTTCGCGAATAATGAAGCAGAAGTCTACTACATAAGGTCTAAAAACTCAATACAACTTGTGTCGTCAGAATAAAGTTTATGCCACCCATTTCTTGCTAAAAACATGACAATTCTGTCGAGAAGTTGAAAGAATATCATGGGAGAGATCATGCTCAACATCACTCTTTCCAATCGCTGTTGCTTTTAAATTCTCCCTGGAAAAATCAAGAAGACTTTGTAAATTTTTTTTGTATTATGCGGTGCAAAAACATGCGATTGGGAAGGATCAATTTGATAGGGAAATCTTTTGTGTGATATTCAGTTCCGTTTGTATCCCTGAAAAATAGATATAATCACTGAACTTATGGGCTGTTATGTTAATATCTAAAACGCTTTAAAGAGTTCTCGACCCCAATGGAGTAGAAGATGATCACTAGCATGAAAGTATTGGCCATAAAAAGTCGTTCTGGCGGAAACTGCTTTTTCGTTGAGGCCAAGTTCATTCGAGGCTGTAACGCCATCAGGAGACAAAATTAAACTTTAGGCCACTTTTCTTCAGTAACTTTATCATACGAAGTGGCAACTTTTCTAACAACCCACAATTGGAACCAAAAAGTGATGGCAAAAGCGATCACAACTTGCTACTGAATCATTATTTTTTTGTATTTGTATTTATTTATTTAAAACAACATTTACACAAAAAGATTAAAATCTTATAAATAGCGTAAGGCTTAAAGAAGATTTAAAACATATGTATACGCGATAATGCAAAAGGCAGATGTAAAGATATATATTTATACAAATGAATACTATATTCAAATATCTAAATTCAAAAGGCGATGTTCGGAGGGAGACTAGGGTGATGACAGGTATTTCAAGAGGGAGGTTTTAAAAGTGCGGTGATTTTCAATTCTTCTTATTTCGATTGGCAAAGAGTTCCACTGACGGGTGGTATAAACAAAGAAAGTGCGTTCTGAGGCAGTGCAGGAGTATCTTGGTTGAATAAGCGCATGGGATAGCTGTGAAACTGGAAAGTCCAATTTTCTATAAAGATAGTCTGGTTGGCCAGTTCGCATTACTTGATGAATGCAGCATAGTGATTTGAATTTTAAATAGTTTACAAAAGAACAGCCAAAGATTTTTTTTAGAATGCTGTGATACGTGGTCATAGCGTCGAAGGTTATAGATGTATCGAGTAATATTGTTAAATATAACATTTAGTTTTCTTAAGGAGTTAGAGTCGGTGTTACAATATACTTCGCAGCAGTACAGCAGAGTAGGCAAAAGAAGAGTTTTAGCCAATAAGATTTTGGTTTTTATAGAGATGAAGTTTATCGAGGCCCATAGGACGCGAATGGCGGCATAAACTTTACCAGCGATAGTATTTACGTGGTCAGACCAAGTAAGTGTGTCATTGAAAACAAGTCCAAGGTTCTTTAATTTTTCAACGTAGGTGACCACGGACTCACCCAGCTTGATACACGGGAGTAGGGACTTATCTAATTTAGTTCTGTTGATGGCTATTACTTTACATTTGGTCGGATTGAGACTCAGATTGTTACTCTGTGCCCACCGCTGTATGCAACATAAATCTTCGTTCATTGCTTCTGATGCCTGAGAGAGTTTTTCAAGAGGGCTACTAATAAACACCTGAACATCGTCGGCAAACATTAAAACGTTGGAGTGTCTAACCGCTTGGGGGAGATCATTAATGTAGAGAACGAAGAAAAGAGGGCCCAAAATTGAGCTCTGTGGCACACCACTGCGTACAGGAAGTAGACATGAAGTTTTATCTCCAACAACCACGCATTGATGCCTTCCTGTGAGATATGATTTAAAAAGCTTAGTTGCAGTTGAAGAGAAACGAAACAAACTTCTCAGTTTTGAGCATAAGATCGTATAATCGACTGAGTCGAAGCCTTGGAGAAATCCAGAAGGGTAAGTAAACTTACCTCTTTTCTATCCATTGCTTTACGTAACTCATCAACAATATTTAGCAGTACGGTCTTGCAGCTTCGATTTGCTCTGAATCCGGATTGAGCACCATTGAGGAGATTATTTGCATCGAGAAACCTTTGTATCTGCCTAGAAATCGCTTTCTCAAAGACCTTGGACAAAAAGGGTAGAATAGAAATTGGTCTATAATCTACTGTACCGCTGCCCCCCTTCGGGACTGGGATAATTTTGGGCTTTTTTCCAATCAACTGGGAACTCAGATGTTGTTAAGATGGAGTTGTATAAATGTCTGAGGTATGGCAAGATAAATGGTAAAAGTAGCTTAACGAATCTGGGGTCAATATTGTCCAAACCTATGTCATTTGATTTTACAGAGAGTAAGGCCGCAACAATGTCCTCATCATCAAGGCGAGTAGGGCTAAATGTGCTATTCACTTCCTCGGATGGATCAAGAAGCAAGTTAGCAGGTAGATTTGAGCTGGTTTTGTTTGAATCTAGAAATTTTGTGTTCAGGAGATTACAATCGAGGTTGTCGGGGACCTTGGGGCTTTGTTTACCGATACCCAAATTACTTAAGGTCCTCCAGACATTTCTTCCAGTACCCGTCGGATTAAGTGGTTTGCATAGTATTTTTGTTTAGCCAATCTAACTTTATACACAACTTTATTCCGAAGGGTGGAGTAGATTGCATGCAACTCGGGAATTCTGCACCGCTTCCATCTAGCGTAGGCTATATCTGTCTTTACAATCAGATCAGTGATATCGCGAGTCATCCATAAAGGAGCTCCGTACGTAATTTTCTTTCTGCGTAAAGGAACATGAGCATCGAACAATTTCTCAATATTTTCATTCAAAAACGATAGTTGATCGTTAACTGATGTGAATCTATAGATTCTGTCAATTTCACGAATGCCATTTAATAGACGACGTTGGTTAATCGATCTAAAGTCTCTATATTGGAGAAGTTTTACATTTGCCTGGAATTCAAAATCATAGATTAAGAAGATGAGGTCATGTTTAGAGAAACCTGGTGCAAGAAGTTGGCTATAAAGTAGTGCCTTTTCGGGATCATTAACAAAAAAGACATCGAGTAGGGTGCTAGAGCTGCTGGTGAAATGAGTTGGTGCAGAGAAGTTTACAGGAAATAAACTTAGAGAGTTCATAGAGCCGATTAATGGTGCAGAGGTGGTTTTATTCAGAAGATTGCAATTTAGATCGCCGCAGAGTATAACCTGAGAGGTAATACAGGAATATTGTTCCAAACTAACAAGCAGAGGAGTAAAGTCTATATTTTTATTGGGCCTGTAGGCCGTGCAGATTAGTAGCTGCGATGAACTGCACGTAATCTTCACAAAGAGATATTGCAGGGGGCAATCGGGGTTTGACTTATGAGTGACGTCGCATCTGATGCCATCTCTTACATAGATTGCGACTCCTCCCCCCGAACGCCCATTCCTGTCAGCACGAAACAAGTTGTAACCATCAACTTTGTAAAGTTTATCGCAAAATACCGGGTCAAACCACGTCTCGGAAACACAAACAATATCAACGTTTGACTTTATGAATAAATGCCGAAATTCATCAAGTTTTGGATTCAGGCTTTGTGCGTTCAGATGACAAACTTTCAACCCTTTGCCCTGAGAACTAAGTACTCTAATCATTGTGTGCACATTCTTATTTACATCACCGTCAATGGAATCACTATTATTCTAAAAGGGAATTCATTAATTGCCCAAAGAAAATGTGTAAACAAATAAGAAGAACGATAACCGGCCACACATATATGTAGGAATAATGGGGAGAGGAAAAGAGAGGAGGAATTGGTGAACATTGCCAGAACAAAAAAAAAAAAAATTATGATCGTTATATTCGCGAGGAACTCAAGTTATTTCTCTGGCTTGTTCACTAAGAAAGTCTTCAAAATCAATTTTTTTCTAAACATTTTTTATGAAATTCGGTAGCTCGAAAACTCCCAATAACTTCGCTCACGGGTTAACTTTTCTCTGGTGATTTCTAGCAGCCCATACAACGGCGAATAAACTTGAATAACTTCTTGTTAATCTTGTCTGTCGTTAATGCAATGGACATCTTGCCAGTATCGAAAGCTTTTGCCAATAGGTTTCGACTCCAAAAACTCACTGCCTCGCTTGATTTTCTTTCTCTGAAGGTGCGTTGTATTCCAGCCATCCCAAGACCATGAACCATTATTCAAATTGGTGCTAATGGCAGATTAGTTATTAAAGCAAAGGGTTCCAAAGCACCCTCAAATTCAAAGACAATGAGGAAATCCGAATATGAATTGCATATTTCACTTTTCACTTGGTATTTCGAAGAATCCCGATAGCTGCCAAAAAATTAGAAGAATGAGACGGCGGACAACGAATCAAAAGGAGAAAAATCTCTAAGATAATCGGATTTTCCTCCAGAGCAATGTGAATAGCTAAATTCCTCGGGGACCCGTCCATAATCGTTGTAGTCATCACCATCATCATCAGCATCCGCATCACCATCATCATCGCCATAATCGGCAGGAGTGGTGTCAGCCAAAAGATCTCCACTCCCGAGTCCCAGTATGTATGGGAATACCCAGAATTCCATTCGTTTCCTTTTCTTCTCTTTCTTATCCTTATCTGCCTGTTAGCTTATGTGTGTTTCTGACTTTTGTAGCCAGTTAAATGAAACAAAGGATATCTGTGCAAAATTGAATTGTTTCCAAGCCATATCTGTCCATTTCCATCTCTCACACACTCGCCAGGTTGGTTAACTACCAACTAACTGCATTAAAATTGAGCGCCAAGTCCGCCGAGTCGTCGGTAGAGTCAATGGAGGACACAAGGATTCATATCATACCCAAGTTAAGGGACACTTCTCAGAGGATATACTTTTTGACCCATGAAATGAGTTTTTGTGTCTGGTCCTGTGTCTCACTCATCCTGTTCCTTTTTTTTTCCATCCCCAAAACGAAATTATTTATTTTGTGCCTCCCGCTCTCGGAAGCGGATTTGTACTTTTGTGTATTATTATTAATTTGTTCATTTCATTCGGTAGATGGAGTTGGTGATGGTGGTCGTTTGTGGACATCGTCCTGGTGAATTTCAATTGCCGCACTCAGTGAAATTAATTTACGATGGGATGCGATTGTGTGGAGTGCGGTTTATAATCCGAACATAGGTGCATTCTATGGTCACTATTTTGTGATCCAAGCCAAATGGCCTTTAAAACAAGAAAAAAGGGGAACTTGTGTGGCTTCCCAGGACGTAAATGCGATTATGAATGAGAAATGTTCGGGAGCGAATGAAAAAACTGGAAAGCCGGAGCGAAATTAAAAAAATGCAAATTTTAATTAAGATAGTTGCGAACTATGTATAAGCCGAAAGATGGATGGAAAGCTACCGAGTGCTAGTGAGCCGAGTTTTTTTATAGGAATTTGTGCATTTAGGTGTAGCAAAAGGTCTGTGAAAGGTCCTTCATGAACGCCTAGGTCGTTGGGTCTGCGGATTTGTTGGGAAAGATATCCGGACGGGTGCTAGATGCTCACCAGAGTATTTAGCCTTTATCTTTTGTAATTTTTTTTCTAAACTCCTTTATTTAGTCATAACCCATTGAGATGCATCTCTATCACAGTTCAGTATGTGTTTGAGTCGACCTGCCTCGACATGACATACTCCTGTTGGACTCACGAACATGTGTCCGAAAAAAATAAATAAGCTCGAACTGATTAAATGAAAAGGCTTTGAGGGCGAGAATGAAAAAGCCAGAATATTAGCTTGCTGCAACGAGATTAGGAGTAAGCTTAGCATGACGAAAAATTAAAATTAAAAAGCTTAAAAGCCAGTTATTAGTATGAGCATTCGCAATCACCAGGAATTGTGACACATACAGAGTCACAAAAAGCTGGTCACTGCAGGTAGCTTACTAGCCTCCGCTAAAGTCTCTTGTCGTTACCTATCTACACTACGCATCATCACGACTTTATTTTCTAATTTTTTTTTTATTCAAAACTGTTCCTGTTTCTAAGCATCACTTTACCATCTATATAGGCTCCATAGCCTTATGTTCTGATTTCATATCGAAATCACATTTTTTTCTTCAAGCCGACACCACTTTGCCGAACGATCACTTGTCCAGCGTGGGCCATTTAAATATGTGGCTTTCACATCTGCCTTCGGAGACAGTCCACAGACGAAATGTCAGCCTGGACGAGTTTGTTCCATGGAACTGTGTATGTCACCACAATTGTCAAAACGCCACGTGCCCACGCGCAAAAAATCGAATGAACAAAGCACCTTCAGGCCAAGAATATTGAGGCGGTGCAGGACAACGTTGAAAGATCATCTACAAAGTTGAGTTGTCGCCGTTGTTTGCCGTTGGGCAGTCCCCGCACGTCTCTCCGACGCATAATTCACATTACACACAAAATTCAATTAACACATCGAATTTCAACGATCAACAAGCCACGTCGCTTGGATAATGGGAATTTCATGGCCACAATTTGTCATGAGCGATGAGGTTCATTTAAATAAACAACATTCTCGGCTATATCCCAATGGAAACAATCAATCAATTCACGAGGAACCTCTTCGTGAGCAACGTATGATTGCCGGGCTGGAATCCATGTGGGAAGAGTCATTGGAAATATCCTATTCGAAGACGATATTAGGGCAGTGTAACCAACTGAAAATGTTCCGCTCGGGCTAATAAGGGCTTAAGAACTCCTACTTCCGACCATACGGCGCAACAACTCACACAGTCTGGGCCAGGATAGCCTTACTCTTTGTTTCTCGATTTTGTTTCGGAAAAATAGTTATTGTCTAGACTACACGATCACCTGACTTAATGCCTTCAGAATTATTCCTATGTTATTCGAAGTCCGAAATATATATCAAGAAACCACGGGCTCTGGAAGCCTTGGAAGATCCAACCGAAATTTCACGAGTCAATCTGAAAGCGGCGTTTGACTGTTTGGACTGAAATTCGAAAAGTGATGATTTGGATTGCGCTCCACGATCGCCTGAGTTAGTACCTGCAGAATTCTTACTAAGGGGATGTTTGAAGTCAAAAATGTACGTCAATAAGCCGCGGACCCTAAAAGCCTTGAGAGACAATAGCCGACAAGAAAACCATTAGAAACCCCTCCACGACCCACGAGCAACTGGTTGGGCTGGAATTTGTGCGAAACCAATCATTGGATCGTTCTTCTTCAAAGACGATGCTGGCAAATCGTAACTGGCTTTAGGGTCGAATGAAGGCGTTATGGCTCTGATTAATAAAGGCATGAACAAATCTTGTCCCCAACAGCGGCCCCACAGCTCGTACAGTCGGAGCCACGACCACTTTATTGCGATCATTATTCCTCGGTCGCCTAGTTTCGAAAATGTGGAAATTCAACAAAAATGTAGTTCAACAAACCACGAACTCTGGAGGCCTCAGAAGACCATATTCCATAATAATTGGCCGCCAGTCAACGTGAAATAATTCAAAATGTGATGGAAAGTACCAACAACGAGCAAAATTAACGGCGATCAGTTACGTGATCGCATATTCAAACAGTGATACCAGGCTCACTGTGTCGACCCAACAATCACAATATTCTGTCTTTTTGGGTTATAAGCCGTTTGAGATATGTAATTGTTCGTAGTGGCGCCACAGTACCTGGTCAATCGCATCTGGATTGGAACCCGAATCCAGACACTGATTTATAGTGTTAGACCAATTCCGATAAGGTTAAAACCCGGAGTATTTAGCCTTGGGGTCATAAATGCGAGCTTTCTGTTCCGCTCACCTTTTGGCACCAGCGGCAGCCTTAATTGGTGTGAGCCACACTACCCACACTTCGCTTTATGACCGCAACTTGCTTTCCCGTTCAGTGTAACTTCTCGGTATGACTTTTCGCGAACCTCACTTTGAATTCCTTCGATCTTAGTTTCCTAGTTGTCGCGGAGAACTTCCTTTGTTTATTTTCACACGCGAAATGGGAATGAGTACCAGTCCAACCAAATCCTTGCCTTTTTTTTTATGTGGCTTTTCCAGTCGTCCCTAACATTTCTTCTGTTCGCGGGATTGTCAACGGTAGTGACAGCTATAGTTGTTAGTTTTCGCCGTCGTTGACTTGTGGTCATCTTTGTTTACAAGGTGGGTATGACGAAATTTAATCATTTCCCATTCAGGATCGTGTTTGTGTGGATAAACGGATGCGGTTTTTACCTCACAGAACACCAATCGAACCAAATACAAAATGTCCTTCGAAAATATTTTGAAGTTTTGTTCCTAACCAGAGTTCCTTGACAGCAGCCAAGCTGACTTCATTGTTGCATGGAAGGCCTTCCATAAATGCGGTTCCCACGGCCACTCCAGTAGCGCCTAAATCGCTCTCATTCTCTGACATATTAACAGCCAAAGAGCACTTCATTCACAGGCCCAACAAATCGAAGACGTATCATCGGCTCTCCGTTCCTCCCCTCTTCAACGAAAGTAGATAAAGTATCTAAAGAAGCGTCGGGGAAAAAGAAACCCACAACATGGAGCATCAACTACCCCTGCTGTCGCTATCACCGCCGCCGTCTAATACCATCACCATCATCTTCTAAAGACAAAAAGAATCAAAGGAATCGGAAGAGTAAAAAAAAACAAAACTCGGAAAAGAAACCGAACAAAAAGGAAAACCAAGAACGAGACTGAGGAACCCCCAACCCATGGCTTCCTGCAATCTTTCCGTTGAAACTATTCCAATATAAAAAGATGAGATATTTACTTTAACGCTTGAATGCACCTTTTTCCTCGTCTAAATGAATTTGCAAGGACGAGCGGTACGGAGGAGAGCAGGAGAGAAAAAAGATAGAAGAAATCCCCAAAAACGAATATCGCCAAAGAACACAACGGAGACACGACGCGACGTGGGGGAAGCACATAATTCCAATCCGCCCGTCGTCGTTGTGGTCCTTGCCTCATCCTCGATGTCGTTGTCTTGAGTGAGTGAGAAGTAAGCAAAAAACGTGTCCGAACGCAGATAGGGAGCGGCTCTTAGTCTATACCGTGATGCATCGTCGGGACCGGCCGGGTCCTGACTTTTATCGTGTTTTCTCGTCAGTTGTATCTTTTTCTCAATTTTTTTTTTGTTTTGCGTGCGCCTCCACGTTCGTGTCGTATTTGCTGTGCAACTGTGCGGGGAAATTGATTCCCTTCAGGCGATGGACTCCTTGAATCCCGCTGCACTACGGAAATCTGTGCATCGACACACTGTAGGCTTGTGGTCTGCACTCTCTGAAGGACACTCAGACATGACACAAAACGAAAAAAAAACTACAAACGACCGCCAAGCGACGAGAAGAAGGAACAGGAAAGAAAAGGATTTTGGAATTTGTGTCCAGCACATATCGTCTTAGGCGCGCTCGTGTTTGTGTTGCAGTTGCGATTTTTAAGTAGAAGCCATATATCAGGATCTATGTCATTGTGGTCTAATGCCTGCTCGGGCTTTGGTCGATGTCCAATTTGGAACAATCGGTATGAGGACACCCACCGACAGGACTGCAAGCTTGAGATAGTTGTACGTGAGATTTACCTACCGCCCGGAAGGTTGGAATGATTACAATCGCTGTAAAATGATTTCCTTCCTCTCGACCGGTGGATGGTTGCTTGGTGGTCTTACGTGGACGTGGTGGGCGGTAAATGGATGTCTTGGCAAAAACCGGCCGACCGATTGACTGGGTCGGAGGGATTGAGAAAATTCGTGACGAAGCATTTTTGAATTTTTTTCCCGACGTCCTCATTCAGGCGTGACAAATTATGTTGTTCAGGCTTGGCGTCTTGTGGATTCCAGACGCAAGCAAAAGAATATAATTGCAACCTGTCTTGGAGACATAAATAACTAGCCCGACTCGGCAAGGCCACATGACCCACTCAACCCGCTCTAAATAAAGTTAAAGAACAAACAACGAGCCCAAAAGCACGTCAACCAAACAACATCGTATTCAACTTTAGAATCACCGCAAAAGAAAAACGGCTCCAGGGTATGATGACAACACGTTCCCATCACGCCGTCACACCATCCGTATCGGGACATATCTAAAAGACAACATTCGCCTCACATAGTCACCCTGATGAAGTGTAATGATTGAATTTTCATTCGCAAAATAGCCCGGTTACATTTCCATATTTAAGCCGCCGCCGATGCCGCTGCTGCGCCATCACCGTCCCGGGAAACGAAAACACCTCCTAACCATCACCATGGCCACAACTCCATCGTGACGTTGGTAATCATCGTCAAATCGACTTGCGAGGGTTTGACTTCACACCACGTCGTCGCGCTCCCCTCATGTACATGGGTTTGTGATTATCCCGAAGTATTATAGCAGGCATTGATGGCTCTCGACTCTGGAAAAACAATTCCACCCGCGCTCTTGCCTGTCCGGTTATCGTCGATATCCTAGTTTGTCGTAACCGAACAAATGAACGACAACGTTGACGATGACGATGTCGATGTCGACTGATTCACTCGAAGAAGCAAACTAAAACCCACATAGTCGGGCTTGCGGGAACGGTTGAAACAAGCTATAAATTCCAGCGGAGACTGAGTGCGGGCAGCACGAAAGGACTACTACACGATACCCGTTCTCGTACTCGTACTCATGCTCGTAGTAGAACGACGAATTGCTGCGATGATTTTCCATTTTGAGTGACGATGCAATGGCGATAAAATAAATTTGCATATGAATTGAGAATTAAGGACACTTTACACACCATCGTACGTAGACAACAGTCAACTGGCAACAGCCGATGGGCGAAAACGAACGAATGGGGTGACATGAACGAACGATGGCCATAGAGACAGCGACCGAGCGAGCGAGCGGGTGTCAAAACTGCAAAAAGGGTTCACTTCAAGGAAAAAGGACGAAAGGGATACAAAAAAAAAAACAAAACTTGCAGAGAAAAAAAATGATGTGCAGCTACTAGTCGTTCGTTATTCATTTAACTTTTAAACTCTGCATAATTTGCAAGGATTAAATTATAGTCATGGTTTTGTAAGGGCTAGCCCCGGGGTGGTGCCAGGACATTGTTTCGAATACACTATCGTTTTTTTTTTGTTGGGTTCCTGTTTTGTTTTGCTTGCTACTCGGAGCGATGAGATTGGATTTTGTTGTCTTAGTTGATTACGTTTACCTCGAAGTGGGCGGTAAGCATAAATCAATAAGGACACGACACAAAACCATGCCAAGGCAGAAAGAGGAACAAAAAAAAAATTAAATTAGACACAAAGGGACGCCAAAAAAGCAAGTTGACTTGTCGAAGAAGAATACGCTCATGTCCTTATGTCGGTGTGTTCTTGTTGGACATTCAGTTGGGAAATTGAAATTTATTGCCACGCAACTCATGAGCGGATAGAACCTCCTCTAAGGTCAGGTGCATAAAGTGCATTTGATTGGAATAAGGATGATATGGGGATGCAATGATGTCCGACTGGGGTGAGTGAAAGAAATCTACTCGAACAAGTTGGCAACATACTTCAAGTGGTAGTGGCGGGAGATTTATGACGGCAGCCTGTTCGTTTTTTGTTCGTCTTTCTGTTGTTTCTGTTGGCAGGCCTGACATAATTAAAGGCCATTAATCACGTCCTTGCCAGGTTCCCTGACCTCGGCAGTGCTCCGGCGAGATGTTATGTGATCGGTGGACGCTACGTAGGTGTGCGCGACTTGTTTTTCATTCCCCGTCAAACATTCGTCCCGTAAAACGTTCCAGTTTCAGATATGATACAAAAACCAAACCACCGGGTGGGTGGCACATGGGTCGGGTTGGAAGCCGCCTGATGGCGGCAATCACACATGTCGCCGGGTGGTAGCAACAAAAAACGGAAAAACTTTTTCGCAATTAAGTTAAAAATGAACACCACCAGTGGGAATTTCGATTTTCGTGTTTTTTGTGTTCTCAGTACCCGGAGAGTGATAATGATTTCTCAGTTACACCGAAAAACGAGTAAACGCGTATCGTCCCGAGTGGGATGTTGCATAACTCATGAAGTAGATAGCTGGCTTAAAAAAAAAACAACATAGAAAGCCAAACTAAAAGCAGAAAAACCGAGAATGCAATCCTCGGGATATATTTGTGGACATTCGACAGACAATAGACGCAGACGACAAACGGCAGACGACAGGACGACCACACTCATCCAGATAAATTGAAGCGATGTCAAAATATAACGACGGTTTAGCAAAACATTTATATTCCTCACTGCAGGCATGGAGTGGGATTTTATTTTTTTTTGTTGTGTCTTACTTGAGGATCGATTGGGTTGATACAAAATGTTGTGAACGAGGCGATTTCAGAGTTTTTCCCCAAGCTGACCAATGGTTTGGTAAATTGTTCCCCTTTTTTTCAAAAATATCACCAATTTGAATTCGAATTGTAGAAATTGCTGATGTGCGAATTTAACGTTCCCAGAGTTAGAGGGGATTAAATACCTTTACAGTGACGCTTGAAGCTCCTTTATAGAATCATTCTTGATGAATGATAACTAACGACTGGAGCCTGCTGTCCCAGATGGGAATTTCGATTAATTTCACACCACTAATTGATGTCATGCTGTCAAGCTGAAAATGTTATTTTATGGAGAGCAAGCTTCCTAGGTCAAATAGGTGGCATATAAGGTGCTATCCAACAAAAAGTGTCATTTCAAATTTGGCACCATTGTTGAACTGTTAATATGTCATTACGAGTGAAAAATAATATTAAATATGGACCAATAAATGATCGTGACTTCTTCGTGAATACAGGGCTATCCAATTCGTGGTTCGGATTTGACATCCCCGTTTCAATCACATAAATCAAATCGAACTCTCATTCAAGAATGTATAGGTATGTTTAGCTTACAATTTACCATTACACAATATGGATCATTTAACAATCGTCGAATGTATTAAAATTGCGAAGACGTACTATAAAAATAGTGACTCTGTAGTAGGCCGATTTTTTCAATTTTTTTTTTTTTTTTTCAATTTCAATTTCATTTATCTCACGCATTACGAACAATTATGGTCACATAGTCGTCTATCTGAGCCTACTATAGACAAAAAATTTAAGGAAATTATAGATATCGTAAAGCAATCATCAAAATGCCTTCTACAAAAAATAGGGCTGCCTTTAATGTAAGCCTTGAATATGATCCAAATCTCTTGACTTTAAGGCGAGCAAAGCATTTCGTCCTTTCGCACCCTCGGAAAGTTCAACTCACTCACGAATTGAAGCCAACTGACCACATAATACATAGATCGTAGACCAATTAATTGCCGATTTGATAACCAACTTTCACACAATATTTTCTCCAGCGATGACAATCATTTTTCACTTTCATTCGCATATGCAGAAAAACCATTGATCCATAAGAAGTCATGAATGTGGAAGACATGTGATTTCAAAAGACCATTTCACATCTTATACAGCACGACCGATCGACAATTTTTCTGGACGAGTTTTGCACGTGAAAACACGCAATTTTGGTTACATGTTCATCTAAAAGAAATTACTTCGTCTCAAAGCTTAATCTGGGGGCACGGCAGTGCCCCCGCCAAGTCGAGCAAAAAAGCGGCACGGCCGTACCATCCTTTTCTCGAAGCAGTTCGGGCCATTTTCGACCCCCTATAACTTCGTTGTGGATTAAACTAGAAGCCTGAATTTTCAGTAACCAAGCAGGCATCGCATAGACACCGTATATTTCAAATTTCATTAAATTTGAACCAGTAGTTTAAGAATTATAACTAGTCAAAGTTTCTTAATTCTGTCACTCACTCACTGACCGATCATTAAAACTCTAGGGCACTTCTAGCAGACATAGAAGCTTGAAATTTAGAATACAATTAGTGTTTAGTGTATAAATCAAGGAAAAACTAAAATATTTTGCAATTTCGGTCCAGTTTTCTAGATACACCAAATATTATTATTAATAGGATAGTGTATGTATATGTGTATACATATATATATACTTTTTCAATTTATCTAGATAGCGAATTTAAAAAATGAACTCCTAAAAATAAGCAACCAGCAACTGGCGGTTGGAGAATTGGTTTGGTTGTCATTATGGTTCATGTATTTGACGGAATATAAAATAAATATCTTTATTATGTACATATATTTAATAACCATTTGACGAACTTATAATTAAATCAATTTTAAAACAAATTGTATGTTCGGTGTCCGGCCACGGGTTTTCTAGTACATAGGATTACAAAGTTACATTTGCAGTGAATGAATCAGTGTACCTGTATATGTATAATATAAAAGAATAATAGGTGTATAATAGATAGGTACCTAAATATAATTACATATGTTCAAAGATAATTTGTAAAATGGTCATGTCTTATGAAGTTCTACCAAAATACGGCAAAGTATTAAGTAGACTAAATTGCCCGAAATTGCCATGAAAGAACACTTATAATCATAACCGCGGCCGGCGGAGGTGGCTTGACCGCGCCGCGGCTTCCATGCTTCCCGTCCGTCATAGAAAGGCGACCACTTTCTTCCAGGCAATCTTTGGGTCTTACTGCGATATCGCAGGTATACACACAAACCATGTTTTACTTAACATACGCAAATTGTATCAGTCAGTATGGGTATAAAAATTTAAATAATCTTTATATAAATCTAATTCTGTAGAAAAATAATGGGATGTCAATAAGGTTTACCAAGCCTTACAATATTTAAAAGTTAAAAGTCTCAGATACAACTTCCACATTCACTTCAACAATTGATTGGTTATGTTAACGAAGAGGACAATGTCCATCATATAGTAGACCAATTATAATCTCAAGTAGATAACGTTGTAGAAGGAAATGAACTCTAAAGTCGAGTGCTACGAGAAAAATGACGGTAAAAAGTTCCTGAAAAGAAGAGGTAACCCATATTTGATCAATCACTATTTCTACGACGTAGAACAAGTACCAGAGAAATACTTCTTCTCTTTACTTTATTTATTCAAGCCATGGCGTTCCTTAGATGAATTCAAAATGGGGTGTGATACTTACACGGAGGCATTTAATTTGGCGAAAGAAGATTTAAAAGAAGGAGTCGATTATGGTAATTCAATGATAGAGTCAAGATATAAGATACAAAAAGCATTTGAAATGATAGAATCTATAAAGTTACTGAGATAAACGAAGAAAGGGAAATTGTTGATGATGACGATGGTCCTGAAAACCCTTGAGACTTTGAAGCTGTGGAAGCTGCAAACGCAAATCTGGTAGAAGAAGAGCAGATTGATCTTCAAAGTATGATCGCGAAACTTAATGCCGATCAAAAAAGAGTCTTCGATATGATCACAAATAAAATGAACACAACTGATAATGACGCTGACGTTTTACGCTGTTTTGTGAGTGGAACTGGTGGCACTGGAAAGAGCTTTTTAATAAAAACTCTAAAAGTTTGGGTTAAGACGTATTTAAACAAAAAAGTGGCAGTTAGTGCTCCAACAGGCATAGCTGAATTCAATGTGAATGGATTGACTATACACAGACTATTGCAGCTGCCTGTGAAACATAAGCAAACACCGAAGTACAAGCCACTTTCTGATGAAGTGCTCCAAGTTCTGAGATCAGATTTGAAAGAAGTACTGTTGTTTATCATAGACGAAGTGTCGGTGATATCCAATGTTACTTTAACATATATTCATTTACGCTTGTCTGAGATATTTGACACAAGCGACTATCAGAATGGGTGGTTTGGAAAAAAACATCTTGTAGTTTTCGGAGATCTCTTACAGTTTCCGCCGGTAAGAGAAAAGTCACCTTTTGAAAAACTCTCAGCTGCTGAAACTAACACGTTGTTAGGCTCCCTCAGTATGCCGAATCTGTGTATTGAACTATTCATATACGATTAACTTACTATTAACATGCGACAGCTCAATGATTCTGACTTTGTTGAAATGCTAAATAGAATAAGATTAGGTGTAACTACACAAAAACACCGCGACTTACTCTCGACTAGATTAGTAACTCTGAAATCCGATTCAAATGAAAACAGATTAATTGATTTCAATTGAACACTTCTCGGAACTTCCTGATGATACCGTTTGCTTATTACTTACAAAAAACATGTGTCAACAATTAAATACTGCAATGCTTAGATCTCTCCCACATCCCGAAATAAAACTTACAGCTGTAGATAGCATAGATTGCCCAGATACCTAACAAAAACAGCTCGATACCAAGTCGGTTAATTTATTCAGTCGCTATTTAAGGGACCTTCTGTCGTAAGTTATTACGTAATTAGCTAACCTAACAACATGTTATAGTGACCATATTAATATTAAAAATCTTTTATGTTTTGAATAAATAAATTGACTTGGCAATCGCACTAAACAATCTAATTTAATATAATATGTATAACTTGTGAGATACATTGTATTTTAATGCGATGGACAAGTCAATCTATTTATTCAAAACATAAAAGATTTTTAATATTAATATGGTCACAATAAGATGTTGTTAGGTTAGCTAATTACGTAATAACTTACGACAGCAGGTCCCTTAAATAGCGACTGAATAAATTAACCGACTTGGTATTATATAGATCTCACAACTTTTTACGGTAGAAGAACTGAGTTGCGAGACTTGGTTTTTTTTACAAGTTATGTTTTTGATGGCTTCCTTTTTACCCGCAAAAAAGCTCTGAGACAACTTAAAAAAAGATTGGTGTTTTAAAAAGCCATTACCCACAAAGTGCTCTCGACTCATATTTTCTTCATTGCTTGTTCGTAGGTGACCAACTGCATGAAGGTGATCTCGATTCCCATCGAATACTGGCGCAATCGGAAAGCCCTATACACAGGTTGGTTGATTTTGGGTTCGTAAATGAGTTTTTATAAAAACAAACATTTTTTAAGCTTAAGTTTTCTTTTACAAGTCCGAAAGGTATAATTGAATCTGTTGTGTTTACTTCAGAGTGCCCGTATAGGGTCAGTGAGGTATTTATAAATTAGTTAAGGTATCTTAGCTAGTTTAATAACTTTTGTCTATCGCGTAAGATAGTTTTAAGAAATGGAAAATTTAAAAAAAATTAAAAAAAAAGATGGATAGTCTCACTCACATTATTAACTTTTACACATTAACTTTTCCAGAGTCTTGAAAAATTGACAAATTTTCTAACAATAGCCAAAACAAATAAAAGCCAATTCCCTTCTGACTTCAGACCAAAAAACTTACTACCTTGTATACCAATATTATTTAAAAAAAGTCTGTGAGAAGCAAATACAATACTAGCTTCTGCAATAATAACCAGTGCTTTAGAATTAATAGCAGCCGCTCTAGTGCTATGATATATGTCAGGATCACGCCAAGGTCTATGTGAGTCTAACGTGTTTGCTTAATTTTTCAATAAGATTATTTATGGTACTCGGATTCGAGTGAGGAAGTTCAAATTCTTGTCAAACTGATTGACAGTCATTTATCAGGAAGGCTTCAGAGAGTCATCACTGGTGGCAAATTCTCTTCACCAAAGACTCTAATTGGTGGAGTTCCACAAAGATAAATTCTTGGGCCAATACTGTTCTGTATGTTCATCAATGATATCCCTTCAGTCTGCAACCAACCTTCGGTGCTGACAACGTTCAAGTTAATCTTGTCAAGCCCTTTAATAAGCTTGATAAGCTGACTCACCGTCTTAATTAGGCTTTTACCCGAATTTCTGCCTGGTCTGTGTTTAATGATTTGCTTCTAAACTCAATAAAATATCAAGTTGTGCCAATATACAAACAATTTAACTTGAACATCCTGCCAGGCATATTCTTGAACAGTAATAAAATTACAGCCGTTGAACATTGCACTAATCTTGGTAGATGACTAGAATTATTGGTCGGATCTACGGATGCTTACTTAAATGATGGCTATATCTTATTATGTACAATATTATTGTATAATCTTGAATTAAATAAAAATATTATGTTTTAAATGTTGTCTTTAAGTTTTAAACTAAAAGGATATTAATCTTATTTCACATCCGATATATCTAGTAAATAAATGTAAATGAAATGAAATCAAATATTTCGCGTTTTGGTGAAGTGAACTGGTTTTTAAAATCGTGTTATTTGTTGCCGTTGCATTTTTTGTTTTTTTTTTTTATAACGTTCGTGCAAGCTTATATGGTATTTGTCACACAACCTGGACGGGGTGCAGATGGTTTGTGTCGAAGATGTTCGTTCACTACTCTGCGGGGTTGGTTGTCCTAGATGGGATTTGAGAGATTCTAATGAATTTGCGTTGATTGTAGTTCACAGTTACTCTTTTGTTTCCATGTCATTAAAGTGTTATATTGGAAATGCACACAGAGGCCCTTATTGTAAGTGTCGATCAGCGATCGACTCGACAATTGTCGATTGCGTCGATTGGTTCTGGATTTGGTATTGTGTAACTCAATCGATGGAGAAGTAGACTATTGTGAGTAATTACGTCAATATTGTGAACAAAACACGAATATCGTGAATAATTCGTTTTTCGACAGTTGTTTGACTATCGTTTATTTATTTCATCAAAGAAATTCAATACTCCAAATTATTCCAATAGGACTTTTGTTTTTCTTAATTTCACCCATTTTTCCCCTGAACACATCCATAACCATCTAGTTTAGAACTTAATCATTCCTATCTGTGTTCTGCTTGTGTTTTGAAACAAACTCCATTAGCAATATAGGGATTTGCTTCCATGAACGAAACGAGGAGCTCTAATTGTTTTTTTGTTCGTAACCTGCTTTGGCCTGTATTAGAATTTCATAAATACTCCATAAATTCATTATTTTTATTAAAATTACTTCATTTCGTACGCAAAAAAATATATTTTTCTCTAACAGAAAGCAACGACCGTGCAGGGACGGGTTAAGAATATCCCTGCAGCGATACCTCTCGCTTGTCGTAAAAGGCGACAAAAACAAAGGTAAACAAAAATCACATCTAGGCAATTTAGAAAACACCAAAGTGAGCCTGGGGACACATATACCACCATTAAACTGCCCCACAAGTGTACACGCAAATCAGTGGGTTGACACGACTGGAGATCACCGGTGTTGTAAGAGTAAGATCAAACAAAAAAATCTGGAGCATGTCCGTGTCACAAAAAAAAAAAAAAAAAGGCAGGCCGTAAAACAATTGGTGCAAACAAATGCAAAAACACCAGCATTTGATTGGCCTCAGCGATGAAGTAATCCCAAAACGGGAAGCCTGCCGCTACTTTCTGAGGTCAAACCGGCGGACCCCACAAGCGGACCAGTAGGAATGCAGTTAAGTGGGAAGGTTATGGTCCTATACTTCTGACCATAACGACGCCGGAAAAAAAAAGAAAAAGAAGAAGAAGAAAGCAACGACCAGTATTTTGCGATCAACAACAAGTGTCAAATCAAATCAAATGTCAAGCGAGTGTCAAATCGACAACGGTCGATCAGAATCGGCATCCACAATACCAACATCTGCAGTCGACGATCGATGATCGATAAATGTCGATCGTCGATCGCTGACGACACTCGCAATATGGACCAGAGAGTATGAATATTGAAGTGATCTTATATTGCGAGTGTTCTTGGCTATGGACAGGCTTGAACTACAGACCTTCCGCTCTAGTCTATGATGATCACCACTGCACTACGACCACCCCTTGATTTCTTTTCATTGAGCTATTCAGAGGATCATGTTTGTGCAAACAATCCGCAAACTCTTGATGTTCTGAAACCAAATATTTGCCGAGTTATAGACGAGTTATTGCCCGATATGCGTCGAAAAGTCATTGAAAATTACCTTGCCAGAATCGAGTCCTGCAGTAGCTCCCATGAAGGACATTTAAATGGTATTATATTTCATTCATTATGGCAAGACCCACGCAATATACTGAAATGAAAACTTGATCAAAATCTAAATTATACATGTGTTTTTTTTATTCTACTAATTAAATTTATTCCCATTTGTTTGGGTATAAATAAAACTGTCAAAAATTTGGAAGTTAAAGCAATGGTTCTGGTTTCGATCTTCCAAGCTAAAAATATTAACAAGCCTGCAAGTTTCAAGGTCTCAAAAACTCAGCCTTTTCAAAAATGTGGGTCATCTCCAGTCAACATACGAGTATGTAGGTGTTTTCAAAAAGTAAGAAGAATTGTATAATTTCGCGGGTTGTAATATGTAATTTTTCAAAAAAAAAAAACCCGAAATAATGCAAAAATCGATTTTTTTCGAGTTGATACATCAATGCTTGCCATTTGTTTTTTAAAGATTATTTCCTGTAAATGTTGACTACGATTATGTTTTAAGTAGTCCATACTCAAAGTCCAATCACATATACGAGCACAAAGGTATCTCGCTAAAGACCCGTGTGATATTGCCTTCCAAGGCTGTAATTGAGGCTGGCTTATCGACATAAACGAATGATTTGAAGCAACCTCATGAAAAATAGTAAACAGATGTCAAATCGCACGATCTAACCAGCCAATTTACTGGCTTAAAACGAGAAATGAATTGCTCACATATTTCTCAATTGGTCCAGGATTCGCGTGCTGCTTGGCCTGCAGTGCCGTCTTGCTGGGACCACATTTCGGCCAGGTTCAGCACTTGCATTTTGGGCAAAAAAAAATTGAAATACTGGAATGAATAGCGTAATTAGAAAAAATAGGGCCAATGATTCCACTTTACCATAACCCGCACATGCACCTAGTCAAGTACCACAATACCACAATTCTAATTGCTGCAAACGGCGACAAATCAAGGTTCTCATTATCACTTGCCGATTCAGCAGCAATAGTCTATTCCATATGCTCTTTACGCACACGGGTAGATGGCTTGATGTCCAGTAGCGTGAAAGTGGTGTTAAATTTTGTCACTATACTCGTAGCTTATATTGATTGATCAGTAGGTAGGTCGATTTTGATGACCGTAAAACAGTCAAAGTGCGTGGAATTTTTTTTTCACAGAGCACGTATTTTGATAATATAATTTTTTTTATGATAAAATGCCATGCCAGCTGAGCAAACTCGACTTTGCTGGATATCACGAATCTCGTGCAAATTGTCCAAATAAAGTAAAAAATCAATCCTTATTAATCTCATATATTCTTTGCTAAGTTAGTAAACTGTCAGAAACATGCTTGTGAACATGTTTCACATGTATACATGTTTACTCTGATACTAGCTGTCAAGGGGATTACCATATTTATGGTATGATATGATCAGCGATTTTTTAAATTGAAATCTGAATATACAGGGTGCGCCATCTCAAATGGGTTCAGTACAATTTTAACCATAAATCGCTTCATATCAAAAGAACGCGCGGATATAGTTTCAATGTTCATTAAAAATGAACGCTCGATTGTGCTTACTCAACGTGCATATCATGCAAAATATCGTGATCGTATGAGCCCAAAAAAGATACAATTCGTCGTTGGGCCTCAATTTTTTTTCAACTTGGTTCTGTGGCAAGCCCTCGTGAGCAGCCTAGGTCACGTCCGCGGCGTTCAAACTCATCTATTCAGTCTGTGAAGGCCAGTGTTCAAGAAGACCCAAGTTTGTCATATCGGCGCCGTTCACAGCAGTTAGGCATCAGTGGGACCATTTTGCGGAGAATTTTAAAGGATGATTATTAAAGAGAATTTTAAAGGATGACTTATTTCCATTTAAAGTGGAAATAACTCAAAGAATTTTGCCACAAGATGAGCCATGGCGCTTGGTATACGCACAAAATGTCGTTGCAATGATTAATGCTGAGCCGGAGTTTTGGCAGCAAATTTTGATGACCGATGAGGCACATTTTACGCTCTCTGGCTCAGTTAATAAACAAAATTGTCGCTTCTGGAGCACCGAAAATCCTCACATTATTCACGAAGAGCCGCTATATGATCAAAAAGTTACTGTTTGGGCCGGTGTATGCGCTAAAACCATCATTGGACCGTATTTCTACAGTGGATGGCGATCGATATCGGTGGATGTTGGCCCATTATCTGGTCCCAGAAATGCGTAAAAAAGGCTTATTTCACTTTTGGTTTCAACAAGACGGCGCGTCATGCAATACTGCGGACAAAACAATGATCCTTTTGCGTAAGAAGTTCTCTGGAAGATTGGTGTCAAAAAAGGGTGATATTGACTGGCCTCCGAGATCGCCGGATTTGACTCCTCCAGACTTTTTTCTTTGGAAATACTTGAAAAGCAAGGTGTATTCTAACGGCCCGAAGACAATTGAACAGCTCAAAAGAAACATTCATGCGGAAATCGCAAAAAAATCCACTGAAATGCTCGAAAATTTCATGGAGAATGCGCGAAAACGAGCCCATTTTTGCATCGGCAATAAAGGCGGTCATTTAATTGATTTAAAAATTGATCAAAAATTGCAAAGGTCTAAGTTGAATAAAAGTTTTTGAATTTCCAAAATCGATTGAGAATTGTTGAAGTTATTTGAAATGTACATCGACCCATATGAGATGGCGCACCCTGTATCTTCAGGTTTTGAGGTCTCTAGAATTAAAATCTATCGTTTACGTAATAATAATTCGATTAAGCTTTCATAAAAACTGTGACAGAAAATACAAACTGGAGCTGTACCGTAAGGGTACCAAATGGAAAGTTTTTATTTTTAATAGACCAAGCGCATAAGAAAACTCTTTTTTTTTCAAATTGGAAAAAAAAATTATTATTACAATATTTATCCTATTGGAGCTTGAAAGCTTAGATCCTTATTGAATACCCTTCGCCAAGCCTTCCTGTCTTGAGTATGTTCGTTCCTGTTTCACTGTTTTGTTCCATCCGTCCTAGGCTTTCCGGGCGGTAAAACCTACCGGTTTTCCACTTATTATTCGTGTCCACTGTCCATTCGTTCCACGTATCCTGACCATCTTAGTCTTCGTGATTTTATTACTCAGACAATGCTTGAGGCTGAATAAAGTTCCACGAGTTTTTCATTGTTTTCCACCATAGATTCCCTTAAGATCTTGTTTTCAAAAGCATGAAATCAATTTTCCACCTTCATAGTCAGAGAATACTGACAGTGTCTCTGACATTATTATAGTTTTTTTACGAATCGACCCATTTTTTGCAATCCTCATAAGAAGTGAGCTTCTGCTCGGTCACGCCCAGAATTGTTAATCAGAACAAGAGATAATCAAAAGGAAGAATGTCTGAATAATATGGCGGGTAGGGTAAGGTTTGAGCGTTTCGAAGCATTCTCCTATTTTCGACAGTTTTTCGACTTTTGAACGAGCATTGTCGTGCTGCAAAATCACTTTGTGGTGTCCTTCGTGTAGGTTCGGCCATTCTCCTCCAATGTACAGCTAGAAATCATTAACTATATTCGTGATGATCTGCAGCCTTGATTTCATTCAATTGGAATAGCTCATAGTAGACAATGCCCTTCTGATCCTAGCAAATGCAGAACACGGTTGGATCCATATGTGGCATGACCGTTGGTTTTGGTCGGGCGTAACTCATGACGTTCGGTAATTGAAATTGTCGTAGTGGATTCAATTTTATTGCCAATGCCAATTTGAGCAAAAATTCGTTCTAATTCTGCTATGAAGCAGCTGCTCCCAGGTGAAAAAAAAACGTTTTAAATTCCTATGGAACCCTGTTTCTTTGCGACGACGTTTTCCTACCATTCATAAGTCACCGACGATTCAGACAATTTTTGAAGCTTCTCGAGCAGTTCCTTCAATTCTGCATCTTTGAACTTTTTTGGCAATCCAGGTCCTGTTATTATATCCTATCATCCAATTTAAAACTACCACTTTTAAAAGGTGCAAACCACTGCTCACCCAACCACTCATCTTTGCTCAGATAGAGCATGAACGAAGTTAAAATCCCCACAAAAACCTTTTATCCGAAACAAAGCTCGACATATTCAATAAAGTACAAAGCGTTGTTATTCAGTCTCCAATCGAACACTCGACTTATACTGAATCGTTCGCCAAACGAAAGCTCTTCTACGGAACTCCCTACGCTATCTCAGGTAAAACTCTAAGAATTAATTCCAAATCCCAATATGTTACCCACCTCTTAACCTCCTGGATTCGTTCTAAACCAAAATGTTGAGCTCTAAAACCTTTAGCTTCTTAACCTAAGTGGAAACCATAAACAGATTCCTAAGAATTATTCAACAGAATCGCCCAACAGGTTATGTGCAAAAAAAACAAAACTCAAAACATGATCAAAGGGATTACAAAATAAGTCCAAAAACCAAGAATCCAAGATCCCGCCAGTCATCCATTCCAGGTAAATCAGCCGCATGCCGGTTCCGCGACACCCGATCGCCCAACCCCGAATACGAATTCTATACAAATCAATCGTCTTGTTAAATTTACTCCATCAAACATCAATCCTCACGAGCATCATCGGTGTCGCCACCGCCCGTCGTCTTCAGCACATTTAAGGACACATTTTTTCCAATTCAACGAATCGTTTAATATTCGTCAATCCAATGAAATGCGAACAGCACGACTGACGAAGGATGCCACGAAATGAATCCAAGCGAAACCCCTCGCAGCGAAAATCAATCCTATTTCCTTCTTTTCTTCGTCCTGCTTCCTTCATCGTCCTTTTTTTTCCCTCCATCATTATTTGCATAATGCAAAAGATCAAATGAATTTTTTATGCGATATGAATCCACCAGAGACATTCAATTTTGTAGTAAGCAATCCACCACCCCCTAACTTCCTTGAAGGAGAATCCGTGAATCCTCAATCCCGAATCCGGAATCGTGAATTCTTCATTGAAATGTCAAATTGAGATGCAGCCACAGGCCAATTTGGAGATGATTTCGCGGATGTTCCCAGGAAGAGAGTCAACTACGTATGAGTACGTAGATAAATATTTTTGGAATTCAAAATATCGCTTTTTCATAATCCGAAATGGAAAACCAACAGAATGGGACGATATAGCCCCATCAACATGTTGTGTACATGCATCAATCTGCTACGCATGCAACCAGTTTCCCTAGGCGTCGAAGGCTGTCGCGCTCGTGGCTATCTACACGCAGCCGGTTGGATTTATGAGCGATTATTTTCGCCATACCCAGGAGAACACTCAAAACACCCGAGGTGAATGTGACATAACATATGCTTAATAGAATTGAAGTGACATATAGCGGTATTGGTGCGAATGTTATAAATTTCCAATGGAAATCTGAAATCTGGTGCGTTGAATGATTTATGCAACTCCCCGAGCACGGACGGACGTGCAGGAAACCGAAGCACTTTTACAAATAATCACAATCACGCCCGTTCCTAATACACCACACAGCTGGCACACAGGCCTCGCACAGCACAAGGAGCAAGAAACGAAAAAAACAAAAAAAGGATAAGAGTAAGGAAAATGTCCACCATCCACATAGAGCATAAGCTCTCGAGGATTTATTGGCTAAATAGACAGATTTGACTATGTGTTATCCTGGGAAAGTTCACAATCGGAGGAGATCCGACAAGAGTCCTTTTGGCCCCTTCATCGTTGGCGGCCGGGTGCTTGCTGTGTGCTTGGTGTGCTGTGTGCATGGAATGCGCCGCTACGACGTGGAGTATTGATGAATGTTGGACCCGGTTGTCGATTTTTTTTTTCTTTATCTTTCTTGTTGTTCCTCGTCGTAAGGTCCTTGGTAAAGGAAAATGTCTTCTTTAGCATAATGCCACTTTCGTTTCTTTCGGTTCACTGGGACTTTTTTTTATGCCCGTCTCTCGATTGGCTGATCTAGTTGGAAAGGATGGAGAGGCAAGTCGTCTGGCAATAGCATGTGATGTGTGCGATGGCATCGGCTAAGCGATGGTGCAATGTTAGATGGAAGCAATTGAAGGGTGAAGAACGGATATGTACACTTGGAATTTTGTCGGTTTTTCTTTTGTCTTGTCTTGTGTCCATGGCGTTGTTGTCTTATTCAGCCGCATTCGGATTTTACGATTTGCAATTCATTTTATGTCCGACTGCATAAATACAGTTGTTTTAGTGGAGATTTATTCCTGTTCGAATGCGGGAAGGGCCTTGTCTTCTCTCGTTTGTTATCCATTCATTTTCTGTGGACTTAAACGAATATTGGCCAGAGGAGCAGTGAAAGATTGCTTGGAAAAACCCAGCCCGATTTTTGGTTTTCAATTGAATTGACTTATAATTTATAGGCCAGGGCTAAAATGAGGACGAACATTGTTTAAGGATTTCTAGATAAGAAATGCTGCTAATGGGAGGTGTTCGGATGAGTTCACGAGTACAGATATCTCTCTAAAGGGACCATACGAAAACTCGACAGTCTTTTTGAGTCAACGACAAAGGCATGTGGGATCTATGAATTTCAAGGCATTGATGGAGATGCAGAGGGGTTTCACGTGATAAAAAAAATGTTAACTCTTACAACTTCTACATCCGACCTAGTTGATAATGGTCGATGAGAAGCACAGAACTAATGTCTTTATCGTTGAAGATTTAACTCATAGACATCGGGGATTAATATAGAAAAAAAGTCGCATTTTACTGGAAAAATACAATATGCATCTTTAGAAGTGGATCAAGAGAATAGACGCCGGGTTGATGACGATCGCAAAACAGGATTATGATCAATCATCATCTTACCTTTACAGCAATCCTATACTGGTATGTCAGGGAGGGCAACAGCCACAATGACCAGCAAGCGATCATCATTGATAAGCAACGTTTAAGCTGCAACACTGGAAGACACAATGGAAGAGATCTCAGAGCAAATAGCATACGACATATTGCTCACAGCAGAAAATGACAGAGCTTTTTCAAACCACTCATTTATCGACACCATTAAAACAGTAGTCGGCATTGCGTCTGACGCCGTAGGTGGAATGCAGCCTTGTAGGTGGAATGCCAAAGAGTCTTGCGCTTTGGTATTACTAGATGTCATTTAACTCAGCCGACAAGTGTCCGGGTAAGGAGATAATTTGCTAAGATGGAAACGCCTTACTATTTGCTTAACACACTCTCCTCCATCACTAATATTACCAATTTTGCATCGGAGTACCTAAAGGTTCCGTGTCTGGTCCCCTCTTGGTAAACACGTCCTGCGACTAAGTTTTCCACAGGCAATCAATATCATCGACGATGCTGTGGGGATCGTTGCACATTCAAATCATCGAGGCAGCCACAAACGCAACTATTGCTATATCAAGCAGTGGCTTGAATCTGCAGGTCTTGGAGTGATCGACCATAAAACGGAGCCTATTCTCTAACTGCGAATATGGCTAAATAACAGGCTGGCTTAAAACAAAACCAATCCCTACTACGCGAAAAGGAATGCGACACCGCTACAAAGGGCAACTTCTAGAATGCTATCGAATATGAGTGTTAATATGGAATACACGAAGAGGATCCTACTATGAAGAGTGGTCAGCCCTGTTCTCTTATACGCTCTAGTCTAGGCAGAAGTCATTGAAAGAAAATAAGCCTGATGGAAATTGTCATCAGTATACAGGCTTTGCGCGCGCCCAGGACATTAAGCGGTCACCGGACGATATCGGATGTTGTTTTTGCTGAAATGATCATCGTTAACATCTTCGTGGACAAGATGCGGAGAATTTACTTCAGAGGGTCTACATTTCAACTGAAATCTACACAGTAAGGAGCATCAATGAAGAAAAAAGCATTCGCTCAATGTCCGTATGGCAAGCTCGGTTTTCATCAATCAACATCTGAGTAAACCACGCAAAGAAACTTCCTCTCTGGCTACGATAGTTATGGCAAATATTAAGGCCAATTTGATCATAAGACAATCCTTATCGTCATGAGTATTCAAGCCAGCAGGAGGAAGTGTGGTAAGAAATCTTCGACCATAAGCGCTTCATGGAATGACGAGGTACTCCATCAAATCCAGCTTCTCTAATGTTGGAATTGGAAGAAAACGAGTAAGAAAATTGTAAGCTGAAATACAGCCAGCTGAAACTCAAAGCAGATTCTGCTGATCGCCAGAGTAGCATGAATTGCTTGCCAGACCTGCTATTTGCGTAGAGTGTGGCTATAGTCTGCAAGATGTTGTAGCCGCGTACCTCAAAGCAGCAACAGGATCAGTTATAATTAAAAATTTAAATTTGAAAAAATCGGAGATCGTTCCAACCCACACGTAACCTTTGTGATAGCTAAAAGTCGCCTAAGCAACCTGTTCGACCAGTAAGCTGGCGACAATATTTGTCGATCTTACTGGCAGCATACGAATTCCGCGTTGCAAAAACTTAATTTCTACTGAGGCAACCCACGAATCGACCTAATTTTTAACTCCTCAACCAAACCATGCGTCGCCAATCTAAAGAGGTGGTAGTCGGAAGTGGCAATATCTAGAGAAAATAGAGGGTCAGGTAGGACGTCCCATGTTAGTGTTCCCAGGCAGATACAACAAGATTGTTGTAGCTTCTACTTGAATCCACGCATGTTTAACTTGGCTATAGAACTCTTTTGCTTTGGAATACCGTAATATATCGACCTTTTATCGGCAGTCACAGTACAATGCTAAAAGACCTTCCTGTCTTCACACTGGAGCAGCGGTTCGCTCCTTAATAAAAAAAAAAGGCCTTTTGACACCTCCCGGCTTCAAGTCGTATGGTTTCCTCTAGATTGGAGTTCTCGAGTCCTGTAAATTCTTATTGCGTTTGACATAGATCTTGACTCCATAATACCTCTAATTCCGCGTCTCCAAATTTCTTCACCGGTCCGGCATGGCCATATCGACATCACCAATTTTATATTGTTGAAACCGTACCTATATTTCTATCATTCTTCAATGGGCCTCAATCTTTTTCTAATTGAAATCGAAAAGCAAAGATTCCCGCAAATAAGACTTATTTGTTTAGAAAGTCGATATTTTCAGGCATAGAAGAATACCCCCATAGAAGTTTACTCATTGACGTTTATAATCTGGCATGATCATAACCGCTAGCGCCATCTATTAGAAAATACCTGATACCATATACAATACAACAATTTTTGAACACACGTACATATACGCTTGGAATTCTAAAAACCTTGGCACGTGAAGATATGTCAAAATATTCAGTTCGAAAAATCATTCCCATTACAATAACTTCTTAGTGAATCAAGCCTCTTAACGCTTCTGCTAGAAAGAGGAAAAAATAACTCTCCCGTCGAAATTCGAACTGCACCCGGTTGCGTATAATGAAGATGGCACGGTTTGCACACGTTGTATTATGGCAAATATGTATTCAATTAGAAGTTCAATGACTTCGCGAAATTTCTATTAACGTCCGCAATGAGTTAAAAAGAAAGAGGGAAAGAGGAAAATATATTCTATAAACCATGCCGTCCGAATTTTTGCAGCCTAAGAGGCCTGCGTCACAAAAGGATCCTTAGATCCTTGGACTGTTATTAAACGAATACCTCCAAAAATACCAGCGCATTACAGAAACCAAGTCTCCAAAAGATGGGAAATTTAATATTTTCTCTCACCGTGTTTTTATTGTAATCATCGGGGGCATCGTGGCTCGGATGTTGATGTGTTGGCTAACGCCGATGACCTGACGATCGAATCCCAAGTGGCCAAGTTATCGAAATATAATTTAGCGATGTTTTTCCTCGGTATACAAGTATACCTTATGTATAATTGTCTAAAAAAAAAACTTGAATTGCTTATGGTGTAGATTGGTTATTATGAACGTAAAATGATCGAAGTACGCAAAAAATATTTTTCAAAGAGTACGAATTTTGATAATAAAATTCAAAAATATGTATGTCTTGTTGGGAAGTAAGTCTTTCTGTGATTAAATGGCAATACTAACAGAGTATGCTTGAGTTTTAGTCATGTCATCAGTTGTGCGTAAGCTGTCCAAAATATAACATCAAAATACCAAGCAGCATTAAAATCAGCCTTTAGAAGTATATCCGAGTAGGTCCCTATATCAATAGCTGATTCATGTTGTGAAGCTCACGAGCCCTTTATATTTTTATTCCACTCAACTGAATAGAATCATCCCATTTCTAGTTGCACTTCATCTGAAGAAAAGAAAGTCACAATCAAAGGATACACTCGAAAACATTACATTTTGTTGGCCGCGCACCAAATTGATAGAAAATAGACAAAAAACCCCAAAAAAAGGAAACAGATTAAAGGAAGAGGCAACCACTCAAGCAATAACTGCATGCCACTTGTATTCCTCCAATTTAATACTTTTCCAAGCTTTCAAAAACGCTCTATGCCCTCATTAAAGAACAAATTTCGCTTCAGATCGACAGACATTGAAAGTCATCTTCCACCTCGGAATATCAACACAAAACAGAGAAGAAGGAAAAAAAGAAGAACATTCTCGTCTACTCCTAATTGAAGAGGATACTATTAGTGCAGGACGACTATGCGGGCGTTCACACGAGTGTTTCTGACTGGCTACCTTTTCCTGCCGCCAGTCAGTCTTCCTCTCTATATTGAATACAGTTTTGTAAAAAAGAAAATAAAAATTGAAAAGATCAAAGGCTAAGATGGTGAGCATGATAGTAACAGGCAGAGGGTGATGTCCATAAAAGCTGACGTTGAAAGGACCCTCGACACCCTCAGTTTCTGTTTGAGTTTCAATAACAACAACACGAATGAGTTTTTAGTTTAAACGGCATACAACTCTAATTGCCACTCACATCCATATTGGAAAAGACAACGACTAGTGCTAGGATAAAGGCGGTCATAATGGAGCGACAGATGACAGTGACAATATTCATAAAGAGCGATAGCAGCTTCTGGGTAATTGGATGGAAGAAATCGAACAGCCAACTCACACACATGCCATCAGTGTTAGGTAAATGAGTCTCATTAGACCCGCTAGAGCCCCATTGGTTTACACACTTAGCAAAGGTGTGCTGGATTAAACAAAAACAAAAAAGAAGAAATGGGAATCCGAGCGTCACCCTCGACCCATTAAACACTTTAAATGTCAAGTAAGCGAAACCAATACACTCCCGAAGAGTCCTTCAGCCCAATCTCCAACCACCATCAATAAGGGTGACCCTCATCATCATCGTCGTTGTCGTCGTCTCTGCCACTGTATTACCATCGTCAAAAGTCGAGGAAGAAAGGGTTGAACCACTCCGAATTGACACTTATTCCGCTAGTCATGTCATTTATGCGGAGTTAACTAATTATCTATGCGAAGCTAGGATGTGAAAGTGATTTAAAAGCAGCACAAGTGGGAGCGCGTTCAAGTGGACAAAATGCAAATCACGTTGATTGATTTTCCAATCGTCCTTTCCCCGTTCCCCTCACCGGCTTGCCTCAAGTATCATTTTCTTTTGCGATAGAAAATTAATTTCAAGTGCAATACAAATGCTTACAAAAAAAAGGAAACAAAAAAAGGACACCCAACAGGACAATGAAAATTAAGTATGACAAGACACGTTTAAAACAACATTGCCACCTCACTCTAGAATTGTTTCGCCCACATCCGTACCGCTTCAAGTGAAATACGGAATGGGAGAGTAATGTGATCCTGGTACTGATGGTTCTTGGTCAGTGGACCCGTCTCCTAGACAAAGGAGACATGTTGGTCATTTTGGCTGGTAGTTCTTTGGCTTTTTGGGTTTCTGGTTTTTCGGCATGGCATTGTGTTATGTTTGCTCTTCGGGTTAAAAACGGACACTGATCCTTGACAGTAAGTTCAAGTTGGAGGTGTTTTGCTTCTTTCTTCTATGCTCGCTCAGTGGATGGGTGGACAAATAAGAATAGAATGGCAGTGGTTGGACAGTTGGGAATTGATGTTGTCCGAGTTTATAGAAATTATTTTGTGGTCGACTTAGTGGAGCTATTGTGGTTTTGACTCGGACCAGGTGAAGTCAATTTGGTTTGTTATACGAGTAATACATGAGCAGAGAAATTGGATGGAATGAAAATGCTGAATGTCGAAAAGCCAATTCGAATAATGAAGGATGCTCTCCATTACAAGTGTACGGCTCCATTAGTCGTACCGTTGGCGACTTAATTTTTCTACAAATGGCCCAAAACCAATCACCCGATGTTATTTCACTATATCCCTAAAATGAAACGACCTAATTTCAACATTCTTTTAATGTTTATAATGACCTTTAAGTTTTGTTCTAGTACTTTTTGGCGTTATTGGTCAAGCGGCACCGCCAACGCACAAAAATCTGGAGCGGTTATACCAGTCGTTCTGCAACACCAAAGCCTTACAAGTTCCATGAAAGACAAAATCTTACCACTACAATGGCTCCAACCATCAGATCAGATCTAAATAGACGGCAGCGCCCTGCATCATTTCCAAGCCGAGACAGTAGCCGTGGCCTTAGAGAGGCTGTCGATCAGAGGTATTACCGGGCGTATACGTAACATTTTTCTGATTGTGGTACCCACTTCCTTGCTGATCCTCTAAACGAGGTTTCTCTAAAGGAAAAGCCTAAAATGCAATTGGACAGGTTAGACCTGAATAGACGGCAGCGCCCTGCATCATTTCCAAGCCCAGACAGTAGCCGTGGGCCTAAGAGAGGCTGTCGACAAGAAGCACAACCGGGCGTATACGTAACATTTTTCTGATTTTGGTACCCACTTCCTTGCTGATCCTCTAAACGAGGTTTCTCTAAAGGAAAAGCCTAAAATGCAATTGGACAGGTTAGACCTGAATAGACGGCAGCGCCCTGCATCATTTCCAAGCCCAGACAGTAGCCTTGGGCCCTGAGAAAGGCTGTCGACAAGAGGCACTACAGGGCGTATACGTAACATTTTTCCGATGTTGGTACCTACTCCCTTGCTGACCCTCTTAACGAGGTTTCTCTAAAGCAAACATCTGAAATGCAATTGGACAGGTTAGAACTGAATAGACGGCAGAGCCCTGCATCATTTCCCAGCCGCGACAGTAGCCTTGGGCCCTGAGAAAGGCTGTCGACAAGAGGCACTACAAGGCGTATACGTAACAGTTTTCCGATGTTGGTACCTACTCCCTTGCTGACCCTCTTAACGAGGTTTCGCTAAAGCAAACATCTGAAATGCAATTGGACAGGTTAGACCTGAATAGACGGCAGCGCCCTGCATTATTTCCAAGACGAAACAGTAGCCATGGGCCTAAGAGAGGCTGTCGACAAGAAGCACTACCGGGCGTATACGTAACATTTTCCTGATTTTGGACCCACCTCCTTGCTGACCCTGTAAACAAGATTTCTCTGAAAAAAACACCTGGGATATATGTACATATACATATCCGTGCAGGGACGGGTTAAGAATATCCCTGCAGCGATGCCTCTCGCTTGTCGTAAAACAAACGTAAACAAAAATCACATCTAGGCAATTTAGAAAACACCAAAGTGAGCCTAGGGACACATATACCACCATTAAACTGCCCCACAAGTGCACATGCAAATTAGTGCGTTGACACGACTGGAGATCACCGGTGTTGTAAGAGTAAGATCAAACAAAAAAAATCTGGAGCATGCCCGTGTCACAAAAAAACAAAAAAAAAAAAAAGGCAGGCCGAAAAACAATTGGTGCAAACAAATGCAAACGAGCATTTGATTGGCCTCAGCGATGAAGTAATCTCAAACCGGGAAGCCTGCCGCTACTTTCTGAGGTCAAACCGGCGGACCCCACAAGCGGACCAGTAGGAATGCAGTTAAGTGGGAAGGTTATGGTCCTACACTTCTGACCATAACAACCCCGGAAAAAGGAAAAGAAGAAGAACATACGTGAATTTGCATCAGCCCAATAAACACTTTCCAACTAAGAGTGGTTATAAAACATTTCTTTTTTATTTGGTCTCCCCAGGCACCAGAGACTAATCCACATGGCTTTTCTAAAAGAGGTATTTTACAGGCCAAGGTAAGTACTAAAAGAATTAAGTATGGATGCGGTCCGTTTCCATCGATTTTCAATAAAATAGGACCAGGCTGTATGGACTCTGTTGGCTTCTGAGACCGATTACATGGTGTTTGAATCCGACGCTTGTCTATGACCCCATTATATTACAAAATGGAAGACACGCCCAAAATAATAATAGTGAGCCCGTCTAAGGCATTGACATTTCAAGAAAAAAAATCAAGATAATTAGCCAAGTGACTGGATGCTAAGGCGATACAGCATAAAACAATATTGTGAACTAAACCACAATGCACCGCTAAAGAGCTTTTTGCTCCTTGGTCAGAGAGGAATACATCCAAGTGTAAGCAAGTGATATATGGCTTTCAAGACTTTCCTCACAAACTATTCCTGACTCAGCTTCACAGATTTATGGTAGAATCCTAGAAGATACTCGAGCCAATTCTCATTCCAAACAATAACGATTTGCCACATGACTTTCCATGATCCACTCGAGGCAGACTACCCCACATCATCGTTAACTAACATCCCGCCATTTGGAAAAAGAATAAAAATTCCATTAGATTTAATCAGCTTACCCATGTCGCCCCGATGTATTCCTTCGACTCTTTGACAATCAATTTCCAATTTCCAACTTTGAGCAAACCAGTCAAAGTTGAGGGGTCGCTCGCATCCGTATGTTCACCGGAGAAAATCAAAGCCAACACATCACTCCCGCAGAAATGGGATAACAAAACGACAGAAACTCTTCTCTCAAATTTCGATACAATGTGCACACACCCCCGTTTACAAAAAGGTAAGATAATCCGTTCAATTCGTCTATAGCCCTTGCGACCCTGGACCACCCCAGTCCGCATTTCTATGCAGCATTGCAAACGAGCAGGAGTGGGAGAATGAAATACCGAAGAGTTAAGACGTCACAAGTGGCAGTAGACAGCAGGCAGCAAGCAGCAGGACATACTGCTGCAATAAGTTACCTTAAGGCTATTTAAAGTAAATCCACATACGAAGTCGAAGAACAATCTTCTTGTCTTGCCTGCCCTCGTGCTTGTCTTCCTTTTTTCTTATTGCCCACTTTCATGTTCTCCATAAATAGCCCGGGATTAGAGATGTATCCTGGATATACCCGTATGCAACAGCAGGAGCTGAGAAGAAGGATAATACTGGCACCGGCAGCGGTTGAACTCCTTTCCTCCATCGATGGTGCTGCTTATGGTATTGGTGGTGGTAACATTATGTTTCAAATATCTCCATTCCTTTTTTCTTCGTCATTTTTTGCGAGCCAATGAAGCTTGAGAAACGAAAAGTCGATTGGCCAAAGGCAGAAAGGAGGAAAGGAGATAAATGTGAGCATTGTACATTTATGTGTACTTAATCTTTGAGCCGACTGAACACGGACAGGAGGTATTACGATAGCAATCAAATTAACTTTAACTGCCAAAAGGTAGGTTAAGGAGAAACGAATCCAGCCAACCCACTTACCATGCCTAATCCGATCTTTATCGAAGGTTCTTTATTATCTCGGCACACCAGTCAGAGTTCAGTCAATCAATTTGGTAAACTACTCACATTACACACAAAAGACAAAAGACATTTATTGAGAACCATTTTATCCCATACTGAATACCTTAAGATTATTGAATCCCTTTTCCTTGTCAACCCGGCCATGAAGAATGCCCTTGAAGAGCGATGTAGGCTTTTTCGACATTGCAAACTCTATCTCTATGGCGAAGCCTATTTCCGGTACATAGCTCGGCATCATTTCCTCATCTAGACGAAAGTCTTTGAAGAAATAGGCGCCCTTCGTGATTGGACAACTCTTGAAGAAATTCCCGTACTTGGACAACTCCTCGTAGAATATCTTCAAAGGTTGATTAATCGATTTGTTCTTCAAAAATTTGCAGAAATGCAAAGATCTCTTCACGAATGTTGTATAGTTCCCATCGGGCTGTTGGAGTAGGATCGCATAGGCGAATGTCACGTCATCCAAATCCTCGAGAACATTGAGGTGGCAGTTGATTGCCGTCTCGCCGGTGGTGTTTTGGATCTCAAGACGCATGTCGACATAATCTTTGTTTGCCTCGAACGGAAAGTCGACAAAGATAAGTCGGAATGATCGCTAAAATAGGCAAAATCAAAACGATGGAATAAAAACCGATATAAAGCAGAAAACAGATCCTTACCCAGCCAAGGGTCACGGCCACGATCGCCACCAAGACCATAAAAAACAAGTACAGCTTCATGATTTACCAATTCAAAACTGAATGAAATAATTATTCAACATTGCAAATATGGAATGTGATCACGACCAGTGATCGAACTTGGATGATCGCCATGATCGTTGGAGCACATAATTGCTGTAACTCAGTATTAATCTAAATGACATCGGTCATTAGTGGCCGACTTGCCTGGCGTATTTAAGCGAGATCACTGCTCTTTTTTTGCGGTCTGTACGTGTGCTGTGGTCGGTAACAATGTATTTGAAACTAACTATCCTCCTGGGATTGTGCGTGGTCTTTGGATCAACAGAGGTAAATATGACATACGTAGATTAACCTATTTGATGATTTATTTTTGTGATTAGAAAATTCTGCGGTATATGCCGACGGAATACAAGCTCTGGAGCGATAATGTTATCCTGGATTTCGGCTTTGCTATAGACCCATCAGTTCCGTATGTTAATTTCACTGCGAACGTCCTGCAAGACATCAAGAATGTCGATATCCACATCGAAGCACAAATGGTCGGCAAGGCGGACAGGACCCATTATTTGAATTTCAATACCACATTTGGCTTCTGCAACCTCATGGCGTGGAAATCTATTTCACCGATCGGCATGTTGGCATTCTCCTATTTGCGGGAGTATGGACACCTAGCCGAATCCTGCCCGATTGCCAAGGTAGGTCAGAAGGAATGAAGAGAATATAGTAAACTGACAGAGAATTTCTAGGGCGAGTACTGGCTCCGAAAGATTTGGTTACCCGAAGATCCAATTACATCAACTCTACCGGAGGTCGACTTTTCAATCAACGTACAGGCATTCGCGACTACAACAGATGGAGTACATGTCAATAAGTTGATTCTAAATGATTTCTGGAAAGGCGAAGCACTTGTGAAGGACGTGCCCTCAATTACAAAGAGTTTAATATCCATGCTGCCGAATATGAGTGACTAGACCAATGAACGAAATAAACTCTAGAGCGGGCTAAGAGAAACCCCATCAATCAAACAATCATTCTCTGGAAACCAAAAATGTTTTTTTACCTCCGCCTATGCATGTTGAAATTCATTCAAGCTTCAAACTCCTCCCTGTACCTTAACGACTTACAAATAAGGACTAACGACTAACAACTCACGACTGCATGACTAACGACTGCCTGACGTTGGAGTAGATAAACTCATCAATCACATGCCAAACCTATTGCACCTCTTTCGAATGGAATTCTTCCAAACACTTAGTCTATAAGCACGTTCCTTGAATCAATGCGATTTGTCTTCTAATAAAAATGTCATTTATTCCAAATGACAGAACGCAGTAGCCTATCAATCTCATTCGTTTCATTCACACTTGCATTATCAGCTATTAGGCGAGGTGTAACAGAGGCGGCTCAAGGCACGTTTATTCAATTATGCGAATCACCATGCCGATACGATAGACTTTTCAGCGCCAAGCTCATCATCAGTACTTGCACCAGTGTCATCATGATCATCATCGTAATCGTCATCGTAATCATCATCTTCGTGGTCGTTGTCATCATGACTAGCGAAACTGATGAGACTGCGCGTCGCATGACGGTGATTTACTACTGCACAAAAAATAAAACCAAAAACAATTTCTTTTCCTCTTTTTTGCCTGGAAAGAAAGAAAGAAAGTAAGAAAAAAACAAATATCTGGAAGACAATAGAGAGAAGAGACGACAGAAATGCCGGTCCGTATTGGGGCGATTACAGATTCCCAGCACACAACCGGACTTGAAGTCTTTAACACGATTTCATACGTCTGTGAGTCATTCGTCTTGCTCGATCGCAGATCACGTGAAATTGTCTATCGGATAGGAAGATCTGAGTTCGCGACAGGCATATGGCTTCTGGGAATAGAGGAGTTTTAAGGAATACGCAGTTGCGAGCCTATGTTAATGAGCAGAAGATCGATCGTTTGATCACAGTGTGATTCATGAATACAATTTAGAATCAAAGCTACGTTAATGCCTTACTATACAACTGTCAAACTCATATGAGTTCGTTCAACGCATCGCACTAGGGATCAAGAAGACGCCAAACCTTTTCCATCATTTCACCCCCCAAACAAAACTTTTGTCTAAACTTTGACGCACATCACTCTAAGGTAAGTTTTGCCCTAAGGTTCACTCACGGCGTAGCTGTGAATACGTGACAATACGAACATATCCCCTTACACGAGCTACTGATTGAATAAAAAAATTATCAAACTTACATTATAGGCTTTGCGCAGCTTAAATAGACTCACTTTGAAGGACTGTTTACAAAATATAACAGCGAGAACGTCACAGTTGTCAAACGCGCAACAAAAGTTTTAAACCAACCGACAAACACAACGCAAATTGACTAAATTTAAATGTTGACTGCAACAATCACCCACTATGTCAAACCCACGTCACAGTTGACAGTTGAATGAACAAAATCAGTAAGTCGTAAACAAAAAAAAAAAAAACAAATACAAAATCCACCACGTGTGTCTGACATTTACGAAAACCTTGTCTATGGTTAATCGCCTTCTGCCATCATGTCCTTGTCGAGAAATTGTTTAGCGCCTCGACCACAGCATAGCACACGTTTACCTCTTTAAATTCGCCTCGAATTGGCATATAAAATACAATTCGCATAGCAGTTACCTTCGAAAAATTGATGTGACACTTGTGAACTGAATATTCATTTTGCCAAGCACCTCATAAACTGTCAATAAAGCAGAGAAAAAAGGAAAAAAAACTGCCGCGCATTCGAAATTAAGAGCGAACGCGCGCTCTGAATATGCCACAATGAATAGCGCCCGACTGTTGTTACCCGTTGATGGATCGTCGGATAATCCAATACGAACTGCTGAATTATGTAAGAGATGCGATTGTATCATGCCGGCCGGTGTTTCTTTGGTGACAAAATAAAATTTCCGCCTATTCGGATATTCGGTGCGCAATAAAAATTACATTAAATCAATGGACAGAGCCCTTTCGGTGACAGATGTGGTGAAAGGACAAACGGCCTGACTGACAGATCGGCGCGACAGTTCCTTTTTGTTTTTTCGATGCCTTTTTTTCTGTCGCATTTAGCGGTCGTTTTTGTTGTTCCGATTTTTACGTGAACAGGCTGGTTAAACAAATGCGTTTTTGGGGTGACAAACAACAAGACCTCGATTCGAATGTACCCGAATACATGTGAGCATGGACGACAAAGACGACCTCTACAATGTTGGAATAAAAAATGAGACCACTCGATGGGTATGTCCGTCCGAGAGAAAATTGATTGTCAATTTCGATCATGATTACGATGATCATGTCTACATTTGCGATTCAATTCGACATCGAATCTTGAATATAAAACATCAAACTGGAGTACTACGAAATCGTACTAAAACATTTCGAAGCTCGCGTCCAGTGGTATGCTCGTACGTTTGTCGGAGTGATTTTTGCAAATTTAATAGCCAAATGATCAATAGATCGCTCTTAAGCAGACGGCTTAGCGCGACGAGGGTGGTGATTTGCTGAGAAATTTGTGCTTAACGTACGAGATGGCTGCTTCTATGAGGAAACCCGGATTCAAATTATTCGCAATGAGTTCTGAGAATCTATAACATTATACGTCGCGTCCCGTACACGAGCCTGATTAAGGGAGATTTATAATAGAATTTCGGACATTTTTAGAATATTGTTTACTCATCGAAGGCGTCTCGAAATCGATCGTGATGTCGATGACTAATATGAATGCAAGTCATCCATCCTAATTGCCGACTTCTTACATAATTCCATCGACTTGATCAATTCATTCCGATCACAGAGCCACCTTTGGTGTATATCCCATTATCCCATAATCGTTAACACGTTCAGATCGTTACCTAGTCGAAAGTTCCGCTCCAGGGACACTCTCTGAGCAGGGCGAAGAAACAAAAGACCGAAAACCGCGAAGCAACGTAAATAACATAGTAAAACCAAGAAAAAAACAAAAAAAAACAAACACGTGACAAAATAACCATTCTCCATGGACGATAATTTCTACTAAGCAGCCGACGAGCACAATAAGCAAGTGTCCAAACAAGTAATTACTCCACTTTGATATCAAAGGATTTTACGACTACTTGGCTTCTTCTTTTATCTACGACTTCTCGATTGAGATTCCAGATAACGACTCCATGTCTGATGCGGAATGACAATCGTGTGCAAAATAGAAATAATTACGGTCGCATAATAACAAAACAAACGATTGGCGGCCTTTTCAAATGCTAATGACCTTCTATGCGCGAAGACATCCCTGTCATGATCGTGACACACAAATGTGCTCGTACAGTTCAGTCCTAAACAAAATTATGGCTTTTCTCAGAAAATGGTTCAGCAACTTATCCGTTTTATTTCAAAGCGAAATTTGTATCATAATTCTTATAGCTGTCAGTGGGACCGATAAGATCTTGTCAAACGACAAAACACAACACGACCGTAAAAACTGGTGCAAGTGTCAAAATAATGTCTTTCGGAATGTCGCTATCAAACGAAGCATACCGCTTCGTTTGCATAAACCGATTTGATCACTTCAAAGTAAAGTCATCATATGAGCTAGTCTGCTTTGTCATTCAAGGACGATGACATCCCTGCGATACCGCATGATTCACACTATTCTATTAAGTACTGTCATGTCAGTACCTCTTCAAAATCACCTCGCGACCATTTTCCTTTCTTTAAATCAACTTGACATTCATGTCAATATTATTCGTGTGCACCTGTTGGCAGACACCATTTCCTTTTGATTTTGGTCGCTTCATTTGAATGCAAATGTCCCCTAGCTGTCAGTCATTTAATTATTTTTGTTTAGCATGTGTTATGAATTATATCTCGCAGGCAATCAGCGTATGGTAGCGTTTTTAAATGGCTAATTGAGCCCGACCATCATGATCGAACAAGTTGCCAAATTGGATTAGATTCGGGGAAATGTCCCGCCGTGATGATGACGAATTGTCGCATTAGCATCACAATATTGAATTCAAATGGTTATCAGTTGACAGTTAATGTTTTGTGACATTTAAATGTTGGACAAAAGCGATTTTTGAGACGCCGTATCGTATATGTTTTCAGATGTTGTGAGGAATATTTTATCTAGAATAAGAGCACTGGATAAACTGCGCATCAGACGAGCAAACTGGGCGTGTAGATTTATGAATTCTTAGCGGTGATTTTTGATTGACAAGTTTACGGTGATCGATTATGGCAATGTGTGACTTTCGATGGATTTTTTCGTGTTGGACGTTGCGTATAAATCTTCATTTCATTTATTCGATGAAGTACGAAAGATCAGACCAAGTGTCAACACGGGCAATCCGTTAATCTTGAAACTGATTTCAACCCTTTAAATGGTTTTCCAATAAGGGCGGTTAGATTTTGAAATGGAATGAAACAAGCTGTTTTTGAGATATTAACGAAATTCTTTATTTCTTTGAAAGACCCATGCCTCGGCTTCTTACGGTAGCTTGGATCCGAGTGGTACAATTTTCAATGTCTCCTCTGCATAGATCCGGCTAAATTTGAGCGATGGCCTGTGTGATGTTCACCTTAAGGATATCGGTCGATTTTGTTTTATTCACACAGACATGCGACTTTAGGAATAATATATTCTTCAACGTCCAACAGGAAGCTACTCCATCTCAGGTTCAGTCATAGTCGCTCAAGGCTCATTCGCAATGTGAATGTCAATCGCTCTAAAAATAAATCACTTGAACTACAATGGACCTCAAGCTTTACCCGTGATGCATTCCCATTTTTACTATTGCTGTCCACAATGTCATTCACATTTGTTGACAAAATCAACAAAACCCAGTCACCATATTGTAAATAAAAACATAAATTTGTGGATTTCAATGTCAGACGTGATCCAACCATAAAATGCCCGACCATCGTCTAATCAACCAGGAAGCGCTCTATTTTTTCTGCTCTCAAGCAAAATATGTTTTTAAAATTCACAAGGAGACCGTCTCGAAGAAAAACGACTCTCATGAGCTCAAGCAAACATGGTTACATGTATCCGCTTAAGCATATTCGTACTTAGATTTGAAGATAAATGGACACTAATGTCAGTGATTTTACCGAAAATTTATTACAAATGTTTGGTAAGCTTCACAAGTGTACAAAGCTCGAAAACAGGAAAAAAGCAAGTCACATATCGTGACTAACCGAGCCTATGACGATCAAGCTTTGAATCCAAATCAGTGTACGAACCGGGATCTGAGCATACAATGGGCTGGGCCGAGCAAAGGTTTCCCGATTCTTCGATTTCTTTGTCATGCAATAGACCGCTTCGGTAAATGTATTCAAATCGACTTTGGTAATTTCGATTCGATGTACCGAACACCCAAAGTGTACGTACTCATATTGGTCTTGACTCTAGCCTAATTGGGATTCGAAGCGGCGCCAGATTTATGAATCAATTAATGCCTAATTATAGGCACGCGCAAATAAATAAACCCGACCGGCTAATAAATCATGATGCCGCAGAGCACGACAGAGCCGTGTGGGCACTGGTGAGTGTCGAACATTGTACAGGGTGTACGAGTTAATTGATTTCGAAGAGAGTTATTGTCATGTGCACGATGGCGTGAACGCTTTGTCACTTGACTGCCTAATCACCCTGTGTCATCGGCCGTGCCCTATTTTGCTGTATCAAGCCCATGGAGCATATCGTTTATCACTTGGATATGACTAGTAATGGTCAGTGAATTGTCAAGTAGTAGTGCCTTATCACCGGACGCCCTACCCAGTTCTACGGAATACCCAAGACAGTTCGATCTTCTTATCAGTATCGAGCGAGTCATTGGACTCGAAGGTAATAAACTCTGCTTGCATGTGCCAAGCGAATCACAGTTTTTTAGCACTCTACCTGACATTTGCCATTCGCTCCATGCCACCTCTTGATGCGCCCATTAGGATGGCGTATGCTCCCCCTGTCTGACTCAACTTATCTCGCGACCGGACCCGATTGTAATTATCATTCGAATGGCAGCATGGTGCTGAACATATATTTCTGATCGTACCTTTGGCACTAGACAAGCACCAGTTGGGAATACCCAAAAACACAGCAGAAGCAACATAGTGAGGCGAGCTACCGGTACATCAGTGGAGATTGTTAGATTGCCGGTCGCGACTCGCATGACCATGGAATTCCAAATTGAGATTTGGGGAAATTTGAATTTTATTTATCTCCCTCTCCTTCGGTACATTTATTGAATTTTTGAATAGAACTTTTGATTAAAGTGGATGAAGAAACGATTATGTCAATAATTTTGTTAAATATGACATTTAGTTCTGACAGAATGATTTGGAGTTTGAGAAACAAGTGTGACACTATGCATATCGTATGTCAAATGATTATCGGACGGGGGGTCATTAGCATGCAGTTTTCGGAGTCGATGTGATTTGGGACTTGATTTTTGGGGTTAGCCTTGACCGACGGTGGACTCAGCGGCGTAACGAGAGGTGAATTTCGAATGGGCGATAGTGATGTACGTTGAATTCGTAGCAACAAAATGGGTGAGTGGCTTTAAATTGGGCAACATTCAGTCTGGGATTCTCGGAATTGCTCTGTCTGATGAAGTTGTCCGTTTTGCGAGGATAGCAAAATGAATTATTCAGGAGAGGATGTTTCTAAAATGAAGTGACCAAAACGATCGGTCACCGTTTTATTAGTGACGAAGGAACGGTTTGTGGCGATTATCGATGTCTTGCGCGGTTTATTGGCCGTTTGTCTTAAGAGAGATATTAATAAGGCTAATATGAATATAGATAGGATGGGTCACTCTCGGTTGGGTAAGGGGGCGTTATACAGAGTTTTCAATCGATTCAAAGAATGGATTTTGTCCATATGTCCACCACGAGCGATCGATCGATTTTTTGGCACCAATTTTCCACCAGTGTTTCCGCAAATGTCGGTTAGAACGTTGGCCCCTTTAACTTTAGTGGCTTGTAAGCTTTAACCAACGACCTTATAGCCAACGAGCCTTATAAGGGAACAAACAGTGATGGTAAAGGGTTTTTCAATAAGGCCGGGTTGATTTTGGCGGCCTGTGGCGGTCATATTGTTTTAGTGACATCTATGAAATATATTTTTTTATTATTCAGTTACTGATGCCAAATCACCGTGGCAAGTAACACGAATGAACAGCACACCCAAATGATAAAACTTTATTATCAAAATGAGTGTTCGTTAGTGAAAAGGTTGCGTGCGTTGTATTCATTTTACGGTAGACGTGGTGGTCCTTCACAGTCGACTCTTGGATAAATTTGAGCCGACGGGTTTGGGAATCAATCAGTCAACATTCCCACGTCAAAGAAACGCAAGATCAATCGAGAACATCGCCGCGAACTGTGAAAGTCAGTCGATTCTTCGCCGAGCATAAGAGATCGACCTTTCGCAGACTTCAACTTGGCGAATTTCATGTCAGGACTTATCCAGGAGTTCCTGACCATAAACAACGCCGTGCCTTCGCAGGACTCCAATTTTGGAGGAAAAATCATCTTTAGCGACGAGGGGTGTTTTTAGATGGATGGCTATGTTTACAAGCATATATGGGACGACATTAACCCACACGAGGTTCAGCAGATTACCATTTGATGTGGATTTTGGCTGTCGGCGTCATTGGTCTGTACTTTTTCGAAAACGACGTTGGTGAGACGGTCACCATCAATGGTAAACGCTACAGAACGTTAATTACCAATTTCTTATGTATTATTCTATTTCAACATCTGCCCGCTCTTATTGAAACACCCTTTAAATGACATGAGCGTGGTGGCCATTCCCCGATCTTTTCTCGAGACAAAACGGTTACCGAATTAACAATTATTGGACCATGTATATGGCATGTGGCACTGTCTTATTGGAACATTTGGCCAAAAATAGGCGTCCAACATGGCAGGAGAACAAACTCTTTCGACCGTGACATTTCGATCATTATCATCAACGAAAAACGACGGTCCAAGCGCACCCCCGGCTTAAAATGCACACTATGCGGCCACTTTTTAGGGGGTGCAGTAGAGTCTCTTGACACTTGTTTGCTTATCTTGTTTGCTTATTGACATAGCCATCACGCCAAAATGACCTTCGTCGCTGGATTTTATTCGATCAAATTCAGGATTTTCTTAAAAATATCTTCAAAGCCCAATCGGAGAAGCTACGTTCAGGAGACTTCAGTTCTTAGTTAGTTAGATCTAGTGAGGTGAAAGCTCACATAAAATTTGACTGAGAGATGCCCGGTTCCTGTGATCGGATTGAAATCGACTGATTTGACTCATAGCACTGAAGCACTTACGGCTTTAATATTTTCGAGAGTTCGACCGGTACGTCATCTCCCTGACAGAGAAACATTCCATAGTGACTAAATTGAATCGAGTTTACTCTCTATAGCACGCACAGTCTGTCTGACGGGACGACTATTAGCATCGAAAATTCGAATAAGCGCCGTTAAAGTTGCGACCACAAACTCGGTTTCAATTTTTAATAACTTTCAAACGTTGCTCATTCATCAACTTTCTCACAGTAAAAATATAAGTTTTAACTAACATTTTAACATTAAGAAATCATTAAAAAAAGTTAGGAAATACGTATATATTAAAATACCAAATTGTTACATCCCTATTGAAAAACCTTATATATCCAGAAAATCACACTAAGGTTAGCAACAGAAATCTGACTAAAATGATAGTTGAAACCCTTTGGAGGTAAATTGTCTTAAGATGTGGTTTTCATGCCAAATGTCATTAACTGACAATGCTCACAACCATCCATAACAATAAGCCCCAACACGATTCCTTTTGGGTAATTTAAATGAACCAAAGTCACTTGTGGTCTATCACAGAATCATGTCAGGCCGGGGAGTCCTAAATTGCTCTTCCGTTATCCACTTCCAAACTGTTCAAATTTATATATCCTAGTTATCCAGTTTTTATTGCCCAAGAGAGATCCAAAACTAACTAAACAGTAAATCTCTCGTTTTATTACCCTCACTGACGTGTCCAAGCACTGTCATCCCCAGCCTCATGCACTTTCCAAAAGAACTCGACAAAACAAAGTACACACTATCCAAATCACGTAACACCCCACTCGTTCGCTCACTGTCCTCGAAATAACAACAAGACACAAAACAATGGAAAAACAAGAAACTCTTGTAACAACAGATGGTCTCTCCGCTGGAATAGACAGTTGCATCCGGTTCCTTCTACTCTGTTTATTTCCTTAAGAAGCATGTTCCAGATTTTCTTCTCATTTAACTTTTTGGAGTTAACCCAACCCCCTTCGATCTGCAGGACTCCATATCCAACTTAACATTTAATTGCGCCAAAATGTCAAAGCGACACAGTTGGAGTGTACAACACCGCCATGCCACGCCACTTAAAATTAAGACAACCCTTAAAAAAGCCACTCGGCGACACGGTTCCAGCCCGCCCAATCGTGAATTCCGACACTCGACTGAGAATGAACTCAATTCTTCCACAGGAGTCGGCAGGACACTCTGGTGCAAGTGTTGCAAGTGTGACAATACTACACATACTTTTTTGTTTCTTGCTCCTTGTCTGGTTTGCATGTCCAGATAGAGGATGCTGGCAAGGAGTTGGTAAATTTTTCTGTTGTTTCCTTACCATCCGTCCGCCCAGTTGTTGTTTTTCTGTGGCGTCGAGTATGTGTGTTATTTCAAAATTGTGGTATCCTAGCCGAAAAGTTTGAGGTTTCAGGGAATTAAGCCTGAAGAAAGTGGAAGTGGACACCCCTGCATGGAGGGTGTAATGAATGACCAAAAAGGATACTTAATCACAAGTGCCAAATGCACTTGGAGGGCAATTATTCTCCCCGCCTGTGACGGAACCTCGCTTCACCACAAAAGTGAGTGGAGCACACCGAACATACACCCGAGTAACTATATCCTACTGTTGTCCTGTATTCTGAATGTTGTGACCGGAAGCTTCTGCAGTCACCAAACTGCCAGCAATTAATGCGGTTAACTATTTGACAAAAGTAATGCTGTTACGGCAGGCCGAAAGGGGCGACCAACGCGACCTGACGAAATACGTTTGGTAACACCAGTCGAAAAGTATGAATCCCGAGTCCTTTTTCCGGAAGACCCTCCTCTACACGTTGCATATGTGTGGTTTATGGGAAATAAATTATACCTTCGATGATTAATTGCGATGTCAAAGAGCAATGCCGTCTCACACTCACTCTCTGCATATGTGTGCAAGAGAAAACCAAAGTCGCATATGCAACGACGAGGACGACAGCAGCCGGCCCCGTGTCGGAGCTGTCCGGTGTGGATTTAATCAATTTTTTTCTCCGCGTTTCATATACGGAAAATGAGGAACGGATGATAGTCGGTCCGTGTTACATAAATTACTTTATGCTTTTTTATCCGGCACAGGTTGGTGTGTCAGGTGGGATTTCAGGACGGTATGGTGCTCAGAATTTATGCGAAAATGACGCAATTAAAAGGGATCATGATGAAGTCTCGCGGCGAACAGTAGTCGCCAGGTGCGCAGTGAAAAATTACCTGCAGATTCCTTTTCCTCTGGACAAAGTGACCGGAAGTCGTGAGTTAATTTCATTTCAGTTTGAATTATGTTCACAAAGTGCTGGTCTCTATTCATTTCATACATCCTTACTCCTTAAGCGAACATATGTCCCGGAAATTATACTGCTGAAATTCCCAATTCGTCAGAGCTTCGTAATTATTTTCAAATTTTATTCATGAGACAGCAGCATTCTAGCGTCTCACCCTCATGATAAACATTTCGCTCACATACCGGCCCATTACACACCTCCATTTCGGGCCCGGTGTACACCTCATCGGACGCAATGCTTCGACCATTACTGACGTATTCATTGCGCACGTCGCATCGTACGCATTTGGAAATTTGCCTCATCCACTATCACACTACAGTTCATCATCATTTACATGACGCGGTTATTCTCAATGACGTCTGCCGGCAAACAACTGTCTCGCATTCCCCATCGTTTCATCAGTGACTCACTGAATGCAGATCAAAAAGAATTTGCTCATAATCCGCTGCGCCTAACATATCTCACGAACGCATTTCTCATTCCGAATGACAAGTGACAAACTGCCGCCACCCGCCACGACATGGAGGGCGTCAGAAAGCATGCGTAACGTCACTCGTCACGACGCCACATGCACTAATGCACACCGAACCAACTGAAATGCAATTGAAATGCATACTTTATCGCATCCATCATCATCGGACTTACAAGCAATAACACATACGACAGACGTTGCATGACAATTCGTCGAACTTCCTCCAAGAATATTTCTGTCACTTTCGTTACGTCAATGCGTCGTTGCGAATTGCTCGTTACCCGTACTTTATCGCTGTCTTCGAATGTGAATTCGAATGCGGCATGCCTGACAATCCTAAAAATAAACTCATTGGGATTCCCTAATTAGAGTCGTTCAAGTTGCCGCAAGGAAGTCGTTAATTAGTAGACAGTCGGCGGATCCCATTTTTGTCCAACACCTTTTCTTCAGCTCAATGCGGTTTTTCGAATTTCAAATTTCGTCTCCTCCCAGTTCGATATCGCGACGTCCACTTCCAAGACGATGAATTTATTTTTCGCGGCGTGAATTTTTTCATGTCCATTTTATTAGCCTTAAAAAAGCTTTACGAGCTTAACTGGGTGTAGCTTACATGTGGTGGTTGAGTTGCTACGCTGAAAATAAAGGAAGGCGCCGACATTATCATCTTGGAACAACCCAGAAGTGAATCAACATTCATAGGTGCCTAGGTTATAAAATGACAATCACGTTTTGACAACTGTCAATATGGAAACATCGAAGGATGAAAGTTTGACTCTTGTCATCACACACTTAGACCACTTCCAAAGTCATTTGACGTTTCCAACAGTTGGATCATGTGGTGTTCGACTTACTCGTAAGTCCAAAATAATTTACGAAAATCAGATGAAACCCAAAGTGTATCTCGTTTCGAACATCATTCGACCATCTGTATTCCAAATGACTTTTGAATTTTATAACAGTTTCTTGGACATAGCTCCTAAACTGAATAGTCAAATCGAACTAATGAAGACGAGCTTATGAATGTCAAGCACACAACAAATAATAAAAATGATGACTTTGGCGCGAAAAGATTAATCAATTAGGCTTAGTCAGTGGGGAGTCAGCGCACGGACGCATAGCAGATCACCAGGCTGTATAATAATGAGAGACGCAGGTGAACAGTCCGGAGGTGGAAGTTGGTTTTGTTTATATTTTATTTTCGTTATATAATCATACGAGGGAGAAGGAAAAGACTGAAACGAAGCGAAACACGAAACAAAGTGATGATCGGAAGAGCATCGTATTTGGCATTCAAAGTATCTCATTAGAATACTGACATACTCGTAGTTACAACGGTGATGGTCGATGGGTGTCTTACTAATTTATACAGAAATACGGAGGTGTGAATCTGATTGTAGGTTAAATGAGAATATTCCTGTGCCGAACCACATACTCAATCAGGGGTGCCATAAGTATGCTTATTATGATGTACGAGCTTAAATTCTTGCATGAATCGATGGGAAAATTTTAAGTAGTTGGTAAAAAATTCAAGAAATCCCAATCGATATATGTATCACACGCCTTAGTGGACATTGCATACCTAAGCTGGTGCTCCGGACGCTTGCAGTCATGACTAAAGTCAAAAGGAGGAATTAACCCCTCGAAACTGTTGACTACCTGCTGAACTCCCCAACTGCCTGCTAAGGTACTCCTTAAGGTGGAGTTAACTTACCTCTTTTATGGCTGTTAGTCATCAACAGTATCCTATAATAGTTCAGCTGAACAGTCAGGGAACAAAAGTGGTAGCGTATGCTGACGAGGTGGTCATTATCAGGGATGTTCCCTTGCGTGATACGTGAACACACAGAGCGGGCTTTGACCAGTGTTTAAGCTGTATCTAAGCATTATGCAAGATCCAAGGGTCAACTGGAAGTTCAATATAGAAACCCGGGTAAAGATAGCCTGAAGCAAAACTTCCAGTAAGAGATGAGCACTCAGACCTAAGCTGATCCTGCAGATGTACACAGCCGTCGTCCATCTTATCCTCACATATATCTCCCGAGCTTATGACATCGAAATCGGAACCACGAGTGCAATGCTACTCAATTTCCTCCCCTTGGACCTTCACATAAAACACACAATACACGCCGGCGTAACTTAAGGAAGCGAGTTTTTGGTCACCCATACAGTACGCACACGGCAGAGCTCTGTCAGTTATGCCAACGAGTGCATCCCAGTCGCGAAATTCCATCTTCTGATTTTCAGTGACGGCGCCGAGCTGAAGTACGGTGCAGAATCACGTCAGCATCTTTCAAACTAAAGTGCTAGCGATCCGGGAAACGTGCAAAATACTCAGCGCAGCCCGCCCCAGTTACACGTTCACCGCTGTTTGTAGCGACAGCCAAGCCACTATTAAAGCTCTTGGTGGATCAATGAAAGAAATTAAACGAGCTGGCGGCTGGACTGATATCACCTTTCTTTGGGTTCCAGGACACAACAAATGGGAGGGTCGATGAGTTGTCCAAGCTCGGGGCCACCTCAAACTCCCCTACAGAAACTGAGGGCCTTTAGCTGAATCTTCTCAAAAGCAACATCCTACAACACCTTTTAACAAAGCCAATGGTAGACGAGCGAAATCAACTAGATACAGGATATCAAGACAACAATTTGGCCCTTCACATCCCTTAGGTTTCACGAGTTTTGTGGCATCGAAACGGCGGTTAAGCGCTAATTGTACCATAACGCGCATAGTCGGGTAGCCACGTCAACCTATATACCTACCTACCTGCTGAAAAGCTGCAAAATCTTAAGAAAACAGGAGTATAAGTTGCGCCTACAATGCAAGGGCAAAGGTGGAAGGAGTGAGAGCCACTTCCACTGCAACTCATCAGTGATATTCGCACAATAGAGCTTAGACTAGGTTACTATACACCGCCTTTAATGCCCTGAAAAAAACTTACTTTTGAATTTGCTTTGTATTAAGCCTAGCTTTGCCGGCTTACAAATTATACTGTTCTACAATGCTGTTGACCTCCACCCAGTACTTTACTCTTTTCGGCAAGTTTTTATTCGAAAAATCCCCCTTAAGACTGTGATCCATAGGATTGCCCAACTGCACCTAACCTCTCCGATTAATTTACATCTCAATGGCTTCCGTGCCGAAAAAGCAATTCATTTCGAGCCGATCAAGACGCCGCACAAAACGTCTCATGTCCCTGTACTTAAAAACCGACATAAATCTATTTTTGCACAAACCATGCATAAATCCAAGAAGAGCGAAAATTTGCTTGCTCGTCACAACGACCCGCAGTTGTATCATCAACTGAATTAGATATAAATTTGGTCAGAAAGATTCTAACAGAGATTATGACTCCCTGATTACCATCTAAAAAAACCATTGACCCTTCGAGTCCACGGAATCCACCACCAGTCAGGACAACAGGAACATGCGCGCCGACAAGGGCTCTAGAAGCAAATTGACCAACGAAACATCACCGAGCATCGCACGCAACTCATGGCACAAACACACAGACCACAATCCAGTAGAAGGCACGAAGCGAAAACCAAAAACAAATCAAAATACCACTAAGAAAAGGCGAAAAAAAAGAGCAAAAGACGACGATTGGACGAGCAGAACGTTCTATGCATACTAAGCAGACGTCCAGTCGCCTATTTTAGGAGGGGGCACATCATTCGCTCGGATTCTTATAAAATCTAACGTCCGCCAACTGCCAGACATCACTTGTTTGGTGGAAACTTACTGAAACACAAGTTAAGTTTAGCTCCGATATCAAGCCCGCTGCAGAGTGAACACGCCATTTCGTTGTGCTCACCACTCATCTTCGCTGGATTGAAGAACACATCTATCGAATCCTAGTTCAAGTCGTCGCGAAGTAAAGGATAAAATTCGTGAAAATGAAATTCTGTACCGTCGCCACAGTGCTGCTCGTCAGCATCTTTGCTACCACCATGGCTCTGCCCGCCTACAAAAGTAAGGAATACCAAGGATCAGGACCAAACATATCCGCTAACCTATTCTAAAATCTTTTACTCGTTCAGGAATGACGCTAGTTCAACAGCCCGCTTTCGTCTATCAAGCGCAAGCAGTTCCCCAGCGATTGATGTACATGCAGCAGTTCGTACAACAACGCCCTGCTCGGACTCATGCTCGTTTTGTTGCTGCTGATTCAGTTGCTGCAGGCTCAAATCTGGACGGTAAGACATTGACTCAGGCTTTTTGAAGCAGTTTTAGAATCCTTTCATTCGAACAGATTGTGTTCATCCAGCTAAAGCAGCCAGTGTAGAACAGCAAGCCGTCAAGGAGTCAGTCGATGCCGAATCCTACCCAGCTGCTGGTGGAGAAGTTTCAGCCGAATTCGAAGGAACCTATGCCGAAGGTCATGTTAGTGGCGAAGTCTCAGGTGCTGCTGAAGTCCCAGCTTTTGCTGGTCTCCCAGAAATTTCCGACGTTCCTCTCTCATCGGAAATTCCTAACGCTCCCGCTGTCGACAATCAGGTTTTAGAAGAGGATTCATTCGTTCCATCTGTTGCCGTTCCTGGTGTCACCGAACGTCTTCCGAGCAACGATGAAGCCAAAGTGCCACGAGAATATAACTTCAACAATCCAGCTGATGCCGTTCCAGAACCAGCAATCGCCCCAGCCGAAGAACCCGTCCCAACATTCCCATCTCCAGCTGACCAAGCTCCTGCACCAGAAGATGCGTCAGCCGTATCCGGTCCATCGCCAGCAGCCGCTGCTGATGTTTCACTTGCAGCAGCCCCATCTGTCCCAGCCGTCGCTCCAGTCGCACCACCAAAACGTTACCTTCCACCCAGGAAGAAGGTCAGTGTAAGGCTCGACGAACAAAGCGAAGTTACCCAAGATGACGACATCGATGCTAACTCATACCGACCAGCCCGAGTACCAAATGCCCGTCGTCCCGCCAAAGGCAACGGTAGCGCTGTAGCTCCAAAAGCTAAAGGACAACTGCCAGTTGGTACATTTTTCCCAATCAGCTTTGGCGGCACCACAGGTGGAGCCATTGCCATTGCCAATAGTTTCAGCACAGGTGAAGGTGGTTCAGCAACCAGCCATGCTATCGCATACGGCAGCCCTGATGCAGCTAAAGCCAAGGGACATCCAGTTCGCCGTCACTAACTGTCACGCTTGTATTTAAGAAAATAGGACCACCACATTGCAAATCATTTAAGCCCGATGGAACAAAAAATCATGTTTTTTTTAATTTTTTATTAAGGAAACATCAAGGATTTTGTATTTTTTGTTTATTTTCAAATTTTAGTTCAATTTAGTATCGAATAGCAGTGTTTTTTGCTGCACCCAAAACAAATACATCAGAAACGATTTTATCCAAGAACAAGACATGCTTTTCATTCTGCCTTTCTCTTTCTGTTGCTGTCATTGCGACAGGAATTTCGATGTTGCCCCTCTTTGAGACGAAAGGTCTTACGAGCAGGGCTATGGTTGAAACGCGCCTGGGGAGAAAAACGAAATAGTAGTCTGTGGTCTTGGTCCTTGTGACGAACCGACCTATCATGTAGAGCTTGCTGTCTGATTCTGGGTCAGAAACGACTGTTAAGACCAATATTATCGGTCACCATTACACTTACATATGTGGCTCAAGTAGGTCTTTGATTAGTTTACCTCTTTAAAATCGATAAATTTCGAAAACTCATCACCTCATGGACACAGTGACGACTAGGCCCTAGGGAGTCATCGTACCAACACCTAATGGCAGCCTGATTAGGGGTGAACTATACGAACCATATCTGGCATCAAAATAGGATGTCCACCACAAACGTCTTAACCAGAATGTCAGAACGGATAGCATCTTTGATGTGTAACTAGCGAATTGTACCTAGCTAGAGACGGAAGATCAGACAAAATCATTCTCGCCTATTGTTGATCAGAGCTTAAAAGGAAAGTGAGAACAGACAAATGAAGCGGCTTAATACAAAGCCTCATCATTCCAGGCCTGCTATACGATGCATAGGTATCTTTTGTTTCCCCGAAAATTAAATAAGAAGATTCGATAACGAGCTCGTCGAACCCCTCAGCTCCTTCACAAGAATTTTCGAATACCATGATTAGAAACGAAGCAATCAAGGTGACCATCAGGCGACCAGCAGGCTGTTCAGCACTTCGTTCTTTGCAGCCCTTCTAGACCTCATCATCTTACTCCCAATTAGTTCAGTCTAACCTGCCGGATCCAGTGGAGTTCAATCAATCGAAGATGCTGATGCTGAAGTTGCTAGTTGCTCGCCGAGGCTACCAACGCTGAAGCCTTCAGGGCTGATATAATATAATATAATGAATAATCGGCCTCTTAAGCCCTAAAAAGCCTCAGGTGTAGACGGGGTCTCCCCAGCACTTCTATAGCTCATCATCTGTTCTTGACATCACTATTTAGGTCCAGCTTTAACCTGGGGCATCTTGAAAGGGATGTCAAACTGGCTTTCCTACGAAAAATTGAGAGATCAAGTGAACTTAACATCAGTAAGTCGATGGTAAGACTCCCCAAAACTTAATTTCAGAAACAGACAGGAAAAAAAATAGGGCAGTCAACCGAGAACACCTTACACCAACTAGTCGGTCGAATAGAGGACAATATATAGTCAAGCATGTTCGACATTTGATACTACTCGACCAGAGCGTCGATCATCCCCTGACGTTTGAGTTAGTGCTCGAAAGCCATATTATCAGAAGAGATATCAGTGACAGTATCAGCAATGAAAGGCTGCCCACAAAATGAAATACCCCCGCGACTTCTGTCGTTACCTGTCATCAAAATCTACCCATGTCGATTAAGAATTGATTAGATATGCCTTGTGGTCGTAATCCCAAGCAAATGTGAAGTAAAAAACTTCGGGAACCTCTCCCCCGAAGCAAGTGGTAGACTTTGTCTTGAGTCTTTGATGATAAGGCAGCAGCGCTTTATCTGGGTATATTGCCCTTTACCATCTAGGAACACGTACCTGAGGAAGTTACTTTATTTCTGAGGAAACTATAAAGTCCTAAGAATTTAAAGCTTGTCTTCCTTTTATCAACCTTTCAACACGGACAATCACGTGATTTCGGAATCAGAATCCTGAATCAAGAAAACAAATTTTTCTTGCTCAAAAATGTGTTTTTAACGAGCACTTAACCAGATTAGAGATAACTTTAACGACTCAGATGTGTAGGTCGTTTAACTTGTTATTTGATGGCCGATCAAGCTCAATGAGTCAGACAAAAACCTTGTGTTTGATAAGTTAGTTTACTTCTTCCACAACATTTTGATGAGCAATACCATCTTCATTTTCGTGGGTAGCAAATTGGAGCATAAAAAGTTAGAAACAATCAATCAGAGTCAACGATAATGATGCCTAGAAAAAGAATAGGCCCCGCCACCGTAACATCAATGAAAAGTGACAAACTATGTGACTAGTATGTCCTATTGTAGCTTTTATGGCTATACTGCACTGAAATGACACCTCAATGTGGATAGAGAGACACTTATGCTGCCATGAAACCTTCGCCCAATCCGTCATGCTCGCCAATCACTGAAGACTACTCCAAACACATCTCCTCTAGATCACATACGTGTCTTATGGCAATAACCTCCATTTTATAAAATTTTTTTTTCTCATGGACGTAATAAACCAAACTGCCATGCAAAACGTCAGATTCTTCGAAGAGCGTCAAGTACAAACGAGCATCAGCATACTGATGTCCATCTAATCAGCACTTTTAAACTCTCAAAGATCCTAAAAAACGTGTAAAGATTTCGCTAAGCAATTACGTTCCGGATCGCTACAACATTTTCTAGAGCAACATACAAATTAACTTCGTCTTGCCGAGCGGTCTTTTCGTCGCACAAGCGAGCATAATATGAACATTCAATAATCATTGCAAAATCATGCCATGAAAGTCTAATTTATGCTTGTTCTTCCCTTGCGATTCGCCGACTCACGTGTAAACAAAGATTCCAACTTAGACTATTACAGTAACCGATCTAAAACCGTTGCGCGTAAGATGCGTATATGATGTAATAAAATGCGGCGTGATCGCCACCCAAAAAAATGTTTGCTCGATGACTCATGGTGCTCGATGAAAAAACATAAAACAATACGCAAGAAACGTGTCCATATTAGGATGCGGCAATCCGCGGTGACGTTCTTGATATTCAACTGCTTCCCTTTAATTGCGTCTATATACGCCTCGAGCGATGGGCGTCCAACGAGCACACTTTCGATTTTCCGCCTAATTGTAACATTTATAAACGCATAATATATAACACAAGTTGTCTAAAAGCCTTATTTAAATATCGTCTTTGTAATTCCTTTTTTTATTTCATCCATTCTGATGGGTGGGACGCTCCTTGCATGCTAAGCAGACGTCGTTCGACTGATCATTTGGGGAGGGGGCGCATATCACTTGGTCAGATTCTTATAAAATCTAACGTCTGCCTTCAGTCAGATATCACTTGTACTGTGGAAACTTAGCAAAGAAGTTAAGTTTAGCTCCGACACCAGACTCTAATTGGATTTACGTGTGACGTTTGAAGTTTTTGTTGCTCGCCGAGAGGGAAAGGATAATATAGTCTGAGAATATGAAGTCTTATATCGCAGTGTTGCTCGTTGGCGTCTTTGCTACATCGATGGCCTTGCCAGCAAGTAAGACGCTCGGAGATCGATTCGGAAACGGGAAAACTAATTTTCTTTTGACAGGAATGGCAATGTACCAACAACCATCGTTCTACTATCAAGCCAGGGCGGCACCGCAGCGCTTGATGTACTTGCAGTACGTGCAGCAGCCATCTCAAACCCGTGCCCGTTTGACTAATTCCGCTGCTGCTTTTGTCGCTGGTGAGACTGTCGCTACCGGCACATACCTCGAAGGTAATACTCGGGACAACTACTAATTAGGCACTTTTAAACATTTTTCTTGGCACAGGTAATGGTAGTGGGGAGCAACAGATTGCGGCCGAATCGGTCTTGGACAGCACCGGAGCCAATGGAGTTCAATCAATCGCTGAAGCTTATCCTGCTGAAGAAGATGCTGATGCTGAGATTGCTAGTGCCGCCGAAGTTACTAATGCCGAAGCTTCTTTCGCGCCACAAGTTCCAGAATTACCCGAGGATCCTGAAATACCCGCTGAAAGCCAACAAGTTGCTGAAGAGCAATCAGAAATTGCTGAAACCGCTGCTGAAGCTGCCCCCGAACCAGCTATCGCTAAACCTATTGCTCCAAAGTCCACATCCGTTGAATTACCCGAGGAACCCTTAAGCGACGATGATGAAGAACCTGAAAAAGATGTACCAGTTGTTGCTCGACGCCCTGGCAACGGAAAACCGACACCACTGCCGTCTGGTAATTTCTTCTCAGTTGATTTTGGTGGCACCGGAGGTGGTGCTATTGCTGTAGCCAATAGCTTAAGCACTGGCGTCAGTGGTTCGGCTAAGAGTCAAGCTATCGCTTATGGAAAACCCGACTCAACCCGGCAAAATGTCCGTCGGCATTAAGAAGCTAGTTGTAGTCAAATAGGTATTTCATGCTGCTTAAACAAAATAAAACGTTTTAAATCGATTGAAGTCATGTTTTTGATTAACTCGCTGCATCATAATGGCGAATTTATTGAGAAAGGTGAGTGTGGGAGTGAACGAACTGGCGAGTTTGGTGGTGAATGAGCCAGATGAGTTTGAAAGTGGATGACCAGACGAGTTTGGTGATGAACGGGCCATGTGGGTTTGGTGGTGACTGAGCAAGAAGAGTTTGAGGGTGAAGAGGTCAGGCAAATTTAATGGTGAACGAGCCAACCGAGTTTGAAGGTGAAGAGGTCAGGCGAATTTGATGGTGAAAAAGCCTCCGAGTTTGGTGGTGAAGGAGCTAGGCGTGCTGGTAATGAACAAGTTCGCGAGTTTGGTGGTGAACGGGCCAGACGAGTTTGATGGTGAACGAGCTGGGCAAGTTTGATGATGAAGGTGCCCGTGAATTTGATGTTGAAGGAGTCGGGCGAGTTTAGTGGTGAACGAGCCAGCCGAGTTTGAAGGTGAACGAGCTGGGCAAGTTTGAGGGTGAAGGAGCCCGCGAGTTTGGTGGTGAAGGAGCCAAGCGAGTTTGGTAATGAATGAGTTCGCGAGTTTGGTGGTGAACGGGCCAGACGAGTGTGATGGTGAACGAGCTGGGCAAGTTTGATGGTGAACGAGCCACGCGAGATTGTTGGTGAGCCAGGCGAGTTTGATGGTGAATTAGCTAGGCGTGTTTGGTAATGAGAGTTGATGTTGAAGGAGTCAGGTGAGTTTGATGGTGAACGTGCCAGGCGAGATTGTTGGTGAGCCATGCGAGTTTGATGGTGAAGGAGCTAGGCGTGTTTGGTAATGAATGAGTTCCCGAGTTTGGGGGTGAACGGACCAAACGAGTTTGATGTTGAAAGAGTCAGGCGAGTTTGTTGGTGAAGAGGTCAGGCGAATTTGATATTGAAGGAGTCAGGCGAGTTTGGTAGTGAACGAGCCAGGCGAGTTTGAAGGTGAAGAGGTCAGGTGATCGTGGGTTTGATCGTGAACGGGGCATGTGGGTTTGGTGGTGGCTGAACTAAGCAAGTTTGAGGGTGAAGGAGAAGGCGAGTTTGGTGGTGGAGGAGAACGGGGCAAGCGAGTTTATTAGTGAACGAGGCAGGCAAGTTTGGAGATAAACGAGAACGAGGCATACGAGTTTGGTGATGAACGAGTAAGACTAATTTGTTGGTGAACGAACCAGATGAGTTTGAAGGTGGACGACCAAACGAGTTTGGCGATGAACGGAGCATGTGGGTTTGGTGGTGACTGAGCAAGAAGAGTTTAATGGTGAAGAGGTCAGGCAAATTTAATGGTGAACGAGCCAACCGAGTTTGAAGGTGAAGAGGTCAGGCGAATTTGATGGTGAAAAAGCCTCCGAGTTTGGTGGTGAAGGAGCGAGGCGTGCTGGTAATGAACAAGTTCGCGAGTTTGGTGGTGAACGGGCCAGACGAGTTTGATGGTGAACGAGCTGGGCAAGTTTGAGGGTGAAGGAGCCCGCGAATTTGATGTTGAAGGAGTCGGGCGAGTTTAGTGGTGAACGAGTCAGACGAGTTTGATGGTCAACGAGCCAGGCGAGTTTATTGGTGAACGAGGCATGCGAGTTTGGTGATGAACGAGCAAGACTAGTTTGTTGGTGAACGAGCCAGATGAGTTTGAAGATGGACGACCAGACGAATTTGGCGATGAAAGAGGCATGTGGGTTTGGTGGTGACTGAGCAAGGAGAGTTTGAGGTTGGAGGATTCCGCGAGTTTGTTAGTGAACGAGCCAGGCGAGTTTAATGTTGAAGGAGTCAGGCGAGTTTGTTGGTGGACGACCCAGGCGGGTTTGATCTTGAACAAGCCAGGCGAGTTTGATGGTGAACGAGCAAGACTAGTTTGTTGGTGAACGAGCCAGATGAGTTTGAAGGTGGACGACCAGACGAATTTGGCGATGAAAGAGACATGTGGGTTTGGTGGTGACTGAGCAAGGAGAGTTTGAGGTTGGAGGATTCCGCGAGTTTGTTAGTGAACGAGCCAGGCGAGTTTAATGTTGAAGGAGTCAGGCGAGTTTGTTGGTGGACGACCCAGGCGGGTTTGATCTTGAACAAGCCAGGCGAGTTTGATGGTGAATGAGCCAGACGAGTTTGATGGTCAACGAGCCAGGCGAGTTTGAAGGTGGACGACCAGACGAATTTGGTGATGAAAGAGGCATGTGGGTTTGGTGGTGATTGAGCAAGGAGAGTTTGAGGTTGGAGGATTCCGCGAGTTTGTTAGTGAACGATCCAGGCGAGATTGATGGTGAACGAGCCTGACGAGATTGATGGTGAACGATCCAGGCGAGATTGGTGGTGAACGAGCAAGGCGAGATTGATGGTGAACGAGCCAGGCGAGATTGATGGTGAACGAGCCAGGCGAGATTGATCGTGAACGAGCCAGGCGAGATTGATGGTGAACGAGCCTGGCGAGTTTGGTAGCGAAACATCAGTTGGTTGATGAATGATCCGGGCGAGTTTGTTGGTGAGCCAGTTTGTATAATGAGCAAACCAGTATCAATGACTATGTTTGTCGACACACACACCTGACTTATCCATCCATACCGTCTAGATGTCGAGTAGTTGGAAACTTGGACATTCCCTTTGCCAGAGTTCACGAGAATTCGGTTGATAAAAATAAATTGCAACGTCAACTTACCATTTTCTATTCACTAATAACGTCAGCCCGGGTGCTAATAGACAATTCCCGCTATTGCGATAACAAACTGATCGGTATCTAAACTAATTTTAAGAAAACGAAGAAAAGAAAAAAACTTGAACGTTTGAATGCACTAAGCTTTGCTTTGTTTTTGTTTTGTATTTTTTTTACTGTTTACATAACATTTGTTCTCTTAATATTTTATTTGAAATTTCATCTTCGATTTAACGATATTCCTTCCACACCGACAACCAAACAAGAACAAAAAAAAAGGAGAAAGCTTAACAAAAGAAAAAACAGCGAGAAAAAAGAAATTCGACCCGCCTTACGGGCTACTTTTCGGTAGAGTTCGGGTTTGGTCTATCTTGTGGTATAGTGATTTATATTTTTTTCAATTTTTTTTTTTATGTTTAATTTTAACTAAAACTTTCTTCGGAGGATTCTCTATTTGCTTTGTTCATTAACTTGGGATTTATCTTGGTTCTTCGTTTGACAAACCGTTTGATTCGCGATTTTGTCTAGAAAACAAATTTTAATAAAAAAGTGTGTCTTGTAGTAACTCGGCGGACAATAATGAATAATGCAGAGAGAAGTGGTAGAAGTATGTATATAGAAGTTGAACAAGTAGGAGAAACAAACAAAAAAAAATATCAGTATCCATATTTGTCCTGTAGTGAGGACATGACGTCATTGGCTAATGTACTTAAGCGCCCAGCTACCTTTGTGACTCCTTGTCGTACACTTTCCTTAACGTCCTCCAAGTCGGGTGCATTGAAGTTAGCTGATGTGGAGTAACCTATAAGCGCGAACATGTTTTTGTTTTGTTTTAATGAGATTCGAAAGGAACAAAAAACAAAAAAATAAAAAAAAAAAACGAAAAAAATGGTGACAAAGAGTCTCTAAGGAATTGTGGCATGTTGTGTACCTCTCCTGGAAGACCGATTCGAAGTCGACGAAGAGTTATCGCCAAAAAAGTCTGAAGACGAAATGCTATTGGATCCCTGAAACCGTGAAAGATTCGACGAATTATCATGGTTGCCCAATTCGTCGCCGAAGAACTGATCGGACGATATGCCTTTAGCACTGCCGAATTTCTTCTGGGCCAGATCATCGTTGTTCTCGGCTGCAACCTTACTCGAACCGTATGCCCGACGTGTGGAAGAAGTCTTGTCGTGACCGTTTCCCGGTGCAGTTGTCTTATTCGAAGTCGCTGGTGACGAGGCAAACATGGATGTTATGTTGGAATGATGTGAATCGATGGGTTCGATTGATTCGAAACCCATCATCTCGAGTTCCTTATCCTGTTTGGATGTTGTATACATCGGTGGTGGGTAGCCAAGAAGATAATCGCTGTTGACTTCGCGATCGATTGAGTGTTTAGATCCGGATGCTTTCGGAGCTGATGTCTGAGCGATAGTCTCCATGTCGCCAAGTGCCGAGTGTGACACGTCCGATCTGAAATTAACTCGGAATATGGGAAATATGTTGGGAAATTGTGAAATGTATTGCAAACCCTCGTAAATTAAATCCCATGCCAAGCCTTTCCATCTGTTTAGCTTTAACCGGATCGATACTCTTGAGTTTTTCCTCTTCCTTGGTTTTCTGCAGTGATAGGTCTTGATAGGCCAAACGGATGCTTTGGACTGATCCCAACTCTTCTTCTTGCGTTAGTTTCTTCTCAGGCACTGGTTCTTTGCACTGATTGGCTAAGTGGGCTCTTTGTTCGATCTCGGCGAAATTGGTCTTGACCTTCGTAGCTCCTAAGCCTCCCTTTCGGGCGCCCATCTGCAAAACGGGAAACTTTAGGATATTCCTACAAATCGCTTTGTTTACATTGTTTACTCCCGATTTTTTTGGCTGAATCCTGCGCACGCCAATAGACGAAGTCGATGTCCTACTACTTGTCACCATCGAATTTAGTAAATCAACACTTGGTTCGGCCTGATTTGATGGCGACCGCGAAGGTTTTGGATCAGTTTCAATCTGAAAAGGTTGACGTGTCATTTCGAAGCCTTATCTCATGCATGCAACTGGTTAGTGGCAATTAAAATCAAATTAAGGAAAACCAACAACCACCACTTACCTTCTCCGTCTTCTCGCTATTGTTGTTCTGTTGATTCAAGGCTTCGAAATTATCTTCGCATTGATTGAAAAAGTCCTCTTCTTCGGTTTTATTTACCTCATTCTCCGACTTCTCGGACGAACCGTCCACATGAAGCTGCACACACACAGAGGGACGGGTAAGTAAGTTAGGCAAAGTCGGAAAAGAAAATCCACATCACTCAAACGCAGTTAGAAAAGATCCCAACTCACCTTGTATCCATATCGTTTCATGGCATTCTGGGCCGCCGTTTGCAATTTATCTCTATACAGCTGTGCCGCGCGTGAATTATACTTTTGCTGAGCATCTGTGGTGTTGCAATTGTGCTGTCTGAAGAATTGTGCGGCATTGGCATTACCACCGAGCTGCATCTGGCGCAATTGCAACCATGTCCAGTTCGTATCGAGATTGGTCGAACGTACGAACGTCAAATGGACGCCAAGGTTGCGATGTACGGCTGAACAATCGATGCATATGAAAATGCCATAGGTGACCGATGACCAAGTGGGCGCCTTCGCACCACAATCAAAGCATGACTGCGAGAGAGATGATTGTTTCATTAAGTGCTACTCAATCGATTTAAACACAACTTGCCTTGTTCGCTGCCTGGGAACGTAATCTGGCGAAGACAGCTTCGATTTCCTGCTTCGTTGGCCCAGCGCTTGACATTTTGTTGGTGATGATTGGTGTTGCGTACACGCTATTCGGATTTACGACCACAATTTGTTTGCGCGTTTTTTTAATATATAATTTGCTTTAGTTTATGTGGAATGGAAACAGAAATATGATTTCTTTTCGTACAGAGAAAAAATGTAGGGAAGAAATCTCTGACGAATAATTTTGACGTGTTCGTTCCAACAAGAAATTAGACAGAATCCAGAATCCACAGATTGTGCTACCGTCCACGTTTGATGTGTCAAACACGTTTCATGTAGAGTGACAGTGGTGCCCGAAAGCAATGGGCAAGGTTTATTTATGCTGAGTAGATGACAGATATGACACAGGACAGACGGTTCTCGGCAAACTAATGTGACTTTATACTGGCCAGTGGTTGAAGTTTCGTTTTGGACAGTATCGCCTCTTTATTGGGATGGTTTAGTCTTGAAGAGCTTTGTTGTAGCAAGTATGTGTGACTTTGTGAGAGATTTTTATCATTCTCTGATAAAGACGGTCTTGGCTGTTCTACGAGAAAAATATTGGACTATCGCAGATATGTGGGAAAACACTTCAATTTTATATTGGAAGCGTGAATCATCCAATGTAGGATCATCCTGCATGGAAAAGCTTATTGATTAGTTTCTAGTCACAACCCTCGATCTTAATAACTGGACATTCAAGAACAATATCTTATTCATTTGTAATTATCATCATAGGGCTCATTAAATTGTTTAGCAGTCGATCTCGAGGACATGTCGTCCGTAGGGGACTGAAAAGTCTTTCGATTATCTTCATCTCACAGCTAATGAATAAAAAACTAAACTTACAACATATACACACTCCCATGAAACCTTAGAAGGAGAAAAAATACATCTCTGCTTAAGAAAACCTAGGCTATTGACTCGATATCCAAAGAAGACAATAATGAATTGAAATCCGATAGCTTACACAGCGAGCCAGTATCGCACCTATCACCATTGGACTTCTGAGTAGTGGAGCCAACAGCCCATCCGGTATTCTCTTCAGTAATGATTGAATAAATTAGATCACTACTCTAAACCCTAAAAAGCTCCGACAAAGATAGGGTCCTTTGAGTCCTTCTTCAAAAAAGATCTTGACCTCATCATCTTCATCATCTGACAGCTCCGTTTAGATCCTGGTTCAAATTGGATTCCTTACCAAATCCTGGAAAACCAATGAGCTGTGTCCTATTGCCATACCAAAATTATGTCAGCCCTTCAGAAAAGAACTTCTCAAACTTCAGATTAGAAACGTATTGGAAGGAAATAATACCTTGCCTTTGCATACCGCATACCGATCTACCAAGAATGCCATTCAACATCATCGCACGGCCACACTTTGCGTCCTTATCAATATCGAGAGGGCGTTCGATAAGGAAATGACTCTATTGCGAAGACCCTACCTTCATCATATCCGAAGAGGTCCCATTTACAGTCTTAAGGCTGCCAGAAGAAGTTACTAAAGCCCTTTCACTACTTCCGTGAGCAATTCTCATCGACAACCTACTCTACATGCTAACGGATCTCGGTTACGAAGAGATCGGACATGCCGAGCACCTTGGGGTTATAAATACAGGAAAATGTGAAATAAAAGCCAGCGAAGTAGAACGAAAACTAGGCTCCAACTTGACTGGCGCGTCAGAGAAGTTTATCCATTGATCCAACTACGACTACTTCAGTGACTTTCAGTAGGAAATAACACCGATGTCTAGGCACCTTAAATTGAATTCTCAGATGAAATTAAATACCTAACTGTTCACCTTGGTCATAAACTCAAAAACAACTCAATATAACCTTAAGTAACAAACTAAAAAAAGCGGACAAGTCACAATGATTCTGTCGCCGCAGTTACCATCAAACCTGGAGAAAGAAGTCATCTTCTAGTTATATTATATACCACGAGTGTGAAACCTATTACTCCCACATGCCTTGGTAGTATGTTGGAAAGAGATATAGTCTAATTTCATTCCGATGAGCTCAGGCACAACGTACTTCACCTTATATCAAGAGAAACATCTCCACCTAGTGGTAGGACTCCTGGGCTGGAAAATTACTTGTCCATTCTTGACTTCCTGAACTCGAAATGGTAAGCACATTATTGGTACATTCTTAGTGTACGAGGCTTGTTCAAGAAATAAGGTGACTTTTTGAACTACGCGGGCTAAGTACATTCGATTTTAGATACACTTGACCCAGCGATGCTCCAACTTCTTTAACTGAAAAATACGTTTTCTCGAGGTCTGCAAAGTAGGCCTCCGTGGCGTCGATGACCTCCTCATTCGAATGAAATTTCTGCCCGGCGAGTGACTTTTTCAAGTTTCTAAACAAAAACAAGTCGCACGGGGCCAAATCTGGAGAATACGGTAGATGGGGCAGCAGTTCAAAGCCCAATTCGACCAATTTGGCCGTGGCGAGGGCGGAGGTGTGAGCCTCCTCTTCTCCTTGGTCTCTGGTGTGTACCAGTGGATCCATGTTTCGTCGACTGTCCGGCCGGATTCTACTCTGATACCCTTCACAAAGAGGAATCATTCAGACTCCCTGATCTGTGCAGCGTGTTCCAAGCAGAAATCCTGGCAATAGAGAAAGCAGCCAAACACCTACAGGTAGCCGATATCCCACCATCTGATATCACCATCTTCGTAGACAGCCAGGCTGCACTGAAGTCAATAGAATCCTGTATAACGAGATTAAAGGCTGTCAAGAAATGTCGCGACTCACTGAAGTCCATCAGACACCATAAAGTTAAACTCTGCTGGGTCCCGGGCCACAGCTCAATCGCAGGGAACGAAAGAACAGACGAACTGGCCAGGCAAGGTTCTGGAATGGCCATCAGCGAAGCGGACACGTCATTGCAACCACCGATCAGCGCATTATACCGGTTCATAAACGACACAATCATCAAAGAGGCCAACTCGTTGTGTCTTACAAGAAACGACAGCTACACGACAAGATCATCGTGGCCAGAGCTCAATGTCGGAAAAACAAAGAAGCTCCTGGCGCTGGACCGTAACTCGATCCGTATGCTCGTCGGAGTGATCACAGGAGCAATGCTCCGGAAATGGGACTCAGGATCCAACGATCTCTGCCGGAGCTGCGGCGATGAGGAAGAAACTGAGACGATCCAACATCTGCTTTGCCACTGTCCAGCTCTCCAGAATCGACGCCTAGTGTCTCTAGGCCAAAGATTCTTTACAGAGATTCGGACGTGGCTAATGCAGACATATCGGATCTTCTAAGATTCATCAAGAGCACGGGGTGGTTTCAGCCACCACGTGATAGGACAGGTTAATTTTATGTGTACCCACACAAACGAAGGGAATCACAATGGGCCTCTTGGCCTCCGAGTGGAAGTCACACTCCTCTTCTCTAACCTAACGTCGACTGTCACGAAACGACGCAGAAACTCCTTCGGATTGCGCTTAAACCGCGTCAAACACTGTTCTGAAGTGGTCTCACCGTTACGCTTGTTGTCCGGAGTGAGCAAACGCGGCACCCATCGCGCTGACAGCTTTCTCATGCCCAAAATTGCAGGATATGACCCACGCGATCTTTTGAAAGGCCTACTGTCTAAGCTATCTCGCGCACCTTCAATCGGCGGTCTGCCAATACGAGATCGTGGATTTTTGTCACGTTATCCTCCGTGGTAGCCGTTTTCGTGCGACCACGTTGAAACTCGTTAAACAAATTTTTGATGGTCGCCATCGAAGGAGAAGAATCACCGTACACAGCATTTAAACGCTCTTTGATTTCCCTTCCAAAAACAAGAATCGAATCACCTACCGATATTGCTCTTTTTCCATTTTTCTAAAATCCGCGGACACTCCCGCTTCCACACGCATTCAAAACAAAACTACGAGTCCGATCCGGCTGAAATTTCGACAGTAGCCAACAGTCTACTAGAATGTATTACATGATAGTAAGTTACTCTTGCGATACTGGCGCCATCTGGCGGTGAGGCTAAGTACTTATAGGACCATCCTCATATATCACTGCTTAGGAAAACCGGCTGCTGACTAGATAACTTTACAGCACAGCTCAACTTCGCAGAGCTCTATCCAAAGAAAACAACTATTTGTTCACCACGCCTTCTTGGTTCTAATAGCTTTCATAGTCAGTTCAATATTGCACTAATCACCGCTGGACTTCTGAATAGTAGAACCAACAGTCCATCGGGCATTATCTTCAGTACCGATAGTCCACCGACTACTTTAAAACCTAGAAAGCTTCGACAAAGGTGGGGTATTTTTAATCTTTTGTCAAAAAGATCTGGAACACGTCATCCAGCTTCTGACAGTGCCATTTAACCTGGTTATCTTACCAAGACCTGGAATACCAATGAGCTGCTTTCCTATCCTATCGTCCTACAGCTCAGAGGCACACTGGAAGGAAATAACAGCTTGTACATGTTAATCGGAAAAAAAAACAATCTACATACAATGCCCTTCATCATCTGGTTGGACTTACCAAGTTTATAGTTTTGAGTTTTTACCGATATCAAGGGGACATCCGAAGGCCCTATCTTCGTCACATCCGAAGAAATCTCAGTGGCAGTATCAGCAGCAACAGGCTGCCAGAAAAGTTGTTAAAATCCTTTCACTGCTTCCGTTACCAACTGTCGCCAACAACCTATTCTACATGGTAACAAGTCTCGGTTACGAAACGATCGGATATACCCTTTGGTCTTAACTCAACAGGAACTTGTGGCTCTGTAGCCACAGTTAAAATAAAACCGGCAGAAGGAAATCATCTTCTAGTTATACTATATACAGCGAATGTGAGATTTATTATTCCCATATGCCGTTGTAGTGTATTGGAAAGGGTATACTCGTAGTCTTGCCAAGAGAAGCGCTAACTGGACGTATTCCACCTTACATCAAAAGAAATATCTTCAACTAGTATAGTAGGACTCCAGGGCTGGAAAATCACCTGTCCATTCTTCTCAAACTTCCTGAGTTATGGTAAGCACGGTATAGACAGTCCCTACCACGAATGTAGAAGGTTTGTTCAAAAAATAAGGTGATTTTTTGAATTTCGGGCTTAATACTTCCGATTTACAATTTTTTTTTCTTTAATTTTTGAACACATGTCGCCTAACATATGGTGACAATGTCAATAATTTTGGATAATTAATTTTAGCAAAATAAAATGTTTATAATTGAACAAGCTCTTCACAGAAAGTCTGATGGCCACGCTGAGTACCCCAGCACTTCAACAATGGATGAAAACATTGAAGCAGTAAAAAGAATTGTTATGGAGAATCGTCGAGTCACTATCAGAGAAATTGCTGACGATACTGGCATATCAGTTGGCTCAAGCCATGAACATTTTTAAGATATTTCGGACATGAAACTTGTGTCAACGAAGTATGCCCCGAAAATGATAAATTTTGACGTTCGCATAAGCATCGCTGAGGAGCTGTTAAATTCTGTTAAATATTGTGAATAAGGTTCAGATTTACTGCAAAAGATCATCACTGGTGATGAACGTCGAAACTAAAGCCCAATCATCCCATCGGCTCTTCTAGTCCGAAAAAATCACGTTCAATTCGATCAAATATGAAGCTTTGCCACTGTTTTCTTCGATAACAATGACGTGGTGTATCATGAGTTCTTGCCGAAATGACATACAGCAATATTGCAACAATTTTGAGATATTGATGCCAAACTTAGGAGGGTGGGGATGCCCTGACACGTACCAAAGATCACAGATGATGCACAAATTACTCTGATATCAAATCATAGAATTTCTGAGACGCTGAGACTTTAACCCTGTGTTTTCCGAATCTGGCATCAGGGGTGCAGACATATTTATCGATAGACAAGCAGTACTCAAAGCGTTAAGCTCACATAACTCAAAATCCGTCAAACATTTCTATGATTCTCTGCAAGAGACAAGAGAAAAGGATGCTGGACTTTTCTACGGTATTCCCAAATCTATTAGATTAATCCTCAATTTCATTAGAAAGCTTGAGGACCCACACCGAGCATATTTCTTTTAAATTACGAAAAGCGAATGCTTTTAAACTTAACTGTCATTCTACTATGTTCCACAAACTTGTTTGGCATCACTTGACGTATTAAGCAAAACATCATTAAATGACGATTGCAATGACAGATTTGTAAATTACCCGCAATTGTCAGTAATAGAGAAGAATCTAGTTCGACACGTCAGACGTAAATCCCACTTCTCTAACAGTGCATCATTCTTGCACTATTTCCATCACTTAGTTTCGGACTTGAGCAAATCAGCGAACCCGTACATCAATAACAATGAGACTAGCAAGTCAGATTTTTCTGCTTGCAATTTCGCTGGCCGTGGTCATCGCGCTGCCTGTAACGAAAAACAAAAAAGAGGAGAAACACGAGGCTACCGAGAAGCCAACAGGTGCTGAATTGGAAGTGAGTATTCTAGCAAAATCCATTTACAAAAATTTGGTAGCATGCCTCATGGCCGTTTTTTCTAGTCTGTTCTGGAGTACGAAAGGTACTTGAAAGAAGTCGTCGAAGCACTTGAGAGCGATCAAGAATTTCGCAAGAAACTCGATAAAGCACCGGAAGCAGACATACGGGTAAGATAGATGACTATTTGCTTCTATTGTTTACTGGAAAACCTTATTTGTGTAGAGTGGAAAAATTGCTCAAGAGTTGGAGTATGTAAATCATCATGTTCGCTCCAAGCTGGACGAGATCAAACGTCGCGAAATCGATAGATTACGTTCATTGGCAACGAAACAATTCGAGTTGAGTAACGACATTGACAGGGATCATTTGAAGATACCGCAGCATTTGGACCATCGCAATGAGCATACGTTTGAAATCGAAGATTTGAGGAATCTGATTCTACAGACGTCGGAAGATCTGGCAGCGGCTGATAAGAAACGACGAGAGGAATTTAAACAATATGAAATGCAAAAGGAGTTTGAACGGCAAGCTCAGGCGAAGGAGATGGACGACGAGCATAAGAAGAAGTTTGAGGAGGAGCTGAAGAAACAGAAAGAGAAGCATCAGGATCATCCGAAAGTGCATCATCCCGGCAATAAGGCTCAATTAGAAGAGGTCTGGGAAAAGCAGGACCATCTGGATAAAGGTGACTTCAATCCGAGGACCTTCTTCATGCTGCACGGTAAGACAGCATTGATTTCTCTTGTTCTTGGCCGAATTTGTTAATGTTTTCGTTTAGATGTGGATAGTAACGGCGTGTGGGATGAGAACGAGGTTAAAGCCTTATTTATCAAGGAACTCGACAAGGTCTATCAGTCTGGTATGCCGGAAGACGATATGCGTGAACGTGCAGAGGAAATGGAACGCATGCGGGAGCATGTCTTCAAAGAAACCGACACAAATCACGATGGCTTGATAAGTTTCCAGGAATTTATCGATCAAACAAAGAAAGAGGAGTTCCAAACCGACCCCGGTTGGGACACAGTCGACAATCAACCACAGTATACCCATGATGAATACTTGGAATTTGAGCGTCGTCGTTTGGAAGAAGTTCAGCGCATGGTAGATCAGGGAATAGTAAGTTTTTCTTGTCTACTATTGAGCATTTCTATAGTAAAGCATTTCCTTTCAGCTTCCACCGCACCCTAATATGCCAAATGGCTACTACCCTGATCCAAATGCTGGCTACCAGGTTCACCCACAACAAGGATATGGTGCACAACCACCTCAAATGCATTATCAGGGTCAACAGCCGCAGCAATACCATCCGGAAGCTATGCAACGTCATCAACAGCAGCAATACCATCAGCAAGCAGGGCAACCTGTGCAATTGCATCCGAACCAAGTTTACCAACAAGTGCAACAGCAACAGCAACAACAGTACCAACAGCAGCAATATCATCAACAGCAACAACAGCAGTATCAGCCTCCTCCTCAACAACAACAACAGCAGCAGCAGCAGCAGTATCAGCCTCCTCCTCAACAACAACAACAGGCGCAGCAGCATTATCAGCCTCCTCCTCAACAACAACAAGTTCCCGTACAGCAGCAACAACAAGTACCCATACAGCAACACGCGCCACAAGCCGTTCCTGTCCAACAACAAGCAGCTCCTGTTCAGCAACAACAACAACTTCCAGTTCAGCAACAACAACAGCAGCCACCAGCCCAACAGCAGCAACAACCACAGGCTCAACTGCCGCCAGCTCAACAACAGCAACAGGCACAGCAGCCACCACCCCAACAGCAACAGGCACAACAGCCAGCACCCCAACAGCAGCAGGCACAACAACCCCAACAAAACCCACCTCCATCCCAAAACTCTCCTTAAAATCTCTGCCAACACTGACGCCATTGATCACTGAGATCAACTGATGAGATTCCTCGATTTTTCCTTTTGTTTTCCAATAAAATACTTTATCAACAACGTACCCTTTTATACCGACCCAACGTACTCTAATTCTCTCTTAAGCCAGACAACGAAGCACATGTAATTGATGTGCGGCGTAAAGTGCTGGATTTTTTCTCCAACACGTAAACTGTTTTCTCATTTACAAATACAGAAAATTGTTTTGTAAAAATCAAAATGCCTTTGATTGTCTCTTACCACGGGGTCGCGACATGCAGAGCATGACGTGGTCGTTTGGGAATTGGTTATGGGTAATCACACGGGGGCTTCCCATAGATTTCATCGGGGGTTACTTGTTTTCTTGGTATTGCCCGTTGATTAAGTTTCTTATCTTCATTGGGAATAAACATCCTAACCTATTGTATATGGATTATTCTACGTCATCCTGCGAGTGATCATTGACCATTTCGGCTAATCTGACCGTCGGGCCAAATATTTGATCTTCACTTTTATTATTACTCCGCAGATCGTGCATCTAATGTTGACCAGCTATTACTGAGCAATTTTAAAATACATAGTCTCACGACAGCGATTTGTTTTGCCTCAGAGATTTTAACGTTAGAGTCGGACCCAAAGTAAGGTCGGATCCAATTCCTATGAATCATCGATAGGTCACAATATCATGCCCCACGACTTGATGAGTTTGGCAGGGACACCAACATTTGACCCGGCACTATACAGCTTATCTCTAATGACAGTGCCATACGCGGCTTTAAAGTCGACTAAGAGCTGGAGAGTGTCGATCTGAAACTCGTTTGGTATTTCCGCAATCTGCCTTAATGCTGGGTTTATTTACAAACGGTTTCAGGCGCTTTCACAGAATAGCCGATATGCGATGTCCAGGGCTCGACCCCTCCGTAGTTAACAGATTCTCTATTCTTGTGTCCAAAAATTGGGAGCCTGTACCAATTTCTAATGTTTCAAGAGGCTCTTAACAAATGCTTTCCGATTCCTGGAAGTTGATTTTCAAACTATCAGATCACTAAATTCTAAAAAGAATCGGCGAGTTCACTGTACCTTGCGGCAGTCCACTGTCATAAATTTATGGGTAGAAGTCATGTTGGGAATTTTAATAACGAACTTCCATACGAACAAGGCTTTTTCCAAGTCAATCAGACAGGCAACCGTGCATTGGTTCTTGCGTTTGTTCCACTGGATATTCGTTACGAGTTTCGATGCGACTTAAACAGTGTCATACCCCGCTGTGAAAACCAGTTAGTTATCTGGAATGATTTTATTGTCTTCATCCCATTTAAACAGGGCTCTATGGACTACCTTCTCGAAAATTTTGTTGACATTCGGAAGGAGACTGATTGACCGGAGATTTGCCGGGTTGGAGGTGTGTCAACCTCTCTAGGGAATTGGATGCCCCATTTTGCCTTCCTGAATAATATGCATTAGTCAGTCCAGTTGAACAGGATGGTGTACATCTCTACATCCACTGGAGACAGGTGCCTGAGCAAAATATTAGATATATCATCGGTCCCCGCGGATTTTTTTTTTCTCGGATCCCAAGATCATCTGGAGATCCTCAATCGGAATGAACAGGGTGTTAGCCCCTTCACTGGCGACGACATTATGTGCCATGAAATTGTCATCGCATCCAGTAAAACCAAGATCCTCTGACCGCCAATGATCGATATCATGTCGATCAAGATCTATTTTCCAAATAGTGGTTTGACAGAATGCTGTCATTCCCTTTATACATTTTTTTGGAAACAGCTTCCACAGCCGACACCACCTGGGGATCGTCGATCATCGTCATCATCATCGACTGTTGTGCGAAAGGTCTGAAGTTCAAGTCTGTCCATAGCCAAGAACAATTTTTATACGGAAAAATGTGCATCAACATTAGTTGTGGATGGAAGATAATCAAAAAATGCTGACGAAGGCATAACGCTCGCAGCATAAGATCACATCAAAATTCATACTCTGTGTGTGCATTTCCAATATAACGCCTTACTGACATGGGAACAAAAGTGTTACTGTGAACTACAACCAACGCAAATTCAGTCGAATGTCTCAAATCCTATCTAGAACAACAACCCCTGCAGAGTAGTGAACGAACATCTTCGACACAAACCATCTGCACCCGGTCCTGGTTGTGTGACAAACAACCAAACCTTATAAATAAAAAACGAAGAAATGGGCATACAAGGCTGACTGTTAGTAAAAGGCGTTCATTGTCTGGCGTTCTCGGTAGCTTCAGACCTGAATATCATTATTTTCGGAAACATACATATTGGCGCTGTTGGCATTTACGGGGCGAATTCTGTTTTTACAACTCAAACTACGGATTTTTTTTTATCGCTGGAGATTTTTAATTCACTGACCTGACCTCAGGGTTTTGTCTGTACAGGCGTTGTACGAGAGTCTTGAGAGGAGTCTACTTTTCTATCTGTGCAGTGCGTCGATCATCACATTTCAGTACACGCTTATGGCATCGTTATTCCGTTGGCATAGTGCTGTCCGTTGTCTGTTGAATTATATCGTCCATTTGTTTAAGATTCTTTCCGATCTCGTCGTATGACAGGTACCTATTTAACGGTTGGAAGGAGGTACTCGAAATGAGCGCTCTCGTCAGGGAACTGGCAAAAACTTGACCAACGCGCTCTGTTGTAACCATAGGGGTGGGTTGAGACATACTCAGTTATCTCCGTAAATTCGACTGGTACTGTGATGGCGGCGCAATGGTTTAAATTTTAAAAATTTTCCTGGGGGCAAACACCCCCATTTATTGAGCTTAATTCAAGCTATCTTAATCTAATCTTAATCTAATCTAACTTATTGGCTAGGGAGAACGGGAGAGAGGGGAGGGTGGTTAAAAAGGCGGATTTTTAGGCATGGAGTGCTGAGGTTGAAATCGAAGTAAGGATTCGAATATTTGTAGGGGGAGCGCCGTGGCGCAGTGAGTAGTGTGTCGGCCGCTGACGCAAGATGAGCGATTTCGGATCCCGATAACACCAACGCCATCGAACGATTATTTCGCGGCTTCCCTCCTCGGCGGGGTACTGGCAAAACCCAGTGTGTCTGAGTGCTCCAACAGATAGCAGAAGCCTCCAACAAAAAAAAAAAAAAGATTCGAATTAACACTCCCCAGCATAGGAGAAATGGGTTCATTGGAGCCATAGGCAGTACGGGGGGTGGGTAGATAGAAGAGACGGGGATTTCGTACATTGTGGGGGTTAGTGTTGATAGAGACAGAGTTGTAGAGGGTCGCGCAGTCAAAGGTACCTGAAAGGAGCCGATGGATGAAAAGAATGTCAGATACAATTCTTCTTTCTTCCAAAGTGTTCATGTTGATTAGTTTAAGGCGGTCTTGGTAGGGTGGTAAAATCAAAGGATTGCACCAGGGAGGACCTCGAAGAGCAAAACGTTGGAATCGGCGTTGAATGCTCTCGATTCTAGAAATGTGGGTTTGTTGGTAAGGAGACCACACTTGAGAGGCGTATTCAAGAAGGGGCCGGACAAAGGTTATGTAAAGAAATCGGTAAGTAAGGGTTCGAGAATTCTTTAGACCATCGCTTCACGAAACCGAGTTCAGAATTAGCTTTAAGGATTATCTCATCGATCTGTGCGCGAAAATTTAGCTCCTGGTCACATAATATGCCAAGATCGCGAATGACTTGAACAGTGGAGATGGTTGATTATTGAGGAAGTAGATACGAGGAGGAGGTTTGATTCGTTTACGTGAAAAGGTAATTGATTGGCATTTGAAAATATTAAGCTCTAAGTAATTTTTGGAACACCAGATGGAAAAAACTATTGAGATAAGATTGAATAAGGGAAGAGTCATGACTGGAGGAAATGGTCTTGAAGAACTTGGTGTCGTCGGCATATAATGAGATGTGGGAATGTTTGACCACCATTTCAAGATCGTTTATGGTAAGAACGAAAAGAAGTGGACCTAAGTGGCTGCCTTGGGGGACGCCAGAGGAAGCTAGAAAGAGGTTAGAGAAGGCAGATTTAAAACGAACACTATAATAGCGATTTTCCAGGTAAGAAGATATCAACTTCAAAGAAATGGGGTCGAAGCCAAGGGAGGACAATTTGAAGAGTATCGTCTGTGGGAAATAATATCGAAAGCTTTTCTGAAATCGGTTGAGATAATGTCGACTTCTTTGCCGTTCTCTAAGGCTGATAGGGTAAAGGACACAAATTCAACAAGGTTAGTGGTTGTGGATCTGCATTTGAGGAAACCGTGTTGTCTAGGCGAGATTAAAGACTTGCAGCGAAAACTTAGAGTTTCGTACAAAATACTCACGAAGAGTTCGGGTATATGTGACAGTTTGGCAATGGGACGATAGTTGTTAACAACGTTCTTCGGACCTTTTTTGTGTATAGGGGTGATAAATGAGGTTTTCCATAAGCGGGGGAATTCATCTAGGGATAGGGATAGACTGAAGATTTTCGAGAGAGGGAGAGAGATGGTTGAGGAACATTTTTTTTGGAAATATGGCAGGGGGACCGTCAGGTCCAGGAGTGAATTCATCATTAAGTAGATTTAATTTGTTTTCGATGACAATCGACCGTGCGTGGAAGAAATGGTCCAAGAGAAAAATTCGGTAGATAATCGAAGTATGAGAGGTCTGGAGCAAACGAGTCGTCGGCGAAAGACTGTTTAAAAAAGGTGGCGAAAAAGTTGGCGATAATATTGAAAAGGTTTGATCATGGAAGGAGAGAGAGGTTGGATAGCCATCAGATTTTCTTTTGTAGTTAACAAACCTAAAGAAGGTTTTAGGATCGTTTATAAGATTGGTTTGCGTTTCAGTTAAATAGCGTTGATAGAGGGAATTGTGAAGGGCGGTAAAGTGAAGATAGCTGCCCAGGTAGTTAGAAAAGTCATTAGGGGATTGAGTACGAAGGGAGATTGTCCACTGCTTTCTTTTGTTTCTTAGAGAATGAAGCCTGCCACTGTACCAGGGTGGGGAGGTGGACAAAATTTTGCGATGTGAAATGGGAACGTAAAGAGAGATAGAATAAAAGATTTCCCTGTAGAATATGCATATTGCATCATTCACGGTTAGGTTATCAAAATTGAGAGGGGCTTTTTTAAGGTAATCATTGATTTGATGAAATTTTGCTTTGTGGAAATCGTAAGAGGCCAGAACTGTAGGGGGTTTGTTCTGTAATGGAAAATCGTGAAAGAAGAAAAGGAGGAGGGGAGGATGGAAGTTATCGATGGTTGAAAGTTAAAGGGGACAAAGTGAAACAGAAGAGTTGAGAGGATCGGTTGTGAATATGAGGTCGAGTTGTCTACCCATGTAGTTTAGCACGCCACTAACTTGGCTAAGGTTTGAATCTGTTAGGCGATCCAAGAAAAGACATTCCTTGGCAGTAGTGGGATTGGTGGCAGTATAAAACGATTGATCGTCTGATAGAGTATATTTAAGATGAGGGAGGTTGAAGTCTCCGAAAACAAGGATTTCATCCTGTGGGTTTCTTAAATCGGTTATTTGGTCAATTGTGTTAATGGCGAGTTGATAGGATTCAATAGGTTGTGAGGGCAAGATGTAGAAACAAATGATGTATAGTGTCTTCTGGGGTAGAGCAATCTTAATTGAAACAAAATCGAGAAGGGGAGGATGATATGGCAATAAGGGAAGAGTCAATTGTATTAAGGACGGCCAACAGTGGGTCGGCTGAGTTGATGGGAGCAGTTCGAGGTTATTTATGCTGGGGATCAGATTTGTTTCGGTCAGAGCAAATATCTCAAAGGATAGAGCATGTGACTGTTAAAAGCCGGCTTGGGTTTTTGAACGAAGACCTCTTACATTCTGATAATAGAAGGTAGCGAAATCCGCGGGGAGACCTTCCTGTTGAATGGAGACCATGACGCTTGTGTTTGTTTTACCTTCATAACAAACCGAGTCTGATTTATCGTGGATGTCAGCCAGAAAGAGACGAATGTTTTTATACGTCTTTTTATCTCTTAGTCGAGAAAGGGCGTAGCGACTTTGGGTGGGGTCAGCAGTTAGCTGATTAAGTTTAACTGAAGGGGGCAAAAGAGGATCAACAAAGGTCCATAAACAGTTAGTAGACCATTCGTCCGTTTCAGCCAGTCTCAGTCGAGAGTCAAGTAGCTTGATACGACGGACTATCCATTGCTCGTAACTTGACTCTATACCCTATGCTCTGTAGAACCCACCAATGGCTTAATAGGCGGTACTATCTACCGAGTTTAAGCGCAGAAGTCGAAATATGTCTCGAGCTCTGCCATGGAAATATATCTTCAAGTACATAGGCTACTATAATGTATGTCGGAGAGGAAGGCACGCAATGCAGTCCACTCGCGTCTGGAACCTCCGCACTTCACCGCTATATAGAATTGTATGTTTAAAATTGTTCCCAATGAAGATCGCATCTCCTCCGCCTCGTGTGGCGCTGAGTCAGTCTCTTCGAATTATTTTATAGGAACTGTGCCGGATTTCGTGCTTCTGGTTTAGCCTTGATTCGCTAACCAAAAGTACATCGGGGCTTCCGTCATTTAACAGGTTAAAAATTACGGCTCTTCGCGCAATCTTAATCAGTGAATTGACATTCACTTCTTTAAATGACTCTACCCACCACGATTGTAGCTACATTAGACTAGATTCTGTCCGGTCGGGTCGTCTGCTCATGGATCGAACGCAGGTCCACTTCGGCCTCCACTGTCTTGGTAACAGACACGGTGACTTTCGGATAGCCTTGGGTTTTTGTATCGACGTGTATCCGGGCGTCAGTCATTTGAAGTGTGACAGCTATTGTTTGTAAGCCACCTGAGGGACGTTTCTTCTCAGCCCTCTACTTACGAGTCAGATTTAGCTTTTTAGGTCTTGGACTTAGGTCATCTCCGATAGCTTGTAGGGTGTTCCCGGTACCTATAAAGCATGCACTGTAACTGCTTCTTGCCTTGGCCCGGGTCGTATTCCTCGTTTTTGTGGTTCATTGCACACTTAACGCATCGAGGCTGCATCTCGAATTTCAACGTGGTGACAACGGATCTATTGTAAAATGTTTCCGCGTCTCCTTAATATTTCCCATTCTACAAACTGGGATGCTAAGGAAGTGAAGTGCCTTAGTTTCTCCAGCTTGCTGTTGGGTGTAAACTGAACCAGAAAGATGGGTAATATCCGCTTCCTCGTTTGGCCCGCGTGGTAGTGGACGACATGACTTTCACGAATACTAGTTCTAGGACTCCTTGAGCTCTGAGGGCATTTCCCCGGGTGATCGTTCTCCTCTATCAGGGTCCGCTATAATGGATCAACGCAGCGCTGTTGCTGGCGATCCGTCTTCTCTGTGTTAGGCTGCAGTTGTCCACCCGCATTCATCATCAAACCGGGGGAGATGGCACACCAGATGAGATGTACCTGATGGCTTGCCAGCGCGTTTCCAGTGGTGTTCTATGGATTTGGAAGAGTTTAAAGGAGCCAGCCAAACAGCAATAAAACGACACAATTTAACTCAAAAGGATAGTAAAATGAAATCAATCTATTTATTAGTATATTCGTTATGTATAGGTTGTATGTATGTAAATGGATCAGTATTAGCATTTCCTTACATCAATAATACAAATTGAAATTAAGAAAACAAAACAAAAAAAGCGGCTTATAAAAAAACAGAGAGAAACAGGATATTCGATAAACGCCCGCAGGCATCGCTACAACTAAGATAAACCAGTTACATCTTACATAAATAGTGTGTTGATCCTTAAACGAATAGAAACGAACATGAAAACGAAGAACTAAAACAAAGCAACTATCTAAAATAAATTCATTGAAATCATCGATTGAATCTCATATGGAGCGACAGGTGACGTAGCACTGAAGATAAGTCAAACAAAACAAGTCAAAGCGAAAGTAAGTGAAATGAGTAAATGCCAACAAATGCTAAGACCTCTCCGCGGAATCGTGAGAAGGAAATCCTCAACGAGATCTCGGACCCGATCCGTATTGAAAGGTTCGATTCATTGACTGGTTTTGCTTCTGTTCTCTTCATTTATCGAACTGACGTAACACATGACGGTTATGCGATCATTGATAATAATTAAGGCAGGACGGGTAGGTAGAGCGGGATGGGGAGGGAAGATGGAGCTGAAGACTCATGTCTCCGGCTTTAGAAGCGACGAAAGGCGACAGATATCTAACTCTAATGCTAACAATAAACTTAAAAAGTACGATAGTAACCATCTGTTTTCTACTTTGTGTCAGGAGTAAGGGTTTGGATCCTCCTCCTGTTTAAGGCGCGGTTCAGTTTTGAAGTAAAATTATATTGAAAACGTGTGTACATAAAATCGTCGTTTTATAAGCTCCTGGACAAGGTTCGAGCGTAGAGCTTGATCTCTTGGTTACAAAAAAATATTTTCGCTCATATATCTATCTGTATGTATACCGTTAACAGTGTTAGTTCATTTTATTCATTATTTAATTAACCGTTTATAAGTAATTTATTGATTTTTGCTTTTTTGTTTTACCTAAACTATCGCCTAACAATACTAGCTGGCCGCGGCAGGCCGCTCCTTTTGATATTCGACGGCGGCCGCAGACCGGATGGTTTGGGAATGCCAGTTGATTTCGCAGCTGGCGGTTGTAGTGGTGACGGTGGCGGTGGCATTGATATGGATTCCGAGCTAATGCCGTTGGTGACGGTTTTACCGACCGAACTGCCACGCGAACTTGCCGAAGACATACTCTGCAAAGTGAAATCGAATTGGCATGCATCAGTCTACGTTGGATTAACTTACATCTGTTGGTGAATGTCTTCCGGCGTCTATATCCGGGGCGTTCAGAACGGGCTCGCCAGTCTTCGCCACACTGAAACTATAATAGCCCGATGAGGGACGAACCAGTCCAGTTCGTTTAGCTGACGGTGCACGTAAGCCAGACACTAGACTCGGTGTTTTAAACACTGCATCATCGGACTTCTGCAAACGATCATTCCGAATCATTGCCATTCGATCGTGATTATGTATGTACTTACCTCCGGCTTGGAGTTGGGTTGTTTCAGGTTCGTTGATGTCGCATTAAATGCGGCACCTAGTCGTGTAGTCGTTCGTGTTGGATTTACTTTATCCTGTACGAAGGGAGTCGATGATCATCATAAAATAGTTGAATGCTTGTTACTAACCTGTTTCTCTGCTGGAACACTCCCCGCTGTAGTTGATTTACGCACTCCGAGTGGCACTGAGAGCGCGGGTCCTGCCTTTGCTGCACCATAACCAAAATTGCTCGATAGATTGTGAAACGATTTCGACTTGATACCCATCGGACTCTTCAGTTCGGACGTCGCCGTCGATGTCTGATTCTTACTGTAGCCCTCGATATCACTTCTCTTGGGCTGAGCGGCCTTTTCAAGGTCGCCAGCTGATATGGCCTTACCGGTAGCACTGAATTTCTGAAGACCACTGATATAACGCGGACGAGACAGTGATCTTTGCGGTTCTGCCACTGATGGGGGTTGAATCACCGGCCGCACGAGCTGATCGCCAGCGAATCCACCGAATCTTCGTATCTTATCCTTCGGCTTCTTGAACGTCGCGTAGTTATTGCTCTCCACGTCGGTTTTGTTCGCGGTGACTGGCGGTATACTGTCTCTTCGGGAAGCACGTTCTGTGGCATCATTTTGTGGAGTCTGTTCTCGTCTTTCCTCCTTCACCTGGGCGAGCATGTGTTCGGAATCATGTTGAGGTTGCTCTCCGTCGATACAAGGCACATTCAGTTCGTTAGCTCCGTCTTCCTGTCGTTTGAATATTCGAATAGTTTTGAAGCGATCGCGATCGCGCTTCTCCAGTTTGATACTACGCGTTTGTTTCTCTTCTACGGATGCGGATTCATTGGGTTCAGTCGCTGTGGTGCTATTCTGTTCGTCAGTCTTTTGAATTTCTTCAGTATTTCCTAGGACTGTTGCTCCTGAATCAGTCTCTTTTACGTATGAAATGGAATTGATCGAGGTGCTTGGTGAGCTTTTCATGGATTTTGCTATGTTGATATCGTCATACAGGCGACTACGTCTGCTTAGCAAACGATCGCCGTTACCGCTGCTGTTCATCGACAGCCCGCTGGAAGCCATTTCTGAACTACTGTGTAAGGAACTCTCTTTGCCCTCGGACTTCTCCGCCATGCCATAGGTGAATCGCTTTTTGATTGTATCCAGCGATTTACGCATTTTGATTTGTTCATCGTTCAGCTCGAGTTTTCCAATCTTGTCCAAGAGATTATCGAATGCCTCTTCATCGACGACATCCATGACGGGCGTGCCACTCAACAGATTCTTATTGAATGTCTCATTCGGATTGATATTCTCTAACAGTTCCATGGTCTCGAAGGCAAGATTCACGTCAGCTTCGTAGTCTGTGTTACGATTGCATGGCACTCGTGTAAACGGCTGCGGCTCAGAGAAAGTTTCGTTGTTGACACGTTCTTTGAGGATGTTCGTCGTGAGATTGTTCGGATGCTCAGACTTATCGAAGGTTTCGTTCAGGGTCCTATTCCCCGGGCCGATGATTGGTGAGATGTTAACCTCGGCGGCTTTAATTGATGGCGTAAACGACTGTTTCTGACGAATTGCGGAATTCTGTTGCGGTGTTGATTGTTCGTAGTATTTTGACTGTTTCTCTTTAACATTCTCGGGCGTTTCGCATAACGGTTTCGACTCGTTACAGTCAAACGTCGTGTTCATCACTTCGGCGACGTTGAAACGCTTTAGGCACACGGTTTCTTCGAGAAGAGGTTTTCGGAAGGTTTCATTGTGTCCGGCATTGGCCGGAGCACCAGAAGACTCTTTAGCCGGTTGGCCCACGACTATACTACTGTCGACCAGGTTGAGCGTGATATTTTCAATACAGTCGTCGTCACCATGGGGAGTGATTTTATCCTTCCCACTGGGATACGTCTCGTTCAATATGAGCTTTCTATCGACCGGAGTGTCTTCATTACGTTCCTGTACCGTCGTATTGCACGTTCGATTCGAATAACAATCCGAATAACCGCCACCACTTCCAGCCATACTATCCGTCGAGTTATTCATTGTGCTACACGCGGAAGTCGTCTTACTATTTATGAGCGAAATATCATCTATTTGAGCAATGTTTGAATCTTTTATGAGCGTGCCTTCGCCTGAGAGGGTTAACGATTCGAGGGCCTTACGATCACGGATCATATCACTGAGTGTGTAGCCGTCACCCGTGGCCTTTTCGGTGTCGAAAAATAGCCCGGACAGTGGATCGTCTCCCCGCGTCGATTGAAGGAAATTTATGTTGCTAAAGTCGGCTGATGTGATCAGGCTACCACTCATGCCGTTTACGGACACTTCCATTGAGGAACATATTGAGGATGGGGGCGATGTGTCTTGGAGGAAGCTCTTTTGCATTGTTGTCACAAGGCCGCCGATTTCCAGGTTTACATTGGAATTCTGCTGCGGATGCTGTTGAAGCCCGGCGGTGACATTTTGAGGCTGCGGGACGGGATTCTGAAACGAAAGGTAGATTATCGAATGCACTTGTGGAAGAATAGTTTGCGATGATGTGGGTAATCAGAGGTGATTCACACCTTCCAAAAGCAAGGTCCGGAGCGTAGCACTTCGAACAGTATGCCTAATAACTCCTTTGACCTTTCCATTCACGAAGCAATTGCGCTGCCTTTCGATTCAAACAAGACAAGTGATGGATCTCCACCGTTCGTTGACTGATCACGACAGTAACTGACACCGTGCAGTCATCACTTGTCAACTTGCTCGATGAAGCAGGCGACGAACAAGATATTTTATATTCCTTTCCACATGATTGAAATCACTAAACCGACGAATACATAAGCGAGGCAATGAAAGCCGAACTACCTTCGAATTGACCTCAATAAAAACGCATTGCCCTTATCCCGTTACCCACGGTAACAATGCATAGACACCAGGTGCTCGTCTGGGAACCAACGATTTGCATCCAAAATTAGCGCAAGTTCACTAAACTCATGTACACTAGCCGCCGCGTGAAAGGCGAAATAGTACTCAACGAGGAAAAAAAAACAAGATGTACCGCCTCTTGCACAAGAGTGGTACCGACCTTATCTAGCGACAATTGCAAACCAGTTTTCTCCTCCGATTCCCACATCAAACACTTGTCCACTACCATAGAGAGCTGAACAAGAACTACAATACCATCTACTTACAAGCTGTGTCTCCAAGTTTTGAGCAGTTTTCCTCTTCGGTCGTGTGAACGTTCTTGTGTTTAGCTTGAAAGCTGCAAGTAGACATAGAACAAAAGGAACCAAGCCGACGACGGCAAGATCAGATATGTACAAAGGAAAATGAAATAAGAGAAAAAGGAAAGCTATCAGCACACAGCATACTCCACACTCCACACATCATAACAAATCAAACAAAAACAAATTAATTATTCCCCCTCCCCGTGTCATGTGTGGGATTTAAAGGAGAGCAAGATGGGAAGAAAAAAAAGAAACCCAAACACGGTGAGGGGGGAAACATACAATTCAACACAGAAAGACATTCACCAACATTCACGCAACTAGGCGTAGGTTCACCCCTTACCTTGCTCCGAATTGTGACCAGCCGTGCAATTGTTATTCCTCCATTGCTGTAATATATTCGAGACATCATCGTGCGTCTTATCCTCGAGAAATCTAACAACAAACAAAATTTCACTTCAATTAAACCCCCTCCGGGCAACACTAATCGCGCTCCAATCACAACTTACATAAATGAATCGTCCTTTAGAGCTTCATCGATATCCAAAATATCCATAATTCCACTGTTCTCTCTAATCTGCGAACTTCCCTATCGGCACTGCAAAGCAAATCATACACATTCACTACATTATTAACTTTATTTATAAATGCAATAAAACTGCAACTAGGAGCGAGGAGGGAGAAGGAAAGCGCACTTAATCAGACGTTTTTATTTGTCTTTGCTTTTCAATTTCAATTTTTTTTTTTTTTTCCTTCTTTCTTCTCGCCCTTGTAAACGGCTGAGCGAAAACATCTGTTTTAGTGCGTAAATTGACGATTGGTTGGCCAATCGATTGGATATTTTTAAATTTGAAAATTATATAATTTGAACGTTGCCCGGTGAGTTCACCTTTAAATAAAAAACAAAACGTTTCGAAACTGCTTAACAGGAGCGAAATGGAAAAAAAATTACAAAATAAAACTGTTGACAAGTTCCATCATTTTTCTAAATACTGAACTAGTCACTTTCGGACAGATGACACATCGTTGCCGAATGGACTAATGGCGACATACTGGTCATCTAGTACTTTTTTTCGTTTCTCCTATGGCGTATACACAAGGGGATTGTTTCAAAAATAAAAATAATGTGTGGGGGAGAGTTTCACTATTTCCCTAAAGTCATCCCTCGGGACATACATTTATTTTCGTGACTTTCACTTTGTAATAAAGTTCGGTAGAAAATGTAAAATAACAGAAAATCTGACAGCAAAGTCGAATATTCAAGGAAGATTGTCTAAGTAATAACGTGAAAAATAATCCATCTACTCATCAAGTAATTACGGTGACACTGCGACATTAAATTAATCACCTGACTGAAAATAGCTATAAAGAAGAAGCTCAGGGACGAGAATACTCTATGGACATTTATATTAAGGAAGAAATATGGTATTAATCGGCAGAGCCTAACGTTTTACATTAGTTTTTTCTTAATTCATATTCGGAAGTTATTGTAATAGGTCCGCTTTTCGAATCAAAGATGTAGACATACTTCTTATAGAGATGACCATGTGTGTGTGAGGTTGTTTATTGTTTTTCGCTTCGTATATCTCGAGAACCAATAATGATATCGACTCCAGCCTAATATCATTGGACGTATAGATGTACGAGAAATTAACGGTATTTTTTATAACAGAAAAATCACTGTAAAGTTGTTTAAAATTGTCATTTTACATTTCGTTGCCACCGCGTTGCCATCGTTAATTATTGAACTTTGGCGTATACACAACATAATTAAATTACATTGCAAGTGACAGTGGGAGGACAGGCGAATAAGTACGTGGGGTGATCCAAAATTAATGATAATGAAAACGGTGATTAGTTTTAGTTAGTTAAAAAGTGATTTATTTTTCTACATAGACTCCTAACATGTCAACACAGTTGGTCCATCTTGATTCTAAACCCAAGATTCTCATAGAAAAGCAACAGCGGTCATAACCTCGCTATCGTCTTCAAATTTCGTGCCTCGGATGAGTTCCATGAGCCGAGAAAAAAGGTAGAACTCACTGGGAGCTTCATCTGGCGAATAGGACGGATGTTTGATCAGTTCGAATCCCGTTGCCATCTTCTTATTTGGTCTGCGTAGTAAGATCCTGAAATAGGGGCTTCATTTTCCCAAATAATTATTCCTTCAACGTTCGCCGAACTTAACGCTTTAAATTTCTTTGGCGTCGCTGACGAGGCTCGTTCCCAATTTTCAGAATAAAATGGTTGTAACCAGGCCTCGTCCATGATCGCGAAATGCAACAAAAACATTTCTTGATCCTTGGAATCGTGATGATATATAAGCAAACAAAATTTTTTTTGGGATTGTTATGCGAACTGTTGGATAACGCCTCCTAATGCTGGGTGCTTGGAACTACTAAGCGCTTCGGGGGACACAATGAATGGCCGAAACCAGTACCACTTCGATTTTTCTTTCAGGGTATGCGTTAAGTTGATCCTAGGAAAAGGGGATGCTGTTCACCGAGGGATATCATTGCTATCAAGTTGGTCTAAAGATCTGCTTGCTTCCTGAAAAAGAAAGAAGAAAACAGATTTCGGGTGTTTGTAAGCGAGATCTTAAGGAGAACCAATAGTGGGAAACAGGAGGATGTAACAAGCGAATGGAGAAAACTACAGAACTCGAGAAACTCTATTCAGTCGCAAGCATTGACCGAGTAGTAAAATCGCGGAAACTAAAATAGGCAGTACACGTAGAACGGATGGATAGTGAACAAGCTTAAAACGAATGGACAGTGGACGAAGGTGGAATGAATGGACAGTGGAAGAGCGTAGAGCGTATGGACTAGGGACGAACGTAAAACGAATGGACAGTGGACGAACGTAGAGCAGATGGGCAGGGGACGAACGTAGAGCGAATGGACAGTGGACGAGCGTAGAACATATGGACGGTGGACGAACGTAGAATAGATGGACAGTGGGCGAACGTAGAACGAATGGACAGTGGACGAACGTAGAACAGATGGACGAATATAAAACGAATGGACAGTGGACTAACCTAAAGTGGATGGACAGGGGACGAATATAAAACGAATGGACAGTGGACGAACGTAGGATGAATGGACAGTGGACGAACCTAGAGTGGATGGACAGGGGACGAACGTAAAACGAATGGACCGTGGACGAGCGTATAACAAACGGACAGTGCGCGAACGTAGAGCAAATGGACATTGGACGTACGTAAAATGCCAGGACAATATAACACGCTCATAACAGAGAGCATTTTCCTTTATGTTGGTAAACATGTATGACATATGTATGGACAAACTTGTTGCCTAGTGTGCCATTACTCTGAAAGGAATTACTACGGCTTGGTACGTGGGCTTATTGATTCAAAAACGTGTAGGCATCTTCACCTTTTGAGAACTAAGTTGGAATCTGGCATTTTTGGAGAGATGTCAGCCTATGTGTGGACGTTCGTAAGATATTTCATTTCATAAGCCTGTACACTGGTCGAGGTTCTTCGACAATACCAGAAGAATAATTAGTGGACGAAGCACTTTTTTTTTTTTCAGCTTTAATACGATTTTGCTTAATCTCATCTAGATTAGGCTCTTTCGCCCAAGAAAGTATGGCAGTATTTATTAACCCATTAGACAACCCAGTTGGTAGCTTAAACTCAGTAGGCTCGGCCAAGGCAGTGCGCTTTACACATCGCATATCTAACAAGTCGGGCTCAAATATGTGTACCCAGCGCGCGGCACCGGACGGTTATCTAGTCTCATCCTCACTCGCGAGTATATTGCTAACGATTATTATTTATTCTCGACAAGTCTCTGGAATTTAATTTTGTAGCTCTGACTTTAGTCTTGAGTTGGCAGTGATACAGTCGCTGAAAGACTAAAAAGGCAAATGCCCACGCACAACCGCCCGCTTAATGAGTTTTCTTAAGGATAAATGCGTACAACAGCATTGTCCAACAAGTTGATAAGAGGCCCCTGTCGCTTCAAATCAGACTCGAGACACACTTATACCAGATGATTCGATATGGAACCAATGAAACACTAAATATTCCGTTAAAATTCACATTTTCTTGACCACACTTTAAAAACTTCAGTAACCTAAGGGAATACACTGTTAAATGTATCACATATAAATTCTACCGGGCGCTTTTCTTCTTCTTTTCCTCACGTCGTTGAGCGTTGGCTTGTTTAACTGCCTTCTTCCTGGCTTTTTTGCTGTTCGGCGACTCATCCCTCGGCCGAGCGCAGTTCACGAAACGACTCTTATTGGTGCACTGCACGTCAGTGTCACTTTCGGTTTCTGCTTTCTCCACTTTCGGTTCACTTTGTGCGGAGGCCAGTATTTCTGGCTGTGTCGAAATACTCATGTCCGGCGCTAACCCAACGATCTTACTATAAATCAGCTCTTGCTCCTCTCCTGCTTTAGCCTTGGCTACATCACGTTCGAAGTGGGGAACCTGAAAAAAGAAATTTGTAAGCAAATAACCGACAGATGTAATCACTTACCTCATCCAACCGCTTCGGAATAAATGACTCGTGCCAGACAGCATCGTTGACTACCTTCTCGGCACTGATTTCTTCCGCGACTCGATCATTAATTCTGTCCGAGATTGCACACAAACATTCCTCCATATTCGTCTCGTTTATGTCCTGATCAGTGATGAATTCGAAGAGCTCCCGCGATGTCATCGTGGACACTTCGTTCTTCCGAAAGAAGTCGGTAATATTCCGACAATCCTTCTTCAAGAAATCGAATGCAAACGGATGATTCATTTCGACTGACTGGCCGACGTCGATAATCATTATTTTACCGTTATGATAGAGGATATTGAATTCAGATAGATCCGCATGGACGAGTTTAGCCTTATTGAACATGTTCCACATTATAATCACGCATTCACGGTACAGTTCACGGGCTTTCGATCCCGACAAAGGGACATCCTTTAGTTTGGGAGCAGCATAGCCATCTTTGCCACAGAACTCCATCACGAGTATATGCTGGCGCAGTAAAATCGGCTCGGGCACTGGAATACCAGCTTTATGCATGCGAACGTAATTGCGCATCTCTTTCTCCGCCCAAGTACGGACCATTTTCCGTGGATTGTGTCGGTTATAGCCGTGTCGGAAGCGATATTCTCCCGATACATACTTGTCGCGATCTTTAAAGACAAGTATTGAGGTTTTGAAGATCTTTATGGCGTACTCTTGATTCGAAGGTGTGTATGCGTGATACACATTGGCTTCTTTGCCAGCTGAAACGCATCCCTCCATCTCCCTAATGGTATTCTGGCTCAGAAGTTTGAATAGTATTTTCGAAGTCCGGGGATCTAGTACTTGCTCGGAAGTGGCACGGTCGCTTTTGTCCTTGGTTGATCCCTTTGACTTTGCAGATATACCACCATTTGTAGGCCTGGGCGGAGGGTTATCGTCCTTCGGGGGTTCCGAGATTCGCTTTTGCTGTGGAGGCTTCTTTGAGCTGGCCGAGTGGAACTGTTTCGATGGGAAGGCTGTTGTTACAGTGAAGTCGAATCCTTCATTTGACGGGTGATAGTCATACGAATCATCAGCGGATTCGTCAGAATCAATCCAATCGTAGATGCTGTTGTGATTCGCGTCCTCGACATTTAAGTATTCGTCTCCTTTCGCTCGATATTCCTCAAATTCTGGACTGTTGATTGTAAGTTTACAAAACACTTCCAGTTCCTTGTTATTCTTTAAACTGTCATTCCAAGATGATCCGTCTTCATCCTCTTCAGCGTCACTAAACTGATGTTGGTGAATGCCGTTCATATTTGAGACTTTGTCGACGTACATGCCACAATAAAATTTAATTATTTTAATTATTTAATAGGTTTAACTATCCTTTGCCCAACACGTGCCGTAAAATTCGTGCTGCAGACAAAACGTCATTGAGTAACTGACATTTCGCCGGAGGATATTCCAGAGTGCGTTCAGGCAATATGAATGTTTTCAATAACGAAAATAATTTTCCAACCGACCTTTACATTTCGGCGTTATTTCACAAACATAAGAAACTCATAGCAAAAAACGACTAATCTTACGAGCTGAAGATTACGAGCTCACGATAACGAGCTCTTTTCCTCGAAAAATCGTTATTTACGAGGATACGAGGGTGGTCCGATAAGTACTTAGCCTACAAAAGAAAAACAAAATTTTTTGAGAAATGGCGATTTGTTTTTCAATATAGTTTCCTTTTAGCTCGATACACCTTACCCAGCGATGCTCCAACTTCTTTAACCCGTCTTAAAAATACGTTTTCTCGAGATCTGCAAAGTAGGCCTCCGTGGCGGCGATGACCTCCTCATTCGACTGAAAATTTTGCCCGGCGAGTGACTTTTTCAAGTTTGGAAACAAAAAGAAGTCGCACGGGGCGAAATCTGGAGAATACGGTGGATGGGGCAATAGTTCGTAGCCCAATTCGACCAATTTGGCCGGGGCGAGGGCGGAGGTGTGAGCCGGTGCGATGTCATGGTGGAAGACCACTTTTTTCTTCGCCAAGTGGGGCCGCTATCTTTTGAAATGCCTACTGTCTCAGCTATCTCGCGCACCTTCAATCGGCGGTCTGCCAATACGAGATCGTGGATTTTTGTCACGTTATCCTCTGTGGTAGCCGTTTTTGGGGCACCTGGACGTGGCTCATCAAAAACCGTCGTGCGACCACGTTGAAACTCGTTAAACCAATTTTTGATGGTCGCCATCGAAGGAGAAGAGTCACCGTACACAGCATCCAAACGCTCTTTAATTTCGCTGCGCGATTACCCTTCCAAAAACAAGAATCGAAGCACCCACCGATATTGCTCTTTTTCAATTTTTCTAAAATCCGTGAACACTCCCGCTTCCACACGCAACTACACAAAATTACGAGTCCGATTCGGCTGAAATTTCGACAGTAGCCGTCTACTAGAATCGCTCTTGTGATACTGGGGCTATCTGGTGGCGAGGCTAAATACTTAGTGGACCACCCACGTACTGGGATAATATGGCAAATTTCGAAGATTGAGATTACATATTCAGAACTCCGCTGAGCATGATAACGAACTCTTACTCACGAAAAGGTCCTTAGCGAGGGAGTTATGCCTGCTCATAGTATACAGCTCGGGACTCAGCGTGGGTATTTGGGATAATACTATACAGACCGAGCCGATGGCCCTTCTTCTTCTTCTTTTGATGGCGCTACAACCCGTGTGGGCTTGGGCCTCAACCAACAGGCATCTCCAGCCGGCGCGATCTTCTGCCAGCATTCTCCAATTTCGCACCCCCAGTTGGTTGAGATCCTTTTCCAATGTGTGCGCCATTTGAGTCGAAGGCACCTTCTGTTGCGTTGTCCCCATTGGTTCGGAACTTGTGTTGTTCATACGCTCTACATGGCCTAGCCATCTTAAGCGTTGTATCCGTAGACGCTTAACCAGGCACATACCGCCGCACAGCTCATATATTTCGTGATTGAATCTTCTCCTCCAGATGCCATACACGCAAACAGGACCAAAGATCGCACGCAGATTTTTTCTCTCGAAAAGACCAAGACCTTCTTCATCCACTTTTCACAGCGTCCATGCTTCGTCACCATAGAGCAGGACTGGGATGATTAGAGTATTATATAAAGCCAGCTTCTTCTTTCGAGAGAGGGCTCTATTACTCAATTGCCTCTTGAGCCCAAAGAAACAGCGATTGGCAAGAATGATCCTGCGTTTGATCTCGTTACCGATGTTGTTGTCCCTATTTATTGCGGAGCCGTGGTAGACAAAGTCCTTGACTACCTCAAAGTTCATGCTGACCATTGTGATGCTCTGTCCGAGACGTCGATGTTGTGCGCTCTTTCTTGATGATAACATGTACTTTGTTTTGCCCTCATTTACTACTAGCTGCTTCCGCACAGTTCGCTGTGCTCGACCAATCACGTCGATATCATCCGCGTAAGCCAGCAGTTGTCGTGCCTCGAGTGTTGACTTGTGAGTTTCGCACGATCTTCTCGAGGATTAATTTAAAAAAGTAACATGACACCGCGTCGCCTTGCCTAAACCCTTTTTTGACATTGGAAGTTTGCTCCATTAAGTTCGTTGCCGGCCTTGATGGAGCAGCACACAATCTGACGAGCTTGGTAGGGATGTCAAAACTAGACATGGCTTCGTATAGCTCGTCTCTATCCACGCTGTCATATGCGGCCTTGAAGTCGACGAATATGTGGTGGGTGTCAGTCTGCATCTTTTGTGTCTTTTCCAGGATCTTCCGCTGTGTGAAGATTTAGTCTACTGTCGACTTCCCTGGCCTGAAACCACACTGATATGGACCTATCAGGTTGTTCACGAATGGTTTCAGGCGTTCACACAAAACGGCAGAGAAGGTTTTGTAGGCGATGTAAAAAAGACTTATACCCCTCTTGTTGGCGCAGTCAAAGGAGTCTCCTTTCTTATGGATCGGGCCCATATAATTCCAACAAATTTATATTTCAATTTCGGACTTTTTTTCGCATGTAATTGCGTGATGAAGAATTTTCATTAACTTTATGGCAACTGAAGCATCATACCCTGATTCCTGGTCTTAAAGCAGTCTTTTCATCCAAAGACTATGTTCTACTCATTTGCTATACTTTCACCACAGTATTCTACATTCTACATGCGATATTCCAGTTTCTTCAGCACTGAATGAGTTCATTCAGCCATTTCTTCTCTTTCAGACTGTCATCGACTGACAAATACCCCTTTTCCCTTAATTGACAGCTGACCATGTGTATGGTTTTGTTTACTTCTGCAATGTTTGTGTGAATAAAGTGTTTTCGAAAATGTTTGCATTGGCCGAGCTCAAGGACACTATCCGAATCGCACCTGACCAATTCCATTTGAAACTCATCGAAGCCATACGTGATGAAATTAACCGTAAATTAGCCAACAAGGTAATCCTTTCATCCCCATTTATTAGCCCGGCGTTCAAATAAATCTATTTTCATTCCAGGTCCTTCTCAACGTAGGTCTCTGTATAGCCCTAAAAGATATCGTTTCCTTGAAGGACTCAATCATCTTGCCCGGTGATGGTGCTTCTCACACAGAGGTCATATTCCGATATATCGTCTTCCGTCCAGCTATTGGTAATGTTATAACCGGCAAGATACGAAGCTGCAGTCGCGAAGGTGTAAACGTCACGCTGGGTTTCTTTGACGATATATTGATTCCTCCGTCATCACTACAGCATCCCTCGCGATTCGAGGAAACGGAACAAGCTTGGGTATGGGAATATCCGATGGATGATGGGGAAAAGCATGATTTATTCATGGACATTGGCGAGTCGATAAAGTTCCGCGTGGCGAAAGAGTTTTTCGAGGAAAGCTCACCGATTGGTCCTCCGAAAACTGATCAACAGGTGTCCACGTCATCGCAACCGAAGGAAACCAAGGCTCCGTACAGAATAATTGTATGCTCTTCAGATCATTTGCTCTAGTATTATATGCCATTTTGTTTTGTAGGGAGCCATTAATGAATCAGGACTTGGCGTCGTCTCCTGGTGGCAGAATCATGCGGAAGACGTAAATGAAGAAGGAGAAGAGAATGAGGACTATAATGATGATGACGGTGATGGGGCGTACGAGGAATGATGGATTTCGTTTTAGAAATCCGAATTTCGGAATGGAAACAAGAATTTTGTATATTTTACGTCTGAATATAGAGGTTACAAGCAATTCGCTCAGAAGACTGTTGCTCTATCATAAGATCAGTGTTCCAAGGAGATGTTGTCAGTGTTCAAGCTTTAAATGGTATCGGAATGTCGCCTCCAATAAATCCAATCCCTCATAGCTGGTACCGGAGCTTAGGATATGTTTTGTTATGGAAAATTTCTGAGATCAAAATCATCAAAATCAAATTGCGCGCGCAAGCCAGATTGTGTTTCCACTATAAAAGGCCGAAGCATTTGGCTGAGGGACATTTTTCAGACAGTCTTCAGGTCTTCATCGGTAAGAGAACTAATTGTGCTGTCAGAGTGGGGTTTCGCAACATCTACAAAGCAGTGTTGATCTTAAGGCGACATCACACTGCACGGAAAAATAAATCCCTTTTATAAACACTTCACTTATAAGCGTAATATGAGTGCCGTGGCCTACATTAGGTGGAGTTGTCGCTTGGCGAGTAAAACGGTGAGATTGGTAACATGGGAATACTCCGACTCGGGTTTTAGCCCATACGAGATTAATCAAGTACAATCAGTACATACTCCCTAGGTAAATACCGCGTGACTAACACTCCGATTTGGGTTTTAATCCGGAAGAGTAGCCGCATTCGAGGACCCAAGCCAACAACAATTAAGGTACTGACTCGGGCTTTCACCCAAACTGGCTTGGCCTCACGTTACTCCCATTCGATGTCTGTCAGAATCTAGACTAGTATTCTTAGAAGGAGCTAACGATACTGTCAACGCAATAGTCAATAAGTCGACTAAGGTGCCACTACGGACCAGTGTCCTCAACCTTTCATAACTCGAAAGCCAGAGCAGTGTTATCGCTGCGCCAACACAACTAGTGAGTCTGCGGCTCAGAAATCTCGTTACCATTTAACAACTCGAGTTGAAAGGGCAATGTATTGTCATTTTTATTCATAAGCAGCATCCGAAGCTTGAGAAGAAGGAGGAAAATAAATTTCAGTTCTTTGAAAACCAGGATCTTAAGGGGAATCTATGGTGGTAAGTAGGTGAATGGGGAAAACTCCATTCAAGTTCTCTAGCTCCAACCATTCGAGTAATAAAATCGCGAAGACTAAGATGGCCAGGACACGTAGAACAAATGGACAGTGGACGAATAGTCAAAAGAATAATGAGTGGGAAACCCGAGAAAAGGAGGCCATCTGTAAATACGGGCCGTAGATGGGAGAACAATTTAAGGATGGACCTAGAAGAAATGGAACAGAACAGTGGAAAAAGAAAGGAGCACCCTCATTAAGGGTTGTCAACGAGGATCTGAAATTCCGAGTTCCAAATGGCCAGTAATATTATAAAGGTCCAAACCCTGTCCTTTTTAGAGGCTTCTGCTATCTATTGGGGATGATCCATTGAACTGCCAGACAGACACCTTACTTTATTGTATTTTCCCCGTTCTCCTGAGGAAACGGTGTAGAAGCTTCAGTGATGTAGACCTAAGAAATTCGGCACACACCACGTTGGCCCCAAGGGTGCGCCACAGTGGGCGAGCGAAGGCAAGGCAGTCGCAGAGAAACAGTTTAACTTTGTCATCCGCTTCGCATCATTCAGCACAGGTGGACGTCTCACTGATGCAAAGCACGCAGAGATGCTTAGCAAAAGCGTAATTGCCGGTAATGACGTCCGCAATCAATTGTCCTTAAGGATAAGAAGAATGTTATGGATTTCTTGCAGACATCAGGGCATACGCCATTAGTCATCCTTCATCCTGAATATTCCCTACATCTGTTAATGTAGGATTTGAGCGTCGGAGGAGCAGCCTAAAGGGGGTTCAGATCCTGGAAATCCTCCACTTACACTATTCTAGCGAGTCAGAGATCTCATTTCCTGGGATCCTAGAGTAACCTGAGACCCATTGAAGCCTTAGTGAATTTTGTCTTCCGGCTTGGTTCAAAAAGGTCTTGAGTCCATGCACTAATTTGGAGCTGGTTAAACGGTTGGACACAGCTTTGAGTGCAGCTTGCCTGTCACTGCAGGCGCATATGCTTTTACACTTCCACTTATGCTTCACAACATAGTGCATGGCCATTAGGATCGCGTATATCTCTGATTGAAAGACGGACGAAATGTGCAACGACGTTTTCGCGTTCAAAAAAACCCCGGCGCCGGACCCCCGCCAAGAAGTGGAGCCATATGAAAAAATGCGAAGACAGTCTTTTCCAGGTTCAATGTCTGACCAGTGGCACCAAGAGACAGGGGTCGTAAGATATTTCTCGCGCAAGTATACTGTCACTCCAAAGTGAGTTGTACCAAAAACCATTTCTCTTGAGGCTAGACATGGTTTCATGATAAATATATCAAGGGGTGGAAGGTTTATCATGGCATCTAGAGCAGCGCCCGGTGTGTTGGGGAAAGCCCCCTGTACAACTAGGACAAACCGCTCTTTGGACTTTGGTGAAAGAGGCTACGACGTGTTTGTGTGTTAACCTGTTCCACCAGACAACCGATGCATATAAGATCATCGGCCTTATCATTGTCGTATAGATCCAGAGGACCTTTATCGAGGACAAGTCTCTTGTTTTGCCAAAAAGCTAACAGCGCTTTATAGTAGTGACTCAACGTGCGTTGACAAAAGAATCTTTCTATCCAAGATGACTACCAGGTGCTTAGCTTCTTTGGATATTGGGATGGAATCGACGAAGAAAACGACATCAATCTTAAGAGGATTAACCGACAGCTCATTACTCGTGTACGAGTCATCGATCACATTCTGCTTTGGTACAGACAGACGGCGACAGAGAGAATGGCAACATCATTCTCATGGGCATAGACTCCAGAGCCATTGAGAGGATCGAGCAGAGCCCTTGCGGGCAGTCCCTGTTTACGCTTGAATTTACCGCGACACTTGCTGAAGAGATCGCCAGTAATGCAGTGGGTAACCATCGAGCTGAGGTTACAAGAAATGGTTATTGATTAGAGAATCAGGATCTTCGAAAATAGCTCTCGACCGCAGAGTGACAACATCGGGCAGAGAGTTCTCGAGGGAATTACTGGCAAGTGAACACTTTTCTTGGTTTACTGCACAAGCTTTTCCTACGATTTTTTCTTATTGTAACTGACATTAGGGCCCGGGGAGGAACAGAGCTGAAACTTCTCTCAATCACCTTGTGTGATTTATTCTGTTCCATCGGTGGAAAGCACATATTGTTTACTGTCGACCTTGCAACAGAGAGAGTATAATTTCGGTGACTTGACTATTACGAGATTCGAACTAATTTTTACCTTCTTCCGGAGCCAATACTCCAATTTCTGAACGACATTGCTTCCAGTGGAAAAATTTTCCTAAAGACCATGGATTTGTTCTGGTTCTACAATATAGAGACAGACGGCTCCAAAATTCTCTATGGGTGACAAATCCTGTTTGCCCATCGAGAGAACAATCGAGAAGAATAACTAAACTTAGAGGTCAGGTATGCCAACCTTAAGATTTTCAGATCTCTGAGAAAGTCTGTCTTAGGGATGCACACAATTGACTGTAGCCCCTTTGCTGTTTAAGGTGTGACTTCAAATGAAAGACTCAATTCATATTTTGTTTAAATTTTAATCTCAATGTCACCATACCGTGAGGCATATCTACCGTGTTCCCTCTTCCTCCTTTGTTTATTGTTTTTCTTTTTACACTCTTTCGCTACATCTAATTATTTTTATTATTATCGTTTCAATAAACAATTTTTTTTTATATTTACTCGCCTAAAATATATTTCTTTTCTTTAAATTACTTTTATTTAATCATTTTTCTTTGCTTTAATTTATTTTTATTTTGTGTGTTGCTCTATTCTCCTAAGCGTGTGGTTTGAAACTTCCATTATTTTCTGTTTTTCCTTTTAATTATATTTTTTAAATAATTTTACAAGTCTTTTGCGTCATAAAATTTTCTGTAATTTCGTCTATTTCTTTTTAATTAATTCGTTAAATAATGTTAAAAAGCTGAAATTAATTTCATTTTGAGAAAGTCGAGAGAGAAAAGAGGAAAAAGTTTGCTTTAATTGTATATTCTTGGTTTTTAATTGTTCCTTAAATAAGCTGTAAACTTTTGTCAACTACTGTATCTGTTTGTGGATTTGTTGAGGGACTGTTCGTTAATCGATTTCGAATTTTAAAGCTTATTTTATATTTTGTGTTTCAAAATTGGTTTTGGAATCAAAGGCTAGTTGTTGTTCGGTTATTAAATGGCGTAGATCTAACGAACAGCCCTGTTTAGTGCATATTTATCAAAGCGTTAAAAAATTATTTACCATTTCCTTACATCATATTCATGAACGAATTTTAATCGAGAAGACTTTATTCAAAAAGGGAAGAAAGATTTTAAAAAAATTATACAAAAACAAGAAGAAAAAACTTAAAACATAAATCACAGAAAACGAAATCGACTTACAGTAAAAATTTAAAAACTAGTTTAATACATTTAACGTGTAAAATTAATAACCTTAGACATACATTTGGTTTTCCAAAATCTTCTTTTTGTTGTTTGTAATATTGCGAAATATTTTTGTTTCAAGTTGCAAGTTCTGCATCGACTTATAACCTAAAACTGATTTATTTATTTTCTATGTTTCTTGCATGAAATTCTTTAATATTTTACAGTCAACGATATAAATCTATTTTTTCTTTTCTTTTTCTTAAATATGTAATTTTCAAAAAATTAGTTCAAATTTAATTTAATAACTTTTTGCTTTGGTTTCATTGAAATTTATTGCGTATTATTATTCAATAATTAAACACCGAGGCAGGTGTTCTTTGAGATACTCAAAAAGCTCTTGACTGGCGCCTGGGCAATTGGTCAGTTCCAGTTCCTGGAGGTGACGCAATTGTATGAGACTGGATAGGCCGGAAGATGTTAAGAGGGGACAGCCGGCTAGGGAGAGTACTTGTAAATTGCGCATTGAGCATAAGTGTTGTAAGCCAAAGTCGCGGACTTGCGAGCACCAGCGTAGAAATAAAGCTGTCAGGGAGAGCATGGTTGAAATGTAACCAACGCCAATATCGGTTATGTGAACGCATCTGAAAAGAACGGAGAATAAATATAAATTAGATTTTAAGGTTGCCTTAAGTCTAACAATAAGTCTGTAAAAAATCACTAATCACATACAATATCACGGCCTCTTTAAAAATATGTATACCACTCGTAAACTCTAATGCTGCTCATAACAGATCAATAACCAAAGCAATAATTCTGTGGTATATTCGGCTCTTAAGAGGGTGGTCCGATAAGTACTTAGCCTACAAAATAAAAACAAAAATTTTCGAGAAATGGCAATTTATTTTTCAATATAGTCTCCTTTTAGCTCGATACACTGACCCAGTGATGCTCCAACTTCTTTAACCCGTCTGAAAAATACGTTTTCTCGAGGTCTGCTAAGTAGGCCTCCGTGGCGGCAAAGACCTCCTCATTCGACTGAAATTTCTGCCCGGCGAGTGACTTTTTCAAGTTTGGAAACAAAAAGAAGTCGCACGGGGCGAAATCTGGAGAATACGGTGGATGGGGCAATTTGGCTCAGAAGTAGTCTCACGGTTGCGCTTGTTGTCCGGAGTGAGCAAACGCGCCGACAGCTTTCTCATGCCCAAAATTTCATACAGGATATGAGCCACGCTCGTGGATTTTTGTCGTGGCTCATCAAAAACCGACGTGCGACCACGTTGAAACTCGTTAAACCAAGCCTTCGAAGGAGAAGAGTCACCGTACACAGCATCCAAACGCTCTTTGATTTCGCTGCGCGATTTCCCTTCCAAAAACAAGAATCGAATCACCGACCGATATTGCTCTTTCCATTTTTCTAAAATCCGCGGACACTTCGCCTTCCACACGCGGTCAAAACAAAACTACGTGTCCGATCCGGCTGAAATTTCGACAGTAGCCGTCTACTAGAATGTACTACACGATAGTAAGTACATAGCCCTTGCGATACTGGCACCTTGTGGCGGTGAGGCTAAGGACCACCATATATTCCGCTACCGCTACCACCGTATATTCCGCTTTTAGACAAAAGGTGAAGCAAACTCTTTGGTCCATTTTTACTCATACAAATGACCTTGCTTGCAGTAAACTAAATTGCGTATATCGAATTAACACAACTTGAGGAATTACTATTGTAAATTCCCATTACTCTTTGAACACATCTCGCAAGCGTCCATGCAAAGAGAAGGAAGCATGCCAAGAGCTAGAAGAGAATTGCATACACAAGACACATGGACGAAAAGCCGGCACAGCACCTTCTACTTTCAAAAGGTACGATGGTTACTTTTCTCAAGACCTTTGAAAAGAGACATACGACTGATTGGAATTAATCAACCTGTATGCCGATACTGACAAACGATGACAAAACTTTCCCTCGAAAACAGCAATCAAACCAACAAGGGAAAAATATTTCTCCAGATTTAAACGACTCTACAGACAATACACGATCTGGAGATAGGGACCACTAAAATCGGTAATCTGAAATCCCTAAACAATTTTTAAAAGAAAATTACAGAAAAGCTGTATTCCATAATATTCAATAATCCGTTCCCACAAATAAATAACTTATTCAGGCGAAGAGATCATAACGACATCCCTTATGTGCGAGTTCCTTGGGCGACAGACAATATAGTGGCGCTACGAACAGAAGTTCAGAGAGTGTTTATAATGGCAATGGCTTCTTTGGGGTCGATAATCCGCAGGAGATAGTTAATTTGATCGACTCTTTTTTCGAGTCTGTACATGGCGAACAGCTGGTGACCCGCTTACCGCAATCACGAGCTCGAAAATGCAGCTTTTTTGAACCAGTCGCAGTTTCGAAAGAAATGCCTTTTCTTATATCGCTTAGCTGATTCAAACCTTAGCCAGGTTAGTGGCATAAAAAATTACATGGGTAGGCTAGGCAGCTAAACCTGATCTTCACAACAGACCCTCTTAGTTCCTGTTTCACTTTGTCCCCTTTCCTTATCAACCATCGACAACTACCATCCTCCCCTTCTTCTTTCATTTTTTCACAACTCTCCACCACTGAATACTTCCGCTCCGCTTAAGTCCTACGACTTCCACAAAGCAAATTTCAACCTAATCAATGAATATCTCAGTAACGCCCTCTTCAATTTTGACAGCCATGCAATTAACGACGCCATATCTATTTTCTACAGAGAAATATTCAATTCTATTTCTCTTTACGTTCGCCTTTCCCGATTCAAACATTTATCTACCTCCCCTCCTTGGCATAATCGTAAGCTCCGTTCACCTGTGCAGGGACGGGTTAAGAATATCCCTGCAGCGATACCTCTCGCTTGTCGTAAAAGGCGACTAAACAAAGGTAAACAAAAATCACATCTAGGCAATTTAGAAAACACCAAGGTGAGCCTAGGGACATATATACCACCATTAAACTGCCCCACAAGTGTACATGCAAATCAGTGGATTGACACGACTGGAGATCACCGGTGTTGTAAGAGTAAGATCAAACAAAAAAAATCTTGAGCATGCCCGTGTCACAAAAAAAAAAAAAAAAAAGGCAGGCCAAAAAACAATTGGTGCAAACAAATGCAAAAACACCAGCATTTGATTGGCCTCAGCGATGAAGTAATCCCAAACCGGGAAGCCTGCCGCTACTTTCTGAGGTCAAACCGGCGGACCCCACAAGCGAACCAGTAGGAATGCAGTTAAGTGGGAAGGTTATGGTCCTACACTTCTGACCATAACAATGCCGGAAAAAGGAAAAGAAGAACTATTGACCCCCATATCATTGAAAATAAATTGAATCAACTGCATGATGAATTTACTCCTGGGCCCGATGATCTCTCTGCCATATTACTAAAAAAATGTTCTTCTATTATTTCTGTCCCGCTCTCAAAAATATTCAACTTATTCCTGTCCCTTGGAGAATTTCCCCAGATATGGAGAACCGCTTTTATAACTCCTGTTCACAAAAAAGGTCCGAAGAATGTCGTCAACAACTACCGGCCCATCGCCAAACTGTCACACATACCCAAACTTTTCGAAGTATCTTGTTTGACACTCTAAGTTTCCATTGCAAATCTCTATTCTCCTCCAAACAACATGGCTTCCTTAAATGCAGGTCTACAACCACAAACCTTGTCGAATTTGGGTCCTTCACACTCTCAGCATTAGAGAATGGAAATGAGGTCGACGTCATTTCAACTGATTTCAGTAAAGCCTTCGACGAAATCTCCCACAAACTAATACTCTCCAAACTGTCTTCCCTTGGCTTTGAACCCACTGCGTTGAAGTGGATATCTTCTTATTTAAAAAAACCGTTACTACAGTATTCGTTTTAGATCTGCCTTTTCCAACCCCTTCTTAGCTTCTCCCGGTGTTCCCCAAGGCAGTCACCTAGGTCCACTTCCTTTTATTCTTACCATAAACGACATTCAGTTTGTCATCAAACATTCTCACCTCTCACTGTACGCTGAGGACACTAAGTTCTTCAAGACCATTTCCTCGCAACAAGATTCTTCCCTTATTCAATCGGATTTCAACAGCTTTTCCGTTTGATGCTCCAAAACTTGTTTGGAACTTAACATTTCCAAATGCCAATCAATAACCTTCTCACGTAAACGAATTAAACCTCACCCTCGTCTCTACTTCCTAAATAATCAGCCCATCTCCACCGTTCAGGTTATCCTCGATCTTGGCATATTATGTGACCAAGAGCTCAATTTTCGCGCACATATCGACGATATAATTCATAAAGCCAACTCTGCACTCGGTTTTGTGAAACCTTGGTCTAAAGAATTCTCCAATCCCTACGTGACTCGATCCCTCTATATCCCACTGCTTCAAAACTGGTTTTCGAAATTCAGGAGGATAAGGCAAAAAACCAATGTACGGAAGCTTGTCTGGTCGACATTGAAAGGGCCATAGACACTATATGGTTAGGAGATCTGTCCTACAAACTTGCCAGGCTTGCCTAGGCATGCTGAAACACCAGCTATACGTGATTTATGTAATGACCATAGGAAAAAAGTTTGTTGTTGAATGTGACAACGTTATTTCGAGCAGGATCTTTAATATTAAAAACGGTTTGCGACAGGGAGCGATACTCAATCTCAATCACTCGACAGTGTAGACAAATGATTTAGTAGAGTACAGATCAGGTCCAAAAATTGAGGTCATCGCGCAATGTTGCAATGTGACTAAGATCATAATGAGAACGGTGATTGCTGAGTCAAAAAATAAACTCTCAAAAGTCGGAAACGATATTGCTTAGAGCCCCAAGGGATACCAGAAAGATTGGGATTTGACCAGTCTATATTTTAAAAGGCATGTGTAGGTTAGTCTTGCTGGAGCTAAGACAGCCTTAGGTATGACAAGGAACCACTTGACTGGAGTGTGCAAATCATATGCTACGTAAACAGTGCCTTAGGGTCTATTTTAGAATGCACAAAACGCCTGAGTCCCATTTCTTTATGTACGAATATGAGCAGGCCTTAACGAAATCGACAATTTTCTTATTAAATTGACTCGAAAGCAAGAGCTATGACTAACGACAATAGCCTTCGGAGCCTGCTACCAACGAGAACGTACTCCCATCGAGCTTCGAGGCATTTCGCCATATTGATTCCGGTAAGTGCATCCCGGTAATTAACCGCCACCTGGGCGCCAGGGACAAACTGCTCATCCTCGACGAGCACATTGAGAGTGCTCCTGAGCTCGTCCGTTTTAATAACGCAACCTGGGATCTTGCTAATGTTGGAAACCACACGACGACTTTGGTGGTTGTCGGATGAAAATGTTTCCCAAAACGCTAAGAACCTCCTCATTCCTTAGACCGTAAATTAGATTTATGTTAGCTAGGAGGTTTTTGCTGACGATGGAGCCATTATAAGTGATGATCAGGCGTCCCTACAACGAGCACTTGATGTGTGGGTGGACATTTTTGAGGGACACGGGTATCGTATTAGTCCAAAGAAGACAGAGTATCTGTGCTGCCCGTTCTCTGACCCTCATCAGCCTATTCCAGACATTTACTTTACTTGAATGGAAGAGTGCTTCCCAAGTGTGAAAAGTTTAAATATCTGGGATCTATGATTAATAAAGAAGCAACTTGTGATGACGACATCAACCATGGCGTAAGCGTAGGGTGGATGAAGTGGCGGGAAAACTCCGCCATCTTCTGTGATCGAAAAATGCCCCCTAAGCTGAAAGGAAGGCTCTACCCTTCAGTTGTACGTCCGGCGCTCACATACGGTTCACAATGCTGGACAATGCACAAAAAGTATTTTCCAATTGCTTGCGCGCGGGGTACATCCCAACACAGTGGAAAGAAATAAAGGTAGTTTTCATACCTAAGGCAGGTATACCAGTCCATACTGCCGCAAAGGACTATAGGCCAATTAGTCTCTCGTCGTTTCTATTAAAAACCTTGGAAAGACTCCTTGACCTATACTCGTACATCAGACGAATCATCAACTCACGCAACTTATGCAACACTCAACACGCCTACCTTAAAGGCAGATCAGTGGAAAGTGCTCTGCATAGTGTTGTCCGTGAAATTGAGAGCTCGTTGACCCTAAAAGGGTTTACAATGGCAGCCTTCCTTCACGCCTTCAACAACGTAACCACAGAGGCCATAATAACAGCTCTAGAGGACATAAAAATATACAAATCCATTGTGATCTGGATTGAAAATATGTTGAAGAACAGAATTATCAATGCAGACGCTGGACACAGCTCTATAAGGAAAGTGACAACTAGAGGCACACCACAGGGGGGGGTTCTCCCCCTACTGTGGTTTCTTACAGTTAACAAAATCCTCAAATTCTTTATGGAGAAAGAAACAAAGACAACAGCGTACGCGGATGATCTAGTTATCTTGATAAAAGGTAAATTTCTACCAACAGAAAATCGAGCTGGTCTTGTTCTCTCTCTTCACCGACGGATCGAAAATGGACACAGACCCTACACAAACAGGAATCATTCAGACTGCCTGATCTGTGTAGCGTTTTTCAAGCAGAAATCCTGGCAATAGAGAAAGCAGCCAAACACCTACAGGTAACCGATATCCGATATCGGATATCACTATCTTCGTAGACAGCCAGGCTGCACTGAAGTCAATAGAATCCTGTATAACGAGATCAAAGCTGTCATGAAATGTCGCGCCTCACTGAAGTCCATCAGACACCACAAAGTCAAACTCTGCTGGGTCCCGGGTCACAGCTCAATCGCAGGGAACGAAAGAGCGGACGAATTGGCCAGGCAAGGGTCTGAATTGGACATCAACGAAGCGGACACGTCATTGCAACCACCGATCAGCGCATTATACCGGATCATAAATAACACAATCATCAAAGAAGCCAACTCGTCTTGGCTTACAAGAAACGACAGCTACACGACAAGATCATCGTGGCCTGTGCTCAATATCGGAAAAACAAAGAAACTCTTGGCGCTGGACCGAAACTCGATCCGTATGCTCGTTGGAATGATGACAGGACACTGTCCCATTGGAGCAATGCTCCGGATGAAACTGCGATGAGGAAGAAACTGAGTCGATCCAACATCTGCTTTGCCACTGCCCAGCTCTCCAGAATCGTCGCCTAGCGTCACTGGGCTAAAGATTCTTTACAGAGATTGCGGATGTGGCAAATGCAGATATATCGGGTCTTCTAAAATTCATAAAGAGCACGGGGTGGTTTCAGCCACCACGTGATAGGACAGGTTACATAATTATATGTGTACCCCACAAATGAATGGAATCACAATGGGCCTTTTGGCCTCCGAGTGGATGTGATGCTTAACCATCACACTCCCCTTCTTTAAGCTAATCTAACCTCGCTCGTTTGAGCATTTGCTTTTGATCGGCAAACGTGGCGCCCTTCTGACACAAAGCTTTAGCGTCCCCAGTACAAGACGTTTCGGACCCTTCCTTCCGATATGTCCACAGTCTCAGCTATCTCACTCATCTTCACTGTCCTGTCGTCCACACGATATCATGCACTTTTTCGATGATTTCCAATTGTCGATCATCATTCACGTTTATACTACGTACACGAAAACCACGCAAGACGTAATTCGTGTAAGCAAACTACTTGCAAAAACAAGATGAAAACCCAGGTAGAAAAAATACATTTTTGCTGATTGGAATGTCATCTCATCACTGTTTCAGACCGAGAACTTTTCACCTTCATACATATACCTAGAAAATGGATCACATATGTAAGTTTCAGCAAAAAGGCACAGATGTCTTGGTCTGTTCATAATGATATTGGCAAAATGGTCTAATTGGTTGAAATCGACTCCTACAGTTAGGTCATAATTTTTAAGGGATGAGGACGTATTCAATTGCTAAACGAATAGGTAATGCCAATCCAAGGTTAACCTCAATTCAAAAGCATATGAATCCACTAGAGTTATACCAAGTTTGATTGTCACTATCAGTCCCTTCTTATGATAACATTTTGTCACAATTTGGAGATTACAAAATAACCTTTAACTATACACCCCAACAAAGTTGTTGTGAAATAGCACATTTTTTTAAAAACTCGTGAAATAGCTGTGACCCAATCTCTGCTTACTCTAAGCCCTCTATTTGCCTTCTTTTCATCAATATTTATTGAACCCTTAATTGAATTTCATACAGAAATCCATTAAGACGAACAAAAACGTACAATTCAAATCAGAATCACCGTTCGTCGGAGGTAATCCAATTATGTTTAAGGTCATTTAAGCTTACCTATCTAGAGTTAGCTCTTCCAATTGATTTAAATCACAGGCAATGTATTCTAGGGAAGCATCCGTTATTCTCGGGCACCACGACAAGTCCAATGCTCGTAGCTTCTGTAGATTTTCCGCAATCAATTCGACGCCATCGTCTGTCAGTTTACTGCAGCCCGATAGACTCAATACCGTCAGATGTGGTAGAGAATGAACTGCAAGTAAAAAAAAAGCGAAAAAAGGAATTAAAATTCTGAATTTATAACAAACTCCGACTTTGAAATACTCATACACTCCTTCAGATACTATCTGCATTAGAATTTCTTAACAACCACATTCGATTCATTTAACCACACGTTCATGATGAAACCCTCAACAGGTCGGCCAGTCGTCGGAGTGATGGAAAATGTGGTTTTGCTTAAAGCTCCATTTCACTGCTGGAGCCGAATTACCAATTGCAACCGCAGAACAAGCCTCGAGAAATACTCACAAAACAACAACAGTTGAAAAATAGACAATTCGAACTTATGAAACTGAATAATACCGCTAAAGGCGAAACACGCTCACCTACTGAACACGTCCCCTCTCGTTGCACAGTAACGCTATCGCGTTTCGCGACAAATGCTTGAATCATGAAGCGAAATAGTAAACGATATTAACGGTAACGATGATGACGACAATCATGAACGGAAAATAGGTCTAACCGATAGGGTTTCTGAGGTTTCTCTTGCAACATGGAGGTGCCTACGGGAAAGCATTGTCTATTTTACTATCACATTCACCAGAATGGATGCCACAATCGGATTCTAATAATGAGAAGGAGAGCAGCATGAAAAAAGGTTTAAGGACGATGAAGGAAAAAAAAAAGTACAATATCCAGAGTGTAGCATCATCGTGCGGAATTGGGTCAAAGCGAGAATGCATCACGTCCTTTAGGTTTACATTCAACATCGCCTGGATTCCCCTCCCTCTGAGTTCACTTGGATCTCTTTGAAGGATTTGTACCTCATTTGTATTCTATAGTCGAAAGATGTGCAGTGCAGTAGGGCCGTGGGACACAGTATGTCATCATATTACTTAATCTTTGCGGTGGGACAGGGACTGGGAGGGATGAGACTGAAATGAGGTTATGTTGAAATTTATCTTGGAATCCAAGCAATTAGTGATGTGAATCGTTGGGGTATAAATGTCTGACCTCGTAGTGGGCATACTAAGTACATTCATATGTGTGCACATAATAGTGGTGGTCAAGGGATTAGTTGCAAATTCTCCCTGTGGTTGTGGCTGATTATTGACCATTCTGATGAAGGCTCGTAAATAATTGAGCTCAGTGGTCACTATTGTCTACCAAAACAGGGCGATATCGAGTAACTATTGTTTCAACCATGTTGAACCAAAATTAAGTATTCAGTAGCCGAATGTGAACTTGGGGCCTTGCATGATGACGATCTTAAATTCTGTCATACGCAGCAACTGATTTGCGTTAAAATGTTTTAGCGTCACGTATCCCAATCTAAGCTACGGCCACATCTTTCCCTATATTCTATTTCTGCCTGAAAGCTGAATAGTCCGGATAAATAAGTGGTGTCCCTCATTGCCTTCTTGTGACCGATGGTGGCTACGGTAGCAACATTTTGAAATTGCTTCGATGAGTCGTGCCTAATCAGCGAACCGGCAGAGGACAGTTTTTTTTACAATCAAGGCATCAGGGTCTTGAAGAGGAAGTTGTTGCTAAAGCCGTGGGGCAAATAAATATTGGGTCGTACCTGATATGACTGTCGAGTTTTCTGATTTTGTCTCACATGAAAAACTGTAACAGAACAGTGAAAGATGGAAGGGCGGCTTGGCGAAGGGTTTTCAATGAGGCTCTGAATTTCCGAACTCCAAATAGCCGGTAATAATAATAATAACTACGCAAAAATTTCAATGACGAGGTTCCAGAAACTATAAGACTCCACAGAGCAAAATTCAAAATTCACGGCTATGCCATGGCTACCTTCTGATCTCTGAACTTTACAGCAGGTTAAAATTTCGTGTGAGGAATATGAAACTTATCCAGCTATTGATACTCATTTCCCTGGAAACCACTTGTGTTAGACCAACCTACAGACGGGGTAAGCCAGCAACAGATAAAGAGTTTTCAATTGGCGCGGGTAGATTTTGTCGGTCTGTGACGGCCATGTTGTTCTGGTGACATCTATCAAATCTGTTGTTTATTGTCCAGTTCTTGATGCCAAATCACCATGGCAAGTAACGCGATCTAACAGCACGTCCAAATGATAAAACTCCATTATCAAAATGAGTGTTCATTGATGCAAACGTTGCGCGTGCTGCGACCATTTTACGATAGATGTAGTGGCCCTTCGCAGTCAACTCTTCCACGTTTGTTGGCCAAATTTGAGACAACCGGTCTGTTAATCAATCAGCCAACATTCGTACCTCAAAGAAACGCAAGATCGGCCGAGAACATCGCCGCGGTTCGTGAACCCGAGGCAATCGATTAATCGCCGTGCACAAGAACTCGGCCTTTCACAGACTTCAATTTGGCGAATTTTGCATCGGGACTTGGGCCTACACCCGTACAAGATCCATGGGAATCAGGAACTCAAAGTTCATAACCATAGACAAACCAAATTGTTCCCTGACTTGGCTAAGGAGCTTTTGGAAGATTACCCCAGAGATGCTCTCAATGCCTCTAGAATCTATGCCCAAGCCTATGTGGATGATGTTGCTGTTCTCTCTGTCGGCTCATGTTTTGCGAATGTCTGTCTCAAAGCGCAGGCGGCGCTAGACGTGATCGAAGACTGGTGCACGAGAAATGGGCTGTCGGTTAATCCTCTTAAGACTGATGTCGTTCTCTTCACGAGAAGGAGGAAAACAACTGGCATTACTCAGCTGGTGCTAAAAGGCATCCCCATCCCGATATCCAAGGAAGCTAAGTATCTGGGAGTCATTCTAGATAGCAAACTTCTTTGGTCAAAACATGTTGAGTCCAAAACCACCAAAGCGCTGTCAGCTTTCTGGCAATGCAAAGGTGCCTTTATCAAAACATGGGGCTTATCGCCGAAAAAGGTCCTTTGGATCTACACGGCAATGGTAAGACCGATAATCTCATATGCATCGGTTGTTTGGTGGAGCAGGCTAACACGCAAACACGCTGTGGCTTCACTCACCAAACTCCAAAGAGCGGTCTGTCTCAGCTGCACGGGGGCTTTCCCCAGCACACCGGGAGCTGCTCTAGATGCTATGATGAATCTTCCACCCCTTGACATATATATCAGAGGGTGTGCACTGAAAACTATTTCTCGCCTAAAGAGGAATGGTCTTTGGTACAACTCGTATTGGAGTGAAAGTGTACTTGCGGGAGAAATATCCTACGACCCCTGTCTCATGGATATGCCTTCTGACGCAATGACACCTGCCATCCTACTGCGCTGTAACTACACAGTCACATTTCCATGGCGTCAGGACTGGCTTTGGCCAGACACTGAACCTGGAATGGAATGTCTTCGCATTTTCACAGATGGCTCCAGGACTGGGCAGGGATCCGGCGCTGGAGTTTTCTTTGAGCGTGAAAACATTCGACTGCACTTCTCGTAAGGAAAATATGCGTCTGTCTTCCAGGCGGAGATTTACGCAATCCTAATGGCCATGCACTATGTTGTAAAACACAGATGGAGGGGAAATTGCATATGTGTCTGCAGTGACAGCCAAGCTGCACTCAAAGCCGTATCCAATCCTCTATCCAACTCCAAACTAGTGTATGAACTCAAGACCTTTTTGAACAAAGTCGGAAGACTAAATTCACTTAGGCTTGTATGGGTTCCAGGTCGCTCTGGAATCCCAGGAAACGAGATCTCCGATGAACTCGCTAGAAGAGGCTCAGAGGAGAGTTTCTCAGGACCTGAACCCGCCTTAGGTCTACCTGCTTCCACGGTCAAATCTGACATCAATGACTGGGTCTTTAACGTACACAGTCGCAGATGGAGGGAGTATCCAGGATGCAGAATGACTAAGCGCGTACGCCCTGACGTCCGCAACATTTTTCTTATCCTTAAGGAGAAATGATTGCAGAAGGCTAACGGGCGTCATTACGGGCCATTACACTTTTGCCAAGCATCTCTACCTGCTTGGCATCAGTGAGACGCCTACCTGTGCTGCATGTTGCGAGGAGGATGACACAGCAGAACACTTTCTCTGCGACTGTCCCGCCTTCGCTCGCGCACGGTGGCGCACCCCTGGGGCCGACATGGTGGGTACCGAATCTCTTAGCTCCACATCACTGAAGCCCCTCCTCACTTTTCTCCGGACAACGGGGAAAATACAATAAAGACAAGGTGTCTGTCTGGTAGTACAATGGACCAGTACTTGTGTCTGAGTGCTCCAATAGATAGTAGAAGCCTCCAACAAAAAAAAAAAAAAACCCCCAGAGGACGAGGCGCATTTTTGGATGAATGACTGTGTTAACGAGCAAAGTTGCCTTATATGGGACGATACCAACCCACACGAGGTTTACCAGGTGACAATGCATCCTCAAAAAAAAATTACTTTGGTAAGGCGGTCACCGTCAATGATAACCAATTTCTTATAGATCTAGACGACATGTGGTTCCAGCAGCAGGGCACTACGTGCTACACAATGGCGCCATGATTGACATTCTGCATGAACGATTTGAGGAGAAGATTATCTCCCGCAGAGCTGATGAGAATTTGCCACCAAGGTCATACGATTCGACCCCGCCAGACTTTTTCTTGTTTGGTTTCGGAAGTCGCAGGCATATGCGAATAAACCACAATCGAGCGATGCCCTTAAGGTCAATATAACACAGGCCATCGCTCAAATTCAGCCGTCATTGAAAAGTGGACCGTTCGGACCCTTTCTGTCGTAAGAAGTTTAGGCAGGCACTTGAACGATGTCATATTTCGTACATAATGGCATGCATAGGTCTTTCAAATGGAAAAAGAATTTCGCACGCAACTTGTTTTATTCCATTTCAACATCTTCCGGTCCTTACTGAAAAAACTCTTTAGAATTGCCTTAGATGATAATGCAAACGTTTTTCTATAGGTCCAAACCATTTATGGTTGTGTTCCTAACATTTTTTAACTTTCTTTAGTCTAAATTAGCCTAAAATTCCCGCTTAAGCTGGGGTATGTTGCTGATAACCTTTTTAAAAAGCTTTAGGTCTGTCAGGTTATTTTAGTTTTCGGTAGAAGACTTCGACGCTCTTATTAATTAGATGTTTTTGTAGAAAGAAAAATTAAGTCTTCTAATCACTTTCTATTTCTATTGACATAATACCATCTCTCGTGAATTCCGTACATTTCTTCCAGAAGTTTTCTGGTTTTAACGGTTTCGTTTGGATTTAATTTAAATAGTTTTGATATGTCTAGTTAATGTCAACTAGTGGGGCGTGTTCATGGATAGAGGTTTTCCTCCGCAAATATTGGCTAATCGATTTGAAAGCATCAAAACCACTTTCCATAACGAAACCTTAAATGACAATTCGATCAACATTAAGGAATAAATCCCACCAATCAATCGATACTTGAGTAGGTCACAAGGAGAAACTGTTGTGCACATTTCCCAACGGTCACAACGAGCTAAACCTCTAACGCAACAACTCATCTTATTATTTTCCAATTGCGGCTAAGATTACACCACGTTACGAATTGTGACACACAATCGATTCACATACGACTCCTTACATCCAAGTTCGTTGCATTTCATAGAACCAAAAGAATAAACTAAACAAATGCATTGCAACTGGAACGACGACTGCCGCGGTGGCGGTAGACAGTGACAAACCGCAAAAGACTCAACGCATGGCAAACAATCTCCCGAGATCTCTAACGATAGAGGAGCATAACAAGGCAAAGAAAACTGCCAACCAATAGACATATTGAATGTCATGCATTAGCTGAGTTCTAGTAAATATTAATCAGATGATTAATTAGATCACTAGTCATTTAACCATCAGACACCAAACGGCGCAGTTATATTAGCTTGAGTTGTGAGTTTTATTTTCTTTTTATGTTTTCATTAAGTTCTAAGTGATTGAAGACAAGTGATAGATCGTAAGCCTCTCTGTCGCAGGTTCATTTTGTGACCGACACTAACGGGTAATATTGCATTAAAGCATGATATTTTTCAAAAATTTACTCGTTTTTGCGATCACAATCTATGAAACTGGGATGAAAAGCAACAAGGAAAGTGGACAGAGCATGAGACTAATTGGAGTGATTTTAATATTCGGTCAGTGGGTGTGTTCAAAAAGTGAAAGAAAAATTAATCAAGGCTTTGAATGGGTTTCTCCAAAACTTATCTGTTTTTTTTTTCAGAATAATGCAGGTAAAGGTGTTGCTAGGAAATGTGTCCAAAAAAACAGCCAGTTAAACGTCATGAAGTTCTTCTGTGAAAACTACAGCCAATATCAAGGAGCAATCACTGCCATAACTAACCGATCACGGTTTCAAGTGCTAGGCACCCATTCCGCGTTAACGCATAGACGCAATATTATTAAGAGAACTTAGAGTTTCGAAAGGACTATATCGTGGCACTTGAATATACAATAGCTCATGTCATGCTACATGACATGAAATTCTCATCAAATGTAAGGTGTCCTTGTCCTTTGTCCCTTGCACCTTATTTATCTACCGACTGTCGCTTGGGCTGCTGTATGGTTTAAGGGATAGATCCTAGAGTTTAGGGCACTTCATTGATCAAGCCAGTTTTCTGGGTCTAAATTTTGGAACTCATTGTGACCAAGTTCGCCACTTCATAAGTTGGCATCATGCGTCCCTCTTCAAGAATTTCATTGCACATTATTCCATATTATGGAAAAGCCAAACTAACGAGCATGGCTGCCTGTTTGGTTTATTTTCGAACACTATACCAAATTGATTTCGGTCTGGTTCTTGGCCTTCCAACCTTCTCAGACATAAGGACATCAAGTAATATCATATTTCCTGTCAATTTTATCTCCCACTGTTTCTTCATATGACCGACAGCAGAACAATCGTCCATCGTAAAAAAAGAAACCTCTTGTGGGCTGTCCATCGTACTCCACGTCCCAGCCAATCATTGTTAACAACAGGTCCTATTCTTGTTATCCTAAAAATAAGAAGAGAGACAATCCCACTTGTCAATATTTGTTCCACAATCATGTACAACTGTCATCTCTTATACGCCATTCGCATTACAAAAATAACGATAATGTCGCGTTACGACAAGGGAAAAAAAGCTGAAGAAAATAAGGAGCAAAGCAATAAGGAGATATCTCCTTCAATTGCCGGGACAACCATTCTTCAAACTTTGAATAACAAGACAAGAATTCCTTTCGTTGAGGGTCGGTGCGAGGGAAGAAATGATAATAAAAATCGATGTGAGTATTCATCATTTCTTTGTGACATTGATTACACGTGCAGGATAAGAACGAGGAAGTCGATGAAGGTTCCTTAGTAGGCGGAACAGTGGAGTGCATAATATTCTGTCGTCTTTTCGGGATATCCTGTTCTTTGTGAATAAGAGAAAGTAGATAATCAGACTGAAACCATCGATCATAATTCCGCGACACAATATGTTCCTCTCACGCAAACTGTAGTAGCTCTATAGAAATCCAACTGACAAGCCTATGCCATAGTCTCGCGCTGTACCCTCATCGTTGTATCATTATGTATGCCACATGCGTGCATAGTGTGGTTAACATTATGCAAAGCGTACGAAAGCAGATCGAAATCAGCAAGTAGCAACCCAAATTCGTCCCAAAAAGGACGAAAAAAAAAAAAACAGGAAACACCTATTGATTAGTTGCGTGTCGGAGCCCCCATGTCGGAGAAATAAGGATAAGGAACCCATAAAGTTCGGTCAAGTTATGTCGGTTATAATTCTTCGGCATTGATTATTTGTAGTGTAATAGAACGATAGAGACATGACGAATAAAAGGAGGATGGGCACCTGCTCCAACCAAATTCGGCTTTAGAAATGTGTGTCGTTAGCTTTAATCGGAATAAGAAACTTCTTTGACAGTTTAAGCACAAGTTGTTCAGTGCAAAGTTAAGAAAGAAAAGGCAAAAAAGTTAGTGAGTCGAAAATTAGAATAATAAATAACGACTCTCACTGTCAGAATTTGTTTTTCCTAAGCAAGTGATGTTAAAAATTTTGACATTTTAAATCGCTCATTGTACCTTCGAATTAATTTGTTTACCAAAAATGGGGACATTATTTTCAAAGTAATTTAATGAAATTCTGGAAAAATTTTTTTAATATTTTCCACGTATTTGTTCCCTGCAGGGGGGAACAAACATGACCATTTCAGATGTTTAATAAGTCGTAGTGGTAGGTATTCCCCAAGCTACATTTAACTCATTTTAAGATCATGCGAATCAGCTTCTTTAGGACATACTCGCCTAATTGTCTTACGAAGCGCAAAAGATATCTCTGGTCACAGTGCCCTCTTTGCTAAATGAAGCAAGAGCCTCTTAGGTAAAAAACACATAAGGCAGCCTGCCTACTTGTTGTTTCTGACTTCTTTTCCGAATACAATATTATTACCAGATATTTAGAATTCAGAAGTTTAGAGCGTCGTAGACAACCCTTCACCAAGCCTCCGTCTCCGTCATGAGAGTGTTCCTTCGGTGCCCCGCTGTTCTGTTCTATCTCTTATTCCAACTACCTATAGTTCCATTCTTACCTACGGCGTAGCCTTCCTGGCGGTCTTTTTTCTCACGGGTTTCCTACCCATTACTTGTTTGACTGTTTGTCCACTGTCCATTTGTTCTACTTATCTTGCCCATCTTAGTTTTCGTGACTTTATTACTCGGATAATGCTTAGGGCTGAATATAGCTTCTCAAGTTCTCGATTGTGTAGTTTACTCTATTCGCTGTTTCTTCGTCCTGTTTTCCAGCATAGATTCTCCTTAAGAGCTTGCTTTTAAAAACCCGAAACCTATCACTCATCCGTAAAATGAGTTGTTTTGTCATAGTTCGCACTTTCTCAAAGCCTTTATCGAGTACAGACAGGTGCAAGGTGTGAATCGATCCAAGTCAGTCAATGACTTTATATTTGATTTTCTCTTTATTTCTTAGCCGACGTCCTTTCCTGCCCTTATTAGACTTTCTGCAAGTCTATTAGCTGTCTAGATCGTCGGCGTATGCACGGGTGGAATGAATTCATTATGTATTCCAGCACCAAATAAAATAGAAGTGGTGGCAAGAGGTCTCCTTATTTTTATCTTTCACATATCCTATTTTAACCATTGTTTTCCTTTAGGCATACTTTTTTTTGATTCCCAGCCTTACAAGGACATAATACATTTTCGATTGGTTTATAGAATCATATGTCTTCTCAAAATCTACGAATAGTTGATGGACCGTTTCGTATAGTTCCCATTTATTTTCTAGAAGCTGTCGTATAGCGGAAATCTGGTCACTCGTTGAGCCTGAAGCATCCTAAAGCCACACTGGTAGTCTCCGATTATTTCCTTTAGAGAATATTTGACAACACCCTTTACCAACTTGGTAGCAGAGATATTTCTCGGTTATTTTTGCGTTGTTACCATTTTACATACGGAAATGATGACCGATTTTATCCATTCCCCGTGGTGGTTTCGTTGTTCCATATAGGTGTAGTGAGCCCATGTAACTTCTATGTTAATACCTCTCGAGCATATTTTATTAATTCCTATGGTATTAGGTCGATTCCTACGGCCTTGTAATTCTTAAGCCGATAGATTGATTCCCTTACTTCCTCGATGGTTGCCAGTTCTACTTGAATTTCTGCTATGTGGATAACACTTTTTTTCATTGCTACCTGCTCCCCATGTACATTAAGCGGTTCATAGAGATGTCTCCTTCATTGGACTGCGAGCTTTTCGTGATGCGAAACGAGCTGCCCATTACCATTGCATAAAAATCCTGGTCTGGCTTGGTATCCTTTTGGTAGAACATTCATACATACAAGGTTCGTTCAAGAAATAAGGTGACTTTTTGAATTTCGCGTGCTAAGTATCTTCGATTTTCGTTTTTTTTTTTGTTATGTTGATACACAGGATCTCTAACATATGTTGGCGTTGCCAGCCACTTTGAATATTTAGTTTGTATTTCACAGATAAAATGGTAAGACGTGTTTAGGTGTGCTTGGTGATTTTTTTTTCTATTGAAACAAATGTGTCAGGGAATCTGTATAAAATGAAATGTGAAATGTGGCATGTGGACGGTCTACTCTGAGCAAACAAAAATGTTCATAAGCGGTACAAGCACTTTACAGAAGGCCGTGAAGATGATAATGACGACGTCCGCTCTGGACGCACCAGCACGTCAACAACATATGAATACGTTGAAGCAGTGAAAAAAAGTGTTGTGGAGAATCACTGAGCCTCTATCAGAAAAGTTACTGAAGATATTGGTATATTAGCCATGACATTTTCCCAAATATTTTGGAGATGTGTGTCAGTGAAATTTATTCAGGAATTGCGAAATTTTGCATGAGCATCACTCAGGAGCTGTTAAATGACGTGAATAATGATTATCTCTACTGACGATGTAGTTTGGTTATGATGACGAAACCAAAGCCCAATCATCGCAATGGAAGCGGCCAAAGAGCCAAGGCTGAAAAAGGCATCGGTGCGGTCAAATGTGAAAGTTTCTTCGATTACAATAACGTGGTTCATCATGAGTTCTTGCTGGAAGGTCAAGTTAATAGGGATTTTTACCCTGAGTTTGTTCGCCATTTGCGTGAAGCAATACGAAGAAAACATTCGGATTTGTGGGGAAAAAAAATTATTACTGGTGCATTACGATAAGGCATCTGCTTATTTATCGCTGCTTGTACGAGGGTGGTCCGATAAGTACTTAGCATCACCGCCAGATGACGCCAGTATCGCAAGAGCAACTTACTATCGTGTAGTACATTCTAGTAGACGGCTACTGTCGAAATTTCGGATTGGACTCGTAGTTTTGTTTTGACCGCGTGTGGAAGCGGGAGTGTCCGCGGATTTTAGAAAAATGGAAAAAGAGCAATATCGGTCGGTGATTCGATTCTTGTTTTTGGAAGGGAAATCGCGCAGCGAAATCTAAGAGCGTTTGGATGCTGTGTACGGTGACTCTTCTCCTTCGAAGGCGACCATCAGAAATTGGTTTAACGAGTTTCAACGTGGTCGCACGTCGGTTTTTGATGAGCCACGTCCAGGTGCCCCAGAAATGGCTACCACGGAGGATAACGTGACAAAAATTCACGATCTCGTATTGGCAGACCGCCTATTGAAAGTGCGCAAGATAGCTGAGACAGTAGACATTTCAAAAGATCGTGTGGGTCATATCCTGCATGAAATTTTGAGCATGAGAAAGCTGTCGGCATGATGGGTGCCGCGTTTGCGCACTCCGGACAACAAGCCGAAGGAGTTTCTGCGTCGTTTCGTGACAGTCGGCGAAACATGGATCCACTGGTACACACCAGAGACCAAGGAACAGTCGAAACAGTGTACTTCACCCGGCGAACGTGCTCCGAAGAAGGCGAAGACTGTTTCATCGGCCGGAAAGGTAATGGCCACCGTTTTCTGGGATTCACAAGGTGTGATCCACATCGACTACCTAGAGAAGGGCAAAACGGTCACAGGGCTGTACTATGCCAAATTATTGGGCCGATTCCACGGCGAATTGAAGAAAAAACGGCCTCACTTAGCGAGGAAAAAAGTGCTCTTCCATCATGATGACGCACCGGCTCACACCTCCACCTTCGCCATGGCCGAATTGGTCGAATTGGGCTACGAACTGCTGCCCCATCCACTGTATTCTTCAGATTTGGCCTCGTTTGACTTCTTTTTGTTTCCAAACTTGAAAAAGTCACTATCCGGGCAGAAATTTCAGTCGAATGAGGAGGTCATCGCCGCCACGGAGGTCTACTTAGCAGACATCGAGAAAACGAATTTTTCAGACGGGTTAAAGAAGTTGGAGCATCGCTGGGTCAAGAGCTAAAAGGAGACTATATTGAAAAATATGTAAATCGCCATTTCTCCAAAATTTTTGTTTTTCTTTTGTAGGCTAATTACTTATCGGACCACTCTCGTACGTACGCAACCTTATTCGCCGGACTTGGTGCCCTGCAACTTTTTCTTTTCCGAACACTGAAAGGACGGAAATTTGTCACGATTGAAGAGATAAAGGCCGCATCGGTAGAAGAGCTAAGGTTATACCAAAAGAAGTAGATCAGAAGTTCAGAAGTGCTTCGAGAACTGAAAAAAGCGTTGACGTAAGTGTATTATATCTAAGAGGGACTACTTTGAAGGAGACAAATTAGATATTGATAAAAAATAAATATTTTTCGAGGAAAATAAAAAGTCACCTTACTTCTTGAACAAACCTCTTGCATTACTCGTCGAACATTCTTCCAGAATGTGAGCCATCATCTTCCAACGTCTTTTGAAATCTTGCACGTGTGATCTTTTCACTAATTTCCAGGGATTTAAACCTTTGAACGTTACGGGCTTTCATTTTTTTCTAACCAAAGTTTTCCTTTAGGGCTTTGCAATATCCTAGTTGCCTGCCTCCTTTGCAACACTTTTTATTGTTGACCATACAGCTCCTACATGTTTTCTTTTGTCGGTAGTTTCCATGCCATCCAGTAGGAGAAACCGGTAAAATTCGCCCTGATAATGACTCAGGTTGAGATACGCCAACGAATAGTTTTCAAGTCAAGTTTCCTGTCTGAAAACCTCACCAAATAACGAAGGAGATCAAAGAAGACGAAGATCGGTAGATGTTCGAGGTACTGATCTCCGTTGATATGGGCCGCCCAACGTCTTTGTGAATGCTAAGGTATGAAATCAAATAAGAGAACACTAGAAAAAACCTCTTTAAATAACTCCAGTACTTGAGAGTCGACCTACTTTTTACTCAAGAGATAGAACAACTCACGCGTTACTCTATTATCATCCACTACCCTATATTCCTCAAAGCTTATGAGATAAGACGGAAAAAAAATTGAAAAATGTAAGCATACCTTTGGCGCGTTTTAATTGACAGTCAGGGATGTTACTAGGATCCACTTTGAAGTTTCCCTAGGAATAATTAATTTTTCCCTAATGCTTTTATATTTAATTAAATTCGTTGGAATTTGCCCAAAATTTGAGCAGATAAAAAGGAAGAAAAAAAAAGCAAAACTAGGTTGAGGCACATTTCTTATTTTACTTTCGTGCTTGTTTGCACTGTGACAATCTAAGGGGGATTCAATCTACAAACGCAAGGCACATAACGTTGGACAGATTCATGGTGTGGTTGGATGGAAATGGGAAATAAATGAAATGCCTGCATCGAGGAGACAGCTTTACGCTCTTAACGCCGAGTAACGCTGCACCCATCCAACTACTATCACTGGTGATGGTTTTTCTTCTGTTGGCACAGTCATCTAGTTTTTTTTAGGACACGCCAGACGAAAGCGACACATGTTTTTAAAGATATGCATATGTACAGGGAAAATAAAGAAGAAAAAAAAAATCTACAACAGCAGTAAAGCACTTAGGAGCTATGTTTAGAAGGAGAACAAACAGATATTTCTGTACAATCTAGTGCACTTGGCTATGCGAGTAGTAGGGAGAAAGCGTATGACAAAATGAACAAATGGAAAACAAACTGCGGCAAAAGTTGAATTTTATGCACGGGACTGCAAGGCATATTGAGTTCCAACAGTCCGACTCAAGTGACAGAGTAATTTGATAATTTCAAGATATCTAGGTACGAAGACGGAGACATTGCAGTTGTCACAAGCCAGTTTGTACCACTAGCGGATCTCTGTATAATAGTTGTCCTCCATGTGGAACGATGTCTTCGATCACAACATCCCCCCATCATATCGCGACCATGCACGCAAAGAACAGCCACATCATCACACAATTACCCCGCGAAGGCAAATGTAAATTGCTGCATTTCCAACATCAAATTCAATAATTCACCACTTCAAGTATCAATTTGACGAACTTAGGGAAGCAAAACACATCCCCATCGTTCATAGCTCTCGCTCTTGAGGAGTGAAATTACATAAACCCCCTTCTGCACATGGCATTTTCGTTCTCGCATCATCCTTTCATCACGTAATCACCTCCTTCATAATTTTCGAAAGTTCTCCTTTAGGTCTAGAGCTAGTTTTATCTACATACGAGCACATCTACCTACAACTTTTCTAACTTGTTAGGCAGTAATTTGGCCGACATGTTGCATTTAATTTAATCATGTCCGTATGGACGGATTCGAATGATTTTCTGTGTCGTGTGTCACATTTGGCTTCGAAATGCATTAGGAATTTTGAACGTCGCACGCCAAAATGAAAAAGAAAAATTGGATTCGTGGATGACGTAAGAATTGTATTCATTCGACTTATTTTTATATAACCTAGGTGACACCCCTGATCCTTTCAGAGTATTGTCACACGCCCATGTGGTCATCTGGTGTATTTTGTTATTTATTTTAATTAAAAGTTATTTATGACCGAATGCGCGGTGTAGGTGGTCTGTCAGATAAACGAAAATATCCAAAGAAATTGAGTAGCAGTGAGGCACCTACGCGATGCGACAACGTTGCAAGGCAACAATCGTTTTATCGTTTATTGAGTGGTACGAGTATTTTTGCTTTCACTACCACGGCGGTCGTTTCACACAATGAACAATAAGGAAATTGGCAGTGAAATTACTTTTAATTCTAAAATAGAATAAATGCTTCGGTAAACAAAGAACTTTAGTACCTCGGTACCATTTAGTGGATCAGCATCTTGTAAGCACAACGAGCATGCACATCTCTTCACGAAGTAAGCGAGATAATGGAGCAGGACGCTTTGTAGCAAGATGGTAACAGGCAGCATGCGAATGCCTCGTTCTTGTGGTTGTACTATGGATAAAGAGGTGCAATTCCGAAATGACAGTTAATTCTGCAGAGGCTCTTAAATAGGTTAGAAGTCAAGAGCTTTATGGGCTTCCCAAGATAACAATGAGAAATTGGAACACGTTCCTCCACAAGAGGTAAGGAAGCGAAAGATCTAAATAAAAAATTAGTCACAGAAAAAGAAAGAGTTGTTGCTTAAAAATTTGATCTTAAACTCCAGTTCAGAGAATGGCATAGCAGCTATATTGGGGCATATCATTAAAGAACTTCATAAGAATGTTGAGGAAAGAAAAGGAATAGTTAAATCGGACTTAATTATAAACGAGGGGCAGTCAGCTTATAAGATAGACCAACCTTAAAGATCAGACAGTTATTTGAAGTTCAGAGCCTCGTTGAAAACTCGTCGCCAAGCCTCGCTGTCATGATTGTGTTTCTACCATGTTTCCTTCTTTTATTTCTTTTCCGATCCGATCGGGAAACTAGTTTACCACTTGTAGGAGTCATCAGCTCTGCGCCGTTTTTTTCATTGGACAAAGATCAATCAGGAGTTTAGTCGCTTCTTACGACTGGCATTCCGAATCACGGTTATATCCGAACCCCTATCCCGCAGGGGAGATCAGACAATTATGGGCCATTTAACTATGAAGATCAGTCGGATCAGTTCAGAGCTCAGAGAGCATTGAAAATGTTTAGTCAAATAGATTACCCAACCTTAGAGATCGGTCTTGAGAATCAATGTCTTGAGGATCAACTAAGCTTGGGGGGCAATAAGCCCTAAGAATCAGTCAGTCTTGACGAGCATTCCGCGAGGAGGGAGGCATGATACCATTCAAGATGCGTCAGAACTGGTTCCCAACATTAACAAAATTCTTTTTTTATTTGAAAGGCCCATGTACATATGCCATTACGTATGAAATGACGTCGTTCAAATGCCCGTCTCGGCTTCTTACGGTGGTATCGCTCCAAGTGGTCCATTTTTCAATGACTCTTCTGCATAGATCCAATTTAGACCATAAGAAATTGGTTATCATCTGTAAAGCTCGTCGTTGACGATGACCGCCTCACCAACGTCGTTTTCTAAAAAGTACGAACCTATGACGCCGCCGGCCCAAAATCCATACCAAACGGTAACTTTTTGAGAATACATTGTCACCTGTTGATCCATTTCGTGTTGGTTGGTGTGGTCCCATATACGGCAATTCTGCTTGTTAAGCCATTCATCCAAAAATGTGCCTCGTCGCTAAAGATGATTTTTCGGCCAAAATTGGGGTCCTCTTCCAAATCCAGTCAGCAAACAAACGGCGTTGTCTATGATCATGAACTTTGAGCTCCTGGATCAGTACCATCTTCGCCAAGTCTACGGGTTCTACTGAACGGCGAGGAATCGACTGCTTCGGATTCTGCTGTACACTTTCACGGACCGCGGCGATACGAATGTTGGCTGATTGATTATCGATCGGTCATTTCAAATTTGGCCACCAAACATTATTAAAAGGACCCGAAAGCACATCGCCGGGCTATAACTATCGGCAGTACCCTGATCTCAGGAGTTTACTAACCCCAATTATACGAGGGTGGTCCGATAAGTACTTAGCCTCAACGCCAGATGGCGCCAGTATCGAAAGAGCAACTTACTATCGTGTAAAACATTCTAGTAGACGGCTACTGTCGAAATTTCAGCCGGATCGGACTCGTAGTTTTGTTTTGACCGCGTGTGGAAGCGGGAGTGTCCGCGGATTTTAGAAAAATGGAAAAGAGCAATATCGGTCGGTGATTCGATTCTTGTTTTTGGAAGGGAAATTGCGCAGCGAAATCAAAGATCGTTTGGATGCTGTGTACGGTGACTCTTCTCCTTCAATGGCGACCATCAAAAATTGGTTTAACGAGTTTCAACGTGGTCGCACGTCGGTTTTTGATGAGCCACGTCCAGGTGCCCCGAAAATGGCTACCACGGAGGATAACGTGACAAAAATCCACGATCTCGTATTGGCAGACCGCCTATTGAAAGTGCACGAGATAGCTGAGACAGTAGACATTTCAAAAGATCGCGTGGATCATATCCTGCATGAAATTTTGGGCATGAGAAAGCTGTCGGCGCGATGGGTGCCGCGTTTGGTCACTCCGGACAACAAAAGCAACCGTGAGACCACTTCAGAGCAGTGTTTAACGCTGTTTAAACGCAATCCAAAGGAGTTTCTGCGTCGTTTCGTGACAGTCGACGAAACATGGATCCACTGGTACACACCAGAGACCAAGGAACAGTCGAAACAGAGGACTTCACCCGACGAACGTGCTCCGAAGAAGGCGAAGACTGTCCCATCGGCCGGAAAGGTGATGGCCACCGTTTTCTGGAATTCACAAGGTGTGATCCACATCGACTTCCTGGAGAAGGGCAAAACGGTCACAAGGCTGTACTATGCCCAATTATTGGGCCGATTCGACGCCGAATTGAAGAAAAAACGGCCCCACTTGGCTAAGAAAAAAGTGCTCTTCCACCATGATAACGCACCGGCACACACCTCCGCCCTCGCCACGGCCAAATTGGTCGAATTGGGATACGAACTGCTGCCCCATCCAAAGTCACTATCCGGGCAGAAATTTCAGTCGAATGAGGAGGTCATCGGCGCCACGGAGGCCCAATTTGCAGACTTCGAGAAAACGTATTTTTCAGACGGGTTAAAGAAGTTGGAGCATCACTGGGTTTTTTTTTTGCTTTTCTTTTGTAGGCTAAATACTTATCGGACCATCCTCGTAGATACCGCCGTGGTATCATCATCCGCGGGTACGTTGACAGTGCTCATGAGCTCATTTGTTCTAGTATCGCTATGGCAGACTATCGATATTGTTAAACAGCACGTCAATTATTGATGGATGTCGAGCGAAAACGCTTTCCAGAGTGATGCATTATCTCGGTACGATCCTCCCCACTCCTTAGTTCATAAGTTAGATTAGGGTGAAATAAGAGATCTTTTGGAGGCTGGACGCGCCATCATGCTTAGATTAACCTGAGAACTGACTAAAGCCTCTTAGCCTTGGTGGGGTTTCAGGCATGCTGAAGTTGAATCGGTCCGTCAGTCACAAAGTGTCGAAAACTGTAAGAAAAGTGTGGGAAAAAAACCGGTTTGTGTAAGGACTAAACGGGCGATCCAATGCACTCGAAATGACGAGGTTGCGCAAGTACAGAGCACAGAATATGTGATCAGAGGCCGATTGTCATAATGCTGGGTGATTTTTTTTCTCTTAGAAAGACCATTAGTCCTTTTAGCCAAACAACGCTTTTCATGCCAATTCTTAAAGCTATCAAAGACCATTAGCCATTAGCCCAATTATGTAAACTGCTCCGTCACAGAATTAACATAATCCACCAAAGCAAGACAAATTGAAAACAAATCACGCGTTAGAAAAATCAAATTCTTTTGAAAAGCAAATGGTCTATGCCAATAAATTGGTTACACAAACCAAATCCTAAATGCAGCGAAGCTCCCTATTGGCCGCCATTCAAACAAGTTGTTCTCGCGTTCTATTTACCGTTTGGCAATGGACTTGAATTGTGTCACATCGCACACCTCTGATATTCCAATCGAATCGCTTCGGTCGTTTGTGTTTAGAACGAAATTCTAAAAAAAAACGCCATCAAAACAAAATTAATTAAGTTGTAAACAAGAGATGAAGCTTTCAAAACGATAGCATGCGTTCTGCACACCTCGCCACGGTGGCCTTTAGGCCTTTAGGAGAGATGATTTACGAGCGATATTTCGAAAATCGGATTATATCCTAAAAATAGAGCCGATGACTTGAGATATTGTTATGGTGCTCTTAAGAGCGGTAGCTTTTTAGAGAGGAATCAGGGAACTGCACCATTACTTCATCCGGAGAGAAGCTGTGAACAAATATTATTTATTTTCCAAGAATCCCATCGACCTTGGAGCACGTTTTACGTGCTTGTACATAGATAGAGCAAACAATATCTTTGTCTGCTTTACAGCGATACAAGCTTACTTAATCGAGTTCAAGGAAACGAATCGCTGTCGTTCGCCTTGGCTAAGGTATTTCAACACTTCATGGGTAAGTGATGATAGTCCCATTTACTCTCAGGTGCGCCAGTTAGCCAAATGCATACGTGTGCAGATTCAACGTCAATTTACAAGATTCTACACCGCTATCAAGTGTAGGTACGCGCAGCATCTATTTTTGGCGCCAAAGCAAAGCGTTCTATTTTCAGGGAAGCGAAACAGAAGGAATCAATTAAGGCACTAGCCTCTATGTACGTCCTATGCGACTGGGTGTTTGTTTAAATTTAATTAAATATGTGAACGGCCTGATTGATCGCATAAGCAATTAAGTCCGGCATGGGTGCTAAGTTGTTGAATTATAGTGCATCTGTGCTCGTTTTGCAGTTGAATCCCTCTAAATCGGTGGTTGTCTGTGATATAAATAAAATGCATAGTCGGCGAACATATCCGTGGGTGTCAACTGACCGGGATTCATTGATTCCGGAGCTGCCGTTGAGGATTTAGTTGACGTACTATAAATAGTAATTTGTAAAAGTAATAATAGACTTTGACGCCTTAAAACAAGAAAAATTGTGTTGAGACTGATTTATTGTTAGAGTGACCATGTGGATGATACAATATTACACCGAAGTGACTGACATCTTTTTTAAGTGCTTAGGAGCTTAGGTGAAATGTCATTTAAAATTGGGGTCAATGACTGCAAGGGAAGTTACGAGATACCTCACGCTTGTCGTAAAAGGCGACTAAAACAAAAGTAAACAAAAATCACATCTAGGCAATTTAGAAAACACCAAGGTGAGCCTAGGGACACATATACCAACTACCCCACAAGTGTGCATGCAAATCAGTGGGTTGACACGACTGGAGATCACCGGTGTTGTAAGAGTTAGATCAAACAAAAAAAAAAAAAAAAGGGGAAGAAAGAAAACGGTCAAACCGTAGCATTATGGAAAAGAACGCTAAAAGGAAAAGCACTACCCCGCCAGGCACTACTAATGGTCGTGATCGTGGGACGAGCAGCAATGCTCGGGTCAGAGCTATAGGATTTCCGGGGGATAGCAAAATAATGCAACGGCGTAAGCCACACTTAAGAGTCGGAACGTTGGAAGCATGAGTGGTCGCAGCTATGAGCTTGAAGAAATTATGGTTTAAAGGCGAGTAGACATCCTGTGCGTACAAGAGACGAAATGGCGAAACGCCGGTAATCGGGCACGTTTCTTGGACGTTAAAACAAAAGCCTACAAGATGTTTTACTATGGATTGGAACAAGGAAAAAACGGAATCGCCATCATCCTTGCGGCAGAGCTACTTGGCAACGTCTTAACCATTTCAAAGTCCAGTGACCGTTTGATGGCTCTCAAATTGGTGATGCATGGTGAGGTGTGGAACACCGTAAGCGCATATGCCCCTCAAGTAGGATGCAAACAAAAAGAAAAAGATGCATTCTGGCTAGATTTCCACAACCTTGTCAAAATCATCCCAAAGGAAGAGCTTTTGTTTGTTGGGGGAGATTTAAACGGACATGTCGGGAAGACAAGCGAAGACTATGAAGACTACCACGGAGGGCTGGGATACGGCACCAGGAGCTCGTCAGGTGAAGATATCCTAAACATGTGCAAGTCGTACGGTCTTATAGTGCTAAATACCATGTTCGTCAAACAAAGCCGGCACCTGATCACTTATAGCAGCGGCGGAAATGAAACTCAAATAGACTATCATTTGGTATCCAGTTTCATGAAGCCACGAGTTAAAGATTTCAAAGTGATCCTGAGAGACGCGATCGCCCCTCAACACCGACATCAGTAGCGATTCATAATGTAATAAAATGTTACTTTTACTGCTTACTCGTGGGCAAGATAGAACGGTCTGAGAATAAGCCCCCAGAAAACCGAGCTGGTCTTGTTCCCCAGGAAAAGGAAAATTCCGATAAGTGCTCCCCCAAAATTAGAGGGCACTCCACTCAAACTCAAAGCGGAAGCCAAATATCTAGGCATCATTCTTGTCTCCAAACTCTCCTGGAAAAGGAAACTGGAGGAAAGGATGAAAAAAGGATTGAATGCTTTGCAAAAAGACCTTCGGCAAAAGATGGGGCTTGCAACCGTACATCATTCATTGGATGTACACAGCAATCATCAGTCCCATTTTAACTTATGGGGCCCTAGTCTGGTGGTCTGCTAGCAGCACGAAAAGCTATATGAACATGCTCAACAAAGTACAAAGGTCAGCCGCTGTTTGTACAACGGGAGCCATGAGAAGCACGCCGCAAGCAGGGTTGGACATGATACTTCATCTCCTCCCCCTGGATCTATTCATAAAAATCTGCGCTGCAAAGAGCGCTCTCAGACTAAGGGAGTCCTCTCTGTTGAAGCAAGCCAACTATGGACATGCGGCCATACTTAGAATAATAGATGACCTGGGAAAGAAACATGGTTTTAGTAGCCTCGCAGCTACGACCGACTATATTTCCCCACAAAATGACTTCTCCCTCAGAATACCAATACTTTTCCCCGACAGAGAAGAGTGGCTATCAAACGCTGTGATCAATGACCACGAGATCACTCCCTTCACCGACGGATCGAAACAGGCACTGGGCCCGGGTTCTACTCTGATACCCTCCACAAACAGGAATCATTCAGACTCCCTGATCTGTGCAGCGTGATTAAGCAGAAATCCTGGCAATAGAGAATGCAGCGTAACCGATATCCCACCATCGGATATCACTATCTTGGTAGACAGCCAGGCTGCACTGAAGTCAATAGAGTCCTGTATAACGAGATCAAAGGCTGTCATGAAATATCGCGACTCACTGAAGTCCATCAGACACCACTAAGTCAAACTCTGCAGGGTCCCGGTCTGAACTGGACATCAGCGAAGTGGACACGTCATTGCAACCACCGATCAGCGCATTATAACGGATCATAAATGACACAATCATCAAAGAAGCCAACTCGTCTTGGCTTACATGAAACGACGGCTACACGACAAGATCATCGTGGCCAGAGCTCAATATCGGAAAAACAAAGAAGCTCTTGGCGCTGGACCGAAACTCGACCCGTATGCTCGTCGGAGTGATCACAGGACACTGTCCCATTGGAACAATGCTCCGGAAATGGGACTCGGGATCCAGCGATCTCTGCCGGAGCTGCGGCGATGATGAAGAAACTGAGACGATTCAACATCTGCTTTGCCACTGCCCAGCTCTCAAGAATCGACGCCTAGCGTCGCTGGACCAAAGATTCTTTACAGAGATATATCGGATCTTTTAAAATTCATAAAGAGCACGGGGTGGTTTCAGCCACGATTTTGGACTTCAAGCCACCTGCTTGTATCCGTAGAGTGCAGAGGAAAATATTGTTGCTGTGTGTGCCAGGCCAGTGGTAACGAAGATCGTGACTTACCCATTTGTTGCCGTCCGCAACAATTAAGATTAACCTTACACAATGCACTTCATGAAATGAAGGTGAACGATCTACCCGAGCTACAAATTTTCGATAAGTGGGCGAGTGGGTGAGCTAGAGGACCTGGAATGAGATCCAGATTTTTATCATAAATTTATCTTCAGCGACGAAACTCATAAATGATTTCTGAGTCAAATCGCCAATGATCACTTTCGGACATTACAAGTGCTGCACCCGGGAAAAAAGCATTGTTCGGTTCGGCTTATGGTCGGGCGAGATCATTAGGCCGTATTTCTTGCAAAAAGACCGTGAGAACAACGGTGCCTTCAATGGTACCCACTACGTTCGACGATTTAAAACTTTGTGACCCCAAATTCCCCCGCTGAACCTGGTCTACATGCACTACAGCACGCAAATCCATCGACTAATTGAGAAATAAAAAAAATTTATTTGGGGAGGAATTCAGCTCTCGTATTGCACCGGTGGATTGGCCGCCCATATCGGATGATTTGGCGCCTTTAGAATACCATTTACATGCATAAGACAAGTGACTGGTCTATACCGATAGGCTAGCATCAATTGTAGTCTTGAAAGGCAGCATTACATGTGTTATTACCAAGGCGCAAGTCAATATGCACGAAAAAATGGCTCAAAATTAGGCTTTCTCTATGAGCCACTTAAAACGTAATCGTAGTCAATAGTTACACAAAATAATATCAAAAAAATAAATGGCAAGTAAGGCTTGTTCAATTACAATAAAAGTATTATAAACTTTTGCAAGTTTTGTTGTGTTTTCTTTTGACTACTAAAACCAAACGCTTTAAAAATCGCATATAAGAATCAAGTTGAATACCAAGAAGACTTTGATTAATAAGCTTCATCTTTGTCTTCATTAATAAGCTACATAACAGAAGTGTAGTTCCTTTGTTTACCAATTACCATGCTGTTAATTGGCCTTAATCGAGCTCGAAATACCCTTGAATACAAGATAGGCATAAGAGACTACACATCCAACTCTTTTTGCAGACATGCAACAATTCTAAAAATCATTACAAGTACTAAAAAAGTACTTTTTCATCGCTCTCGACAACTTTGTCTTTCAGCTTGTAAACAAGGCTTGAGTGCGTTCAAGCTGCGAAAGGTGTTTATGTCAGAGGTGGTCGTTAATACTTACCGATATTCACAATACCGTGATTAGTTAGTTCCCAGCATGATTGTAGACGTAATATGCTTAAGCTATGACTTTGTTTTGGTGAGAAATATCCTAAAGCAGCATCAGTCACATGATAAGCCTGCAAGACAAAAAAATCAATGAAATAGAGCCCATCATATACCTAATAGAATACTCAAAATTCAACTTACTTGCAATGAGAATTCATAAAGCGACGGCAGGAGTTGTGCTACAGCACCTACAGCCTCATCGGCAATATTTATACAATCTGCCAGGGACAGCGATACGATGCGTGGCGTCAGACAGGCCCAGAGTCCAGCTTCGGTGACCTCATTACAACCAGCGAGTTCAAGCTCAAACAATGACTGGAATTAAGTGAGAAGGGTAAGGTGTAAGTATCTGGGATATCCTGACCTTTGACACAAGTCTACAAGTTCAACACTCATGATTTCATGCATTCAATCCTAATGGTGGCAACATGCCAGTCGTTAGTCCGATGATTCAGCGAAGCCACTAAATTATGTATAAATTCCTCCACCCTGACGTATACGTACTAAGCTCCATCCATTCGAATGAACACCGCCGCACAGATGACATTTTAATTGACTATCTAGCCACCTAATGGGTATTCTGTCTCCAAACAAACTAATTCGGCGCCAGATACATATGTAATCCACTGCAGTATAAATGTCGTGACAATACAAATTCGAATGCCTGCCTCTGGTTACCGTCAACATCATCATTGCCATGATCTACAATCACAATCGATCCGGTCCCCGGTCGAGTTGCAAATGACCCAATCGAATGACCGCACCGAGATCCATTTGGAGACAGCGTGGCAACGTAAACACCATTTTCCGTTCCAAAAACTAAGCCATAAAAATCAATTTTGAATTTTATTTCTCCCCCCCCCCCCTTTTCATTATTTTTGTCCTCTTTTCCAGGCTCCATGTTGTGTTAGTCATCCTTATGCTTTGGGGGCATAATTTCATGCCAGCAGCAAGCGAGCGAGGTTGGCCCCATGCGAACACCCCCTGGCCGGTCGGTCGTCGAAAGTAGGGTAAATCAATAGCAGTTTCACGGGTGAACAGCTCTCTAGGTGATACTCTATTGTATAGCTATGTCCTACACAAGTGTTGGACGCCAACATGCCACGGAATGCCATACAACTGTTTTCACGTGTCGTTCTGTGTCATTTGTTTTTCTGGACACCGTGAAGCGATATTCAAAAAGAATTTCCACTAGATTTAGCGGTGTTATACCCATCCACCACTCGTAACTGATTCGGTATGAGTTATTGCTCGAATAGAGTACTTCCGAATCGATCTGAGCTGACGCAATCGTAGTCACTTTCGGGAAAGTTAAATTGTCTGCCTATTTGGTCGTGTAAATTCGTAGGAGTAATTGGAATTCATAGTGAATCGGTGGCCATTCGTTGAAATGTGTTAAAGTTGTTCATAAGGAGGGGGCGAAACGTGGAAAAAAAACTTTTAATTTCGCAACTTTTACGCTGAGGTGGCATTTTTAGAACAAAGTTAGGAATTCCCCCGTGGGGTCGCCCGGTGCAATGTTGCTCGGGGGAGACGAAAGCCTTTTTTGCTTTCTTTTAATTCGAATGTGATTTTAAGTTGTACTTTGCTTTGGTATAATTGGATTTCTGCGACTTATGTAGGTGATTTAGGGTTCAAAAGAGAAATAGCGAGGAATGTCTGCTTGGTAAGCAGTTTTGGCTTGGAAAATCATGGCCAGAGACGACCTATTGACAATGGAATTTGCTTTGAGTTAAGTTGACTTTAAGTGGAATCTCTTCGCGAATATAGACCAGGTTTTCAAAAAGGGAAATTATTGTATTTGGAATGAAAAATAGGGCTGGTCACCCGACATACAACAGACGCCCTTGCTCTGTGAAACTTAAATATACACAGACACGCAATGCCCGGTCATAGCTCGGATAAAAACGAAAGACGACTGTCTTAAGCTTTGAGGATGTCAGATAATATCCTTTAGCAGCACTGGTGACACCAAAACTGATACGAACCTGGAGAGATAATGCAGAAGAAGATGACGTGGAGCACGGGGTATATCATACCTATTCGTAAAGATCTTTCTGTACTTCAAGTTTGAAAAAATGAGATCTCTTCGCTCCTAGAACTCTTCGGACCTGTTAAATCCGTTTGAGAGAGCGCCGCGGCGCAGTCAGTAGTGTGTCGGCCTTTGACACGTGATGAACGAGTTCGGATTCAGATGACACCAACGTCATCGAATACTTATTTCACGACTTCTCTCCTCGGCGGGGCACTGGCAAAATCGCCTGCCTGCCTCCTCTCTGCGAATGCCTAGAAATGGAAACTCGCAGGTTCTGCACCTTCGGCAAATAGTTCCTCTTTGAGGTAGTCAAGCCTAAGCTTGGCCAACATAACCAGGCCTTACTTAAATGAACATCCCCCTTAGGTTTCAGGAGCATTGTGGTATTAAAACGCCGCCTAAGTGCTTATTGTACCCTGAGGCGCATAGTCCGGCAGTCACCTCAACTTACCAACCTATATCCTTTGACTCCACAAAACCCAACAATTTCCGGTCCAATCAGACAAGAGTTTCTTTATACCTTTTTTATGGCATCCAATATCTTCTCCGTATAGTAGGATGGGCATCATAGGAGCTCAGTAAGCAATTTAGCGGTGGCCACAGCTTTAAAGCTTTTATGCGGGCGAATGGGTCACATTTACATCATGCGCTGTGCAGAAGTTTTCTTTTCATAACTTCAACATTAATCCCAACTTTACTGTGTGCATTCGTTACTGCGGGCTTCTATTCTGGCCTTGTAGCCAGATCTCCTCAATGAAATTGTTGCATGTCATTCCTACGGTCACCATCTCCGCATTTTCTCAGACAGTGGGCATGGTGCAATGGTAATCATCACCGACTATTGAGCCGAAGGTCTGTAGTTCAAGTCCGCCCATAATCAAGAACAATTCCTATAAAACTGTGCAACAACATTAGTTGTGAATGAGAGATGATCAAAAAAGTGCTGACGAAGGCATAACACTCGCAGTATAAGATCACTTCAAAATTCATACTCTCTGTGTGCATTTCCAATATAACACCTTAATGACATGGAAACCAAAAATTTACTGTGAACTACTACCAACGCGACAAATTTAGTCGAATCTCTCGAATCCTATCTTGGACAACCATCCCCGCAGAGTAGTGAACGAACATCTTTGACACAAACCATCTGAACTCCGTCCAGGTTCTATGACAAACACCATAAGAGCGTACACTCTTGAACCTGCACGAACCCTATAAAAAAAAAAGAACACAGTACAGATTTGTAAGTTTTTTTTGTTTTTGCAAGAGTCCTTGAATCCGCCAAATTTTAGTGATCTTTCTATAATATCATGTGCCCGCGATAGTTGCAGTCGTACTTTGGATGTCACAAGGCAATTTTTCCCGCTGATGTTCGATCTTCAGAAGGTTTGGACACCTAGAATACTGGCGAAATGTCTGCTATCCATATGATTGACTGAACAGTTGGCCATCTTTAACGGGGTAGTCCTTATCACTGAACTGACTATATGGATGGAAAGAAGCAATGGACTTAAGATATTTGTGTGAGCGGGCATCGGCGTCTTGTAGCAGTCGCCATTTTTTTCCGCTTTTTGTCTATTTCACGCTTAGATGACCAAATAGCCATTAAAGCTATAATCGAATCGAAAAAATGATAAACTTTGCAAAAAGTCTTGGGGATGAATGTATAATAAGCTACAAGATCTTGGTTATGGCTCCTCCGATATAAGCAAAATAGCACAAAGGTAGAGGTAGGGCTATAAAGAAGAATATATGCTTCTACCACACCTACACCAAACATGTCTTAACGACAAGTCAAAGTCCTTTTTCGCATACTGTCTGTAATTAATACATTTGAATTCGCTTTCTCAAATTACAAAAGACTCGTTAGCCTTCGAGCCTCTCATTTCCAATGTGTCAACACGTCCTATCAGTCCAGCCCTTTCTACCCGACTCGTATTTCCCTTTTACAAACAAAAAGTAGACCGTTAATCTCAAGAGCAATAACAAATATTGATTTCTCAGCAGCTTACTACGTCCAAGACCACCCGGCGCCATAACAGCGTACGATGCCCTATCGCACCATCATTGTACTGTTGTCAATTACCTTCTAGCCAAAAGGATATGTGGGTTAATACGTCGTGTCCTCCATTGTTAATTTTGTGCATGCAAGCAGATGTCAGTTGCTATTGTGTTTGCGTGTTTATCCAGCAACCATTTTGCTTAGTGTTCATTCTCTCTTGCTCGTTCTATCTCGCCGCATCTGCCTTGTTCCCCTTACGGCTTCGCTTCATTACTATCCGCCCAATTGACACAGATCTTTAGTTAGTTTTCCGAGTTTTTTTTTTCTTTTTTTTTTGTGTGTTTCTATTTGCCTGAATCCCTTACACCAGTGGGCTTGAGAACAAGTAGATCCAGGTGGGGTATGCAAAGTAGTTACATTGATGCACCAAGCAATGAGGGCTTTTTATGCTTCCGCATGCATTTTTATCTATTTATTGTGAATGCGCACCAGGGAAATAATTCAGAAGATTGTTCATTTGGATTTGTGCGCTCACGTCCCGTGTCTATATACGTTTTTTCCGGGCTGAACTCTAGAAGCTCGTTAAAGCCTACACAAAGCAGTATACGAGAGCGAAAACTGCAAATCTGTGGTCAACAACTTTATGTCAGGAAATAATAATCTATTCTTGACATCGCGCAGGTTTTTTTTAATGAAATTTGTTTATTTTCGTCGCATTTGCCATGCAATGCGATTCAAAACAAACGATCCATCGCGTCAACGAACTTTCAATTGCGAACTATTTTTCGTTGTTTTTTTTTTTAAACATTCAACGAAAAACGTTGATTGTCAAGTACTGAATACGTCCTCTAAGCTGTGCTCCGTCTGTCATCTAGAGTGCTCATGGCGGTGTGGTAAATATCCCGCACTTCAACCTTTTGCTTTGATCACCATAGAAAAGAAGAAAAAAAAAAGCTGGAATCAAATTAATTGCAATTTCGTTGTTGTTTTCTTTGGCTCTTGTCTCAGCAGGAAAATAAAAATGAAAACGCCTCACCGGGCGAAAGGTAGAGGCCGAAGGAGACGCGTGTGCTTATTTGTCAGGGGAAATGCTGTTTCCCACCTTGTTTTTAAATTAGTGGAATTTTATTTATGTGGTTTTCATCTGCTTTTTTGTTATTTTACCGAGTGTGTTAAATGTTTCATATTTAATGAAATGTCAGGTTACACGATGGAATTTATTTTTAGACGAACGCCTGCAGATTATTTATTCAAACACGAATCCTTTCAGAACGCCTTAAATCATTAAGCACATCCCTAACGTTTTTTAAGATTTTTATTACCGTTGTATATTTACTTATGATATAATCCAACCTGAGAAGAGTCGTCCACTTTTTCAGCGATTTTCGGTTTTTTTTTTGTAAATATTTACGATTTTAGGGAAGCTCTATTGACCTGGGAAGAAAGTCGCCGATGGTCGTCACTTAATTGAAATTTGTTTACAATGAGCTTAAGTAGAATTCTTGATGTTTGCCCAGCGGAATAGATTCCAGTTGAGTAAATGGACGTTTGTCTTGTATACATATTTCCTTCTTTTATTGCTGTTAACCGAAGTGTAGTGTAAACGATGTGGGCGGATTCTCATAAAGAGATTGATTTTATGATTCTTTGTCTAATAGCTCGCCATTTTTTCAGAACATTCATGGTAAGTGGTAAACGCAAAGGCTTTAGATAGGGAAACAATTTAAGCGATTTCATGTGTATTCGTACGAGGAGCAGGAGACTCAGTTCTAGTCTCTAAGCTGCAAATGTAGAGTCCAAGCTCAGAGTGATCAAATTAAAGCTTCACAACATAACCTTTTTTCTAGGACATAACTAGAATGAAAGACCTTAACATCTAGTCTCATGTCTTATGTGTATTGTTCTAAAAGATAGGTCGGAAAGCTAATCTCGCTCAAGTTGATTTTGTTTTGACCAATTTACCGGCGAGGATGCTCCCTTAAACAGCCGATTGCCAATGGGTAATGGGGTAAGAACATCTGGGCGTTCTTCATCTTCATATGCCTTCTGCTAAAGCAAGTGAAGCGGCAGAAACAAAGTTCTGCCAAGGAATGGAAAAACTCTAACGAAGACTTATAATGGCTCATGACAAATTTGTTTTGACGGCGAAGATCTTTAGGTAACTCATAATCTGATAAAAAACGTACCTTGCTAGGACTCTGAGTTCGAAGAACATCCTGAAAGACGCAGGCTATAATCCAAGCCTGGACGTTAGACACTACCACTGATCGAAGAATGTGTTACGAGCTGGATACTCGCCATCATATTTCTTAGTGCTCAGAATAGAAAATTATTAGAAGCTGAAAATGTGGTCAGTATTTTACTACAGGTGCTTTTTTTATTTTCATGTTGGAGCACTCAGACACAAATACTGGTCCATTGTACTGCCAGCTTTTTCAAGGCAAGAATACTGCGGGGGGTTTTGCCAGTACCCCGCCGAGGAGAGAAGCCGCGAAATAATCAATCGATGGCGTTGGTGTTATCGGCATCCGAACTCGCTCATCTTGCGTCAGCGGCCAACACACTACCCACTGCGTCACGGCGCTCTCTAACGGGTGCTTTACCACAGGTTCACAAAAGTAAACCTTCCAAGGCAGGGAGTTTCTTCGAAATACGAGAGTGGTCCGATAAGTACTTAGCCTCACCGCCAGATGGCGCCAGTACCGTGAGAGCAACTTACTATCGCGTAGTACATTCTAGTAGACGGCTACTGTCGAAATTTCAGCCGGACTCGTAGTTTTGTTTTGACCGCGTATGGAAGGCGGAGTGTCCGCGGATTTTAGAAAAATGGAAAAAGAGCAATATCGGTCGGTGATTCGATTCTCGTTTTTGGAAGGGAAATCGCGCAGCGAAATCAAAGAGCGTTTGGATGCTGTGTACGGTGACTCTTCTCCTTCGATGGCGACCATCAAAAATTGGTTTAACGAGTTTCAACGTGGTCGCACGTCGGTTTTTGATGAGCCACGTCCAGGTGCCCCAAAAACGGCTATCACAGAGGATAACGTGACAAAAATCCACGATCTCGTATTGGCAGACCGCCGATTGAAGGTGCGCGAGATAGCTGAGACAGTAGGCATTTCAAAAGATCGCGTGGGTCATATCCTGCATGAAATTTTGGGCATGAGAAAGCTGTCGGCGTGATGGGTGCCGCGTTTGCTCACTCCGAACAACAAGCGCAACCGTGAGACCGCTTCAGAGCAGTGTTTGACGCTGTTTAAGCGCAATCCGAAGGAGTTTCTGCGTCGTTTCGTGGCAGTCGACGAAACATGGATCCACTGGTACACACCAGAGACCAAGGAAAAGTCGAAACTCGGGTTGGACTTCACCCGGCGAACGTGCTCCGAAGAAGGCGAAGACTGTCCCATCGGCAGGAAAGGTTTTCTGGGATTCACAAGGTGTGATCCACATCGACTACCTGGAGAAAGGCAAAACGGGCCGATTCGACTCCGAATTGAAGAAAAAACGGCCCCACTTAGCAAAGAAAACAGTGCTCTTCCACCTCCTCCCTCGCCACGGCCAAATCGGTCGAATTGGGCTACGAACTGCTGCCCCATCCACCGTATTCTCCAGATTTGGCCTCGTGCAACTTCTTTTTGTTTCTTGACAATCGCCGGGCAGAAATTTCAGTCGAATGAGGAGGTCATCGCCGCCACGGAGGCCTACTTTGCAGACGTCGAGAAACCTTATTTTTCAGACGGGTTAAAGAAGTTGGAGCATCGCTGGGTCAAGTGTATCGAGCTAAAAGGAGACTATATTGAAAAATAAATCGCCATTTCTCCAAAATTTTTGTTTTTCTTTTGTAGGCTAAGTACTTATCGGACCACCCTCGTAGGTTCTAAACGATAAGATCTGCAGCAAAAGCTTCAAAGTTTGGATGACTTCATCTACATCTGGATTTACTTAGAATTTTCTTGTTCAGATCACAGAAGCTTGCAATCTCTCTTGAGTTCTTGCTGTAACTTTCAAATTCCATAGGAGAATAGTCGGAGTGCCTGGATTCCTTTTTTTAACAATAACTTTTTTTATTTAAAATAATTATTTAGAAGGCATCACGCCATAACGCAAGAGAAAAAATTCCAGAGCTAGGTCAAACGTGAGCAATCCATTAAGCCTATGTGTTTTCCTAAAAGGTTTTTCAATAAGGGCGGGTAGATGTTGAAATGGAATAGAACAAGCTGTGTGTGATGTATTAACAAAATTCTTTTTTATTTGAAAGGCCCATGTATGAATTTGTATGGAATATGAACTCGTTCATATGCCCGGCTCGCCCACTTACGTTGGCACGGATCCGAGTAGTCCAATTTTCAATGACTCTTCCGCATAGATCCGATTAAATTTGAGCATTGGCCTGTGTTATGTTCACCTTAAGGACGATCAGTCGATTGTACTTTATTCGCATAGACCTGAGACTTCAAGAAAGCCCACAAGAAAAATGTAGCGGGGTCAAATCGCGTGGCCAATTCACGTCACCTCTGCGGAAGATAACTTTACCCTCAAACCGTTCATGTAGAATGTCAATCGTGGCATCCGTTGATTGACACGTAGCGCCGACTTGCTGGAATCACTTGTCGTCTAGGTCCATGTGGTTCAATTTGGGCCATAAGAAATTGGTTATCACCCTTCTGTAGCTCCCACCATTGACGGTGATTGCATTACTAACATCGGTTTCGAAAAAGTACGGACCAATGACGCCGCCGGCCCAAAAACCACATCAAACAGTAACTTTTTGAATATACGGCAAAATGTTGGTCCTCTTCCAAACACTCCGAAGCCCAGTAAGTGAACAAACGGCGTTTGTTTGGGTGAAGGCCCAAGTTTCGACGCAAAATTCGTCAAGTTGAAGAGTGCGTAAGGCCGAGTTTTTGTGCTTGGCGAGGGATTGACTGTTTCAGGTTCTGCTGTACATTTTCACGATGTTCTCGGTCGATCTTACATTTCTTTAACGTACGAATATTGGCTGATTGATTACCGAACCGGTCGTCTAAAATTTGGCCACCAAACATCGAAGAATCGGCTATGAAGAGCCATAAGATGTATCGTAAAATACGCGCCAAGCGCGCAACGTTTGCACTAACGAGCACTTATTTCGATTATAAAATCTTATCATTTGCACATGCTGTTCAATCGTGTAACTTTCCATGGTGATTTGGTATCAGATTTGACAGATGTCACCATAACAACATGGCTGCCACAGACCGCCAAAATTGACCCGCGCCAATTGAAAAACCTTTTATATTATCGTGAACGAAGTCTTTTCCAGATTCCGCTTTATGGTACTGAATGGCATTAGGGATATTTGGAGATAATCAACTGTCAATCCAAATACGTGACAACATCCGGTCAGCTACATATTACATCTGTCAATCGAATGGGTGTGTTCACTGATTTATGCACTTTTAACTGACCTCGTCGAGGATGATAAACGTTCTATTTTCAAATGGAATCACAACGACGGGCGATGGTGATACTCCAGATTAAATTCTTTATCCTCATTCGTCCCCAACCCTACGTCCGGCACTCCAGACAGCATAATCCCAAATAGAACGACATTCAGTCCTTTTTTTTCATTTTTTTAACTAAGCTTTAAGAAAATAATCTCAAGCGTCTCAGTTTACGGTGGCACTGCACCCACTTCCACTGTAATCCTTTTCGAATGGTTTCAGAAGCAGCGAGACGTGTATCGGTGCTGTTTATGGCTTCTCTGGTGCTGTAAACATGTTGAAGGATATCCAGGTATGTGTGGATAAACTTAAGCTCACCGAGCATAGGTGTCCGGTCCCTATTTGCAATTTAAAGTATGCGAATAGCATATTATTGTTCTTTAAAGTATATTTGAATTACAGATTTTGAATGGAATCGAAGTGAGACCCGATTTGGAAATGCAAAGTAGACGCCAGAAAAGAGAACTGAGTTCGTAGTAAGTTAAAAGCAGTGCCAAATACACTTAATAGAAACTCTCGCATAGCCGTCAACTTTATTATCCCACTGCAATCGAGAGGGGTTTAATTGAAGAGCTTAATTAAACTGAATTTTAATTGAATTTTATTGCGCGCTTTAAAGTAGTACTCAACAAAGGAGATGACTGACGAGCAAAATGACAGTTGAGTCATAATAAATCATTGCATTGTGAAGTCACGTCTATCTAGTTGAAACAAGGCCTAAGTATCGGAGTCGAAAGAGTAGAAACATCATCCCTAATTAAATCGATCTACCACCTCCGTGCTCGTCATATTGCTCGTCGATGGCAAACAAGCAATTTCACCCATTTGTCATGGATGTCAAACCTCAACGTAAATGTGAATTCTACCTATCACGGAACGGTGAAATTAGAAGTAAACTCGAAGAATGCTTGAGAAAACAATAATCGAACACTTCAACGTGGAATTGGGTTGCATGGAGCACTAAATCAATTCACAAAGTACACACTTTAGAATGCCATTTTGCGTGAGACCATGAAGGAAGGATGAATTCAGGAAATCTATTGAAAGATGACTTCCGTAATGTGAACAAACTGGAAGGCTGTGACGAAGGGGAAATGACGAAATGCGACAGAGCTTCATATTAGAGCATGACTTTTGGCTTTCTACCCAGCCAACTTCAGCAGGGAAACGTCCACAGCCAACGTCAACACGCCCTAGCCTTCGAAATGTCACATTGTATATTAACTCGAAATATCACACTTACAAACCAACAATTACATAAATGACATCAAAGAAATTCCCGCACCGAAATTACATTGATTCTACACTGCTCCACTTGAAGCTTCAGCGGGATGTTAAGCAGAAATGAAATGAACACATCGACATGGCGCCATGCTGACAATAACGTGCCACTCAACTACCAATACTACACGCCCACCTCGGATCTGCCCGTTCCCTATTCACACTATTTTCTCATTTTTCGTCGTACATACTCGTATATTGGAGGTTGCCAGGCTATAAAGCTAAACTTATTAACGACAACCATCGAAGGCTAGAAACGGTTTACAACACGTCCTTAATCTTAATTGGTAAACTTGGATTTTAATTGCTCAGAGAAATCATCGTAAAAACCCACCCCTACTACGACTGTTTGAAAGGAATGTGACCGGGCGTTACAAAGGACCTAATTACGTCCCCGTCACGGTATATATGGTCAAGCACGCGACTCATGCAACTCACACGCACTTTTACATCAAATGAAACTTGAACTCACCTGTAAATGATCCAAGAGTGCCTCTAATCCCCGGTCGCTTATCGACGAGCAGCGCAAGCTTAACGAGTTTATGTGTTTCGAAGCAGATGGAAATGAATGCACAACATCTAAGGCATCCTCATCAGTTGCTCCGACCAAAGCTAACGCGTGGAAGCCGCGTTGCACTAACGAATTATAAAGCTTCATCCGATTATGATTCGGTAACAAACGCAATTCACGACACTGTATGGTCGGCAACAATCCCGACCAGTAACGCGCACTCCTATACAAGATTTCACGCCACCGCATGCATACTTGCGCCAGTGTACGTCGCTCATAGGAATTGAAATACAAAAAGAATTTGCCCAGGAAATCGTCGTCCTGCAACAACTCGTCTATGGTCAGTGGCGTTGGTTTTTCCCGTTTCGATTTGTGATGTTGCTGCATTAACAGTTGCTGCTGATGACTGCTATACGAATGGTGATGTAGGTGCGGATTAGGAAGTTGTTTGCGCACTTGCTGTGGCGTACTACTTTGGCTCTTTTGTCCCGTCATGTGTTGCACGATCGTTTGATTCATCGTCATACTCTGTTGTTGGTATTTAATAGTTGTCATCATGTTGGACGCTTGTGTCGATGTCATATTGGTATGGCCTACTGCCGGACCACCGCTACCAGGCGAGGATAATTGCTGCTGTTGGGCTGTGTTCGCGGGTACACGGGATGGTTTATCAGGTTGATTTCCACCGGCCGAAGCTGCAGCGGCGGCAGCAGCATTATGTGCGCTACTGCTGCCGCCACAAAGTGCATTAGTGACACGTTCCATTACAGAAGTCTTACCGCTACTGCTGCCGCTGCCACTGCCAGTATTGCTTCCATGATGGTGTTTCGAACGCAGCCCGAGACCGTTTATTCGTTTTGACAGCTCTGCGGAGGCACGTTCAACAACGCCCTGTGCCGAAATCGATGACATTATGCCCGTCTTCGAAATACTCGAACTCTGAATAGTCACTTAAGCGATCCAACAACTCATTCATGCATAATTCACTCATTCGGCAAGATTCACTTAAAACAAACGGAGACCGAATACATGCACATGTATTTCGTCCTTTCTTTCACTTTCTATTGTTGTTCACTGTAGGCATTTCCTTGAAAAAATTAATTCACAGCAAGTTGCTTTTGGTTTTCCTGTATGCTCTTTTGATGTGAGAAACAAAGGACACGGGAGCAAAGAATGGAAATGAAAAACTCAATGACGAAGTCGTTGTTCGTCTCTTTATTTTAATTTAATTCCTATGTTTTATCCTCATTTTCGGATTCTCCTCAGTCATTCATTTTTATGGTTTGTTGTTTCAATTTTGTTCGAAGTTACTGTTATTAGACGGATATCAAGGCAACCACACTACTTAGGGGATATGCCTGTTTAGCATTTGACAGGGACTCCCACGACATAACTTTTAATTAAACTCTGATTACAATAAGAAACCTAATTTTAAGGTTAAAACAATTTTTTTGTTTTTCTTTTCCCAAGTTGGCGGTGTTTTGTCGGATGGCGAAATGAATTCCATAGCTCAAGGACATAATCTAGGATTTTAAGAAAACGTTTAATTAACTGTCCTCAATCAACGGCGCGAATATTAAGAAACGGAAAAAAAACATTTCGATGGGCGAGCAGAATATAACAAGCCGGAAAAAAACGATTTTATTTTTCGCAAGTGCTCTTGAGACTTAGAAGCTCTTGGGAAGTATATGAAAATGAAGCTAAGATACTTTATTGACTAAATCCGAGATTTTAATTCGGAAGTAGTTTACGAACGCACTTCGCGGACAGCGACGTTTTTGACAGAAAGACCGACAAAGTAATTACGGAGGCACCAGTCTCCTGAACATCGCATATAGTCTCCGTCGTTTTGTGCGAGCGCTTGAAACTGTTTGTAAATAAAATTATCGGTTCATATCAGAATGGTTGCAGGCTCGCGAAGTCCTCCATCCATCAAATATTCGCACTTACGCAAGTTCAGGTAAATATAAGAGGAGATCGACTCTCACTACCTATTTGCCCATCTATGTAGCCTTTACATCCCTGCCATACACGCCAAGTTGTGGAGGATGACGTTTGAAAACTCTCGATGTTTAAGAGTAGGGACTGAGGTAATCGCCGCTATAAAGGAAGAAAGCCTTTTTGCCTTAAATACATCGTGCAGAAACCGGTCAACACAAGAGGTGCAATATATTTCAAGTCCGTCCAACTGCTTGCTTACACGGATGACAATGACGTTATTGGGAGAACACATAGAGGGGTCAGTGAAGCGCTTGTGTGCATTGAATAAGATGAGACTGGGTTAAATGAGGGCATAACGAGTCATCAAAAGAGAACTCACAACATCACCAAGATCTTGGCCACAACATGCATATTTGAAGTAATCAAAGCCTTCATCTACCTAGGCTCCGCGGTCTGTAGTGCAGATTTCGTAAGATCCCTCTTGCCAACCGTTGCTTCTTCGGGCTCAAAAATGCTCTCTTTCGAAAACTAAGCTGGCTGGAATACAAATTACTTCGGACTGCTTTTAAAAGATGTCTCTGGCTGTTATAAAAGCATATCGAATGCTTGTGGACGTTTATGGTGACAATGCCCCAACTGATAAATAATGAAGGGAATGATTTCGACATTTTAAGAATGGTGATGGAAACGGCGTGGAAAATAAGCCTCGCTCTGGACATCCAAAAGAATTCGAAGACAAAGAATTTGAGGCATTACTCGATGAAGATCCAAGTCAAACGCGAATGAAGCTTTCAGATTCATTAGGAGTAACCTAGCAAACAGTTTCTGTCCGATTAAAATCCTTGGGAATGATTCAGAAGCAAGGCAATTGGGTTCCTCATGAATTGAGACCGAGAGATATTGAAAGGCGTTTTTTTCACTTGCGAGCAGCTGATTCAAAGGCAAAAAAGATCATATTACATCGGATTTTTACTGGGGATGAGAAATGGATATTCTGCGATAATCCCAAGAAGAAAAAATATTTCACTACTAAGCGTGGTGAGCTGTTACCATTGACCCCAACATCAACACCAAAACAGAATTAGAGTTCGAAGGTTGTGCTGTATATCTGGTGGGACCGAAAGGATGTTGTATACTATAACCTGCTACAACCTGACGATCGGGATAAGCTACAACTAATTAGTTTTAACCGTGCATTACCAGGAAAACGCCCGGAATGAGAACAGAGTCAGCAAAACTACCCTGCCCGTTACTTATGGTCCAGTTTGTGAAAATGGAAAATTGAAGAGAAGACAGCGACATCGGGCTAGTAGGGCGTCTACTACCGCTTCAGTCGTCCCCTCGCAGAAGACAGAAAAAGGCGCACAGATTTGAAAGGAGATCCCAACCAAATGGGGGTGCGATAGTAAAAACGTCTAGCACAAAAGCCGGCTACACGGAGAGGCACTTTGGTTGAGCCCTAGGATCACCTCGGACTGTAGCTTAAGGGTTGAATGTGCTTACATCATTCGCCGGCCTTTTGATGTGGCTTCAAGATATACAGCATAAATAAGAAAATTATTTCAGATACCATTGGGCATACCTATGAGCCCAAGCAACTGTGGGATACGCACGCGGTCTTTGTACTAAGTAATCCATAGCGACGGGGTGGCCTTGGGTCCAACCTAAAAGTTGTTCAACGAACATAGATCATGTCCGGTTTCTAGAAAAGAAACGAGACATCCACGAAACGGTCCACCAATTATTCGTAGATTTTAAAAAGCCGTATGACTCTATAAATCGACCGAAAATGTATCATGCCCTTGTAGGGCTGGGAATCCCGAGAAAGTTGGTGAAACTGATACAAGTATACCTAAAGGGAAAGCAGGAATAGCCTCATCTGATAAATTCGAGATTCGAGAAGAATTAAAACAAGGCCTTGTCACCACTTCTTTTTAATTTGGTGCTGGAATACGTAATTAATTCCCTTCAGGGAAGTAAGAGCTGAATAACCCTTATTGAAATCACATCCTCTCTAGCTTACGCAGACGATCTGGACCTTCTGGGAGATAGTGAAGAAACTGTTAACAGAAATATAGAAAATATAACAATGGCAGAAAAAGAAAGAAGTTTAGAAGTAAGTTAAGAGAACACCAAATATGAAGTCATAGATCGACTTGGATCAATCCAAATCCCGCTTCTCACTATACTCGATTAATAATTTGGAAAAGTGGACGAGTTCAGTTGACTGCCAAAAATAACATAAAGATCGAAGGGCAAAGCATGCTTCTTCGTGATGAAGGAACTATTCAAAACAACTCTTTTGTCTGCAATGTCAAAAGCCACAATAACGTCAGTGACACTTAACGGATATAAAATTTGGTCTCTAACTAAGAAGGAGGAAAATAGATTTCGGGCGAAGAAACAGGCGAATGCAAAAAACAGCATAGCCAAGGACTAGACGAGCTCCATCCAGTTCAAGCATTGTTTGAGAACGGATGAACAGTGGACAGTCAATAGTATAATGAGTGGAGAACCCCAGGGAAAAAATGGAGGGAAGGCCGCGCTGTAGATGTTCGGACAATATAAGAATGGAACTACATAGAAGCAATGGAATAGAACAACGAACCACGGAAGAACGGCATCCATGACAAGGGGCTTGGCGAAGGGTTGTCAACTAGGCTCTGAACAACTGAGTTCCAAATGGCAGATAATAATGATGATCAACCAAGATGAGAATGGGCATCACTTCTTACCAGTGTGCGTCATTTTAAATGTTGTATAAGAGTCCCAAGGTCCGTTGTGGGGCATCCGTAAATTGTTAAGGTCACAAGACATCCAAAAACAAGAATAAAGGAAGGAGGGAGAGACAGAATCGACTGTAGACGATGAATAGCTTTATTAAGTCCAGAGAAGAGAAACGCATTTTGGTCAGATGGGACGAGTACTAGAAACTATTCTGAGTTAGTAGAGTGGATGTTAGAGAGCAGATCGATTTAAAAGCCTCCAAAATTGTGTAGTTGATTGATTGAGTTTTTATTCAAGTTGGGAATCGGTTGTCTATATTTAAAACATCAATCCCGATGATTTGAAAAAGCAAGACACTAAGGATGAAGCCAGTCCTCCCAGTTTAATAATTTGTGACAGTGACTTAGATAGTTGAGTCCAAAGTTGGAAGGAATTAATCCGGATAAATGTCTTAGAAACAATTTTCCCAACTACTTGAGACTAAAAGTAAAGAGACTTTTACGATTGAGCAAGACTGTCTCTTACGATAGATTACAGCGATTAAAGCATGTTTCCATGGTCGGAATCTGTCAATCAGAGGAAAATCTGAGTTTCAATTTAATTTAATTTACCCATCAAAGAGAAAAGCAAAAAACAAAGACATGTCACTGTCACCTGTCACTTAAAGTCGAGCACTTTGCGAAATAAGCAGAGATCTGCTTAGAATGTTTATCAAAAATGGAAATCAAACAAATGTCTATTCAAGGATAACCGCAACCGCACCGTTACGTCCACCACCAATTTGCGGGCATCCTATCGTCCGGGGACCTAATTCCTCAAACAACGGGATCCTGCCCATCAACAAAGTAGTCGGAGAGGAGAAGTAGCGAATGATTTAGGTAAATAAATACCATAAGAATGGGTTTCCCTTCCCTCAGAAGTTCTTATTTGCCTCTCCGCCATGACAATGAATCGTGGGTATACCGTGATTCATACAATAGTTGTTCGAGTAAAAACTCCCCTCTCGCCAATAGTGTAGGCATGAAAAAAATCATAAGAGGCCGTCGAGAACGTCAAAACAAGACGGAGCTGAATGTATTGAAAATTCTTGCTAAAAAGGAAAAAATCGATTTTTCCATTTAACCATTTTCATTTCTATCATCAAAGCGACAAGGAATGCGAGTTTGTTAGTGGAAAGGATAGCGCAGCAAGGGAGAGCTTTGTCGCTGTCGTCAACACTACTGGGGGTTGGCTGGGTAGCTTACTCGTCGGTTGTGGTTTTTTGGAACGATTTTATTTCTGTTATTTTTTCCATAATGAATAAACACTCCTTAAAGTAGCCAAATCCTTCTAGATACATACGAGTACATGCACCATGTACAGTTCATACGTAATTATTACTTCCTACATGTGTAAGCAGAAAATGTCTATGTATTGAGTCCTTTTTTTGTCGTTCAATTCTTTTTGAAAATACTCTTCTGTTATCTCAGTTTTCGTACATGTTTTTCGATTTCCTATTAAAATAATAATAGAGACGAACGAGGACTTTGTGTTTTGCTTTTTTACTTCTCATTCACTTTTCTTTGCTCTTCACTTTGCTTCACATACCATTGAATTAACGGTAAATACACACCATGCACCAGTAGTACACTCAAAACCAAGAACAAACCACAAGAAAAACAAAAATAAAAATATTCAGAAAAATTGCAAAGCAATTGGAACCGTTTTGAACCGATTCCCGAAACGGTTTTTCGCGATCCTTACAAGCAAAGTCTCGAAACGATACTGCAGTCTGCAGTAAATACTGACCCAAGTGACTGAGTGTGGTTTTTGAAAAACAGTGCCGAAAAAGCTCTTCTGTTTTCAGCATTGTACGAATGGGGAGAACGTTCGGCGCATGTTTTCGAGCTTTTTCGAAATGTCATTTAGGCGACATGCGTCATAATGGTACATACGCGACTAGCATAGGGGATGAACCGAGCCGATGGAATGTCTCATCTCCGATGCGTTTGTCTTCATTGAGGAAAATATCATACAGAAGCTGAGGCGCCAAGAATGATTCAAAAATGGTGCTGAGGAATAAGATGACGAGTGGAAGCTGAGGATGGGGGCGTACACGAGGGGACACATGTTTTTCTCTATTTTTTTTTCATTCCCTTTGTAAACACAAGTTGAGACCAAATGACGCTGAAAGGTTTCTGTTTTTTTATTTTATTTTCTGTGTGTCAGAAATAAATAACGATACTGACAGGCAATAGGGACAATTGACCTTTCACCTTTGATTAAGAAGCCAGTAGCTTAATGTACAGGCACTTATTCTTCGGTTTACTCGTATCGGAATACATTTAGGCTGAAGAGAGCTAGCAGGGTTACTGACATGTCGTGAATACTGAATAATGAGCGTTGGGCGAGCGGGGAGGTTGCTGTCCCAGTCGGTTGGTTATTGCGTGGCTCGTTTTCCAGTTGACAAGCATGCCCAGGGGATAGGTACACTTTTCACTTTTCACCTGGCTGCCTATGACCTTTGGGGGTGTATGTACAATATATTGTCCATCAAGTCTGGTTTTGAGCTGAATGGTTACGAGCGTATGACGTATTTAGGGGGTGCCTTGAATAGATATTTCGATGACATGGCTCATAACGTACTTTTTTGCATAGTTTACTCGTGGCAGACGAAATATCGAATGTCTGCCCGATTTTCAGCACAATTTATCACTAAAGGAAAGCCTTCTGGCCGAGTATGTACACGACTTGCACTTTCGCGGGCACGAGTAAATCTACAGAGGTGGTCTTACAAGAGGCTGGATGTAAAAGGTAAAAGGTGATTTAAAAAACCTCTCACCAAATCTATCCAAATATTCTTAACTGTTTTAATGGTTTCATAGAATATTGGACAGTTTTCTTGCAATTAGGGAATAATAAACAGAGGCACTGCTCAAGGCTCTTACTACAGCTCTATGAACCATAAACCATAGTTATTAAGCCAATTCTAGTCGAGTTGGATAGATAGCGAATTAAAGTGGTCGCATCTGCGGCCGACATAGTTATCCTAGCATCAAACTAATCCCTTCGTGATTTGTAAAATGACGAAGAGAACTTACGCTTGGGCCACAGACTGTGCCCTAAACATAAGCCTAAATTAGAAGTCCAAGAAACAGAGTCAACCGGATTCGAAGAGCACTCGCCAACATTTTCGGTAAAAGTTAAGCTCAAGCCGAAGATGATTCCACGCATGTACGAGGTTGGTCCGATAATATAGTCAGTATAATCTCCTTTTAGCTCGATACACTTGACCCAGCGATGCTCCAACTTCTTTAACCCGTCTGAAAAATACGTTTTCTCGATGTCTGCAAAGTAGGCTTCCGTAGCGACGATGACCTCCTCATTCGAATGAAATTTCTGCCCGGCGAGTGACTTTTTCAAGTTTGGAAACAAAAAGAAGTCGCACGAGGCCGAATCTGGAGAATGCGGTGGATGGGGCAGCAGTTCGTAGCCCAATTCGACCAATTTGGCACTGGCCAGGGCGGAGGTGTGAGCCGGTGCGTTATCATGGTGGAAGAACACTTTTTTCTTCGTCAAGTGAGGCCATTTTTTCTTCAATTCGGCGTCAAATCGGCTCAATTATTTGGCATAGTACAGCCCTGTGATCGTTTTGCCCTTCTCCAGGTAGTCGATGTGAATCACACCTTGTGAATCCCAGAAAACCTTTCCGGCCGATGGGACAGTCTTCGCCTTCTTCGTAGCACGTTCGCCGGGTGAAGTCCACTGTTCCTTGGTCTTTGGTGTATACCAGTGGATCCATGTTTCGTCGACTGTCACGAAAGGACGCAGAAACTCCCTCGGATTGCGCTTAAACAGCGTAAAACACTGCTCTGAAGTGGTCTCACGGTTGCGCTTGTTGGCCGGAGTGAGCAAACGCGGCACCCATCACGCCGACAGCTTTCTCATTCCCAAAATTTCATGCAGGATATAACCCACGCGTTCTTTTGATATGCTTACTGTCACAACTATCTCGCGCACCTTCAATCGGCGGTCTGCCAATACGGGATCGTGGATTTTTGTCACGTTATCCTCCGTGGAAGCCGTTTACGGGGCTCCTGGACGTGGCTCATCAAAAACCGACGTGCGACCACGTTGAAACTCGTTAAACCAATTTTTGATGGTCGCCATCGAAGGAGAAGAATCACCGTACACAGCATCCAAACGCTCTTTGATTTCGCTGCGCGATTTCCCTTCCAAAAACAAGAATCGAATCACCGACCGATATTGCTCTTTTTCCATTTTTCTAAAATTCGCGGACACACCCGCTTCCACGCGGTCAAAACAAAACAACAAGTCCGATCCGGCTGAAATTTCGACAGTAGCCGTCTACTAGAATGTACTATACGATAGCGGTGAGGCTAAGCACTTATCGGACCACCCTCGTATACTGAGGTATCTGGATGTATCTGACCCATACTAACTATGGCCCTATGGTGGCCTACCCTAAACAGGGACAAACTAAACAAGGCCCGAAGATTGATAAGGATCAGAACAACGGGAGCCCTTTAATCATTCCCCGCCGAAGTACGCTCCATTAATAGAAGTATAGGTGATCAGAGAGGCGAGCAAAAAACTCAGTACAACCTGCCCCAACTACACGGTCGAAACCGTCACCAAAACCTCATTCTCAGCAAGCACCTCCTACAACATGGTAGAACAAGGAAGATTTCAAACGGGCTCGTAACGGGATTAAGGTTATTCTTCTCTAGAAAAGTCGAAGAGCAAGTTATGGTCGGATTTACCTCTAATACTTACGTCGAAAGTCCGGATTTCCCCCTAAAACACCTGAAACCAAACATCCTCAATTGTTCCCTTATCGCGCTTAACTATTGCTGAATCAAACCTGGATCGTTCCGATATCGCCAGAATCCTAGCAGTCCGTACAGGTCACTTGCTTATAGGCAGTCATGCCACCTGATTTGGCCTAGCATTTAACAGCCACGGTCATAGCTGCCGCAATATCCTCTACGAATGCCCGGCACTTGCAGCGCGTACGGTAAGCACTCCCTTAATAACCTAATTGAGAACGCTAACCTCAGCCCAATCAATAAACTTCTTCATCGCCACAGTGCGGAATTGAAAACCCCAACGTTTCTATCTAGGTCAAATGAAACGTGGCGGCGCTTTAGCGTGATACATACCTTTACATAGCTGCCTAAATTTGGCCCATATGACTCACTGTGTCTGTCTATGACCTTTTGCAACAAAACAGGATAAGCTGATATGGCACGTTCAGACGAACAAAGAAGTTTTGGACAAAGTTTTGCAGATTTTTTCTCCAGGCCTTTCGTAAGCTAGCTTTCCATATTCACGCCTCGGGTTTAGAACCGAAGATCCTGCGGGCCGAAGTGGTTTTCCGAAATGGGACTTTATTTTTCGATTTCCGAAGTATACGCTGATCTCAGCGCCGATGTCGTTACTCCCTACTTGAGTACTTCAAGGTTCTAAGTGCCAAAATTGGCGTTCTGGCTAAGACGTCAGCATTGCGCATTTATCCTCGGATTCACTTTCACTTTAATACCTTCAAGCAGTTTATTGACATGTGGCTTTAATACATATCATCTGATTGTTCAGGCACATTGTACAAGCTTGAAATAAATCGGGGCTCTTGTATTAAACAGTGAGTCGCGCACGATTTGGTGTTGAAGGAGCCATATTAAGACGCGTCGCACTGTCCGCATGCTTTTCGAACGCTTAGCTCGCTTAGTTCAAGGTAGTTACCGAGCTTGGTGGAACAGCGAGAATACTCCATTGCCATTCTGCACAGCCTGGCGAGTTTGCACTAATCTTATAACGTAACATCTCCCTTTATAGCTCGACTTTATAGACACGATCATATGTGGCTTTAAGGTCGATGAAAAGTTGGTATATGTCGACGCGTAATCCGTAGATCTTCTACGATTTAAATAGTTCGGCAGGCAATCTGTCTGGGGCTGCTTTATTAGCCTTTGGCTTTTAGCCTCTTCTAAGCCCGATGGACCTCTCTCGTTTTCATTCTTTATGAATAGTTCTTCCTGTCTGACAGTAATATTTTGAGTACCTTTGCCGACAGACAGTTTGAAAAAGTTGTCATTCCATATTCTCAGCATCGACTGCGACTCCACTTCTTCTTCTTCTTTTCCTTTTTATCCCGGCGTCGTTATGGTCAGAAGTGTAGGACCATAACCTTCCCACTTAACTGCATTCCTACTGGTCCGCTTGTGGGGTCCGACTCCACTTCATCTTGAAAAAGCTTGAGGCAGACATTACTGGTAATGGTAGAGAACAGCTTATTCCAAAAACAGCTTTTTTCGATGAACCTACATCTTAACCAAGGAAGTCTTATCATATTTTGAAAAGAACAGGAGGGTTGGAAAAAACCACAGGCTTTAACTTTAAGACTGTATATAGGTGTCAAAAAATTAAATCCAATAGTCTACCATATTTTATGATTAAAAAACCAAAAGAGTCATATAAGGTATGTTCAAAAAATAAGGTGACTTTTTAAACTAAAGACTTTCAATTTTTTTTATGTTGGTACACATGTCCGTAACATCTATTAAAATTGTTAGCTATTTTGGATATTGAACTTGATTTTCAGGGGCATAAAGGTTAGGCGTATTTCGGTGTGCTTAGTGATTTCTTGCTGTTGAAAAAAATGGATCAAAGAATCAAAAATAAGTGATCCAACGTATTTGACTGTAGCATTTAGTGAGTTTACTCTGAGCGAAAAAAAATTTTATAAGTGGTACAAGCTATTCACAGAAGGCCGAGAAGAAGTTATTTACGATACTCACTCCAGACGCCCCAACTCGTCAACGGATGAAAACATTGAAGCAGTGAAGAAAATTGTTATGGAGAATCGTCGAATCACTATCAGAGAAGTTGCTGGGAATGTTGGCATATCGGGTGAATATGCCATGAATTTTTTTCAGATATTTTGGGCCCGGCAAGTGTCAGCAAAGTTTATTTCGAAATTATTAAGTTTTGACTAAAAGGTCAACATTGATGAAAAAACCGACGGAGATTGGCCACGATTGAGGAGATAAAGACCACGTCGCCAGAGCACAACATTACATATACCAAAAAGCGCTTATCAGGAGATTCTCGAGGACTCGAAAAACGGTGGCGCAAGTATATCTGAGGAGAATTACTTATAGATAGATATTAATAAAAAAAAAAAAAAACAATAACAAGTACAAACAAGTGGAGTGAAGGCCCTCCCGTCCCTTCCCCCACAAGCCACGGCTGCGCATTCTCGGTCGCAACGCCCGTTTGATTTCATCAGACGGGTCAGTGCAGTGACCGAGAGTGCGTAGCATCTGACGTAGCGGAATTAAAAGTGCAAATTGTTGGTGGACTCTCTATCGGGGTATGGGCATAACGCCTACATCGATTTGATGTTGGGAAGCTACTTGAAACTTGCACTTCTCAATTCTGCTTTATCACCTTTCAGACGTCAGACTTGGTTCCTTTGGTGCCTGTGTTTTGTGCTATGGAAAATTTTAGGATTGATGTAAGTAATATTCGTGGCCTTAGAACGGATCTCTTCGCTGTATACGTTCACCTGTCCCTATATAAATCAGCTATCTTGACACTGAGTGAAACACAGGTAGGAGAGAATACCGATTTATCGGATTTGAACCTGCAAGGTTATCACTTGGTGCCCCTTTTCTTTCTCCACTGCGGTCTCGCCCTTTATATTGGTAGCGATGTAGCTTACCAACTTCAGCCACAATACGGCCACTGTTTCAATCCGAAATTTAATTTTCTGTGGCTAAAAATCCATGTCCGTAAGCACTTAATCCACTACTGTTTCATTTATAGCAGTCCAAACCTGGATAGCAATTCAACTTTCAATGAGTTCGATATGCTACCCGACTCCATCACAAGATTTGTATGTATTCCTACATCCTCACACTGAGATTGCCATTGCGGGCGATTTCAATGTACACAATTCTAATTGGCTTCGACATTCATGCCAGACAACACCCGAAGGATGGCACGTAGAGATCTTTGCTGAGGTAAATAATCTGACCCAGCTAGTAAATGAGCCTACACGAATACCTGACATTGCAGATCATTCCGCCAACACCTTGGACCTGTTTCTCACCTCTCATCCTGACAAATATTCTGTTGCCAAATTGTCGCCCCTAGGCTCGTCTGACCACTGTGTCGTATCAGCTAATTTCTCGTCTTCACTCCACACAGTTAGAGAACAAATTCCTAAAAGAACAGTATGGCTATACGAGAAAGCCAATTGGAGCAGCCTTAACGACTTTTTTAGGAATTTTAACTGGTCAATATGTTTCCTCGATAGTGACGTTGATGTCGCTGCTGATATGATCACGCACATTCTTTTGCTGGGTATGAGATCCTTCATTCCTCACAGAGTAAAGAGTATCAAACCCAAAGAACCCAAATGCGTGGTATGACTCGAGCTGTAAAGAGGCTATCAGATTGAGAGAGTTGAGTTTTCAGAACTACAAAACCAACCCTACTGAGGAAAACCGAAAACAGAAATGACTGCAATGCATTAATTAGACGTGTAAAATTCTTCCACGAACAAAAGTTGAGGCAGAAAATGCTACAATGTCCCAAGGGTAGCAAAAACTTTTGGTCGTTCTGGAAAAACGTAAAGAAAATTCAGCCTCGTCTTCAATTCCCACGCTCATTTACAATGACATGCCAGCTGTCAGCTCTTTAGACAAGGCCACTCTGCTGGCTGCGCATTTCGCGTATAGCTCAACGCTGCCAGATTCCACATTGTCTCCGCCTGTACTTGAGAGCGTTGATTTCACCATGGGACAAATCCATTTTCGCACTCGTACAGTTGCAAGGGTACTAAAAGATCTCAACGTACACAAATCCGCTGGCCCGGATGGTATACCCCCAATACTTTTGAAGAGGTGTTCTTCTGCGCTGGCAAAACCTCTGCCTAAGCTTTTCCATCTGTCCTACTCTTCGGGTCTCTTTCCGAGTAGATGGAAAACAGCATTTGTCCAGCCCGTCCCTAAAAAGGGCAAATCTTCGTCCTCCTCCTTCTACCGATCCATAGCACTAACGTCCCTTCTTTCCAAGATCATGGAAACGCTGATAAACCGTCAGCTTATGAAATATCTTGAATCGCGGAAGCTTCTTAATGACCGGCAATACAGTTTTTGCAGCAACAGGTCCACTGGTGATTTGATGGCATATCTCACCGAAAAGTGGAACCAATCTTTGCACAATTTAGGTGAAATCAAGATCGTTGCGCATGATATTTCAAAAGCATTTGACAGGGTTTGGCATCAGGCTCTTTTGTCGAAAATGGGTGCTTATGGCATCGATAAATCTCTGCTTCTATTGATTAGAAATTACTTTTCGATCCGTTCAATTCAAGTTGTTTTGGATAGGTTAAAGTCTGATATTCACCAAATAAATGCTGGTGTCCCCCAAGGCTCTGTTTTGTCTCCGACTCTCTTTCTCATTTTTATAAATGATCTCTTGTCTGTTTCTTCTAATCCAATTCACTCCTTCGCTGATGATAGTACTCTCAGCTTTTTATTCCAGCTATTCGTTCCAGAACTCACGTCCCTGCTCTTCGACCATACAACGGGAAGGGCAGCGTATGTTAAGCACATTGTATTCCGATCTTGACAGCATAATCGATTGGGGTAAAAATAATTGAGTGGAATCAATGCTTCTAAAACTCAATGCTGTCTACTGTCGTTAAAGCGAACTCGTAATAATCTGCCAGGTGAGATTTAAACGGACATGTCGGGAAGACTATGAAGACTACCACGGAGGGCTGGGATACGGCACCAGGAACTCTTCAGGTGAAGATATCCTAAACATGTGCAAGTCGTACGGTCTTATAGTGCTAAATACCATGTTCGTCAAACAAAGCCGGCACCTGATCACTTATAGCAGCGGCGGAAATGAAATTCAAATAGACTATCATTTGGTATCCAGTATCATGAAGCCACGAGTTAAAGATTGCAAAGTGATCCTGGGAGACGCGATCGCCCCTCAACACCGTCTCCCCCTGACTGAATTTTTTATGGAGGCGAGTAAGAAGTCAAAGCAGCAAACGAAGGTGTCAATTGGTATAGCTGGATAAAGGAAAAGGCGAAGCTTTTATTACCAACATGAAAAACTACCTCTCTTCCTTTATCGATGAGTTCGGTAATGAGGAGTGCAGAGCACAAGACATGTGGGATTCCCTACAACAATCTGGCCTGGAGAAAGCCAAATCACTGCTCGGAACATCTAAAGGCCCCTGCCAATACGCAAAAGAAACCTGGTGGTGGACAGACGAAGCCAAAGCAGTGATACACGAAAAGAAAATGGCTTTCCAAGCTTAGTCAAAGTGCTCTTCTACTAATAGAGAGGAAAAGGCTCGCCGTGAAAAGGTATATAGATATTGCAAAGGTATCGCGAAGAAAAAGTGCGCCGAATTCAAAGCGAAAAGCATGGAAGACCTCTATCAGGAGTTGGAAGAAATATCGTCTTCCGCGTCTGACAGGAACCAGGCTACCCAGGAGCTTCGACAAAGCAATTTGAACAAAGGAGCAAATATCTTTAAGATAGCCGCCCAGAGAAGAAGAAATGCTCAGGAGATTCGTTTCCCAAAATTTATTAACAATGCTGAAGGCCAACTCCTTGTGGAAAACGAAAAAATTCTTCACAGATGGCGACAGTATTGCGAGAAACTTCTGAACGAACCATTTCCCCGAGTGTACTTTCCAAGAACCGCCCCGAATCATGCCGAAATATCCGACATCACAGTCGAAGAAGTTCGGTACGCGGTTAAAAACTCCAAGAAAAGAAAAGCTGTTGGGCCGGACGGGATACCCTCTGAGTTCTGGAAAAAGATGGGAGTAATCGGGTCTAGATGGCTCATGGTTCTTATCTCCAAACTTATGAGAGGCGACACTATGCCTAATCAATGGAGGGAAAGCTATCTTCTTCCATTGCACAAAGGAAAGGGTGATACGCGAAATTGTGATAACTACCGTTCTGTCAAGCTGATGTCGCACACCATGAAGATCGTTGAACGGGTATTAGATAGCCGACTGCGGAAAATAATACGACTATCTGATGACCAGTGCGGGTTTCTCTCGGGTAAATCAACGACAGATGCAATCCAAAGTATAAGGGTCATGACGGAAAAGCATCGTGATTCTTCAAAGGACTTGCATATGGTGTTGGTTGATTTCGAGAAGGCCTTTGACCGGCAACCAAGAGATCTTTTATGGGTAGCGCTAAGACAAAAAGGAGTTCCAGAAACCTACGTGCGAGTGATCATGGACATGTACAAGAGAGCAATGACAAGAGTAAGATGCACCACAGGAGTCACCGAAGAGTTCGCAATCAAAGTCGGTGTACACCAAGGTAGCGTCCTCAGCCCACTGCTCTTTATAGCAGTCCTCGATTGCTTGCTTGAAGGAAAAGTGACGGACCCCAATGTGCACCAGCTGACGATGGAGCCATTATAAGTGATGATCAGGCGTCCCTACAACGAGCACTTGATGTGTGGGTGGACATTTTTGAGGGACACGGTGCACATACAGTATCTGTGCTGCCCGTTCTCTGACCCTCATCAGCCTATTCCAGACTTGAATGGAAGAGTGCTTCCCAAGTGTGAAAAGTTTAAATATCTGGGATCTATGATTAATAAAGAAGCAACCTGTGATGACGACTTCAACCATCGCATAAGCGTAGGGTGGATGAAGTGGCGGGAAAACTCCGCCATCTTCTGTGATCGAAAAATGCCCCCTAAGCTGAAAGGAAGGCTCTACACTTCAGTTGTACGTCCGGCGCTCACATACGGTTCACAATGCTGGACAATGCACAAAAAGTATAAGAGCAAATTAACGGCAGCTGAGATGAAGATGCTTCGCATGACAGCGGGAGTAACAAAGCGTGATAGAATTAGAAGTTCAAACATCCGAGGAAGCCTCCACGTAAAAGAAACCATCACAAGAAAGATAGAGCGCGACCGACTCAGTTGGTATTGCCATGTTCAAAGGAGAGATCCTTTGAACCCCGTCCAAAAGGCGTTATCAATCAACGTTCCAATTTCAACACGCAAAAAAGGCAGGCCGAAAAACAATTGGTGCAAACAAATGCAAAAACACCAGCATTTGATTGGCCTCAGCGATGAAGTAATCCCAAACCGGGAAGCCTGCCGCTACTTTCTGAGGTCAAACCGGCGGACCCCACAAGCGGACCAGTAGGAATGCAGTTAAATGGGAAGGTTATGGTCCTACACTTCTGACCATAACGACGCCGGAAAAAAGGAAAAGAAGATCACATATTTCAAGTCGCCAAAAACACGGCAAAATGTCTAGGTTTCCTTAAACGATGAAAGAAATATTTCACCCCCTCCGATTTGGCTTCAATTTATAAGGCCTACATCCGCCCCAAGCTTGAGTATAACGCTCATATCTGGTCTGGTGCCCCTAAAACCTCACTGCACCTACTGGATAGAATAAAACAGCGAGCGATAAAACTTATAGGAGACAGTAATATCGCAAAGTCAATCGACTCGCTCGAATACCGTCGTAATGTGTCTTCTTTGTCACTGTATTATCGCTATTTTAACCACCGTTGCTCAAGTGAGTTAGCCAATTGCATTCCTCACCTCCATGAATTCAATCGCAATACTCGTCTTGCCAGGAATGCTCATCAGTTCACTCTCAAGCCTGCTTTCGGACGTACAGTTAAGTTCAGAGATTCGTTTTTCAGCCGCACAACACGAAATGATCTTCCCAGCCTAATATTTCCTACTCACTACAATCCACAGACATTTAGGACCAATGTGCACAGGTACCTTCTCTCCCTTTCTCCCTATATGCCCTCGGCCCGTGCTGTGTTATAAAATCGGCGCGCAAATTATAAAAAAAAAATGATTAAATAAAAATTTAAAAACTGAAATGTCACTTTATTTTTTGAGCACATCTCGTATGTCACTTTGAAATGCTCCCTTATGGTAACTAGCTGCCTGCACAGAATGAATAACTTCTAATCCAAAAAGTTCATGTTCTTGAAATTTCCTGCAAACCTAGGAGCCTTCGTTATACCTACAATAGGAAAAGCTAGTCAATAACTAGATTTTGTTAATATCTCGTTGAGGAAAGACGCTGTTCCGTGACTTAGCTGTTACTGGAATTGGTTCCTCTCATCAACAGCTGGGACTCTCTTCCGACCCCCCGTTTTCCAATAGTTGGCGTTAGAACGCATGTTAGTCGAAAATGTTAGGTTAGAACGTCACATTGTATTCTTAGGCATAGCAACAACTCCTCATCATTACATTTCAGAAGTTCTACTTTTCGCTGCGGCTGAGCTGCGTTGACATTTGGGTCAGTGAAGGAATCCCGACATTTTTGGTTTCAACGGAATGCTAGAAAAGTGATGACTTCGACGTAGAAGATAACAAGCGTACCAGACTAGTGAGATAGTTTAAAAAAAGAGAACAAAAAATTTCAAATAGCTAACTGAAGCCAATTGCCCGACTATGAAATTCTATTTTTCGCAACTCCTGAAATTATATGTTAAGTATACAGCAAGGACCAAAGAAAATTGGGCTTTTGCCCTTGGCCACCTCCAAAACCGTATCATGATTTGCCCGGATTTAGAGCTTAAAAGTTTGCACGAACGATATTATTTTTGACAAGCATCTAACATATATACTTCGACCTCAACGTCCCAGTATTTATCTACGCCATAGTTTTACGTACGAATCACCCAGTACCTTCCTTTCTACCGCCTCCCAAAATACGTTATTTTTTTTTACAAAATGTTTAAATAAAAACTTTAAAGCCGATGTGAACGACACATAACGACTCAACAAGTAAGCAAAACGACTCTCAAGTCCACCCTGTAATTTTTTCGTCTGTGATGGCGCATTCCGTGGAACGTCTCGCGAATTGTGCTAAACAATAAAAGCTACATTTTACCCGCATAAACCTCAAAATATATCCTAAAAACCATCCGCCCCCATACATCATTGTCCACCAGATCACAACCCTATATTATTTACATAATTTACACCATCAATCTTGTGATAAATCGCCCAGAAGATCTGACTTGAAACTTCGTTCTCCAAACCCATCGCTGTAAGTGCACAGGTAAGTCGATGAAATTTTCACATTTGACAGTTGCCGCCACCATCGAGTTGTCGCTATCGCCAGTCACCGTTTTCTCCGTATTTCACTCACCACTGTTGTATGGAAACTGAAATTTGTTGTTTGCCGCCGTGTATCTGTGGTGAGTGATGGTAAATAATGGCGATTTGGCAACATATTGTGTTTATTTGTGCGCAGAAGCGATGAGGATATAGGGTGGTGCATTTCGGATATTAAAATATAAATATAACAAAAAAATGTTTTTTAAGGTAAATTGAAGAAATGGCCAACACTACAACGGAAACGAAATATGTAACTGAAGTACCAAGTAGCCTTAAGCAATTAGCTAGATTAGTAGTTAGAGGTTTCTATTCCATAGAAGATGCCCTTATAATCGATATGTTGGTGCGAAATCCTTGTAAGTTCTCATCATCCTCCACAATACCCAATTTCATTATTTTCCATTCTTTGTAAGGTATGAAAGAGGATGATATTGCAGAATTGTTAAGATTTGAAAAGAAACAAATGCGAGCTCGAATATCCACATTGAGAAATGATAAATTCATTCAAATTCGTCTCAAAATGGAAACTGGCCCGGATGGGAAAGCTCAAAAGGTCAATTACTATTTTATTAATTATAAGACCTTTGTAAATGTGGTTAAATATAAATTGGATTTGATGCGTAAACGTATGGAAACTGAGGAGAGAGATGCAACTAGTCGTGCTAGCTTCAAATGTACCAGCTGCAACAAGACTTTTACCGATTTAGAGGTAAGATATAGCACACGCCTATATTCTCACGTCATGATGTGATGCTTTTTTAGGCCGATCAACTTTTCGACTTTGAATCGCAAGAATTTCGATGCACATTTTGTGATAGCCCCGTTGAGGAAGATATGTCCGCCATGCCAAAGAAAGATTCCCGCCTGTTATTAGCAAAATTTAACGAACAATTACAACCGCTCTACGATCTACTCCGCGAAGTCGAAGGTATTAAATTAGCTCCGGAGATTTTAGAGCCCGAACCGGTCGACATCGATACTATTCGAGGGTATGAAGGAAATTGCTTTGTTTTACTTAAATAATTAACGTATTTGTGTTACAGAATTAACAAACAGGCGACCAATCGTTCCGACGGTCAAGCCTGGTCCGGAGAAGCAACTCGAAATCAAGGTTTCGCTGTCGAGGAAGCTCGTGTCGATATTAGCATTGGAGACGATGCACCTGAAGTTACTGCTGAACGTAAATTACGACCAGTTTGGATGACAGAGAGTACAATAATTAGCGAGGACAATACGGATAATGCTGATGCTATTCTGGACCAAGCTGCTCAAACTTCCAGTCAACCGACGACTGTTGCAACGGCTTCTAACAGTGGTCGCAATCGAAAAGAAAACGAAGATATCATGTCAGTTCTGTTGCAGCATGAGAAGCAACCAGGCAAAAGCGATCCTGCCCTGAAGGGACTAAGAAGTAACGCCAATTCGAGTGATTCTAGTGATGATGAGAGGGAAATTGAAAATGCTACAATACGTAAGTTTTAGAAGGACTTCAAAACGTCTCTTAAATACTATTGAAACATATTTTCTATTCCAGCCAATATAGATCAAAGTAATTATATCAATTCCGAGTCGGAGGACGATGATGCTCCGGTTGTCCATGTCGGAGGACGTCCATATCCGATCGATAGCATTACAGACGAGCTTATAGCGCAAATGAGTCAACACGAAAAAGAGAATTATATACTAGTTTATCAAGAACACTACAGCCATATGTACGATTAAGATCAATGCTATTTGTACAAAGATTTGAAATAATAAATATCTTTGATGTTTTCTATATAGCATACAATTCACGTTTCCAAATGGTGGTGTTTCCTATTATTTTTTTTTTTACTTTTCCAAGACGCTCAATATATCGATTTTAAATATTCTTACCACCCTGCTCCCAATTAATATATTCTGTAGTCAAATCCTAAGCAACATAACCGAAATGTTTGCCATCATACTTACTGCAACATGTAGCCAGCCATGGTGAATTAACATCCCACTTGTCAAGTGCAACCCAACAGCTGGTACCTGTCAACAAAAATCAAACGAAAACAAATTGTTTGCCTTTTTTGGTTTTTTTTTTATTTTCTTTTTCCGTGTTTCAGATTAAATCCATACACCTTTGTTGCCACGAGAATCATTAATTTTTATTTATTTATGTGCTGATAGCAACAATGTCTGCCATGGATAACAGCCCCAATCACAGGTAATTGTAATCGCGGTACATGAAAACAGTTTACAAATCGATTTAGATTACCGCCGATAAGGCCGATAATTGTTTTTATAAAAATAACAAGATTTTTTACGATTCAAGTCAGTCGAATAATGCAAATACGCCAAGCAGTCCAAATACTAGTTCCACGTCGACGGGCGATGCCGAGCAATCAATTGCCAGCGTCCAGATGGCCGCTGGGCTTTTGCAGATTTACGAACCGCCGCTATTTAAAGTTCGGAATCACTTAAAGGAATTGATGTAAGTTGAATCGGTGAAGCATCCGGTGGATTGCTTAAGTTTTTATTTTCAGAGGCAAACAAAATAAGATATACATTGACCTGTCGGCAGAGAAGTACAAGTATGACAACGAGGAAATCGTAGGTCTGCAGGAAATGGTGAGGAAAGCGTAACTTCGTGTGAGTGGGGATTAATTTTTTATTTCTGCAGATGAATGGCGTCAAGACATACAGAGAGAAACTGGTGAAAATCAAGAAGCAAATGCAGTCGATATACCAGAAATCAAAGGACTTGAAGGTGAGAAGTGCAAATTCATATGTACTACGTGAAACACAATATAATTATCATCTCTGCAACACACAATTTGTCACGCATTTCTTCCAAGCAGCAATTTTATAGATTCTCGATAAATAATTATCGCGAGGTCGCATTACCTAAGATCGTGTTTGGCAGATATAGAACACGAACGTCGATTATACCACGGCCGCCTGTCAAATTCGATATAGTTGGTGTGATAACGAACTTGATTGGGGCCTAAGTACGTACAAATTGCTTTTGTGTTCCTGTCATAATCATTTTACATTCTGTTGTCTCATTCTCTTTGAATATTTCCTCAAACACTTGACTGATTGACATCCGGAAGAGTAAATAAGAGTCGATTTCTGCTAGGTTGATTGAATATCAAACACATTGTCTGCCTTCTAATCAGAAGCCCAGCCAAGTTCGATTTGAAGCACGACGAATTACAGCCAATCGCAGGCTAATTGCTGACAGATTGTCGCTCTTCGACCTCTTATCTCTCTTTGAGTTCTGTAGCTGTAGCAATTATTGCATTTGCCTTAGTCTGGCGTCCAATGAGAATAGTTTTGCATTAATTTGCGACTATACCCATAAACTAATGGCCTGATTCATTTCCGACTTAAAGGTGTTATGAATGCATGCAATATTATGTTGAAAAACCTTCCCATCATCACGGAAAGGGCGAGCAAACCACCTGTAGGAAACGTTCCACGTTTAATGTCATCCGTAATGAATATACATAGTGGAGATTACCAACTTTATACTTTTCCTTATTTTTCATCATTCGATGTCTCCATATGTAACACAAAGCCCGATTAGGGACCAACATAATTTAGCAACAATGTCATGGCAAACAACTTAAGCAAAATATGCGACAGCACTTCTTACCATCTAGTCGTATAGCCTGTCCGTTTCCGAATCTCATTTATCGAGGTGCAAATCATCCTTAAGGGCAGTTTTTTTCGACATCTCCGAGGCAAGGGAAAACAGACAAAATTATCCGAACAAGCTCAAATCTTATGTTTTAATCCGCTCATTCTGTTGAACGCTGTGATCGAGACAGCGAGCAGAAGGATGGAGGAGAAATATAGGAAAAAGACCAAACTTCTCTAGAAGAGGGAAGACATATTGTGAAAAAAATCAAGCGCAACCCCAAGACGCTGTTAAAATGATTGGCCGCAGAAATGTCCGGAATCATAAAAAAAACCTTAAAATAATTATCCCGGCAGAGTCGCACGTCGTAAACCATTTATTTATAAACGTTACAAAGGAAAAATTCGCATTCTCCAAATAGTATGTCAACAATACTCTAGACGAGCCAACAACATGTCTGCCAGCAAGCTTGGTCAAATGGAGTTTATTGAGTAGATTGAACCAATATGATGGCGTTACAGCTCTTGAAGAGCCAGAGCCAAGCTTCTCTCATTCGCTATGTTGTGTGCGATTTGTTTTCACAAGTGAACGGGATCTACAGTTTAATGACGATTTCGAACGGCGAGAACCGAGAAGCCTTTTCAAGGCAAATGTACAGCGAGCGCCATCTCATATGGGTCGATGTAAATTTCGAATAACTTCAACAATTCTCAACCGATTTTGGAAATTCAAAAACTTTTATTCAACTTAGACCTTTACAATTTATTTTGATTAATTTTTGAAAACAATATCAATTAAATGACCGCCTTTATTGCCATTGCAAAAATGGGCTCGTTTTCGCGCATTCTCCATGACATTTTCGAGCATTTCGGTCGAAATTTGTTTTCGAATGTGAGCTGTTCTATTGTCTTCGGGCCGTTAGCATACACCCTGCTTTTCAAGTATCCCCAAAGAAAAAAGTCTGGAGAAGTCAAATACGGCGATCTCAGAGGTCAGTCAATATCGCCTCTTCCAGGGAACTTCTTACGCAAAAGGTTCATTGTTTTGTCCGCAGTATAACATGTCGCGCCGTCCTGTTGAAACCAAAAGTGAAATAAGCCTTTTTTTTAACGCATTTCTGGGACCAAATAATGGGGCAAAATCCAGCGATATCGATCGCCATCCACTGTAGAAATACGGTCCAATGATGGTTTTAGCGCATACATCGGCCCAAACAGTAATTTTTTGGCCATATAGCGGCTCTTCGTGAATAATGTGAGGATTTTCGGTGCTCCAGAAGCGACAATTTTGTTTATTAACTGAGCCAGAGAGCGTAAAATGTGCCTCATCGGTCATCAAAATTTACTGCCAGAACTTCCGGCTCAGCATTAATTATTGCAACGACATTTTGTGCATATGCCAAGCGCCGTGGCTCATCTTGTGAAAAACTTCTGTCTGCCAGTACCCCGCCGAGGAGAGAAGTCCAGAAACAAACATTCGATGGCGTTATCGGGATCCGAACTCGGTCATCGCGCGTCAGCGGCCGACACACTACTGCGCCACGGCGCTGTCGAAACCAATATGACTACCTCAACATTATAAAAATAATGGGTCTAGGGTCAACTTATGTCTTTCAACAAGACAAAGCACACTGCAAACAACGTCGTAATCTGGCTGCTTTTTAAGGCTAGCTCACAGCTCAAAAAAGTTCATTGTCACCCGACATTAAACCAATTGAATATTTGTCGGACGAGTTTGAAAAAAAAAAATATTCAAAATCGAGCTATCAGCAGCAACGCCTCTCTTAAAAAAGCTTTACAACGAGAATGGGAACTGCAAAAAAAAAACTTATCAAAACGATTAAGAACCGTCATTGATGTTAGGTGACACTGATGAACTACCCACTTTATGTTGACGTAATTTTTCTTATTTTTATTTTTGTGCGAATAATTTTGTGAGGATGTGTATCTCCTTCTATGTCGGTGATGCCATTCTATTTCAAATAAACTTTAGTTCAGCACGACGGGGATCTCTCTAACAAAGACGGCATTTTCGCCTGTATACATACATAGAAGCCATTTCCACGTTCGACCGTTTAAACGATTATCAAAGAAATCCAAAGGTCGCCCTTCGTACGTCCTCTAGAGAATGAATCGAGTGTGTCAGGGTTCCCTTATTGCCTCTCCCATATTTTAATTGCTTCCTCAAACTGAACTTTTCACTCTCCCGCTCGATATGAATTATTGTAGTTTGATTTTAGCTATAGCCTCATTGGAGGTGGAACCGATTGTTCTTCGTTTTCCAATTAAATCCAACTCTTACCATCAAATTTCCTGAATGGGTATTATTTATAGGGTTACAGACAATTCTTGGAATTTTCTTCGGAATCGGCGAGGTTTTCTATATACGATGCCTTACATTGAACAATTTATTAGGTGTAGTAAGAAGAAATCAATTTTTTTTGCGTGACACTGAAGGCTTTGTTTAGCATAGTTAGATTGATCCGGTTTAGGTCAAATATGCGTCGTTTTGTTCGATAACTTGTTGCGATTTTGAAGGTGATTTGATTGAAACTCACTAATAGAAGCCCTCGTTCCCATTGGGAAAAAACTGGGACATTTTTATCACAAGCCTTTTTTCAGGCGAAAATCAAAATCGATTGCCATGGACAGGAACAAGGGGTAATCACTTGGTATCAGATCCGTTTTTAAGGTGGATTCATAAGAACTCCAAAACCAAGCTCCCTTAGATTCGGACGAATCACTATCGGTGGGTGTTGTCTGTTCTTCTCTTATTGGCCGATTCTGAGTGATTGCTTCCTTCAGATGGCCTGGATTGCTGCCGTAGGGGAGTAGTTCATAGTAGATTATGGGTGTTTTCATAAACGTCGAAAATCTGCGCTAGTACAATCGTGTTTCTTCTTTGTTGTACTAATGAACACGTTTATTCTGCAGAAGGTATACAGGCTTGCTTAAGTAAAATTTTAAGTAGTCACTGAATGTTCATAAATATCAGAAAAAATCAGACACGCTGTGCCTACCCTCGTATGCTCGATCGAACTTTTCGAAGAATCCCGTGGCATCTCTTCCCGATTATTTTTTTCACTTTTTAATTCTTCTGTAAGTCGTCATTAAGTTCTAGATTTTTTTTAATATCCAAGACTTCGAAGGTGAAGAATGCACCAACTTGATTAATTTCATGAAGCACTGTCCTCCACAAAGAATTATTTTTCTTTATATAAAAATATGGATGCACAATCTGCCGACCACTGATGACATAATTTCTGCAATTCTTCTGCTTTTGATCGATCAAAAATCTAACTTTATGAACACGTCTAACACAGGTCTTAGTTAGGCAGACGTTTTTTCCTTGCTCATCCCACCAAACACGCTGCAAAATCTGCCTGGCCGCCAATCCTGACTTGACCACCATTTGAATCGGCCCTCTGCAACTCGACCACGACCGTTTTCGCTTAAAGTTATCGTAAGTGATCCACTTTTCATCTACCAGTCAGCATCCGATTCAAAAATGGGTCGATTTTGTTGCGAGTCAGCAGCCAATCGCAGATGAAAATTCAGTCCATGAGGTTTCTTTTAATTCATGTGGCATCTACATATACATCGAACTTATTCAAATGGTTCCAAACGGCTTGCTGTGCAACATTTCCATAATTTTGTCGATATTTTGGTCTTCCAGAGTATGTTGCGTCTTAGATATTGAAATTACCGGGCTGGAATCGACGAAACAAAAACTGCGCGAGATTGGTTGTGGCAGTATTAGTACCTTAAACTACTCGTATGTTCACATTTTCAACGCCTGGCTTGCGTTTTCGAACAAAAAGTGTAAAATGTCGTGTCAATCTTTGACGTGCACTCAACTAAAACTAGGCAACCAATCACAAAACTGCCAAAGAACGCTTTTTAGTACAAAATCTTTTCTTTTTAACGCCATCTGGTGAACGTCCGGTAGTACGTATACAACGCAAGATACTAAAGTCATCTGTTGGAAAAATAATGGATTTTTTTAACTACACCTAATAGTCGAGGCAAGGAGTTGAGAAAGTCAGCCTTCGTTCATCTCATTGAGACAGAGACTTTGAGGTCGATTTTGCTTTGACAGAGTGTCTATAATTCGTCTTGCTCTTGGCAACAAGACGCAGGCATGGGTGAAGGCAATTTAGGGTAATGCCGCACGTTGAACATGCCTTTCTTATTCTCCAATATCAACATTCTACGAGGGTGGTTCGATAAGTACTTAGCCTACAAAAGAAAAACAAACATTTTGGAGAAATGGCGATTTATTTTTCAATATAGTCTCCTTTTAGCTCGATACACTTGACCCAGCAATGCTCTAACTTCTTTAACCCGTCTGAAAAATACGTTTTCTCGAGGTCTGCAAAGTAGGCCTCCGTGGCGGCGATGACCTCCTCATTCGACTGAAATTTCTGCCCAGCGAGTGACTTTTTCAAGTTTGGAAACAAAAAGAAGTCGCACGGGGCCAAATCTGGAGAATACTATGGGGCAGCAGTTCGTAGCCCAATTTGGCCGTGGCGAGGGCGGAGGTGTGAGCCGGTGTGTTATCATGGTGGAAGAGCACTTTTTTCTTCGACAAGTGGGGCCGTTTTTTCTTCAATTCGGCGTCGAATCGGCCCAGTAATTTGGCATAGTACAGTCCGTTTTGCCTTCTCCAGGTAGCGCGTTCGCCGCGTGAAGTCCACTGTTTCGACTGTTCCTTGGTCTTTGGTGTATACCTGTGGATCCATGTTTCGTCGACTGTCACGCTTAAACAGCGTCAAACACTGCTCTGAAGTGAGCTCACGGTTGCGCTTGTTGACCGGAGTGAGCAAACGCGGCACCCATCGCGCCGACAGCTTTCTCATGCCCAAAATTTCATGCAGGATATGACCCATGCGATCTTTTGAAATACCTACTGTCTCAGCTATCTCGCGCACCTTAAATCGGCGGTTTGCCAATACGAGATCGTGGATTTTTGTCACGTTATCCTCCGTGGTAGCCGTTTTCGGGGCACCTGGAAGTGGCTCATCAAAAACCGACGTGCGACCACGTTGAAACTCGTTAAACAAATTTTTGATGGTCGCCATCGAAGGAGAAGAGTCACCGTACACAGCATCCAAACGCTCTTTGATTTCGCTGCGCGATTTCCCTTCCAAAAACAGGAATCGAATCACCGACCGATATTGCTCTTTTTCCATTTTTCTAAAATCCGCGGATACTCCCGCTTTCACACGCGGTCAAAACAAAACTACGAGTCCGATCCGGCTGAAATTTCGACAGTAGCCGTCTACTAGAATGTACTATACGATAGTAAGTTGATCTTGCGATACTGGCGCCACCTGGCGGTGAGTCTAAGTACTTATCGGACCACTCCCGTATTTCCATAGAGCGCTTGTTTCGTGTGCCTATTGTGGCCCAGTGATGCCTTTCATATAGCCTAGCTTCAGGTTCTTTCTGACTGGTTACTTGCATCCGTCGACCTTTCGAAAAAGTATGGCTATCGATAGGGAGCAAACGTCGTCTACTCATTTCACATAGAATAATAGCACGTAGCTAAAGCATATAAGAAAAATCAATAATTAAGTGTTCATCCCTTATCTTCAGTAAAATTGGGCAGACTTATTCGCATCAGAAAGCGTTTTCATTAGGATGGATACCGGTACGAAATGGGACAATATGAGAAGGGCTACTGGTTGAAACCCAGATCTGCCTAGGAGAAAGTGGCGTTTGTGTATTTTTCAGAGCTTTGATGTTCACTGCTTCGCATTTCCCCTTTCTCTTCTCTATATCATAGCAATTCAGACTCTCATTTAACCATCTAAACACATTCATTCAATTATTTAAAATCAAAATCAACTATAATACTTAACAGAGACGAGCCAACAACATTCAAGCATGCAAACAGAAGGAGCTCGCCCGGAAAATGCAAAAACAACAGCAGGAAGAAGCTCTCATCGCAAAACGAAAGCAAACCGCGTCCGCAACTACCACGCCAACAACGCCGCCCGACTCTAGATAGTACTCAGTATGAAGCCAACTACTATTCTGACTTTCTTTTTATTTTTTCCCTTTTCATCATCGTTTACTTATAAGTTATCCACAAAAAAACTTGTACATATTGATCAAATGTTTTTTTTTTCTGTTTCTCTTTAAATTATATAAAAAATTAATGATTAAAAACGAACAAAAAAAACAAACAACTTTGGCATAAATTAAACTACTTAACCAAGACAATACTTTTTCTTTTTCTTAAAATAAAAAACAACGAATCATGCTTAGAACAAGAGCGATAGTCAGGCTTAAAAAAATGAATCTCAATAAAGCATTTGTTTGATGTTTGCTGCTCGTGTTTTGCTATTTTAAAAGAATTTCGTTTGCAATATAAAAGGCATGCAGGTGTTTCCATTGGTTTTTCTTCTTTTTTTTGCATTTTAACTGAAGGAAATAAAGAAAAACCATAAGGCGGTCTACGAAGCAATTACGTACTCCTGTTCGTCGAGCATATGCATTGCATCGTTTGGCGCTAAATACGTTGCCGTTGCTGCAAATAAATGACGGAAATATGTATTATTCAAAAACAAATGCCAACTAAACGCAAATGGAAAATGGAAATGAAATGAAGGGAATGAATATGGAGGCGGCGCTGAATTTATTTACAAAAGAGGAACTAAAAAGCTATGATAGACACGATTTGAATGGAGTTCGATATGCTGATGTGTGTTGAAAGGTGAAACGTGCAACTGAACTAGGCAAATCTGGCGCAGAAAGAGAAAAGCAATGTGCAGCCTAACAGACCTATTCTTTTAAAGAGTATAAAAGACACCTGAATAGACAATGCTTTAAAAGGGAATGTAAGACAACCGCACCTGAACCAGCCTTAACGACTTTTCTTCTACTTTGTCATTCGATAACGTGCTTCCCAGCATCATTAATTCTTTTTAAAACTATTGTGTTTGCACCCAATGTGGTTTAAAATTATTTGTTTTAAGTGTACTTGGATATTGACATATGGCACCGTAATTTCTCTACGTCAAATTCGAAATAAAAAAAGTCGGTTGCGCTGTTAGTTGGAAACTAAGTGCATTTCGAATAGGACGGTCAGGCTTTCGTTCAAATTACGAACAATGTGGAACTATGGAAAGCCGCTTGAGCCGATTTGTTGAAGACTGAGTAGTAGAGTTCCCTGTCGTAAGGTAAAAAGGTCACCACAACTCAAGGCTCTCTTTACTCATCATTGATGCTTTTGCAAACAAGGATACCAATGATTTTACTTGCCCAAACAAATACACACATGGAAAAAAGTATTGGCACAGTTGCCGTTTTCTGAAACAATTGCTTCTAAAATCAAAACTCATAGGTATATATTTGAACTCAAATTGGAAAATAAAAATATATTCATTTTTTAAGTAATATCAAAATAAAATATGCTATTTGGATTAACAAAAACAAAAAAAACGTTATTAATTTAGTACACTTCACTATTTTTTTGGGAAAAAAGTATTGGCACAGCTATGTTCTCCATGGAATATACAAACAATTTTAAAAGTTTTTTTTTTTCTTTAATAATGTGTTGGCATTCCTTTATTTTTTATGACTTCCTTCAACCTGTTTTGCATGGAGGATACTAATTTTTTTGTTGTTTGCGAGTCGATTTTTGTCCATTCATCACGGATTACTTCCTTTAATTGGGTTTTGTTGGTAATATGATGTTTTCGAACTCGTTTTTCCAGCACATCCCACAGATGTTCTATGGGATTTAGATCTGGGGATTGCGGTGGCGTCTTTAAAGTATGGGGAGTGTTGTATAGTATCCATTCCTTTACTATATGAGCGGTGTGCTTGGGATCATTATCTTGCTGAAAATAAAAATTCCCAGCCAGCCCCAATTTTTCTGCACTTTTGCGGAGGTTTTCTTTAAGGATATTGAGGTATACCATTTTATCCATAATACCTTCGATAAACACTAATTCCCCTACACCGGATGCCGCCATACACCCCCAGACCATCACCCCACCACCACCATGCTTAACAGTGGGCAGTATATTTTGTTTTTCAAGCTCTGTATTTGGCTTGCGCCAAACAAACTCGCGACCATCGTTATGAAAAATATTGAATTTGCTTTCGTCCGAAAAGATAACACGGTTCCAGAAGTCCATATCCATGTTTATATGTGCTTTTGCAAAATCAATTCGCTTGCCCTTGTTGGTTTTGTTGATAAATGGTTTTTGTCTAGGAATCCGTGCATTGTAACCGGCATTGTGTATTGTGTTTCGCACAGCTCTTGATGTTACAATCTTACCCAAATTTTCATTTATGTCTGCTGCTATTTCGGAAGAAGTTGTTCTGGGATTTTTCTTGATAATTTTGATGACGTATCTTTCTTCCTTGCTTGTAAGCTTCCGGGGACGACCGCTCCTTGGTAGGTTTTCCAGTGATTGTGAGATCTTAAAACGGTTCACTACGCTGCGAACTGTGTAACGGCTTTTATTTACGATTTCACCAATTTCCGCCAGTGATTTTCCCTTAGAATGTAAATCCAAAATTATTCTCCTTTCGCTCAAAGTAGTTTCCTTTCCCTTGCCTCCCATTTTTCAACTTAACACAACTTATTTTGAACGAAAATGAGTGAAATTAAATGATCTGACTCAGACAAAGGCTATAGATAAACTAAATTAACGAAAGGTGATATTACAGTAAAAAAATGCATGTTCGAATAACGGTTTAAGCTGATATCGTTCAAATAAAACACAGCTGTGCCAATACTTTTTTCCAGGGAAAAATGTATTACTCTGAATTATTTTTTTGTTTTCTTATTATTTGTTACTTTTGGAAGTAGTTTTTTGTTCTATTCTGTTAAAGGAACAATTAGTGAATATATTTCAATGAAAATCTTAAACATAAACCGTTTCGTTTTAAAACGGAGAGCATTTGTTTCCGAAAATCGCTTCTGTGCCAATACTTTATTCCATGTGTGTACATGAAAAATTATCTACTCTGGCTGTCAAGGACTGTCAATGCCCGATTGGACGCATGACTCCTCAAGCTAGTCGATGACTAGACTGGATCACATCTCGATCTAGTCGATGAGACTAGACTCGATCACATCTCGATCTAGTCGATGAGACTAGACTCGATCACATCTCGATCTGGTCGATGAGACTAGACTCGATCATATCTCGATCTAGTCGATGAGACTAGACTCGATCACATCTCGATCTAGTCGATGAGACTAGACTCGATCACATCTCGATCTAGTCGATGAGACTAGACTCGATCACATCTCGATCTAGTCGATGAGACTAGACTCGATCACATCTCGATCTAGTCGATGAGACTAGACTCGATCACATCTCGATCTAGTCGATGAGACTAGACTCGATCACATCTCGATCTAGTCGATGAGACTAGACTCGATCACATCTCGATCTAGTCGATGAGACTAGACTCGATCACATCTCGATCTAGTCGATGAGACTAGACTCGATCACATCTCGATCTAGTCGATGAGACTAAACTCGATCACATCTCGATCTAGTCGATGAGACTACACTCGATCACATCTCGATCTAGTCGATGAGACTAGACTCGATCACATCTCGATCTAGTCGATGAGACTAAACTCGATCACATCTCGATCTAGTCGATGAGACTACACTCGATCACATCTCGATCTAGTCGATGAGACTAGACTCGATCACATCTCGATCTAGTCGATGAGACTAGACTCGATCACATCTCGATCTAGTCGATGAGACTAGACTCGATCACATCTCAATCTAGTCGATGAGACTAGACTCGATATATTCGATGAGGCTAGACTCGATCTATTCGATGAGGCTAGACTCGATCTATTCGATGAGGCTTGACTCGATCAAGTCGATGAGACTAGGCTATATCACATCTTGACCAAAATTAGACTAAATCATGTTTCGGCCTAGTCGGCCAGACAATATTCTGTGACAATCCGACTAGATTTTGCCAATAATTCGGCTCTTCTACCAGATAAGACATAGCGTTTAAAATGCGTGAAATATGATAATATTGCACAAACAGGTTTAAAGCTGGGAGCAATATACAGTTACGATCCAAATACAATAGAACAGCCATAAATTCTAAGAAAAATTATTTGCACAAAGTCCGTGAAAACAGCACGTCGATGGAACGCGTCATAAAATGCTTGCCAAATTAAGTCACACATAATTTTAAAACATGAAGTGAGCGTCTATGTTATCTGTTTCCTATCTTAATCAAAAGCATCAAACAGAAAGAGTATATGATCCAAGAACTCGTATAATAATCGAGGAATCTCCCGCCTTATTACAGGGATAACCTAAACAACGGGCAATCGTCTAGATATGACCATAAGACGATAGATAAACTCGAATTTACAAGTGCTCTATTAACAACAAAGGCGTGCTCACTTTCTATTTACACCTACGGGGCGTTTATAAATTACTCATCCAATAAAACGATCAACTAACTCTACTTCGCGTGCAGATAAACTAACTTAACTAAGAAACTAGGTCATAAAACCGATAAGATACCATCAATCGTCAATCTCCCTCCTGTCTTGCACCCTTGCGTCTTAGTTTTAATTACTCGAACAGCATTTTCGTGAAATAGTTTTATTGTTCAGTAGAAAAATATGGACAGATCGCACGAATCTCGCCACTTGTGGAATAAGAAACAAGGAAAAAACAGAAAAAAAATAAAAACGAACACCAAGCACAGCCTACGAATTTAAGTCAATGTCTGTGAAATGATTAGGATCCATATGTACTACCCCGAAACCAGTTTTGTCGTCACTACCCATCACCTCCTTATTGTCTTGACCTTTTTGTGCGTTGTGCTTACCACTGTCCTTCGAGTAACGTGGCAGTAGCCACTGTATGACTACATGCGCGACAAATGCAACTAAAGCAAGAATGCCGAATGTGAGAAACGTGGCCGAGCCTCCGATTTGGCTAAACAAAACGCCACCGACTGCACTGCCGACCGACACGCCGACTCCTTCAAAGATCGCTCCAACTAGGCCCTGTTGAAAGAAACTACTTTAATACGATTCGAAGTTATCGGAATAGGAACTTACTTGAAGTGTGGCTTCGGATCCAACTGGGGCGAGAATGCTGGCGTACGACGCCATTGTCGAGTAGAACATTCCAAACGTCACGCCGTTCAGAAATTCAATGGGCAACACAAACCATGGATCCTCCAGAAACGAGTATAAGAGGAACCGCACCCCAAAACCGATTAACACCAAACTCATGGCGTTTACATGTCCGATCTTCTTTAATATCCATCCGGAGAGGAAGAAAAATGGCAATTCTCCTCCAAAACATTGGATGCCCATTACCAATCCTTCCAATGTCTTCATCGATCCGGCATCACATCCAGCCATATTGGCATTCAATTCCTCCAAATACAAAAACAAAAAATTCCACACGAGTGCCGTGCATAGTCCGATTATAATGCACCATATAAAGAAGATAAGTATGGGCAACGAAAGGAATAGTTGCCCAACGTCACGAAAGATATTCTGCGACACACTGGTCTGCGTATTCTGCAAGGAAACAAATCAATCAGACATCTTACCAAACATGCCTCATCCTCCACTTACTTTTAACTTTGACGAGGCGAATATATCGAAACCGATAATTACCGCCGTCATCCAGAAAACAATAGTGTAGTCTTTGTTTACGCTGTTTCCCGACAGCTTGTCTACCAACACACCTGATAAGATGGCAAAAATGCCAAAACCCACAGCACCCCATAGCCTCTGTTTTCCATACAAATGATGCCGATCGCCCAGCATAGTAAAGCAGATGGCATCTCCAATACTAACGACAACAGCCATTCCGATCCAACTGCTCACGAGCAAAAGGAAGAACAACCAAAACTGATACAAACCCATCGCACCGGCGTTATTGATTACAGGACTTTCGGCCAACATGCTCGTCATATATTCCTCCCCGCAATCGAGGTCGCATGTTGCGTTAAAGAATCTCTTGCTGCTTGGGCAATTTAAGATTACCTCCTTGCCATTGAACTGAGCCCGATCGTGAAGGACTTTGAAGAACAAACATATTTTGCCCTCCTGCAGGACGGTTTCTATATTCGTTTCGACACTGAGATCCAGAAATGGATTTGTTCTCGGACAATCGGTAGTATTGTGCAGCCAGTTCTCGCACACAGTATCCCACATCCAGGGTTCCGCCTGGCAATGCAATTGACACGTGATATTAGCGTCGCCATAGTGGCTCTCTAGATTCGAATAAATGCATGAATCCCTATCCGAACAATGTTTCAAGAATGAAGCTCCGTCGTGGCAGTGCAATTGAACCACTGGCTGGGGCTGCGGAATTGCGGGCACAAACATAATACAGAAGAACGATACGGCCGTGAGCAACTGGGCCAGGAGAAACAACATTCTGTGTTTCTGAAATCTACAACGAAATCGATTAACATTTTTTTGTTCTTTTTTCTTTTGATAAGCGCCGTACCTATCAGCAAGGAATCCAAACAGTGGTTTGGCTAGCATGCCGACGAACGGCAAAATAAAGTACATCGTCCCGACAACAACTGTTGAATAGCCCAATTGTCTGGCAAGAGTAGGCATAAAAGGCATCACCGGCGCAGTTCCTATTTCACCCGAAACAAATTTTCAAAAAAAAATGTTTTTCATTATCTGCATATGAACACCTCACCCGCATTGAACAGGAAGTAATGCGCCTTCATAGGGAGCAGCTCCTTGTCTACTTTCGGCTGCATTTTGATGGTCGTTCTTAAAATTACAAAATCGTTTGATAAAATGTGTAAAAGCACTCGCGAAACGATCGAGAAGTATATCACAGAGTTTATCTATACAACTGGAATGGTGGGTGGCAAGGCCTTTCTGAGAATTCTTGTTTTTTTTTTTTCGTGTTTTATTAAATTTTTTTTTCGAGCGGAACTTGGGTAGATGTTATTCGATGCTCCCCATTTTTAATCGCGCTTTGCACTTTACCCACTAACAATTCAAGTGACAGACTACTCGTCTCTGGACGAATGACAGATGACGACAGGTGGACTGGAATGATGCAAGATAATTGCATATATGGCAGGTGACTGACTGGGTGATAGCGTTCAGTGGGTAAATGGATGGCAGCGTTCAGAGATTTCTTTATTATTTTTTTTTAGAATTTCTTTGAAAATTGTTATTTCACTTTTTTATGTAATGAAATTGGAATGAGTAGTTCGAGCAGTATGACGATGATAAGTGTTTCGACCTCTGACATCGATGTGACAGGATTCTAATCCAATTTTCGCCAAATCATGGATGCGATTTCGCCGTGTTTTCCCTAAAAAAAACTAGTAAAATACCTGGTCGTGGTGCTATGGTAATCTTCACCGACTGTTGAGTGGAAGTTCTGTATTTCAAGTCTGTCCATTGCCAAGAACAATTCCTATACGGAAAAACTGGGCAACAAAATCAGTTGTGAATTAGAGATGATCAAAAAAGTGCTCACAAAGGCATATATTGGAAGGCATTTTCAATATAACATCTTAAATTACAACCAACTGTAAATTACAACCAATCCGACAAATTCAGTCGAATCTTTCGAATCCTATCTAAGACAACCACCCCTGGAGAGTAGTGAACGAACATCTTCGACACAAACCATCTGCGTCCCATCCAATAATAAAAAAACAAAAAAAATGCGACAAGACAGACTCACTGCAAGAAAGAGAACACAAGTAGCCCGGGTAAAAATTGAATATAAAACTGAGACAAAGGCTTTTACAAAGCTAACAGCATCTAAACGACGTATTTTGGGAGCTTATTTCTGGACAATGGTCGAGGCAAAATTAGACAAAACGTCGGAGGCTTTCAGCAATGACAACGAACCCTTAATAACAACCTGATTCAAATCTACCCTCGGAAACGAGTAGAGAGAGACGATAGATTCAAGGTAGCTCCTATGATGTCCTTGCCCCATCTATAACACCACAATTCAGCGGTTTTAATGCGAAGATTGATAACCGGGACATATTTCAGGAAAGCATAGCTTATACAGCATGACGCCATAAACGAGCAAAGATGGACTTTGTAGACGTAATCTTAAGTAGACGCTCTTCCGGAATTCTGGATGTCCAAATCTACCGAGAAGCTAACATCGAACTCGTCTCATTACCTTGTTGCAGCCAAAGTACTGATGTGGATTTTGCGGAGTGTATAGAAGCAAGTAAGCCCACCAAAATTCGATGTCGGAAAATTACAATTGACAGAGACGGCACAAACCATAGAACAGCAGTGATAAAATCGTCAGAGCACCATCAGGGATGCCGCCTCTGATGCATACGAGGGTGGTCCGGTAAGTACTATTCTACAAAAAAAAACAAAAATGTTGGGGAAATGGCGATTTATTTTTCAATATAGTCTATATTTTGCTCGATACACTTGACCCAGCGATGCTCCAACTTCTTTAACCCGTCTGAAAAATACGTTTTCTCGAGGTCTGCAAAGTAGGCCTCCGTGGCGGCGATGACCTCCTCATTCGACTGACATTTCTGGCCGGCGAGTGACTTTCAAATTTGCAAGTAAAAAGTAGTCGCACGGGGCCATGTCTGGAGAATACGGTGGATGGGGCAGCAGTTCGTAGCCCAATTCGACCAATTTGGCGAGGGCGGAGGTGTGAGCCGGTGCGTTATCATGGTGGAAGAGCACTTTTTTCTTCGCCAAGTTGGGCCGTTTTTTTTTCATTTCGGCATCGAATCGGCCCAATAATTTGGCTTAGTACAGTCCTGTGACCGTTTTGCCCTTCTCCAGGTAGTCGATGTGGATCACACCTTGTGAATCGCAGAAAACGGTCCATCCACTTTGCGGCCGATGGGACAGTCTTCGCCTTCTTCGAAGAGATTAAGAAATGCTTTTGCTGGACAAACATACTAAGCATCTTGCAGTGATCACAGTCGATACTGAGAGTATGGAAAGACCACTTTCCCTGCATTAAGGCATGATATTAAATACCGCTGTCGAACAAATCTAACTATTCACACTGGGCGAAGGCGAAACACAATTTCTTACATCCAATTCAGCTAATGTATCGAAGCTCTAACAAAGCTCCTGGCGAAAGTGGATTGCTTGCTAAACAATTCAAAGTAGCTGAAGATAAGTTGGCTGAGAACAGGAATCAATTTGTCTGTAAGATGTGATTGGAGGAAAGCACGCTCGATGATGGACTCTCAGGGTTGTTTGTAGGATCAAGGAAGGAAAGGGAGCAAGTCTCCTAAGAATGACTTACCACGGGTTTTTCAATAAGGGCGGGTAGATGTCGAAATGGAATAAAGCAAGCTGTGTGTGAGGTATTACCAAACTTCTTTCTTTTTTTGAAAGGTTAATATGTGCCATTATGTATTGAATATGACATCGTTCAAATGCCCGTCTCGGCTTCTTAAGGCAGATCTCAGTTGACCAATTTTCAATGACTCAATTTTCCGACTCTTCCGACCGGACGGAAGTCGATTGCGACATTCATATAGGCCTGCGACTACAGGAAACCCGACGAGATAAAGTCAGTTCACGTCACCTCCGCGAGAGTTAACCTAACCTTCAAATCATTCATGTAAAATGTCAACCGTGGCCACACCATGCCGCCTAGGTGCATATGGTTCAATTTGGCCATAAGAAATCGGTCATTATCGTTCTGTAGCGCTCATCATTGACGGTGACCGCGTCACCAACTTCATTTTCGAAAAAGTGCGGACCACTGACGCTGACTGCCCAAAATCCATACCAAACGGTAACTTTTTGAGGATGCATTATCACCTGGTGAACCTCGTGTTTGGTGGTATCCTCTGCGTCGTCTCTAAAAATGATTTTTTAGCCAAAATTGGGGTTCTCCTCCGAAACGCTCCGAAGCTCGGTCAGCGAACAAACGGCGATGTCTATGGTCATGAATTTTGAGCTCATGGGTCAGTTGGCCGTTTTTGTGTTCCTTTGACGTATGAGTGTTGGCTGTTGATTACCGAATTGTTCGTCTCAAATTTGGCTTGAAGGGTCGCCTGTAAAGGGCCACCTCATCTACCGTTAAGTGGGAGCAACGAACGCAACGTTAGCACTAACAAACAAAAGTTTTGTCATTTGGACGTGCTGTCCAATCGTGTTCAATCATGCAACTTGCCATGTTGATTTGGCACCAGTAACTGGGTAATACACAAAAGTTTTGACAGATGTTACTTAAACAATATGGCCGCCACAGGCTGCCAAAATCTACCCGCGTCAATTGGGAAACTCTTTATTATCCTATCAGTTTAACAATTGAAGTTTGAAAAGATCCTGCGGGTCTCACTTACCAATACAAGGGGCCTATCCTCGGTCCACACAGCTAGATACGCATTTCATATCGACACGATTATAAATAATAAAGCGTTTGAGAGGGTTGGCGGATAAACAGCTATGGTCGGTCTGAAGATAAGCGCAACGACGAAGCCTTGGCTGTAACATCACCCTTGGAGCCTGGTGGCCAATATACATATGTAAGAAGCGACCTCAACCAAATGAGGTTATTAAAAACAACTCGCTTGAGAACGTGCCGACGGGAATGCTAGCATGGAAAGCTCTTGTTTGATTTTTTTTCTCTTTTTTAATTCATTAAGGTTTAATAGACCTTTGTTCGCTGAACATAGTCCTTAGGAAAATGTGGTTGAAAGCTTGGTTGAAAGGATGGTGAATTGTGGGCGCTTTTTGCATTTGGCATATAATTCACAGTCACCCTGGCCAGGTGGTGTTACAGCAGCTAGATTTGTAAGCAATTTCTAAAACACGGAGGTTCCCTCTCCACAGATGTCTGTGTGAACTGTGTTAAACCTTCAAACGCGTGAATCCAAGTTCAAACGCAATAACAGCGACGACTTTCAAAATCAGCCGCTCATTGATTCCCAGAAGCAGGGAACGACGCATATCTCCTCAAATAACTTGCTTATCATCAAACCAAAATAAAAACTTTCCAAAATCACAAAAAAAAACCACAAATGAGTAGGCACACAAACAAATATTAATAAATATGTCATTCCATTCGCATCAGGAACTAAATTGGTCAATGGCAGCCCAATCCGCTGGTAGACCTGTTGCTGATAAGCCGAGGAACAGCTGATGCGCATACCTCTTTTTCATACGTCGGAGTTTCGCTCCCCTGAGGAGTGATAAAGATTCCTTGACGTCAATCAACTTTTACATATACTTGACCCGCGCAGCATCATTAAGTTCATGGATTGATTTTGGCAAAAGCTTGCAGACAATTGGTAAAGAAGTCACGTAGGTCGAAGAATCTTGAGCTTTCGTCGGCGAATCATGTTAATGGTTCGTTCCACCCAGCCGCTCTCTCTCTCTCTCTCTCTCCGTTGCTCTGGTTTGTTTATTAGCAGGTGTGTCGGCAATTTCATCATCCGAATGTACACCGCACACATCTGGCGACCACAAATCGCGTGCACAATCCAGAAGTGAAACAAGAAACGCAGGCGGAAAAAAAAAGACATTGGATCTGTTTTTCTACGAGCGAAATGTTTATTGCTAAGAGTTTATCTAACATACCTAAGCATGTATTCGAGTTACATACAAAACAATTATTTACATAGTTTGCTTATGGCTTCCTGGTAAAGAAGAAAGCGCTCCACTTGTACTTGATAACTGCTGCCTCTTCAGACGTCGTTTGCTTGGTTGACGAGCGGTTTATCCTTTCTTAAAATCAAGTAGATCCTCGGCAGCTAGAGTCTCTTTTTCTAATTCACCGCGGGTACACCTTCCACAACATTTGGCTGATGGTTTATTCTCACACTCGCCCAATGCGGGAGGCTTGAAGTTTGGTGTCCATGGCCCCAGACTGCCGGTTGCATAGAAATCCATTGGGTATGCGTTGTTCGGTTCCAAATTGTTGGGCGTCCATTCGACGTCGCCTAGTACGACTGATAGCTCGTAGGGATTCAGTAATGGTTTCTGGAAGGCACTGCCCCAGTCGATGGATAAGCGGGGGCAAGCAATCTGGACAAACGCATCGATGTCTTCGTGGAAGAGGGCAAGTTTCTGAGGAAAGATTTCCGAAAGAAGGATCACAGAGGTTTTGAAGCCTTTGGCGTGTAATCGCCGTTCGAGGAAGCGTAACACACGACTGCTACCTTGTCGGCCGAGGGTGCCTAAGATAATGCCGATTTTCTTTGCTTTCTTCGCTTCCTTGATGTGCTCCCATCGTATGTTCTGCATTGATTTGTGGTCATATTCCTCCAAAGTGAACTTCTTCTCGTATGGATCGTATTTGTAGGCTCTCAGACGCGGATTTGCTATCATAGCAGCTTCTAGATGGAACCGTCCATCACCTAGGTAAATAAGTATCTTTGCAGTATCGGGCAGTTGGGGTGCAGTGCACCCGAGAATCTCGCCGGGACTAAGTGGTTTCGCTTGTGGTACAATCACATCATAGCCCTTCTGCTTGAGCTCGCTCGATGCGGCTTGTAATGTAGTGACGAATTGAATGGTACTCACTAAAGCTATCTGGCCGTCTTCTGATTTAAAATTCACCTTAACCGACTCCATGAAATGCAAGGGGTCGATTTTGATATCCACAAACACGTACAACACCTTGATGTCTGTCGTTTGGTCGACGGGAATCAAGCAACTGTGACCGTAGTGTACAAGAAGATCTGCTCCTAATGCCTTTGCAGTAAAGTCATCTACACAGCATGCTCCATACGTGACGTCGCCCATGATGACCGTGTCGGCTGATGTAAAACGTTGCAGGATCTCGCTTATAACAATCGAGTACATGAGCAATCCTTCAGGCATCTGTAGAGCTATACGCTTGGCTTTCATCTCCCTCGCTCGCCAAATGGTTTTGTGTATTTCGAAGTTGTAGTTCCATGGCAGGCGTTCCAGAGCTTTCAGAAGCACTGGGTCGTCCAGCAACTCCTGCGGTATGCGATTTACCTTCGCCTTTGGTCTGAATACTTTTTTGGGTTTGGCTTTAATAACGACCACATCGTCCGTGGACGGGATCGATGCTGGCAGTGATGCTACCTCCAACATAGCGTATTTATTCTCTAATCCTTTCACTTATGAAATAATAAAATATTTTACTTTTTCTCTATTTCTTCTTATTCTAATTACGCGAACAAAGAACTCGAACAACGTCGCACTACAAACGACTTTCACAAAACAACTGAAACTGAGAGACTGAGAGACTGACGAAGGCAACTTGGCATTGGGATTTACTTCCAAATGAATTTAGTTTTCAGGTATATGCGCAGAGGGGTGGATGAATGCAGAAGTGGCAGGAAAATTTCATCCATCAGGCATTTACATCGAGTCACGTAGGCAAGTTAATCGGGAAATGCTGAACCTTATGTGGTGCGTTTGTTGAGTTTTGACCTGTGATTCTGTATTTATTGGTTGCTATTTGAAGGAGAATTGTTTTATTACGTCGATTTGATTGTAAAAGCACAGGTAGCACGTTGTTTTCGGGTAAAATCGCGTGTTTTTTGTGCGAGGTTATACTTTCACAGGGAAATTCGAGTTTCGTTTGACATAATTTTGTTTTGCTGTGAAGTTGGCAGCGTTTACTTATGGGGTAATGGACGAGTTCAAAGCATCATTTCTCTTCAGGGATAATATTCAAATGATAACGTTGATTTGAAAAAAATATATATTCCATACAATTTCAAGAATAAAACAATTGCCGTTTATAACAGGTTCTAAAGATTTTTAATTGCAAAGAATCCAGGGACAATCCCATTAAACACGTTTTGTCTCTTTTCATCAGGGTCTAATTTGACCCCTGTTTGTCGTTCTCTCCGTCGACGGTAGCTTCAGGTTCCTCCGTATCCTCTGAAATAGAAGTTTTCTAGGAGCGTTCAAACTGAAATAACAGATTTATTTAATTTCACCTACGCTTGTTGCCTGGTATTCGACGTAACCGCTCCTGTTCCACGGCAGCGAAGTATTCCGCTTCAGCTTGTTCACATGCATCTGAAAAGGAATCAATTCAACTAAGTTCGGTGGGCAATCTCTTACTTAGTACTCTTGAATGGTTGCACATTGACTTTTCCGTTTAGCATTGTCAAATCTCCCTGCTCTGGACCGGGTGCGACTTTGACTTTAAGTTTAATTTCCCTTGACTTTGCCTCCAGGATCTTCTCACGACGGTTCTCACGCTCGAACATCTGAAGAAAAGGATTTAGGAACTGCCCAAAACGTCCCGACTATATGTAATTCGTACCGCTGTTAAGAGTGGTTTATCATTCTTGGATGAATGTTGCATATTTTCGGACACCTCGATAAGGAAGGTAGCACCCTTCTGGCTACCACAACTGACGAACCTGCCTCCTTCATTCGTGCGCAGGCATAATAGTGGCTCGTCACAGACTTTCACGCTCAGCACTGGCTCATTTTGTTGCTGAAGGAGGTCCCAGGCATCGAGCACCCCATCCATTCGGGTTACAAAGAAAAGTGAAACTCTAGAAGCACAAAGTACTTGGATTTAGATTTAAGCTTAAAATCATTTGAATCGAACTTTGTGTAGCTCCAAGCTCCATCAGTGAGCATGGCTATACTGCTATTGGTCCAAATGATAGACGATTCGCGGCAATCTTCCGACCAAATCCTGGCGGTCCAATCACCGACGGTTAAAAAGTTTTTCACGAACGCCGGGTTCCGTGTGATGGCATATATTGGACCGAGGTGACACATCATCTAACCAAAAGACACTCTTAAAAGGAAGAACAAACAAGTGAAGTGGGTAAAACTGACCCGGATTTGAATCTTCTCCATCGGTGTCTTGCCCTTTCGATTACAGCAGAACAACATGCCCATCTCGGTACCGCACATGAACCTCGTTGGAATCGTGGTCTCATACTCCAATATCGAAACGCCATAAGAACGAGCTAAATCTTGTTCATCTGTCCGCAGCGGGTCCATTAAGAGTTTGTCCAATGGCTCGTTGAGTTTCCTTGTATCCCACCATAGCACCTGCCCATCCGACGCCCCCGAGAAGAACTCAGTTCCACTTTTCGAATTATTCCAAAGAACCGAATTGACCGGATCCCGGTGACAAACCTCCCTCTCACTTATCATCACCGGATAACGACCGTGACGCGTGTCCCATGCAGCTACTTGCCCATTATACATGCCACTCACCAAGCTGGTTGGATCCTTCTGGTTATATTCGAGGCAAACACAGGGGACTTTCGGTTCCAACGTGAGCAGTGGTTCGTTTGGATTCTCAATCTCCCAGATGTAGGAATTGGTCAGCTGACCGTATTTCACGCCCTGAAATTCCATGTCACAATGGCTTGCTGCGAGACGAGTGCCACCATCCGGAGACCAGGACAAATGTGTGATTGGTACCTTGATGGGATTCGGATCACGGTAGACGTTCACGGTTCGGGATCTACACGGTTCAGGCAAGGGAGCTGGATCCAAATCCTCGAAGTAGTTCTCGTAGATGTTGACCGCGTTGTTTTGATGGATGTAGTGTTCCATTGGTTTAGTCAGAGCCATCACTTGGGTGATGTAGTTCTCGTCTTTTTCGATTTTACGCTTATACCGAACGGTCTGTTCTGGATCGAGCATGTTAATGTCCTTTGGCCAACCACCTTCGTTGTGAGTGATGCCACAGTGCTTGTAGGAGGCTCTATCGGTATTTGCCTCACTCACTGACATCTGTTTGGTGAACTGTGTCGCCCGATCGACTGGGTTGCGGAGGATGTAGTGGCGGGACAATTCGCGATTGGAGGGTTCATGGAAAATCACTTCATCTTTGTCTTGAAAGGAATATTGCGAACCGAAGGAACGGCGCTCTTTTTTATACGTGTACTCCATGGCGAGTATGAACCACTTTTAATGAAAATCAAATGGATATCGGCTTGGGATTTGAGACGTTGCCAAGCAGATTGTTAATCGATTGAACTGTCGAGGGTGCTTAGTTACGAACATGCAAAACACGTGCTGGTTCATGAAACTGTTGAATGCTCTACAGACTGAACAATCGAGTTCCTTGTAACTCCCGACTGTGACCCATTTTCCTGTGTGAACTGATCCTGCACCTCTTCGCCGTAAGCACGTGCTACACATGGGAGATCCTAGGACTAAACAGAACAATTATCACTAGGAAGCGGACTACTGGTCACCTAGAACGTATAGCCATTGCATACCTGTGCTACTTCTGCTCGCGAATCTGAATTGATTTTAGCAGCACGGGTCATAGGGGCTTTCCATTTAAAGAGGAATGGAAGCCCGCACAGTGATATCAAAATACCAGCTTCCGATCTACACCGATTAGTCCTAAGTGGCGCTCGACGTAGGATTTGGATTTTTTCAGACCTCAATTAATATTTCCGATTCATACCACCTCCTGTTCATTTGTGATACTGGTGATCAGGGAGACGTTTAGTGCAACCTCAACAACGCGATTACAGCATTTTAATAGCTAAGCTGCCATAGAAGACCAAATCCAGCAGGGAATTTCAGGTTTGTGTGGTTCGGTTAAAGAAGGTGTTTGTGAATCAACGAATATCGAAGGAATGGATTTGTTCGATAATTGATTAAAATTGCGGATATAAACTATGTACTTAGTTTTATTTATTTGAATATAACGATATCACTTGCGGTTGCCTCGGCGTTCAGAATACAAGTGCTGAGATTGTCCACAAAATAGAAAAAAAGCGTCACTGTGCTACACACACACACACACGCATAATTGAAAAGGAATACTTGCATGAACATGCATCTCAATTGCATGATAAGGATCGTACGATCCTTGCTTAACGTGCATTGGCTAAAATTAACATCGGCTGAGAATGGCGTGATGTGCAAGGACAGTGACTCACAGAAATGATGGGCCCAAGTACAGTGATTAAAACATTACAAACTATAAATTTAAGAATTTTAATCAATCAACAAAATAAATAATAACACTTCAACAGAAGGATTCTCTATATTTGACTGTTCGTTCGAAAGTGGGCTTCAGAGTATGTATATTGTTGAGCACTCCTTAGGAGACGTGTGTTGCGGGAGAAATGTTGAAGGAGCGGAATGTAACTCGCTGTTTAATCAGAGCATTTTTTGTGAAAGTAACGATAAAACAGGGAAACCCTAATTTAGGGCGAATGAACACCTTATAAATTGTAGCCAGATCTAAGGGTGGGAATTATTTCTTGCATCTGTATAAGAAGCCTAGGCTTTTCGCAGCATTCTTGGCGACACTAAATATCTGGTCGTTCCAATTAAGATTGTTAGCAACACACATACTCAGTATGGAAAGCATGTCGGTTTCTGAGCTGCAAGGGCCATTCATGGATAATGGCTGCGAGTGATACACTTTAAGGATAGGAGACAGCATAGTGATTTGGAGGCATTACTACTTTTGTTACTACTCTAGACAATGATGCTGTCAATATCGGAATTTAATGAGCTTAACATACGCTGCCGCCCACTGTTTACAGCCGAAGAGAAGGGTCGTAAAATAGTGAACGAATAAGAGAAGCTAAGGGTACTGTCGTCAGCGAAGGAGTGGATTGGATTAGAAGTGACAAGAGATCATATATAAAAATGAGAGACAGAACGGAGCCCTGCGGAACAGCAGCATTTAAGAAATCGATGTCAGACTTGAATCCGTCCGAAACAACTTGAATTGAAAGATTCGAAAGGTAATTTCTAATCCATGGAAGAAGAGAGTCATCGATCCGGAGAGCACGCATTTTGTACAAAAGGGCTTCATGCCAAGCCCTGTCAAATGTTTTGGAAATATCCCGTGCAACTATCTTGCTTTCACCTGCTTGGTGGAGTGAGCGATTCCACTATTCGGTGAGATATGCCATCAAATCACCAGTGGATCTGTCGGTCATTGAGGAGTTTCCGTGATTCATAATCTGACGGTTAATCAGCGTTTCCATGACCTCGGAAAGAAGGGACGTTAGTGCAATGGGTCGGTAGTTGGAGGGGGAAGATGCTTAGCTTTTTTAAAGTATAGGCTTTACGAATGCCCAGCTCGGGAAGAGCCCAGAAGAGTAGGAAAGGTGAAAAAGCTCAAGCCATGGTTTTGCAAGCTTAGAAGAATACTTCTTAAGAGCAATTGGGGCAATACAATCTGGACCAGTGGATTTGTGTATGTCGAGATCTTTGGGAACCTTGCGGCCGTACGAGTGCAGCAATGGATTTGCCCCATGGTGAAGTAGACGCACTCTAATACAGGGGGAGACGAAGAACAAGCTGGAAGCTGTGAACCAGCTGCGAAGGGGCAGTTCTGGCACGAACGACCAGAAACTTTTGCTGCCTTTGGAACATTGAAAGATTTTATCCCTCGACTTTTCGTCGGATTAGAATTTAACCCGTCGAATGTGGGTGTTACAGTCATGGCTAATATGGGATATCTAAGGAAGACCTTATTAACCTACGTCGTTCATTTCATATATCGCAAGAGTCGTTACAGTCAGTAAAAGGTACTAGCATATAAGGAGTCACGCCGTCAGACCTATCGCTTAATGGCCTCTCTGTAACTCGCAATCAGAGGAAAGTTTTCTCCACGTTCTCTGCAAATTTCGGACACTTGCAGCACGTATGCTGTGCTTATTTCGTGTAAACACAAAATGATCTATTTGGCGTTACCATGTGATACGGTTTAGCGCAAGTTGCGTCTAATCTATTATGCAGACCAGTTATATCACAGCTGAAGAGCCTGCTGGACAGGTTGTTAGTCCTACTATTCAGAACTTAGGTGGTAATTGGCTCAAGGGAGTTCAGAGTTTCCCTACTATTAGCGAAACAGTTCCAACTCATAAGTGTGATCTTTGGAGCAAGTTCGGATCCCGATAACACTAAAGCCCACAAATGTTCATTTCGCGACTTCTCTCCTCGGCGGGATACTGGCAAAATCTCCCGCTATACACTTTCCTTGAAAAAGCTTCTCGGCTCTCGCCGTTCGGAGTCGGCATGAAAAAAGTCGCACACAAGATAAGTGAATGACAGAAGCTTGGTTCTGGCTCTCCATGAACTATCTAAGAAGAAGAGTTCAGACTATCTTAATAAATGGTTTGTTACCAGACCAACCGCCCGTCCCCCCCTTCCGCGCTATCGTCCACAAGGCCGCCCAACCAACTCTGCGAGAGTGGTCGTAGGTTTAGATGTTAATAGGGCGCCACGCGATTTGGCTTTATGAACGATTTACCCTACTACCGGGAATCGCGACGAGGTACTAGAGCCCGCTTTGGACCCACTCCTAATTCCCAGGACCGTGTCGAGAAAATAATGAAAACAAAAAAAAATCTAATAAATTAAACCCGCTCTTTCCTTCTTTTTCGTGTTTAATGCTAAAGGTTATTCAATGCTTAATGCTAAGTATTCTTAGGCTATCTTAACTATCCTAGCTATCCTTAATCTACCCCAAACCAACTTAAACTTAGGGCACACAAGTAATCTTAAGTAAGTATAAAAACAAGATAATAATAATAGTAAAAAAAAAGAAGAACAAAACAATATTTAGTTCACAAACAAAATGAAAGAAAAAAAAAGATAAGAAAAATAAAAAAAACAAAAAAAAAAGCAAACGCAGAATTGCACTCAGCTGCTGGGCTCGAACCCGGAACCTGCCTGAACTCTGCTGTCGCCGGCTTGATCACCTTCACCCTCGTCCCTCGATGAAATGCTAATACAATATTTCGTTGCCCACTAACGACACCTTTTCTTTTCTCTTATTTTAGTATTTTCAACTTTTTTTTTTCTTCTAGTTCACTTGAATTCAATCGTTTCTCTCGTTTATTAATATTATTTTTACTCTTTTTTTTTTGTTTTGTTTGTTGAGGGATTTCACTTATCTCACAGTCTTGGTTTTTTTGTTTCTTTTTTTTTTTTCTCGACGGAAAAGGAATGGCCTTAGGGAAGTCAGACGCGGGTTACCTGGATAACCGCCCGGAATATCCTTTTTTTTTTTTTTTCGACGGAAAATATCGCGATTTCAAATCGCGAGTTGGCACTTTCTTTCTCTCTCTCTGATTTCCGTTTTAACCCGAAATAAACTAGTTCGTAAATTTCACACTCAAAAAAAAAACAACCCGGGAACCAATATCGCGCCCAACCTTGCGCTTTCACGTTCACGCTCCGAAAACAAAAAGAACCCCAAAAACAAAACCAAACCGGTCCAAGAATCAATACCGCGCACAACCTCGCTCTTTGACGACCACGATCCAACTCCCAAAACAAAGCTCATTTCAAAGGCACCAATACCGCGCACAACCTCGCGCTTGACGACCACGTTCAAATTTCTCAAAAAAGAAAATTCCAAGGAACCAATACCGCGCACAACCTCGCGCTTGACGACCACGTTCAAATTCCAAAAAAAAACAAAAAAAGGAATTCCAAGGAACCAATGCCGCGCACAACCTCGCGCTTGGATGACCACGTTCAGATTTCTAAAAAAAGGAAAATTCCAAGGAGCCTATACATAACACGAAAAGAAAAATTCGCGCTCTCGGCTGTACCGTACCAAGTAATCGATCAGCGCCACAATCGGGACTGATCGGACCTTCCCCGTATTTTTTTTTTTCCTTTATTTAGGGGATCGAGTCCAAAGTATGTGGCTTAGCGAATACCTTTACCAGGGCTAACCATAATAGGTTTTGATTTACTGTCTATACTTTCAAGTTTTTAGATGGCTCTATCATTTTGGGACGCACCTTTTTATTTAATTTTGGTCGTTATATTGGTCATCTCGTTACTTGGTTTTCTAATAGTTGCGCTGGCGGTTACATACTGGTCGCAACACATTGATCTCGTCTCGTTATATTGGTCCCATGTATGTAGTCGCATTGGTCTCGTCTCGTCTCGTTATGATGGTGTCCTCTCGTTATGTTTATCGTTACTTAATGTTGATCGGTTTCCCATGTTAGTCGTCTCATTTCTGTCCTTCCATTTTGGTTGTCTCGTATATGTACATGTTGGTTGTCTTGTAATGTTGGTCATCTCGTCACATTGGTTTCGTCTCGTTACGTTGGTCGTTTTATACTGGTCACTTAAGGGATAACACCACTCTAGAGGCCGAAAAAAAGGTGTAATTTTGCGGATTTTTCATGGGATTATGGGAAAAGGGATTGTATTGAAATTTACAGGGTTTATTCAACATATATTGAAGTATAAAAAAAAAATTTTTTTATTATTGATTTCGTGCAAAATGGCGGCGCCACAGCGGATCTCCGATACAAGGTTTTTTTGAAGACGCTCCGCGGGCGTACCCATTCCTCGACAACCGTGAGACTTGGAACAAAAATCCAAATTTTTTTTGAAACTATGTACATACTAATAGCTATCGAGGATTTTTCTTTTTTTTCAATTTTGGTAGAAACTGTGCATATCTGAACAAAAAGTATGAATTTTCGACTAAAAAAAAAGAGCAGTAAATTGTTAATAAAACAAGTAATTTTCAAAATATCAAAAAACGGCTACGTACTTCGGAGGAGAATATATATATGAAGCTACTGTAAAAATTTTAAGTCGATCCATGCAATAGTTTTGAAGCTACGAGTACGCCCGATTTGAAAAAAACAGTTTCGAGAAAAACGAGAAAAACATTGAAACCGTTGAAATTTTTGTTTACCTCTAGTCTGTGATGCCTGCGCCGTACATTTGGCCGTCTCTGTTGATGTCGGACTCTTCCTCTTCATTCCTTGCAGATTTTATGGACATCCGGGCCTCTCTGGCAGCTGTACTGGCTCTCAGACGCGCACGCACACACAGACGCACTTCTATAGGGTGTTAGTACACCCTGGTGGACTTCTCATAAACAACTATGCCCATAAGCAATAGAATTCGGCGCGCGCTCCGAGGCGTTGCGGCAGATTTAAGAATTAGACCCCTTCCACATTGAATTTCAATATAAAACCAATTGGATATGTTTTTTAAAGTCCTTAAGTATACTTTAAGCAAAAAAAAAAAATCGAATTTTTGAAAATCCTAGAGTGGTGTTACCCCTTAATCACATTGATCGTATCATGTTGAAAATATCGTCATAATGGTCATCTCGATTCGTCATATTGGCCGCATCTTGTGCCGCCACGTTGGTCGCATCATGATGGTGTTCTCTCTTCTCATGTTGAACATCTCGTCATTATACGAGGGTAGTCTGATAAGTACTTAACCTACAAAAGAAAAACAAAAATTTTAGAGAAATGGCGATTTATTTTTCAATATAGTCTTCTTTTAGATCGATACACTTGACCCAGCGATGCTCCAAATTCTTTAACCTGTGTGAAAAATACGTTTTCTCAAGGTCTTCAAAGTAGGCCTCCGTGGCGGCGATGACCTCCTCATTCGACTGAAATTTCTGCCCGGCGAGTGACTTTTTCAAGTTTGGAAACAGAAAGAAGTCGCACGGGGCCAAATCTGGAGAATACGGGCAGCAGTTTTTTCTTAGCCAAGTGGGGCCGTTTTTTCTTTAATTCGGCGTCGAATCGTCCCAATAATTTGGTATAGTACAGCCCTGTGACCGTATTGCCCTCCTCCAGATAGTCGATGTGGATCACACCTTGTGAATCCCAGAAAACGGTGGCCATCACCTTTCCGGCCGATGGGACAGTCTTCGCCTTCTTCGGAGCACGTTCGCCGCGTGAAGTCCACTGTTTCGACTGTCCCTTGGTCTCTGGTGTGTACCATGTTTCGTCGACTGTCACGAAACGACGCAAGAAACTCCTTCGGATTGCGCTTAAACAGCGTTAAACAGTGCTCTGAAGTGGTCTCACGGTTGCGCTTGTTGTCCGGAGTGAGCAAACGCGGCACCCATCGCGCCGACAGCTTTTTCATGCCCAAAATTTCATGCAGGATATGACCCACGCGATCTTTTGAAATGCCTACTGTCTCAGCTATCTCGCGCACCTGGCGGTGAGGCTAAGTACTTATCGGGCCACTCTCGTCATCTTGTCTCGTCACATTGGTCTCGTTTCATATCATAACGTGGGTTTCCTCTCGTCTTCTCACGTTGATTTCGTCTCGTTTTGTCATGATGGCTTCCCTTGTTATGATTATCGTTTTTAGTCTTTTACCTTTGAAAGCTTGGGTAGGAAGACTTATGTAAAGGCTTTCCCGTCTGTCCGTTCTTCCGTACATATGTCAAATTAAACTTATCGAGTAGCTATGAGTCTGAAACTTTTCTGTGTTATAGAGTATAGTGTTGGGTAGGACACGCATCTTTATTGAGATTGTATGAGGTACTCATTGGGGGAGTGAAGTGGTACATTGTCCCACCTCATTTGAGGTACATCATTGATTTGACGCCCCCATAGGGGCACTTTATTAGCTTAATGCAAGCATTAACAAAAATCTATAACTTAATTATAACTTATTAACTAGGTGGCGGGGTGGAGACGATTAAGGAGAGTGAGAAGGGTTGTGGTATAGGGCAATTCTAAGGCTGGACTTATTAAGGTGAAGGCCGAAAAGATTGGTGTTAGCTTTGCGAAGCATTCTGGGCATTGGTTCGTGGTAGCCATAATTTGTGCGGTGAGTGCTTATACGGAAAAGGAGTGTGGACCGAAGGTTACGCGGGTTGGTGTTAAGGGGAATCATGTGCAATAATAAAGGGCTGTCAATGTTACCACTGAGAAGGTCATGAATAAATAGAATATCTGCAACATCACGTCGTTCTTTAAGGGGTTGGAGGTTGATTAATTTTAGGCGATCCGTATAGGGTGGTAAATTAAGGGGGTCGGGCCAGGGAAGGCCACGAAGGGTAAAATGGATAAACCTGCGTTGAATGGCATTAATACGCGTAGTATGGGATTCGTAAAAGGAGGACCAGACTTGGCTAGCATATTCGAGAAGGGGCCTAACGAAAGTGATGTATAATGATTTCGTAACGTAAGGATTCGAGAATTCTTTGGACCAACGTTTCACGAAACCGAGGGCAGAGTTAGCACGTTTGATAATGTTGTCGATATGGAGGCGAAAGTTGAGTTCACGGTCACAAATAACCCCTAGGTCAACCAAGAAGTTGACAGGGGGAACGGTTTCATTACGAATAATGTAGGTTCTGGGTGGTGAGGAAGAGCGCTTGCGGGAGTAAGTGATGGTTTGGCATTTACTGATATTGAGCTCGAGATGGTTTTTTTGACACCAAGTAGTGAACCTTTTAAGGTCCAATTGGAGAGAGCAGGAGTCGACAGGGGAAGATATGTGTTTAAATATTTTCATATCATTAGCATACATATATGGAGAGCTGAGAGTTCAGAATAACGCTGTCGACATCATTAATGGTTTTGGGAGTTAAGGAGTACTGCGGAGGTTTTGGTGCGTAATCCTCTGACGTTCTGATAGTACAGGGATATGTTATTATTGGATGGGTGGGGAGATGTAAAGGTATTTAGGTTAGGATTTAAAATAGTTTTTGAGATTAGAACGGGTACTTTGCAAGTGTGCGATGCGCTTTGAACTGACGTGGGCTGCGAAAGTGGAGAGGTCGTTATTTACATCAATGGGAGAAATATTAAGGCTTTCGTGAAATCGTATAAAGGTCTTTGTTAACGCGTGGGGGTCTGTGGGTAGGCCTTCTTGGTGGGTTGAAACTAGGACGTTGGTTTTAGTTTTGCCGTCGATACAAATGGAGTCAGGTTTGTCGTGGAGGTAGGCCAGATAGAGGCGTACACTTTCGCAGATTCTTCTGTTTCTTAAAGGTGACATAACATAGCGGTCTTCGGCGTTAAGCTCGGCAAGATGTTAGGTGAGTTTGGCCGTGGGAGGGAGAAGTAGATCTAAGAAAGAGGGGGAGGTGAGAGGGAAGGTCGAGTTGTGGAAGCTGAGGAGGTGGAGGGGCTGTAGGGGGTGTTGTTAGAAGCTGAGGAGGTGGAGGAGAGTGTATGAAGTTTGGGTACTGAGGATACGTGCGGCTGTTACGTGAAGCCTGGGTGTTGGGATTGGGTATTGAATTAACAATGTTCGATGAGGGGGATGAGGGTCGGGAGCCGGGCGCAAGGTTGAAGGATACGCGGTTGAGGGTACGTGCTCTGTTAGGAGAATTATTGGGTGGAGGGATGTTGAGGTTAGTTGTTGATTTGAGAGCTATTGAGAGAGGAAGAGGTCGGGAGAAATTGGGGAATATTCCAGTCTTTAATTCCCAGTTAGTTCCTAGATTGCGAGGGGTTTGAGAAAGAGGCGAGGGTCCAGGTTTGGGTTGGTTAGGGGATTCGGGAGTGTTGAGCTTAGATTTATTTTTAGGTTTAATGTTAGTGTTATTCTTACGATCCCTAATGGTAATCCGCATCCTGTCGACTTTGATTTCCTTATTGGGGAGGCTGCGAAAAAGCCATTCATATTGCGGAGGGATGGTAATTTCAAAGCAGTTTCTGCGATGAAATTCGGGAAATTCTTGTCACATCTCCCATTTATAACTTGCAATACTAATGCAAAAGTCGTGAGGTGCCTCTGAGTATGACAAGCATCAAAGTGGGGAAAATATTTTTTTTGAGGTGTTGGGACATTTTTGTAGTGATGTATGGGACGTTTGTAGTGCATCTTGTATGAGTAACGCAACACTAATAGAGTACATGATTCATGTTCGTGGGTTCCTGAGATATAAGGTAAAAGTTCGCGAAATTCAAAGTAGAATACCTGGAATTGTAGCTTGGCTTCCCACGGGCTGATCCCATCTTGTTTTCTTATTGATCGTCTGGTTCATTTTGGTTGTATTGTCACGTTGGTCTTCTCATTACGTGGGTATTGTCTCGTGACATTGTTCTTTTCATGCTGTTCACATCGTCACATTGGTCATTCTGCCTTCTTGGCCATCTTGTCTCGACACATTAGCCACGTCTTTTCATGTTGGTCTCGTGTTGTCACGTTGGCCTGGTCTCGTTCCATTGATCTCTTCTCATCACTTAGGTCTAATCTCGTTACATTGATTTTGCCACCTTGACCTCGCAGTAGAAGCAACTTTATACAACTTGTAAAGAAAAGACTACGATTCGTGGTGTTAGTTTTCTTTTATTTTCCAGAATTTTCATATAACTATTTTCTTGTTCACGAATATTTATTCAATTTTATCAATTTATCAATCAGCAAACATTTGAATTTCCTTTTTTTTTCAATTATATCATAGTATTATTCAAAAAACATTTCGTTTGGCGTGTCAATTACATTTAAACATTTGTGAGAATACACTTGATTCACGTAAAAATAGAGTAAATTTCCGACAATAAAAAAAAAAAACTTCACTCTACTGTTCATTGAATAACTGTTTCTAGTTTATTGTTTTTCCTCTAAAAAACATGCAAATATTTCTTTTTAACTCTATTTTTGTTTTCTTCTTTACTCAAGACAAAATAAATATAAAGAAAATCGAATTCAAAAACGACAAGCGGGAAGGAAAGTGAACAACAAATTCGTTACACGAATGCACTCGATACTTTTTTGTTTTTATACAATTTTATGGAAGAAAACTACAGAAAAAAAATTAATAAAACTCTCCATAGAGAACAATTTAAAAAACACTATTTGCTTTTGTTTGCACATGATTTAATATATGTGTATAAAAAATAAAACAAAAAAAATTAAATACAAGAACGAATTAAAAAAAATGGAGGACAACTCGAAGGATTTCGGTTGAAGTGGCTATAACGAGTTGTTTTTAATTTGTTTCCGCCTTAGCGTGTTGTGGATTAAGGAAATAAATAGAAAATAAATGTCTGAAATAAATTGATTGGATTTTGGGTTTTTGAATTTTTTTTTACGCTTATATATATATATTTTTTTGTTTACTCGCAATTTAGTATTTTTCTGTTTTATATATATAAAAAATCGTTTACTTTTGAATTTAAAATTTAATTGAATTTTAATCGTTTCTTTGTTTTTAATTTTTTTTTTTGATTTTTGTATATATATTTCTTGTTTAATAGAAGTTAATCCAATATAATTGATATTTATTTGATTTTTTTTTTGTTTTTTATATTATTATAGATATTTCTGGGTTGCTGGTAATTTTTAATTAATCTTCTTCGTCTTCAGACTCGGCTTCCTCCAACCAAGTGAGCCAGCTGTTGACCTGGAACAGCGCGGTTCCTTTGCCTGGGTATTTATCTGAGATCTCCTCTTTCCAAAGGAAGAAAGCTTCCTCCTCTATGACATTGGCTTCGTATAAATTCTTGAACCAACGGCATAGCATACCTGGGGGAGCAAAACGATGTTATATCTACACAGGTTTCTCTCTGACCACTTAGTACGGACTTACCTTTTGGGAAATTCGCGTTGTAACAAAATACTTGCAAGGCATAGAGGGCAATTAGTTGTAGATCGATGTTTCCATTAAGGAAAGTCTCTAGGATCTGGCAGTATTTGTGTAGCAAAAGCTCTTCCTTCTCGATCATTGGTTTCTCAGGATTCTTCTTAATATCCGTACCTTCGGCCAGCGTTGTTTCCTATTCAATAAAAATAAAAGCCACTTACATAAAGACATTCCTCTATATATGATCTTCACTTACCTCTGTTATATATTTGAGAATAACAGTCATAAGGGCTGTCACAAAGCCCGGATCTTTGTAGTACTTAGCATCAACGGTTGTCTTAATCCATTTGTAGAAAGCCTGTGGATTCGCATCAGACTGCAACTGTTTCAACATCTCCGATTGAACCTTCAACAACGGATACAGGAAAGCCAAATTACGATCGTCTAGAATCTCAGCCAAACGATTCTTGTTACGATCTGCTTCCGGTAGGCTATTCATCAAATCAATTCGACTTGCGCGGAACATCTCCTCGAGCGCGTCGCGTCCCATCGACTTGTGTAATTGTTGCAAAACCAACAAGAACAACGGATAATGCTGTCCGTTCTCGGTGTAGGCAGCAACCTCGGTTAATTTCAGTAAATTAGCATTTGCGACAGCTTTAGACAATAGCATGGCAACCAATGTCGCAATACGTGGTATGATAACCTCACGTTCGTTCATACGATTGATGACCTGTTTGAAGACCTCGAGCACTACGTTCGCCTTCACCAATGACTGCTTGCGTAACGATTGGAGGAGTTCAATCAGACGATCAAAGTATTGATCGGATTTATCGAGCACGTCCATGATCAGATTGATGCAAACATCTTTCATGCATTTCTCGGGTATCTTCAACTGAACCAGATCGGTCATGAGTTCTTCCACGGTCTTGTCGTCAGTGTAGAAGTTTTCCTTGAAGAATATTGCACAACGTTTAATAACTTCTTCCTTGTTGAATGCCTTATCTTTCTTTGCTTGCTTGCCGCCGCTGCTACCAGGTGCCGCTTGTGTTCCTCCTGATCCCCCTGTTTGCTGAGCATTACCCGATTTCTCATTCGAGCCTTGTTTGGCGGATGAATTTGCCTCGCCACCATTGACTTGTGATTTCTTATTTGCATTGAAATTTGCTGACGAATTTATATCATCCGTACTACCACTGCCTGATGCGGTACTGAAATTCGGTGATGATGCTATCGATTTGAGTACCTTCTCAGATGTGTTAATGGATGAGCCTTTGCCAGAGTCGTGCGATTCGTATTGGTACTCGCTGGATGGTGTTGAGCTCGGTCGATTATGATTTAGGGAAGCAGGCGTTGCCAACAACGGATATTGATTCGCAGACAGCTGTGATGTTGATAGTGAAGACATCGTGTTGCCAGTCTGTTGACCACCGATCAAACCAGCATTGCCACCGTTATTGGCACTGCTGTTTGGTGGTGGTGTAGAGATTGGCAACATTGGTGGCGTTTTTGTATTTTGCACGGCAACCTTAAACAACAAACTGTTAGCAGCCGGACGCATTTGCAAATTCTCGACCGCATCTTGATTGGTGGTCATCAGTTTGCTTTTAAAACGCGGTGCTAACTCTTTGTTGTTCAACATCGGGCTGTATTGCGATGATTGATTGTTGTTCATGTTGTTGTTATTGTGCTGGCCGCCACTGTTGTTATTGTGCTGACCGTTGTTGTTGTGCTTGTTATAGCGATTGTTGTAGTTATTATGATGGTTGTTCTGGTTGTTGCGTTGGTTATTGTACTGGCGATTGTTGTTATAGCCACTGAAAAAAATGGAAATGATTTAGTTGTGATTCAGGATAGGACGGGTGGGAAACAACGTCACTTACGGCGACATAATCGGAGATGATCCGCCAACACTTAAACTACTAAACATATCATTGAAGCCAGACTGAAGATTCAATGGGAATCGATTCATCCAGTTGTCACCATCGCGATCGTTATTGCGCATTTCACGATTGCGATTAACATATGGCGTTCGGATCAGTGTATCGTCGTCGGTTCGAATTTGTTTAATTGGTACAGGACCCTCAGTGGTAGCCACTTTACGAGGTACCCAATTATTCTCACGCAATTCGATGACATCCTTCAGCATGAAACGAATTCTCGGAGGATAATCAGTCGATTTTGATCGTCTTTCCAGTCTTTCAAAATAACAATTCATCACGTTATTGCCCTAAATAATATGTATGATTAATGACATCAGTCTTTTTATAACAAAATGCTATCGATTCTCACCTGTTCTGTATTATCCAAGTTCTTTCCGCAAGTTCTAAGTAGCTGGGATAGACATTCCATGTCCTCGCACATTTCCTGTTGGCTGATACGTTTTTTCTTTTTGTCCAACAGGTGCTGTATGCATTGATGCAACACTCGTTTCGATAACATTTCCAATTTATTGAGTTCGCCAATGAATTTAACATTGCCAAGCATACGTTGCTTGACCAAGTGACGTTTCTCCTCCTCCTCGGGAGTGAGCTGCTGTTGCGGTTGCGTTTCAATTGTTTCATTTTGACCGGCACCGGTTGTTGCTGTTGATGATGATGCAATGAAATTATTGCCGTCATTAGTGACGTCAGTCGATTTTAAACGATTATTAAAACTGTCGCGGCAAATAGCTATAAGTAAACGTAAAAACGTGCACGTATCGTTGGGGTCCTCTTCGAAATTAGGTGCTTCTTTGGATAAACGCTTGCACAATTGTGCGTACATAGACGAGTACTTGGGCTCATCCAAGGCTTTATCAAAAATAAGGAGAATGACACCGTTCAAAATGTTTGCGGAATTTAAATCGAGTTTCAAAAGTTCATCACTGAGTTCTTGGAATTTTTCTGGCGTAAGCTTATTGAGTATACCACGAACCTATGGAACAAAAGCCAAATTAAGTGAATGTCATTCGAGGATATGAATGATTTGAATTTACCTTTCTGAAGACGGCATCGTTCTTTTCGTTTTGTGTCAATAGATGTTGTGGTCGAAGCGATGGTGGTACCCAACGTCCAGCCGCTGGTGGTGGCGGAGTTGGTGAGATTGCACGTGATGAACCAGCACCTGATTGTATAGCTCCTCCTACTAAGCCTGCGGATGCGGCGTTACCTGATGAATTATTATTTGCACTCGGTGCTGATGATGACGAAGCTACACCGCCGGTCAAATTTCCACTATTAGCATTCTTGTTGTAATTACCGCGATATGATGACGATGAAACTGGTGTTGTTGATGATGAAGACGATGCCGATGAATCAACGGAATAGGGTTCGTTCGAATTAGCTCCTAAAGCCGATGTTATTGATGACGATGATGGCCGATTGTTGTAATTACCGCCGCCGCCACCGCGGTGATCGTCTTTTCTATCGTTATAGCGTCGATCAAGACTGTTACTATTATATCCACTATTATAATTGTTATAATGTCTGTTATTGTTATAATTATTATTATTACTGTTGTTGTTGTTGTTATAGCGTGATGAACGAGAATCGTCAAAATCGTTATTGCGACCGCCGCTGCTATAGTCTGAAGTATTGCGATCGTTATTACGATAATTTCGATTACCACCACTATTACTACTAATTACATTGGCCGATAGCGATGACAAATGATTGGTATTATTGGAATTGTTGTATGAAGACGACTGATAACCATCTGTTGCGGCATTGCCATTTGTTGTTGGTCCACCTGAGGCATTACTATTGCCCCCACCACCATATTGTTGTTGTCTGCCCTGATTCTCATATCGATTCGATTGACGATATCCACCTCCTTGATTTTGGCTATTACCGCCACCACTGTTGCCGCCGCCACCGCTGTTGCCGTATGGTGAATTTGATCTGTGGGAAGATCGTACACCAGCAACTCCTAAACCATTGCCACCGCCGGCATTGGTCTTGTAGGAGTTGTTGCTGTTACTACCGCCGCCACCACCACCACCGCCACCGGTGTTATTACTACTATTCGGATTGTTACCGCTGTTTTGATAATCGTTTAAATTTCGATTATTATTATACGATGAATAGTCAGATTGTTGCTGTGAATGGTAATGATGATTGGATTGATATTGACGTCTGGCTGGTATGCCACCGCCGCCGCCTCCCTCACTTCCGTTACCAACGGAGGTAACGCTACGATTATTTTGCTCACCAATTATTGGACGGCCTTGACCATTGACGTCACTATTTTTATTATAGTAACGCGACGACGAATCGTTTTGATACGGCCGTCGTGGTCGAGGGCTTAAAGCGTCTGAATCGTGTTGACGAATTTTGGCGAAATTTTTATTATAGCCGGTCGAAAAATTCGCAGAGTTGCCACTGCTGCTGCTGTTGTTCAAATGATTGTGGCTCTGATTGCTGTTATTAGCAATGTGATTACTATTGCCACTGCCGTTTAATTGATGTTGCTGTTGTTGTTTGGATGATGTTGATGATGACTGCTGCTGTTGTTGTTGTTGACGATATTGTTTACTGTTTTGATTCGGATTATTAATTGGTTTTGTATCGATCTTAACAAGATTCTTAAGATTTTGAAATGTCTCACTTGCCGTTAACAATTGACTACCACTGTTGAGCAATGTTGCTTGCTTGAAATTGTTCTCGATTGCCGTCGTTAGCGTGGCAGACGACGACGGCGAAACGGGACTTTTTAATGGATCAATATTTATGGTTTTCGAATATGGTGTCGTAGTGTAGATGTTTGCGTGATCGGATGATGACGATTTATATGTCGTTGCGTTCGTAAAGGAGTAATCGTCACTCCTGTAATTAGCCGTTATTGCAGTCTTTGAATTACGACGTATATCGAACCCTCCGGGTGGTGAAGACGAATCCTGTCGATAAATGGTTGAGGATGGTATAATTGCTGGTGGCGTGATGATGGTTAATATGTTTTTAAATGGAGGATTTAAATCCTTTCTCTTTATATTTCGATTATCGTGTGTATCCCAACGAGTATCCTTTGACTGAGCGAAAGGAACCGTTACCGTTGAGTGTGGAATGATGATGATTTATTGAGAACGTGGGGAAGGTAAAAAAAAAAAAAGTAAAAAGTGTGAAAAAATTTGTGGTTTCTTGTGATTTGATGTGTTTCAACTGATTTGGTTGTTGTTATTGTTACGTTCGTGTGGTGTTGTTTCGCTCAAGTTTTTGTCTTTAGCTCTTTTCTAATTGCTTTGCGCACAAACGCGACGCGTACACACTCACTAGTAGCAGAGTTCGTATTGGTTTTCTATTATTTTTTTAGTTTTAAATTTGTTTTTATGTTTTTGTTTCTTTTCTGATAACTGTATAAACTAAAATAAGAATTTTACTATTTTCAATTTACCTAAGTTGATTTGTTTTTTGTTTTTGTTACGCTTATAAATATTTTTTGAATGTTTTTTTGTTTTGTTTTTGTAAGAGAAATACAAAGAAACGCCTCTTTTTTGCAATTAACTAATAAACTTGAAAAAGAGGTTCCTGAAAACAGTTCTTCTCCCGCTTATTACTTAAATTTGTTTTCGTTCTAGTCGTTTCTTTCTTGAATTTTTCTTTTGATTGTTTTTTTTTTTTTTTTTTAGTTTTGTTTTTGAGTTTGGATGGGAGGATGGTTAGTGTTTTTTTTTTCTTTTCCCAAGTTCTTAGTTTACTCCGTTACTCGGCTTACTTCACTGATGCTTTCTTATAGTCTTTTTCCTTCTTATTTGCTCGTTTTTTTGCTTTTCTATTCTGGGAGTCCTGTACTAAACTAATAATGTATATGTATAGTTCGGCCTGGTTGAAAACTGCAAGAAAAATAAAACTAAAATCAGAAATTTTCGAGGAAAGAGAAGGTTTTTTCGATTTTAAATAATTTGGAAAAGAATATTTCTATGACATGGGAATCGCAAGTATTTTTCCATTTTTTTTTACAATCTGGGAACGCAGTTACAGTAGCACGCGTTACATTAGCATAAATATTTAGATAAAGCCATAAAATCTTAAATTCAAACTACGAGGGTGGGCCAATAAGTCCGTCACTTTTTAAATGGATAAACAAATATTTCATTCTTCAACGTAATCACCTTTGAACTCTATACACTTTGCCCAAAGTTTCTCCAATTTTTTTACCCCTTCCAAAAAATAAGATTTTTTGAGGTCATCAAAATACAGCGTGCGTCATCTCATATGGGTCGATGTAAATTTCGAATAACTTCAACAATTCTCAACCGATTTTGGAAATTCAAAAACTTTTATTCAATTTAGACCTTTGCAATTTATTTTGATTAATTATTGAAAACAATATCAATTAAATGACCGCCTTTATTGCCGATGCAAAAATGGGCTTGTTTTCGCGCATTCTCCATGACATTTGCGAGCATTTCGGTCGAAATTTCTGCGATTTTCGCACGAATGTTTCATGTGAGCTGTTCTATTGTCTTCGGGCCGTTAGTACACACCTTGTTTTCCAAGTATCCCCAAAGAAAAAAGTCTGGAGGAGTCAAATCCGGTGATCTCGGAGGCCAGTCAATATCACCCCTTTTTGACACCAATCTTCCAGGGAACTTCTTACCCAAAAGGTTCATTGTTTTGTCCGCAGTATGGCATGTCGCGCCGTCTTGTTGAAACCAAAAGTGAAATAAGCCTTTTTTACGCATTTCTGGGATCACATAATTGGCCAACATTCACCGATATCGATCGCCATCCACTGTATCGCCAACTTTGAAGAAATACGGTCCAATGATGGTTTTAGCGCATACACCGGCCTAAACAGTAACTTTTTGATCATATAGCGCCTCTTCGTGAATAATGTGAGGATTTTTGGTGCCCCAGAAGTGACAATTTTGTTTATTAACTGAGCCAGAGAGCGTAAAATGTGCCTCATCGGTCATCAATATTTGCTGCCAGAACTTCGGCTCAGCATTAATCATTGCAACGACATTTTGTGCGTATGCCAAGCTTCGTGGCTCATCTTGTGAAAAAATTCTTTGAGTTTTCTGCACTTCGTATGGAAATAAGTGAAGATTATCCTTTAAAATTCTCCGCAAAGTAGTCCCACTGATGCCCAACTGCTGCGAACGGCGCCGATATGACAAACTTGGGTCTTCTTGAACACTGGCCCTCAAAGATTGAATAGATGAGTTTGAACGCCGGGGCCTAGGTTGCTTACGAGAACTTGCCACAGAACCAAATTGAAAAAAATTCGAGGCTTAACGACGAATTGTATCTTTTTTGGGCGCAACATGATCACGATACGCACGTTGAGTTAGCACAATCGAGCGTTCATTTTTAATGAACATTGAAACTATTTCCGCGCGTTCCTTTGGTGTGAAGCGGTTCATGGTTAAAATTGTACTGAATCGACGTTTCCAAAATGCTATGACATATGAAAATTGGTTGACAATTGTTGAAGTTATTCGAAGTTTACATCGACCCATATTAGATGGCGCACTCTGTAGATATTTGTTTGTGAGATGATTTCATTTGTAGTCGAATCTCCTTGCCATTTCTTCAGGTTTGGTAACAAGAAATAGTCGCTCGGGGCTAAATCCGGAGAATGGGGCGGATGAAGGAGCAATTCGTAGCCCAATTCATGGATTTTGGCCATGGAAACTGCCCATGTGTGCACCCTTACATTGCTGATTCACCCCCGAGAAACCCATTGTTTTGACTGCTGTTTGGTCTCTGGTGTGTTGTGGTGCATCCACGTTTCTTCGTTCACGGTTACGAAACGGCGCAAAAACTCGTCCATATTACGGTTGAACAACGCTAACAACTCCTGCGAAATTGTCACACGATTGTTTTTGTTGTCGATTGTGAGCAAACGCGGCATCCCCCTTGCGAAAAGCTTTCTCATACCCAAGTGGTCATTCAAATATGTAACCACTGAGCCATGTGAGATGCCTATGGCTTTCACAATCTCTCTCGCTTTCAATCTCCGATCGGCCAATACCATATCGTGAATTTTTTCAATTGTTTCAGGTGTAGAGACCTCAACGTTCGGCATCTTCCGTGCTTGTAGGGCCACAACGAAATTCAGTGGACCACTTCTTTACCATTGAAATTGATGGTGCAGAGTCCCCATAGTATTTACCAAGCTAAGCCTTTGTTTGAGTGATGGTTTTTTTTTACGCAAATAATAATGCTTAATGAGCACACGAAACATACGGTAGTCTGCTACCAATAGCTGTCAAACACAAACTACACGACGCAGCTTGTTCAAATTTTGACAGTTGCCTGTGGACACTCGCAGTGTTGCCCTTTCAGTTAGGAGGTAGGAAATTAAAAAAGTCACGGACTTATTGACCCGCCCTCGTATTAGGTTGTACCACATGAAATGTGATTTTTTATTTAGTCCTCAATTAGAAGCTGTCGAGTGAACATCTGTACAACACAGTGATTTGTTTTTTTAAAGATAAAGTGGTATGTGTGTTTGACGTAGGCGACTTTTAAGGTACGTTGCAAGTACAGATTTTTTTTTCCAAGAATTTTTATATCATGCTGTCGAGGGTTCGAATTCGTACTCTTCTCCTTTACGAGTTCAAACTGGGACATAATGCGTCTCTGGAAGCCAAAAATATAAATGACGCATTTGAGAATATAGCAGTGAACGAACGCACCATTCGGCGTTGGTTTGGTAAGTTCCGTTCGGGAGAACCTTGAAAACGGACCGGAAGCGTTAATTGAGGACCCCATCTTGCGAGAAACGATGGATGCAGACCCAACAAAAACGGTGCGGAGCATTGCACACAACATAGAAGTATCCCTCATGACAATAGGTCGTCACCTATCTAAAATAGGAAAAGTGAAAAAACTCGACAAGAGGAATTGAATTGAAAGAGACCCAAAATCTACGCCGCTACGAAACCTGTGCATCGCTGAGTCTAAGGCACCGAAATGCACCGTATTCATCACATGTGATGAAAAGTGGATTTTGTATGACAACCGCAAAAGATCTGGGCAGTAGTTGGATGCAGTCGAAAACCCAAAGCGCACCCCCAAACTTGGTCTTCACTCAGAAAAGTTTATGGCGACAATCTGGTGGATATCAAAAGGACCAATCCACGCTTCATTTCTTCAACCAGGGGAAACGAGAAATGCAGTGAAATATTGTGAGGAAATCGACATAACGCATACGAAATCGGCTGAAAAGCAACCTGCATTGGTCAATACTCATAGGCATGGTCCGATCCTGTTCCAAGACAATGCTAGACCCGATACCTCATACGTAACGGAGCAAAAGCTGCTCCAGTTGGGATTCAAAATTCTTCCGCATCCACCGTACTCTCCTGATATTTCTCCAACGGATTATCACTTTTTCCGCAGTCTGGCGTTATTTTGTCGGCAAAAGGTGTTCCGAAACCGAAGCCTTTGAAAACTTTTTAGCGTCAAAAATCAAGCCTTCTATAAAAAAAAGGAATAATGGACCTTGAATTACGGTGGAAGGTTATAAACGTGAATGGTTCATATTGACTTTTAATTTTTTTTTTTTTTTTTTTTTTTTTTTACAAAAAATCGGACATTTCATGTGGTACAGCCTCATACAAGCCCCGACCGTCGGCATACTTTTGCCAACGGCTAATTGGTAAGCGGATTACGGAAAGATCATTAAGTGAAAGCGTGCAAGCTTTTTTGACGGGAGGATTTCACTTTTAGGAATAAAAAAAGGCGATTGGGGCCAAGTCGGAACTGTAACGGAGCGGAGAAGTTTTATGTTAGGTAGCCGATTACCTTGGCGCATGGATAGGCCTTTCTCTTCAATCTTCTTAGCATTCTAGGTAAAAGGTTCTATTCATTGTCTGCTCCAAAGCTACAAATTCACACACCACGTACACTTTGCATGTAATGGTCGGCCTTTCGGCCTTTGTGCAGTGGCGCAAACTGTTTGTAACATGCTTTCATCGTTAAATACGAAGAATCTTGCCCAACGTCTCCGTCCGCGGTTTTTCCAGTCCTAAACCAAATTTGATGAAGTACCACTTACGTTGCATTTTGAGCTTGCGCCAAGCCATCCGACACGAGATCGCTGAAAACTCGATCTAGATCTAGCTTGACCGAACGCTCGCACGTAACCTTTTTTTCGGAGGTCAAACCCCTCATCACCGAGCCCGCTGTTGCTCTTTCTACTAGCAAAGGTCACCAAGTATTACTACAATAACATCATAGGCTTAAGCTCCATAACGATATGCCCAGTTGATTCAATGGGAATAATTAAAATGATTACTGCTAAAGCTTCGATGAAAAGTACCTTTGACCTTTAAGCCTTATGATGGTTTAGGAGACAAGTTTGATTGGTTATTTTCATCAATGTTATGCTATGAATAGCCGTTTCACGAGTTTTTAGGCATGGTATGCGACATAATTCAGTCACGAGGCCAGTTCAAAAAGTAATAGGAATTTATATAACTACAACATGCGTGACTTTGCCATGTTGGCAAGTACGTGAGTATGTTGGCAAGTACGTCTGAAAAGTATCATATCATCTGCGTATACAGACGATTGCGAAGATTTGAAACAGATCGATCGTCTTGTATTGCAGTGAGCCAGTGGGGAAGAAATCACATCGCCTTGTCTGAAACCTTTTTGAACAGAGAAGGTCTTGGTTATTTCATTACCAACCTAAATGGAGGAGCGTGAATTATCCATTGTCATCCTGCATAGCGTCATGCGCAGAACAGGCATGTTATTATAAAAAAAAGCATGTCATGGGTCACCTCCATAGACACTGTAGCGTCTGTCAAGTGCATAATTCGTTCTGACTGATAACGCCATAATGTCTATCATGGCCATTATACAATCAGCATAAGGGGATTTTCCATATTCGCAGTATCGACAATGGCTCTTCCTCTACATATTGTTCGTATTCACCCCTGCATGCTTCCGTTCTGGTTCTTATCGCTTCAATCTCGGGCCTCGCGTGGTATATCTTTATCCTTTTCAGAAGCGCATGGCTCCTTCCTTCCTTTCTCATGAGCTTTTCGCATCCAACTTGTCATCAAACTAAAACTTTCTTGAATGCTCTTTTGACATGCTGAGATTGGTTTCATCCCTACAAAAGTGATTTTGATGTTAAAGAATAAAGAACGCTCTGACATGCGCAGAAGTGCACGCACTGCTTCATGAAGACTCATGTCAGACACTAGGAGAACTGGCAATCATTACAGTTTGGAAAAATTGCAAGGATATCGGATACCTTACAAGTTGAAGTCGAAAGACGTCGGGAGACTTCGAACGGCGTTTATTCACTCGTGACCAACGACAGAAAAAGAAAGGTTACCTCTATCTTGTCATCACTGTTGTTGAAAAGTGGATACTGTACGATACCCTAACCGTTAAAGATCGTGGGGTAACTCCGGACATGCATTATCATCAAGGCAAATATCCGCGTTTCGCAGGTTCTGCTCTGATTTTTTTTATAGGGTACCGGCAGGTTCATGAGTTATGCTCATGGTGGTTTGTGTCGAAGATGTTCGTTCACTACTCTCTGGTGGTAATTGTCCTAGATATGATAAAAGAAATTCGACTGAATTTATCGCATTGATTGTAGTTCACAGTAAATTTGTTTTGTTCTCATTAAGGTGTTATATTGGAAATGCACACAGAGAATATGAATTTTGAAGTGATCTTATACTGCGAGTGTTATGCCTGCGTCAGCATTTTTTGATCATCTCTCATTCACAACTTATGATGTTGTACAGTTTTGGTAGGACCAGCAGGGTCTAGGCGAACATGGGTGTCATATGAGTTGGAGCTCATATATTTCTTCAACACCATAAAAAAATTGCATCGACTGGTAGCTGGAAACGAAAAATGGATTCATTATGACAATCCCAAATGGCCAACCCGGCGCATTAACTCTGAAGTAGAATATTCATGGCGCGAAGGTGATATTGGTTGGACCGGCAGAGAGACGGAGCAATTGTACTATCAGCATTTGATTTGTTGAACGAGAGCATTGGCAGCAGAAATATGACGAGTGAGGGTCTAAACACGAGTCAGTAATTTTCCATCATGATAATGACCCATATTGCTAAAGCGGTTAAGAACTACATATTTACAAACTAAGGACAGGAAGTCTTATCGCACCCACCATATTCACCAGGCATTATTCGTTCTGGTTTTCATTTGTTTCGGTCAATGCAGAATGCTGATCGACTGAAAAGACCCGCTTCATTCCTTCTTGGCATCAAAAGATGAACGGTCTCCAAAAATTACCAAAGAGATGGCAAGAAGTTATGGAAGATGGGCCATTGATAGTCATATTTTTTGGGTCCCTTATTCGCAAGTTATAGATCTAATAGCTAAGTCGGCCAAAACCCATTCTGGATGGTCTTCCAGCATTAATGACGTTATTGTGCGGGCTTAGTAGAAAATATTCCACAAGTGCATATCATGCTTAGATGTCATAAAAACTAACTTTTTTGAGCCGAGTCATGCAACGATAAAGGAGCTGGAAACAAGCTTAGAAGCTGGTAAGATTGAGCTTCTTTCGGCGAAACTGAATAACTGCGAATAACAACTATCGTGAGCAATTCCCAAGTCGGTGAGTAAGTTCAAGAAAATCATCTGGCTAATCCAAAGGCGTTATCTTCCACCATATTACCACGCCACAAACGATGTAGAAACTGACGGAAATAAAATTGACCTTGCTCCTTCAGATCGGTAAGAAGTTTGTCTCCGTCGAAGCTATTGAACATTACCTTTGAAGGAAAGTATCACACTTTCTATCGAACCGTAGCAGAGACTAAATAATAATCGATTAATAAAACTGATTTCGTCAAAACACAATCGCTTTTGTATCATTTCCAAATCGAACTTTTGCAATCATCCAATATCTAGTATTCATTAGATTCTCGTCCGTTATTTTTATACGAACACATTCAAAAGTGAAAGTACGGGGTTCCACATAAATCTGGTATTTTTCCAACCTTTATCTAATCAACGATGGAAGCCCAATACAATCCAGTGGTACAAAGGCCCGATTCGTTAGGCCATTCATCCTTAAAAAAAAAAACGCAATAATAAAAGAAATAACTGGAAAAGTCTGGCAGTCATTCAGACAATTAAAATCCTCATATGCGAAGCTCATGCGTCACACCAACAAAAAAAGTTTGCGAACAACTTTTCGAGTTTCGCTTAACCTTTGTTTATCTCTAAAATATATAAAAAGCTGTGCTACGCGCATAGGAATTAGTCACCACCATCGTTCTTTGTGTCTTCAAAGACGACTCGTTTGCATATAATGTAAATGAGAATCAAAATTAAAGAGCAAATTAGGTGACGACATGGAAAGATGATTGGAAAAAGGCAAGTATAAATCGCAAAATCACTTTTGTAACGAAAAAGAAATCTGTGTCAGCCAAGCGTAGAATTGAGAGCTATAAGCTGGAAGTGGCACTGGCATGTAGGTCAGAAATCACAGCCACACTTCGACGAGGAGAGTTCGCTACGATTACAGAGCGTTGTGTTGAATTTGTTTTCAATATTTCATCACAAGTTTGTTTGTTTGATTTTGCCATCGTTTACCAATTTTTCTTTTTCATCGTTCTGTTGTTGTTTAGCCTGTGGTTGCGCTCGGATTTGTTCTGGATGACATAACCGTAAGCAAAAAGCTTGCATACTTAGACAATTATCAGTGATCAATGTTCGAGATGATGACCTTCAGACGAATAAACGTTCAATTATTATCTGGCTTGCGTAGTGAGGAGGGAGACCGTGTTGTTTTCGAGGTGCGTACACAAGTGTTTGTGAATTAATTGTCTGTGATTCTCTTGGCTCTATTCATTTGCGAACGTGTGTAATAGAGATTAAGATGTATCAGAAGTTCTGATTGGTCTAGGGATATTCAACATTTGTTATCCGAAGGTGCCAATGGCAGAATAGGGAAGTGTTGGTCGTGTGGCACGTGTACACACGCGAGCAGCTATCAATCTAATCTTTCGAAGCAGGAAAAACAATAATTCAAACAGTCATGTAGGATTTTTTCATTCAGTGAGGGTCTGTTTATTACTAACTGGTTATGACGTGACTCATTATCACCACTTTAATCAGTTGCAACTGCGAAAACACGTACAATTCACTGAATAAGACGATGACTAAGTGTTTACCCCGGCAAGCTTGAGCTTTCTCCGATTTTTATTGGGTATATACAGCAATCCAGAGCTACATATAAGCACAATCCACAAACGATCATCCGAAAGGCCCACAATTTTCATTGAAATCTTACACATCGGATTCCTAAATCCCTTTCAACCTCTTTTCTCTTTCAGGTTCCACTCCCATATGAAAGGTATGGGCCAAATACCCCGGGAGGAACTACAGTCTTGTGCAAATTAATTTGAACATATTATTTTTTCCTTGAGTTCAATGGTAAATAGATTAATTTGTTGTCACAACGGTCTTATATTTTCTCAAATTGCGCATATTCTTAAACTAGATTATTATAACCCTGAAAAAATATTGTTTGCCCAGTTTCCCAAAAATTGTTTGAATTTAAATTTTTGAAAATGCTAAGGAGGTTTTGCAATTTATGGAAACAAGAATTAAATTGCTGTCAAGTTTGTTGCTGTTTGGAAGTGCTTGACAATGGATACCTCCGTAGAAATCCGTAGTAAAATAATTACTTTGTTTGAGCATACATCTAAGACACAGAGGCAGATAGCATAAGAGTGCAACATGTCGTTAGGGTCAGTTAACAACATTATTAAACGCCATAAGGAAACCGGGTCGATTTTACCACATCGAGCAGGGAAATGCGGTCGAAAACTGAAAACCACCAAGAAAGAAGACGCTCTTCTTATAAGAAACAGTCGAATTAATCCAAATAAAAGAAGTAACGACTTACAAAAAGATCTTGCGGGTGCGGGAACAATCGTGGATGCCTCAACAGTTCGACGATGTCTTCTAGAGGTTGGACGAAAAGCACGGACACCTCTGAAGAAACAATTCCTGACTCCTGCCATGAAAAAGAAGAGAATGACTTGGGCTCGAAAATATAAAGATTGGACAGTGAATGAATGGAAAAACGTGCTTTTTTCGGACGAGAGTCATTTTTTCGTGCAGGGTACGAGACATCAATACGTTCGAAGGACCGATGATGAGCCAATTTCAACAGCCCATATTCAGCAGACAGTGAAACATCCTGTAAAGCAAATGTTTTGGGGTTGTTTCTCTTATTTTGGGACAGGATCGCTATTTCCAATAATAGGGATGATGAACAGTGACAAATATATTGAATTACTGGATACACGTCTGATGCCTGAGCTGTCGAAATTGAATACAGAAACCCCGATTTTTCAACAAGATTTGGCCCCGTGTCATACGTCAAAAAAAGTCAAACAATTTTTAGCTGAACTTGGCATTACGACTCTGGATTGGCCTGGCAACTCGCCAGACATTAATCCAATTGAAAATGTATGGGCTATATGCAAAGCCAGGCTGAGAAAAATGGATTGTACGACCAAAATCAAGCTGATTGAGTCAGTTATTCAAGTATGGTACCGGGATCCAAAAACTGTTGATAATTGTCAAAAACTCGTGGAATCCATTCCAAAACGAGTTAAAATGGTGCTAAACGCCAAGGGTCGACACATTAAGTATTAATTTTAATAATCTATTACTTATTTTTACTTTTTAAATAAATAACACTCGTTTTTGAAAAAAGAAGTGTTTGTTCAGATTAATTTGCACAAGACTGTACGAGGGTGGTCCGACAAGTACTTAGCCTCACCGCCAGATGGCGCCAGTATCGCAAGAGCAACTTACTATCGTTTAGTACATTCCAGTAGACGGCTGTCGTACATACTGTCGAAATTTCAGCCGGATCGGACTCGAAGTTTTGTTTTGACCGCGTGTGGAAGCGGGTGTCCGCGAACTTTATAAAAATGGAAAAAGAGCAATATCGGTCGGTGATTCGATTCTTGTTTTTGGAAGGGAAATCGCGCGAAAGAGCGTTTGGATGCTGTGTGCGGTGACTCTTCTCCTTCGACGGCGACCATCAAAAATTGGTTTAACGAGTTTCAACGTGGTCGCACGTCGGTTTTTGATGAGCCACATCCAGGTGCCCCGAAAACGGCTACCACGAAGGATAACGTGACAAAAATCCACGATCTCGTATTGGCAGACCGCCCACTGAAGATACGCGAGATAGCTGAGACAGTAGGCATTTCAAAAGATCGCGTGGGTCATATCCTGCATGAAATTTTGGGCATGAGAAAGCTGTCGGCGCGATGGGTGCCGCGTTTGCTCATTCCGGACAACAAGCGCAACCGTGAAACCACTTCAGAGCAGTGTTTTACGCTGTTTAAGCGCAATGCAAAGGAGTTTCTGCGTCGTTTCGTGACAGTTGACGAAACATGGATCCATTGGTACACACCAGAGACCAAGGAACAGTCGAAACAGTGGACTTCACCCGGCGAACGTGCTCCGAAGAAGGCGAAAACTGTCCCATCACAAGGTGTGATCCACATCGACTATCTGGAGAGGAGCAAAACGGTCACAGGACTGTACTATGCCAAATTATTGGGCCGATTCGACGCCGAATTGAAGAAAAAAACGGCTCCACTTGGCGAAGAAAAAAGTACTCTTCCACCATGATGATAACGCACCGGCTCATACCTCCGCCCTCGCCACGGCCAAATTGATCGAGTTGGGCTACGAACTGCTGCCCTATCCACCGTATTCTCCAGATTTGGTCCCGTGCGACTCCTTTTTGTTTCCAAACTTGAAAAAGTCACTCGCCGGGCAGAAATTTCAGTCGAATGAGGAGGTCATCGCCGCCACGGAGGCCTACTTTGCAGACCTCGAGAAAACGTATTTTTCAGACGGGTTAAAGAAGTTGGAGCATCGCTGGGTCAAGTGTATCGAGCTAAAAGGAGACTATATTGAAAAATAAATCGCCATTTCTCCAAAACTTTTGTTTTTCTTTTGTAGGCTAAGTACTTATCGGACCACCCTCGTAGTTCTGAATTTGCAATTCATCACGAAACAATACACCTAGGAAGGCGTGAGTCAACAATCAGACTGTCCACACCACAGTTCATAAAAAACAGACAAACTCGAGCTAATTTACGTTTCCGTGCCAACTGGTAACCAGAATCTCGATTAAGCTTTTTCTAATTCAGTTGGGCTATGATAGACTGCCTGCGAGTCTGCTAATGAGTATGCTTTAAATGCCAACATGCGTCAGATCACCACTAAAACAGGTTCTACAAGAAAAAAACAGAACAAACCAGCGAGTGAGGACCGGTTGTGAACACATAGTCCATCCCAATGATTCATAACATCACAACTAATTAGCCTTGAGTTGCTTAAAAACATACCCATCTATCGGTTTATCTTTAAATCGAGAAGATAACTCAGCTATTTCTAGAAATCCCATCCTGCTCCACACCCAAACTAAATTTAGACCAAACGTCAGCTATCTTCACAATAGAAACCGTAATAATCGCTTCGAAAAAACAAATTTTAAACACGTGATGAAGCTATCAACAACTTTCTTCTCAACATCGATCAATGGATGGTGTAAGTCCCCATCTCTCACGCAAACACAAAGAAATTCACTTCTCGCGGCAGTTTATTGACGCGAAAACCTCCGTCGAGACGACAATACTCAGGTACCATACAGGTCCCCGCTGGTGGTTTATTTTTAAAAATGTTCATTGAAGAATCAAAGATAAATTCACAAAAGGCATTAAGCGTATGAGAAGGAGAAAAGAAAATTATCTCGTCGTCCCCAATTGGAAAAGTAATAAAATCAAACACGAATTCAACGACCTCTTCATCTCTCCTTCTCGTGTGTCGTTGTTCTTCTTTCTCCCATCGCTTTGACGGGACAAAGCATTCGAAAGATAACTTTGCTTCGCCCATTCGCCCGACACTGACAGCGAATAAATCGAGAACGACATGAGATGCAATTCGAGGGGCCAACGACAATTGTTTTCTTTTCAATTAAGATCATCTTCTCCTCTGTCCTGTTGTTGTTGTATTTTATATAGTCGTCATTTCCATATCTCGACTTACTAAACTTTTATTTTTGGTATTCATTGAACCACTTAGTTCAGAGCAAAGGGAGAGCCGAATACACACTAGTGTTGGCGAACGAAGAAGAAAGGATGAACTAGAGGAGATGGCAATCTGTGGTAGTAACGAAGGCAATGCCCTTTCAATACTCGTTTGGTCACTTTTGTCGTATTACTTCGCCTTGGCACCTAGCAAGAGACGCACAGACAACAAAGAACACACGAAGAGCTTCATGAAACACGACGAAAAAACGCATGGAGCGATATTTTTAGGAGTTTTCTTATAAATACACGAAATTGTTTGGCTGTTCAAGGGTCTTTACTTCACTATGGCTTCACATGCTTGTGGTTTTCGGGAATATTTCAGACCGATCGGGTACACACAAACAACTTCTCAGACATTGCTCACTCAACACACGAGGATTCGCACATGTTAAGGGGGTTGCAAGAAGCCTTTCTGAATTATTACGCCGCCGGTTCAACATACGCAGAATTATCCAAATGACATCGAAATGAATAAAGTGGTGGAGTGAACGCCCGAGCACGTTTCTTAATCGATCGCTCTCCATGTAATGCTATACGCACCACCCACGATACGAGTTTAAGAAACAACGTCAAATCCCCGGAGAAAGGAAAACCAAATTCCACATCGCCCTTGTGTCATCATTTCTGGTAAAGGCTTATCAAACACAGTGGGTTTGTGGGATGATATGATGGGGTGGCCGTGAACTCCGAATATCTTTACGAGAACAACCCTCCATGGTGAGTTATAGAGGAGAAATGGGGTTGTTTTCGTCACTTTGTTTCGAGGTTCGGAGTGTATTATGAAACCGATTGGAGCCAACCAAGTAGACACACTGGAAACGCCTAACTTCATGATTTACAACGACACTTAAGGCCAAGAAAAGTATCATTAAAGGCCCAGAGCTATACGTTTCCTGGTGACACACTGCTTATAACCAATACAATGACAACGGGTGACAAAGTCGTTTTCGCAATTTGTACGGCTTTAACACATTTATGCTAATCTCTCGTGGCGACACTCAAGTAGCCGAGCTGGAATGGGTAAATGATTATGAATTCAAACGCGAATATCTCGATTGAGGTCATTTAGTTTTTAACGTAACTTAGTTGGGCAATTGCTGAAAAGCTCTTGAATTGGGAACAAAAGGACTTTGGATCACATAACCATAGTGTAACTGTAATGTAATAACATAGCCAACAACCTCGACTCTGGCACCATAATTAGAAGCGAATAAAACCAAGTAGAAAGTCTAGGTCTCAACGAAGAAATCTAGGTCGTCGTTCTGTTCTTTTTCCCGTTTCGCCTTTTCGCAACTACCGTTTCTCTATTTGTATTTCTATTCCTCTTCTCGAGGCTTGTATGCCCGTATGTAAGAGCGAAAAAAAGTGGGAATAAGAACGAAACAGAAGAACCTCGTAAAGAATCAACCCAAAAAAGCAATGCTCACCTCCTCAAGCGTGTAGCTAAGTGTGTCACCCATGAAAACTTGACCTTAATTAGCTAAAACACTGCTTTGGCGCATATATAAATAAATATATTCTCATCGCCCTCTGTGGCTGGTGTGGTGCGACGGTATAGAGAACTGCACTACTGCATCGAACATGGGTCGTGTACGATGACAACTTCCAGCGTTCGCTAAGTGGCAGGAATTATGATAGCCAAACAGCATGTATACATGGCTATGTAGCAAAATCGAACAGCAACGGCATTGAGTGATTACCGAGCCTCCAATAGAATATAGACTAACTAGCTAGGTGCAGTAGGTGGGGGCATGTCATTGCAATGTAGGACTGAAGAGAGCAAAAGAAGAGAACAATGAAAAAAGGTGTGTGAGGGGGCTACGTGAGAGATACGATTTGTTTGCAGTTTGCGACGTACCGATGACTATTAATTGAATCGTGGTGTGAGCGAAGAGGCAAGTGAATCGACCTTGAGACCTTGAACTATCAAAGTTTAATCGAATGTCGCGTGTGACACAAATGTTTTGTGAAGTAATAGCATTCCAATGGGGAGGGGGAGGGGGAGAAGCATAAGCGCGTAATCGTTGAGTTGAAAAGTGAAACCACATTGAATGGGTTTCGAAGCAGGCGATTGGGTGGAACTTGTTCCCCCCGAGTAAATGTGACCTTTTACATCCACGCCAATCTCACCCAATGCCCACTCGACAAACGACCAAGAAGCAATAAAATAAATTCCGTGTAGCGACGCACAAAGCAAATAATCATGGAAACTCCATAACCAAAATGGCATAGGAAATCAGTTTAGCCTTAACCTTGGATAACCCAAAACTGGCAACAATATCAACATCCAACCAACAACAACAGTGATTACAGGAGGAAAATAACGCGACAACAAACAATTCACAATGATGACAAATCGTCGTTTGGCATTTGTTGATTGTTTATCGACTTCCTGCTAGGCTAGCCATAACTGCAGCGTCTACTTTGTCATTTGTCATTTTTGGAATTTGAAAAATCAGTGCTTTTACTCGGTTTCAAGGGGTGGAGCACGCCGACGATGTATACAATTTGTATATGGCCACGAGTGGCATGAATTCTGAATCCATAATGAAATTAAATTGTCACGTTGCAAAAACGGGCCACACGCTGTTGCCACTGCTGTTCAGATTCTCTTTTGTTCGTTTCTTTTCCTTCAAGTCATTTGATGCAATTGAAATTGATTGAGAGGCAGCTAGTCGAGGCGTGTGTTCCCAGGATGATTTTTAATTAAAACTAATCAAGGCGAACCAAGTGATTCGGCATTATATGCACACGAGTAACTTCTCTATCCCTAGATGGATAGTAGCTTGCACGTGAATTCAATGTGATGCCAAGTGGTGCATTGGAATAGAGATTGAGAAAACAGACACATTTGGGCCTAAATGCAATAAGAATCATCGATTTTCGCACATCACCAGCGTCTTACATATGTATATTGCCAAACAAGCAGGTCAACTTCCCCTCCACCCGGGTGGACATGTAAAGCTCTTGCCAACAATCATGGCATACCATTTGCGCATGGCTTTCAACGAAAGCTAACAGTCGATCAATCGGAAGAACACGTTTCCTACAATCTTGATGCAAGACCTCAGCAACTTTTACTTCGTTTGACAAGTGTGTGGAAAAATCAATAGAAAGCCAGCAACCCTTCTCGGAAATACGAGCACCCAAGCTACAGAATGACCCAAATCACAACGCCATCTCGCTCTCCTGTATTCCACCAATACTTTTCAGCGCTCCAAGGGGTTATCATGGACAATAGGTTATAAAACGGCATCGGAAATAAAAGAAAATATAAAGAAATGCGGCAACATGCAAAGAATTTCATTGCCCGAAGAGGAATCTTCCATCCGCACACATGGATATCAAGAAACATATGTGCATCCCAAACACAGATCGCCATCCCAGTCGCACACATCGTTCATCCCCCGTCCGAGACACTTGCTCATATTGGGCATTAGAATCCGAGTAGGATTTTCGGATCTGCCTTCGAAACTGGAAAACTGTCCTCGATTCTCTCCCTGTACACCTCCTTCTTATCGAAGTAAGCAGAGTTATCATTAAACGGTCGGTTGGATTACCATTACCTGTCAAAAGTAAGCGAGATAGACGATTGTACCACTTGAGGCGAAGAGCAAGGTGGCAAGAGAAAATGAGCACGATGTACGACGTTGTGGACCTTTCGTCGCCAACATCACAAACCATTGTCGTTTCGTCGTTGTTTTCCATCATCAAATGACGAATCAATGTTGCTGCTGCTGCTATGGGAATTCCATCCCTTTCTAACTCGCATGGTGGATTTTCGTTCAATCCATGTACCATTCCACGAGTGTATACTTATTCGTATGTATATTATACAAGGCGAAAAACAAAAAGTGAAATAGAAAAAGTATAATGAGACGTGGAGAGTGGGGAGGGAGATCCACAAGACAGCGTGTACAGCGCACGGGCTGTACTAACTGTAAAATTCCATCCTCTTTTCATGACCCACCCGTCTAAACATGTTGATGATGAAGCGCACACACACTCATCCTTCTCTTGGCCATTTTCTCCGACAAAATGAAGTCCTGGGTAATATGGTGTGGTGGATTGATTTTCACGATTTTAGTCTCATTTCGCTTCATTTTACCCGGACTCCCCTTCTTCTACAACTCGTCTTCCTCCATAGACCAACCGAACTCAACTCCTCTCTCAGCCCGTCACACAAAGAATCAAATCGAATCACAGACATTTCATCTCCTTCGCACACACAAATTAACGAACACACACACATCGAAATGGAAATTACAAAGAATTTGAGAAAAAAAATGAATTGCTCCCAAAAAACCAAGAATTACTGCTGCGGGAGGAAAAATAATTTCTTTTTTCTCGATTTTACTCACAGTTTCCGACGTTCCCCTTCAATTACAATAATGAAATCGCAACTAAGAAAATTGATTAAAAGACAAATTTTCGATCTCGTCAAATAGAAATCGAATTCGAAATACAATTAAAAAAAATATTTATATATAATGTGTGTATGCATACACAATCGGATTTAATTTACAGCGCAAAAATGCGACAAACTACGAGAAATCAACTTTTGTTTCATTTTTTCTTTTTTGCCTTTCTTTTATAACACCCTTTGTTCGATTTATACTCTTTTCTTTGTAAGTCACTTCACACGAAACATAGAGGAAACGAGGAGAAATTCGATTAAATGAAAAAAAAAAAGTTAAAAAGAAACTACGAAGGAATGGGAAAAATGTGAAATGAAAAATTATATATTACAGAGAAAAATACTTGCGATTAATTATTTAGTTGAGGAAAAAAAATTCAGTTCGAGGGGAATTAAATGCGTTTTTTTTTTTTGCTTGAATTACTTTGATAGGTGCAAATTGAGTGATATTTCTTTTAATTGTGATTTTTCGTTAATAGAAATACTTTTTTTTCAATTATTTTTCAAGTCTGTTATTTTTTTTTTCTTTATTGAAGAAGAGAAACACAAAAAGCACACTTACAGGCCGATGCTAAAATAATTTATGAAAAGTGAAGATTTCACAGAATGCGAGAGAACAAGAGAAAATGCCAAGAAATGCGATTTTGATGGTGAGTGGTGAGTATCTACGCGCTTTGCTGAATTAATAGGAAGGCAAAATGGCGACGGTTCGTTCGGGTCTGCTTGGACTGATTGTACTAGAGGTGCGGCTACACTTTTATTTCAAGGCTAAAATGATAGATGTCACAATATATATATTTTATTGATTTTCATTTATATTGAGTTATATTGTGTTGAGAAGGTCTTTTTTTTTAAATAAAACAAAAATATTTCATGCAGTAGTTAACAACAAGTTTTAAGTTCTTAAGCCATGTTGGGGCTCTCTTCATCAGGACTACGGTGATAAGTAGCACACAAAAATATCCACTCAACAGCCTGGCTATCGCCAAATCGACTAGGTTAGACTAGGTTAAGGAAGGGGAGTGTGATGGTTGAACATTACTTCCACTCGGAGGCCAAAGGGCCCATTGTGAATCCCTTCATTTGTGGAGTACACATTCTTTTAACCTGTCTCCTATCGCGTGGTGACTGAAAACCATCCCGTGCTCTTTATGAATTTTAGAAGATCCGATACATCTGCATTTGCTACGTCCGCAATCTCTGTAAAGAAATTTTGGTCCAGCGAAGCTAGGCGCCGATTCTGGAGAGCTGGGCAGTGGCAAAGCAGATGTTGGATCTTCTCGGTTTCTTCCTCGTCGCCGCAGCTCCGGCAGAGATCGCTGGATCTCGAATCCCATTTCCGGAGCATTGCTCCAATGGGACCTTGTCCTGTGATCACTCCGACGAGCATACGGATCGAGTTTCGGTCCAGCGCCAAGAGCTTCTCTGTTTTTCCGATATTGAGCTCTGGCCACGATGATCTTGTCGTGTAGCTGTCGTTTCTTGTAAGCCAAGACGAGTTGCCTGGCCAATTCGTCCGCTCTTTCGTTCCCCACAATTGAGCTGTGGAGCCAGCAGAGTTTGACTTTGTGGTGCCTGATGGACTTCAGTGAATCGTGACATTTCATGACAGAGTTTGATCTCGTTGTACAGGATCCTATTGACTTCAGTGCAGCCTGGCTGTCTACGAAGATAGTGATATCCGATGGGGGGATATCGGTTACTTGTAAGTGCTTGGCTGCTTTGTCTATTCGCAAGATCTCTGCTCGGAAGACGCTGCACAAATCAGGGAGTCTAAATGATTTCTGTTTGTGCAGGGTGTCAGAGTAGAATCCGGCCTCAGTACCTGTGTCCATTATCGATCCGTCGGTGAAGAGGGTAATCTCGTGGTTGTTGATAACGGTCGGTCGTAGTTACGAGGCTATTAGAACCATGTTTCTTTCTCAGGTCATCTATTATTTTGAGTATGGTCGCATGTCCGTTTCCACGAACAGGACTCCCTTAGTCTGAGAGCGCTCTTTTTGCAGCGCAGCCTTTTATGAATAAATCCAGAGGAAGGAGATGAACAACCCTGCTAATGCTTCTTATAGATCCCATTGTACAAACAGCGGCTGACCTTTGTACTTTGTTGAGCGTGCTCATGTAGCTTTTCGTGCTGGCAGTCGTGAAGGCTCTGCATCACCATTCATGATACCAAGACCATTCTGCGGCATACCTATCAGCACCATAAAATGCTACATAAAGGAACGGTTGAGGAACGCGGCCAACCACTACTGGACACAAACGGAAGGTAGCAGACAAGCCAAGATGTTCCTACCAACCGCTTCCCTTAAAAGAACGAAACAACTCCTTAATCTCTCTAGGAGTCAGATTCGAATAATCACAGGATTCCTCACTGGACACTGCCCGGTCAACAAACACACAAGATGACACCTGCAGAATGTGTAACGAAGAGGCGGAAACAGCAGAGCACATACCGTGACGCTGTAATTGCCTCATCAGTACACGACACAAACACCTAGGCAGGCATTACCTTGAAACAGAAGAAATCGCTGCTAGTATTATTATGAACTCAGGATTTTTGAGTGAACTTTGAATGGGGGACATCACAATAGGCCCATCAGAGGCCGCAGTGATTAGATGACATTGTCCCTCCCCCCACCTTAATCTAAATCTAAATAAGAAGCGGAATGGATGTGTGGTAGTTATCGAAAAATATGGTGTGCCCAAAAAAGCGTGGTATGTCGCGAGCCAAACGAAGAACTATATTGCCTGAAACGCCTAAACTGGGTTCACCATCACGACGGTTATCGTCATCACCTGAATATATCTCAAAACAATAAGAAAAGCCGTTGTTGTCACATATTTGTAGTAGGAAGAGTTTATCGCCCTATGGGCGAGACTTATCTGGCATGTATTGTTTGAGAAAATGGAACTTTTCATTGGAACTTTTTTGAAGTTTCGATTCAACGCATCTATCAACGGGCGCAATTTGTATAGGCGGTCGTATGTTTTAACGTTTTGTGGAATTGGGCCGAACGTTGTGTTGTTGCATCTCAAGACGGTTTCTCAATCGACTCTGTCGATGTCGACGGCTCTGTCGATGTCGACGGCTCTGTCGATGTCGACGGCTCTGTCGATGTCTCCATGCCTAAGTCTCCTGATTTGCATAAACGGAAGGCGCGGGGATACCAATCGTTCAGTGATCAAATCTAGCTCTGGTAAATCGTCTGGCCGTGGAGGATATTTAAATCCGTGCGATGTTGAAAAGTTCGGAATTCTCTCTTTCCGCAAGGAAGCGTCACACGTAAGGCAGACTCGCGCTGTGTCAGGAAACTCAGCTGTGAGAATAGTGAACGAATTATTCGGTACAGTTTTAAGATTTTTTCGTACCACAATCTATCACAGACACTACATGCAGCTCCAAAATATTATTGTCTAAAAACATTTCTTTGAATTTTGCATGGGCTGTAGCGTTTCTTGAATGATGACTATATCTAACAGTAGGTTGAATACTTTGCTGTTGTGTTATGTGTTCTTCAGCTTAGTGGTTTGGTGTGAGCTCAACTGGTTCTGGACTTGCTGTCACCAGGGCTGATTGACCACCTGGACTCATTTGCTCTGTAATTTCATCTGCTTCATCCATCCTTCTGCGATCTCGAGCTCTTCTCATAGTTTCAGATATTATTTCTGTAGCGTCTTCGTTTGATTGGTTTGAGGAAAGTGCAGTTGCACTTATGATGAGCAAAATCACGTAATTTTTTCACGCCGAATCGAAACTGAGTTGTTGAAAATGAGCAAAATCACGTAATTTTCTCATATACAAAACCACTTATTGTTTTCAAAATCACTTTTTTTATATATGATGATATACAGGGTGTCCCACGAGCAGTGTGCCAAAAAGCTAGAGCGTGTAGGCCTGGTCAAGGCAAGAAAAAAATCGTATGGGAGGGGTCTATTCCCCCCCATTTAGCCGGCAGGGGCAATTTTCTAAAAAAAATTACTTAATTTGGAAAAAAAAATTATTAAAAACCAGCAGTTACATCCACAATGCCGTGATGTACTTTTTTGTAAAGCCAGACACCTTTTCTTTCATCTTGTTTTCAAACGAAGCTGTTTAAAGGAATAGTCTTTGAGAAATTAATTTTCAAATTCAAAATTTTGAAAAAAAAAATGAAAAAAAAAATTTCGAAATAATTTTTTTTCAAAAATTCAATTCTCTTATTAATTTTTAGTTAAAAACAGAAAACCGGATGCAAAAAAGTCTTGTAGTTTTTGAGAAATTAAAAAAAAAACCCGAACCACTTTTTTCAGAGAAAAACCTTTTTTTTTATTTAATCGTAGGACACCCTGTATAAATTACAAAACTGCAGCTAAAATGTGGCTGAACTGATCGAAATCAACACAACTAAATCGCGTGGTGTAACTCCAAGTTAAAGTGTTAGTTGCGTCTGTGCGTCCTGTTCGCACGCTTGGCGTTTGGACAGGTTTAGGAGTCCCAGTTCCAGTCGAAAGTCCAAGTTATAAGTGTTAGTACAGTACGTCAGTGCGTTCGATGCGCACTCTATAGCGTTCGTGTGTATGTGTGCAGTGTGGCAGCACGCATACACACAAACATATTAACGCATAGGCATAGATGAATCACAGACAATAGACTACCTATACTCAGCCTACGCACACTGACGTAGTACTAATACTAAGTTCGATTACGCACGCCGACACACTAATACTAATTTCGGTTACGCGTGACGGTCATTTCGCCCATACCGAGACCTAAGATGTTTACACATCAAAAATCAAATTTTTTTAATTTTTTTATTTTAAATACTCATCACATCACTTTCTAGACACAATAACAAACACGAAAATAATTCTTTCAGCGTCGGATTCGACCGATTTACCACAAATATGTCAGTGTGAAAATCGCAAATTCACAAACAAATGTGTATCGTCGTGCGACGCAAAATCAACTGAATTTCAAGCTTTCGTAGAACGTACTAAAATTATTTCCACGCAGTTTGAAAAATGTTCGTTGGACAAATTTTTGTTCAAAGAGTGCTTGCCCAAAATAGGCATGGGGGCATTTAAGGGATAAGGAGTGGCTTAAGAGGTCAATGACCTCGAACTAAGACCCGGAGAACCGAGTTTATTATGGAAGAATGGACAACCTAATGGATGGTATTACTCCAGGATTCTGGAGGCCCCACCACTCATTCAAAGCAGCCCGGAATGAGACCGACTCCTGCGGCTCACTGTCCGACCACCTGTTTGGACTGAGCATGAGTGGTGCAACCAACGGAGGCGACACCGACGATGGCGCGGCAGGGGAAACCGCTAAGGTTGAACGAGCCCCAGAATTGGGACGTACTGTAGATTGCACTGCAAAGTGTCGGCGGCTAGTAAAGGCTGCTGCAGGAGGCACAAGCATGCCAGCACTTTCGGCATGCGCCTCAACCACTCCTCCTCTTATTGGTGACGGTCAAATCCCCAATAAGAGCGTGCCAGGTTCCAAAACTGACGGAGCTGGAGGTGTTCAGGGTCCTGTTATGGCCGGCGCCACCGCCGAAAAAGGCGATGATGCTGACAGACAGACTCTGATCGCAGAGCGGTCTCGGAACACAACAAACCTCAAGCTGGCAGAGCTGTTCCAAAGCGGCGTCGGGAGCAGGAGCTCCAACCGAAAAAGGTAAGAGCGCTCGCAAACGGAAGACGGCCGCCGGGGACAACCTTGTTGGGGAGAGAGAACGTGATGTCTTCTCCTCTGACGTAGCGGCGGAAAATCGGTGTCCGAAGGTTGATGCGGCGACTGACAAAGATCAAAGCAAAAATCTGAAAACGGAGAGGACCAAAGACTGCTCGTCGGAGGCGGGCACTTCACACAAATCTGTGGTTTTCACTCAGATTAACCTATAGCATTGCAAGACGGCTACTGCTCTTCTCAGTAGCAGAATTGCATGCAGTAGTACAAATCATCACATTGTATCCATTCAGGAACCATGGGTGTGGAATAAACGCCTGTGTGGTCTTGGTGGTATATGTGATGCTACGATCCTTTATGATGGGCGATCCGAAAGGCCCAGGGTCTGCCTCATCATATCGAACACGCTATCGGCAACCAAACTTAGTCAATTCTGTGGTCAAGATCTGGTGGCTGCGAAATTTAACTACAAATGGCACGGAGAAATTGAACACTTCGTCGTGGCGTCTGCTTACTTCCCCTACCTGAGGCGGTTTCTGAACTCGTAGAGTACTGTGAAGCCAGAAGGATTGGACTCATCATCTGTTGCGATGCTAACGCTCAAAATACTGTTTGGGGCAGCAGCAAATGTAACCGGAGAGGAGACCATCTTTTAAACTTCATTCTTTCGTCTGACCTTATCATCAACAATGTTGGCTCTCAATCAACCTTTGCGACGGCGAGACGACAAGAAGTGATTGACCTAACCCTGTCTAATAGGCATGTGAAGGCCATCACTAGCTGGAGAGTCTTACCAGATGTTACGCTGTCAGACCATAGATACATCGAATTCCAATTGAAATGTGGGATCCCCCCCCCCACGCAGCCCAAGCGGAATCCGAGAAATACGGACTGGGTGCGATTCAGGGAGGAGCTTGAGAAATCCACTCAAGCGCTGCCTAAACTCAAAACAAATAAATTGGTGGAGGACGCTGTTCATAACCTGAACAGCTGTTTCGAACTCGCATGTCCTGTCAAAAAAACCTCCCAGCAGGAAGCCGGTTCACTGGTGGAACACTGAGCTCCAATGTCTTCGCAGGGAAGCCAGAAGTCTCCTGAACAGATCGCTTAAATCGAACTCGGAAGATGCTTATTCGTAAATCGAAGAATGATTCCTATAAGTCCTGCGAAGAGACAAAATCCCTGAGCGCGACCAGCAAGCCGGTTAACGTTCTCAAACGAGGAAAATCGACAAAGCTGGATGTACTCAAAAAGTCTGATGGTACCTTCACCGAGTCTAAAGCAGAAACTCTTAGTTTACTGTTGCAGACCCATTTTCCGGGAAATCATCGGCTCGTTGCACACTACCTCATTGGAAACTGCGACTGAAACGATGAAAACATCTCGGCGTAGCTAGTATGTTGCGTCACGCGTGACAACTGCTGAGGCCATTGAATTTGCTGTGGCATCCTTCGATAGCTTTAAGTCGCCGGGCACTGATGGGATGTACCCTGTTATGCTGCAAAAATGTATAAGACAGCTGCTTCCTACTCTGAAAAGAAAAGAATTTTCACTACTAGCCTGGCACTTGCCTACATACCTATTCCTTGGCACGCGGTGAAAGTGGTCGTTATTCCCAAAATAGGGAAAGAAGATTACTCACTAGCTGAAAAGCATGGAGAAATTAGTAGAGTTGCACGTGCGCAAAGTTTTCCTTCGAATGCATCCTCTCTCGGACATGCAACATGCTTATCAGCGCGGAAAATCCTGCGAGACTGCGCTTCAGAACCTAGTTGGGAGAATTGAATGCGCTCTCGAAAGGAAAGAGTACGTACTAGGCATTTTCGTCGACATTGAGGGAGCTTGTGTAACGCTGCTAGACGGCATGGCGTAGATGAAGCACTGGTTCTGTGGATCAAAGCAATGCTCGTGCACAGGACATTGATCGCTGATGCAGGTCTCGAAAAATGTGTCAAGTCTGGAGTAAACAGGGGCTGCCCCCAAGGTGGCGTCTTGTCTCCGCTGTTATGATGCATGGTGGTCGACTCTCTGCTCGATGCTCTCAACTCCTCTGGAATCTATGCCCAGGCCTATGCGGATGATGTTGCTGTTCTCTCTGTCGGTTCATGTTTAGCGAATGTCTGTCTCAAAGCGCAGGCGGCGCTAGATGTGATCGTGCACGAGAAATGGGCTGTCGGTCAATCCTCTTAAGACTGATGTCGTTCTCTGCACGAGAAGGAGGAAAAATACTGGCATTACTCAGCTGGTGCTAAAAGGCATTCCCATCCCGATATCCAAGGAAGCTAAGTACCTGGGAGTCATCCTAGATAGCAAGCTTCTTTGGTCAAAGCATGCTGAGTCCAAAGCCACCAAAGCGTTGTCAGCTTTTTGGCAATGCAAAGGTGCCTTTGGGAAAACATGGGGCCTATCGCCGAAAAAGGTCCTCTGGATCTACACGGCAATGATAAGACCGATAATCTCATATGCATCGGTTATTTGATGGAGCAGGCTAACACGCAAACACGCTGTGGCTTCATTCACCAAACTCCAAAGAGCGGTCTGTCTCAGCTGCACGGGGCTTTCCTCAGCACACCGGGAGCTGCTCTAGATGCTATGATGAATCTTCCACCACTTGACATATATATCAGAGGGTGTGCATTGAAAGTACAACTCGCATTGGAGCGAAAGTGTTCTTGAGGGAGATATATCTTACGACCCTTGTCTCATGGATAAGCCTTCTGACGCAATGACACCTGCCATCCTACTGCGCTGTAATTTCACAGTCACATTTCTATGGCATCAGGACTGGCTTTAAAAAGACACTGAACCTGGAATGGAATGTCTTCGCATTTTCACAGATGGCTCCAGAACCGGGCAGGGATCCGGCGCTAAAGTTTTCTTTGAGCGCGAAAACATTCGACTGCATTTCTCGTTAGGAAAATATGCGTCTGTCTTTCAATCGGAGATTTACGCAATCCTAATGGCCATGCACTATGTTGTGAAACACAGGTGGAGGGGAAAAAGCATATGCGTCTGCAGTGACAGCCAAGCTGCACTCAAAGCTGTGTCCAACCCTCTAACCAACTCCAAATTAGTGCATGAACTCAAGACCTTCTTGAACAAAGTCGGAAGGCTAAATTCATTTAGGCTTGTATGGGTCTAAGGTCACTCTGGAATCCCAGGAAAAGAGATCTCCGATGAACTCGCTAGAAGAGGCTCTGATTCAGACGCACTGATGTCTGCAAGAAGTCCGCAACATTTTTCTTATCCTTAAGAAGAAATGATTGCAGAAGGCTTACGGGCGTCTTTACGGGCCATTACACTTTTGCCAAGCATCTCTACGTGCTTGGCATCAGTGAGACGCCTACCTGTGCTGCTTGTTGCGAGGAGGACGACACAGCGGAACACTTTCTCTGCGACTGTCCCGCCTTCGCTCGTGCACGGTGGCGCACCCTTGGGGCCGACGTGGTGGGTGCCGAATCTCTTAGCTCAACATCACTGAAGCTCCTCCTCACTTTTCTCCGAACAACGGGGAAAATACAATAAAGACAAGGTGTCTGTCTGGTCTGGTAGTACAATGGACCAGTATTTGTGTCTGAGTGCTCCAACAGAGCAAAAAAAATAGAAGCAGTTGTTCGGTTCTGACATAAGCTTATGCTCGCTTGTGTCTATTATGGTTAGCGCTTAAGGCTTTATAAAACATTAATCATCCTCTACAGCGCAGCGGTTTGGACACGTCAAAAGCGAACGACGGAGTCCTCGGTCATTACGTTAAAAAATTCCGTGCGTTTCTTCGTTATTTTTTTGATATAATCTCGATGAAAAGTTTTAGCCTCAAATTGTGCATTTACATCATCGCCATCGGATATCGACAAAATCAATGTTTAAAAAAGCTGTGCTCGACTCGTCGAATAAAGATAAAAATAATGGAATCATCAAGGGGAATATTCCAAATTCAATAACCAAGCACTTCTACGCGACTGTACTGCATATCCACCACGAAACAAATTTCAGTAGAAACACAACTCACCTGCCTGCGAGCTGTCATCGCCAAAAAACTCTGCAAAAAACAATCGAGGTCTGTAGCAGCGGATTTTGGATTTAGTCCAACTTTCACCGAGCAGGAGCTCCGAGTCCGATTTCTAAAACCGAGCACACGATCTAGGTTCTAAGATGTTCCTAATCTACATTGAGTACCTCAAAGAGATCATTGACAAGTATGAAATCAATCTAATTAGTTGCATATTCATCTTTTTCACCGTGGTGATAGCCATTCTGGGAGGCTTGCTCAACATATTAGAACCTCACCTACCTTCCGCACTGGCGCAAGCGTTCCGCTATGGCAAACACAGCTATAAAGGCAAGCAGAATCCGATCATTCAACGGCTGGAAGTGCCCAAATCCTGGTTTAGCCACTTCTACGTGTTCGCTTTCGCCTGGTCCACGTTGGCCCTGAGCTTAACCCTTAAGGGCTTCATAAACTCGAGTTCAGCACCAACCTTTGTCATCGACTTTTTAGATTTTATCGCGGGAGGCAAAGATCGCAGAGTTTTAGTAGACTCGGCCTCTGGCCTGTTGGCTATCGTTTTGTATACCATGCAGTGCGTTCGCCGGTTTTACGAGACGAATTTCGTACAAATTTTTTCATCGCATAGTAAAATTAATTTAACTCATTACCTCGTCGGGTATTTACATTACTTTGGTTGTGTGGTTGCTATCCTGGCCAATACGGAGGGTTTCGTAAGAGGTGCGTGATCATAGTCATTAAAGAGCTTGCTGACGATGGCCTTTTTAATTTCAGGGTCGGTCCCCAAACCGTTTTCATTCACTAGCATTACGCTGATGCAGTACATTTGCTGTCTATTGTTTCATTTCTCCTGGTCTCAGCAGTACAAATCAAACATGATTCTAGTCAACCTGAGGAGGAGTCCCACCAGCGGTGAGAAAATCACCGAGAAGCACTTTATGCCAAAAGGTGGATTCTTCGAATTGGTATCGTCGCCTCATATGCTCTTCGAGGTGGCCATGTACATGGCGATATTCGGCATCATTCCTTCGTGTAAGACGTGGTCCTACGTCGTCGCTTGGGTCATCATCAATCAGGTAAGTTCGTCGTTCATATGGGATCCCTATCTGAAGGGCGATTTCCTCTTTTCAGACAGAGAACGCCTGGCTGACCCACACATGGTACAGAGAGAACTTCAAAGACTATCCCAAATCACGCAGCGCTATATATCCTTATATCCTCTAAGTGTTCTTTGACTGACATTCCAAAAATACAATTTATACTTAAGTATCTGCAATATGTGCAATAATAGAACGAATTTGTTTTTATTTCAAAATTGCCTATACGCAGTATTCTACATTGTGAGCTAATGGACAATGATGTGATGTGCCGGATCAGGTCCTCACTTGAACAGGAAACTGCGAAGAAAAAGTGAGGAATTACGACGGACTTTACTGCTTGTGTGGTTCGTGGTAGTTACCTGTAGGGATAACCTTGCGCTTTCGATCGGAACACAGACAGCAGAAATGAGAAGAACACTGCGACTAGAATCAACCCGGCGATTGCCATAATCCTGCCCTTGCGCATGTCACTCTGACATCCGGATTCGGTCAATAGAATCATTCCCAGAACAATCATTGCATCTGAAACGACGGAATGTTAGACACCACCAATGCTACATGAAGGAATGCTTTATCTCACTTAGGAACATAACGATATACGTCTCAATGACCAGTTGTCCCTGTGACGAGCCGTGGATGTAAGCCACCATACCGTTTTGCGTCTTATGCACCAGCGGTGGGCTACGAATGTGATTCCACATTTGTCCCGAGATCATGGCAAAGCAAAATAAAACAGCCAGTGATCCCCACAAGTGCTTGTTGTAGAGAAACTCCAAATTATTCCGTCGTAGATACAAGAACGCGCCCAATAGCGCGGCCAACGTGATCACAGCAACCGTTCCCGAGTAATTCGGCGGACGGAAAACGCGAATTTGAATGTCTGTTCTTTCGTGAACGAATTTGGCAATCGACTCAGCGGCGAATCCTACTCGATGAATGTCCATTGTGTCCGGGCCCTTTGGTTTACCCTTTGCCGGGAAGTGCATAAATACCGGAGCGGTATTTAGTCCAAGCATTTGGAATACATCCGAACCTTCGTCGAAATCGACCATTGCGAAGAAGAGTTTATTCGAGTAGACCGGCGAAAATCGATATGAGTTCGCGACAATATTAAACTCATCATGGGCATGCCGGCAGATCTGACATTGACGTGACGGCACCAATGCAGTTAGCATAACAATAACTGAATAGTTACGTGGTGATTGCTTGATGTATTCACGGAATTTCTGCCCATTGAAACGGAGAAGCGATTTCTTCATATTCATGTCCATGAGATTCTGCACCTTGCCCGAGAGGGAGAGGCCAACCTAAAAAACAATTTTTTTTTTCTTATCTGACTGAAATGGGATTAATGTCCAGGTGGATAGTGACGTGGCCCCGATTCCTCTACCCACCGGAATTATTTTTTCATTTACCTTCTGCTTGATTTGTGCATCAGTGATCACGAGGAACGCAATCACTACCACGGCAAAACTCAACACTTTTCGTAGGATTTGCATTTCTTCCTTTTATTTCTCCCCGTTTCAGTTAAAAATCTGAAAATGTTGGGTATTCGAGAAAAACTAAACAATCCCGGCGAATGAAATGTGTCAGCGGTGACAACTCAACTGTCGGTAAGGTGAACTACGTTCAGGGAATCAGTATAGGAGCGAGCTTTTATTTTTATCGTTAAAACCATGTTCTGATCCATTATTTGTTTTTAACAGCATTCAAGGCAATTTTAGAACGATTTGTGAGCTGTTTAGTCACATACTAACTAGCAATCGCTGTAAATGAGACCATGAGGCATGCCACGCAGTTAAGATGATTACCATATCCCTCAACTAGTGCGTTCTATTAAATTCTTAAGGCTTTTGGTTACCTATTTTCAATAATAAGAGTACATATAGCACAGATGAATCCTAGGCCTCAACAATCAGCTGTTAATGACTTTAGCCAGATGCTTCCAGTGCCATACGCTCAGTTGATCGAGGTCTATTTTAATTTCTGTGGATCGTTCTTCTTGCTGGAGCAGTGGTGCCGGACCCGTAGACACCTAAGGCCGAACTCGCTATACAGCTTTTACGGTTCTTGGTTGTATATTCTTCTTCACTTTTCATTAGCGCAAGTGATGCCAAATTTACGTGCAGATTTTTTTTCCGAGTCCGTCAAGCGGCTCTATATCGAATTACGATTGTGTTCTAGCTTTTAAACAGTAGAAAAAGGCTGGGACACGGTAAAGGATATTCTGCGTTATACTCAGCATTAGCGTCTACACCTTTTATCCCGAGGAAGTCAAGGTCGATTGCTTAAAAGTTCTAGCTCAGATGTCGGTGTTTCGCGTCATTTACCCCCGTTGCCCTCATTTACCCACAGAATTCAATGCTCTCGAATGTTTCATTGGCATCTGGCTGTGTTCGTCCAATCACATCGTTATCATCCGCGTATGCGAGCAATTGCCACAGACTTAAACTAGATCGTGCCTCTTTCTTTACTATCTTTCCAAGAATGATTGTGAAGAAGTCACATGACAAAGCGCTCCTTTCTTGTACCCCCAAGGCTGAAAGGTTGACGATGCTCCTCAAAGACGTATATCGGATCACCGGCCTCTAGAAAATGCTCTCAGAGATCACAATTCTAGAACGACGTCCTCAAATTCGTCGGGATCAAGCCGTTCACCACAGTGCGGGTCAAAAGGGAGAAGTGGTACAGCTTCCTGGTACAGCTCACACCCAACAGCAAGCTGGAGAGGCCAAGGCTTGAATACTCACTTAACATCGAAAGTCAGCGAGAATTATTTGTTATCATTCTGCACAGCCTAATGAGTTAATCAGGGATGATAAGACTCTATATAGTTCATCTTTACAGGCACTATCATATGCAGCTTTATAGTCGAGCAAAGGGTGGTGTGTATCGACCTGAGACTCGTTTTGTTTTATATAATTAGCGCTTGCAAAATGGCTTTTGAGGTTCCTTAAGTAATCTTGAAGACACCGGTGTACATTGGTTTTAAATGCTTGTGAATTGTAGATTGTGCGGGAAATCAGGTGCTAGAATGACCATTCCAGATTCGTGTGGTTTGGCAAAAAGATGAGTCTCTAAATGGAACAGTACGTCCGAAGGCAGACTTAAGAGTGAATTGATAGGCACTCTGAGCGGGTCAAGTATTGCAGTTGAATTCTTGAAAGGGAAGAATAAGGGAGGGTTGGAACTTGAATATTGTTTGTCATAATAGCTTTAAGACAATGATAGAGAGGAAACATTGCGTCGAAGTTTAATGTTCTAGTTATACGGCCGAAGAGCAAGAAGATGAGTCTTGAAAGGAATATGAAATGCCGAGACTACTGTCATGAGTGACGTAATGGTGTGGATAAGGAATAGCAAACCGGAGACCATTTATACAATTGAGAAAGAGCATCGGTGATAGAATAGAGCCTGGGGGAACACCAGCACTTATCTGGTAAATATCAGACTGGAAATCATCCAAAATTAAAGGCCCGAAAGGTTATTTTTAATCCATGCATAGAAAAAGAAATTCATCGATACCATAGGCACGCATTTTCAACAAAAGTGTCTGATGCCAAGCTCCATCGAAAGTTTTAGAAAAATCAAGCCCAAAGATCTTGCTTTCTCCGAATCATATTGTCGATCAGTAGGCAGTTTCTGCGATTCAAGATATTTAATAAACTGATGATTTATCAGCTTATCCATGACCTCAGAAAGAAGGGACTATGGTACTATGTGTAGGTGGAGGTAGTCGTTTTGGGGACAGGCAGAACATTTATTCGGGAACAGATCAGAGGAGCAAGGCTAATGCAAAAACTTACCCCAGTGGTTTTGGCAGCGTGGAAGAGCACTTCTTCAGAAGTACGAGGGGAATACCATCATCATAGGTCTTCTTAAAGCTCTGCTTAAGTGAGAATATTTTGTCCAGCGTGGATATACACTGATAGTAGCCTTTCAGATCGTTTACGCACGGTTTCAGGCATTCAGATGAATTCCATTCATCGAACTTCTTTTGCGTTCCTTCGATAATGCTTCAACCTCTCGCAGCTTTATACATCTCAGCAGGCAGTTCGTCTCCGACATCGTTGTCTAAGTCTCCGTCTCCGTCAGTATGTTGACTGACATCGCCGTTATACTCGTACAGTCTTCAGAAGTGGTTTTCCCATATTCTCAGCACCGACTGTGATTCTACTACAAGATGTCCATTTTCGTCTCTGCAGGCTTCTGTTCTGGCTTTATAACGTTTGCATGTTCCTTTTATCCTTTGATAAAACTTGCGAACGTCATGCCTGCGGTAGCACCTCTCCAGGTTTTCGATCGCGCACTTCTCGTACTCTTTCTTTTTCCTCCTGAGAATCGCATGCTCTTCTTTTTAGCTTGTATAAGTCACGAGCAGCCCTCGTCCTTCTATGTTGCGAGGCTTTGTATGCATCCTGCATGCATTTCCCTACACTCGTCACCGAACCAGCTGTTCCTTCGTGGTGGAATATTGTGGCCCAGAACTTCGGAGGCAGTGCTTTTCAGGGCCTGCTTACAAAGGTTCCATTGTTGCTCAATTTACAGAGTGGGGGATGGGGGTGCATAGGAGAGCTTAAGGGAAACGCGTTCGGCAAAAGTACTGGCAGTGTCTGGCGAAAGTAGCATTTCGACGTCATATTTTTGTGTTCTGACTCTACTCCACTGCGTCCTTGATATCCGTAGGCGCATCTTGGCTACTACAAGATAGTGGTTCGAGTCGATGTTAGCACCTCGGAATGTTCGAACATCAAGAATAGTGGAGGAGTGTCTGACGTCGATCGCGATGGGCTGGGCAACGATGCTAAAATTCCATTCATTGGACAGATAAGTTCGTACATATTTCTAACCAACTTATCTCTAGCTGAGTCTTAAACTCGTCTAAGTTGAGTGGACGAAATAACCATCTCGTACTTATTCAGTACGCTCTGCCTGGCAGCGGAATTTTGGCTATCATTACCCTTATTCAGCCTGCAGAAATGGACTTTCTATATTCACAAACCCGATTGCGAATCCACTTATTTGGGACTTACAAAACAGTCAGTTTGCGCAGGTTGTCATGATCGTCAAATCTTGATCTTGATTGACTCCTGTAAACCAAGAACGAGCAGCCAGTGACGGCGCTAGAGGAGTAAGGTGCGTCGGTTGTCAACAAATAGGACACTACAGAAGAGACTGTCTATCGTCAAATATTCGAACTCAGGACGGTGTGCGAAAATCTACCGCAATAAGGAGACCGGAAGGGCCCACTCAACTGCTTTTGAAGTAAGACCAGACGGAGTATGTATGTCAAGAACGCCACAGTGAACGGGGTCCAAGTCAAGCCTTTCATCAACTTCGCTCGATTGCGGAAGACGGAGACATAAAGTACGTCAAGGACCGGAGATGCCTGAGCGGATTCGGACGTGGAACTTGTTGGACTGTTGAGAGGTTAATCGCGGAGTTAGCAGTAGACCGACTTACTTCCTGGTTTGAGGTTCTAATCGTACCTGATGAGAGTCAGCCATATCCGATGCTGATTGGGCGATTACTGGACCCAGGGTAAGGTAGTAAAAACCCACACATGGTTCTCGATCATAGACTGCATGTTGGATACACCTAGACCGCTTCTGGTAGCAGAAGGATGGCAATGACGTTAGTTTGGTTGATTGGATTGTCGACTTGTCAGTTGGCTGACTAGTCTCTTCATGGATATAAGATGGGGGAATCGTGTTCTGGCTGCTCAAAGAGTACTGAGTGGGCGTTCTTGTCCTCCTTGAGTCAGTCGTCTTTCTCTTGTTTTGAGACGTGAATATTAAGGGGGTAGTCTCATGTAAACGCATACATTTTATCTCTTCTTAGTGTTTTTTTTTTAACTGTATAAATATTTTTTTTTCTTATTTTACATTTTTTATATATATTTATTAAATTAAATTAGACACCAAAAAAAAGCATGTCACTGGTCATGGTAATAGCGGCTGGTCATGTTGTCTTAAATAAAAAAAATCGATTTTCTTCAGTAGGTCTGTCGCTATCGGCCCTACCAAAATTAGTAAAATTCATTAAAAAAAAATAGCGGACTGTAGAAAAAAATCTTGTTTTTTTTGTTAAAAATTGTTTAAAAAAAATAGAAAGTATTTTCGAAAATAAGCAATTTTGATACGGCCGATAACCATTAATGAGTAGAAGAACGTATATAAATTTCAAAGCAATCGGTTGAATAGTTCTTTTTTTAGGACCATGACAGTTTTAGAAAATGATGTTTCGAGAAAAATGCGTTTAAAGTTTCAAGAGCAGAATTTTCGTGGAAAACTTACATTTACACTAATCTGCTATGACTGGACCATACAATAGCCCTTCGGTGGCTTCGTATGCATCATTTTCTGCTAGTTTTTGTGACCTGAGGGAAGCCTTGCCTTTTTGGATGCCTCGCTTTCTTCATTTCAAACCATAGTATGTACTTAGCTTAACTATCATGGCATTGGTCAATGCAAGAGTCGACTTCTTTGTTGCAGCACTAGTGGATGATTTTTTTTTTCGATGTCCATTGTGTGACAGCAGCTTTACCTGCTTCATCTTTTTGATTATTTTTGGCCTTCTTTTTTCAGCTTCTTCCAAGCCTTTTTTAGCTTTTAAATACCGGTTATGTGTTTTTTTAGCTTCTTTCACTCGTCTATACATTGTTTTTTTGACTTGCAAGACGCTCTCTTTTTTTCCTACCACAGGATCGCCATCCAGTAAATTTTTAAATACAGTAATACCCCGAACTTACGCGATATGTGGCACCGAGCGCTATCCGTGTAAGTCGAATTCGCGTAAGTCGGGGTACAATTTTGCATATAAAGACATACAAAGTATGTTTAATTGGGACCGGAGACAAAACAATAATTAAGGAAATAAATGTGTAATGTGACTGTAGATAATGTGACAAATTATATTATTATAAACTGAATAAACTCAATCCGAAGTTATTTTGATGTAGAAGGTTTCATAAAATCTAACAAAGTCGTCTGACGAGTCAATGATTTTTTCTTCTCCCGTAATATCTCCTCGTAGCATGCTAGTAATTTTTTTATTCCTTGCTTTGTAACAGAAATGCGCTCTTCGTTGGAGTCTATGTTTTCCAAAATTGTTAACCCTTTTTCCAACTGTCATTTGATCTTCTAATTGAACTGGGTCCAAAGAATCAAGATTCTCAATGTCTTCCTCTTGTTCACGCATTTTTATGAGCTCATCAATTGTAAGCTGCTGATTGTGTGAATCCAGCAGTTCTTGAACGTCATCATTATCCACTTCTAAATTTATTTGTCTACCAAATTCGACAACGTCTTTGATCACATTACCAATTTCATCAGGCCCTGGCACTGATTCTGCCTGAGTCTCAGTGGAGAAAAAAAATGGACAGAGTTTTTTCCAGACGCCATTTAAAGTTTTTGTGAAATTTCATCCCAAGATTCTCCAATGATTCTCACGGCATGTAAAACATTGAATTGTTTCCAAAAGTCTTTAACAGAGAGCTCGTTGTTTTGTCTCATAGCTGTATGCAGATGTGCAAACGATCGTGTCGTGTAATAAGCTTTGAATGTTTTGATAACTCCCTGGTCCATCGGTTGAAGCAAGCTGGTTGAATTTGGTGACAAAAATTCAACTTTCACAGGTGGGTCGAAACTAGTTAAAGTAGCAGGAGGATGACCTGGTGCATTGTCGAGTAATAGCATCACTTTAAACGGGATTTGTTTAGACTGGCAATAACGTTCGACTTCAGGTATGAATTGATGACCAAACCAGTCCTCAAAAAGACAGGCCGTCACCCAAGCTTTACGATTCGACTTCCAAATCACGATCAAACCAGCTTTAGATTTGTTTTTCAATGCTCTTGGATTTTCTGAGCGATAAACTAAGAGAGGTTTTAACTTAAAGTCACCAGCTGCATCCGCGCCAAGCATCACTGTCAATCGATCTTTGGCGGCCTTAAAACCTGGAAAGGTTGTCTCTTCACGCGCGATAAAAGTTCTTTTAGGCATCTTCTTCCAGAACAGGCCAGTCTCATCCACGTTGAATATGGTTTGGCTGGTAAAGCCACCTTCATCTATCATAGCTTTGAGTTTCTCTGGATAGAGAGATGCAGCCTCTTTATCTGCACTTGCGCCTCTCCACTTTCTGCAATGCTATGCCAATTACAGCGACTTTTGAACCGTCTGAACCAACCGTTACTAGCTTTTAACGTTTCACCTTTCACGTCTGAGCCTGTTGTAAGCTGAACGAACACTAGTGCGGGCGGGGGGAGTCAAAAACAACCGCCGCTTGACCTTGACTGCGCGGCGTTCATAGAAAAGACGAATAGACGAGAAAATTAAAAAAATCGTGTAATTCCGAATTCGCGTATGTCGAGGTAGCGTAAGTCGGAGTATTACTGTATTTTAAAAATGTCACCATCTCCAATGTATTTACTATATTTTACTTTAAATTCCATTTTACCGGAACTTCCTTCATGATTTGCTTCACAATGCTCAATGTGATTTTCATACCACTCCAAAAACTCGTCTGACTCTTCCCTTCCAATCCATTGCTCGCATGCTTTACACACTTTTGATTTGACAATTATATTTACAATTTTATTAGAATATTTCCCTATCAAAGAAACAACTCCCAGCAGTGAGGTAAAACCGCGCTTGGCCCATGATCCATCACCAGAAACCGTGATTTTATCTTCAGTACAACCGTTTTTAACATTAAATTTTTTTTCTTCTGCAACGGCTTTTTTGAAAACAGTATCAACTACTGACCTTACAGCAATATAAATTTGGTCAAGCATACCATAATATCCATTTTTACTAATTCCATCACACAAGTCCCTTAGCGAACAAAATAAATTTATTTCAGCCAGACCGACTCCAAGTAGTCGCATAATAAAGCATCTTTGGCCATAGGAGAAGAATTTATGTCAAATTCTTGGCACGAACACTTTACACACAGCTTCAATTCTAGTCCTCGCTATCGCACAGATTGCACTTTAAAATTGATTGCAAAGCTGTAAACACTAGAGAGAAAACAGAATGCTGTAGCTGAATCCTTCGTCAATCGGTACATCAAAATCACTTTTGTCTTTTAATTTTTCAGCTGATGTGCTCACAAACTCGATATCGGTTTCAGCAGTATACTGATTCCCTCGAATACTCCTTTTTCTTTATTTTTGCCCTGGATATCTTGTGGAGCTTCTCGAGCCTTTTCGATCCATTTTTTTTTTTTTTTCCTGTTTGAGTTTGACACACAGAGCATCAAAAGTGTACTGCTAAGTTTGTTCTAGGATTTTATATAAAGGGTTTTCCAAAAAGGACTTGACAACTTTTTTTTTTTAAATAAGACGCAAACCATTTGAGATATTATCGGCTTGAAATACAATCAAAACATTTATGAATGGAACTCGACTTCGTTCATATGGCCACCGCGAGCACGTTTGCAGTGGACGATTCGTTGGACCCAATTTTCGATGACTCGGCCACACATTTCGGCCGAAACGGCCGCTATTTCGCGTTCAATGTTGGCCCTGAGCTCTTCCAACGTTGTCGGCTTGATGGCATAAACCAATGACTTAACGTAGCCCCAAAGAAAATAGTCTAGAGGCTTTAGATCGCACGAACGAGGCGGCTAATCGACTGGCCCATTTCTTGAGATAACACGTTCATCAAACTTACTCTTCAATAAATCGATTGTAACGTGTACTGTGTGGCTTCTGGCACCATCCCGTTGAAACCACATGTCGTCCAAGTCCATATCTTCCAATTCGGGCCAAAAATAATCGGTAATCATGGCGCGATAACGCTGGCCATTCACAGTAACCATCACAGCCCAATAACGCCGCCGGCATGCAAACCGCACCAAACAGTTATTTTTTGTGGATGAAGTGGTGATACATGAAGCATATGTGGATTTTCACCCGACCAATAACGCATATTTTGCTTATTGACGAGCCCTTCGAGCCAAAAATGAGCTTCGTCACTGAAGATGATTTTGCGATGAAATTCATCATCTTGGCGCATCTTCTCCAGAGCCCAATCGGAGAACGTACGTCGCTTCAAATGGTCCATCGGCTTCAATTCTTGAGTCAGCTTGATCTTGTATGGGTGTAAACCAAGATCCTTACGCAAAATACGCCATAATGTGGTCTGAGCGATGCCCAATTCTTGAGAACGCCTTGGAATTGACTGATTTTAATCGTTTGCTATGGACGCCTGAAAGGCAGCGATATTTTCGACACTTCGACCAACCCGTTGTCTCACTGACACGGCAACATCACACAACGAATATGTAGACTCAAATGTTTGCACTAAGCTTGTTATTGCCTGTCTACTAGGGCGTGAATTACGACCGAAAATTGGAGTTAACGCTCTTAAAGTTGCGGTCACCGGCTCCGAATTTCGGTAGAAAATTTTTATAATTTGCAGACGTTGCTCGTTCGTGTACTTTACCATGATGAAAATGTTGAGTTTACTGAATGAATTGACAATGACAGTTCGATGATTAGTGAAAGGGTGCGTTCACAAATTAAATTCAAAGCTGTGAAGTTCCCATTATAAAACCCTTTATATTCACGTTGAAAATTTAATACACTTTTCCATATGATAATGTACTAAAGTTGACACCGGTGACAACAATAGAAAGGTAGCAGCTGCAGACAAGTCGCTTGCGGCGCGTCGGCGACTATGAGTTGTAACTTATTTAATACAGAATGCGCCATCTCATATGGGTCGATGTAAACTTCGAATTACTTCAACAATTGTCAACCGATTTTCATATGTCATAGCATTTTGGAAACGTCAATTCAGTACAATTTTAACCATGAATCGCTTCACACCAAAAGATCTCGCGGAAATAGTTTCAATGTTTATTAAAAATGAACGCTCGATTGTGCTAACTCAACGTGCGTATCGTGCAAAATATCGTGATCATGTTGCGCCCAAAAAAGATACAATTCGTCGTTGAGCCTCGATTTTTTTTTAAATTGCTTCTGTGGCAAGTTCTCGTAAGCAACCTAGGCTACGTCCGCGGCGTTCAAACTCATCTATTCAATCTGTGAAGGCCAGTGTTCAAGAAGACCCAAATTTGTCATATCGGCGCCGTTCGCAGCAGTTAGGCATCAGTGGGACCTCTTTGCGGAGAATTAAATTAAATTAATTAAAGGATGATCTTCAATTATTTCCATACAAAGTGCAGATAACTCAAAGAATTTTGCCATAAAATGAGCCACGGCGCTTGGCATACGCACAAAATGTCGTTGCAATGATTAATGATGAGCCGGAGTTCTGGCAGCAAATTTTGATGACCGATGAGGCACATTTTACGCTCTAATAATAAACAAAATTGTTGCTTCTGGGGCACCGAAAATCCTCACATTATTCACTAAGAGCCGCTATATGATCAAAAAGTTACTGTTTAGGCCGGTGTATACGCTAAAACCATCATTGGACCGTATTTCTTCAAAGTTGGCGATCGATATCGGTGGATGTTGGCTCAGAAATGCCTAAAAAAGGCTTATTTCACTTTTGGTTTCAACAAGACGGTGCGACATGCCATACTGCGGACAAAACAATGATCCTTTTGCGTAGGAAAATCCCTGGAAGATTGGTGTCAAAAAATATTGACTGACCTCCGAGATCGCCGGATTTGACTCCTCCAGACTTTTTTCTTTGGAGATACTTGAAAAGCAAGGTGTGTGCTAACGGCACGAAGACAATAGAACAGCTCAAAAGAAACATTCGTGCGGAAATCGCAGACATTTCGACCGAAATGCTCGAAAATGTCATGGAGAATGCGCGAAAACGAGCCAATTTTTGCATCGGCTATAAAGGCGGTCATTAATTCACATTGTTTTCAATAATTAATCAAAATAAATTGCAAAGGTCTAGATTGAATAAAAGTTTTTGAATTTCCAAAATCGATTGAGAATTGTTGAAATTATTCGAAATTTACATCGACCCATATGAGATGCCGCACGCTGTACTAGGAATTTCGGTCTGAATTTTTCACAGCATATTTTCGATAGGTTTTACTATCGAAATATGGAAAAAAATCGATTTTTCGAAGACTACCCCCTAAAGCTAATGTTTCCGAGAGTAGCATTGACAGGGCTCAGGACTTGATTTTCTGTCTAAGTCTACCTCGAATAAGTTATCCGCATCCATATAGTCATTTATTGTGTTACCCGTTGCAGTTTCCGTAGTAGATGCCACCGTTTTTTATTTGCTTTTTCTCTGCGATAGAGTTGTAACCTTTAACGCGGTTCCTTACCGGAAGTTGATTTCTTTGCTTTAATAAAAGAAGCAGCCACAGCTTACCGGCCCGTGCTCTAAATAAGTTGCAGTAGCACGATCAACGTGTTCATCCAGTAGTTTTTCTCACTCAAACCGTGATTCCAACTTGAGAATTCTTTCGCCGCCGCGTAAAGCCCACCGTCAGTGAGAGCTCCATGTTGAAAATGACTAATTTTTTCAAGTGTTTTTTGTTCTGTTGGCTGATACAAACCCATCACTTTTATTGCATTTATTCCACACGCTAACTTTAAATTGCACCGGAACCGAACGTAACACGTTAATTCTATTTCAAATATCGGCAGATTACTGGCTTAACCGACTACATGACTTCAATATGCCGGTAAGGCAGTTCTACAAAGCATGTTACTCATCTGTCATATCACCCCACGTTTATTATGCCCGGTTCCGTCCTGCACATCTGCAGAATCATACGTTTCTGCACGGTGAAAACAAAGCGAGACGGCCTTACTCGCACTTCCTAGTGCACCCTTTCACACACGCACGATTCCTGCGCGCTCTCTCTCGCTAACATTCCTATTACCGAGTACGGTATTCCCCTGGACCTAGTTGCAGTTTTGTTATATGTAGACCGTGAGAAAGCGCTAATCGCTGCGTGTTCTCCGTACAATTTTGAATCTCAATTGACATCTCCAAGTCTGTCTCCAATACTGATCTCATAAAACGACTCAAGAACAAATCAAATCGCGAGTTTCCCTTTGTTTCACCTAAAGTTATCGATTGCAGGAGTCCAGTGTTTCCCTCCGTCTTGCTGGGTTTATGTCGTGTACACACAAAAAACAGAGAAGCATGGCGACGTAGAGTGCTTTCCCACTCTAGTGTTTTCTATTTACAGTGCACGATAGGCTAGAAGCTAAAGAGAGAAAAGTCAAACTCACGTTCGTTCTTACCAAATTCAAGTGAAAACCCTAGCAACTCTCAAAAATTAATAAAAACAATCGAATTTCGTCTCAAGAACAGCAATAAATTCATCCAAGTGCCCGTTCCAGTGCCACTACTCTTCGCATTCGAAAAAAACAAATCTCATTCTGTCTCACCCAACCAACCCGGTTATTGGTCGTGGCCATTTTTTCCTCTCCGATCAGCTGAGTTCCCGTGAATAAAAACGAGACAGCCACATCGCACGAGTGATTAATTTTCCTTTCTCTTCTGTTTTTTTTTGTTATTGTTTTTCAAAGTAAATTTGTTTCTCTCCTTTTCTTGTTTTTATTTTTTTCGTTTCGATGTAAAGTCGAAGGGAAAAATGTAACAGAAACGGAGAAAATAAATAAACAAGTGGATCCAGTTTCGACGGCGAAACTAATTACGAATCGAATGACAACTGTCAAAACGCACGTCCTTGTCAGAATTTGAAAGAAAAGTGAAAACGAGAAAGCAACCCTACGGCACGCATTTGAAGGATTTTCGATTTTCCGATTTCGTCTTATTCTTTTTCTTTTTTTCGTTTTTGTTTTGTGTGCAGATAAGTGAGTTAAAAGGAAAATCAGAAATCGAAAAGAGGCGAAAAGTAAAAGTGAAAAAATTAGTGAAAATTTGACATTTAGGCGACGCAATCGATTCGTAGGACAAATTTTCAAGCTGGAGCGAATACCGGAATATCTACGCGACACCGTCGACTGGCTTATGGGGTGAGTGTAAATTTGAAATTTTTATTTCCCCCCCCCCTAAGATGTTGCTCATCCTATTATCGGTCATTTCCATTGTGCCTATGATGATTAGGCTGAATCTATGCATTACGGTCTTCTCGCTCTAGAAAGTGCAATTGCATAGAGCAGAAGAAAGTTCTTGTTCTTTGAACCCCTATTCGGGGCTGTAGGTTAGCTACTTTATCGATTTGTTTGTTATGCGAAAACAAAAATAAAAGAAAAAAGTACACAAAGAGAACGAATAAGACGTAGAGCAGGTAAGACGACCGTCGTGAAGGGGGTGATATGTGCGGGAATAATTTATTCGGTTGCCGTTGTGAACTATTTTTAAAAATCGATTTTATTCAAATAATTGTAGGCACCTGTGCTTACGTACGGATATACTACGATCATCGCAGCAGTCTTCGTGGTCGACTCCTACGCGTTACATTTGATATTAAAAGCTTTTGGGCACATTATCTCGTTTTTGATCAGTACATATCTTTAACCCTAGAGCCTATCCTTAGCATTCTTTCCATACTTTCTGTTCCGCTCTCAATTTTACAATTCATTCCTGTCCCTTGGAGATATGGAAAACCGGTTTTATAACTCCTATTCAAAAAAAAGTTCCGAAGAGTGATGTTAACAACTACCGCTAAACTGTCATATATACCCACATTTTTCGAAAGTATGTATCTTGTTCTCAATGCAAATTTCTAATCTCCTCGAAACAACATGGCTTCATCAAATGCAGGTCTACAACCACAAACCTTATCGAATTTGTGTCCTTCACCCTCTTATTAGAGAATGGGAATGAAGTCGACGTCATTTTAACTGATTTCAGTGTCTCCCCTTGGCTTTGAACCCACTACTTTGAAATGGATATCTTCTTAGTTAAAAAAACCGCTACTACAGTTTTCGTTTTATATCTGCCTTCTCTAACCCATTCTTAACTTCTTCCGTCGTTCCTCAAGGCAGCCATCTAGGTCCACTTCTTTTCATTCTTACCATTAACGACATTGAGTTAGTCATCAATCATTCCGATCTCGGATCTCGCCGGATTTTCCGTCTGGTGCTCCAAAACTTGCTTGGAGCTTAACATTTCCAAGTTCCAATCAATCACTTTTTTACGTTAAGGAATCAAACCTTCTCCTCGTCTCTACTTGCTCGATAATCAGCCCATCTCCACCGTTCAGGTTATCCCCGATCTTGGCTTACTATGTGACCAAGAGCTCTATTTTCGCGCACATATCGATGATATAATTCTTAAAGCCAACCTTTGTCCGCCCCCTTCTTGAATATACATCTCAAATGTGGTGCCCTTATCAACCATCCCACATTTCCGGAATCGAGAGCATCAAACGTCGGTTCCTAGGTTTCGCTCTTCGAGGTCTGCTCTGGAACAATCCTGTGTTCTGGCCGCCAAGAACGTTTTAAACTAAGAAGAAGGTTATCTGACATCCTCTTCATTCATAGACTCCTGAGAGGTACCATTGACTGTGCCACCCTTTACAACTCCATATCTCTTAACACTAACGTGTAATCCTCATCTCTTCTATCTATCCACTCCCCGCACCTCATACGGCCCCAGTGAACCCATTTCTTCTATCCTGGGAAGTGTCAATTCGAATATTAACTTCAATTTCAACCTCAACACTCCATGCTCCATAAAACTCCGTCTTCTCAATAGTTAGCCTTCCCTTCTCCCAGTCGTAGCTTCTAAGATAGATTAAGTCTTATGCTATAGCTTGAATTAAGCCGAATAAATGGGAGTTAGTCGACACCAATATTTAAATTAGCAGCTTCCTGAGGCCTGTCCCTAATGCGTGAGCCCATTTTTACTCCCAAATTCTCGGTTGTCCAATGGCTCATTTCAAGTTAAAGAGACTTCGCAAGACGTTGGAGTTCATATCTAGTCCGAAATTCCTTTTCTCGTACCCATTCCCATTTCAAGTTCCAGAGCTAATCTCCAATCTTGAAGCTCATCTTAAGTCAATGACCTGATCCCTAATTCGAGTGAGTTTCACAAGTTTCAGAAGCTATCTCTAATCCCAAAACCCATCGCTTATTTCAAATTTCATCTCTGGTACAAAATTCCATTTCTCGTCCCCAAAGGTCATCTCTAGTCCCAAAACTCTTATTGCAAATTAAATCTCCAGTAGTTACCAATTTCTTTTCTTGTCGCAAAACGCGTTTCAAATCTCAAAGACCGTTTCTAGTCTCTAATCCCAAATCCCATTTTTTGTCGCAAAACCCTCTTGTTGTGTCGAATCCTATCTCCAGTTTCCAAATTTCTTTCCTCGACCCAAAGCCCATTTCTTGTCTCAAACCCTATCTCCAGTTCAAAATTTCATTTCTCGACCCAAAGCCCATCTTTGTTCCTCAAAGCTTATCTCCAGTTCCAAATTCCATTTTTCGACCCAAACCCCTTTGTTGTCTCAAATCCTATCTCCAGTTCCAAATTTCATTTCTCGACCCAAAGCCCATTTCTTGTCTTCGATTTCATCTACAGTTCCAAATTCCATATCTCGACCCAAAGCCCATCTTTGTGCCTCAAAGCTTATCTCCAGTTCCAAATTCCATTTTTCGACCCAAACCCATTTGTTGTCTCAAATCCTATCTCCAGTTCCAAATTTCATTTCTCGACCCAAAGCCCATTTCTTGTCTTCGATTTCATCTACAGTTCCAAATTCCATATCTCGACCCAAAGCCCATCTCCAGGTCTAAATTTCATTTCTCGACCCAAAGCCCATTTCTTGTCTTCGATTTCATCTACAGTTCCAAATTCCATATCTCTACCCAAAGCCCATCTCCAGGTCCAAATTTCATTTCTCGACCCAAAGCCCATCTTTGTGCCTTAAAGCCCATCTCCAGTTCCAAATTCCATTTTTCGACCCAAACCCATTTGTTGTCTCAAATCCTATCTCCAGTTTCCAAATTTCTTTCCTCGACCCAAAGCCCATTTCTTGTCTTCGATTTCATCTACAGTTCCAAATTCCATTTTTCAACCCAAACCCATTTGTTGTCTCAAATCCCATCTCCAGTTCCAAATTCCATTTTTCGACCCAAACCCATTTGTTGTCTCAAATCCTATCTCCAGTTCTAAATTTCATTTCTCGACCCAAAGCCCATTTCTTGTCTTCGATTTCATCTACAGTTCCAAATTCCATATCTCGACCCAAAGCCCATCTCCAGGTCTAAATTTCATTTCTCGACCCAAAGCCCATTTCTTGTCTTCGATTTCATCTACAGTTCCAAATTCCATATCTCGACCCAAAGCCCATCTCCAGGTCCAAATTTAATTTTTCGACCCAAACCCCTTTGTTGTCTCAAATCCTATCTCCAGTTCCAAATTTCATTTCTCGACCCAAAGCCCATCTTTGTGCCTTAAAGCCCATCTCCAATTCCAAATTTCATTTCTCGACCCAATGCCCATTTCTTGTCTCAAACCCTATTTCCAGTTCCAAATTCCATATCTCGACCCAAAGCCAATCTCCAGTTCCAAATTTCATTTCTCGACCCAAAGCCCATCTTTGTGCCTTAAAGCCCATCTCCAGTTCCTAATTCCATTTTTCGACCCAAACCCCTTTGTTGTCTCAAATCCTATCTCATCTCCAGTTCCAAACTCTATTTTTCGTCCCAAAGCCCATCTCTTTTTTTTGCGCAGGTTCGAGAGTAACGCTCTTATGGTGTTTGTCTCACAACCTGGACGGGCTGCAGATGGTTTGTGTAGCAGATTTTCGTTCACTACTCACCGGAGGTGGTTGTCCTAGATAGGATTCGAGAGATTCGATTGAATTCGTCGCGTTGGATGTAGTTCACAGTAACCTTCTTTTGTTTCCATGTCACTTTGAAGTGATCTTATACTGCGAGTGTTATGCCTTCCTCAGCATTTGTTTGATCATCTCTCATTCACAACTGATGTTGCACAGTTTTTCCGTATAGGATTCTTCTTGGCTATGGACAGACTTGAATACAATGGTGATGATTACCATTGTACCACGACCACTCTCAATCTCTGAGCCCCAAAGCCCATCTGCAGACCCAAATCCCATTTTTGCACCCGAAGCCCATTTCTTGTCTTAAATCTCATTTCCAGTTCGAAATTTCATTTCTGGTGCCGAAGCCCACCTCAAATCTCTTCGCCAGTCTAAAATTTCGTTTCCATGTCCATGCAATCTTTACTTGCATATATTAGCTCATACCTATTACTCCAATCCCAGAACCCTAGCTTAAGGTCCGTTTTTAGTACCAACGGCCTACTGTAGTTCTAGAGTCCATAGGTAGTCGTAGAACTAAACTCTAGTTTCAGAGAAAGTCTCTTCTGGAAAAATCTGCTTCAAATGGGACGACCCCCTTTTGTACCGCGAAAGTGTCTTGTTTATCCCCATGGCTTAGGCAAACTATAACGTCCAATTGGAAACTCGAGATGAATGTGTCGAAATATTGTTGAGTCTGCCACGTACTCTGTCTTCTTCAGCATTTTTGGTAGTCCTCGAACTGTTATCATCCAACCGAGGCCCGACCCTGTTCAGACGCAGAGGAATCTCGTCAGTCACTACTTTGGGCCAGCCCTCTGATCGTTACAAGTTATAGTAATAAACTGCCAATCGCAAACACGACATGGGACAATGCATCCACAATCTTCCAACAGCTCCAAGCCGACTAAGACCACTTTATTGATTTCCAATTTGCCATCAATCTCTCCACGTGCCCACTTGCGCAATATCGGCAAAACCTGTTTATAAGCCACCTAATCAGCTCTACACATAATGCCGACGCTTTTTTATTCAATTTTCTGATTTTCTGCGTGAATGCCATGTCCATTTTACAAATTAAAAAGAAGAAAATAAAAAACGAAGAGAATAGTTCCCTCCACCACTCGAGCGTCCACTGAATCAATAGTTTCTTCCGTTTTCCGCATCTTGCTTTCTGCCTTTCAACTGCTTCCCTCTGTCAACTCAATTGTGGACGACGACAGCGCGACGATGCCGAGGTATCCACTAAGCTGTACTTGTTGTTTATACCCTCCATCACCATCATCGCCACTCACTTGGGCGCGAAGACAAAGAAGCCAAGGAAGGGAAAAAAAAACAGGAGAATCCTTGACATTTAATTCAATTAGTGGCCATGCAGATTGCAGCTGCTAAACAAATAAAAAACAATTTAAGAGAAAAGCGAAAAAAAAAACAACGACCACCCTCTCGCTGGTGGAAAACAGTTCCAGAGCTTCTTCACGTCAACCTCAATTGCATTACAGTCTCGAATTGGAATCCCAGTTCGTGGAAAACTCTTGACGCGGGTGAAAAGTCGCAGCGCGCGCTTCAAGCATTTGCTCGGGGACGGGCAATTCGGTTTTTTTTTTTGTTTCGGTGCATTTCAACCCGATCAAAATGATGTGGGCTATATCGAATCTGACTGGCAGTAACCGGGTCAGTCGTGCGATTCTTGTGCGTTACTCGTCGGTTTCGTTAGACGCGGAGTCATCACAGACCACGCCGGTCGCGAGGAATACAACCAATAGCAGTAGTCGATCGAGGAATGGGCCCGGAAGAGCGGTGCCGCGGCATACACCGCGTATAACTCTGCCGCTTGACGTGGAGGAGACTGTCACTTGCTTTTGCAGGTATGTACCATTTTTGACACGGCTGTGTTCGCAGAGTTAAGCAAAAATGCAACGATCATTCGAACTCGAATAGAACGAAATTAGCGTGTTTTTCCCTTATGCAACGTTTTATTTTACGCAATCATGTCAGCCTTCGAACAATGGCAGGAACGACAGAAAGAAAATAATCAAAATCTCTGTACGAATGGTGAAAAGTTTCACTTTGACGTTGTAATTCTGGCCCCTGTCTATGACTTCAGTTGCTAATCATGCAAATGGAAGTGAAGTAACATGTGCCATACAATGGGGTAACATGCGAAATCAATGGAACACAATGTGCTCGTTTGAAGGAACACTCGCGAGACGCGGAGCGATGAAAGCAAAGGAGGTAAGCTCTGGAAGATTGAAATCGAAAGTCGTGTCGGAGTCGTAGGTTCGTCTGCACAGGACGGGGTGGTAGTCGGGAGCAGTTGTTAGATGGCATTCGTTAGTTGTCATACAATGAGGGGCGTGTTCAATTGCTCTTTCGTGTTTTCTTGCTCGACGGTTTTTCTCAATTTTTTTTTTGTTTCAAATCGTGAGACCCCAAATCGGGGTTAAACAACATTTACCTTCGTCCAGAATAGTGTAATTGACGACTGTGGGAAGAGGTAGTATTGTTAGTATGGGACGGCGTGGGTTACAAGAAAGTTTTATAATAATAGGCTGCGGTCAGGAGTATTTCATTCGAATGGGTGAGGGAAAATGTGTGCTCCTCTGTCGGAGTGACATTTAGGAAGGTTAAAACGATTGCCATTGTGGATTGACTAGTTTTCTGTGAGATGAATTGCATTCGAGATCAGAGGCCACATCCCTGATGACTCCATTGCGTTTTATGGGTCACGCTGATTATATTGAGATTGGAAATTGATGGAGTCATGGCAAACGTCTTCGCGGTCTCTTGCGACCGCCGTTTTCCGGCGTCAAATTTTGGCGATCTTACTCGACATTTCCCTGAAATCCACATCGGTACCTTGACTTCTTCCTCTTTTTCTCTCTCGTCTCCTTTAAAAAATCCACCATGTTTTGACAGCAGTCTCCAGTTCCCCACACCTAGTTGTTTGACCTTCCACTTGCGTGCGCTACCTTATATTTAGCCCTCCCCACTGCGTCGCCACTCAGGATTGAATTTGAAGAATTTTTGGGCTCTACATGACCTAGCCATCTTAGGCGTTGAATAGATAAACGCCGCGCTACGTTCATATCGCTGTACAGTTTGTACAATTCACTGTTAAACCTTCTACTCCACTTCCCATTCACGCAGGACGGGCCAAAATACGCACGAAGAATTTTTCTCTCAAAAGCAAGCGCCTCTGCATCCGTTTTCGATATGGTCCATGTCTCTGCGCCATACCAGGACTAGGATCCAAGTCTTATAAAGGATGTTTTTTTTAGAGGTATACAAATTCAATATGAAATAAAGCACTTGAAGCAAATGTTAATGTCTATGATATTAACTTCATTTATTGGATAATTTTATGCCATGTTTAAATATGACTTCGGGCATAGGTGCGCCACGGCTAACTCGAATGAAGCCCAATCGTGAAGTCCAATTTTCGACAACTTTTTCGAGCAACTGGGGCCGTATATCAGCAATAACACGGCGAATGATGACTTCCAAATTGTTTAAAGTCCCTGGTTTATCGGCATAGACTAGTGACTTCACATACCCCCAAAGAAAGTAATTTAAAGGTGTTAAATCACAGGATCGTAGAGATCAGTTCACAAGTCCATACGCGAAACTATGCGCTCAGCATGTCGCGCGCCTTGTGAAATGTTGCGTCATATTGTTGAAACCACAATTCTGCCACGTCAATGCCATTCAACTGAGGAACTATGAAGTCAGAAATCATGCTTATATAGCGCTATCTATTGACGGTAACATTCTGATCGGCATCGTACTTAAAGAAGTATGAGAGCCGATGATTCCACCAGCCCATAAAGCACACTAAATAGTTTTTTTTTTTGTTTTTTATAGGATTCGCGCAGGCTCAAGAGAGTGTACGCTCTTATGGTGTTCGTCACACAATCTGGACGGGGGGGCAGATAGTTTGTGTCGAAGATATTCGTTCACTGCTCTCCTGGGGTGGTTGTCCTAGATAAGATTCGACAAATTCGACTGAATTGGTTGTAGTTCACAGTCACTTTTTTGTTTCTATGTCATTTAGGTGTTACATTGGAAATGCGCACACAGAGTATGAATTTTGAAGTGAGTTTTAATGGTTGTAAGGGCGTCTCGACCAAGTTTTCTGGGTTTTCTCCACTCCAAATTCGGCCGTTTTGCTGGTTTACATATCCATTTAACCAAAAATGAGCCCTTTCGAAGAACAAAATTTTGCGTTGAAAATTAGAGTCAAGCCCATTCGCTCGAACCTACACCCCATCCACCGAACCTACGACGCGTATAATGGTCACGCGGTTTCAGCTCTTGCGCAAGCTGGATCTTATTAGCGTTTAAGTTAATATCTTTCCGTAAAATCTTCTATAAAGTGGATGGGCATAGCTCCAATTGCAGGGCACGATGACGAATCGACTCATTCGGATTCTCCTCAACACTGCGCTCCACAACGTCAATAAATTTTTATCTTCTCAGTGTTTGTTCCGCAGGAGTGTACGTAGTGCGAAAACGATTCATCACGTTCCGACTAACTTGCTCAGATGAATGATTATATCGACCATAAAATGGACGTAGCGCACGCTCAGTTTGGCAAACTGGACAATGGTTTTCAAAATAAGTTTGCACAATTTGCATTCGTTCTGGCGTTTATCTATTAATCGTAAAATGGCAAAACCTACTAACCATAAGTCAGCAGCCAGCTTAAGAATCAAACCTTTAAAAAAAACACCCATGGTCACCTTGGTTTTCCGAGAGAGAGGAGAAGCAGAGTTCTTAATTGCCTTTTGAGCCCAAAGAAACAGAGTTTGGCAAGAGATATTCTGTGTTTGGTTTCGACACTGGTGTCATTGCTGCGAAATTATGCCTGTCAATATGTGCGCTCTGTCCAAAACGCCGGTGGTGTTCTTTTTCGATGGCAGCATATAACTATTTCGTTTTGCCCTCACTTACTGTCAGTCCCATTTTAGCCGCTTCCACCTCAATGCTCGTAAAGGCCTCATTGACATCTCGCCGAGTTCATCCAATTAAGTCAATGTCATTGACATATGCGAGCAGGTTGTACGGTCTTAAAAGAGATCATGCCCCTCCAATCGACCAGCGTATTTTGCACGATCCTTTCAAGTATGATGTTGAAAAAGTCACTCGATAGCATGTCGCCCTGTCTAAAATCTTTTTTGACATTAAAGTTCTCGGTTAATTCGCTTCTTAACCTGATGGAGCAGCAAGAGATCTCCAATGTAACCCTGCACAATCTGACGAGTTTGGTAGGAATGTGTCGAGCTGGAACTCGTTGGTTTATTCCAGGATCTGTCGTAGTGTGTATATTTGATCGATAGTGGACTTCCGGGGCCTGAAACCAAATTGATATGAACCAATCAGTTTATTGAAGAATGGTTTAATGCGGTCACAGTACAGCAGAGAAGATCTTGTAACCGACGTTCAGGAGACTTATACTCGTACCTCTGTAATTGGCGCAGATAAAAGGGTCTCCTTTCTTGTGGATCGAGCAAACGATACTGAGATTCGTGACCATATCTAACAGATGAGCTGGCGTACACCCCCAAACAGGTCATCTCCATTCGCCTTAAAAACCTCGGCAGGAAGTCCGTCTGCTTCAGCAGCTTTGTTGGACTTAAGTTTAGAAAAAGCATTGCTAACTTCGTCCAGGTCAGGCGGGCGGAATTTTCTGCTATCAGTCTGTTGTGGTTCCTTGGACGGCTCGGGCAACCGGGATGCTGGATGAGTGTCCCGCGTCGGTAACTGTATATTCAGTTTGGCGGATAGACGATTGATCTGCAGATCCGACAATAATGACAGTTTTTGGTGGAATAACAGTTCAAGCAATTTCGTTTCACGCATTAAAATGATTGGTAGTCAATTTCGTATGACTGCTAATTAGATACGTTTTGGGCTTTTTTTTTTATCAAATTGTGTCATTGTTTGGGCGAAGCCGTGCATGATTCAAACGTTTCCATATGGATTCGCTCGTGTGTCCTCCAACACTACAACGCTTCTCAAGACTACGCTGCTTTTAACGACCTCCGCCAACAATTCACCTCTTGCCCTCCTAAATCTTTCCATTTCCCTAATGTTCGCCCGATTTATTTACATACTTCATTAAACCTAAGATATTTTCCAACAAAATACTTATTAGTCGAATAGCGGCAAATTCCATTGACGTTTCGCTCTCATCTACGCCTTGAGCTATTAACATCAACGCTATTATAAAATCATTCGATGGAAATGCTTGAAGGGAAAAGAAGGAAACAAAACACAATATACTGTAACCATTAAAACCCACCCCAATGATACGTTCCTTGCGTTTGTCATGTCTTACTTGTCTTGCCTCTTGTCATTCGCTATTTAATGAGCAATGGCAATGCTTCGCCTGATTTCAATGTCATCAGATGACATCAGCAAGTAATCCACATTCTACGAGTAGAGCACTTGGGTCGTAAAAAAATAAAAATAAGAAGCTCCCTCCTCTCCATAAGCTTGTATTAGTCGAGGAGCAACAGCAGAAGGACATATCTCACTGCTTGGATGTACTCGTAGTAGCAAGCTCTTTTGTATCTCATGAATATTTTTAGAAGAAAAATCGTTTCCGTTGCATAGAATAGAAGCTTAATGCGAGCGAAGCGGTTCGTGCGACAATATGGAGACACTTAGGTCAATACTTGATAAATTCAACGCCATCCCTTGGATGAGGGTGGAAGTGGAGTTCCTGTAAATTGTGGGGTAATTTTGCACTGCAGGCATGATGATCCGTTCTCAATGTCGGCCTTAGGGATGAAATGCTTTTGCATCTTGCCCTTTTGTGCTCGGTCCCGAACTTGTTACACAGGCGCTGCCTTGATTCACAAGATATGTAGGTATCAGCACCTCAAGCTGTGTTCAGTTAACGAACCGATTTTCAATTAAAAATCAATTGGCAATGAGTCAGGAGGAGGGATTGCTGTGTCACACGATGTGTCACGGGGAGCGAGAATGTGTGTTGATGACAGTGGCGTCAGGGCCTTAATTACAATGCGAGTGGGCAGGTTTTTAGTGAGGCTCTGCAGGCAATGTCCTGGTAAATCAATAATTCAATTAGTGTCTAATTAATTACGTGTCGATTGTTAACTCAGTATCGGTAGCATGTGCACTGACTTCTGACGGACGTGCGATTGGAAAAGTGCATTATAGCTTGAGGGAAGACGAAAGAGGGGTTGAGGTGGGAAGTGGAGAGAAACGGCTTTTGTTTGTGAATGAATAATTAATTTCCAACTAGATTGCTTGATTAACCTCGATTCGGTTTTAGCATATAGAAGGATGGGGCAATGCACTCGCGGCTTGAGTGATCAAATACAACGGCGTTATCCTCTACTTAAGCCTTTATTAGATTGTGTCTCCTATTTTTGAAAAGGCGGGATCATTACTCGGGAGATGTTATCAACCCTTGGAGTGTCTTTTATACATGTAACATTCATTCATTCAACTCGTGTATAGCAAATAATTCGTTAACACAACACCACAAGGTACCAATAGCCGCTAATGTAGTGCACTTGTTACCAAAACTTTCTTTTTTAGATCGTTGAACTTTTGCATCTTATTTTTCTGAATAAATAAATAACATTTTAGGATATCACTGAATTCCCTTTAAATGGTAAAATAATAAATTACTTTTACTGTATCAATCGATTGACGTCAATCATTTAAATGTTTTGTGAAAATTAAACTAAGCTAGTTCCTGTCATATGTGATTTTTTAAGCGTTTGGTTTTTAATTATCAACAAAAAACATAGGAAAATTGAAAAGTTGTTTAAAATTTTTATTTGAGTTGATAAACCAAAGCTTGCCATTTATTTTTTAAAGACTATTTTTTGCAAACATTAACCATGACTACGTTTTAAGTGGTCCATTAGGATAGTCTTTAATTTGTCATTTTTTTAAGCATATTGGTTGGTACCTCGCTATCAATATGTGTAAGGTAATCTTCCAAAGCTTTGATTAACACTGGCTTATAACCATAGATAAGTGATTTGACGTATTCCCATAGAAATAGTCTAAGAACGTAAGATCGCATGATCTAGCCGGCCAATTCACCGTTCCAAAACGAGAAGTAAATTGTTTACCGAACTCTTTTCTCAATGAGTCCATCGATTCGCGTGCTGTGTGTCATGCCGTCTTATTGGAACCACCTGTTGATCAGGTTCAGCTTGTACATTTTTGGCAAAAAAGTTCGAAATCATTGAACAATAGTGGCGTCATTCACGGTAACGTTGTGGTTTCCTTTGAAAAAAATACGGTCTAATGATTCCGCAGCAAATTTTCCTCTGTAAGCCCTCTACGCATACGGTTAGTGGCTTGATGTTCAAAAGCGTTCAAGCGTATGGCTTGAATTGCTTGTTCACTAGGTCGAAGATGACAACCGTGAACTGATCGATGTGTGCGAAAAACATTTTTCACAGAGGACGAATTTGGATAGTAAAATTCAATTACTTGTTAGCGTTGTTCGGGTGTAAGTCTTTACATGATGAAATGGCAATGTTAACCGAGTATGATTGACTTTGAAACGTGTCACAAATCACGCGGGAGCTGTCAAAAATAGGACGCTGAAAAGCCAAACAGCAAAATAATCACCTCTTAAATAATTGAGGAAGTGATGCTCAGTGTGCATGTAACACTTAAAAAAATAGAGCTATTTATCATATTTTTCGTTATTAAATGATATCCATAATTGACATCCGTATAGCATGTATTGCGTCCCCCAATAAGAGTATTTAATGGCGTCAATCACAAGTACAAGTCCTAATGAAATCATCAATCGAGTGGCGTCTATCATTTTCAGGTGATATTGATTAATAATAGATATATTTCGATTGCATTTGATTAACGAAGAAATATTTAAAATGTACATCAATCGATTGATATGATTGTCATTCCTAAAATTACTCGGAAATTGGCCTTGTGCATTACGACTTGTGCTTTATTTACACACCATTTCTGTCTATTAAAGACTTTATCTCTCAGCCCTTAAAGCCTCGATGGAAACACATTCCAATATAGCGTCTTCGTCCATCTTAATATTCCATCAATCGCCTCCTACTAATCTAATTTAATGCAACTTTAAGGCCAACGTAAAGAATCTCCTATCCACGTAAATTCCAGAACCTCCCGCCTTCGGTTGACTATAAAAACATAGAACAGCATCATCGTCATAAATTTTACTTTGCCCGTATACCATTCAAACACCCCGTCGCTCCAAGGACTTATAGTTCATATTCAATAAGACAGCCACTATTTACGTCCCCACCTCACCCGACGGTTCTCCTCCAGTTCTTGCACTATCCCGATGCTCGTCGAATGCATAGAAAAAAGCCATTCAATTGCTGCTGACCTACAAATAGGTCCATCTATCAAACTTGCTTGCTCTGCTCTGTATGATAGGTGTGCGGGGTGCTCCACAGGCCATTCGCTGTTTGTTTGGCTCGCAATGAGTCATAATACTCAATATACACTGTCGCCTCCGTTTTGCATAAGCTCTAATATACTCTTCGTTGTTGTTTTTGTTCTTCATGTTTTGTAGTACACGAGTACTCGGTGGCTGATGATGTGTGTGTCGCCAACTTGCCAGGGGTTTATCTAATACCTACCCTTTGCCATACCCTATTGGTCGTGTCGGTCGTAGTCGCAATTCTCAGCCACGGTTTAATGGACATTGCTGTTGATTTATGCGCCTGCAATAAAATCATGTTACATCATCGTGCTGGTGGCTGGGGCTGTGCTGGCTGTTACTCTCGAGGTCGCCGATAAGTGTATATAGTATAGGTCTGGCTTGTGGACTGGAAAGATGGCGATGATAGTCCTCCTGTAAAATTGTAATATGGTAACGTGAACTCTAGAGTCACATTAGGCGATGCCCTGGAAGATGCGTATGGGGACGGTTGGACCGGGTGATCGAGCTATAAAGTGTTTGTTTGCTGGGTTTATGGACGTGACGAGGGTGATGAGACACTGGCGGAATCTCATTGGGTTCGAGGTATTGATGAGCGTTTTTGTTTTTTTTTGCTTATCTTGGAGAAAGTAAGAGTTCCCAGCGTCATATGAGTCATCCGTAGCGCTTTTATAGGTGCATGCTTGGACTGATAAAAAATACTTTTCCGTTGCTCTGACACAGAGTTCAGGTTCGTCGATAAAGAATGACTAATTATCTGGACGTGGTAGAATGATTACCGAGAGCACAGTGGTGTGAGTCATTGCTTTTGACCGACTTACTGTAGGTAAATAAATAAAAAAAGAACTCAGTGTTCCCACAATCAGATATCAATCACACGTTACGTTTCGTAAACGTTTCTCGTTTACTGACTGAGAACGGATAAAATCGATTCAAGTTAATCTTTGGCTGCTTGCTTATCACCACTATAACGCGGATTACATATTCTGATCAACAATCTTCATCTGTCTACTTTCGTTCCTTGCTACGTTATCGTCCTGAATGGAAGTGACTAATCGTGAAATAATGTTTGTCGTCATGATTCACACGCTTTACAAAGATTCGGACAGCTTTTCGATAGGATTGCAGTTTTTAGAGTCAACTGCCTTTAAGACTCGAAGAAGGAGCAAAAGATGAGAAGGACAGAGGCATCCTGCATGTGTCATGCGCCAATTATTTTTGACATCAAAATCAGGGAGCACAACGCACAACCTGAGTAGACACGAACGGGCGGTCGTCCGGTGTGATGAGTAACACGTCAACTATCCAGGCTATCCAGGCACTCAGGAAATTAGGAGTAAAGATCTCGGTTTAGAGATTAAGTGAATGAAATAACAGGATGGATTTGCCGGAACAAAGACTACAAGAAAATCATCCTCCACGAAAACGTTCAGGCTCTAGACAATCATCGCAGAGAACCCATGTGAGTGAATTCTGCTCAGCGAACTATAAAGCGAAAGATCTCAGAGAGGCGAGAAGGCAGTAATAAACAGATCGGGTCTCAACGGGCGAGATGTGTCTGAGGAACATACATCAAGCTCTATTACCTGGGGCTTTATAACATACATGGAATTCAGTTTGAAAAGCCATGCTACAAGGACGAAGAAGTCGAAAAAAGTCGATGGAAGAGAATCGAGATCTTAGATCTTTAATTTCTTAAATAATCTGAAAACGAAAAATGTTGTGACCACGTGTGGGACGCATTGATCGTGATCGTGACAACTTCTGATTTTTGGACGAAAGTAAATTGAAGTTTTCGCAGCGCCAGAGATGACCGTGGTTGACGCGTTAATTGGCGCACTCGTCATACAGTTGAATCAGAAAGTTACCGAGAGGGCAGCAGGTGATCATGATGACCATAGTAGACTTAGTGATGATTCTAAACTCCATCGTATTGGCAAGGATCGCCGAGGTGGAGATGACTATAAGGGAGGAAAAAACGTCCCAGAGGTGACGATCAGCAAGGTTGTGATGGATCATATAATCGAGAATGTAGGAACACAATGTTTCTAGAATATTAGACGACTATTCTGAAGGGTGTTTTTTTTTTGCTGTTTGGTTTATCAGTGTTCTATTGTCGATAGCTCACGTAAGTCTCGTGACATACGTCAAAGTCAATCATGTTCGGTTAGCATTGCCATTTCATTATGAAAGACTAACATTTAAACAACGCTTACAAATTATTGAATGTTATTACCAGAAGTCGTACTCTGTGAAAAATGTTTTTCGTGCACGTAAATTTTACCGTCGTCACAATTAACATACTGAGCAAGCAGCTCAAGCCACAGTGGTCAAATTTCGCACCAATTTCACGCTATTGGATATCAAAAAGTGACTCAAAATTGGACTTTCCGTATGGATCATTTAAAACGTAATCCTGGTCAACATTTACACGAAATTATTTTTAAGAAGTAAATGGCAAGTATCGATTCATCAATTCCAATGAAAATTGTATACACTTTTGCAATTTTTCTGTGTTTTTTTCTTACAATCAAAAATCTAACGCTTAAAAAATCACATTAGTTACTATTTATATGTACCACAAGAACTTTGTCAGTATTCAGCTGAAAAGAGTTACAGAACTTGAACCCTGTGTCGTCGACTGAATTCAGTAAATGACAGTTAATGACAGCCAACCTCCACATCATCTGTTGACACATCCTTTTTTGTTTATTATATGAAAGTGTTGGTGAGTCATGGTCACAAGTTGGTCAATATTCAAAGACAAAACTAAGCATAAACACTGGTAGGGTGGAGTTGTTAGTGGAGATCCTCGGTTCAAGGATTATTTGATCCGAAAAACTTGAAACTAAATTGATTTTTGACGATAAGTTTTCTGCAAATGAAGTCATTCTCCTGAACGAAGTTTGTATCCAGGTCCTAACGTCACTTATTGTCATAAACGGAAACTCTTTGCCTCAGTAAAGCGGTCTCAGAACATATCCTAAATTCCTCCTCTTTAAAACACACACAGAGGGAGAAAAATATAAAAGCGAGCACCAAACATTGGTGCATTTCCAGGATCCCTTGTCCCCAATCGCCCTTCCCCTGTCCACCGTGTTCGTTAGAGCTCTAACATAAACTTGAAAACTCATTACATCCGCATTCAAGTACAGTGGACGGATATATCTACACATGCTCGACCCAGAGGTAGGAGTATCATCCCCCAAAAGGACCACAAAGAGTGAGAGAGGAAGGATGGAAAAACGTGAAGTGCAGTAGCAATAGCAGTAGCATCAAATCCTCTTCAGACATCACGATTGACCTTCAAGTTAAAATTAAATTGCCCCACACAAGCGCATGGAATGGGCGTCGCGCTAGAGAAGCCAGAGAACTTGGAAAGATTCCAATTTAAATATTTAAACGAACTGAAAAGGATACACAGAGAGACAGGAGTGAATTGTCGATACCACTGAGTAGTCGAGTGCTGTGGTATGTTCGATTGAAAAGGTACAGGAAACCATGAGCGGGCGTTTTTAAAGCACTCCGCTTCTAGGCAGGATCGTAATCCTGATCTGGAAAATGATTAAAAAAGGACATTTGGTCGTTACAATAGCTGATTAGATTTTACACTCCACTGTACTGCCGTAGCCAGGCATGGATCGCTGTGTCTTGTTTGATTTAATTAAGGAATCTATCTCACCCCGTGTGCAAGGCTCATCCATTTCTGTGGCGTAAAGACACGTCCTCGTTGATATTGAACGATTCCACATATTTGGACAGACAGCGTGACCAAACCACATAATCGCAGTTCGAAAATTGGCCAACAAGAAAAAAAAACTCAAACCAAACCGCAGCTATGCGACGCGGTAGTGCGGTTATGCATCTGTTTGTGCGTTCATGTGTGCATGAGTTGAATAATATCACTTGGTGGGTGAAAGCGAAAGGCAGATGAACATGCATGTGACAGATAACTAGGAAAAAATAGAGACAGATCGACAAAGCATCCTCGTATCCTCTGCAACCATTTCCTAATTGCTTTCCAGTAAATTTTCCCACTTTCCGCACCGTTGGCACGGCTACGACAGAGCAGCAAAGGCGAGAGGTGGTGATGCAATAAATAAAACTCAAGTCAGAGAGTCCTGGTATCTCTCACCTTACCGCAGTGATTTCAAATTACACGCTTCCCTGATGTGTGCTCATTGATGTAACCTTACCATACCACCTTGCATTCGGTATACTCGTATACGTAGCTTGTTCTTCTTCAGAGTGTCGTCGTGTCGTGTAACAAGAACTCCTCCAGAGTCGGAATGCAGTCCCTGGAAATTTATCTTCACTGCAGATTTATATTAACCATCTCCGCATCATACTACTACAGACATCCGGATGCACCCAACTTTCCTCAAATCGTTCTTTCATACCATGGTTCGTAGGAACATGCATCTACCCATGTGACGTAGATTTTTGCTTTTTTTGTTTTTGGCCTCGTGCCCTTGTTTCGAGCTTGTGTGGCATACTAATAGTTCTCCAGTAGCTGGATCCAGTAGATTTTGGACATAAGACCCACCAAGCGCAAGGAGCATTTTCAAGGACTCTCAACGTCTGTGGGTGTGTTCAATCGTTCACGTTACGGATTTTCAGTATACTTTGTTCATTATTGTAATGTGACATCCATAACCTAGGAGATGGAGGACTGGTATGAGGCATGACATTTCGGCATGCTATCAAGTGACAGATGTGAGCATCATTTCAACTCGAATGGGAATTTGAAGATTACGGATTTATTGAAGGTTACTTGGCAGATGTGCGATGGATTTTATGGGGGCACTATGGACCGAGCTTTCACGAGCTCTAAAGATGCTTAAACTTTAGAAGCCTCTTTAAAAAATTGGTGGGTAATTTAAGAGGACGTGGTCTTATCGATCCCAATTCGTTTTGTTGTCATGTCCTAGATGACCGTTTCTTTCTCGTTTTTCTAGCAATCATTTAAGATGAATTTGAGATAATAGATCCATTGCATCATGGGAGTATTGATTGCTCCGTTTTTTAAGAGTGATACGAAAACCTTTTTAAATGGATATTAATAACTTGGTAAAGGGCGATTATGCTTCGTTTATATTATGGTTATCTCTTTCAAAAGAGACCCCGTTAGACATTGACACATATGTCAACGCTTCTTTCCAACACTACTGGATTCGCTCGAGACGTTAGTCCTTGAGGGTTCCCTTTATTTTTGTGAGAAAAATTATTTTCGAGCCACAAGATCCATGATTATAAAAAAATTTGCCAATTAGACCTTCGAAATTACAAATTTCCCATTACTTTTTGAACATTCCTCGTAGACAACATTCTCTTCGATCGACAGGTAGTCAGGAGCATACATTCACGGCGACATTATTTACTTCCCATTTGGAGGTATTGTATTAGGTCTGATATTCCGAATTGAAATTTTTACCATATCTCCATGTTTTAAGGTCCCTAGAACTCGAATCCATCGTTTTTTCGTCTCGCCTATCTCGTGAACAAAAATTGGTATCGACTCCAGACCGGTTTCATTCTACATATATTTTCATAATGAACGTCTGATAAGGTTTGCAAAATAATTCAATTGAGTGTTTATTTTGTATACCGAAGAAACTAATGAAAAGTTGATGCAAAATGCTCGTTGTCGACCACACTGTGCAACTTGTCCTAGTTTCTTTGGTTTAAAATAATGGATTTAAAATATGGATTTGTATGAGCCATAAATTGATGGTGAATTCTTTGACCATTTTAACTTAATAACGATGAGGGAGAGGTTGGCGGTAGAGGACATTTCTAAGACTGGGCTTATTGAGACTTATTGACTTCGCGCAGCTTGATGGACTTTGGTTCATGGCAGCCGTAGTCCGTTCGATGTGAGTTGATGTGAAAAAGGGGCATGGACCTAAGGTTTCATCGATTGGTATTAAGGGGAAGCAATAAGGGGCAGTTAATATTACCGGGAAATAGGGTATGGATAAAAAATATGTCTGCTACCTTCGTTTTTCTAGGAGTTGTAGGCATCATTCAAAGGAAGATCACGAAAAGTAACCGCAACGTTGAGGGGTCTCAAGAAGAATAGGCCTGACGAAGGTAGTATATAAGAATTTCCTGTCATAAGAAGTCGAGAGCTTCTGGGACCCACGTTTCACAAAACCGAGGGCGGAATTAGCACGTTTGATTGTGTTGTCGATGTGAAGGCGAAAGTTGAGTTCTCGGTCACAGATGACACTTAGATCAACCAAAAAGTTGCGGGAGGAACGATTTCATGATACATAACGTAACTTCTGCGAGCTGAAGGATGAAACACTGAGGAGAGTAAGAGATAGCTTGACCAAGATGTTTTTTTTGACACCAAATAATGAACCTGCTTAGGTCGGAGTGGAGGGAGCAAGAATCCGCAGGGGAAGATATACGAGTATGTTTGGAGATTTTTATATCATCAGCGTATATGGAAACATGAGTCTTGATGACCTAACTAACATCATTAATGGTCAGTATAAATATTAGTGGACGGAGGTGGCTGCTTTGGGGGACTCCGGTGGTGGCATTAAGAGGATCAGAAATAGGAGCTTTTAAAGTAACATTGTACTGACGGTTTTCGAGGTAGGATTTGAGTCATAAGATAAAACCGGGGGAAACCAAGAACAGTGAACTTAAGAAGTATGACTTGATTCGACATTTTGTGGAAGGCCGTGCTGAAGCCTGTGGCAATAGCTTCTACATCTTTGCAATTCTCAAGTGCATACAAAGGTTATGACACATGGAACTTTGAAATAAAGCCGTAAGGGGTCCTGATTTTTTTAAATTATGGTGGGGAGGAAGTCAGGACCGGGCGAGAGTAGTCGTCCTTTAAGTTACGTATTTCCTCGTTTACTAAGGCAGGAGTTAAACTCACTGAAGCTAGAGACATCTGAGGGCATTCTTTCATGTAACGAAAGTAGTCATGATCGGATTGAAGGACCCTTTGGTGAACGGCTGACTGAAGAAATGGGCAAAGAATTTAGCAACAATTTTCCGAACATTGGAAGGAGTATTGAGGAAATTAAATGAAGAGGGATAGTTATAAAGTGGTAGAAGCTTTTGGGATTGGTGGTAAGAGAGGATTGCATTTGGTTCAGGTTCAGGAGGGGGAATGATTCGCATAATTGTGCGGACTCCGTATAAGACTGCAAGTAAGTAAAAAGTCGGAGGTAGAGCGGGACTTAGGATAGGACTGCTTTCTTTTATTGCGTCGGGAGCGTAGTTCCTTGCTGTACCAGGTTGGAGTTCATTAGGTGCCATTTGAATCAAAGCGGTCAAAACAAAACTACGAGTCCAATCCTGAAATTTCGACAGTAGCTGTCTACTAGAATGTACTACACGATAGTAAGTTGCTCTTGCGATACTGGCGCCATCTGGCGGTGAGGCTAAGTACTTATCAGACCACCCTCGTAGTTTATTATGAACAACTTTAACCGAACGAAAACATTACGCGAGATAGTTATCGATCGCAATTGATACATTTGAGTCGAACTTTGAATGAAAAATTGTCGGGATGCGAGCAGAGATATGGCAAAGTAGTTTCGTTACATAACAACACTTAGACACATTTTGCTCAGATCCTTGAAGTGGGATGTCCTATCCCGCCCAGCATATTCTCCAGATGTCATCTCTTTTGACAACCACCTGTTCCGATCGATGACGTAAGGCTTGGCTGAACAGTATTTCCCATTTTTCGAAGAAGTCGGAAATTCCGTCGATTTCTAGTTAGTCACAAAAGACATGCAGTTTTTCCAACGCGGAAAAGATGGGAGCAGTGGCTAGTGATGGGCAACACTTTGAGTGACATGTTTTTTACGACTTATTGGGTTGTACCACATAAAATTGCCGAAAACATTAGTTGACGACGATGTTTTAAGAGCAACGGTGGATGCAGACCCAATGAAATCGGTGCGAGAGATTGCACAAAGCATGCGAGTATCCCCAATGACAATCCCCAATGAACGGAACGAGCCCCAAAAACTACGGCGCCTGGAACTGAACCATTTTATGCAGCGGATAATCGCCTGTGATGAAAAGTGGATTTTGTATGATAACCGTAAAAGACCTTGGCAGTGGTTGGATGCAGATGAAAAACCAAAACACACGCTCAAGCCCGATCTTCACCCAAAAGAGGTTATGGTGACACTTTGACGGACATCGAAAGGACCAATCCACTTTTCATTTCTTCAACCATGAGAAATGATAAACGCCGTCAAATATTGGGAGGAAAATTACATGCCAAATTGGCTGACAAAACCTTGCATGACAATGTTAGATCCCATAATAAGTAACGATGCAAAAACTGTTGCAGTTGGGACATACAATTCTTCCGCATCCACTGTATTCTCCTGATATTTCCCTAAAGAACTACCATGATATCTGCATTAATTTTGTCGGCAGAAGGTCTTCCGGAATTGAGCAGAGTCCATAAAAGTCTTTGAAATTTTTTTTTTTTTTTATAGGGTTCCCACAGGTTGAAGAGTTACGTTCTTACGGTCTTGGTCACACAACCTGGTAGATGGTTTGTGTCGAAGATATTCGTTTACTACTCTTCGGGGGTGGCTGTCCTAGCTAGAATTTGAGAGATTCGACTGAATTTGTCGCGTTGGTTGTAGTTCACAGTAAATTTTTTTTGTTTCCATGTCATTAAGGTGTTATATTGGAAATAAACACACAGAGTATGAATTTTGAAGTGATCTTATACTGCGAGTGTTACGCGTTCGTTAGCATTTTTTTTTATTATCTCTCATTTACAACTGATGTTGTTGCACAGTTTTTCTTGGCTATGGATAGACTTGAACTATGGACCTTACGCTTAACAGTCAGTGATGATTACCATTGCACCGCAACCACCCCTCATTGCCTTAAAAAGTCAGCACTTCTGTCATAGATGTCTACGGATCCTGATTTGATTAATTGAATGCAAATTCCATATGTCTGCATGCTCGCGACTTTCTTGTAGGGATTATAGGTGGTTTAATTTTAAAGCTTATAAGGTATAGAGCGTTACATTAGCGGTATTAGCCTTGGGAAGAACACGAAGTGTGAGAGGGATTTCAGACTTAACTAGCATATTCAAGAAGGAGCCTTACGAAGGTAAGGCATAAGGATGTCATAAAGTAAAACTTCGAGGAATCCTTGGTCAAACGTTTCACAAAGTCAAGCGTATACCTTAAGAAAAAACTAGAGCTGTTGGTTCACTGGCCTCTATTTTTAAGGATACTAGAGTATACAAGTTGATAGTCTGGATAGACCATCCGCACATATAAACGATTTTTTTTTGTGTAAGTCCTTAAATTTTTGGAGATACAAATTTGTATCTATTTCATACCTGGCTTTGGCTTTTTCCCACCTTACTTGGTATTGATGAATTTCGCGCCAGTACCAGGAATGAAAGATCGTGCTGGATCGATCGAGCAAGTAGTAATCAGGAGGGTCTGTCGAATACAGGTGGGACAATTTTTCAGTTACTATTTACCAACGTTTTTTACTTGTCCTACGACATGTAGAAATGACTGATGCGTGTCTTTGGGCATATTCCGTTCGCTTTTGCTTCAATACTCGATCCATTTTTTTCTGTTGTAGTGATCCCCAGCAGTCGTTTCACCAGGTTTTAGTATTGCATTGTACATCATTTCCTTGGTCTCACCAAATGCCATACACAGCATAACTTTGTTTCTGGATATTGCGTACTGACTGCGAAGTTTATGATTGGCCCAAGTCTACCCATGATTTTTTGCGACAGGATGGATAGCCATCTAAAATTACATTTAGTCCCATAATTAATCCTTTAGTGTGATTAAAAAAGGTGCTACAAGGACGAACCAAACCCTCGTCCCTTCCATCTGTCAATAAAACCATTTTATTTTTAATTGATCGACAGTTTCCAAAACTACTATCTCGTTACGGCCACTGAATCACATGAATTGTCATATTCGCTTGACTAAGGAGCTGTCGGTACTATAAACCAATCTTCACTTGTTGTTACTCGTACTCTTCATCACTTCCTTCAAGTCACTACCAACATTTTCCATTTCGCGAGTTTTATTAAAATTTGTAAACCTCGTCTCGTATACCTCCTTAAACCGCCTTTTATTAAATTCTTAATATCATAGACCATCGTCGTTGCAATAACCATGCTCCCCCCGGCTCTACTGTATCACCGGTATTACCGCGCAAATAACTCCTCGACACTCAGTTATTTTTAATTAACCATCCGCAACATTTTTGCGACGCGTTGTGGCTAGCAACCAGGAACGAGAGGACTAGGAAGCAAACACGATGATACCACAACGACCAGGACCATCATGAATGGAGGTGAGATTATCATGAAAATTTAACGTCGCTTCCGTCCACGCCTTGATACCCGCGTTGATGAATAAACAACAATAATAAATGTGTTTCACGAAAATGGAACTCCACGAGATGTCACACGAAGTTCTTGATCCGTGCTCCTAAGTCAACATAGTTTGCCCTCTACCGTTGGTAAACTGCATCCCTGAAATGGATCAACGGAAGATTTGAATAAATATTCAAATAACCATCTCCTAATGGAGGATATAGTAGACATAGAAGCTCTGAATTGACCTAAAATGAAAAAAATCCTTGGCTTTGTTGGATGTCGTCTCACCTGTTGGTGGTAAACAGGAAAAAAATGGAAGAAAAAACGAAAGGAAGTGCACGAATGGAGGGAGGGACGGGGAATAAATGAGTTGCCACGGATGCGACGAGATTGTGTTTGCTTCCTGGGTAATGTTTAGTTATGAGATTTAAATAGATGTGCGTTTCGCAGGATGTTTGTTGGGCGGAAGGGAACAGGAAATGAAGTAGCGCGAAGGTCAACTGAGAATCCTCGGAGAATTCTTGATTCCGATGCATGACGGGTTTTTTCTTTTTAATGCTTTTGATAACCTTTTCCATAAGATACGACGTACACAGAACGAAAACGTCCAAGTCCACTAAAACCACGCGAATTCTCTATGAGATTTCAACCTTTAGTCAGAATAAGCACGATGTGAACGGCCCTTAAAGTGTTTTACGAGTAAACTGTCAACAAAAGTTTTTTTTTTCTTTAACTATTTTATCGACAAAGGTATTGCAAATATGGTCAGACAGTGACTCAGCGGTGTTTCAAGTATAATTACCAGCAGGTGCTCGGCAAAACCGCAAGTGTTTTATCGACAAACAAATATCGCTGTAAGTCATCAACCCTGCGGTTTGTCATTTCATTTTCATACTGCCTCATATCCGTCAGTGTAACCAAAAAATAAATTTTTCATCAAAAATCTTTTCTATTTTATGAGCTCGACACCATAGAAGAACGTCAATTGAACGAAAATGACGAGCGAAATGACTAACATATGCCGCCCGATAAGCCTGTAAGCGACGTAATTACTGCTCCACACGAGGCACGTTTGTACTTTGTGTATTGTTGACATCAAAGTCATTTGCGCTTTAATCGCTCTAATCGAAAACAAAGAGCATAATCGTCAGTGAAACTAAGTTACACGCTGGAAGAAATAGGGGTAGGGAGTCCCCTCTGTCGGTCCCGTTGTTGTTCGTATACCCGGCTTTTTTTTTTTGTTTGACACTATGACATTGCAATTGTTCCCGGTCACTTGTGTTTCAACAAGAGCGATGAGCTTATCACAGTTGAGCGACTATGGGACAATGGTAATTGGTCCACACCACGTGGATCTCCACCAGCGTAGTGGGCAATTATGTTTAAAATTGTTTTGTTGTTTCTCTCTTCCGAGCTTTGTTTTTTTCTTTATAATTTATTGTTTATTCCACCATTTTCCTCGGCACATGTTAGGATGTGAAAGCAACTACTCGGCTGGATTGTGGGCAGTGGTTTTTCTGCTGTAATTGCGACTCTAGTCGCGCACACACGCATTGTATGGTAATTTGTATAATTTAGCATGGGAATGAGTTTTTGGTGGAAATGTGTTTTGTTTTTTTTCCCGCATAAATCAACGAATTAGGATCAAGGTTTGTCTTAATTGATGCTAGAGATGCGATTGACCAGATAAACGCGAGCAGGTGATTTTGTGTAACTTTTCGCATTAGCTTTAGGGAATCATTAACAGATGTTTGAAGGTAATTTGAAATACTTTTACACCAGGTAGACGAAAGTCACCTTGAATCAAGGTTGTCTTAAAATAGTTTTTATGAATGAATTTCACGGGCAATCCAACGGCGATGATTTGAGTTAATTGGTCTGTCTGGTGGTCAAAAAATACCAGGAATTTCGGTTTCTTGAAAATAGTTCTACTTTTTGTGTTGGAGCAATGGGAAAATATTTTTCAGAATGTGCGAATCGGTCTAATACAGATTTGAAAATTCCTGTTACTTTTTGAACGTAGATACCTTGGTTAATTGTCTTTTCGTTTTTCGCCTTCATTGAAGGTTACCCGTCAAGAACAACCTAAAGGTTGAATTAACCTTCGTGTTTTTAGGTTGTTTTCCCCTTTTCATAATTCAATTAACACAAATCGGTTTCAGTAGCCGGCCATGATCTCATTAAAATGCTCACAAATTCGCAAAGAATCCTCAAATCTTCAAGGTTAACTTCGATCCGCAAAATTAATTATCAAAATCCCCTCCGCAAATCAATCAACCTCAAAAACAAAACATTGAAACTACACAAAAGTAATTAGCAATTCTCAAACCCTTAAATTTGATCCGAAGCCACGAATATGCTGGTGAAAAAAACAGAGAAACCCCCAAATCGCTTCCCATTCATTAGGCTTAATCAGGTTTTAAATTAATATTCATGCACGTCATCCATTTCGAAATCAAAATTCGCCAAACCACATTATCCTTCGGGCGTCTTTGTACACCTCTTTCGGTGGGAGTAGCCCTTAACGCGAGTACAAATAAGTCCTTCGCCATAAGCTCTGCAATTATTCATCCAAGCATTCCAAGCACTGTTGCCATAAGTAGCCACAATCCAGGGGCTACACAAATCACCATCTCCATCGTGGCTACGTTTTTTCTTGTTTTTTGTACATTGCTGTAACCATGGAGTTTCGAAAAAAAAAGTAAGGGGGCGACCGGGAAATATTTTGCAACACTTTCCCCCAATGAAATTCATTTTTTGATTAGATTTTGAAGTTGTTCCTTAACAACCGGAAATGAAGGTCCTCGTGACGTACGATAAAATCCTACAACGGTAACAGGAAGCCAGGCAGACACATGCAGAGATTTTGAGGTAATTTTATTTCCGGCCTCGTTGAGAATATTAAGGCGGACACTCTTCCTCGCCAGCCTAATCATTTTCCGTCATATACTGTTGATAACGAACGCACGTGTTCCCTACACAATATGGCCTATCATCGGTAATGTCAATTGGCTGATCACTGATTAGCCCCATCAGCAGCACTCGAAGGCCTTAACATGCCTATTGGCAAATAATCAAATTTCCCATCAAAACATAGATTTAATCCGTCACGTTTGGTGTCTCGTTGCCATTTGATGACAATGCCAGTGTCAGCATTGGTGGAAGTCATGTGGAAAATAACAAAACCACATTTAATGGGTTAGTGCGTCGTAATCATTGAACGGAAAAATCAATGGCGAAAACCCAATTTCAATTTTCACGAACGTGCGATTTCGTCCTGCCCCACATTGACGTTGCATAGACTTCCATTCCCTAGTGTGTGTGTGTGTGCTTGGGACTTGTACATTTCATCTGCACTGGAGACTGAAAAATCGATGAATTAAATATAAGTTTTCCATCGTCATCGACTTTTCGTCGCTCGTTCACTCATTCTTTTGACATAACCACATGGGTCGGAGAATTACTTATATTTTTGTATATTTTTGCGACTTCTTTGAGGCAGGCCTTACACTTGGATAGCTGAAGTGAAAGTTTTGCATAAAGTTTGTAAACAAGCAAAAAATTTACTTTATTTGAGCTTTTTCCTGTCACTTGAGTCATTTATAGTTGCGTTTGAGTTGAATAGCTCATGTTGCTGAATGAGTGACGGCAACATGTTGTCGAATGATGGCGCAACGAATGACAAGAATTACCGCGAAAAATAAGGCTCAGAATGAGATCTTGGGATGTATGGAAAAAAAACTTTGATGAATATCCAAGTCACTGGCCGTCGTTACATGCTTGATTACATGCGGCTGGAGCCACATGCATGTAATTGATTTTCACATGTCTAATAGAGTGTGTCAACTAGGTTACAAGCATGTAAGTCTTACTTAGATCGAAGTAGGTTAATTGTGTTACGACCACATAAAGTATTGAAGGCGAGTCACTTTTTCCGGATTGTTGACGAAGCATTGAGCATAAAGTTTCTTTAGGGCAGCTTAAGCGTACCTTCTTAATGACTAGGTCTGATTAGACCGTTGACTAGTTTTTAGTTGTAATTTGAGCGATAGTATGATGTAGTTTGCTGTTATCTTATTGTTAAGCGCCTCGTTGACAAGCCTTTGCAAGTCTTCATGTCATTAGAAGGTTCCATTCAGGTTTCCCTGTTGTGTTTCATCTCTTCTAGGTCCATCCATACTTGCTCCCAGCTACGACACGGTCTTCCTGGCAGTCTTTCTCTCTCAGGTTGTCCACTTATTTTTCTTCTAAATGTTGTCCACTGTCCATTCGTTCTATGAATAACGAAAGTTATTGAAAATCCATTTACACCACTCCTTAATCTGTCGGAGGTGTTTGTGTGCGGATAGGATATTTCTTCATTTATTTGTAAGCTTTCACCAAAGCTAATTGATGACTAAATTTTATTTGCCAAATTCTAGGAAAAAATATGGTTATCCAATAAGAGGTGTCATTTTAAATCAGTAGAAATATGCAATCGAGTCAAATATCTCTCAAATATTACATGACTTTCCTACCCGGGATGTTCAAGTTTATTAATTTAATTCATTATAGCTATGCAGAAGACGCTTGTTGTGACCATAATCAGTACAAACTTCATGAAATGTTTCCGCCATATTTTCACAATTTTTGTTGTATTTTTCTCTTTTTCATTACATTTTGTGAGCGTGTATTGATTCACATTTCATAAGTCATAGTTTTTACTAACCTTAGGTCATCGCATTAATAGTTGAATGTCGGCAGTTCAAAAATGGCGCGCAATTTAAAATGACACCACTTATTGGATAACACTTTATGAATTGCCACTTGTTGATTTTTTCCATAGAAAGGTTATAAGTAGAGTAAAGTGTTTGGGACATGCGTAAAACTTGCTATGTCAGTAACATTCATCTACCGTCTCGAGTGGGGTTTACACAGACATCGCTTTACTGGGAAAGTGTGATTCCAAATGAAGATGAAGACATTTTCGAATGAACTCTCTTCTAGGCATACCTGAAGGGAATTTATTGATGTCTTTTTTCTTCCAACCATGGCTAGTAGGCCATGATGATATAGAATTTTTTATTGCGTCGACTACCAACTTTTCAGTAGCATTGGTTTACAACGTAGGGTGATCCAATTCGTGGTCCTGATTTAATATCCCTATTTCATTCACATACGTCCCAGCGAACTCTCATCCGAGACTATATATGTTGAGTTCAAGGTTTACCATTTTACAATATGGTTTGCTTTACAATTGTTGAACGGTTTAAAATTCTGAAATCGTAATACAAAATAGCGATTCTGTAGGAGGAATATTTCGCTCATTACGAGCATATCATGATCGGCAGAATCGTCCCTTTGAGTATGCACTAGAAAAAACTGTAAGTTAAAATCGAAGAAATGTTTCGAGAAGATGGTTACACATCTCACACAACACGGCTCGTTTTGGTTTTATTTCAAGAAAAGAAATCCTGGGCGAGATATTACGGGTTTTGGTGATGTCAATTGGCCACCAAGATCGTGTGATTTGTCGCCGCTGGATTTCTTTTTGCAGTGACACGCAAAGATCGAGCTTATACACATAATCCGGAAACTGTTGATACTTTAAGAGTGAATATTCGCCAAGTTATAGCCAAGTTATTCCTTGATATGTGTCGAAAAGTCGACGAAAATTACCTTTTTAGAATCGAGGCCTGTAAGAACTCCTGTAAAAGACTTTTGAATAATATTATATTCTATTCATAATGGTATAATTCAAACTATATATTGAAATAAAAATTTGGTCGAAATCTGAATTGTAAATGTGTTTTATTTAAATTAAACTTTCGGAATCACAAATTGGATAGCCTTGTACATGTGGTCTCCTAAACCTCCTTTCCGATATTCATCCTGCTTTAATCATGAAAATTGCCTCTACTGTCAAAATGTTAAAGTACAATCACGAAGCTCACATTCAATCCGCAGATAATGACGTTTTAAGCCTATAGTCCACGACCCTTCCCGATGCTAGTGGGTGATACCCTGAATGTTACGTATACGTCCCGTAGTACAAAGTGTCGGTGGCGCCCTTCGCCTTTCACAGCCACTTTCTCAACTGCACGCAACGGAGGAAGTTGGCTTCTATTCAGATCTATTCATTTTAGTTAGGTTTTATGTTTTTCCTTTAAGGAACCTTAGTTTACACAGTCAGGAAGGTAGGCGTCCCATAGGCCCGGAAATTCAAACTGTCGACAGCACATGAATGTGGCTTTGCAGCCCGTTAAGCTAGATGATATCATCATCAGGGGAATAGGTCCCGATCCTCTAGAACTAGGTCATGTATCTTGGTCGGGAATGCCTTCGAATTTTTTGGGAAAATAGTCTGACCTGAAGCTTTGTTGGCTTAAGAGGCCTATCATCGAGCGAAAGGGCTACCGCTGCCCACTTAGAGGCCACTCTTCTTGAGATCTACATTCCAAGAAAGAAATATGCCCGATGCCATGACTGAGATTAGTCTAGACGCTTTGAGTTTTAGCTATCAAAATGTTGTTGATTCTTCACTTCGATTTAGTCAGTTGGAGGCGCATATAGGTAACACTATTGTTGGATCAACCTTGCCGCTTTACGCCAATGTTAAAATGGGTTAAAATTAGCGAGTTATAAACTGATCCCCAGAAGTAATATGGGTAAAAGTGGACATCTGAAAACCTGAATAATTCCTCTAAACAGAGTCGATTCTTAACACCAGCAACCCTTCCCAAATTCCCTCTTCTTACCAGCTTGCTCCGAAATAGCTGACGATGAGTTAATGGGATGCACAGATCGCGATATGCGTTGCATCTGAATAACAAACAGGTTTAACCAGTCACCGCCATTCGCACGACAATGTCGGTCATTGATACCCGAAATCCAGGAAATCAAAGTCAAAAATCGTGATACCCAGACGAAACAAACGGTAACTTCCTTTGTCCTCCAACGGGGTAGATAACTTCCTTAAGAATCACACCGTCCTGATACGTGTGCGATGCGATCGTCGGTGAATATGTGCTCCAACTGCAATTCCAATTTCGTCCCACGAACACAAAGAGAGTGCAGACGGTCCAACTATGCGGCAGTGCATTGTGCTTCGTAAACAGATAAGGAATCAGCATGGAATGTGAATGAACCTCAACGCCAACTGTTTCACACATTCCGGAGGCTCTGGTTCTTGTTTTATTTTTCTTTGTTGTGTTTGGATTTTGTTATTTGTTTTTGAAGAAAGAGCGGAGCACGGAGGAGGAGGAACATTTAATTTGCGCAGTGAAATGCTGATGTGATTCTAATGAATTCCGATAGTACGCCGACAAGCAGTGGGAGTGGACACGAGCAGATAGACTAGCAACAAGGACGACGACATTATTGGGAATTATATTTCGTTTTCCAAAAAAGCTTCAAAGAGACAGAGCGAGATTCGGATCGCAATCACAACTAATTCGATTAATGAACTACACACCTGTCACGGTACTTCTGCATTTCCAGTTGAATCAATTCGATTTCTCTAACCTAATCCCCACGAAATCTCATCCACACAACGTGGCTTTAATTTGTGTATCTAACTATCCCCCAAAGTGAAAAACAAGCATCAAGCTGTCGATAACTTTTTCCACACCCATTTCTCCATGATGAAGAGCACCTCCATTCAAGGGGATGGAAGCACATTTCGCATGCAAATCCTAAAAGGATTGTGCTCGTGTTTGTCTCCTTCTCCCCATCCCCAAATCCTTGACTTAATTCACCTAAAGAACAAGAACAAGCCAAAAAGGCGACGTAAAAATGTGAAAAGTTTGAAATGTTTACTTAACGGACTTAACTCGTCGGTCAATATGGGGGTGCGTCTACCGAAACGCGTGCACGTGTCCAAGTGTCATGACTGTTGACCTAATGAATTTTCGCATTTTAGTTCGCCTTCCTTCCGGTCGCTTTGTTTCATTGCTGGGTGAATTGATTTTTGTGTGCGTAGGGTAATGGTCATTTTAAATTGAAAACCGATTGAATTGATTGTTTGCTCTTCAGCTTCGATGGTTTCCATGGAGTAAGGGGACTTCCTGCTTGAGTGGTAATCGACTGACGGGCATTATATCCTTGAATCCACATCTATTTTTCGCACCTCACTTTACAGTTATTTGTTTTATTGTGAGCCAAGTGACCATTGTGAGTGAAGCGAAGCATTGTGAGCCAAGCAAAAATTGTGAGCCAAGCGATCAGTGTGAGCCAAGCGATCAGTGTGAGCCAAGCGATCAGTGTGGGCCCAGTGATCAATATGAGCCAAGCGATCAGTGTGAGCCAAGCGAACATTGTGAGCCAAGCGAACATTGTGAGCCAAGCGAACATTGTGAGCCAAGCGATCGGTGTGGGCCAAGCGATCAGTGTGAGCCAAGCCATCAGTGTATGCCAGAAGATCAGTGTGAGCCAGGCGATCAGTGTGAGTCAAGCGAACATTGTGAGCCAAGCGATCAGTATGAGCCAAGCGATCAGTATGAGCCAAGCGATCAGTATGAGCCAAGCGATCAGTGTGAGCCAAGCGATCAGTGTTAGCCAAGCGATCAGTATGAGCCAGGCGATCAGTGTGAGCCAAGCGATCAGTATGAGCCAGGCGATCATTGTGAGTCAAGCGATCAGTGTGAGCCAAGCGATCAGTGTGAGCCAAGCGATCAGTGTGAGCCAAGCCAACATTGTGAGCCAAGCGATAAGTATGAGCCAGGCGATCAGTGTGAGCCAAGCGAACATTGTGAGCCAAACGATCAGTATGAGCCAAGCGATCAGTATGAGCCAAGCGATCAGTGTGAGCCGGGCAATCAGTGTGAGCCAAGCGATCAGTATGAGCCAGGCGATCATTGTGAGGCAAGCGATCATATTGTGAGCCTAGCGAACCTTAAGCTTAATTACGGGCGCCACTAGTCGTTACTAATTGCACCCAAAAATTTTTATTATATTTCGTCACAATTTTGTCTTTATAAATTGGCTTTATTGCAACTTGCAACATCATCATCGTGTATTTGATTTTCCTCGTTTTTTTTTCTCGTTCCAGGTAAGTGATCTGAGCTTATTAGAAGACTTTCCTTTCGTTTCTAGAGAAAGTAAGTTAAGAACAAACGAAACTACTCCTCTTTCGGTTGAGAAGTCAAGAAAATTGATAAAAAAGAACACCAAAGCACGCTATAGTCGAGAAAATAACACCCAACGTTCGACGGACTATGGCATTAGGCCGCATAGTGTTCGTCTACCAAACCAGCCAGCGAGTGGAGTTAACAACCGAGGAAATGTGTAAAATGCTTCTGCGGTAAATTGTTATAATTTTCACACTCTACTTACTGCCCCGTTTCCTATTTTGACTTATCTCTCGTATTGTTTTTCGTTTTCGTGTCTTCATTGTTGTGGGAGGAAAGCTGAGAGGGTAGGGAAGAGAATTCGTTGGCAAGCGCCTTAAAGGCGGTCAAACTTAATTATTTTGTGGGTGTTGTTTGCGACGAGATATCGAGTGGGCGTCTAGGGAAGGAGTGTCTAGCTTCTATGAATACCATGACAGTCCTTCAAGAAATTTTATTGTATACTATAGGATCTAAGAAGCAGAGTTTTTGCGTATGTAGTCATGCCATAAATCAAGAGCAATCGTTCCTACATGTCACTGCGAATGCAAGTGCTACCAACGGCAATGGCAATTCGTTCGATTTATACCGTTCGCCATCACAGCAGTGATTTATACTGTTAGATAATTGCAGGCACTTAACCTCTCTATCTGCAAAGAGCCGACTGACATGTGCGGCATCGGTGCCGATACAACGGTATAGTCGGACAATTTAATGATCAGCCTCCTGGGCTTGCAGCTCTTCGTACACTGGATGATATAAGCCATGGTTTTGACACTCCGGGCCATAAAAGACTACCAAGAGGATGAAAAGATAAATAATCGTCGCAACACCGAGACCGAGAGCGATGGGATTCAATAATTACTATAACTTTCTTGAATGCTCTGTTAGAGCTCAAGTCATGCTCGATTCGTGCTCCACGCTGATTGTACTCGTGTGTTAACACTTTACAAAAAAACAAAATGCCGCAAAGAAGGTGAACGACGAAGTGAGCAAAGTAAAACGGGAACAATATGCACGAGAAATTGCAGGCAAGGCTTTTACAAAGCGGACACGGATGCCCGAGCAGCACGATGATGTCAGAGTCAGCATGTAACTGAAAATTATTGACGAAAATTACAGAAACGCAAAGCGCTTTAAAAGGTGAACACATAATGATTTACATGCTGTGCGTCACTACCGTAAATATCCATTTGGCTCCTCTCTCCTTCCAATGCTGACATGTCCACGAGCTGGGTAAGCATCGAAGCGGACCGGTCACAAGACGCGTAGTACGAGTAAATGCTTTCGATAATTGAAATTCAATTGCCTTTCGTTTTGTGATTATTGGCTAGCCGGTTAAGAGCTTGAGATACTTTTTTTGTCTCAGCAGTTTTTTTTTTTTTGTATGATAGATGAGGTAATAAAGTCGATGGTTGCTGTTATGTGGCGCGTACTCGGTAGTTTTTTTTATATTATTTTTTTACGTGCCTTTCATCGTTGTTTGCTTGTAAGTGGGTCTCTGGAACGGGGAAGCAGGTGAACAGTAGTTGCTAATGGCCGCGATATATTGACATTGTGAATGTTGCTGGTGTTATGTGTGTCAATATTTGGGCTTGTGGCGAAATTGTTGAAATTGCCGGAGATATTACAAGAGAGGTTTTATAAGGAGGGTTTAGGTAAGCAAAGTTGTGATTTTTAAATTTGTTTTCTGAGTGACTCAGTGTGAACGGGTTATCGACTTGGATTCAGAGTCGGGATGAGAGGCAAGGATACCGAGCTTATTCTAATGCTCTGCTGTGTAATCAGCAGGGTTATGTCCTCGTCATTTTAATATCAGAACGTGTACTGGTTTATACGAGTGTTTTAAATATTCTTAATCGTAGTGAGGGATGCCAAGAGGTTTAATTCTAAAGACTTAGTCATTACTTTATTAATAAAGGATGGGAAAAAAGCGTGACGCAGATGTAGTTGTGTTGGCTTCTGACGTGCGATTTTGGCAACATTTCGGAGCTTCTCCCCAGCGGGATATAGAAAAATAGACGTCAATAGACAGTTGGTCGCGCTTACTTATAAGAAGAAATGAATCACATAGAATATAGTTGATTGAAAGGAGCTTTGGGTCTGGACCCTGACAGGCTGTAGCGTTGGCAATTATGATAAAAGCATAGAATATTGTCAACTATCTAAATTGTCATCCAACTAGAGCTGTCATTTTAAATCGATAGATAAACCAAATAATTTGATGAAAAGTGGTGATATATTCATTTTAATCTTGAGGAAAACAATCTGAGGTTAGTAATGAAATACAACATCTGTCTCCGCTCTGCCTACAAAAAGTTATTGACATGATGGAGTTTTTCACCACATTTTCGCGAAAGTGAATAAGAAAGAAAACGTTAACCTTAACATAGGCTTTATAGTAAAAAGCTGACTAAAGTCTCCATTTCCAGAAACTATACATCAGGAAAACTTGTAATAGCCGTTGTCATACGACAGTAAAACTAAACCTTCAAGCCCATAACATCAATTTCAGTATAAAAAAATCGGTCAGGGTCGACCCTGCATCATTTTCGAAAAAAAGAAAAATGACCACCGTATCAAAAACCACACCAAATTATCATTCGTCATTCGTTGTGGATTAAGAGGTCGTTCCAACGTATCTCTTGTGTTTTCGGAGCCAATCAAATCGAAATAAGCTTCGGCATTTAGAAGAATTTTGTGTAAAAAATCATGATCCTTATCATCCATTTCCAGCGTTGAATTAGCAAACATATGACGTTGTCCATGGTCTTTTTTAATAAGTTGTATAATAATCTCCTACTTGACTTTATATCTTAACAATATTTCTGGAGAGTTCAGTAGAGGCGCGAAATTTATAATAACACCTCTTGTTGGATAACGCTTGTTGGTGCGATCTTTTTGGTATTTTCTTTTATATTTAGTTCATACTTAAGGTTAGGAGACTTTATTACCATACAACACGAGACTGAAGGGAAGGAGAATAGAAGAAAAGCTGGGGTCTATCGGGTAGATTCGGACCCCGAATCCTCAAAAACAAACTTCAAGATATATTTATGTGTACTCCGTGCGAGGTGATGACAGTTAACATTTCTGCGAAAGAAATTTCTACCAAGATTACTATCCTTAGCAAGGGAGTAAAATGGAGTAGAACTAACAGGCAGGAGATCATTTGTAAAAGTGAGAAAAAGTATTGTAGACAATGCGGAGCCCTGCGGTACGCCAAAACAATTCATACTGAACGAAAGATAATTTCCCAATTTTTTTTACCTGCATAGGCGGGAGTGTTCGGTTGAATATGTTGCTGCGAATAACATCCTGTTGGGAATAACATACTGTTGTTCCGCAACGGAAGGTAGAATGCGTGCTAAGGGGTTTATGAATACCCTTGAGTGATCTCTGTCAAGGCACAGCGCGGGCCTAAAGTATGTGTGGAAAACATTGGGATGGGAAGAGCATTCCATATTAGTGGAGTTCGGCTAAGAAACTACTCTCTAAATTTAACTGTACGTCCGAGCCAGGCTTAAGGATGAATTGATGGGTAATCCTAAAGAGACGAGTATTGCGGTTGGATTCTTAAAAGGGATGAATGCAGGGAGGGAGGGAGCTTGAGCGTTGTCTGTTGAAATAGCGATAATGGGTTCGCAATACAAAAGGCTCGCATACGTTTTATCCCACGCTTTTGAATGCTATCTTGCAGATGTAGAGAGGTATTGGGAGCACCAGATCAGATATGAGCGTTGTAATCAAGCTTGGGACGAATTTAGACCTTATAGTTTGAAGCCAACTCAAAGGGATAGAAATATTTGGTGCATCCTTTAAAGAAACCTAGACATTTCGTATCGTTTTTACGACGTCGAATATGTGGCGCTTTATCTTACGTCAAGGTTTCAACAATATAAGCAAGGATAATGGTTGATTACTAAAGGTTCGCTCGATTGAAAGTAAACGGCATTGCTTTTTGAAGGCATTATATTCCACTCTATTGTTGCTTATACCCTACTTAATTAATGCTGAGTTCGTGATATAATGTGCCTAACATACGTTACTGTTCCAATTACACGACCGAAGAAGTAGCAAACAAGAGATCATTTATCAAAATAAAAAGTGTGTAGGCGACAGAGCAGAGCCTTGTGGGACACCAGTATTAATTTGGTGAATATCAAACTTGAATTGAGTTAAATTGAACAGTTCGAAAAGTAAATTCTAATCCATAGCAGGCATCCTATCATAGGCACGCTTTTTCGACAAAAGAGCCTGATGCCAAGCTCTATCAAATGCTTCAGAAATATCAAGCGCAAAGATTTTGCTTTCCACGGTTTCACTTTTCGGTGAAATATGTCATCTAATCCCCAGTGGACTTGTTGCTGCGGGAACCATTCAGTGGCCGGGGGGACAACAGTTTAGGAAGAGTTTAGGAAGCGGACATGCTCAAATATTTGGGAACTGTATTGACTGCCAGGAACGACATAGGGATCGAACGAGATAAAATGTGGCATATGGGTAACCTGCGCTTCTTCGCTATGAAAAAAAAAACTATTCAAAAGAACTTACGTGTCCTGCAATTTCAAAGACCATGTTTATAGAACCATAATAATGCCAATGATACTTTAAGGATGTGAAGCTTGGCCTCTTACAAAGAAGGAGAAAATAGATTGCAGGTCTTTGGAAACGAGATCTTTAGGAGGATCTATGGTTAAATGCAGGACCAAGAAATGAAGAATGAAGAAAACTACAAAACCAAAGCCGAGGAGCTTTCAGTAATAAAATCGCAAAGGCTAAGGTATGCAGGACACGTAGAACGAATGGACAGTGGACAAACAGTCAAAAGAATAATGATTAGACTACAATATAAAGATAGAGTTAGAAAAAATGAAACAGAACAGCGAAACAAGACAAAAACACACTTATGACAGGAGGACTAGGTAAAGGGTTTTCGACGAGGCTATGAATTTCCGAGTTTCAAATTAATAATTTAAGTAGGGACAAGCTAGACACAGAAAGACAAGGACAGATGGAAGGGCCTTAGCAGTGGTTTCGCTTGCGCGGAATACCAGTAGATTTATGCACGCTGATATCCTTAAGTACTCTTGCAAATCTACGAGTGCGAAAGTTGATTTCTCCTGTAGCAGATTCGACACTCAAGTACAGGCTTAAGTAAGTAGATTGGCTTTGCCCTGACAACTCTGATGATCGTGGGTATTAAAGGTGATGCAGAATTCTTAATATTCTTTACGAACGGCCAAAAGTTTTGGCTATTCTTCGAATGTAGTAGCATTTTTTGCCTTAATTTTTTGACCATAACTCGTTTAAGGGTTGACCTTGTAAATCCGAAAACTCGACTCCTTAAACCTGAGGGCCTTATGGCAGTTCAAATCGAACCACGCTTTTGCTGTGGGTTTAATACTCTTCACTCTATGAGGAATGAAGGATCTCATACCCAGCAAAATAATATTTGTGTTCTCATCCACGTCACGCAGCTTGGGTTTCTAAAGAAGTGATTAAATCAGCTCCAATTGGCTCATACAGCCATATCGTTCGTTTAGAAATTTCTTCTATAACTGAGTGGCGTGGACACGAGAAATTAGCTGATGTGGTCTGACGAGTCCACAGGTAACAGTATGTCAGTAGAATATTTGTTAGAATGAGAAGTGAGGAACAAGTTTGAACAACATCGTTCAAGTGGCTGCCTCGGCTGGCTTCGCAGTAACGCATTTTGTAACCCCAATTTTCCAGGACCTTGTTGATGATATCGGGCTGTAGCTTACGGATTGCTTGGATGATATTATCCTTAAGTGCCTGAATCGTTTCCGAATTGTTGGCATAACATCGATCCTGCAAGGTTCCCTACAAAAAAAAAGTCCAAAGGGTCAAACCGCAGCTCCGGGGCGGTCAATTGACATCGCCAAGACGGTTGATAATACGATTTTGGAATTTGGCGCGCAAAAGATCGATCGTGGCATGGACTGTGTGGCATGACGCGCCATCCTGCATGAACCAGACGTCGTCCAAATCTATGTCTTCAATTTCAGTAAAAAAAAAAAACGCTTAGCATGGCTCTGTTACGCCCAACGTTGACCGAAACGTTGTTCCCAGCTTCATTTTCGAAGAAAAATGGTCCAATGATGCCACCACTCCACAATCTGCACCAAACCGTCGACAATAGCGTGCGGGTTTTCCGAGCTCCAGCAATTTTGTTGTTAACGTAGTCGCCGAGATGAAAACGCGCCTCGTCAGAAAAGATGATTTTTCGCCCAAAATCGTTGTCCAATTCAAGCTGCTCTAAGGCCCAAACTGCAAAGCGGATGGTCGCGCGCCTTCAATTGCTGAGCTAATTTGACATTGTAAGCGAATAATCCGAGATCTTTGTGCAGAATCCTTCTCAGGCCAGTGCGTGAAATGTTGAGCTGTTGAGATCTATGGCGAGTTGATATTCGTGAATTGAGTCTCACACCCTTGACCACAGCAGCTACATTCTCATCTGCGCGCACCGTACGACGACGATAACCATGAGTGTTGTCCACTAATATACCAGTCTCACGAACTTTTTGCACAAATTTGCGTACAGCAGTCGCGGTGAGTGCTTCATTTCGGCCAAAAACCTTTTTTAAAAACGCACTGTTTAGGCTACACAGCACTCACTTTGGAAATAAGTTTCCAATATTTCCCAACGTTTTTCAAGCGTAAAGCGACTCATTTCGTTCTACCTATGATTTAAACAGAAACCACTAGATGGCCCACCCTTTAACATCATCCTATGTCCAACCTTTATACGAGGGGTGATCCAAAAGTAATGATAATGTCCATATTTTTTCTAAACCTACAATTCCCCCCTCTCAAAACGCCTCAACAGCGTTTGTCTTCACAGTCGTCTTCAAATTTACTGCCTTGGTAAGTGCCTTGAGCCGAGGGAAGAGGTTGAAGTCACTGGGAGCTAGATCTGGCGAATAGGGTGGGTTCGAATTCCGGTTCTAAAATGGCAGCCATCACATCTGCAGTTTAGTGAGCCGGTGCGTTATCTGGTGAAACAGCATTTCAGCTCGCATTTTACGCGCCTTTTTTTTCATTAATGACCTCCCGCAGTCCCGAAGTAGTGGCTCCCTTTTCCAAATATTCAGCGTCCCAAAAAACGAATGCCATAACCTTTTTCAAGGTTTTGAATTACTTTGCGTCGGTTAGGAGGCTCCCTTCTAAGTCATGGACTGTTGTTTGGTGTCAGGATCAAAATTGTGATTTCAGGTCCCGTCCATGGTCACGAGACGTAACAAAATAATTTTCTGATCTACTTGGAACATCTCGAGATTCACCCTCTTTTGTTCGTCGATTAAAATTCTTGATACCCAACGCGCAGAGACCTTTTTTATATGTAATTCGTTCGCAAGGATACACTAAACGCTGCCATATGAGATCCGTCTAACCTCAGCTATATGCCTGATGTTCACTCTTCGATCTAACCTTTTCGACATTTTTCATTTTGACAGGCGTATTTCGCGATGCTCATTTTCATTGGATGTTTTACCTAGCTACCCTTGGCTCAGGAAGTCCTCCAATTTTTCCACCAAGTCGCTGCGTATATTTTGGTAGACAGTTTTTCCAAGCAGAGGTACTTGATGGCAACTTTTATTATGCTTTTCACCATTTGGATGTTATCCCTTCGACGGTTCGTATTCAAAGGAATGTACCTCCTGATTTTTACGCTAACCAGGTGGGTGTATAAGCAAGCAAAAAAAAAAGTTATATACGGACTGGAAATAGCCGATTATCATTACTTTTGGATCACCCCTCGTACTATTTCGCCCACTCCAAATGAGCAGTTTTCATTTTTATGGTTAAGAGAGGTTTTTTACGCTGGTGGTCTTCCATATAAACCTATCTCCCATAGCCTTCTATATATCGTTTCGGCGCTCAAATCCACGCTGCCCTAACCTTATAAGAAGAGCCTTTTTAAAGTGATCTTTCATGCCAATTCCTTTTAAGGCCCTGTCCGTCTTTTGGTTTGATTTTTCGTGTTCAGCCGGAGTCCTTTTTACCTTTGCACTGAATTCGAAGCCGAATGTAGCTGTCCTTTCATTTCGATGAAATAACTCATTTTCATCAGTTTTTATGACCGCAAGTGTAAGTTTAGCTTCAATGTCCACTTTATTGAGTGTTTTCTGTATAGGCAAACACAGAAATGACCATCTTACAATTTGGTCACTCAAAAAGGATTCTCTTCACTCGGACAGATTTTCTGCTTCATCAAAACGAATTACACCTCGACGAAGGCCACCTAGTTACCCTTAAATCGATTTCAGACCTATTCCACGTTGCATAACAACTACGCCAATACACCCCACTCGTAGGTATCTATGAAGAGAAAAAAGAAAATCCGCATTACTTCCCACCCGAGCGCATGGTGGCACCCCAACGAGAGCGAGCGAAGAAGCCAAACACACGAGGCAAGAACGTATAAATCCTTTTTTCGCCAGGGAAAGCTCTCGCCATCCTTGAACTACCCCAAAAAAAACCGAAATGAAAACAAACAGAAATGACTGTGTGCCGGCATCATTGTTGCGATACACAGTGCGCCAGTGCTGATTCACTGGCAACCAAAATAACCTTGCATCCATGTATCGACAACCTTGTATCTCGGCCATACTGCATACGAGTATGTATACCAAAACACACGAATACTGTTGCAGGGAAGCAGGAAATTTTCCACGTCTCGCCAGTTAGAGCTCTATAGTGAGTTGAGGAATCAGCTGATTCGATGTTTTTCCTCGCATTTTCCATTCTCGCATGATTCCTCGTCGTTTGCTAAGGGAATCGCGATAGTATGACGAAGGAAGAGAGGATGAAGAGGGAAATGGTAATAATGACGATGACGATGGTAGATGGCAATGGGGGAAAGGATGAAGATGATTGAGAGGTGATAAAGGCGACGATGATGATGATGGTTATGTGTATGCCATCTCTCTCTCTTGTTGCTCTGTTGGTGTGGTTGGGAAAAACATCTGTGACACACACTATCGCATGAGTCAAATGCGGAAAAACAGGTTTTCTTCGGAATACATTCAAAAAAGAAAAAAAAAAGATTCTCACCACGACGACGGTGCAGTGTAGAGTGAGTGTATGGAACGATTTTCTTCCCTCTAAGATGCTTTGGATAGATTTTGCTATTTTTTTTCTACTCACTTCATAGATGCAGGAATATTCTATTCCTTTTCGCAGATAGTGTAGTTGAACAGCAGCTGTTTTTACCTAGCGACTGTGGATGTGGGAGCGATTCTGTAATTATTCGCGCATCACGCACTGCTGGTGGTTTTGTTTCTCGCCCGCGGCTTACTATGCTTGTGTGCGAGGGTAGCATGTATCTGTGTGAGCAGTACATCGGGTTCTCTGTGTATCTTTTTCGAGGTTGCTTTCAGTTTTACCGTTTCAGTACAATTTGTGCTGCTGCTCTAAACGAATCGTCTTTTGCTATTGGAATTCCCATCATTTTCGGAGTCGCTTATTCAAATTCCGGGATTCAGTCAAAGAAAAAATTGAAGTAAAATCGAAAAAAGGCCTTTTTGAAAGGTTTTCGTTAGTTGTTCTGTTCGATTCCTCATGAATGAACTGCAACAGTTTGTAAAACTTTTCTATCAGTTCGAATTCGATTAAAAAAATTTAGTTTAATTGGACAGTGGACTTACATACATATATACACGACTGTATATCGTGAAGTAGATTTTGATTGTTTCCTTTGTCGTTAGTGGTTCGTCGCGTCCCAATCTTGAAGTTTTTATTTTCGTGTCGTTTTCGTGCCTCATCACATCACATCACTCTGCTGCGGTCGAGTTCTGTCCGTGTTGAGAGAGTCGAACGAGATTACTTGTAACTCAGTGGTAATCGCATCGTGGTCGCGGCAGCTATCTTTTTCTTTTGTGTTTTTGCCTTTAAATTCGGTTTTTACTGGTTTTTTCTCAATTCCGAATCCTTCGTGTGATTTCCTTTTATTCGATTTCATTCGTCTTCTTGGTGACCTTTAACATTTTATTGCTAGACGTCGCGTTAGTTTCGTATCCTGTGAGAAAGGTTTTTATGAGAAAAATCTAACAAAGAAAAAAAGATAAGAAAAGTGCAAAGTGCAAGGAGAAGAGTGTATGTCTTAGCATCCTTCAGTCTTCCAGTTCAAGTTGTGCGAGTGCGAAAGTGAAGTGAAATAAAATCAAGCGAAGAATAAAACAAAAACGGATAACAACATTTCGATGCGTATCTGGATTATGGTTTAGCAGCGAATCATTTGGGCCGTAGTAGCAGCAGTTTTTCATTGCTTTGGCGTATGGGGGGCGGGATTTCAACACCTCCCAGTTATTCCAATCAGCTGTTCAGTGGATTTTTAATGTAATTTTTCTTTCAATTATTTTTTCCATATTTTTCTGTCTCTTTTTTGTCACGTTTCATTTTTTTAATGCTATGCTTGAAGAGAATTAAAAAAAAAATATATGAGCAGAAAAAAGTTTTGAGGTTACTTTTGAACGCGGTAGACGATAAGACGAGCGATTGTGAGTGGCAAAGTAACCGATAGTAACAGAGTGACAAAGAGAATGGCCTTTGAATTACCATTAATTTGAATATGGGATTCAATTTTTTATTTATTTTTTTTGTTGACAAAGTGGCTTATAGAACGGGATTTTTGATTCGAATATTGAAGAATAGAGAAGACAATAACAATTTTATTTTTAGGCCTATAAATACCCAACAAGTTCTATTGTGCTTGCAAATCGCCTTCTGTATTTGAGTAGCTTTGCTTTTTCATCGTATTTCGTTTGCTTCAACCGTATTTGGCTCTTTTCCAATTTTCAGTTGGTTTTTGAAATTTCGACATTTTTTTGGCATTCAATTATGATTTGTCTGAGAATCAATGGCTTTCTGATCACTGTTCAAAAACATTTTTTTCTGTCTGAAATGATTTTCTATTCCATTAATACCCATCACGCTATATTGAGAAAAAAAATATTTACCTGAAGTAGAGATCTTAATTGACATATGTTTTCGAAAAAAAATGTATACAAGTTGACGTAGACGAACATATGTATGTATGTATATACGGTCTAAAAATATGGCCAACCAATGGATCATCAGTTGATCGAAAAAAAAAAATTTGTTCAAAAATTGGTTCAAAATTTTTTTCCATGACATATATGTACATAAATATTTGATCAAAATTTTGACTTCCACATACATACTGCGGAAGATTTTTGATCGAGATTATGTGATATATCCAAGAAAACGTACTACAATACAAATTTAGCACTTTTGTTTGTAATACATGGATCAAATAACTCACATATAAAGTTCAAAAAAGTTATCGAAATTTTGATTTGACTTTTAAAAAAATCTCAACATTCACATGAAAAGAGAAATGCATAGGTCCGTACGATACACATATTAAAAGGTAATTTTGTGATCATAAAGCAAAGTCTATAATGGGGTTTTGTTCATATTTTCAAATTGGTCAGAAAACCAACAAAAAAAAAATGTTTTTGACATTTTTGTTCTCAAATAAATCCAAATTTCTGTTAAATCTAAATTGATTCTTATAAAACTCGTTTGTACTCGCGCTTTTTAGATTTTAGAACTTTGACCTAAAAATTAAAAATTAAAACTTGAGTCTTAAAATATAATATTTTTTTTTAATTTTTACGATATCAAATCTTTATTCGTAATTGGAAGAAAAATTAATTGCTCAAAACAGTAGTAATTTTTTTCTCAATATTTTTGACCTATCTATCTACCTCACCGACACACCAGAAATGCTCACTAATTGATTCAAATTGTTCTTTCAGTCCATTCATATCGGATAAAATCTGCTGATTATCTGATTACCGTTTTTTCCTGATCAAAAATGTTTCATGACGTTGATCAAAATGTTTTAGCCATTTAACCGAACAATTTGGACCAATAAACCTATTTTTTTTTATTAAGCCACTGACAGTGCCAACCAAATCAAAATATGAATAAGCAGTTGGGAAAAATCATTTATGTTCTAGTTTTTGATCCAATTTTTGGTCGAAATTATTTCCACAAATAATGTTCCAATAATATATGATATTTCAGTGACAATTTTAGTTAAATTGAAGATCTAAATTGTAACAACGCCAGAGCATTATTACTGTCAAATTTTATATTGTATTTTAGCCCTTAATAATTTTGTCGAAATTTTGACCAACAAATATGTATTTGGACTAATAATAAATTTTTTTTTCTGCTTTTGATTAAATTTCTGATATTTGCAAACAGATATTTGCCCACTCAGACTTCCCTATTTAGGAAATAGCGAGTCGCTTCCAATGGCTAAATTTTCAAATTCTGACCAACAGATATTTGGAGTCCCAATTAGAATTTCTACTCCGTAACAGAACTTTAGCGAGCCTGATAATGTGATTTAGAAGAACTTTTGATCAAAATCTTGACAGCTGTTAAAAATCCTAATCAGACTTCCCTACTTAGTAAATATCGACTGGCTTCTGATGCCTAAATTTGTCCAAGTTCTGACCAAGAAATATTTGGGCTTACAATCTGAATTTCGATTACGTTTTAAGCAGAACTTCTGCGAGGTTATCAATTATTTGATTTTTTTTCTTATTAGAGTTTTTGATCAAAATCTTGACATTCCTTAAAAATTCTTATCAGACTAGGTAATTATATATTACTATATTATTATAATTACTATAGGTAATTCCAATGCAAGGTTATCGCATCAAATTTCTGACCAAAAGTTCAAGATGTGGGCCGAAGACTTCTTTGATGTTCAAAAAAATTTAAGTAAATCTGGTCTATGACTATGCCAATAATATTCCCAGTTCTGGCATATTTTTTAATCACATTTTTTAATGGCCATAAAGTAAATCCTTTGAAACTCAAGTTCTATTACCAATAATTTGACGTAATACCCGGCAATCTCCCGCATGCATTACATCAATACATGCCCTCAGCGAACCTTGTGCAACTTTTAATGGAAAAAGTGCGTGCAATCACGCCACCGCCGACCGACCATCAACCACCGCAAGTTTCTCGTATTTCCCCAACTCCATCCAGAACTGTTTTCAAGCACCTATTATACTCGTATAAGCACTAATGGAATCCAGATTTTTCTTCTGATTAAACCAAACAAACACGAGTAATTGGAATCAATTGCATTGCACATCTCTCCACACTGCCTTACCCGCTTGTGTTGCTTATTATTTTTCTGTTTATTTAAAAGTTACACGGCAAAACTGGAGAGAAAAAAGGGAAAACAGAAATCCAAGACTAAACAATCCCTATCTGTCCGAGTTAGCAAACGCACAAGTCTGTAGCGGCACTTCAGAACCGAATATAAATTCAAATCCATGCCGATTCAATTGTGAAACAAGATACGAATACTCGGTACGAAATTTCCCTTTCATAGAAACCGAGCATGACGACGTGCTGCCTTGCCCTAACCGAGTGTCACTGTACTGCCAGCTAGGACTACAGATTTAAATTCACTGACGTGTTGTGCTTCCTATGCCTTTAGTAGGACGAAATGGACGTGAAAGTGGATCACAGATGTTTTCATAGTCGTTTATATATTTCACTATACACCTGCCGTCCTGTTCCGTGATGATGTAGAGTTATACGCGGCAGCTATGGCGTATGTGCGTGTTGCTAGTCATTTGCATTATACTGTGCAGTATAGTCGAGGTAAAGCAAAACAAACAGGAGCAAAAGGTCGATTTTATTATCGAGTTATTCCTAAAGTTCTTTGTAGTTTTCTTGTTCAACATATAGACTTCTGCTCGGGTTCGCTATTGCGGCGAATTGTAACCTGCAGAGGTATTTAGGCACGATTATCGCTAGTTCCTATGGGGGTTGTACGTTTTTTCTTCTAGTTTCTTATGTAGGGGTGTCGACCAGTTTTAGGAAAAGTCCCTTAACGTTCTGTGCATGGCATAGTTTTGAGTGTTAACGTCTATCGGGAAAGCAGTAAAATGACAGACGGTTTTTGTTGTTTTTTTGTGTAAGGGATATCTCAATCGTTCGCCCCTTTTTTATGTCTTTTTTCTGTTGAGGAAGTACGTGGACTGTTTTAATAATTCCAAGATTGACTGAGGTGTACTGAGAAAGGAGGACAATGCCCTCTGAACAGGCATTCTTCAATTGCAGTTGTTATGAAACCCTTTGCTTAGTTTGAACGACAATTCCACTTAAAAGAGGTCGTAAAGTGTCGTGTGTCCTGAGAAAAAATTATAAATTCGAGGGGAATATGCGACAAAGAAAATTAGTTCGTTAACAAGGGTATTGTGTCCTCAAACCTATTTAGAAGACTTCTACATCTCTGTCGATATTTCTCTAGCATTCCCTTTCCAATAATTAATCATATTCAAGCGTAGTTAGGAGTTTTCCACAGCAGTAATGACATCGATCGCAAATATTTCAATTAAAGTCATCTGGCTCAATACTGCCTTTCGTCTTCGGTCTTCAATTCACAACGGTTTTCAAGTAGTTATTTGCTAAGGCTCTTATCTACTCGTTCGGCTCAGTATTGCCTTTTGACTTGTCTGAATTTTACTACCGATGTTCGTGTATTTATTGAGGCTCCTTAATGTACTCGTTCGGCTCAATATTGAGCTTCTGACTTGTCTACATTTTGCTACGGATTTTCGAATATTTTTTGAGGCTCTTTAATCTACTCGTTCGGCTCAGTATTGCCTTCTGACTTGTCTGAATTTTACTACCGATTTTCGTGTATTTATTGAGGCTCTTTACTCGTTCGGCTCAATATTGAGCTCCTGACTTGTCTGAATCTTACTACCGATTTTCGTGTATTCATTGAGGTTCCTTAATGTACTCGTTCGGCTCAATATTGAGCTTATGACTTGTCTGCATTGTACTACGGATTATCGAGTATTTTTGAAGCTCTTTGATCTACTCGTACGGCTCAGTATTGCCTTCTGACTTGTCTGAATTTTACTACCGATTTTCGTGTATTTATTGAGGCTCTTTAATGTACTCGTTGGGCTCAATATTGTCTTCTGACTAGTCTGCATTGTACTACGGATTTTCGAGTATTTTTTGAGGCTCTTTGATCTACTCGTTCGGCTCAGTTCTGGCTTCTGACTAGTTTGCATTTTACTACTGATTTTCGTGTATTTATTGAGGCTCTTTAATGTACTCGTTGGGCTCAATATTGTCTTCTGACTAGTTTGCATTGTACTACGGATTTTCGAGTATTTTTTGAGGCTCTTTGATCTACTCATTCGGCTCAGTTCTGGCTTCTGACTAGTTTGCATTTTACTACTGATTTTCGTTATTTATTGAGACTCTTTAATGTATTCGTTCGGCTCAATATTGCCTTCTGATTAGTCTGCATTTTACTACGGATTTTCGAGTATTTTTTGAGACTCTCTCATCTACTCGTTCGGCTCAATATTGCGTTCTTTGCAGTCTGCACTGTACTACGGATTTCCTAGCGATTGTTGAGTCTCTTTAATCTACCCATTCGGCTCAATATTGCCTTCTGACATTAGTCTATATTGTAAAATGCTTTTTTGAGATTTTTTTTTGAATTCTATTCCTTATTTTTGAGCTATTTAAGATCAGATCGTTTTATATAAGCTCAAATGCATGGCTCAATAGTAATGCCTGGCAAAAATGCACATCAAACTTTTTTCAGTCAGGTTCAAACTTTAGCGTGTACTCCAGACTGCCAGTCCTAAGTGTGTCTATTTATATGATATCCTTACAAGCGACTCGTCAACATTGATGAGTTATAAAGCTGAAAAAGTTGGTAAACCTTCTTCGCTGAAACCACGTCAATCGGGGAGCTCACCTACCACTCCGACGTAATACTTTTCGAGTAATTTATAAATACTTTGCGCCAACTCGCAGTTCGCGGTTCGCAACTTTGTCACCCACAGTTCTCTGCCACTCGGGACACATTGAAGGTTTTGTTTTTGTGCTTATTTTCCATCCAACTCTTTGTTATGCAAACTGCAGATTCAGTTTAATTGCAGCGAATGCAAATTGTTTTGCCCATCTATAATCAAGTAACTAGCATATAGCATATGACTACTTAACACAACTATCGTAAGCTGCACTCACAACGTCCGTTTTCCTAATGAACTTTGTCTCAAAACTTTTTATTTGCTCACCACATAGTATGAAATAGAATAAGAAAATGAAACTAAAAACAAAAATATAAATTCAGTACTGACTTCCTGTTGGAAATTTGTTTTTGGCTTGCTAGAAAAGGGTCTAACCATGGGTATCCTTTAGAACTTACTGGACTTACTTTACATTGTGTTTTGTTTCAGTTTAATTAATGCTCATACGTTCCGTACAACATTACTTATTTTTCGTGTTGAGTTCAAGTTTTTTTTACTTGACAATACTAACAAACCGAAGTCGTGGAATATTTGTCGGTGACTTGTGTAAGTTAAGCATGATCCTAAATGTAAGTATAATTTTATCCAAAAAGTCATTAGTCTCAGAGAGAATATGAAATAACGCTCGAAGGGACTTGTCATCATAAATAGTCTGAAGGAAACCGTGTTTCCCACTACGTCGGTTGTGTCTTGCTCTCAAAGCTTTTCCAAACAACATGCTCCTTTGTAAGTTACTGCCTGCGAACGACTAACTAGACCCAATTATCATGTGCTCCGTTTTACCGCTCGGTCTTCCCCAAGGCACCTATTTAAAAAAGCACCTCACGTCCCAATGGTATATATCATTATCTCGCTTCCCCAAGGGCCCAGCGTAAACATTGCTTTGATTTCATTCTAAAAATTTCCAAAAAAAAAGATAACTAAGAGGCGCGAGGAGAAGACAGTAATTAAATAACCACTAAGGCAGTTCCTATAATTAGAAAATGTATTCGCATGCACCATCCGCACCTCCCGCGTCCCTACACTGAAGCTTAATCAATTTCATTTAGTTCCTTCCACGGTACCAATTGCACTAGAAAAATGAAGAAAAGGAAAGTTTAAATGAAATCTCTGTAAAATCCTTTTAATTAGGTTTCATACTCAAGCCACAAGGAGACTATACCGTCATATCGTCAGAAATCAATACTTGCCTTTTCATCCTCGTTAGATAGAATTGAAAAATTAACAAAAAAAAATCTAAGAATTGCAAGTCATTTTGGTATCATGTTGCTCGTCTGAAGGATAATTAAATTGACTCCATAGTCACTAAAATGTTCGCCATCGAATTAGTTCAATTAAGACGCGACAGGCAACGGAGATGGAAACAACATTGTCAGCGATATTGCTGCGTAGGATGGGGGCAGGTCGTCAATTTAATTGGAATTTCGGTGCGACAGAATTAAGGAATTTTATTTTTAGCAGCAATTAAGTCACTGTGGTGATGGTATGTGGAACATTTTTATTAGGCATTATTGTGAAGTTTAGTTTTTGTGAAGCACTTGTTGACACCTCCATAAAAGTTTGTCTGAACGTGGCTCATCACCTATTTTTCAGGCTCACAAATTATTGAGTATTTCAGCGATGTAGTGTCTATTTACCTAATTTCAGATTTTTTTTTAGAGATGACCAAATGCAAGTGCACCGGTTTCAACCTTGTTTAAAGGAACTATTACCAACTTATGGACATTTCTTTCTGCTGTCCATTAAAGTCGACTAAGTGACCTTTAATTTAAGGTATAAAATCGAGAAATCGCTCTTCACGTATAGGTTTTATAGTATATTGAGCAAAGGGCTATCACTAAAAAAGATGTCTGGCTCAATATCGTTGCATCAACAAAGTTCACATTGAATCGTAGTTTTGACAAATGCAATCTGTGCTCATAACACCGCTTTTGATAGGCATTAAGCACCAAGCACATAAGTATATTATAAGCATAGATATTTAGCTGATTTTTAGACATTTAGTTGATTTTTTTTTTGAAAAGGGAAAAATGTTATTTTAGTTTTATCCTCTTTTTGCAAACTAATTATGTAGATGGTCGTATAGAAAGCTTTGTACTTTATTGCAGAATAATGAACTTAGGGGAAATATGTTATAAAATAATAAAAAAAAAAATCGCTTTCACAACCAACATGAGGCTCAATGTCGCTTTTTGATCCACTTTTCTCAGACGTAGTAAACCAAAGTCTATATATGGTGGTCGACATATGGTGGAGAGTTTCTCTGTTTGAGTCTTAAAAAGAAAGTTAGTTTCCTAAACTCAAGGAAACTTTGAAAGTCCATCCCAAGCAGATTTTAAAGATTGGTGAGATGTAATCCCGTCGGCGTCTAATATTAAGCGCACTGTGCTATTAAAAGCAACTCTTAGCTTGAGTGAGCTGTGAATATCAAGATCACGTACGTTAACATAGGCATTAGTAGCGTCTTGACGAGCATCAATGTAATGCTAACTGGAAGACAATTTCCAGAGTAACATAATATACCAAAGACGCCGTAAAATCTACTTGTAAATTTGGTGATGTGATCGCCACACGTAAGCTGTTGATTAAGGATGAATTCAAGATTTTTAAAGTTTTTACATAGTCGATGTTGCTTCTGTTGACTTGGATTGATAGGAATTTACTTAAGTCTACCTATGACAGTGCCTTGACTCTTGATGGAGTTAAGCTTAAATTTGTGTTTATATGATCATCGTGTAATGACCTGAAGATTCTTATTTAATCTTAGCTGAAATGTGTAGCTGATATATAATTATACCTTACAATGTTTGAGAATGTTTGGAATCCTTGAGGGACTCCGGTTTTGGTTTTTGAAGATGGCCGAAAGCTATCATTACCATATACTCGTACAGCTTGGCCGCGATCTTTATAGTAACTCCTAATGAGTCTTAGCATTGGGGAATCAAAACTGAAGTAATGTTTGAGTTTTTTTTTGAATAGGATTTCATGTGTGACAGTATCAATGCTTTAGAAAAGCCTAGTAGTATGAGCGACATCACATGATCATCAATTTAACAGCGAAAGTCTTCAAACAACCTGACTGAAACGTTGAAAGGAGCTGATGCTGGTTTCAGCACGAGTTCAATTGCATGGTAACAAGCTTTTCGAAAACCTTGGATATGAACGGCAATATAGAGATCGGACGATGTTCCTTATCATGACTATTTCCATGTTTACGGACAAGTATGACAACATGATCTAGAGGTAAGGTAGTAAAGATGCATCGTTAAGACGATGTAGATGAATAGTTTTGAGGAGTCAAAGGCTTTAGATTTGATCGTAAGGATCGATTTAAGCACATCCTCTTCGTAAGCTTTAGAAAAGCCAAAGCTCTCAGTCAAGATAGGTGAATTACTGGGATCTATGATGTCACACTTGTTCGGATGACCAGTGCCAGTGTCGGAGAGAGTAGCGACTGAGGCAGTCTTTTCGATATTGATGTCTTCTGAGGTCTCAGCCTTGATTTGTTTACTCATATCTAGCGTCTTAATGATCTTCAACGGTTGCTTAATGTATAAGCCGAGTTTAAATTTAGTGTAAAAAATCGCATAGAAACTCGAGGAGTTTAAAATTTTTTTTAGGTCCTGTCTCGATCTATAATTAATTGTTCAATACGACTAATAAACCATTGACATTTGGTAATACGAATAGTGAAGTGTTTGGTTGGGACGTGATTCTCAAACAGGTTATTTATGGTGGATGTAAAAAACTCCACTACTCACCACCGGAAGACATGTAACTAGTACAGGTTGTGCCATTTAAAATTGAGACTTTCATCGCTGTACGAATAATTTACTAAGACTGAGGTCATGGAAGAGTATAACGAGATCTTCCTTTTAGAAGCCGGGGACATCAACTGAGCAGTTGCTTGTAGGGCTAAAATGGGTAGAAGACGCTTTACACTCTTTTAAGTTCCGTGCTCTTTTTGCGATCGCCTTATAGCTCTGGTTCAACATGTTAGGTACGTGCTCATTTGAAGCTTGTGGTTATACAATATGTCATTACAAATGGTAGGATAGAGCCAAGATATAGCGTTATCCATCAAGAAGTGTCATTTTTAATAAATAGAAAAACGCACCATTCTTCGGACAATTGGTGATATTTTTGGTTTGATCTGAAGTAAGAACCCTGAGGTTAGTAATGGTATACAACTTTCTTTTTTTGATGTGCTGCCCTGTCTACAGGGTTTTTGATGTTTTTTTTGTATCGTTTCTCTATTATTGCGGTTTTATTTCGCGAATAACAGCTTGATCGTTGCTGGACGTAAACTATTTTTTAACTGTTTTCCGAAAAAGGAAAATCTCGGAGCTCAACTTACTCCGATTTCGAAAAATCACTTGTCACGCAATAGGACCTTAGTAGCATGTGGCGCGATCTTGCTGAAAATAAGCGTTGTGCACGTTTATGGCACTAATTTCCGGCAAAAAAGTCAACATAGTTCGGTCATGAAATCCATTCACTGAAACGGTCACGCCAGCAGGATATTAAAAAAAACGGGGCCCTATCACACCGCCTGTCCGAAAACCACACCAAACTGTTGTTCATGAGGAGCGGTTGTTCCAATATTTCTCTTGGTTTTCGGAACTCAAGATGCGACCGTTTTGATTGTTCGTCCATGAGGCAAATGGAATTGAGCCTCATTCCTAAAAATATTTCTCATAAAAAATTCTGATTTTCAAACTCACTTCCAATTTCAAATTGGCAAGAGACGAACATATTTGACTTGTTCAGTCATACTCTCAGCTACGAGGGGGATATTATCAACGGACTTTGCCAGACCTGTCTAGACTGCCTGAGGCGTCCAAATTTATCGATTAAGTTAATTAGAGGTAAGGCAGAATGCGCTGGATGATGACCAAATAAGTCCGAAGCGTTAATGTGATATTTTTTATCGGAATGGTGTCTGAATGTTGACAGTTCAACAATAGCACGAAATTTAAAATGACACCACATATTGAGTGACCCTTTACTAGTAGCTCATTATAGCTCAAAGGCTCAAACATCTTGATGACAAGCGATTAAATGACACAAATGACGGGTCATAATGACAACACCGCCATTGGAAGAAGTCAATGACTGTTAAATTGCAGTATTGCTCGAATACAACTCACTGGATAGATAGCGATATGTACGTGCAGATAAGATAGTAAGTCATTTCAATCACTTCAAGTTAACCTCTTCGACTAATGACCGACATGAGTCACTCCGAGCTGCATTCACATCATTATCTCCATAAACAACTTCGATATTCCATATTTCCAACCATTAACTAATTGGCCTCAACTTCAACACATATCCATTACCTTGCATCTACAATCATCAGCAATTATTTCGGTTTACTAATTACACGGGATACGTCTAGCCTCTAAACGTTTTTGTTTTATTTCATACCGGCACGAGGGTATGGTATACGATTACCTCTATCTGTATCTGCATCACGTTTTTTTCTTCTTTGATTTTACTAATTTAACTCTTTATTACTAATGTGCGATTCGGTGATGTTTGATCAGCGTCAGTCGTCGACTTTAATGATCTCATTCGCGAACGGTCTTTAGAGTGTTTGACTTACATCTGTTACGTGTGATGAAGAGAGTGGAAATGAATTGAATTTTCTTTTGAAGTGTCTTGACTTGACAAGCATTTTATGAAGAAAATAAAAATATTTTACCATCACCCGGGTTATCACTTGCTTTGTACGAATGTTAGTTGAAGCATCTGGCAGTCATTCACCCAGTTAGCGTGATTTAACTACACCATCAAATGATTTATGAACGCCTTGACATGGACGATCCGATTTAATTATTTTTTTTTTATTCATTTGACTCCCCCAATTACCCGAAATGCCTTTCGTGCTCCATAAGATATTGTTTTTCCAAGAAATAGATTGATGATGATGGATTGGCTCCCAAGTGATACTGGGGAAAAGCCAGGGAGCGTAAGGCCAAACGATATTGACTGAAGAAAAGGGTGCAGTCGATGACTAGGTCGGGAAATAATTTTCCCTAATATACGCAGTTGTCAGGCAATAGTGTGAATAGCTTACAAGCATGCTATCGAAGATTTCAAGTCCTATGATCAAGGTGATTAGAGGACAGTGAAATGGGTTTGTCAAGGACAAACGTCAGAATTAGGGTAGGACGACAGACCATATCTACGGCCAATGAATTCTAAGAAACCTACCGCTACACCTTGTGGAACAAATTATCTTCGTTTCGGTTGAGTCACATTGAGAGATTCTCAACTGATTGGGTCTCTGAATCATAAGAGGTACATATGCTCGGTGGAAACCATTAAAATCATCGTGTAACAGAATATTGTACGCTTAATGCCAGACAAATGCCAATAACCTGTTGATTCTCTTACCTTCTCCTTGTTCTCATTTTCTTCCCTGTGTGGGGTTAAAGCAAGAAATACAATGTGAAGGCAAGGGAGGCAGATGGGAATATGGTGTACTCCATATGGGGCTACGAAGGAGAGAACAAAAATGGAATAAAATCAAATAAGCGACGCCCTTGTCTGGCCGTTGGATCTTGAATCCGGTGTGGAGGTTCCTGAAGGTAGCAATATGCCTTCTAATGAGATACACACTCACCAAGCTGTCGAGTAGACGTACTTACTTGTACACATTCGTTTATTGTGTGCTTACGATTAAAAGAAGACGACTACCACGGCGACAGCTTTAGGTGTCTCGAATCGTGCTTCATCTATTTAATCTCCTCCTTTCCATGAGGTATCCTTGTATATTTATTGCACATCTGGCATTTTCTTAAAGAAATATAAAACAAGAAAAAAAAATATGCAGAGGCACCAAAGACATCTCAGATCCACCGAAGAGACAGAGAAGACAAAAGATACATAAAGCAAATTAAGAAAAAAATTATCTACAGGTTTCCAGAATCAGATCAAGAGCAGGCGAAGGGAAGCAACGACAAGGCGAGAAACAAGCCGACAACATTATCGGTATTGCAATGGACCACATGGGGTTCCGTCATTGTCGTCGTTCGATTCCGTCTTTTTGTCGCCCATGAAGCCCACCTCCTGGTTTCATATTTTAACTTTGTTTTACATACGGACTTGTTTACCATATATGTACTTCCTCCGCACATTGTGTACCTTTCTGATATCTGTCAACGGCCTTAGTTCGTTCAGACAAAGAGACCGACTTTAAGACTGATTTCCCGGAATCAGGCAGGGTTACCAATAGATTCTGGCTTCTCGTAGCCTTGACATACTCGTTATTTAATTGAATTTCATTCTGCAGTACAGTTTTACAGATACAAGCATCTCATTCCTATTCCAACGAAGAAACAAAGATTTGATTATAAAGATAATTACTTGAATGGAATTGCATGCTCACCAAAGTCCATTCTTTTCTACGAGTACACTATCACGGCACCAGTCGTACAACCATTCAGATGAAGAGGGAAACGAAGAATCCGTTGATTCAATTGTGTTCTACGAGCAGACATTTACACAAACCTTGCGCAATGTTAATTTGAAAATAATCACGTCACATCAGCTCTAAGGTCTCAGAGAGCTTACTGCTATCTTGTGTTTCTGTTTTGGATCTCTGACAACATCTGCGACCAGTTTTCCTTGACAATTGTTTTAACAATAAACAATAAAGCGAATTAAAAGGAAGTCAAACAGCTGCCGTGGGCCGCCTTAATCGATACTTTCCTTAGATGTTAAGCGCAAGAAGCTTATTGTTCGACAATTGGAATAAAAGTTAATATTCAAGGCACCTTAACCGTTTCCCCCAAAAAATTTCCAACATCTCAAAGAAGTTTTAGAAGCGGATTTTTAACTACATGACTCCGGAACTATATTTGGCATGATTGAGGGCTACTAAGCTACTAAAAAGCTTTTTAATTTTATGGCAACTTGAATTTAACAATGGCCTCGGCCTTGTTCAGTATTTTTTCCTGAAAGCAGGAGAAGCCCAAGTGCGTGCAGTTATTACCTTTTAGCCTAAGAGTGTTTATGGCTCATTGGATTTTATGAGAGACGAGCTTAATGTTACTCAAGTTAGTCAAGGCAATTGGCTCATATCAGGACTGGATCTAACAAATTGTTTTTTTTTTTTTTTGTTATTAAGCAGCTTGTGCTATAGTTAGCAAGGAGGGCACTGTGGTCTGAAATATCTATTGTACCAAGTAAGCTGATGAAGCGAGAATGACCTCTACCTTCCTTATGAAGTTGAGAGTTGATCCTGCAGGTGCAGAGGTAGTTTGCTTAGGAGACATGACATAAGTGGCAACACAGTATCTGCAGTCAGCATTCTCAAGCCCGAAACTATATTACACTATTGGGCAGAGGTTCATTTTATAAGGATACCCTGAAGATATGTCTATAACGTTTGTTCAATGGTAGAATGGTTTTCTTAAATTATCGAAGTCCTGGCCGTCTGTTCCAGTGGGACAGATGTAATTTTTCTCAACAATTTAAAAACTAGCTGAATCTAGACTCGGTAATACCAGAAGAAGGTTTGGCGCTTATATGTTCAGCGTTATCCAATTCTTGGTCAATTACGTATGTCAAACCTAACTGTCATCCGAGACTGCATATGTTTAGTTAAGAGTCTACCATTTAACAATATTGATCGCTTAAAAATCGCTGAAGGTGTTGGAATTGTGAAAACTCACTATAGAAATAGTGATTCTGTAATAGGTATATTTCGCGCAATATGAGCACATTATGATCAGCATAATCATCCATCTGATCGCACCATATGCAAACTTGCAAAAGAGTTGGAAGAGGCTGGCTCTGTTACAGAATCTTATAGCATGCCCATCATCGAAATGCATATTCTGCAGAAAACATGTCTGCCGTTGGTGAAAGTGTTCAAAATCGCTCGATTTCAGAGCGAGTACAGCATTCGGGTCGATGTTAACTAAATTGTTTTCGATTTCGTTTTGTGGGGCCATGTTTTTGCACACAATCTGAAAACTCTTGTAGCCTTAAAAACGAGTATTGGTCAGATTATGGCAAGATATGAGTCGAAAAGTCATCGGAGATTATCTTGTTAGAATCGAGTTCTGCAAGAATTCTAGTGGAGGATATTTGAGTCATATTATATCCTATTATCTAATGGTAAGATCTGAACAATAGACGAAAATAAAAACTTTATCGAAAGCTAAATCAAAAATGTATTTTCTTTAAATATTACTTTCGGAAACACAAATTGCATCAGCATGTATCAGCGCCATCTCATATAGGTCGATGTAATTTTCAAATAACTTCAACAATTCTCAACCGATTTTGGAAATTCAAAAACTTTTATTCAATTTAGACCTTTACAATTTATTTCGATAAATTTGAGATACAATTCGAGAATAAATTTGAAAACAATATCAATTAAATGACCGCCTTTATGTCGATGCAAAAATGGACTCGTTTTCGCGCATTCTCCATGGCATTTTCGAGCATTTCGGTCGAAATTTCTGCGATTTCCGCACGAATGTTTCTTTTGAGCTGTTCTATCGTCTTCGGGCCGTTAGCATACACCTTGCTTTTCAAGTATCCCAAAAGAAAAAAGTCTGGAAGAGTCAAATACGGCGATCTCGGAGGTCAGTCAATATCGCCCTTTTTTGACACCAATCTTACAGGGAACTTCTTACGCAAAAGGTTCATTGTTTTGCCCGATATCGATCGCCATCCACTCTATCGCTAATTTTGAAGAAATACGGTCCAATGATGGTTTTAGCGCATACACCGGCATAACAGTAACTTTTTGATCATATAGCGGCTCTTCGGGAATAATGTGAGGATTTTCGGTGCCCCAGAAGCGACAATTTTGTTTATTAACTAAGCCAGAGAGCGTAAAATGTGCCTCATCGGTCATCAAAATTTGCTGCCAGAACTCCGGCTCAGCATTAATCATTGCAATGACATTTTGTGCGTATGCCAAACGCCGTGGCTCATCTTGTGGCAAAATTCTTTGAGTTATCTGCACTTTGTATGGAAATAAGTGAAGATCATCCTTCTCCAATTCTCCGCAAAGTGGTTCCACTGATGCCTAACTGTTGCGAACGATATGACAAACTTGGGTCTTCTTGAACACTGGCCTTCACAGACTACACTGCTCTGATGTGGTCTCACGGTTGCACTTGTTGTTCGGAGTGAGTAAACGCGGCACCCATCGCGCCGACAGCTTTCTCATGACCAAAATTTCATGCAGGATATGACCCTCGCGATCTTTTAAAATGCCTACTGTCTCAGCTATCTCGCGCACCTTCAATCGGCGGTCTGCCAGTACGAGATCGTGGTCTTTTGTCACGTTATCCTCCGTGGTAGCCGTTTTCGGGGCACCTGGACGTGGCTCATCAAAAACCGACGTGCGACCACGTTGAAACTCGTTAAATCAATTTTTGATGGTCGCCATCAAAAGGAGAAGAGTCGCCGTACACAGCATCCAAACGCTCTTTGATTTCGCTGCGCGATTTCCCTTCCAAAAACAAGAATCGAATCACCGACATTGCTCTTTTTCCATTTTTCTAAAATCCGTCTACTAGAATGTACTACACGATAGTAAGTTGCTCTTGCGAAACTGGCGCCATCTGGCAGTGAGGCTAAGTACTTATCGGACCACTCTCGTATGTGACCTTTGTGATACACCTTGCATTGCGTTTCACTTTGACTTGTTTTCCAGGAGCCATTGAACGTGATCCAGACACTGGTGAGAGCGTGGAACTGTTTCTTGAACAACCTGCTACGATTCTATCAATGTAATTTAAGGCTAGGAAAATCAACAAAAGACCAAATAGTCATACCGTGACAAATCGTTAAAAAAGCATTTCAGGATGACACACACAACCTTTTTGGCGATTTGTAGCGAACAGTGTCTATAGAAACGAGCTTCGGTAATGTATCAACGGAGACCTTCGATGTTTTATTCAGTGCCACTGGCCAATATAAAAGGCACGATCTATCTTAAATCTCTGCAATTGCGGCATATCTAGATGATATACATGGAATTGGATGGGCATAACAGGGCATAAGTATTAAAGAGCATTGAACAAAAGCGACTACAGAGGATTGAGGGTAAATAAGGACAAAACGGAATACATAAAAGCTGTCACGAACGCGCAACACCGACTTTTTGGCGAGGACGTCTCTTGGTGAGGACTTTGGCAGCTGTAACTGTGAAGGAGTCAAAGATGTTGTCTTCAGAAGATTACTAATGGCAAATGGCAATGACACAGGCGCTGAGATCAGACGCAGAAGAACTTTTATCGACCGCTGCTTCTTTGGGTTCTAGAGGCAATGAAGCCTGAAGAACCTTACTTATCCTGATCATTCTATACGACGTAAAGTTTGTATTGAGCAGGAGAATATGCCTGCCATCCCGCTTTTGTCGTTTTGTCGTGTGTACAGTGACATCAACTCAGTCTCTAAAATGCTTGAGCCAGATTTACCGAATGGACGCCTTTGCTCGACCTAAATAGTCATCCATTTTAGGCCCGATAAAACGATGCTGAAGAAGACAAGCACATATAATTTGGCGCAGGCAGGTAGAAAGGACCTAAACCAACTGATCGTGCCACATTTAAATCAGCTGACTAAAGATCGTGACGTGTGGAGAGACTTGTTGGTTGAGGTTGAGCTTCATCTCAAACTGTAACGCCAGCTAAGTGAGTAAGTTAACTCAAGTTACAATCTGTTTGAACCAAAATTTAAGCGTTCTCAATCACCTGTTGTGGGTGAATCATTTTCTCAATAGGTGAAATGAACCTACTGATTGGCGAATTTCAAGGAGCTTCTTCTAAAAAAATATTTTACCAGTGGTTTCGTTAGTATCGTGCTGAGGAAAAACACCATAAGATTCGATTTCACGGGATTCGATCCACGTATCATCTGCGCCGGATACCAACTGATGATCTTAGCAGTTTCGTAAGCGAATAATGTGACTGATTTGCTAGTTGTTTTAATGTAAAAAATAATTTTAATTTAATCGACCATCAGTGTCTGAGCGTCGTAAAATGAAACTTGATTTGGACGAGTATTTGAAGGGCCACCTGAGTGCCATAGGTACTTTCTCTCCAGATGACTAATAGCTTGTCCCCTATATGGTGTCTTGCCATTATTATCGGTTGTAACAATCCCTACACAAACTACCTTATCGACATTAATTTTATTATGTTAAAAATAATATTCGCCGCAAGCCAGTTGGCGATAAAGTGCATATTTATCTAAGTACGAATCTCCCTGACTCATTGTCCTCGTCCATTACATGAACTCATTGCTCATGACTCATAACACCCAATCTGCATAGATTATCTGCGTGGGCGTTTGTCAGCTCGCCACAACACTCTCCCATCCTTTACGACGAAATCTGGCACATGAAATATACAAATCAGAAACAAATAAAAGCGAGACACAAAGTATCAAAGAACAACAAAAAAAGTGTCACACAATGACCTAAATTAAGAAATATTTTTTTTTTTTGTTTTTGTTTTATATTTTGTCGTCGATATAGGCTGCTGACTGTGCAAGAAACGTTAGTGTTTTGATGTCGTGTTTATTTGTTATGCACAGAAGTCAGGGCCAGCAGAGCTACCGCGAGACAGAGTGATAGTATGGTGAGGAGTGCCGAGGCACCGGGATGGATTGAGGTATACCGTCTTGGCTCTGAGTCAGATGTTGCAATTGAAATTCATAAATTAACCCGTTGTTCCACCTGGAGTTGCAAAAGCTTCTTGAATAAAAAAATGTAAAAAAGAAAACGTCTGAGTACCCTAGTCGTATGCATTCAAATCACGTCCTCGTGTAAACGGATAAAAAGAATACATTCCGCGACACATGGGATGTGGACAATATGTACCTCGTACATCTGTATTTACGGATAGGTGCCAGACGTAAGATCCAACGAATAGGAGGACAAGTGGTAGCATTTTGTTTTCGTTACTTAGACGATTAGTAAGGAAAATTTCCGATGCAAACAATGTATCTGGTGGATACAGTCGGTTGTGTAGTGAATTTTAAGTCAGCGCTCCGGCGAATGGTATTGAACTCTTTCTTGTTACTGCCCAGCGGCGGCAGGGCAGCCAATGTCTTGGCGGATGGCCTTAGTGAGGATATTAACGTGCTTTTCGTGATTTGATTTTTGCTCTTTTCATTTGACATTTACTACGTCTGTCAGATGGTAGAGAGACGTCTCATACTCCCATGCTGTGACACGGAAAGATTGTTTATCTTGGTCATTTATATTTCTGTCAGACGTAGTTGGATGTGTGCTTGGTTGGCTGGCATTCGAAGACAAATGAAAGGGCTTAGTGGGGTCTCGGATGCAGTGTCATACTATTAGTCGGATCGTTTGTTTTCCCGTTGAACATTTATTTCTATTATTCGTAGAGCGTTGAGAGATGAAGAGCTCATGGGAGAACGGAAGAAAAGCAAATGCATTCAGTCGTTTCCTTTCCATGCAAAACCACTTTACCGACTGCACTTATTCCGAGAGGAAACTAAACAGGCCTGACCAGTAAAATCCAGTTCCATACCTACCATCGTCTCCATATCTGCAGTGGTAGTGAGATAGTGGAATACGAAATGAATTTCCGATGAAGACGACAGTCGATGTGATTGTGATTGTGATTGCATCCTGTCCTGCCCTGCCGGTTGACCGGTTGACGAGGATTCATGTGTGGATGTTGATTTCGTCTTGGTGTGCTGCTTGATTTGTTGATTTCTCTTGATCGTGTTTGCTGTGCACTCGATAATGATGCAACGCTTTTTGACTTACTTCCACGACAACTGTCATCACACCTGTGTGCCTTAGGATGCCGGGTTTTTGGTCCTCAACCCACACTTCTTACCACTTTTATGGACTACGGCCTTATCAAAGCCAAATAATTTCAGCTGCTACTTGTTACCGACAAAGCATACCACAGAGCTTCAACCAGCGAGTCTTTACATAATTAAATTGACAACAATCCTTCCTTTTTTCCACAGGCATGCGGGTGCTCTCTTCATTATCATGCTTTTTTCACGACGACACGGAAATTTAATTTCCACTCCTGCTCTTACACGCTCTCTTTTTCCCTCTATGCGGGTTGAGTTTGTTATTTTTGCTTTATGTAGGAGAAAATTAGTTTACAAGCCCAGTCAGCGAGTCGGCCTGCCAGCTATCCTAACCATCCCAGCCAGCCAAACGCCTATTGTCGTGATGTGTTATTCTTGAATTGCATTTTTTCCCTCGCCTAACAACACGCAGTACGAGAGGCAGCCGCATCAGTGCTATTTACTTTTGTCGTCGTCCGGGTTATATAACTTCAAAGAAAAATAAACAAACCAACGTGAACGACCTAAAAAAATGCGAGCGGGCACATCGTCGCCCGGTTGTGGTCTGGTTTTTGGCAGACATACAATCTAAACAGTTGTTCGTCTATTGACTTAGATTTTGGGAGATTTAGATAAGGGATCTGCTGTTTGGGTTGCATGTAGATTTATAGAGAAGACAAATAATGAGATGCCGCGATGTTGAGTGGTTTAGCATTTTTTCGTTTAACCTTCGATGAGGTGTGCATCAATTTGCCTTGACACCGACGATTAGCTCACTTCTTATCAAGGCTAATTATTCGTTTATCTTTGGTATGTCGAAGATCTGGTCCGAGTGTGAGCTAAGAGCATTTTTCGTGATGAAAGTGGCTGGGAAAATCAAGGGAAAGGTAAGGGAAAGAAGACGACTAACGTTGCTACTTTTTAAAGCCATGGAAACGCCGGAGAACTGTCTGCTTTTGAAATACTTTCAGTCGGGAACTTCACATCGACTGTATAGGATTCGTAGCAACAGATCTACTGGTGAAAGAAGGAATCATTCGTTCGTTCCGTCAAGTGAGTGAGTAAAATGTAAGCCCTTGTCACATGAAACCCTTTAGTCAAAAACCCTTAAGTCTCTTGAGGCGAATTTTTCACCAGCAAAATCGTTCGCTATGAACAGGAACAGGTAAAAATCACTTGATGTCCGGACTACATATGAGGTGGATGCAAAAACCAAGCTCCCGGAACGTCTGGTGAATCACTATCTATGTGTCAGGCCAGGACCACGGCCTTTTTCGCTTAAAGTTGTTGTGAGTGATCCACTTTTCATCACCAGTCAACATCCACTCAGAAATGAGTCGATTTTCGTGCGACTTTGTCCATTATTGTCTATATCTTGGCACTCGTAAAGGCTGATTTTTTTTAGAAGTTTGGTTTTTAAACTGGCAACACTATTTCTACAGATTGTCAATTTGACAGTTGAAAGTTGATTTGTGGTGAGCACGTTCTGCCATTTTACGATGAATAGATTAACGCCAGAACAACGTATGCAAATTGTGCAAACTTATTTTGAAAACCATGGTACGGTTCGCAAAACTTATTGTGCGCTACATCCATTTTACGGTCATCTGAGCAAGTTATTCGGAACACGATGAATCGTTTTCACGCCACGTACACTCTAGTGGATAATGCGCATTCCCAAAGACAACAAACAGTGCGAAGAAAAAAAATGATTGCCGTTGTGGAGTGCAGTGTTGAGGGGAATCCGAATGAGTCGATTCGCCATCATGCACAGTGATTGGACCTATGCACATCCTCTTTGTGGAAGATTTTACAGAGAGATCTTGGTTTATAAGCTTATACGATTCAGTTTGTGCAAGAGTTAAAACAACGTGAACATTATACGCGTCGTAGGCTCGGTGAATGGGTCGAAAACATGATTCAGCTTGATATTCAACGCAAAAATTTGTTCTCCGATGAGGCCGAAATGGATATGTAAATAGCAAAATTGCCGAATTTGAAGTGGAGAAAACCGAGAAACCTTTGTCGAGACGCCCTTACAACCATTAAAACTCACTCTAAAATTCATACTCTGTGTGTGCTTTTCCAATATAACACCTTAGTGACATGCAAACAAAAAAGTGACTGTGAACTAGAACCAATACCAAAAATTCAGTCGAATTTCTCGAATCCTATCTAAGACAACCACCCCCGGAGAGTAGTGAACGAATATCTTCGACACAAACTATCTGCACCCCATCCAGATTGTCTGACCTGCGCGAACCCTATAAATAACAAAGGAAAACTGTTTGGTGTGTTTTATGGGCTGGTGGGAGCATCAACTCTCATCTTTCTTTAAAGAGGATGCCGGTCAGAATGTTACCGTCAATAGAGAGCACCATATCATCATGATTTCTGACTTCTTAGTTCCTCAGTTGAATGGCATTGACATGACAAAACTGTGGTTTTAACAAGATAGCGAAAAATGTCACAAGGAGCGAGGCATGCTGAGCGCATTATTTGGGTATGATCCTGTGATATTACACCTTTAAATTACTTTACTTTGGGGTATATCTAACTAGTGTATGCCGATAAATCAGAGACGTTGAACGATTTGGAAGTCAACATTCCCCGTGTTATTGCTCATATAAAGCCCTATTTGCTCGATAAAGTTGTCGTAAATTAGACTTTACGATTGCGCTTCATTCGAGCTAACCGTGGCTCACATATGCCCTAAGTCATATTTAAACACTAATGCCATAAAATTATCTATTAAATAAGGCTAATATCATAGACATTAACATTATCCTCAAGAGTTTTATTGCATATTGAATTTGTATACCTCTAAAAAAACAACCTTTACATTGAGCTTCTCTTTTGTATTCGGTTTGATTCTAATGGTTCCAAACGCTCTTTTAAACAATCTTTATCTCTTGGCAATCGAAACAGTGCTTACATGGCCATCATGCTTGACGATTTCCATGATTTTCTGAACATTTTCTGCAATTGGCCTCCCAGAGCTGGAACACGCGCTCAAACAAAGTCAACCAATCACATGACTGTCGGAGAATTTTTTTTCTAACGCCATCTAGTGTATTGTACGTCGTATAGGATGAGTACAATACGAGATACACATTATTAAGGCTATCTGTTGTAAAATAATGGATTTCCTTATACTGCAACTAATATATCATCATATAAACGCTGGTGTTCCTCAGGGTTCCCAGTTGACGCCAATACTTTTTCTATTTTTTATAAATAATCTCCTGTGTGTTACTTATACAATAATCCCAATTCAATTCTTCGTTAATGGCAGTATTCTTACCTATTTTCGCTCTCAACTTCACAGCCCAGGTCTACGGTAATGGATCTGAAAAGGCAGCGTAAGTCTAGTTCATTATATCCGGATATTGACAGCATCATAAAATGGGGTTAAAACAATTTAATAGCGGAATTAAAGGTTACAAAAACACAATCCTGGCTGACCTGCAACCGTTGTCCATGAATTCAGTATTCTCTTGCATCTCGTAAGCGTAAACGATTTAGGATTCCTACGATTCTTATGTAGACGTAAGAAATATTATTTTCCCCTCGATGTGGCTCTAATTTACAGACTGTCTATCCTGTCCAGGTTTGAGTTTAATGCTTACCTCTGCGATGGTGCCCTTAAGACTTCTTTGCACTTGCTAGAAAGAGTACCAATTCACGCGATAAAACTCACAGAAATCCTGGCATTACAAAAGCTATTGATTTACTGAAACATCGCATTCCTTGTGTTATCGTTATTTCTCAAAGAAATATGCTGGCCTCTTGGCCTCTTCAATATATCCGGGATAATAGTCGTTATGAAAGGAATGGCCATAAATAAGCTTAGAGTCAGACTTCAGGGGTACTCATAGCTTCAAATTCAGAGATGCATGAATGTGGAACTCCTTGACAATTTCGGTTTTTCGTACTCAGTTTTACATACAGGTATTCAAGACCAATTTCCATTGGTTTATTCTCTCATCTCCTACCCATTAACCTTTCCTCCGCGCTGTACGCACCATACGATAAGGTGTTTTAACTAGTGTCTTCTAGGAGGCGTGTTCAAAAAGTAACAGGAATTGCTGGTTTCTTAGAGCAATTTGTATTTATTCATCCATTTTAGTGCAACGACTTTCTAAATCAAATATTGAACATCTTCAAAGTCACAATTTCCAATAGTCTCCGGCACACTAAGGCCTTACCAACGTGCTCGGCACATGTTTCTCTATCTTAAGAACGCTCTCCAAGTTCATATAAGGACATTTCTACAAAGACTGTGTCCTGCCTTTTATGTCCGGTTTTTATTAACTCTATTCTATAGAGTAGTATCTGCTCTACTTTTAACAATATTCCCTAAGTTCCTTGCTCTTAGAAACCACTCACTCCACGTTCACATCAATAAAGTCCTTAGATCAACAACTCCACGAGAATTTCCCTCCTGGCCGCAAGTCATCAAAAGACACTTCCATTTTCGATGATAAAACCTTTTTAGAAAATTAGCACCACATCACTAACCAGGGAGTCGCCTTCGGTCGTATTTAAACAGCTTACATTGAAAGGGATCCAAACCGAATTGGAGCAGCGCGTCGTGCCTGCCATTCCATCCCGATCAACAGTTTAATTTCTTGACATTTCCAGTTAGCAATCAATTGATAATTACTCACATCAAAACCCATTCATACACACTACCAAAGCCTGCTTCCTAGCCCAAGCTCGTACGGATGAAAAACCAACCGACGTTTGAACTTTCCGTTTAAGGTGGAGTCACATGGTAAACCTATAGCAAATCCGCTCAGACAGGGTTTTGTCAAGTGACAAAAGAAAGCAATGGAAAGAGAACAGGCAATTTGTCACTGTAGCTCGTAAATACTCGTAGAGTTCCACTCGATCTGCATAATAATTCAGTCATTGTTCCACTTCCAGTTCCATCCATCTGTTACCGACATCGGGCGGTTAGTCGGTCGGCTGTTTGCCGGTATCATCCAGAAATATTTAAATTTCAACTTCGTGACTTCTTACACAATCGATGAACGATTCATTCGCCATAACTATGTACGAGTATGAGTATGAGGAGGCTTTGGTGCGCGAACTGATTTCCACCTGAGGTGATGCACGATTGTGTCGGTAAAGTAGATATTTATTGCCCGCCCCCGTGGCCTTTCCCGATCCATTGCTCGGTAAAAAGTTTCATAATAATCGAGGGTTTTGTTTTCAGCTGCTTTTTCTGTCTTTCTGTTATATATCGTCGTCGAATTTTGTAGGGCACGATTGATTAGGTGCTTTGTTCTCGTCGTGGACTTGATTTAGCTGTGATGGGGTGAGGTGAGTGGGTGTGGAACGAGTTCATGGGAAACCATTCGAGAGCTAAGCAATATTTGATCGATACAGAAATGTGAATGTGAGATGTGTGCAACGTAGAAAGGTGCTGCACGACTTATGGTACTGTGCTTGATGTAAACGACATCCCATGGTAATGCCTTGCCAGTTTCGTAACTGCAGATGTGTTATATAAACATCTGAATGAAACCGGAAAGACTCCCTTATCATCAGCACCATCTAAAGCATATTTTCCGAAAGATAAACCATTCCATGACCGTAAAACATTCATGGCTCGCCTGCAGTTCCGTTATTGTTAAGGACCACATCAATCTATCCTCGTGTATGTGGGTCTCGGAGCTCCATTCATCCCTTTATTATCATCATCATCAACATGAGGCCGGTCGGCTCCCTATAGCTCAACGGGGGGTATCGTGTTGCTTTCTTTCGTGCCGTCCATCCGATGTCCAATTGCTTTCTTGCGAATTATTGTAAGTACAAATAGGATATCATCGCATACACACACACGAGCACAATCCCTCATCCTGGCGAAGTATAATTTGCACATACACAATTACATGACAGTTTTTCGGTTTTATTATTAGTCGTTTGCCTTTTTTTTTTAGTTTTGTACAGTGCCTATTACGTTGGCTCTTTCTCGGCTTGTTTCGACTTACTGACGAGCCTACTGAACGAGGCTGGGTAATTTTCCATGGTTTCATCGGACTTCCTCATGCCATACGGGACCAGTTGACCCAAATTGATTTTTGCCCGAAAATTAAGGATGCTGCCAAACCAATCTAGCCGAAACCGGCTCACCATAAAACGTCCGAATGCCGAATGTTGAACGTTGGATGACGTGGATGGCGACGATGGATCCGATAGTATCGATGGGGATGAAGTGACTATGGCTTGTGAGTTTTACTACAGCCATGTGCACGGTGGTTCGACGCAGCGAACGAAATATGATGAAATTGTAATAAGTTTCGGTGTAATTTAGTTAATCATAGTTCGAGGACCGATATTAATCGGTCAGTGGTTGATTTATTTATGTGAATACAAGGACGAGAACTGCAAGGTAGCGGGCAACGATGGGTAGTCATGTATGCCGAGGGTACATAATAAAACGCCATATGAGCTGAAAATAGCAATAGAAAGAATTGGCTACGAGTATCTTACTCAAGATGCCCATGGTAGGCATAAAGGTGGCTACCTGACTATTCCTCAATTTAATTAAGTTTATGTACATTATTAGGAGATGGTGTTCTAATGTGAAAACGCCGTGAAATTGATGATTGACTGGTGCGTCATCAGCGTTAGAAGGTAGCAGTAACAACTGAACCATGCGGCCTTAAAGGGGGAAGGGTCCTGGGATTGTCAAGGGTGGGAAATGTCGAAAAACTCCATGATCTCTCAACATTGTTTTTCTTCCAAATTTCCTATCCGTAGAGTTCCCACTGGCATTATTGTGATTTTTTAAGCGTTTGGTTTTCAACTGTCAAAAAACACACTGAAAAATTGCAAAAGTCTATGAAATCTTAATTTGGGTTACTAAACCAATGCTTGCCATTTACTTTTTGAAGATTGTTTTGTCCAAATGTCGACCACGACTATGTTTTAAGTGGGCCATACAAAGAGCTCAAATTTGAGTCACTTTTTCGTAAATATTGGGTAATATCTCTCTAATAACACGCCTTTTGTTGTCTTCCAAGACCTGCAATTGATGTCGGCTTATCGGCAGAGTGATTTGACGTATCCCTATAAAAAGTAGTCGACAGGGGTCCAAAATTTCTCAATTGATTCATTGAGTCTAATGCTGTGTGGCATGTCACGCCATATTGACAGGGTTCAGCTCTTGCATTTTGGGTAAAAAAAAAAACGAAATCCACAGACGATAGAGGTTGAGGCCTTGACATCTACGGTAACGTTGTTTTTATGGTCATCTTTGAAAAAATGTGATTCCAGTGATTCCGTGGGACCATAAATCACACCAAGTGCATTCTTACGGGTATATTGGCAGCTCCTGTATTATCTGAGGTTGCTGATCGAGCCATATACCCCAGGTTTGTTTATTTACGTACCAATTCCACCAGCAATGAGGTTCGTGGCTAAAGACAATTTTTTGACTAAAAAATATTTTATCTCCTCAGGTCCACTTACCGAAAATTCGGCGCTGTGGCAGGTCGTTCGGCTTCAGTTCTTGGACGAGCTATATTTTGTAAGATTGTAAACCATGATCCTTGCGTAAAATCTTACCTGGGAGTCAAGTAACACAATCCCATTTGCTGCGAACGGCGACGAATGCACATCACGATCTTCATTGACATTCTCGGAAATAGCATTATTTTCGGGTAGGCGGCAGGTATTATATGGGTAGGTGATCCAATAGCGTGAAATTGTTCCAAAATTTTGTCAATATAGCTTGAATTGCTTTCTTGCTCAATAGGCCGATTATGTCGACCGTAAAATGGTCGAAGTGAGCCAAAAACAATTTTCATAGAGCACGAATTCTGATAATAAAATTCAATAGTTTGCAAGCATTGTACGGGTGTGAGTCTTTCTCTTGTCTGAAATGGCAATGCTAACTGAGCGTGCTTGACTTTTTCACAAGCCACAAATCACACTTGAGCTGTCTAAAATAAAACACTAAAAAACCAAACAGTAGAAAAATCAGCTTTTACCTATTTTCCTTTTTTAGCTGTTTCCTCACTATCTAGCCTCTTGTTACATTGCTTGTATCAGTTTCCCCAATTTTTAGTTTTCTACCTTGCAAAGGCTTTCTTGTCTGTCTGGCTGCCGGACGCATATATCAAACCAAACTTGCCGAGTAGTTATGAGTCTGAAACTTGGATATTTTATAGACTACATGATTCTGAGCTCAAAGCGACTACGATGGCTCCTGAGATCCAAGTAAAAGTTTGCAAAATTCTGTAGAAGGCCTGGAATTCTAGCTTGGCTCCCAGCGAGCTGATTCCATCTTGTTTGTCCATCGCTAGCTTCCACCTTTGCCCATTTTTTTACCAGCAAAATTGAAAAACTACACGTCTTTTTAGGCTTCTTTTTTTTTTGGCTTTGAAGGATCGGATATACTGCGCACCTAGGCCATCATCAATCTGATCAAGTGGTAATCGGAAGGGGCGATGTATAAAGAATAAGGCGGACGGGGTAGGACATCCATCTCAGTGATTCCAAATAGGTTTTAACAACCTGAACAACATGTGGCCGAGCGTTGTCTTTGCAGCACGACATTCAGTTTGTAAAGCCTTTGCCGATACTGTGGTCGTTTTTCATTCAATGCTCAATCCAAAAGTATTAGTTGTATTCGGTTGTTATCTTCTATAATAATTTCAAGAAATCCCGCTCGACGTCTGTCGGCTTTAACTCTTATGGCAGCCCTGGCCCGACTTCATTGCTTTTCGATCATTGTCAAGACTTCCAAACCATGGGAAGAGGCTTGTTGTGTTACGGTAAGCTCCTGTTGCGCTTGGTCTAGTCTTCACTTTTTTCAGCTGTCCGTAACGCTTCGCGACGAAATCACCGCCTCTGTAGCGTTGAAACCATTCGCAGAAAATTCTTTCACTAATTGAAGCCTCGCCTCAAATTTGTATTCAAAGTATTCGACGTGTCTGAGCCGCAGGTTTATACGAACTGAAGACAAAAAGCAAAAGTCGACATATTCCCGCACAAAAACTTATCTGACGCTGATGATGATGATGAAAAATTGTTGTCAGATGCCCAAGCTTAACATGTGACGTTTCTGAATAGCATTAATGGATTCCTATGTACATCGGATACAAGCCTAAAACTATTTCTCTCCAAAAAAAACAATGATATTTCACTAGAGTTAAGCCAATACACAATGTAGGCATTCATCTAACCCTAAGCATCGTTAAAAGCGTCCCATCTAATCCGATGACATTTAAGTCATTGTACATTGACAGATGTACAAATCTCCCATGTCCATTCGACATCATTACGACATTTGTAATAATTTATTGACAGTTCATCATCTTGATCACGTCAAAACTGACAGTTATCTGGATAAAACGGACGAACAACGATTCGGTTACTGTCACTTCGATTTTGACATTCAATCGTCCGATTATTATGCTTTTGTGTATTCATAAATATTATAATTAAAGCAATAGACGTGAAAATTAAAAGAAATTCGTTTGCAAATCAAACTGCCAAATGACCTTAACCTTCGCAATGAAAACGACCTCCAACTTGGCATATAATTTCACTCGCGTCTATGTAGCTGGAACGAAATCAGCGAATGTTGTTCAGGAAATAATAACAAAAACAAAACTTAAATTGACAGCAATTGATTAAGTTTGCCTTCGGACTTGCCAAAACCTACCATCAACTCTTGTGTAATTTTAAATAAAGACTTTTGGATGCTTTTATTTATTTTTTTTAGTATCGAATCGAGTTCATTAAATGTTAATCGAAATTGTTGTTATTTGTTCTGCTTTTTCAATATCCATTGTGGGCTGTTATGTGGGATGGGATTAAGGTGGTCGTTATTGTTTCGTTACATCGTCGGCAAGTAATTAGAACGTTTAGACGAAGGTTGCTTTTAGATAATTGTACGGCGGAGAGTGGATTCGAGTGGTGTGTCTAATTAACGAGGTAAATGGGGAGGAATCACATGATTTTCGAGATGCGAACTTGTATCTCTCTTTTGTGTTTGGTTTTAGTTTTGTGGTGGACGTGCTAATTGCTACCTTTTCCATTGGAACTAAGTTGATGTCGGTTGTTAAGGGTAACGAATCTGTAGCAGTGGTACTGGCGTCAGCAGTTTTCCTGATCGCCCACTCGGGCAGCTATAATTATTTATGGTTTCATTAATATCCAAAGTGATTAGAAGTCAGGGATTCATTTCCCACGCATGAAAGTTGTATGTTTTGATTCGCGTGTTGATTTACTCTTATTTGTTATATTTCACGAATTTTCCTGTGGTCGTTACCAAACCATAGTTAATGGTTTTATAATTTTAATGCATAAAAATTAGCATGCAATGAACAAAGAACCGATTACCCCAACTGTGTTACGTCAGTGAATTAGAAAACATTGGAAATGTTCACAGAAAAATGCCTTTGGAGAAGGATTTTGTTGATTCATATGACTAATAAGAGCTTTTATCGACGAAATTCCTGAAAATACCCTTTGAAACCGATGAGAATTCAGTTAGCCCGGCTTTGTTAAATCAGCGCCATCTGTTGATGATCAACTATTTATATTTTTAGTGAGTTTAGCTCTGTCCTAGTATCATATCTGTTGGAAATGAAATCCACTTTCAGTCCGAATTATGCCATTTAAATAATTTCCCAATTAAACTATCTGCAAAATAAAATTTTGTAAGTTCTTATGGAACCCTAGAGCAATATCAAGTATTTCCCGACATCACCCCGTCTTTCACCCTATCGAATAACACAGGCCCGCCTTTGTTAGATCGGCGCCACCTGTTGGTGATCAACTAAATATATTTCTAGCGACTTCTACTGTGTCACAATATCATTATTGCTGCGAACGAGATTCAGTTCAATCGAAATTATAGTTTTTTGAGTAATTTTCCCTTCAAACCATCTGCAGAGTAAAATTTTGTAACCTCTTATAGCACTTCATGGCAGTGCCAATCACTGCCTGTCATCACCTCGTCTTTTGCCCTACGGAGTAACCACAGCCCGCCTTTGTTAGATCAGCGCCACCTAATGGTGATCAACTAAATGTATTTCTAGGGCCCTCTATTGTGCCTCAGTATCATTATTACTAAACGGAATTCAGATCCAATCAAAATTATATCATTTAAGCACTTTCTCAATCATACCACCTGCAAGTAAAAGCTCTTACAGCACTTCAGAGCAGTGCCAAGCAGTTCCTGTCATCACCCCGTCTTTCGCCCTATAGAATAACACATGCCCGCCTTTGTTAGATCAGCGCCATCTGTTGATGATCAACTCAATATATTGTAAAAGAGCTCTACTGTGCGCCAGAATCATTATTACCGGAGAAAATTATGTTTTTTTGAGTAATTTTCCCTTCAAATCATCTGCAGAGTAAAATTTTGTAAACTCCTTTAACACTTCAGACCAGTGCCAAGCACTTCCCGTCATCACCCCGTCTTTCGACCCACAGAGTAACTCTAGCCCGCCTTTGTTAGATCAGCGCCATCTGTTGGTTCGTCCCTTATTTTCCCTTGGAATGAATTAAAACTAAATAAAAACCATAGCGACCCCTTCGGCAAGCCAAAAACAAACCAAAACAGGTCCTATTTGCGTCGGCAACAATCTCATTTAAATGTTTTCTTTATTTCCAGGACCAACCCGGGCTTAAAGTGTTTAACTCAAAGTAAACTACTTCCTTACACCAATAATCGAGTGTAAACGAATGTGTAAATTCAGTTCGTGAAACAAGTGTTGTTGTTTGTTGTTTTAGTTCAGTTAAAATATCTTTATATCTCTGTGCAAATTAGTTGTTCTAGATAAAACGGCAATATAGTGGAAGTCCTGTTGTTATTGTGTAAAAAGATGTTGCGATCGCCCACACATCTTGTGGGACATGGTCCAACATCGCATAATTCAAGCACGTCAACCACATCACCAAATTCGGGTGGCGGTGGTGCCGGTGGTATTGGCGGCGGTTCTTCGCAATTGCATCGTTCGCATCATAATACAAATGGTTCTAGTAATAGAACAACGAATGGATTTAAAAATGGTTTCATATTGAATGGTGGTGCTTTGAGTAGTAAGTCGCATAATAACAACAATAACAATACGAATAACAACAATAATAACAACAATCATATGACATCATCAGCAGCACAAGCGGCACATTCCGCTAATTCATCATCCTCGGCCGCATCATCAGCGGCAGGTGGGGGTAGTGGCGGTGGAAGTAGCGGTAGTACAAGTGGTAGTACACAAACTACGACGCGATCGTCATTATTTGACTCATGCCATCGGAAGATTCGCTTAATTGGCGGTGGACCGGTAGCGTTTCTTGGCGGACTAGTTGCGTAAGTTTTCAAAAATGTACTCTCTCTTTCCCTCACTCTCTCTCTCTCTCTGTCTAATTTTTTTTTCTCAACTGACAATTGTAAATACATTTTTTATATGTTCCCTTTGGTGGAGGAAAGATACAACTGCTGATGAGCAACTGGTCATGGAGCTCCCCTATGCACCCTTGAATGTATGAACATTTCCTTCTTTTATTTGTTTAAATTGCGCGTCAGTTATATCTGACCGGATCTAAGCCGTTGCTCTGCTAAATAAATAGAGTGATGCTACGTGCGACAGCTACATTATGCTATCGTTTTCAATGGAGATTATTTTGTCTACAGTCCGCATTTGTTTAAAAATAATTCATAAACAAGTGCTAGTCCAAAAATAGCTCTTCAGGGCTATTATTTCAGAGAGATAGATTTGACTAGAGAAAGAATATTTTTCACCAAAATAAATAATGGAACAAGTGACTTGGCATTTCACGCCTCGGCAGATGGACTTTCTCGTGTATTTGTTTATAAAAACCGCTTTTAAATTGACAACGGGAAAATTACTTTATTTGTTAGACTCGATCATGATTTTACTGCGCATTTACGTGGAAAAAATGCTTCAGGTATGACGGAGATCGCTTAGTCCGCTATTAATAAATCAGCGCCATCTATTGCCTGAAACAAACTATGGTTGTTTTTGGACTTTCGGTTCGGCGATCGTGATCCTTACAATTTTCTGTGACATGTATCACAAGTAAATTTTGGGCTAGTAACCCAGAGCACTATCGAATCCATTTACACAAGGCCTCCTAGCATAACCTAACTTACTGGCATTGAAATGTAAATATTCTCTGATCTAACATTCTCTTTACAAGACCATAGGATTCCTCGTCGCATTTCACTTCGCGTTTATTGAATTCTTTTCCCTGACTATCCCACCAAACCACTAAATCTATAATCAAGTGAAAAGGGACGAAACTGGTTACGATATGCTGAATCACCATCCCACTTCAAGAAATAGAAGAGCGAAACTCACAATTCATTCAACATTTTTCAATTCGTTGTGCTCGCAGGCCTTCCTACCGTTTCCAGGTATCACCGTGCATGCATCTACGTATCTCTCTATTTATCTATCTATTCTACAATTATTACATTCGTCATGGTAGATGTTCTTTTTTTGTTTCGTTTATTTGCTTTTCTCATCTCTTCGCCGAAGGAGCAGGTGAAAAGAATTTCCCGAAATGACTATAGTTTCCTACCCTCATCCTGTTCGGTTGTTTAGATATCTTTTGGATCTTCGATTACGCGAAATGCTTGGATTTCATTTCATCCTAATGGTCGAGAGCTATACCTCTCGTTGATAGATGTTTAGATGTTCGAGCGCTAATGTGTGGCGATGCTTACTGCTTTGGTGGTCTTCGTTGGTTCTTGAGACGTACTATAGGTAGGTACTGGTGGTGGAGTTGGTCTTTTTTCTTGTCGTAACAATAACATTGGCAAAGTGTGTACATAAAGTTTGAAATAAAACGCTTCTTGGGATATGGTTGGGCGGAGTAGATGGTTAGACTCTTCATATGATGAAGCTCTGGCATGGGAACGACTTTAAAAAAACATAAAATCCCTCCTGAGTGAAGACGAAATCATATTTGATGATGATTTCTAAAGTAAACTGCAAACAATTGCTTGTTATTGGCCTTTATAGGGTCTGGGAAAATATTCGTCGCGTTTTCCCCAATAGATGGCGTCAATTACAAATAACTTGGGATACACAGATCAGACCCCACAAGCGGACCAGTAGGAATGCAGTTAAGTGGGAAGGTTATGGTCCTACACTTCTGACCATAACAACGCCGGAAAAAAAAGGAAAAGAAGAAGAAGACACAGATCAGACGACTTATTCTAGTTTACTATGGCCAACTAGAGAGATTACGCCAAGCAATTAAAAGAAAACGGCCCGAGTTGTGAAATAGGAAATATGTATGGCCTCTATCATGACATCGCTCGACCAGAATTCTATTTATTTTTTTTATAGGGTTTAAGCAGGTTCAAGAGTTACGCTCTTGTGGTGTTTGTCATACAACCTAGACTGGTTGCATATGGTTTGTGTCGAAGTTGTTCGTACACTATTCTCCGGGGGTGATTGTCCTGGATAGGATTCTAGAGATTCGACTGAATTCGTCGCGTTGGTTGTAGTTCACAGTAACATATTTTTGTGTTCATGTCATTAAGATGTTATATTGGAAATGCACACACAGAGTATGAATTTTGAAGCGAAAACTTTTTTTTGATTACTCGTCCAAAATTTCGAGAGCTTAATTGAGAAGTTTTTATGCATGCACCGTATAGTCAAGACATAGCACCTTCTGACTGTCACTGGTTCCAGTCTCTGCAGATTTTTTTTTTTTGGTCCGGTTTTTCAACCAGAAACCTCAGTTCTGGTATCATAATAAGAACACCAGTTGAATTTTAATTCAAAAAACCGCCACGACCTTTTTTCTCAGACCTCACATATTGTTAGTTGATTGAGCGGCCTGCTTACTGCAGCGGCACTACCTTACCCTCTTTTATAAAATTCTAATTAAAGAATCAGCAAAACCAGGAAAGAGGGTATTTTTTCGATATTTCGATATAATTGCTAACAATTGAAGGAAATCATAAAAAAATGATTCCGTAGGTATCAAGATTCCGCCCTACGAGATATGTTCAAAAAGTAACAGGAAATTTGCAATTTCCGAAGTAAAATATGTTCGATTTCCTCGATTTTTGGTGTTAGGTTGGTGGACCTGAGACTAACAGTTTGGTAGACAAGTAAATGAGATTATAAACGATCGGTGAGTCACAACCAGAGTAGTCGCTAAAGATGTCAATACGTGTGACAGTAAAATTTGTAAAATCATGTGAACTACTGTTTCAACGACAGAAAAGGAAAGATTTTCTGCATCGTATCGTGACTGGAGATGAATAGTAACGCCTAGCCAGCCTACAAGCTTGTGGGAAACTCGGCCATGTATCAACATCGTCGGCAACCATAAAACAATATCCATTGTTCGAAGGGATGGGATCAGCAGTTTATAGTTTATTATGAGAGCTCAAATCGACCGAAAGCATGATGGGAGATCCCTATCGACTACGTGATGCGTTTGAGCCGAGTATTGAAGGAAAGTCTGCCGCAATACGAGGGTGGTCCGATAAGTACTTAGCCTACAAAGGAAAAACAAGCATTTTGGGGAAATGGCGATTTATTTTTCAATATAGTCTCCTTTTAGCTCAAGTGTATCGACCCAGCGATGCTCCAACTTCTTTAACCCGTCTGAAAAATACGTTTTCTTGAGGTCTGCAAAGTAGGCCTCCGTGGCGGCGATGACCTCATTCGATTCAAATTTCTGCCCGGCGAGTGACTTTTTCAAGTTTGGAAACAAAAAGAAGTCGCACGGGGCCAAATCTGGAGAATACGGTGGATGGGGCAGCAGTTCGTAGCCCAATTCGACCAATTTGGCCGTGGCGAGGGCGGAGGTATGAGTTATCATGGTGTAAGAGCACTTTTTTCTTCGCCAAGTGGAGCCGTTTTTTCTTCAATTCGGCGTCGAATCGGCCCAATAATTTGGCATAGTATAGCCCTGTGACCGTTTTGCCCTTCTCCAGGTAGTCGATGTGAATCATATCTTATGAATCCCAAAAAACGGTGGCGATCACCTTTCCGGTGAGACAATTCACCTTCTTCGGAGCACGTTCGCCGGGTGTAGTCCACTGTTTCGACTGTTCCTTGGTCTCTGGTGTGTACCAGTGGATCCATGTTTCGTCGACTGTCACGAAACGACGCAGAAACTCCTTCGGATTGCGCTTAAACAGCGTCAAACACTGCTCTGAAGTGGTCTCACGGCTGCGCTTGTTGTCCGGAGTGAGCAAACGCGGCACCCATCGCGCCGACAGCTTTCTCATGCCCAAAATTTCATGCAGGATATGACCCACGCGATCTTTTGAAATGCCTATACGAGATTGTGGATTTTTATCACGTTATCCTCCGTGGTAGCCGTTTTCGGGGCACCTGGACGTGGCTCATCAAAAACCGACGTGCGACCACGTTGAAACTCGTTAAACCAATCGCCATCGAAGGAGAAGAGTCACCGTACACAGCATCCAAACGCTCTTTGATTTCGCTGCGCGATTTCCCTTCCAAAAACAAGAATCGAATCACCGACCGATATTGCTCTTTTTTCTAAAATCCGCGGACACTGCCGCTTCCACACGCGGTCAGCCGTCAGTAGCCGTCTACTAGAATGTACTACACGATAGTAAGTTGCTCTTGCGATACTGGCGCCATCTGGCGGTGGGGCTAAGTACTTATCGGATCACCCTCGTATTATGAGCAGCTCAAATCGAACGAAAGCATGATGGGAAACCCCTATCGACTACTTGATGCGTTTGAGCCGAGTATTGAAGGAAAATCGGCCGCAATATTACCAGTTTACAATAAGTAATTATTAACACTCCGCTACATATGGCTCAGGTCTTTAAAATCAACCTTGAAACCCTGAAATTTGATGCCCTATTCTGCCCATTGTATTTTCCACACATCGTCCCTTCTGACCGTAAATTGTTTCGATCGATGACGCATGGCCTGGCTGAGCGGTATTGAGAAGTCAAAAGTTTAATCCATTCGTGGATCACCTCAAAGGACGCGTAATTTTTCCAATGCGGAATTCGTATGCTGCCAGGAAAGTAGTAAAACAAACGAACACTTCTTTAAGGTCTCAAAAAATAGCTGCTTCGGCTAGCTTTAGAAGAACGCCTCCTGGCTGCAGAATTTAGGAGTTCATTATCAATGATTTAGGCCATATTTTCTCGACCATTTTTGTGCTTACATATTCAAATTGTTTCAGTATTTTCTCTGTAATATCGATCTTAGAGCATCCCGCAAAAACTAGTCCAACGCATCTCCGTGCAGGCCAAGCATCATCACCAAAACAGTTAAAAGATGACCCAGTTAAAGCTGCCACTCTAAAGCTAGGCGAAAAAGTCTATAACACAATCCAATGTGGTTTGATATTAAATAATTGTCAAATATTGTGAAGGTATCAGTGGGCGTCAAATGTCTTAATAATAACGAGTCTAATAACTCAAAACGAAACCAGCCGTTAGCCAACCTTTATAAACCTGGCTAGAGGTCAATAAATCGAAGGGAACTTAAAGGTTATACCACCAAACGTTGGTCGTCCTTGAACTTAAACCTTACAGCCTTAATTGTATCTTGCCCTTTAAAAATCACCTACATAAGTTGTTAGACGTCTTACCCACACCCAGTGTCGTATAAGTCGTCTGCTCCCTAGCCTCACGACTCTCAACCCATTATACGAGTATACCATCTTCACTCGAGACACGCATACACGAATTACCCCAAATTTATTTGAAATAAATCCAAAAGTATCCAAACAACCCCCGGTGCTTCATATGTTATTTATTATTCCTTCGATACTTCAAAAAGCTCCACGCAACCTGTTCTGTTGCGTCCCAGCCTATCATTCAAGCGGAGCTTCTTGGAATTTTCCAAAAACACATAACTCACACCAAGGCCCAAGGTATATAGCAGATACTCTGCATAAATGAATATTGCAAATCCTGCCAGCATACGAATGCGAAATATGACTATCTCGGCTTGAGCCGTTTTTCATAAAACCATTACTTTCGGTTCATTCAAAATTAATTCAGCGTTTACCAGTGTGTTTCTGTCTATTATACAAAAGTATATATGTATCTCGGGAGGTTGTTTTGGCTTTCAGTGGATTTGTAATAGATTTCAATCCGAAGTCAGCGCATGACAAGCGTCCGATGGCGGTGTATCTGTCGGACAGTGTTACACTAATGGCATTGACACACTTTTGTCTTTTTTTTTTTTGTGTTTTTGTTGTTCATCCACGGTTTATTGTGCTTTTTTTTTTTTGAAAATAAATCTCGGTAATGGGTTTTATTACACAGTTGTTTTTCATCTTGTTAAGTTGGTCAACTTCGCAGCTCTGTATCGTCACCTATGGCCCGCTGTTTAGATTGCGCTCGTGAACAACAAAAACCAGTAGCCAAGGCGACGCGCAGCGGATTTATTATTGAAATCGAGTGAAATTTGCATTTCGAATCACAGACCAGCGCGTGTACTCGTATGTTGAGCGCGCATTGGATGATGAATTGCGTCCCCAAAGGAAACACGACAAATAGACGAAAAAATCAATCAAACAACCAAGCAACAAGAAATGAAAAAAAAAAAAGGTCGACACAGGAAATAAGTGTAATACGAATCCATTCGTCTGTGTTGTTTTTCCTTCTTCCACAACAAGAAGATTGACTGAAAAACATCGATAGAAAGAAGGAAGAAGAAAACGTGTGGGTAATGACATAACAACGAACGATGCTCTGTGGAGGGTCGATGGATTCTTCACCTTTCGAGGGGTTATCTACATGTATGAATGGAAAGTAATGACCTGGTAAATTACGTAACAGGGAAGCCGAAGGAAGATGGAGTGTTGTTTTTTTTGTGCTCAGATTCTGTAGCCATGGAAATTATGGTCCTCCATTGAATTCACACTTAGCACCATGCTGATTGTGGGAAAGTCATAAGTCAGCTTATTGATTACAGCAGACTCTTGTCTTTTGTCTTTTCTTCACGTTCAACCGACCATGGACTTTTTTTTTTCTCGACTGAAACCAAGCTTTTTCACCTTGCCTGGAGCCTATTTTTGTGAAAATCAATCTTTTTACTTGATAAACGCCTTCTTTGAATGCCCAAAACTGATTGAATTAGTTCTTAATCGTCGTGTCTTTCAAAGGTCATGAATTTGTACCATTATACCCAACGTAGCACCAATAACCGGTTCTACTGTGAATTATAAACCGAAGCAAAATTGCAAAGGGTGTTTTTTTTAAAAGGTATACACATTCAATATGAAACAAAACCCTTGAAGCTGACGTCAATGTCTATGATATTAGCTTTATTTAATGGATAATTGTATGCCATTATTGTTTAAATACGATTTCGGGCATATGCATGCCACAGCTAGCTCGAATGAAGCGCAGTCGTGAAGTCCAATTTTCGACAACTTTATTGAGTAACTGGGGCCGTATTTCAGCAATAACACGGCGAATGTTGACTTCCAAATCGTCCAACATTTCTGGTTTATCGGCATAGACTAGTGACTTCACATACCCCCAAATAAAGTAATCTAAAAGTGTGAGATCACAGGAGTTGGAGGCCAGTTCACAGGTCCATTACGCGAAATAATGCGCTCAGCATTTGTTTCCTGAAATAAATTGATAGTATTGTGCGCCGTGTGGCATGTTTGAAACCACAGTTTTGTCACGTCAATGTCATGAGGAACGAAGATGTCAGAAATCATGTTTCTATAGCGCTCTCTATTGACAATGACATTCTGGCCATCATCGTCCGTAAAGAAATCTGGATCGATGATTCCACCAGCCCATAAAGCACACCAAATAGTGAGTTTTAATACTTGTAAGGGCGCTTCGGTAAAGGTTTTTGGGCTTACTCCACTCCAATTTTGGCAATTTTGTTTGTTTACACATCCAGTTAAACAAAAATGGGCCTCATCGGAGAACAACATTTTGCGTTGAAAATGAGGATCAAAGTGGATCATGTTTTCGGTCCTTTTTTTATAGGCTTCGCGTAGATTGCAGAGTTACGCTCTTATGGTGTTAGTCACACAACCTGAACGGGGTGCAAATGGTTTGTGTCGAAGATGTTCGTTCATTACTCTTCGGGGGTGGTTGTCCTAGATAGGATTCGAGAGATTTGATTGAATTTGTCGCGTTGGTTGTAGTTCACAGTAACTTTTTTTGTTTCCGTGTCATTAAGGTGTTATATTGGAAATGTACACTGCGAGTGTTATGCCTTCGTCAGCGTTTTTTTTTATCATCTCTTATTCACGACTAATGTTGTTGCACAGTTTTTATAGGAATTGTTTTTGGCTATGGGCAGACTTGAACTGCAGACCTTGCGCTCAACAGTCGGTGATGATTCACATCGCACTACGACCATCCCCATTCACGCGTTTTAAAATCTTGCACAAGCTGGATCTTATAAGCTTCTTAGCCAAGATCTTTCCGTAAAATCTTCTACGAATTTCGATAGACATAACTCCAATAGCTGTGCACGATGGCAACTCATTCGAATTTTCCTCAACACTGCGCTCCACAACGGCAAACAATACTTCTCTCCGCCTTGTTTATCGTTTTTGAGGATGCGTATTATCCATTAGGGCGAAACGATTCATCGCGTTCCGACTAACTTGCTATGATGGACGACTATGTCGACCGTAACATGGAGGTAGCACACAATAAGTTTGGCGAACCGAACTATGGTTTTCAAAATAAGTTTGCACAATTTGCAAGCGTTGTCCTGGCGTTAATCTATTCTCTGTAAAATGGCAAAACGTACTAACCACAAATCAACTTTCAGCTGTCAAATTGGCACTCTGTAAAAAGATTGTTGTCGGCCTAAAAACCAAACCTCTCAAAAAACACCCTTTTTATGTCAGTATAGAATGCCATCTTTTGACGGACTTTGAACCTAAGCTACAAAATCAAATAGTGGCTGTGCTTCGGAAATAAGAAAACCTCAACTCTAGTGCTCTTTCGACCTTATTTTGGTACGTGATTGGTCTTTAGCATCAGCTAATATGGGACTTGACTCATTTAATAATAGGGTTGCAGTTAAAATCAAATTAGTCTTACCATGATCGAGGAAAGATTCCAAAACCTGTAAGTTGTATATACACATTTCCAGCCCGTGTTCAGCGTTCTCCGAAAATCACCCAGTCAACTATGGCCCCATAGCAACCACGAAAGGTTACGTCTGACCATCACTTCTGCAGAATTACGAAAAAATTCAAGTACACGGCGTCCATGTTCATGGTCATCAAGATTTCGGCCAACGTTGACACCTTGTTTCTCCCTAACATGTTCCTTCTCCTCTTCCGCCTCCATCGCGTATCGCTGCGGTAACTAAACGACCATCGCATGGAAACATTAAATATGAAAAACACTATTATGAAATCATCTTCGGCTCATTGTGGGCCGATGATGACTGTGCAAGAAGATATAAACGAAACAGACAAGAAAAAAAAAAATTACAAAATTGTAGTCAAACTCTTGGAAGTTGCCAAACTAGTTATCAGCTTTAAGGGTTTTTATATCATTTTTGTTTCTCTTCATTGGACGAACTGACCTCACCTCGACTTAAACGTGTGGCTTAGACACATGTCTGATTTTTGTCTGTTGTCTTTTGTCTAAGTGAAACCTACACAATCGCCAAGTGAAATCGAAAGCTTGATAAAAAACAATTTCACTTTTCTGCCAACAAAGTGTGGTTTTCTGGATTTGGTTTTAGCACTGTTTGGGGATTTAGAGTCACATTGACCTGAAGTTCGGTTCTATACTATCTTCATTGGATCGAGGATAAGTGCTAATTGTTTTTATAAACCACTGATTTGGACAAAGAAAGTTTAACTGGTCGTAGGTACGCCCATTATACTTCCTGGTGGGTATGTAAATTGAACGCTTAAGACACGATGACTGAGCGATATTTGCCAAATCTTACTGTCGGTCGCCGGTTTAGGGGCGAAAATATTTTTTAAGAAAGTTTAAAGGTTGGGCGGAGGTGTGAATTCGAAACGGGATTCAGTCAAATTAAGATAGAGATTAATTGCCTTCTTCACAGCATGTAGGTTTGAGGTGCTGCAGGTTCAATTTGAAACTTTCATTTGGTGATGAAAGTGATTTTTTGTCAAACAACACAAAGCAATCGCCCACGACGACAAAAATTATTCGTTTAGGAGTCTTGGAGAGTGAAACATCCCATTTTACTGTGGGCATTGCCCCAAGTGAGTTAGAAATAATGCGCTGAATTTAAATAAAAGTATATCCAACAAGAGGTGTCGTTTTACATTAATAGAAAGAATTTCTTATGAAAGATGGTACGAAAAATATTCGTATTTTAATTAAAAAAAGCAAACTCAGTGGTTAGTTATGGAATACAAAGTCTGACCAATGTCCACCTCGTCTCTGCTTACATATAATCATTCTTTAATGAAATTTTTCATCACATTTTCGCGGCTGTTTTTTTGCGAATAACAGCTCTAGGATTTCCTTTTGGTGCATAGATCGAGTGGAACATTGACGTTGGCTTGATCTTTAGCATTGCCCCGAAGAAAAAACGTTTAATTGTGTTAATGTGCCCTCGGACTCTGCGGCAACTTGTTTTGCTCGATTATCGTGTTGGTAGTTAGTTAACACTATTTCAACATCTGGTGCGGATTTGTATCGATCCATATCTTATCACTTCCATGTTTATTCGTATTAACAGCCATCACAATGATAGTTGAATGTTGACAGCTTACCAGTGGTGTGAATTTTAAAATGACACCTCTTGTTGGATTACACTTTACTTGCAATAACTTGTTCATTCCTCTGAACTTTTTCGTTGGAAGGAAAATGTAATAGACTATACCATTGAGTCAGATTCGATAAAAAATGGAGCCCTCTGACCTAAAGCATTAAAATATCGAAAACGTCGTGACTTAACAAAGATGCAGTCATTTCCGTAAATTTAAAACTGCGTTTTTGAATGCGAATCCCAACATAGCAAAGAAGTAATCGAATGAGTCAGGCTAATGTACGGACCATTCGTGGTCCGGATTTGACATTCGTCTTTCAATCGATTTCATCTGATCAGGGATCTTCAGTGAGCCGTGTCGCCGACATGCACGGTTCGCATTCCCTATTTGTTTACGTATTAAACCATACCCTGTATTCTCCAGGCACTGTCTCCGGGGGATCGCTTTTAGGCGTTGCTTCGTAGGTCTGGCAAGCAATCCATGTCTGGTGCTTCTGCTACTCTTTTCAGAGTCTTGGCTCTCCGCAGTTCAGCTTGCACGTTTCTTACTAAAAGGCAGATGTCCGTCCAGTATTCTTCCGAATCCGCTGAATTCGATAGAGTACCTCGCCATTTCATGAAGCATCCACAATAGAAGATTGCGTCCCCCACGTTCTGCTCCTGATTTCGACACGCTGAGCAATTAAGAGTCAATATAACCAAATAGGTGTAATTATTTGCTATAACCTTCGTGGCTAGAGTGGAACTGCGTTCGGTGGTAGTTGCATTTTCCTTGCTTTCGGTTTACCTCCACAACACTTGTTGATGGAATCAGAGAATGAGTCCTTCTGCCTTTAGTGAGATTATTCCAACGAGTTTGCCGTAGAACCATTGAGCGTGTTGTTCTTCTTTTTTGATTCTTGTTCATGTGCCAATTCTGCGCCGATAAAAATAGTATCCGGGTCCACCCACATTTCCGTATGGGTGTTCTGGATGGTGCTCCACATAGCAATGACACTTTCTTGCTTACTCTTTAGTAGCATTACTTCTTAGTTGCCGACTCCTTACAATTAACGAATATTGATATGTACGGACCTCATTTGCTGGTCTGCCAGTTCGAGACTTGCAGGTTTAAGGCATTGCTTGGTCTGGACAATCGCAGCATTTTTTTGCTTTGAAAGAGTCATCTCAGCTATATATTACCTCCCTGTGGAAGCCTTAGTCGCAGGACGCCGTAGTGCATAAGGTTCAATAGGAGGGGACCAAACACGGAACCTTGTGGTAATCGCTTGGAGACCTAATAATATTTAACTCCTTCCTCTAGGTAGTTAAAGGTTATCCACAGCAGATGATAAGATGTTTCCATCCTTGCGGTTGATCTTTTTATTTGGGCCCAGTCGGCCGAGCAAGAGCGTCCTTCTATGGCCTTAGACCTAATGTCTGTACTGTTTTAATCGTGTCTACGGTAGAGCACGATTTTCACCAGGCCATGCTGGTGATTTGATGAAGCTCCCGACTCCTCTACCACGGTGAGCAATCTGCTGAATATTATTCACTCTAGGAGTTTCCTTATTGTATCTAGCAGTTTACTACCTTTTGGTAGGAGTACAAGCTATTGCAACTTCCACGGTTCTGAGAGCACGCCTTTCCCTAGACAGTTTTGCTTTGTAATGTCTTCAACAATTATGGGGCTTTGAGGAAACAGGTGCTCCACAATTGATTATTGGACATGCTATTTGTGGGGATCTGCAGGATAGTCTGGTTACAACCATTGTGTTGGCCATGCCCCATAGGCTGATGTCGCCCTCGTCAGAGATTTGTCTGAAGCATTTCGCCTGTTTAGAGGTCTCCAAGTGTTGTTGGAAATTGATTCCCTCTCTGGACGTCGAGCTGCGGCAAGCTCCATCACAGCTTGTCTTTAATCTCCTTATTTAATCAGTCCACCAGGAGCATGGAGCGCCTTGTCGAGTTGCTGCTTTTCTGGGCATCACAGCATATATCGATGTTTTGTATGAGTTGACCCGACACATTTTCAGCGGGTTCATAAGGGCATAAGGGCTGCTCATCTCTATGAAAGTCCCTATCAAAAAGGCTGCCCTCTTATCGGGAGCCTCTTACTCTAAGATTGACGGTAGGTCTTCCTTTCGCGATCTTGTAGATCATCATCTGGTGGTCACGGGGCGCTGCCACTTCATGTTTTGCGAAAGTTAAATCGATGATTGATCCTTTTCTGCTTAGCGATTTGCTATGCTCATTTCTAAGAGTACAAAAGTTTCCAGGTAAATATGCCCTTGAGTCTTAAGGCCTATCCATCGCCGAAATGCATGGTCCGCGAAAAATAAGGTTGCCGTTGGTGAAAGTGTTAGAGAAGATCCAAATCTGCTTTGTGTTAAGGCCCAAAAAGCTATGCAAAAGGTCACACATATACTTTTTTTCGCTTTGAAAACGAATTGAAGTTATTGCAAAATATATTTCAAAAAATCAACGAAACCTACCTTCTCAGGATCGAGTCCTGCACGAACTCCACGAATTTTTTGCAAACATTATCCGGTCTTCACTATGCAATTATAATTAAAATGAAATTGATCCGTAGTCGATATCATTCTTAGTTCTGGAGATGTGCGAGACGAAAACACGGTTAATTCGAGTTTTAGGGCCTCGAACATCTACCTTTTTATTTCGGAAAATATAACTTATTTGAAACAACTCTCAATGGGTAGTCAGTGATGGGCCCTACTTTTCTGATGGCCTACGCTGCCTACGCGTAAGGGAGGACCATCACCTCATGGTCTTTGTCATGTTGCTTTTGTGTGACAGTCTAAAAAGAAATATGGTCGTCCTGTCACCACAAATACTCATTGAATTTTCCTCAGACAATTTAAAAAATGTTGTCTTTGTCCTGCTTATTTTTATTTTTATTACAAAAGCCATTCTCGGCATCTGTCATCGGCTTAATTGCTGTCTTTTCATTCCCAAACCCATTTAAGTAATAAAGTCTGAGTGGAGATCTGACGAAGACCAGTTTCACTTTTATATTATTTTTTTTTTTTTCAGATTTAATTTCCGCACTTGTAACAAAAAAGCAAATTTAATTACTTTGCTCTTTCAGTTTGAAACACACTTTCACTTGATTCTTTATTTCCATCCGATGTATGCTGCATGTGTGCGCGAAAGGCCTAAAAGTTCTTCGCTCCTCTGGTGATGACTGAAATCACACGACAAAGAATCCATCTCCCACAAACAATTTCCATTAGTAATGAAGTCGAATCATAATCATTATAGTCATCACTATTCTGAGGGTTTAAAACACTAGGCCGCAATCTATATGAAGAGAACTACACTGAAGTAACTGCGAACTCGGCATAGTTACAGATACAATTGTCTAGTGGAAAACTTTAATTAAGTCTCTTCTCTCACATTTTAGTTTGTTTTTTTTTTTGCTATCACCAGTTTCCTGTTGTTGAACATTTTGAAAACAAGGACAAAACGGGGACGAAAGGGATTCACCGAACAAGTTCCAAGTCATAGATATAAAGTTGATATCTGTTAGCGACGTTTTGGTTTGCCATCTTCATTCTTTTAAGGTCACGACATTTGTGGGTCGGCATAAGGGTGTTCTCATTTCGGAACGAAGGCAGGACCGAAGAACCATTAAGTTGAGGCAGGGAGTGGAGATAAATTATGAAAATTTAGAGAACTACGGCATGTTGGTGTAGGACCACTGCCACACTGCTGGTGAGATAGCGTTGGGTGTGGATAGTTTACTTGTCGTGGCTGGACTTGCAAAATAGGGTAATTCGTCCAACCGTGGATGGCGGAAGAAGTTTGCGGCTGTTGAGGAAGGCTTGGGTTAATGCCATCAAATTGGCATTGTGGAGATTGTTTAGCTTTCAGGGATGTGTTGATGAAGTGGCGGTAATTAGGGAAGCTAACGATAGGGCGGAGTAACTGATTTAGGTGAGTCACGAGGTTTGATGTTAAGTGGTTATTTACTGGGATTTACATTTGAACGTACGTAGATCCGTAGGAACGTGTGGCAACCATCGAAAAAGGCTTATAAACGATCATCCAATTAGAGGTGTCATTAGAAATTTCATTTTGTCATTCTGTGATTGTCAGCATTCAACTATCATTGCGATGGCTTTTGTAGATCTACTTACACACCCGCACACTTTATTGAAATAGTAAAAATTCAGTAGAAAAACAGTGAAAATATCGTGGAAAGGTTTCGGAAAGTTCTTACTGCTTTTTCGGTGAACATGCAGCGACTTTTCGCACGGAAAGCTCGTCTTGACCAGGCGGAGAAGACAACTCCCAACAAATATTGCCGCCGTTAGAATGTGACTGAAAACTCAACTTTGCCATTTCGATCAGAGGAATGGGGCCTACCCGCAACTACATTGACATGCTGAATGTCGAGGCTTTGTTTGGCTCTATAAACCCAAAAGAAATAGTGGTACACCTTCTCCAGCCACAAAGTATGCCAGTTTTGTGCGATTTTTCAGAGGGTGGTGTCATTGGGCCTTATTTCTGTTGAAAATGTTGCTGATACGACCGTTTCATTTCATCGATTGCGTTACTGAACGATTTGGTCTTTAACCGGACGGCACCACATGCTCTTCAGCTAGTGACAATCTTAATAGCCTTATTAAATGACATGTGATTTTTCGAAGTAGACGTTTCAATTAGCTTGCCAAGGGCCTTGAAAAGAATGTCCATATTAATGCTGAACCAATAATTCATATATAGGGTGATTTTTTTAGAGTTTTGGTTTTTAAATTGGCAACACTATTTCTTCAGTTTGCCAATTTGACAGTTGAACATTTATTTGTGGTTAGTACGTTTTGCCATTTTACGATAAATAGATTTACGCCAGAACAACGTATGCCAATTGTGCAGTTTATTTTGAAAACCATGGTACCGTTCGCAAAACTTGTCGTGCGCCACATCCATTTTACGGTCGACATAATCGTCCATCTCAGCAAGTTATTCGGAACACTATGAATCCCTTTCGCACCACGTGCACTCTAGTGGATAACATGTATCCCCAAAGAGGACAAACATTGCGAAGAGCAGAATTTCTTGCTGTTGTGAAGCGCAGGGTTGAGGAGAATCCAGATGAGTCGATTCGCCATGGTGCTTATCAATTAACGGAATGATCTTGGCTTAAAAGCTTATAAGATCCAGCTTGTGCAAGAGTTGAAACCGCGTAACTATTAATTCCTATACGGAAAAACAACAACATCAATGATAATGAGAGATTATCAAAAAAAAGCTGACGAAGGCATAACACTCGCAGTATAAGATCACTTCAAAATTCGTACTCTGTGTGTGTATTTCCAATACAAATGTCAAACATGTCATTAAGGACATGGAAACAAAAAAAGTTGATGTGAACTACAACCAACGCGGAAATTCAGTCGAATCTCTCGAATTTTATCTAGGACAACCACCCTCCGGAGAGTGGTGACCGAACATCTTCGATACAAACCATATGCACCCCGTTCAGGTCGTGTGCAAACACTATAACGCGTAACCCTTGAATTTGGGCGGGCCCTATAAAACAAAAAACAAAAAAAAAAGAATGGGCCGAAAACAAGATCCGTCTTGATCCTCATTTTCAACGCAAAATGTTGTTCTCCGATGAGGTCCATTTTTGTTTTGGTTGAATGGAAATGTAAACAAACAAAATTGCCGAACTTGGAGTGGAGAAACCTCAGAAGCCTTCGTCGCACGCCCTTACAACCATTAAATCTCACTGTTTGGTGTGCTTTATGGGCTGTTGGAATCTTCGGTCCAGATTTCTTTAAGGACGATGCCGACCAGAATGTTGCCGTCAATAGAGAGTGCTATAGGAAGAACTGAGGTCAAAACTCTTCACTCGCAGGACCAAAATCATCTATAGAACCCCCATCCTACCAGTCTTGTTCTATGGAGCCAAAACATGGGCTCCTTCGAAAGAAAAATTCGGCTGCGGGTATTCAGTCCTATCTGCGAGGAAAGCGAATGGAGGATAAGACATAGTCGCGAACTCTATAAGCTGTAGAAAAATGTGGACGTAGTCCGGCAACAAAGATCCGCCGACTACATTGACTCGCCCACATTGAGCGTATGGATACTCACGCTCCAGCTAAGAGGATCTTCGAATCCAAGCTTCCTGGTTCGAGGAGTAAATGAGGACCGAACCCCCTATTTAAAGACCAAGTAATCGCGGACGTAAGACGACTGGGTCTTGACAAACGTCACGTTTTTCTATTGGTTTAAAATGACACCACTTATTGGATTGCCATATAATAGCCGACAAAGCCACCCTAAAAACTACTCCTTCTATTTCTCTCTCTCATTTTATGTTCTAAAAAGAGTATTCCATCAATTCCTGGTATTTCCAAAGACCAAGCTGCCCTTATTAAATATTATCCACTTTCGCAACTCAACATTTCTGCCCACCTTAACTCGTAAACTCATGTAGCAATTTATTAACAATACTTTTCCGGGAAGACTTTTAATTGGAATCAAAAGTCGTTTCGAAACAAGAACGAGACGAAATAAAGCTTTTGTTAAAAAGTTTCGCCCAACCACTCGTTTTCGCCTCGTTCAATATCCGTCATCGTCTGTCGTCCTTTTAGTATGTCCACCCGGATGGCAATTAATCTCAAAAAGGCACGCATTCGTTGTTTCGTTACTTCGTTCTTCTCGCATGAAACCAAGGAAGAAATGCTTTTGGATAATTATAAGTTAAGGACAATGAAAAACTTTATGTCGACGAACGGAAAGTTATTACTTCAAGTGAACGAGGAGGATAAAGATCAAAAGTAAACTCGACGAACACAGCGAACTAAAGCGGAAAGTTCGCTTGCGTCGTGGAACACAGAAAATCTGTTTTCAATCTTTGATGCTTTCTTTAAATCGAGCCATGGAAGCAGAAGAAGGTTGATTTGCTTGTCTGTTTTTGATGCCTATTGCCCGGTCGAGCAAATGGGACACATCGAATTCTCAGACAAATATGATTGGATTTCGGCCTAAACCTATGAAAAAAATCAACAATCAGTCGTCTATTCAATGGTCACTTGCCGAATTCTTAAAGATCCCCAAGCCCGAGACAGTAGCCACACTCAGTTCCTTGTTACCATCACACGTCCCTTCCAACTGTGTCTACACGATCACGTTTCTCAACCTTATCTCCACACGCCACGCATACATCACACCCAATCCTATAATCTATTTGCCAATTGCAACCAAGTCGTCCAAAGTTCATCATCTGAGAGATAAACAATTTCTTTGTTCGGTTTTTATCTATCGCAGCAGCCAGCCGGTTGTGTTCAGTCGCGCGTCTTATCACATAATTCGCAAACACCCTCTTGTGTAACTAGCCCAGCAGCTGAACAAACCACGCGTCACACTGCTCCGTGCTTGCTTTGTGACTGTTGTACGAGTACATCAGTGTTTTCACGGCAAGTACCGGAAGTCGTCAACACTCTTCTCCTCTCTAACCCCTATACATTTGCTTCCTTGAAAGACTATACTCGCAGCTAGTGCGACACAATGTGTCTGGAAGGTTTACTGGATAATTAAGTGCATAAAACGGAAATCGAAACAAGGACACACTTCCGTGTCACTCATTTTGCGGTTAACTTGATCCCGTCTTTCGGGATTGAATTTCATACAAAAAGTGGAAGGTATCGTATGAACATCGTTGCATTCATCAATATGTGTCATCAACATCAATGCTGTGGTAGTTTCCTGTCGGTCATGCAGCTACAAGGACTCAATACGTCAGGGCGAAACCGTAATGAAGAAGATAGATATGAAGGGCGTTCGTATGAGAATGCTCGGTACTATACTGTGACCGACATTTTATTGTAACGTCTGGCAAAGCTCCAACGAGGTCAGCTTAAGGGAACCATCGAGCAAGGATTCACCTGCCCTACCCCTTTTTGTTTTTTGCTTTGTAATTTCATAATGTTCTGTTCTTGTCTGACTAATTTATTCGAAGTGACACGAGTCACCGCCATGCTGGGTGCTACTCGGAGGCAGCAAACGACCACGACGATGTTTCTTGAATACGAAATTAGTTGTGTACCAGATTAGTCATCTGTCATCTGTTTATCGGACACTTAAAGTCTTTCGAATTTGATGTGAGAGTCGTGAGCTGCCCCAACCACGGGGTGTTTTGACGATGACGATACTCGGTATCACACAGAGGTAGCGCGCGGGCTATGAGCGTTTGTTGTCATGCGAAATGTGTACGCTCTGTCGAGTTAACGACCGTTTAATGAAAACGTATCGTATAAAGATTCAATTACTTTAATGGAAATAATACGGTTCTACCGGTCGTCTCTATATTTATATTTTTTTTTTGCTTTGGATTTACCGACGACGCCATTGAAGTGATGGACAGCAATTGTGTGCGGTTTCCTAACACCTATTTGAGTTAATTTTTTTATTTGTTACGGCGAAAGTAAGGCGGCTGTGTGGTAAATTAGCTCTCATTGAAGCGGAATGATGATGTTTGCATGATAAGCGCATGTTACGTATGTACGTCCGCTGGATACGTAAGTATAGCGCGGTGTATCCGACCACTGGTCGACCATCGTGTTCTGAGTATGAGGTGACCATTGTGTTCGGAATTTCTTTCTCTTTTTTTGATGAATTTTGAGGAACACATCCCGGTAGTTGGGGAATGGAGGCAATGAAAAATCGTTGTCGTGATTGAAGATCATTTCGTGATTACCTGAATTCATTCATACGTTTTTGCAAGCTCAGCTTTGATTTCGAGAGGGGAACTAATTGTTTGCTGGGACGGGACGCTTATAAGTTTCCTTTGTAACGTCGTGAATACTATTCGATCTCATGAAATCGGAATCGGCATTGACTATGTTCAGAAATCAAACGTCCATCAGATTTTTTTGAATAAACTCCGAGCAGGTATTGCGACAGCAGTGCATATATCCTCAAGAAATTAGGGAACAATCAACAATCCAACTTGACTGTTATGAATATTCATGGTTTTTAGTTTGCATTTGACAGATGGGGATGTGTTCACAAAGTCTGTAAAATTCTAGTCCTGAAGATGATGTTAAAAATAAAAGCTGTATGCCGTCCAACTAAGGAAGACACAATTAATTTGTCGTCAGACTTCAGTGCATCATAGAATTTTTTGTTGCCACCACGACAAGTTTTTTTTTTTAAACAATTCGTGTCAGCGTGTCAACATGGGCCACTTTAAAATACCCAAATCAGCATTCTCCTTATCGTGCTCGACATATGTATTTGACAGATAAATGGTGATAAATTCAAATAAAATCCATTAGCACTCTGTCGCTCCTCTCCGTCCTAAGTCGCGCTCTATAGCCCTAGTCAGCACATTTATTTACATTTAAAGCTAGCTAAGCTCGGCAAGTCTCGCCACACACATAGTGCCTGCGCAGTAAAGTGCTCAATGTCCACTCGTGCTCGATCATCACTTATATCACATCCCCAAAAACAAACACTTGAGATTGAAGTTTTATTTCTTTTTTAACGAGCAACAATAGCCAGTCGCAAGGAGCAAGGAATGGTAGCACGATGAAGTTAATAACATTTCTCAAGATTAACAGTCGAAGTTGTTCTTTTAGTTGCGTCGTTGCGATGGAAGTGTGGAACAATGGCATCATTGCGGGGGATTGGAAAAAGGGTGATGAATGATGGGACGACTGAGTGCGTTGTGGGGTTTAAGTGTTTTTCTGTTGTTTTTAATGGGGCTGCGCGATTTGAGCTTTTCAAAACTGAAGGCAATATCATGTGGCGTATTCTGGAACATGGGGGTGTTTATTTGTTTTTATTGCGTCTGGAATTTTTGAACATTTCCAGTAAACCGAAACCGCGGCAATAAGAACGTAAGAAGTGTCTAAAGACATAGTTTGGTTTGTCACGCAATTGTGTACACTGCTGGACTATCACGATATCCCCCTCATCCTCAGTCCTTTAACTTTTAATTTCTTTTCATAACTTCATCCAACGTGACCATATCTCTTACTTTATATCCGAAGCATTGTTGGTGCTTTATGACACGATTAAAATGATTAACAGCAATTCATATCAAACAAGCTCAAAAGCAAATTATCATAATTAATTTTTATTTTTTTGTTTTTTCTTTCAGGTAAGTGTCGACGATAAACCAGTTTTAATATGCTCTGTCTGTATATATTGTATCTGTGGTAAGATTTACGAGATAATTAATACATTCTGCACTGAATTTCAACAATAATTTAAGCTGTCTCTGACAAACTTAACAACAGTCAAGGATGCGCGACTAATTGCTGAAACGTGGCGGCGCCCCAAGCAACGAGAACACATGTTATCCTGTAGATCCATTGCAGGATTTCGTTGACCAAAGGCAAATAAAACACATTTCGCTTGCAAATATTGATTTTTCCACTTACTCTCTATTTGCTCGTACATCACGGATACTTGGTCATACATCACGAGCATGTATCGCAATCCTTCGGGCACAAGGATAAGAGCATGTTCCCGGTGTTTTGCATTCATCGAAGTACAAATCCTTTTTCCCCTCGTTTTAACGGAACGATTTATGTTGACAAAGGAAGAAAGATGGATGACCAGATAATCGTCTGTCGTATAAATACGACACAATCCTGTGAAGCATAAAAGGTGCCGAAGAAGATTAGTTGCCGAGTTTATAAGTGACTCGTGCCTCTACAGGATATTAAATTTGTTAATTTTTTTTTCTTTTACTCTCTCGACTTGAATGGTTTCGCGAGTAGGGGTGGATGATTGATGTCTATCACTTTGTGCTCGTCGAGTAAAATGGTTTGAATGTAATATTCTTTTGTTAAAAGAAAATTAATGAAAAGTTTTGGATGGATACGTTGCGTAATATGGCAGGAGTGAAGGTAAAAGTTTTCTCGTTGACGGTGAGAGTGTAATCAAAACTTGAAATTGCCCGGAATAAGCAGGATATGTGGCGTTTAAGGATTTTTATTTTTCTTTGAAAAGTTTAATAAAGCGTAGGCGATAGGGTTCTTTTTGGACGATCCAAGTTGTCATTTTTTGAGCGAATCGATTTTTAGTCAAAAAGGCTTTATTGATTCGTTACACTGCGATTGAGAAATACGCACTACTTTATCATCTTATTTATTTATAAAGGGTTTTCAATAAGGGCGGGTAGATTTTGAAATGGAATAAATCAAGCTGTGCGTTAGGTATTAACAAGACACTTTTTTCATTTGAAAGGCCCATGTATGCCATTGTGTATGAAATATGAGATCATTCAAATGCCCACGACGGCTTCTTACGATGGCATGGATCCGAGTGTTCCAATTTTCAATGACTCTTCGGCATGGATCCGACGTTAAGGGCACCGGTTGATCGTTGTTTATTGGCATAAACCTTTAAATGAAAACCTGACCGGATCGCGTGACCTTGGTGACCAATTTATGTCACCTCTGCGCGAGATAACATTACCCTCAAATCGTTCATGCAGTTAAAACCCAAAAAAAAAGGTTTTTCTTAGAAAAAAATGGTTCGGGTTTTATTTTAATTTCTCAAAAACTACAAGACATTTTTGCATCCGGTTTTCTGTTTTTAACTAAAAACTAATAAGAGAATTGAATTTAAAAAAAAAAATAGTACTTAATTACATACAATTTAAAAAAAAAATAGTTCGAATTTTTTTTTTAATTTTTTTTTTTCAAAATTTTGAGTTTGAAAATTTATTTCTCAAAAACTATTCCTTAAAACAGCTTCGTTTAAAAACAAGATGAAAGAAGAGGTTTCTGGCTTTACAAAAAAGTATATCACGGCATTGTGGATGTAACTGTTGATTTTTAATAATTTTTTTCCAAATTAAGTCAATTTTTTAGAAAATTGCCCCTCCCGGCTAAACGGGGGGGGGGAATAGACCCCCCCTCCCATACGATTTTTTTCTTGCCTTGACCAGACCTACACGCTCTAGCTTTTTGGCACACTGCTCGTGGGACACCCTGTATATAAACAAAGGAGAAAGACATATGTACAAGTATTAGGGGCAAGACCAATTTAAAAATATTTGGCAATACACAATCAGGACCCGTAACATTCGATTTAATACTACCAATCGCATCATGAACATTAATTGGTAGTATAGTTGGGGTTGAAGTGAGAGGCGCAAAAACGGAACTCATTGAATTTGGACTAGAAGGAAATTCAGTCTGTCCATAGCCAAGAACAATTCCTATACGGAAAAACTGTGATAAAAAAAAAATGCTGACGAAGGCATAACACTCGCAATATAAGATTACTTCAATATTCATGCTCTTTGTGTGCACTTCCTTAATAACATAGAAATAAAACAAGTTACTGTGTACTACAACCAACACGACAAATTCAGCCGAATCTCTCGATTCATATCTAAAACAATCACCTCCGGAGAATAGTGAACAAACATCTTCGACACAAACCATCTGCACCTCGTCCATGTTGTGCGAACCCTATAAAAAAATCAGATAAAAAAAAATAAAAAATCAATCGGACATTGAGCTGACTATGGAGGATACGGTTTACAAAAGCCATAATTAGCAGATCACCAGCTGAATATCAAGCAGATTGTCGACATTGTAGACATCTCGAATGAACCTATACAAAATATCCTCCATGAATGATGGGGAATGAAAAAGCTATCGGCGAGATGGGTGCCGCGCAGCAGAGAACTTTTTGGACATTTTTACGTGCAATCGAAAGAGATTCTACGGCACTTCACTACATGCCAGAAATTAAAGAACAATCGAACACTGAACCTAAACCGGTGAACCTACTCCATAGAATGCAAAAAAGATCATGGCCTCCGTCTTCTGTCACCAAGACAGCGAACCAGCATCGTCAATCGTCACAGCAAAACTAGTCGAATTGCTGCTTCATCCACCCCATTCTCCAGATTTGACCCATATCGATATCTGTTTGTTGCCTAACACCGGAAAATGGCTTGTCGGAAAGATATTCACGAGGAACTCGCTGACGCCACAGAGGCCTATTGGGGGTACAAATTAAATCCGTTTTCAAAAGATGACGCCACCTGCAAATTGTGGCTGACCTTGGAAGCGATTACCTACTTCATTGGAAAGGTGTGACATCTGTCAACAATAATTAGTGTGCATCAGCGTCTGTTGCCTCTTCGAAAATGTCCGGATTTGTCTTAAATAAACAGCATTTGCGGGAAGTTTTGATTTTCTTTTTTAATTGGAAGAAAAAGCTGAAGCCCATCGAATGCTTGTAGAAGTTTATGGTGAATCTGCTCCGACCGATAAATCATGCAGAGAGTGGTTTCGACGCTTCAAAAGTGGTGATTTTAGCGTCGAAGACAAAGAGCGTCTTGGCCAGTCCAAAAAGTTTGAAGATGAGGAATTGGAGGCTTTACTGGATCAAGATCCGTGCCAAACGCAAAGTGAATTCGCAGAATCGTTGGGAGTGACGCAGCAAACATTTTCCGTTCGGTTAAAGAAATTTGGATTTATTCAAAAGCAAGGAAATTGGGTGCCGTACGAGTTGAAACCGAGAGATGTCGAAAGGCGATTTTTCACCTCGGAACTGCTTCTTGAAAGACATCAAAGGAAGAGATTTTTGCACCGGATCGTGACTGGAGATGAAAAGTGGATATATCCCAAGAAGAAAAAATACTATGCAAAGCCTGGTGAACCCGTTCCAGCATCGTCTACATCGACGCCAAAGAAAAACATCCACGGTTCAAAGGTCATGCTCTGCATATGGTGGGACCAGACGGGTGTGGTGTACTATGAGCTGCTAAAACCAGGTGAAACCATTGATGGGAAACGTTATCGACTACAACTAATGGGTTTGAGCCGTGCATTGCGTGAAAAACGGCCAGAAACGACCGAAAGGCATGACAAGGGGATTTTGCACATGATAACGCTCGGCCCCACGTGGCTGTAGCGGTCAAAAACTACCTGGAAACGCTGAAATGGGAGGTCTTACCCCACCCGCCGTATTCTCCAGACCTCGCTCCTTCCGACTACTGGCTTTTTCGACACGGATGCAAAACGATCTTTTGAAGAAATCGAAGAATGGCTCAATGATTGGATCGATGCCAGAGACGACTCATTTTTTAGAGATGGTATTCGAAAATTACCAGAGAGATGGGAAAAAGTAGTCGCTTCCGACGGACAATACTTTGAGTGATGTATTTTTTACGTTTTTTCATTAAAAAAAAAAATTTTGAACACAAAAAAACGGACCGAATTAATTTGTCCTCCCAATATCTCTGTAGTTTGCCCAACCATATTTGTTGGGTGGCTTGATAAAGTTAGAATATCGCTGGAAAAACTAACAAAAAATACAGGAAAAAAAAGCATTTTCTTGCCTTTAACGCGAATGCACTTCATTACCGACAACTGGGACTATTTCCTTGGCATTGAAATTCACAAATGGACTTCCTACATCCTTGCCCTATTATCTCCCTAAAGATTGCTCTGAATCGAGCACGTCATCTCGAATTTAAAAATAAAACTGCTCAAGTCATCGGCAGCGATCCTAGAAAATTGGGGAAATCCCCAGAAAACCCATGCCCTCCCTGCATCCCAAGTACATAAAAGTACCTATTAACCATGCCATGATTTTCACATCTATTTTTATTCAACAAACATTCCCGTACGTCTCCTGTTTTGTCTCTCACTTTCGCACACTCCACATGCCGTCAAGTATCTAGAATAGACTGTGGCATATTTATTCGTAAAATTGAATCAATGCCAATATGCCCTCTTCCAACGCGGTCCAATCCCACCAATCTGTATCATTTGTTGCAGAAAACACCATCGAATGATACTGTCACATAAGATTGGCTTTTAACCGACCAACGTTTGATGTGACACAATGGCACTAGTGTTGCAGGATACGTCGTTTCTACGTATCAATTGAAATGAACGAGTTTGTTTACGGAAACGGAATGAAAATGGTGCTTAGGTCAGAATGGCGATTTTATTTCTATTATTATTTTGAAAATCGCACGCGTGTGGGAGGTGTACCCTCTTCGTGTGTTCGCAAAAGCACGAATGCAAGTGGACTGCATACCGATTCGCTGTGAGTCATGGTGATGCATTGATTTTTGTTTTTTTTTGCTGACGTTTGGTTTTGTATTTGATTCTGGCCTGCGTTTTGCGGGTCGTTTGACCGTTGGCGTTGTGCGCACAAGTTCCGGCAGTTGGTTTAGTTATGAAGCAGCCGAGAGAGCTGCGAGGATGTATAATTGAGGTGATTTATGGAATTAGTTTTATTTTAGTCGTAATTTGTGTTGTTTGAGCACGTTGCTAGAATCGTGCGAAATGAGTGTAGAAGCGTCATAAAGTTGTTGAACAAATCACCAGTAGCAAAGGGGATATGCGGATATCCTTTCACGATGGCTATTAATAGCAAATAAAAGGAGTTTTCTATAAAATGTGACAGTTCATTGTGGATACGTTTGCATGTCGTTCGGTGACATCTAATCCTCTTCCGATATTCTATAGGAAATATCATGGCAATGTGTAGAACAAACCGACAAACTGGCATTAATTACAGCTGTGGTCAAAATAATAGAACCAATGTAGCAACTGCATTTTTTTTAGAAAAAATAAAAAGGCTGTAATCAAACTAACAGTTATTTATATGTACATCTGTCAAAAACAACGAGAATCACTTGGAATTATTCTGCTGATAGCTTCTGATCTGTCCGGACAAAAAATTGGAACATTTCGACTAATTTTCAAGACAACTGATTTTTCAATGGGTGATAAGCAATAATTTGGTAGGCCCTAAGTGCTAAATAGTTTCCCTATAATTTGGTATTATTTATTAAGATGTTACTAAGGACTATAAAGGAAAAAGCACTGCGCTGAAGTGCTACGTAGGAGCTTTATAGTCTTCCACGATCAGGGTGAATCCATCTAAAACATTGCAAAAGCAAAAATTGCTCTTTGACGATGGTATTCAAATAAGCTTTTTGCAAGCAAGAAAAAAAAATCCTGAAACCAGAGGACACCCTCATAAAATGTTGACTAAAGAAAAAGGCTTGGGCGGGTAAGCCCTGGCGATCCGCTTTATGTCTTCCAAGGACTTAAAAACTGAATCCAATTGAAGTGAGTTTCTTGAAAATTCGCCCAGTCTTAGTGAATGCAAAGTTGTACTCTCGATCTTCAAAGAAAGCCACTGTTAAAAAAAGTACATCTACAGAAGCGTACGGCTTTCGTCTGGCTTTACAAAAGACCACACAATCACCATTTATTGAGCTTAATTTAACTTAATAACAAAGAAGAACGAGAGAGGAGGGCGCGATTAAAAAGGTGGATTTTAAGGCATGGAGTGCTGAAGTTGAAATCGAAGTAAAGATTCGAATTAACACTTCCGAGCATACGAAAAATGGGTTCATTGGAGCCATAGGTGGTACGGTACGGGGGTAGGTAGATAGGAGAGACGGGGATTTCAATGTGAGAATTAGTGTTGATAGAGACAGAGTTGTAGAGGGTCGCACAGTCAATGGTACCTGAAAGAAGTCGATGGATGAAAAGAATGTCAGATACAGTTCTTCTCGCCTCCAACGTGTTCATGTTGATTAGCTTAAGACGGTCTTGATATGATGGTAAAAGCACAGGATTGTTCCAGGGAAGATCGAAGAGCAAAACGTTGGATGCTCTCGATTCTAGAAATGTGGGTTTGCTGCTAAGGAAACCATACTTGAGAGACGTATTCAAGAAGGGGCCGGACAAAGGTTATGTAGAGAGATCGGGTAACGTAGGGGTTGGAGAATTATTTACACCATCGCTTCAGGAAACCGAGTTCAGAATTAGCTTTAAGGATTATTCCATTGATGTGTGCGCGAACATTTAGCTCCTGGTCACATAAAAGATCGCGAATGGCCTGAACAGTGGAGATAGGTTGATTATTGAGGCAGCAAAGACGAGGAGGAGGTTCGTTTCGTTTACTTGAAAAAGTGATTTGATAGGCAACAATTTTTGGAACACCAGATGGATAAACTATTGAGATCTGATTGAATAAGGAAAGACTCATGACTGGTCTTGAAGAACTTGGTGTCGTCGGCATATGGTGGGATGTGGAAATTTTTAATCATCATTTTGATGTCGTTAATCATGAGAACAAAAAGAAGTGTACCTAAGTGACTTCCTTGAGGGACGCCAGAAGAAGCTAAAAAAGGGCTAGAAAAGGCAGATCTGAAACGAATACTGTAATATCGACTGTCACTTCAAAGAAATGGAGTCGAACCCAAGGGAAGGGAGTTTGAAGAGTATTAATCTGTGGGAGATTTAATCGAAAGCTTTACTGAAATCGGTTCAAATAACGTCGACTTCTTTGCTATTCTCTGAGGCTGATAGGGTAAAGGACACAAATTCAACAAATTAATGTTAATGGTTGTAGATGTGCATTTTTTTTTTAGAGTTCGTGCAGGTTCAAGATGTTCTTTTCGAAGATGTCCGTTCACTACTCTCCAGGGGTGGTTGTCCTAGATAGCATTTAAGAGATTCGACTGAATTTGTCGCGTTGGTTTTAGTTCACAGTAATTTATTTACACACAGAGTAGTAATCTTATACTGCCAGTGTCATGCATTCGTTGTCATTGTTGTTGATCATCTTTCATTCACAACTGGCATTGCTGCACATTTTTTTCCCTATAGGGATTGTTCTTGGCTATGGTCAAATTTGAACTACTGACCTTCCGCTCAACAATCGGTGATGATTACCATTGCACCACTACCACCCTCTAAACTATTTGAGGAAACCGTACAAAACTAAAATAAATCTGCTTGGGTTGGACGATAAATAGTTTATTCGTCGCCCAAAATTCTCGTTACCCAAAAACCTCTGTTATGGGGTTGGCGGTGTATGATTGATTGGTATGCAATTTGGTCCCCTTCAAAATAATCTCTCCCTGTAATACATCTTTCTGGTATAGCCTTGAGCGATGCAGTCTTTATCTCCTCAGTCGTGGCAAATCCCTTTTCAGTTTTGATAAGAGAACAAGGTCAAAAGTCAATAGAGGGTCATCGTCCGGTTGTTGTTTGCCCAAACAATTACGCTCAAGTAACGACCAGCCATGAATTTTTTTTCCCAACAAATTCAGACGATGATGAACTGCCATTGCTCCAGGCAGTGAGCATAACTTTTGACCGAACTTGGCATGCTTTTTTCAGTTTTAGCTCGTTTAGTCGCTTTCATTCGGATGGTGGAGGTTTGGTTTCGACGTCATAACTCACGTTTCATCGCCAGCGATGACCCTTTTCAGCAAATCTGGATCGTCATTCACGTGATTCAACAGCTCATGAGCAATGTTCGTTCGAAAGTTCATTTGGTCAAAATTTAGATGTTACTGACATACGTTATATTAGCACAATATCGGAAAAATATGGCATAATCCAACCGATATTTCAATATCTTCAGCAACTTATCTGAAAGTGATTCGACGATTCTCCATAACAATTTCCCTTAACACTTCAACGTTCTCATGCGTTGTTGACGTGCTGGGCGTCCAGTTCGGGCATCGTCATCAACCATCTTCGCGGCCTTCTGTGAAAAGCTTGTGCCGCTTTTTTCCTCTGAAAAGACTCACCAGATGCTACAGTCAACATTTCAAGTACGTTGGAGCACTTCATTTTATTTTTCACATAAAATTTAAGAGTTCAGGATAAATTTTTCGCAAAAGCAAAAAAATCGCCAAGCACATTAAACAAGTCTAAAATCGAATAAATTCACTACGCATGTGTTATTGTCTGTTATAGCTGGGTGTTCCTATATTTATGACCAAGAAGTTGAGTTGTATGAAGCAATATGGTTGAATGAACTGAATTACGAGGGTGGTCCGATAAGTACTTAGCCTACAAAAGAAAAACAAACATTTTGGAGAAAAGTCGATTTATTTTTCAATATAGTCTCCTTTTAGCTCGATACACTTGACCCAGCGATGCTCCAACTTCTTTAACTCGTCTGAAAAATACGTTTTCTCGAGATCTGCAAAGTAGGCCTCCGTGGCGGCGATGACCCCCTCATTCGACTGAAATTTCTGCCCGGCGAGTGACTTTTTCAAGTTTGGAAACAAAAAGAAGTCGCACGGGGCCTAATCTGGAGAATATTCAATTCGATCTCACTTTCTGGTACAGACTCGTCTTACTTATTAAAAGCTATTCTACATCTTAACGCGAACTAAACATTTATTTCATATTTGTTCATAAAACAAATTAAAAAAAAAAAAAGAGAAAAAAATAAGGCAGCACTCCCGACTACCTAAACCCCAGGTTCAGGCTTATCCGGCTTCTTAAAATACTGGGCCACTACTTCCTCTGTATGTTGAACGGGGCCACCATTGCTTGTGGATGCGGCGGATGCTGCATGTGAGGATGTGGGTGATGCATGACCGGCGGGGGAACCTGGTGCTGCGGATGACTGTGGGGATGGTGATGGGGCGGAGGACCAGGCAGTAGATGTGTCGGCGGTGGCAAGACATTGTGTATCGGTGGCGGTATATTACGTATGCTGTGAATGTCCGGCGGCGGTGGACCTCGCATAAAGAACTGTGGCGTCGAAGCGCCATGGATCATATTGTGTGGTCGCGGAGGTATGCTTGATACAATGTTTGGTGGCGGCACGTTGAACTGGTGAGGTATGGCAGGCGGGGGACCAGCTCGCGTCAGTGGTGATGGTGGAAGACGGACGAAGCCTGTTGGCCGGATGCTCGGGAAACCGATAGGCGACTGGCGAGCGGTTGCATTGACTGTTACGAATCCGCTGGCGAACTTAGGTGATGGTGCTTGGGGAGGTGAGATACGAGGTGACATTTTCGGTGATGGTGCTCGTTGAACGGGTGCTTCAACAGCAGGTTTGAGTGAAGGGCTCTCGCGCCGGGCGAGCGGTGAGACCTTGTTGAGTTTCGGCGACAAATATTCACGACTTGATTCTTTTTTTGAATTATTTGTTGCCGGTGATGCCACATTGGTTGGGTTATCAGTCGAGGGCACTGCTGTTACTGGTTGAGGAACTGGAGCCGGAGCAGGAGCCGTGGGTGTGGACGCCCCAGACACCGTGGATGTAGAAGGCACGACATTTGGTGGTATTAACTTCGGATTGAGGAGTCGGGGTGGTATGGGATTTTCCATTTGAGAAACATACATAGAGTGGACGACAGCATCGAAGTGGAAATAGAAGAGAGGGGTTGGTGTCGGAGGCCTTAAGTAGACGGGCTGCTCCAAGTGCGATGGCGGCGAACCAGGAGGAGGCGGTGGTGGTGGCAAATTATCTAATTCTGGATCAATTTTATAGTCTAATTCGGCCGTAACGGCTGCTTCCTCTAGCTTGACCTCCGTCTTCTCTAGTTCGGCATCTTTATCCGGCTTCAAGCCGTGTTTCTTACGCAGGGCTTTTAGTTTTCGCCGAATTTTGGTGTCGACCGCTTTACGGTCCTCCTCGTCGCTGTCGCGATTGGGAAAGATGCCATCCTCGAAGTACACCTTCTTTTTGATGGCCTTATCTTCCTCTGGAGATTTCTTCAGAATTCCCTTAGAAGATCCGTCGCTTTCTTTGCCAAGCCTCAATACGGCTGAGGCGATATGCCTATTGCTGACTTCCTCCTTCCAGGATATGGCGGAGATCTTCTTTACCTTGGTCTTTTGCTTTTCAAGAGATGTGGGCTCGGTCTTCACGACCCCTTCAGGAGAGCCCTTCTTCTCTTCCACTGGTTTCACCGTTGGAACGTCAAGACTTGGTATGATTTCGAGATTATTCCCTTTTTGTGCTAATATCGGGGCTTTCGGCGGATGGGGCAGCAGTTCGTAGCCCAATTCATCATGGTGGAAGAGCACTTTTTTCTTCGCCAAGTGGATGCGTTTTTTCTTCAATTCGGCGTCGAATCGGCCCAATAATTTGGCATAGTACAGCCCTGTGACCGTTTTGCCCTTCTCCAGGTAGTCGATGTGGATCACACCTTGTGAATTCCAGAAAACGGTGGGCATCACCTTTATGGGACAGTCTTCGCCTTTTTCGGAGCACGTTCGCCGGGTCAAGTCCACTGTTTGGACTGTTCCTTGGTCTCTGGTGTGTACCAGTGGATCCATGTTTCGTCGACTGTCACGAAACAACGCAGAAACTCCTTCGGATTGCGCTTAACCAGCGTCAAACACTGCTCTGAAGTGGTGTCACGGTTGCGCTTGTTGTCCGGAGTGAGCAAACGCGGCACCCATCGCGCCGACAGCTTTCTCATGACCAAAATTTCATGCAGGATGTGACCCACGCGATCTTTTGAAATTCCTACAGTCTCAGCTATCTCGCACACCTTCAACCGGCGCGCGGTCTGCCAATACGAGATCGCCGTTTTCGGGGCATCTGGACGCGGCTCATCAAAAAACCGACGTGCGACCACGTTGAAACTCGTTAAACCAATTTTTGATGGTCGCCATCGAAGGAGAAGAGTCACCGTACACAGCATCCAAACGCTCTTTGATTTCGCTGCGCGATTTCCCTTCCAAAAACAAGAATCGAATCACCGACCGATATTGCTCTTTTTTCTAAAATCCGCGGACACAGCCGCTTCCACACGCGGTCAAAACAAAACTACGACTCCCATCCGGCTGAAATTTCGACAGTACCCGTCTACTAGAATGTACTACACGATAGTAAGTTGCTAAGTACTTATCGGACCACCTTCGTATCTTTGAATTAAGCTACTATTCATACCTGGAATATGTTTTCTGATACCGTCCTTGCTTTATATATTAGTGGTGTCAAAAATTAATGGGTGTGTCTATTATTTTGGCCATAACTGCAGGTTTAAGAAGTGCTTTACACATATCAAGTCATTCAACGATCTTTGCTTTTTGTACCTTGCCGCGAAATATTGACGGGAAATATTCAGTTATTATTCGATCGTCCTTTTGACAGCTCCTGTCAAACCGTCCGTTTTCGTTCCAACTGGATAAACAAAATTTTAATTGCATTTTGCTAATAAACCAGACACATTCTCAGCCTTTTTTGTTCTCAATATCTCGACTGGTTTCTCAGATAATTATTAGAAATTCTTCATCTATTCCGTTCAATTTACCCGTTCGACCGAATGCGCTGTGCATAGCCATACCGACGTCTGGTAAATTGTTTATCGATTTAAATTATAAATTGAGATATATGACATGTTTACATGTATGTTTGCTCGAAGATGTGCATGTGTTCTTGTATGAAATGCTGGTGGTGACGACAGTAATTGAGGCTTATGGATTATGTATTGGAAAAGTTCAAGGATAAATCGATTGTGCATCAAATAGGGGAATTGAAGATGCTCTTTATTTGATTAGATGCTATAGATACCATCGGCAGTCATACCAATACACTTCGAATCACTCGTGATAGTTCGACAATCGTTGAACGTAGCCCAAATGATTTTTGGCATTTATAACGAACGTCAGTCGAATATTTTTTATCGAAGAGAAGATCCAGGTCAAGCAGATGCAAAAATAAATTGTTCCCCTCCCTATTCCAAAGCATTTCATCTTGCAGAAACAGATATAATTAATTTTTTTTTTTTAGATTTTCCCGAAAACAAATATTTATCGCTTGGTTAAATGCGACGGTGACCCTACCTGCGATACAGCAGATTGCGGGGATTGTACTGTGCAGTAATTATTCCGTTTTATCCATTGCCGTTGATCTACAAAGGGCGTGACGGACGTGGATAGATGGTAAAATGTTCATTAAAAATTAAATCCACTCAGTGCTGTGCCAATGGCTTTATCGCAAGCCATACGCCGTAATGGCCTTAAAAGCTTTGTCATTCTTGGACTGAATTGTGTGTGCCGACAGTCTGATGTGCTGTGGAATGACTGTGCGAACAGGATGTTGAAAAGCGTCATTTGCAGCTAGCTTTTTCAGTTATTGATTTTTATCGCTTAGTCCTCTGCCTTATTGAGGGGCGGACGAATGCCCTTTCAATGATATTTGAAATGTGATCATCTTCTGAGTGCTTTCATAATATAGTGCGGGCCAACTACCATTTGTTCACTGAACCACTCCCAAGTAGATCAACTCTGCCGCCTGTCTAACCCTGCTCGATGCACCTAGGAATTTTTAAGATGGACCCAAGAAAGGTTAAAGGGTGACATAACTCCGCACTTTGCCTAAGAATACATAAAAAATATATAAATTTGCCCTCGCCCACGACCACTTGTCCCTTTGACATTTCAAGTTCTCTGTTATTCTCGACGCAGCTAGCACTCTCGTTCTAGGGACGACAATTACATTGTCACTTTCATCTCAAAGTAAACTTCCTCCACGACGTCACAAGGACCATTGACAATTTTACTTTTTTTTGTATGACATTCCCTCTTGGTCAAGGCAATCGTCCCAACACTCATGCCACAGCACATTGCACATTTCATTTGGCCGAGGATGACACCTCATCCTACTCATTCCAAATGGCTGCCACTACTCAACCAGATACAAAATGTATCTTTTGTATTCAGCAATTGATGGCGGTATGTGAGGAGAAACACTTTTGCCAGCGAGCGGCTACATGACGAAAGGGCTGACCATGAATTCATTCGAAAACACTATACGTGCAACCACCAGAACGGCTCATTGTATGGCGGAAGGTAAATTCAAGGTTACATGAAATAGTTTTACAGCAAGGACACTTGAGAGATTTCCCTCGTCCCCCTTGGTATGACGGTGTGCTCTGTAGAGTATGTATCAAAGTCAACCATCCTCAGGATTGAAAGGTTAATGGTGATGAGAGGTACATACAAAGGCAGATTCTGTCACTCGGCTAAAATGAGCCGAGCACACGACGAGCGCTATTATGCGAATGCGGGCTACATGTTATCTAGGGATGTGTGTTCACACTTGCCGCGATAGGTTGGCTGTTTATATGATTAGGGAAAATTGATTTTTCTCTTCGTTCGTAATCGTAGCTGAGAGCTGGGCTGAGAGTTTTATTTATAGCCAGCGACCTACGAGCTTTTCGAAAACTGCCAGGTGCTTGGCGTGGTTTATTTTTTGCAAGAAGTGAATTGAGAGTGGCAATTTACTTTTTGTTTCCTTTTTTAGATTGCCAAGGCATTCATTTTATTGCGTGATATATGAGTGAAAGAAAGTGGTAGGAACGTGCGAGAACGGGTGATTTATTGAATGTGGGTAATGTTGGAGGACACGAAACACGTTACGTCAAGTTGGAAATGCTGTATAGTGAATCGGTGTTTACATTTTGCCAGAATTATCATAATAGAACCATGAAAGTCATAGATTACTGTGAATTATAAGGCAAAAGCAAAAAATAGTTACAAAGCGGCTTTAATATGGCTTATCGGGATATTTCTGATAATTCGCTGTTACTCAAGTAGTGAATGATACGTTTTGCATGACTTTCTCGTGTGCTATAACTTTTACGGCACCTCTAAATCTACAAAACTTGAACGGCAGACAACTTAAAAAAACTATCCATTAAGAGGTGTCATTTTAAATTTCACGTCTTTGTGGAGCTATCGACGTTCAGCCATCATTCCGATGACGCTCGATAAGTAAAAACTATGAGATTATTAAATATGGATGACAGACACTCGCACAACTTGCTGGAATACTATAAATTCACTATGGAAAGATATGAAATTATATGAGCTTATTTCGTAAAGTTCGTACTACTTTTGGTTAGCCATAGGCCCTTCCCGCACAGCTATAGTGGATTTAGTCAGCAGATTTTAATGTCTCAGACATCTTAGTGATGTGAAGACTCAAATTGCAGATAGTCACAGGAATTGATCGTCATATTGAGTGATGATTTCCATTCATCTGTATATCATTGACCGATTTCAATAGTTAAAGATCTCCAAGTACACCAAAACATGTCTAACCTTTATACCTGTGAAGAGCACACAAAATATCTAAAATGGTTGACAATGTTACCTGTTGGGGACGTGTGTAGCAATATAGAAAATTGAATGCATTTACCCCAATATTATGGCCAACTTTTTCGCCGCCTTTTTCAAGCAATCTTTCACCGACGACTCCTTTGTTCCAGGCTTCGCTAACTTCGATTACAGTCGATTCCCATGTCATCGAAAGCAAATTAAATCTACTTAATGATGAATTCACTCCTGGACCTGACAGTCTCCCTGCTATATTTCTAAAAAAAATTCTTCCCAAACCTCTCTCAAAAATCGTCAGTTTATCTCTATCTCTAGGTAGGTTGCCCCAGCTATGGGAAACCACTTTTATAACCCCTATACACAAAAAAGGTCCGAAGAACGATATTAACAACTATCGTCCCATTGCCAAACTGTCACATATACCCAAGCTCTTCGAGAGTATTTTACACGAAATTCTAAGTCTTCGCTGTAAGTCTTTAATCTTCCCTAGATAACACGGTTTCCTCACATGCAGATCTACAACCACTAAGCTTTGTGTCCTTTACCCTATCAGCCTGTCTTCGAGAATGGCAAAGAAGTCGACGTTATTTCAACCGATTTCGGTTAAGCTTTTTATCAAATCTCCCACAGACTGATGCTCTTCAAATTGTTCTCCCTTGGCGTCGACTCCATTTCGTGGATATCTTCTAACCTGGAAAATTTCTTTTTCAGTGTTCTTTTGAGATCTGCCCTTTCTATCCGTTTTTTAGTTTCTTCCGGCGTCCCTCAAGGCAGCCACTTAGGTCCACTTCTTTTCGTTCTTTTACCGTAAATGATATTGAAATGGTGATTAAACATTTCCACATCTCACTATATGCTGACGACACCAAGTTCATCAAGACCATTTCCTCCAGTCATGAGTCTTCCCTTATTCAATCAGATCTCAATAGTTTTTCCATCTGGTATTCCAAAAATTGCTTGGAGCTTAACATTTCCAAATGCTAATCAATCACTTTTCAGGTAAACAAATCAAGCTTCCTCCTCGTTTCTACTTCGATCTTGGCATATTATGTGACCGGGAACTAAATTTTCGCGCACACATCGATGAGATAATCCTTTAAGCTTATTGTACACTCTGTTTCCTGAAGTGATAGTCCAAAAAAAATTCTCCAACTCTTATCAACCGATCTCTCTGCATAACCTTTATCCGGCCCCTTCTTGAATACGCCTCTCAAGTGTGGTCTCCTTACCTTACCAACAAACGTCGGTTCCTACATTTTGCACTTCGAGGTCTCCCCTGGAACAATCCTTTGCTTTTACCACTCTATCAAGACCGTCTTAAACTAATCAAGAGGAAAGAAGAACTGAATCTGACATTCTTTTCATCCATCGACTCCTCAGGTATCATTGACTGCGCGAACCGCTACAACTCTGTCTCTATCCATACTAACCCTCGCAATGTACGAAATCCCCATCTCTTCTATCTACCCCCGCCCCGCACCACCTATGGCTCCAATGAACCCAAATCTCGTATGCTGCGAAGTGTTAATTCGAATCTTTACTTCGATTTAAACATCAGCACTCCATGCCTAAAAATACGTCTTTAATCGCGCCCTCCTCTTCCGTTCTTCTTAGCCATTAAGTTAGGTTAAATAAAATTAAATGAGATTAAGCTAGCTTGAATTAAGCTCAATATATGGGGTTGCTTGCCAACACGAAAATAAATAAATAAAAATTTTAAGTCACGAAATTCCAAAAGTCGCCTTATTTTTTGAACAAACATTGTGCTTTTTCGCTTTGAATATCTCGAGAATAAGTAATGATATCGATTGTGGACAATTGAACAATTGCCCATGAATATTTGATAAAGCTTGCAGAAAGTTTGAATTGGCGGTTTAGTCTTCTACTTTCTAGCTGGGGTAAGGAAGACTTATTCAAATGGTTTTTTGTCTGTCCGTTTGTCCGTACACATACCTATATCAATCCCAACTTGCCGAGTAGCTATAAGTTTGAAACTTCGCTGTGTTAGAGGTTACATGACTCTGAGCTCATAGCGACCGATTTTATAACCCTACTGTGGTTCCTAAAATGAAGGTAAAAGTTTGCTTAATTTAAGGTGGAAACCCTGGAATTGTAGCTTGGCTCCCGGCGAGCTGATCCCATCTTGTTCTGCGCATCTAGTGATCGGCAGAGTTTCCAGTATTATGAAGGTTTTAGGTTGTTTCATTCTCGGATTCTCTTCAGCCTACGCAAGTAAGTGTGCTTAAAAATGTAACGAGAATGGTGTAATTTAATAGATTTTAAAAGCCAAATTAATTTGTGCCTGGAATTGTTTTAAGGGTTGGTCGTTGTGCGATTATAATCATCACCGACTGTTTAGCGGAAGGTCTGTAGTTCAAGTCTGTCCATATCCAAGAACAATTCCTGTACAGAAAAACTGTGCAACAATATCAGTTTTGAATGAAAGATGATAAAAAAAAAGCTGACTAAGGCATAACACTCGCAGTATAAGATCATTTATAACAATATAATAATATAACAGCTTAATGACATGGAAACAAATAAGCTACTGTGAACTACAACCGACGCTACAAATTGAGTCGAATCTCCAGAATCATATCTAAGACAACCACCCCCCGGAGGGTAGTGAACGAACATCTTCGACACAAACCATGTGCACCCCGTCCAAAAGAAGAAACGTTATTTGCATACGTATTTTGACGTTGAGTGTTCTGTCGTCTGTACGAGTATATGCGTCCGTACACTTTGTACACTTTTTTGGTAACGTTGTATTCGACACATTATTGCGTAATGAAGATACAATTTCCCCGATACTTTTTGAACGCACTACATTCAAGATTATGCTCAATCGTTTGAATGGTTTATCTCATGATTCCATGACTAAAAGACTGCAAAACTGTCAGGGCGTCTTAAACCACTGATCTCTATTCCTGAAGAGCACCAAATAGTAATTTGTAGTCTACCTACATTGAGGTCATGTGCTTAACCAATTAATCAAGTCAATACTCGACCATCACGGAAATATGCAAAAGGGTTATAAAAATTTTCTTCAAAGGAATGACTATTTGTCGTCAGAACCGAGGCGGACGTTTGGCAAATACTCGTATTATCATCCGCCTGTAGCATCGGAGTTTTCACTTAAATTTGCAATAAAAATGTTGCATTTTCCAACCGACTTAAAATGACTCGTCTTATTGGATGACCGAGCATGTCCATCTGGCTTTCGCCTGTTAACTTTTATTGGTGTGGATCGACAGACATTTTATTGAGTCAGCTACCTGTAACAACAGGCGACTGTTTACGTGACTGATTTAACTGCCTAGGTTCATGGTATGCGGCTTTATTTCCCCGACGAATTGGAAGACGATTAATGTCAATTAACGATGGTGCTTGGATGGCTTTCAAATATATTAATCTAATTGTCAGTACTGAACGACGTCGGTCGAGAAAAGAGAATTCTGATCCACAACCTTTCCCATGACTTTCATGTAGTTATTGCATCACGCTGCTAGAACCTCGGCGGCGACTGATTCAAATTAAATCGAAGATTCCATCACACTTTTCTCACAACCGAACAAAACAGTTTCAATCTGTTCCCAGGTGTTTGATATTCAGTTTGCCCGTTACTGTATCTAGATTATAACACACCGTATCTCCTCCACCTACTACTCGGTCTAGTTGCACAACAATCCTACACCTGATTTGGCGCCCCCAATTTCACGTTTTCAAATCACATACGGAAGAGAAACACTCTTTAACCATCGGCCAAAGTCAACTTGGATGTACTCGTATCTTGCATTCGAAGTAGTTATATACGAGTACAAAACTAGTTTCAACAAGTAGAAAGAAAACTAGAACCATTACAACGATCGGTGGCATCATCATCATTACCATGGCGTTGTTGTTTGTGTCTTCCTTTTGGTGTATGCGTTCGGCGGGGGGGGTGACAAAAACTAGTTGAACGCGCTTTTTGACCTACAGTTGGGGGGCAACATAATCATTGATGTTCGAGAGGGGGGTGAAAGGTGTCGAGTATCTAACGTACGTTCATATAATATTTCGAGTGCAGATCTCAGTATGATTATCCCACTGCAATAATCCGGTTTGGCGGGCAGTGTCGCGGAGCCAGTTTTTTTCTCTATGCAGTCAGGTCGGTAGTGTGGTGGTCACTATTATTGGAACGAGGTCTTTATGCACTTGTCTTGTTCGGTGGACATCATTAACGAAATGTACATTGTCCCAGTCGTTTGTGCCGTTTCATAAGATTGGTGTCGAGTAGATATATCACTTGGAGATACGCACGCATCAAACTGGAATATCTACAATGGAAACTGAGCTTGTTGGTTGGTTGATTGCGGTTCGAAGTAGGCTTGGAAATGATAATGACATATAAGTGTGTTGATGAGGCGTTAAGGTATGCATTTGAGCAGAAATGACGAGGCCATGGTTTCTGATGAACACGGTCGTTACTGTCTAGTTATTTAAATCCTCTTCCATATTCCTGTCGGTTTTAAATGAATTCCAGTCATAAACCTGGATATAAATCATCTAAATGTTGATTTTGATGGAATGCCACATGGTTCCATTCTATGGCCCATTCTATTTCTTTTATTTATTTTTGAATTCACCGGTTAAATCCGTCGACGTCTATAATTTGTTTGAAAAGCTGAAGATAAAATTCAATTAACTGGATAAACAACAATCAAAAACTGAGATATTTCATCACGATGCCTGTGTCTACATTACCGACACATTCATATTATGAAATCAAAGTTTGTTTTTTTTCCTAATCTGTTATTTATTTGTTCGTTGTACCGGTAGATTGTGGTGACTGATGGACGTTGAAAGAGAAGAAAGAAGTCAACAGAATTATGAAACCCAATAGATACAGAGATAAAGACTGGGAAGGGTCAAAAGCAGAGAGAAAACATCTAATGAGAAAAGGGAAATGGGGCGGATAGGGCGAGGTGCTTTATGTTTTCTTTCTCTGTTAGAGAACAAAGAATGGGCTTTATGCTGGTTTGGAGTGGTGTGGGTAGGGCATACATATATGGCGGATGTGATAAATTTTCGGATAATCAGGTGTCGAGTTGGTTTAACCGTTGATGGGCATGACATTGACTGATGTGAATGTAACGGCTTCTGGAGAAGTTGATGACCAAACGACCATCAAGCTAAATGATGATGGCTGATGAAATATGCCATGAAAAAAGTTGGCATTCGGAAATAAGGCGATTAGCTAAGGTTTGTTTGACCAACACCTGCTTAGATAAAGTGTGATGTTCGGTTATTCAAATTATCCTTCAAGTTAGTAAGGTCGAGCACAACAACACGAACCATTTGAGCTTGTACAGTTTACCAACTCTCTGCTTCAAAGTAGGGCGATCATGTCGCGAACGCAGATGCTTATCAAACCATCATGAAACTACCATTGAGCTCCATTAAAGGCCTTTGCTCCATGGTCGCATTCGCATCGAACTTCATATTATAATTGAAATAATTACCACATCCCCTAGCACTTCTCCATCAAGCACAATGCCGTGACTTAATCATTTCACAACTGCTCCCTCAATTTTGATGTTGCCGATAAACCTAACGTCACACTGCTGTAACGTCCCAGTGCGGAACGAACGCACTCATCCAACCGAGTAATTCCGTCTAAGGTCACAGCACTTAGTTTTTGTCATTTACACCTCACTTGCTCGGCTACCGACCATTAAATACACGTCATCCTCGAAGGTCATAAACCTTTACTCCGATATGAAACTGTTTCGAAAACTCTTAACACGGATTTGTTGCATAAAAACTTCCTCACAGATCCATTAATTGGATCAGTTAAACGAAGTAGTATTGCACAACTTCCTTACGTAAGAAGACAGGAACAATAGCCAACGCAGGTGAAACTGGGTAGATTTGCAGAGCAAGCTCGATAGCTGCCACTTGTGCAATTGTGTTGCAAACCATTGTTCGTAGGTAAGCCAAACGAAGAATATTCTTCAGCTCCAGTGCTCTATTGTCGTGGTCCTCCTTCCGGAAGTGATGGAGAGCAGACATACTCCATAAAGCGCGAATTTAATTTCGTTCAATGTTAAAGTTGACAGCTTAAATGTCACGAGCTTACGTACATTGGGTGAGTAACTTATTCGCATCATAATGGTCAATCATTTCACCGGGGGTTCATAAACCTTTCGTAAACGATCAACACAGTAATGAATGTGCATTGTCTCCGAAAAGTGGTAGCTTTTTGTTGATATACTCGCGGTGACAGGCAACTGACATTTAGCTTGGCGCGTTCTGTCTTATCTGCATTGATTGCTGCGTCAGTGCTAGGTGTAAAGCATGCTTCTATTCGCTGTCACGTCTTTGGTGGCATTATGTAAGGTTTTATGACGTTCGTTTTCAAGGTCCTTTGTGACAAGGACACACTCGTTGCGCTGAAATTAACACATAGTGTTCTTTTGGTGTGGGTTCTTCTATATTTTCCACTCCAACTGTCGTTCTACTGTGTTTTTTGTACTTTGACAAGGAAGTCATGTCGCATGGGATGTACTCATACACTACACATGCCATTTGAGGACGTTGGGATGTATGACGATGAGTGAAACAAGGAAGCATGACATCGGTTTATATTCATGTTTGCATGTAAACAAATGTTTTGTCAAGTGGAGAAAGGACAACGGATGTTAGGCGCGTTTACTGGATAGATACGGAAGTGCTTCGCATTTGTTTTTATACTACTCTGCTCTATCCTATCTGTACCTTTAAAGCCCTTGGTGTTCTTGTTTCTTTTCTCTGCCATGTTCGTTGGACAAACAATCGCTGTACATGACTTTGACTTGAAGAAATGGAATTGATATTCATCTGGAGTGTGTGTGCGGAGAAGCTAAGTAAAAGCGGGTTGGGTATTAATTAAGCGTAGCATTGTTTCGTTAGCTGTATTGTTTCCATTAATTTCGAGATGAGGAGCTTAGCTGAAGGCCATGTTGTGGGTTTTCTTGGATTAAATTGGGATTTTCCTTACTGGCACAATAGCTTAGTGTGCGCGGTGGTCGTTAAATCAAATCTCATGGAAAATCAAACGATCGGATTAGTCTCTTCAAATGTCGGTAATGTAGTTGGTTCTTGTTCGTATTAATAATGATGCGGTAGTAGGGTGCATGGAACGTTTATCTTTTTTTTTTTGTAACTCGTACGTTGTTAAAATCGCATAATCACTTTTGGTTAGGTGACAGCATAGAGCACATAGAGCATAAGCGTCACAGACATTTCCAACAATATTTTCAAATATTTGGTAAATGATAAACGATCAAGCGGTTTATCACGCGCACAACGAACAAAAGACCCTCTTTATCTACCCTAAAACACCTTCAGATTCAGACATATCTGATACCTTTATGAAAGATCGACGAGCACAGGAGGTTTGACGGGTGCCATATAGTTATCACTGATTCGCGTAAATTTTTCCATGAGAAAGTTAACTGTTGCTGAAAGATCGATAGGTGATTGATGAGCATTATCGGCTTGTCAAAGAAAAACGTATTGAAGGTCACCACAGAGGACTACAAAACCGGACGAGAGCTGCTCGCTGCTTCTACGAGCAAAAAAAAAAAGAAAGAAAGAGAGCACGAAAAGCATGAGATCGAGGAGATGGAGAGATGTTATCACGGGAATAATGCTCGGGAATTGTACAATGAGGTGAAACGAACATGACAGAGGTACAAAGCCAGAGCAGAAGCCTGTAGAGATGAGAATGTAGAACTAGTAGTGATAGTCGATGCTGCGAATTAGGCAAGACCACTTCTTTAGACTGTATGACGGTGATGATAGACAAGATACCGCTGTCAGGCAGAATGACCCATCCAGAACGGACCACGACGTATGAGAACTCCGTCTACCCAACATAGACGAAGTCAAGACAACTATAAAGCCGCGGGCGCAGACGACGTGTCTACTAAGCTATTTAAGACGGCTCGAGGTGAGCTGGTAAGGCGCACGCTCCAACTTATTTGTAACATACGAGTATGCTCACAGGAAAGCATGCCCGACGAATTGACTCTCAGCATTGTTTGCGCGGTTCACAAGATAAGCGCGCCAACTACCTCCTTAACATCGCATACAAGATTTTCACTGCCGTATTGTGTGAACATTTGGTACCTTTTGTGGATAACCTGATCGACTCTTATCAGTGCGGCTTCAATCCAGGCAACTCCACAATAGACCAAATATTCTGTGGCAGATCTTGTTGAAAACCCAAGCTCTCCAAATCGATCCATCAATTTTTCGTCGGTTATACGGAACCATGTCTAGTTTTAACATCCTTGCCAAACTCGTCCAGCTGTGTAAGCCGCTTCCCTATTAAGGTCGGTAACGAACTGACCGAGACCCTTAATGTTAAAAAAGGATTTAGACAAGGCAACATACTGTTATGCAACTTTTTCAACATCCTTGAGAGGATCATGCAAGAGGCACTGGCCTACACAACAGATATGATGTATTTCAAGTCTGCGCATTTGTTTGTGTACGCGGATGACATCGACGTGATTAGTAGGACACAGCGAGACGTCAATGAGTGGCTAGGATGGGTCTTATAATATAAATATATGCTGTCATCAAAAAAAGACGCAAAACACCGACGTCTTGGCCAAAACGCAGCTATAAGTGGTTAAGGACTCATTGGCTCAATTATAACCAGCGACAAGCACACCCGCGTTGAGGTAAAACGCAAAACTACTCTTGCCAACCGCTACTTGTTTGGGCTCAAGAGGCAATTGAGAAGTAGAGTGCTCTCTCGAAAGACAAAGGTTGCGCTATACAAAACCTTAATCATCCCGGCCCTCCTCTACGGCGCAGAGGTCTGGACTTTAACAGATGAGGAGGAAGAAAATTCTGTGTTTAATCTAGAATTGTACGGGCTATCGTATTGTAGCGACATCGGCCTAGTATAACACCTTCGGATGTAGCGTTTAAGATGGTTGGGCAATGTAGAGGGCATGAACAACGCAGCTCTGGCCCGAAGAATATTCGAATCCAGCCCGAAGGGACGACGCAGCAGAGGATGACCGCATTTACGGCAGCGCATACAGGTGGAACCTTAACCAACTAGGAATGTGGCACTGGAAGCAGCTAGCCAAAGCCCGTGCTGGCTGGAGATTCTTGTTGGTTGAGGCCTACGTCCACCCTGGACTGTAGCGCCACCACAGAGCACAGAGTAAATTGGAATCGTGTCCATCACTTTATCAATCACAACAAAATTATCGAAGGTTACGACGAGCACGAACTTTTAGAAATTGGGTAAAAAACGAAGATGGGTCGATAAATGACGGGATGGTGTCCAAAAATTCGACGAGCATAAAATCCTTTTTAATTAGGAAAAATGTTGGATGAATTCTTAGAAATTCTCTAAAACCTAAAAAGCTAAAATGTGGATCGTTCGTCCATCAAACTGCATGGACACTGAATCCGGCACAATTTTAGTAGGGTCAAAGGAACTATTTCCCAGTCTACAAGACAAGTTTATAATAGAGGCATTTCCGCAACCCCAATTGTCCGACTTTTAAAGGTCAAATCGGTCCTGTCGATCACCCTTTGATGCCTATACGACCACGCTGGGTAGACCATTCCCATTCCCATTCATCATACGCCACTCTACCCGCCCTGCCGTAGGTATTGTGACGGATTCAGTTTCTCAATATACATTTCGATAAGAAAACCCCCGGGATTAAATGATCCTCCGCTCAAACGACCAACTATCAATGTCTTAATATTTTTCGCATAAAAAATCATAGCCAACCGGGGCGACATCATTTCATCGGAAAACCATAAAAACTCGGCTTAAATGGCCTAAAAACCGAGATCCAGCCACAAGCGAGCATAGATGCCTGGTACTTGATGCCTCTTACACGCACATTATGTTGCTCGTAATACTCCCGTGACCCAAAGCGAGCATTTTCCTGGATAGACAAGTACGACTACGAGTGCGAGAATGTAATATTAAATTGAGATAACCACACTGAACGATGACGATGGTAAGTGGATATCTATTTATCTGTACTTTCCCGCATTCGTTTCGCCGAAAGGACTGACGGAGGAGTGGTAGCTCCCTCAGCAAAAAAGAAAAAAAACAATACGAACAACAAACAAACGACGACTGAGATGCGACGAGGAGAAAGTAGCTGGTTATTGGCTCGATTAGAACGTTTTCTCGTTAAAGGGCAAACGTGCAACTCGAATGTGAACGGGTTTCGTAATTAGATAATGTGAACTCTCCGAATGGACGGGGAGAGGAGGTACCGACTCGCTGTTGCCCTATGTTGATGACGGCTCTTATGGACAGAACGTGACGATTCCTAATCTAATACTGGTCGCGAGATACAAGGCCAAGCATGCTCGCTGGAGTTTCCAACTTAACATTTGTTGCAATTAATGGAGGCATGATGGTGATGTTGGCAGTTTGAGAAAATGAATGAGCAAAAATGGGTTATGTTTTACCAGGAATTAGACGATGAGAGTTTTGGGTAGATTGAGTGGTAGCATATGTCATGTGCGAGCATCATATCATATCCATTGAGGAGCAGGGTTACATGCATTAAATATTCCACGGCCGAGCTGGATGGTACCTGATTTGACGGGGAATGTGGGTTGAGAAAGTGTGATGCGTATAAATGGGTTGACATTTGAAAATTATGTGTCTGCCTGTTGAAGCTTAATTGCTATGCGGCTCATAAGTAGATGTATTTTAGAGGCAATGTCATGGTGTCGTTCATTTAAGAGCTATACATTCTTCAATGAGTAAGAAACTTAAGTAACTATTGGAAAGTAATGGTTCCGTGCTCGGTGTCTGGACGCATCGATCACACCACTCCATAGTCTTCCGTTTGCGTGCACGGTGCCTTTAAGACTTTCATCTCAACGACGTTAAACAATAGACAAATCTCTACTCCATCTCGGCATTTAATATTCTTTCTCAAAAGCTTTTCGCTGCAGTAATTTCCTTCAACCCAGGCACCGTAGTCAATGCGCTCCATCATTTTCCAATCGACGTCTCTTTCTCTACATTGCATTGTATCTCCTCTGAATAGGAGCCAGAGCGCGGTATTGCCATTACGTAAATATCCAGTACACAGTACACACTGTGTTGCATTGTTTTCGAGCTGCATCGCATAAGAAAACGCGAAGGAGTGCGAGGAGAAGGCGGGCGGTAGCTATCGCTAATTTAAGTGCCTTCAAGATGTAGTAACGAAACAATTAACGTCCTATGTTGTTTTGCTTCTTGGCTGGATTTGCTTTTCAAATTATTCACTCACTGTTGCATACGGGCGTGGAGCCGAAGCGTGTAAACACAAATAAAAACAACAACATGCAATAGGTGCAATTCCGGCACTATACGAGCTCAAGGTGCATGTAGCACATAGTCACCGACATCGACGCTGTGATCTGATGACTACTGTCTGTGTCGGTAGGTGAGAAGAGGCAACGGAGAGTTTCGACACTTTTTCGCACAGCGTGGAGGAGGACGTGGGTAGTTTTTTTTTTTTTTTTTTTTTTAAATGGAAAGAAGCACTACGGAAGGCCGCGTTTGATGTGCCAAAGTACTAACCGTGTTATTAGTTCGGCACATAGTTGGGTATTACGCATGCATGCATGCAGTTTATTTGATGGTCGAATGAAGATTGCATAAGACTCATTAAGGTACAAAGGAATATTATGACAGAGCGGATGGAGATTGGTTTTACGTGCTGGGATTGGGTGGGCGATAGATTCATAAGTGAAATTGGTTTTCCTGTTGATGATTTGGTAGAGTTCACTCCACCAGGTGCAGGTGACATTGGGCAAACATAATAAAAATTGGCGCCCAACAAGGGGTATGCTGGTTATAAGAACTTTGGATTAATCCTATTAAACAAATGAAGACCGACGAAGAACGTGCTTGTCTTTCACAAGTTGGATAATAAAATACTGTGCTGCAATCAGCTTGGCTTAGATTAGCAATATGCACTATTAAATTAAGGTTATTAAAGGTAGATTCACCCATTCCTATATTAAAGGGTTTTTCAATAAGAGCGGGTAGATGTTAAAATGGAATAAATTAAGCTTTAAACCAGGTATTAATAAAATATTTTTCTGTTTTTAAAGGCCGATGTTTGCCAATACATATGAAATAAGACATCATTCAAATGCCCGCCTCGGGCTCTTACGGTGGCACGGATATGAGTGGTCCAATTTTCAATGACTCTTCCGCATATGTCCGGCTAATTTTCAGCGATGGCCTGGGTTTTGTTAAACTTTAGGGCATAGGTCAATTGTGGTTTTAATATACTCGCATAGACTTGCAACTTCAGGAAAAACCATAAGAAAAAAGTCTAGCGGGGTACGATTGCATGACCTCTGTGGCCAGTTGACATCACCTCTGCGAGAGATAACCTTACCCTGAAATTGTTCATGCAGAATGTCATTCGTGGCGTCGGCTGTGTGGCACGTAGCGCCATCCTGTACTAAGAAAAAAATCTAAATCGAAATTCGAATGTACTTAGCGCGAGAAAAGTCCCCTTATTTTTTGAACAAATTTCGGATATTTACTTTCACCTTAATTTACCTTCAGACCCATCTTAGCAGTTTTTGCCTAAATGCTTTCAACCCCTTCAGAGAAATCTCTCTTTTTTTTCGCCAAATCACGTGAATTTCATCTGCCCATGCAAGCTATTGTACAGATATAAAAAGGTCAAGCCTCTTGTATTGGCCAGTGAGCCCCTTAATATTTTTTCAAAAATGATGTTTCTTGCCCTTTTTAAACCCTCTCTTAAAATGGAAGGTTTTTATTGATTCCTTATCTTAATGAAGCATCGAGAATTCTTCATTGCTACCCTACGCAGCCCAACGAGCTGAGCCGGGATGATAACATAGTCATAAACGAGCTAAAAGTCGATGTGAAGGTGGTGTATGTCGACCTGAAATTCGTGAATCTTACCCACAATCTGTCGTAGTGATGGATATGATTTATAAAAAAGTCAACAGGCAAAAAGAGAGCGTTTGAAATTAAATCCATTTGACCAATGATGGTACTTAGATGCTTGATTCATGGCAATCCAACAAGAGCTGTCATTTTGAATCAATGAAAAAATGCAATATTTTTGGGAAAAAAAACGTTATCTTTTTATTTTAATCCAAGACTCAAGCACTGAGAATAGTAACTAAATACAATATCTGTCAAATGTCTATTTCGCCTTTGCCTAGAGATAGACAATCTTTTGATAACATTTTCCACCACGTTTATACATATTTGGTGCTGAAATTCGCGATCTGTTATGGTCTTCTAGATCTATATGGTTCAATTTGGGCTTTAAAAAAAATGGATATTATTGTTCTGTAGCGCTCGTCGTTGCGGTGACCAGCATCGTTTTCTAAAAAGTACGGACCAATGACGCCGCCGGCCCAAAATCTACACCAAACAGTAACTTTTGGAGGATGCATTGTCATCTGGTGAACCTAGTGTGGCTTGGTGTCGTCCCATTTACGGCAATTTTGCTCCAAAAATGCTCCTTGTCGCTAAAGATGATTTTTCGACCAAAATTGGGGTTCTCTTCCAAATCCTCCGAAGCCGAATCAGCGAACAAACGGCATTCTCTATGGCCATGAAACTTGAACTCCTGGGTCAAGTTGAAATCTGCGAAAGGCCAAGTTATCGATCACCTCGGGTTCTGCTGTACACTTTCGCGGACCGCGGCGATGTTCTCCGCCGATCTTGCGTTCTTTTAACGTCTAAATATCAGCTGATTGATTACCCAACCGGTCAAATTTGGCCACCAAACGTTGAAGAATTGACTGTGAATGGCCATGCCGTAAAAGACGTGTTATTCAATCGTGTAATTTGCCATGGTGCATCAGTAACTGTCATCAATATAATTTGGCCGCCACAGACCGTCAAAATCTAACCGCGCCAATTGTTCTTTCTCACAGAACAGAATTCCCCTAAACAAGAGCATTATGGTGTTTGTCACACAACCTGAACGGGTTGCAGGAGGTTTGTGTCGAAGATGTTCGTTCACTACTCTCCGGAGGTCCTAGATAGGATTCGAAAGATTCGACTGAATTTGCCGCGTTGGTTGTAGTTCAGAGTAACTTGATTCTTTTTTTTTTTTTTTTTGGTTTCCATATCATTAAGGTGTTCTTTCTATTTTTTATGTATTGTAATTTATATAGTTTTTTCCGAATTGAACTACAGACCTTCCGCTCAACAGTCGGTGATGATTACCAGTGCTCCACAACCACCCCCAGTTTGGCAATATTATCTTGGGCTAAGATAATATTTGATAGTCCTAGCACATTAACAAGATCTCGTAGTTTGTCGAAGTTGATGAGCTAAATACTGTGCTGGATTCAGCATGGCTTAGATTAGCATGTGTCGGTAAGGTAGCGTGGCATGAATACATTCAAAATGCACTATTGAGTGAAGGAAATCAAAGTTAGATTCACACAGTCATCGGTCTAAATTACTGAAATTGTAAAGCTTCTCGCTTGGCAAACTCCGAAACGCCTCCGTAAACAGCCCAAACACCTGTACAGCAACCAACTGAACAAATCGAATCTCATAAACTTCCTCCTCCGTTTCAATATCGATTCACTTGTCCATTTCCTCCCCGCATGACGAATTACTGCACGCTTGAATCCCAATTTCCTTCCTTTTCCTCATTTTCCTTCATATTCCGAGTGGCTAAGTGCTGCCAGATGTTCTAAAGTACATCTAATCTAACACCTGGTACTGGCTACCCATTATCTTGTTGGCAATGTGCATTTGCAAGTGCAACCCATGCAGGGGAATAAGAAAGCAGTCAACGGTAACTGTTCGACTTCCTCGTGCTACACACGCACTCTAGATCCACATCTAGACCATGCACAAGTCAGTCGAGGCTAAGAACAACAATAAAATCTCAGGAATTAAAGCTTCGAACTAATATCATCTGGTACGTGGAAAAGCAATTATTTCCGCTTGAAAACGGATCCGGATGGTTGATTAGCGTTCGGAGAGATGCGCTTGTTGTTTTTATCTACGACGCAATGATGTGATATCACACGACGATCATGACCAGCCAAGTTTATTGCACTTTAATTGACTATCTATGAGATACGTGAGTTGAATTGCAATGAAAAATATAATTCTAACCTGCCTGCATCCACTGCTCGTAGTTAGATCTGTTTTTAGTTGTTTCTGCTACTGCAGTTGATAAATATTTATAAATCTAATCGTGGACCTTTCCCATCTTCTCGTTTCAGGTAAGTGTCAATCGAGGTTGGAGTCGCGCGTACATACCCGTGCAGCTGTGAACGCATAAATTTGCGGTTACTTACGTCGATGTATTGGCTTTAAACTATTTTTTATTTTTCATCTTTTTTCTTCACTTTAATTGCTTTTAAATGAGAGGTAAGATAGTAGAAGACCGACGACGCCATTGAATGAGACCGTCTCAAGGCGTCATCGTGCGTTGTGATACTCATGCTCGGGACGGCTTTCATGGGAAAATTAATCGTTTTGCGGTTTGAAATGTTTTCGTAGCCATTTCTCAATGGATTTCCTTTCCTTCCTGCTAGTATTTCGGTGCGATATTAATTTTCCGGAGAAGGAAGGAGAAGTGTTTTGGTTTACTTTGGTGTTGCGGTGACTGCGTCTCAACGATCATTTCGAATTTCACTTTAGAGCTAGCCTCTAGCACTATCCGGAGTCGTGGTGAGGTTGAAGAAATTACTTTTACGTCGACTTGGATTTGAAATACAAGGACCATCCTACGTTAGATGGAGAGATACGAGCGTATCCTCGTGGTGTTATGATAAGCTCCTTATTTTTCAATCTATCTGCATGTTTATTGCTACTGTGTTGGCGTTCGACGAGCTTCGTACAATTTAATGAATATTTATATTTCATCGATACAAAGCAAATATAGCTACGTAGGTATGGATTGGCAGCGCAGTTGGATTGATACGAATAAACGAATGTGGGTGGATGAAGTCTTTGTTTATTTGACTTGGCATCGAAGCGGTTGTGTGTGGCTGTGGATAAGTGGGATTATTCTATTGTTGGGGTCGTCTACATTATATCTTGTGGATACGGATATCCTTGGTGAAGTGACATTTTTGGAGCTTGTTTTCTTGGCCATTTTACAGGTTATTGCTATAGGACGTAGGAGTAAAGTTATTGACTGTTCATATGATGACAATATTGAGAGGAAAACGAGAAAAACAAGTATGTTGGTCGGACAATTGATATTCATACTTAGGAGAGAAAATAAATGGCCATATAGTCGTGTTACTCCTTAAATATATCAAAAATTCATTTGGTGAGGAATAAATGTGACTTATTTCACCGTTTGCAAGGGAACTCTTAACGAAAATCATGGTAAAGTATTTTTGTAAAGTCACATAACTAAAAATAGGGTGATCCAAATTGTGATTCCTAAAATAAATATTAATAGAAAAAGGTTTATGATTAAGATATCGATTAATTTGTTATCTCATTATATTGTTCGGATCTTACCATAACGAAAGAAATATAATATCATTCAAATATCCTCCACGGCAGTTCATACAGGACCCGAGTCTAAAAGGGTATTTTTCTGATGATCTTTCGACTTACATCGCGCATTTTCAAGCCGTCAAGAGCTTGCGGATTGCATACAGTTGATTTCTATCTTATAACATAAGGCACTGTAAGACAAGTCAAAACGCTGTGCTCGTCATAAAATTGATAAATTCAGATCTTCAATGCTTTCATTAACGGCAGCAATATTTTCTGCAGAGCATCCATTTCGATGACGAATAAGCGCTAATACTTCTGCGACAGATCCAGTCTCCTCAAAATGTTCACAGTTTTGTCTGTAGTACGCTCGGATGGATGACTATCTGCTCGTAATACACGAAACGTACCTAATACAAAATCACAATTTTTATAGCAGATTTTCGAAATTTTAACACGTTCAGTGATTATTAAATGATTCATATTGTAAAATGGTAAACCTTACTCTAAACATATACAGTATTAGATGATAGTTCGGTTCAAGGGATGTGATTGAAACAGAGCTGTCAAAACCGGACCTCGAATTGGATTACCCTGTATATGTAAGAAATGGGTGTGGAGCTAGTTGTTTTGTTATTAGTTGTAAAGAAAAACAAAGTCATTGTAATTGATTATTTGTTAAATAAAGGATTGTTCGTATAGAGTGAATAACTTTTAAAAATGTTGTCATTCAAATGACTTCCGTGGCTTCGTTTACAGCGCACGATCTGAGAGATCCAATTGTGACCCATTGCATAAGTTAGGCTGGATGTTACTAATAGATTGAAAGTTCTCCAGTTGGTTAATCAGTCGTAACGTAAGTAAACGTAGCTCCTAAAGGCGTTATATCACACGATCTCGGCGGTTATTTGACATCGCCCCTTCTGGATATAACGCATTCTGGGAAGTTGTCTTGCAATAACTGCAATGTAGCGTCCCACGTATATCACTTTGCGCCTTTTTGTTGGAATCAAATGTCGTTCAGATTGTCTGGCCATTTTCGTTTGGGAAAATATATGGCCTGCCCAAAATCCACACCAAACAGTAGGTTTACCACCATGCAGATGAGGCTTCTCATACTGCTGTGGATTACTCTCTCCCCGAATGCGGTTTTTCACTAAGCCATTCAACCAAATTGGGACAATTTTTTCGCCGAAATTTGGATCGGTTCCCAATTGCCCCAGATCCCAAGTTTTTTCAGAAGTTGAGGTCGCAGAAAGGTCATGTCCTTGCTCACGGTTTGCGTCTTTAGTAAGACTTTCCATAACAAAAACAATATGCAAGCCTCACCACACGTTTCGGCGTCGTACAGGGCCTGTGATCTGCAATCAAACCGCTTTCCCCGAATTCTGTGATAATTCATTGATTTAATCACTTGGCTGGACGTCCATTTCGGCCGTAAATATTTCACGGTTCCCGAACATTTTGGCGAACAGAACACGAATTATCATAATAAATTTCAACAATCCCGACACGTGTATGAATTATAGAATTCTCCATAGTAAAATGGTAATTATGGTAGAACACGATCGTGAAAGAATGATATCGATATCGCGTGAAACGTCAGAGCAATAAAATGTGAAAATTCGGACATAGCTATTGGATAACCACCGTGCCATCAACTGCATTACCGACATAATTATATTTTTATCAATTTCAATACAAATACTGAGGTAATTCGAAAGCCAGCATTCATGGATTGATTTTGCTATATGATTTTTACTTTTCGTAGTCTTTTCAAGTTTGCTCGATGGTAATACAGTTCGCCGTCAGCAGTTTCAGTCAGTAATGTTTCGGTGCTTTAATGAGTGTGTTATTGTTACATTTATTGTCACTCTGGTTAGTTTTCGCAGCACAATAAAGTCTGAGTCGGTCGCACTACCTTACCTTCATTTCATATTTCTGTCGTCTACAATATTCTAAAAATCGGCGCTTAGTTTCGGGTGTGGCGTTACGCCTAATACTTTCCTGACATCAGTGATCTAACCGAAATGTGTGACATTGTGGATGCCCTCTGCGCAAAATAAATACGGACAAGATCAGGTCATAATAGTGATGATCAACAAAATATCTTTCTTACCTAAACTGTATGAATAAATAATACCATAATTAGCCTTTGACTAAAAGAAGCCGATGCTTACTACGTCTATACATGCATTAGGTCATCAAAAGTGTTTTTTGTTTATTTTTAAAAACCCGCGCAAAAATATTTTTGGGGCTCTCAGATTACCCCCAAGGATGATCGTGATTTTTGCCGATTGAAATAAATTTAAAAAACTTTAAAAAAAATGTTTAAATGCTGGCATCCCCATGATGCCTTTTCGCTGATTGTGTTCATATTTTGCGTTTTAATTTTTTTTCTTCTTTTCTGTGGGCGGAGGACGGAATTTTTTGAAAATCCATAACAGAAACCTGAAAAATAAAATTTTCAGAATCCGAATATCGCCGTCGAGAAGTCAGCATATTTATGTAAAAAAAAAAACTAGAAAAATATTCTAAATCATCGCCTACGTAAACCACATTTTCTTAATGTTTTTTTTGTTACATATTTATCTGCCAAATTTTGTTATTTTCGTTCTAATCAAATGCAAATGAGAACAGCTCGCACCTGACACGAATGCCGAATGCTGTTTGCGTATATTGGTAGTGCAGCGAATGAACGTAGATCGCCTGATGAACGTTTGCGATAATCGGATAGTGCGAGCTGCATGTGTCTTTCTTAATCAACACGTCAACACGAGTTTGTTTTTCTTTCCCCAAGCAAACAACTTGTTACAATTATTTGCTCTTTTTTTACGACTTGCTGTTATCAGTGGATTGTTGTTTGTTTCGGTCTTTGTTACAAAACCCGATGAGCCCCAGGGGGAATGATAGACAGTCCGCACGTATGCACTTTGTGTACCTATCTCAGGGACATAAAGACAGGATTGATTAAATGAAACACGTTTGCTAGCATTTAACCAATGCTATCAAGCTCCGAAATATTTCCGATGAGCTCATTCTTTCTAATTGAAAAATAAGTGATCAATTCCCTCCATAAAAGGTAAATACCAGGTCCAATAGTCGTCGAGTAGAAATGAAACAAGCTCCTTCCACTAATCCCACACGGAGTTACGGCTCGAATCATTACAGTCCGTCTGGCGTGTTTACCTGATTATCCGCATCTGCAGCCACATAAAAATGGGGAAAATATAACCGGCACGATGTCTGCTTGTCTCATCACAACTTGTTGAAAAACACATCTCTTACCGCTACACTGCTCCGCTGTCATCGGACCGTGCTTGAGATGAGATAATCAGACGCTATGCCAACGACTGAATTCAAACCACGTTTGCTTAATTTAATTTCTTTTTTGTCTTGCGTTTTGGGGTAAATACTGAATTTGAGAATCAAGTCATGCACATGCTTAATATACACACAATCGGAAACACGTTATATCGAAAACAGTTAGCGTCACTGCGGGAGCTTTGGATAAAAATAAAATAAGTTGTATCCCCTAGTGTGACTTGAATCGATTACGGCTATGACGTAGTCATGGAAAACGAACGACTGCAGCAAATTATTTTACAGAGGACGAAACCAGCCAACCCGTTCGATCTATGACGTCAGTATTCAACAGCCAACGATAGGGGACAACTAGAAGGGATGCAACCCATGTGTTTCAACTCACTTTCTGTATTTTGTTTCTTTTGTTGACTCTATACTGAGAAACGAGCAAGCCTCATCTGTACGGTTCCACATTTTAACTGCCATGCCCCAATTATTTCCTGCGTTGCTGCATGGTTTCTGTACAAGGGAAATGTAAAATGTATTGTTGCAACGGTTGTTGGAGATAGTTAGTCGGGTTGGCCGTTACTTGGGAGACAACAATAAAGTGCTCAAGTTCCGGGGTCAAAACTAATATAATAAAGCTTTACTCTTTTACTAATTTGTGATTTACGCTTTTTTATGGTCATTTCTAAGGAGGAATGCTACGCGAAATATACGATATTTGCTTTTTCCTACGTGTAATGTCCATGCCTAATATTTGAAAAAAAAAATTGTTTTTTTTCCTCAATTTCTACATAAAGCTTAAAGCATGGGAAATATTTCTTCGGATCATTGCTAAAACTTTTATTATCGCTATCTTTCTGCTACCTTATGAAACATTCTAGGAAGTAAAAAAGAAAATCGCCATTTTTGGTTTTCTGCCTATTTTAAGCGCGACACTTGGGACATATTGGGCCATACCATGGTGGAACTAACAGCAGTGTGACGACGTGAAAGGGACATCTCCCATTTTCTCGAATCGTGAAAATAATACTAAAAGCCATCAAGGCCCATTCTTTCTTCTAGCTTATGTGTGCCGGCAAAATTCCAATCTATGGTCTTTATGGGAAGTAAACGTGGTTTTTTGTTCAGTTTTTGCCGTCGTCACTTTCTCACTGAATCACTCTTTGAACTGTCAATTTTCCCCTTTATTTTACGAGCGCAATTCTCACAGTGGAATTTGAAGCCTCACGTGAAATGGACCTGCGATCTTGTTCTGCTGTTGCACTTGCTGTGGGTCCTATTCGCTTTTTGCCATAGTTTTCTGTCTTTTAGAAAATTGTTGACTCCCCAAAAATTCGACCAAGTTTTTTTTAGCAATTTCCCAGTTGGAATAATTTTCTGGCTTGAATTCAAGAATTCTGCAAATTTCTATTTTTGTTAGTGTTTTACCTCGACCCAGCTTTTCTAAAACGCAAAACAGAACACTGTTTAGCTTTAAAGGACCTTGCGCTTTGAATGTTGGAAACAAACTGATGATGGTAATCATGTGTCGGGGAGTGTATGAGGTGTGCTTAGAAAGTTTTTATATTACTCTGATCCAATCCAATTTTTCTTTAAACCATGCCAGTAAACTTGTATTTGTATACTGCGAGTCAATGAGTTATTTTTTCTCTGCTGTTAGCTGTCAAAAAGGTTGTGTGGCTTGATGCCATTAGCAGTTTTTCAAACTAAAATTGTTAACAGCCTCTCCCATTTCCAAGGCACCCCAAGAGTTGAGGTAAGGTAAAGAAGAAGTTTTGTATCTATAGTACGAGGGTGGCCCAATAAGTACTTAGCCTAACCGCCAGATGGCGCCAGTATCGCAAGAGCAATTTACTATCGTGTAGTACATTCTAGTAGACGGCTACTGTCGAAATTTCAGATTGGAATTTTTGGATCGGACTCGTAGTTTTGTTTTAACCGCGTGTGGAAGCGGGAGTGTCCCCGGATTTTAGAAAAATGGAAAAAGAGCAATATCGGTCGGTGATTCGATTCTTGTTTTTGGAAGGGAAATCGCGCAGCGAAATCAAAGAGCGTTTGGATGCTGTGTACGGTGACTCTTCTCCTTCGATGGCGACCATCAAAAATTGGTTTAACGAGTTTCAATGTGGTCGCACGTCGGTTTTTGATGGGCCACGTCCAGGTGCCCCGAAGACGGCTACCACGCAGGATAACGTAACAAAAATCCACGATGTCGTATTGGCAGACCCCCGATTGAAGGTGCGCGAGATAGCTGAGACAGTAGGCATTTCAAAAGATCGCATGAGAAAGCTGTCGGCGCAATGGGTGCCGCGTTAACAAGCGCAACCGTGAGACCACTTCAGAGCAGTGTTTGACGCTGTTTAAGCTCAATCCGAAGGAGTTTCTGCGTCGTTTCGTGACAGTCGACGAAACATGGATTCACTGGTACACACCAGAGACCAAGGAACAGTCGAAACAGTGGACTTGACCCGGCGAACGTGCTCCGAAGAAGGCGAAGACTGTCCCATCGGCCGGAAAGGTGATGGCCACCGTTTTCTGGGATTCACAAGGTGTGATCCACATCGACTACCTGGAGAATGGCAAAATGATCACAGGGCTGTACTATGTCAAATTATTGGGTCGATTCGACGCTGAATTGAAGAAAAAACGGCCCCACTTGGCGAAGAAAAAAGTGCTCTTCCACCATGGTAACGCACCGGCTCACACCTCCGCCCTCGCCACGGCCAAATTGGTCGAATTGGGCTACGAACTGATGCCCCATCCACCGTATTCTCCAGATTTGGCCCGGTGCGACTTGTTTTTGTTTCCAAACTTGAAAAAGTCACTCGCCGGGCAGAAATTTCAGTCGAATGAGGAGGTCATCGCCGCCACGGAGGTCTACTTTGCAGGCCTCGAGAAAATGTATTTTTCAGACGGGTTAAAGAAGTTGGAGCATCGCTGGGTCAAGTGTATCCAGCTAAAAGGAGACTATATTGAAAAATAAATCGCCATTTTCTTACTCCTTTTCGATACAGCGTTATAAAAGATGTGGAAGCATAAACGAGGTTTCAATAAATAAGGTGACTTTTTATTTTTTATAAAAAAAAAGTTTTTTCTTCAATATCTGGCTTGTTCCCTTCAGAGCAAGATACTTTTATTTATTTATTTATTTAACCATGTTAGTAACTATTTTTGGTAGCAGCCGAACGTACTTGTGTACAGTCAAGAGGAATACAAAAGAAAACAGCCAGATTCCGCCTTAAGGCACATGTCGAAAAACCAAAGCTTCCGCCTAATTCATGACATAATATGTGGTCTTACTACCGACAGGATTCATTGGGTCCTGGTATGAGATGCAAACCAATTGATTAGAGTTGGATTGCAACTGCGGAATGAATGAAGATTCGCCATTCTAAATTTCGGTGATTATCGGATCCGAACTCCCGCGTAAAAGTCGCCAGGGCTTTGTGTTTCTATCATTATCATCGTCCAGGATGTCCAAAATTGATCGGTTAGGTGGAGTCAGGTCGTTGGAAGGGGAGGAATTCAATAAGAGTAGCCCATCAGGATCAGGATCGGAGAGGGGGGGAGAGGTAGGTGCGAGAGTCTGCTTAAGCAAGGAAGAGTTGTGGGACTTTTCCTTATTAGCCTGCTGCTCATGGGTTTTTCGTGTTTCTTGAAATTCGAAGGATCTGCAAAGCGTCTTGGGCAGAGATAACACGAATAAGGCTTCTCTCGGGGGTGGATTCTCATGTGTTTTATCATGGCCGATCGATGGGTAAACAGCTTGACACACATCTTGCAGTTGTGGACGTTTCTTTTTGACGGCGTGTACACGCTGATGAACGCGGCATTGTGATGAGGTTCTGAAGGAGGAGCAGATGAGGCAAACATACGGACGTTCGCCGGTGTGGATGCGTTTGTGATCTTGGAGCGCCCCAAGTTGAGAGAATCCTTTCTTGCAAATCGAACAGAGATATGGTTTTAAACCATCGTGATCGCGCAAATGTGCTTAATTTTAAGGTTTATCGGTGGATAAAACTCTTTGGGCATCGAAGACATTTAAAATGTCGCTCATCACTGTGAGAGGTTTTGTGGATTGATAAAATGGATCGGAGCTTGAAGGCGGCTGGACAGATATCACATTTGTATAGGCGGACGAGGAATATGTGACTTCCGCATCTTTACATTTGAAGGCCTCAGCAGTTCGAATCTATCATTTTTAGAGAGATGTCTGGGTGTGTACAGACCTGAACTTTTTTTTAGGAATTAATTCCCGATATCCCCTCCGAACACCTTTTTTTGGACGCATAATTGCATCATGAATTGATTAAGTTTTCATTGTTTTCATAACAAAAGAACTGCTAACTGGATCTGTCGGGACGTACGCTATCTCAAATTTCCACTAGCTCAGAAACACTTTTTCGGTTATTACAGGCGTCATTGCACATTGTACGAAGGTAACACGTAGTTGCCTTAAAATATAATTTTCGAAAGACGATTTATCTTTGAGGGGAGGTCGTGGTGCAATGGTAATCATCACCGACTGTTCAGCGGAAGGTTTGTAGTTCAAGTTTGTCCATAGCCAAGAAAAATGCCTTTACGGAAAAATTGCGCAACAACATCAGTTGTGAATGGGAGATGATCAAAAAATGCTGACGAAGACATAACACTCGCAGCATAAGATCACTTCAAAATTCATACTCTGTGTGTGCATTTCCATTATAACAGCTTAATGACTTGGAAAACAAAAAAGTTACTGTGAACTACAACCAACGCGACAAATTCAGTCGAATCTCTCGAATCCTATTTATGACAACCACCCTCGAAGAGTAGTGAACGAACATCTTCGACACAAACCATCTGCACCCCGTCCAGGTTGTGTGACAAACACCATAAGAGCGTACACTCTTCAACCTGCACGAATCCTATAAAAAAAAATCACTTTTTCATTAAACCAAATCTCTTTCCCTGGAGCATTTCTTTTAAGTCCGTAAACCGATAGTAGTCGCTGGGAATTAGATCCGGAGAATGGGGTAGCAATTCAAAGTGCAATTCGTGCAAGTTGGCCATGGTTACGATCGACCTGAGGCGTTTGGTGAAAGTGCACTTTTTCTTCTTCAATTTCTTTCTTTAAGCGTATCAACAACGCCGAATAATATGGAAGACCTTACCAGTTAAACTTTGCATTTTTGGTCGCTTTGGACGGCTTTCAACCTTTGCTGTCCACTCAGCTGACGTGTCAGTTTGACTATAGTTTCATTTACTCCCTGTATCATATATTGCATGAAAAAAAAAATTACTACACTCTGAATCGTGGACGCATTTTTGATCGACGGTAAGCAAACGCTGTACCCAATCAGAATAGAGCTTTCTCATGCTTAAATATTCATGCAGAATAGGAATGTCACCGCCTTCTGGTCATCAGGTGTTTGTACGGCAGCGTTTCCAGTCAGCCAACCACTGCTCTATCATTTGTCTCGATGGAGCAAAATCTGAACAACACTTGTCAAGTCATTGCTAAGCTGATCGCTCTCGACAAGTATCGTCCGTAAAACCACAGGAGCTTGTGACTAAAGACCGTCATAAAAAGATGAAGCTTGGGGTTTCATATTGATGTGTGAATCTGTATGCCATTTTACGGACTTACTGTAGACACATGCAAAAATGCCACATAGCCGACGTCATTCCATTTGGCCGTATTCAGTCCGGTGTTCTTGGTTGAATAAAAGAGAAAGCTTCCATAAATGTGGATAAGGCAGTTGCAAGCCAATTTAATTTCATCATCTAATGACATCTGGACGCAACGCTCAGCACAGTATCGATTTTATACCGTGCCGCAAAAATAATTTTGCCTCATGAGAGTAAGCGTAGTTGGCCGGTCTGCCTTTATAATTCAACAATCAGTCGGCGATGTACCTATCATCACATCATTTCCTCCTCCTACTTGTCTGGTTGGGTGCATTTACAATATACTTCCATCTAATACCTCACATAACCACCATCCCACGATGCAGAAATACAAACATACAACCCCAGTGCAAAGACGCCTGTCATCAGTTGAAAATGTCCAATAATCACCTCTCGCCCATCCTCATCGCAGACGCAAGCATCCCGCGCACGAGTACATCTATTCAACCAACGTCCGATACAAATATTTAATTAATTCAAACAATAAAATGAAACATGAACGAACGAACTAAACAAGCGAAAAGCAAATGTCACAGGTCGGACCTTGACTGAGATGAGGGAGTGCTGTCGCACTGTATTGACAATATAGAAAACACATCATCCGCGCAATACTACGAGCACGAACTAAAAGTACCGAGATAGTAGAGCAAATGACACTCCCAAATGATTCGCCCTAACCCCTATGGAATCGATGGACCGAACCGCACCGATAGTACTCAGTGCTTCTCCATGTTCCATTGCACTAGATGGAACCAACTATGATGTGTTCTGTATTATGGTCAACCTTCGATACACAGATACACACTACAGGCTTCGCAATTGATTTAGATTCGTTTAATACCCGCGTCCGTATTGTATTCGTTTTTTAGTATCGAAATACTCTTGATGTTCTACTCATTTTGTTTTTTACCATCAATTGATGGCTGTTGATGTCGATGACATGATGTAGTGGAACTGACGCTGATGTCAGCAGCGGTCGTTGGATTTTGTTTTTTCTTATTTTGTCATAGAGTTTATTGCGAAATAAATTTTTGGAGCTCGAGTGTCGAGTTTATTGCATTTTATATTGTTTTATATCGCGGAGCTTTGAATAACAACGGGATGTTGTTGTTCGCCGAGCATAAAGTTAATTGAAATTTGTTCGCTCGATATCACTCGGGGACGACAATGTACAATGTAGTTTTGTGCTCGGTACGAGCATGGTGGGTGAGACGAGTTGTATTGAGAATTGTCATCGTTGGTACTTGTGTTCCGCGTCAAAGGATTGTTTAACTCCGTAGTAGGCGAGAGGCTTTGCGATGTTTTCCTGATAACTTTTCGCACAACTCGCAAACGGTTTGACGGCGATGGGAATCTGGTGAACGGCCGTAGTATGTACTTAAGACACGTTTTCCTATTTTCGGATTGATCAAGTACCAGTCGGTCCACTTGCAGTCGTGTCGCCACATAAATTACCACCAAGTTTAGTGCTTTAGAAATCCGTGGGAAACACCGAAGATACTATTCGACTTTAAAATACTGTTGCAATCTCAAGAGGCGCACATGGGTCTGATTGCTTTGTTCATAAGTTGCGGATACTCGCCGAGTAATTATCGGTTCATTCGGTTGCGACAGTGCTGTGCTGAATCGTTGTATGGAGCGAAACGGTAGCAGAAGCTCGCTGTCCAGTTGAAAATTCTTCGAATCCTCATGTGCTGAATAACTGGTTCCTGTTCGAATTAAATTATTGTAACGACCACTCACGGTGCCAGCGGTCACCAATGTTCGGTCAATTGAAATGTCGTTCTGAATGAGGAGGTGTTGCCAAAACGGCAGTGTATGCTGCAGCGCGAGTTGATACCGGCAAGTGTAAAATGGGCGACATGCAGACGGGTTCGTGGAAGATATACTTCATTTTCGAGTCAGCAGAACTCGTAATTTATAGATTCAGGAACTCTGTGTGTCTTTTTTTTACTATATTCTTGGAATTGTATTTACAATATTCCTTACGAGCAGCTTTTAAGGCAAATCCTGTTGGATTATGCATGCTCAGCGTCGGTGATGTGCGTCGCTATGTATTATCCTTGTCACGTAATCCTGCCGAACAGGAGCGGTTGTATAATACGTCTATGTGACATAGCATTAAGTTGATCTAGTTTATCTCTGAATATTAAGTCATCCTCTTTGCCTATAAATCATAGCAGTGCAGCACGTGCTGGATTACACGTGTCCTTCAAATTATCTCTAAAAACAAAAAGAAATTCACCCAAACATTCACTGCCTTTCATGCTCGTCCCATGCTCGTCAATCAACCTGCAAACTTTTATCAAACTGATATCAGTTAGGAGGTATAAAGCTCAAGTTTCCACGGTTTTAAAGCACAATAAAATGGATACGACGCTTTCCATGGGAGTTTAACAATCATAAAGTCGAATCACAGACACATCACCCTCGTCACGCCTCTAAAGCAAGGCGGATTTATGGGATGTGTTAGATGCGTTATGGTTAGCGTTAGATTTCAAATTATGGCATTTATTTCAGATGTCGGTGATTAAAATAAGGTCAGATTACGTAGAGGTCATTTGTGAAGAATGAAATTCATGGGAAAGGCATGTTAGGTGCTTGCAATCAAAAGATCATCAATTTTGACGACAGGTGATTTTGACATTAACATTAAATCGTTAATTTGGAATACTGGACCGTGGTATTTCTAAATTTCCTGTCCAGGTTTGGGTGAGAGAAGTGTTTTAGCTGGGGATGAAGGTCGAGATTTTGGAAAAGTAAGCGCATATTAAGCATTCTCGGCGGTCATGGGAACGAGCTTTTATCGTGGAAAAGGTTTTGGCTAGGGAGATATGCAGTTTGGAGGCCACTATTCTTCTAGGGAAAAATATGGAAATTGAGATTGACCTTTGAAAAAATGAAAATGACCTTTGTTCAGGAGATATGGCCTCTTGAAGTTGGCAGTTCGGGAGCTACTGGGCTTGTATGGGAAAAATGAAGATCGAGTTTTTGCCAAGGCCCATTTAGCTTCTCCATTCTACGGCGATCCCGATAACGAGCTCTTATCTTCGAAAAGGTCTTTGTTCGGGAGATATGGCCTCTTGAAGCCGGCAGTTTGGGGGCCACTGGGCTTTTATCGCAAAAGAAGATCCAGTTTTTATCAAAGACCTATTGAGCTTCTCCATTCTTCGGTGATCATGATGACGGGCTCCTATCTTCCACAAAGGCCTTTGTTCGGGAGATGGAGATATAGCCTCTTGACGTTGGCAGTTCGGGGGCCACTGGGTTTGTATCGAAAAATAAAGGTCGAGTTTTGCCAAAGACCTATTTAGCTTCCCCATTCTACCGCGATCTCGCTAACGAGCTCTTAGCTTCGAAAAGGCCTTTGTTTCGGGAGATTTGGCCTCTTGAAGCCGGCAGTTTGGGGACCACTGGGCTTTTATGGAAAAATGAAGGTCGAGTTTATTTTCTCAAAATTTGAAATTCGAGTTTTTGGAAAAGTAATTCACCTAGTGCTGTCCAATGCAGTGAAAGTTGCTCAAAATCAGGCGAATGTCACGAACTTGCTTTGTTTAGATTTGAAGATCGTATTGAGTCCTATTGAGCCATACTTACCCATCTTGGACTTGTTGTCAGCATTCGTGAATCGACCTTTATAGGGCGGTCTTAAGAGATTTACGCAACTTAAATTTACTTTAGCAAGTTATCGATTGTGCTTAATCCAGATGCTAGGTGTCTTTGCCACTATATGAGTCCATGAGTATAGACAAAATTGTCTAAAATACAACACGTGGATCGGAATCAGTTCATTCAGCTTCATTTATTTTCTGAAAGACTTTCATTCAGTAATGCTTTTGCCCATTATTCACTAGAATTTATCTTCGAAGACCGGCATCTCAATCATCCTCAATTTGCGGTTCATAAATAAACAACTGTCAGGCATAGTATTTACCACCATAATCTTGATGTGAACAAAGTTCGGTAATTTCCCACAAATCGAGATCGAGGCTATTCAAAAATAGTTCAGCGCTCACTTCAATCACTTCTAGAAACGTATTATTTCCTCGTCAGTCCATCCTTCCCTTAAGCTCGTTAGGTATGCTTAATCTTTCCCCATAAAATCAACATACAGAACGTCACAATCGATCATAATCCTAAAAAAAGATCAAGATTAAAGCACTAAATCCGTTTGAGGTTGTGGAAACATTCGTCAATCTAAACAGGAAATCATTTCCTAATTAACCGTAACTCGCAAAAGAATATTTTCGAAAAGAAAAAAGAAACAAACAAACCGTCTACTGCGTAGATATAATCAGCTTTAAACGAAATGGTTCATCATAAACGAATTTAAAATCGTTTATCTCCCGCTAAATCATATTGCCGCGTCGGACTAGTAAGGGTAACCGCACGACGAGAATATTTTCAAATGACAGCGAATGGTCCGAAATTGCCCAATTTTCCGCACAATTTCACTTTAAATCGCTTGTGTATCTTCTTTTTTTACGGATTCCTCTTGTATATTTAGAATTCCATCGGATAGAAGAGGATCCTTTGAACTCTAAATGTCTAAATCACCCGAATCGACCCTTCTCCCCGTTGGTCAGCTTCCAGAGGACATTGGAAATTTATTCCAGAAAAAAAAAAGGAAAAGCAAAACAGCACTGCATACACAAGCATCTCAATTTTCGATTCCGAACATTCCCCAGGGAGGTAATATAAAAACAAGGAAGGCAGTCACAGGGTATTGGGTAATGGAAGAAACGAAGGAAAATAAGCGAGGAAAATTACCTTTTGGATTTGATATGCGGCGGGGGATAAATAGTTGATTAATGCGTGTTTCCCAGACTTTAAGTATCTTGGTGTAATTGGTTTAGGTCGTAGGCATTCCCGAGAGCTGATTTGGTGTTAAATTGTGAACATCGCGGGGATATGGTTGACTAAAATGTGAGTCTTGGGTTGGCAATCTATCTCATCAAATTAACTGATGAAGAGAGTAAACAAATTGAAAATTGCCGACAAAATTCCGTAGCGTATCAGTTGATATTACAGACAGGATGTTATGCTGTCCCGCAAAAGCAATTTATTGAACTCATCACTACAGATCTCGATAGCAGATCTGGTGTGCTCTGTAGCTGCCGTCTCAGCTCTTCTAAATTTATCGAGTCCTCTTAGACTTCATTATGAAGGAACAGATCTTCAGCCAGCAGTATCCTGAGCTTATCATATGCTTACTAGAAGCTCCGGGATCGGAAGGCCATTCTTGCGTCTGCAGTGGAATATTGCATGCTCTGCGCCTTCCTCTTCTTCTGGACATTCGAGTTATCGTGTCCAAATCTGTGAAGATATTTTCAATTGCTGCCGTGACCTGACAGGAATTGCGTACGGTGATAATTGCAAGCCCCGTGTGCTCTTTTTCCCCAAATCTCGATCGTGGGGATCAGTTTGTGGGTTCAGCACTTTGCCGGATTATCCCACTTGCTACAGTGCCACAGACATTGCCCTTTCTTCTGCTTTTATCCTCCGGATAACGCTGGTCGTATGACGGACCGTAGTCAAGCCTAAGGTAAACCATGTGCATCTTGTCGGCAAGAATATCGACAGGGACCGCTATAACACAGGCTGATTCATCCCAGATTGTCCGAAAACCTCATACTGTTCTTGTGCAAAGCCTGTATGCTTTTTTTTATCCCCGTCGTTTAAGAGCTCCCGGCCAGACCGCCGCAGCGTACAGGAGTATTAAGCTCACCGTTCTGGAAATCACAATCCTCCCCGCGTATCCTGGTCCACCGATGTTTGGCAGCATTCTGGAAAGCGCTGCCTGCATTTGTGACGCCGTTTTACTGCAATATTCGACATGGGTCTTAAGGTTGTCGAGCATTATACCCAAGTATTTTAGTGCCTCCTTAGACCTGATTAATTGACTCCCAACCTGGTTATTAAGACAGCTTCCGTCCTGTGGTCAGCTACTTCAAGACCGGCGGACTCTAGCCAATGCTTGATCCTGGCGATCGCTTTATCCGTGGCGAACTTTACCTCGTGATGTGTTTCACTACAGTAACTACGGCGATGTTGTCAGCAAAACCGATAATCATAACTCCTTGTGGCAGCGTTAAGCGCAAAATTCCATCATACATTATGTTCCACAGAAGAGGTCCAAGGACTGATCCCTGGGGGACTCTCGCGAAAACATTGTAATATTTTAAGCCATCATCCGTCTAGTACCTCAGCTTACTTTTAGTGAAGTAGTTTAGAATAACCTTCACAAGGTAATGGGGTGCGTCCATTCCGGTCAGAGACCTCATAATGCAGGACCTGTTTGCGGTTTTTCGGAAGGCATTTTTGAGGTCTAGCCTTAGTATTTCTTTGTGCCGCCTTACCATGTTTTCCGCCGTATCGCTTCAGCAGTGGTATCTACTTCCTTTTTTATGGCATCGACGGTATAAAGCGATTTTCTAAAACCATATTGGTGGTTAGACAAAGCTCCTCTATCATCCGCCACAGCGAGTAGTCTGATACTTTATAGGATATTTCCTGTTGTATTTAGCAGACATATTGGCCGGTATGCCGAAGGTTTTCTAGGTGGTTTCTTTCCTTTGGGTAGCAACACTACATGTTCCCTCCTTTGCATCGTTGCTTTAAAAAATGTCTGATCTCCTTTCAACAGCTGCTTTGGTCGCTATGTTTGGGACGCCGTCAGGTCTGGACGCTTTCTTGTCACCTATCTTTCTGCATGCTTCGTACACTTCGTCCTTAGTTATTGGCGGGATCTGGTCCATGTTAGTATCCCTCTGTCAAATCTGTTGTTTATGATTCAGCCACTGATGCCAAATCACCACGATTGAACAGCAAGTCCAAATGGTAGAACTTTACTATCAAAATTAGTGTTCGTTAGTACAAACGTTGCGCACATTTTGGCCCTTCACAGTGGACTCTTCAACGTTTGGTGGCCAAATTTAAGACGACCGGTTCGGTAATCAATCAGCCAACATTTGTACGTCGAAGGAATGCAAGATCGGCTGCGAACATCTCCGCGGTCCGTGAGGCAGTCGACTCCTCCCTGTGCATAAGAACTCGGCATTTTGCAGACTTCAACTTGGCGAATTTTGCGTCGAGACTTGGGCCTACACCAGTGCAAGATTCACCAGACCCAGGAGCTCAAAGCTCGTAGCCATAAACAACGCCGTTTGTTCGCTGACTATACTTTGGAGCGTTTAGAAGAGCACCCCAGTTTTGGCTAGAAAAATCATCTTTAGCGAATAGGCGCATTTTTGGATGAATGGCTTTGTTAATATTCAAAATTGCCGTATATATGGCAACACCAACTCGCACGGGGTTCACCAGCTGACCATGCCTCCTCAAAAAGTTACCTTTTGGTATGGATTTTGGGCCGGCGGCGTCATTGGTCCGCACTTTTTCGAAAACGACCTTGGTGATGTGGTCACCATGACCATCGTGACCAGAACGATTATAACCTAGACGACATGCAGCAGGTCAAAGCTTCGTGCCACACAGCGGACGCCACGATTGACACTATCCATGAACGATTTGAGGGTAAGGTTATCTCTCGTAGAGGTGACGTGATTTGTCCATTAAGGTCGTGCGATATGACCCCGCTAGACTTTTTCTTGTGGGGTTTCTTGAAGTACCAGGTCTGTGCGAATAAACCACAATCGACCGATGCCCTTAAGGTGAACATAATACAGGTCATCGCTCAAATTCAACCCGAAGAGTCGTAGAAAATTGGACCACTTGGATCCGTGCCACGGTAAAAAGATGAGGCGGGCATTTGAACGATGTTGTATTCCATACATAATGGCATACTTTCAAATAAAAAAATAATTTTGTTAGTACCTCACACACAGCGTGTTTTATTCCATTTCAAAATCTAGCCGCCCTTATTGAAAAACACTTTACTAACAAATTTTTATTCAATAGCAGCTTAAAACACGTGAAGTGTGAACTACCTTATCGACTGATGTATGTTGTACATTCTCCATATCCGGGTATCGTAAATCGGAATGCCTGTATCATATCATAGAATAAATTTCAAAACAATATTGCCGAAACGCAGCAGCCTACATTACCGACATATGTATAAACTCACATGGAATAGATGCACCAAATGCTATAGTCAAGATGCGGGCAGTGTACAAAATAACCGCCCGACATTACCGACACCGTGTTATGAAAAGCCTCGAATGATTTCTTCAGTCTTTTACATCAATCGTAGTAGATAGTCGCCATTGATAATGGTCTTGTTTATATTTGTTGTGCACCTGGATCACCGAAGTCAAGGCTCAATGTTTCAATGTAAACGTCAAGCGTTTACTGAGTTCATTTCTTTTTTTAGTTAATACACCCCAGTCCAAACAAACTCTAGCAGCCATGCTTATACGTGTGATATATGCAGATATGGTACATGATCATCGGCATAAAACTAAAGCCAAACAATTTTTTATCATGGAATTCCCACGCCAGCAACCTTCACTCAGTTCACTACCATTCCGATAAATTCTTATCAATTTAGCTTAACTTCTTCGCATGGCATTCTTTGGTTTTATATATAATCAGCAAAAAATGTTCTTTGTTCACCACTGTGAGTTGGGCTTTTTGATAAAATGGGGCGTGAAAATAAAATTTGTGGAAAAGCCAATGCGAAGGCAAAAGTCTTGTGATTACGGTTCGATGATCAAGAAGTCTTAAAAACTTGGTAACTGCCCAATCTCTTCTGTCATAAAGTATTTTACGACCTCGAACCCCTTTCATGTTTCAGGTGAGTGTCATCAAACGACTTTTTGATTTCCGCCCCTCAAAGGCTGTAAAACCTTGTACAACACTTTTAAAATCACTCCTTGATGCCGCCTGGCCTTGAACCACTTTCTCAACCACAACGTCCAGCAGATCATCGAGTAAATAAAACGTCTACTCTAAGAGTATAAATAAAAGGAACAACGACGTGAGAAACAATGAATTAATTTCAAATAATTTTATCGATCCAATATCGACATCGATGGAAAGCCACCCACACCCTAATGCCATATAAACCTCGACCGATATCAATGTAAACATGTTTTTATGGTTACGGAAAGGAAAAAAGAACTTTAAGAAAAACAATCGTATCTAAACAACAGCGTTAGAAGGCCAGCGGTTAGATACGAAAAGAGAAACTGAAGAGCTGTCTAGGAAATCAACAGTTGATTTTGTTTATACCCCTCGACTATAAACAATATGCAAATCCTTTCTAAATAAAAGCTACAACAAAGTACAAACACAGAAAAATGAAGGAGAGCCACTGGTATCTATGGTGTGTATATACTAAACAGAATAGATAATTTATGAGCGAGGGATTCGCATGACATTTTAAACTTTGCGTCTGAACTGTGGACAGGTTATACAATGTAACTCCCGTTCAGTGATCGTGCGGTGGACGCGATTAATTGACGTGCACGCAACATTTTTTAGTGCATGTACAGCCACTTCCTGTGGAGCTGAGAATTACGTCGGTAAAACAGAAGGCGGACCGACAACACCTGCGATCATAGAAAAAACTTGGAGAAGTGGATATTGATCAATAGCTATTCCGCGATCGGTGAACTTGAGTCTATCGGTGTTATTGATTAGTCATGTGCGATGGAATATAAAGTCGTACAACGATGTCACGTGTTGTCACACTGATCGTGGACGTTTTTATTTAGAGAAGGATCTAATTCGGGAACATCAGTTTGGTGATCTTCAGTACGCTACACATCAAAACTGTTTGTTCTTGTTTTGAATTTCACCCATCGCAAGGCCAGCGTTCACTCAATTCCCTTCACTATATCCCAAAAAATCAACGATCACTAATGAAAGTGACTGCTAAGATCAGTAATTAGGGCCAAGCTCATTTCAACCACGAAAATCTTTTCACTTTTCATTTTCCCTAGCGGGCAACAGCTGGCGCAACTTTTTCCTGCCGGGCTTATACGACCGGATCTCGACCAACTCAGATCGAATCGAAATAGTAAGTCAAATCTAACAATGACTTAATACACTGGCGCGGTAGCTAATGTGATATACTCACTACCGCCGCATGACAATGGATGAAAACCTCCTAAAAAACCAGTTCCTAGTGTTGATCGCGCGACAGGTGTCTTGGTAAATGATCTTGTTCAGAGTCGCGATCGCACAGACTCTCAAGTATATCACTTAAGAGAACAATAAGAACCATTGAAATACGAGTATAGTCTATTCGATCTTGTTTTGAGGTAGATCATGAGTCAGCGTGATCGTCGATCATATGGAGACCAATATAGAATTAAATTTATTGAAATCTATGTCAAGGAATCTACATCTCTGTCAATTAACCCAAAAACATTTTTTTGCATTCATCCATTCCGTAAATCTTTTCCATAAATCTTTGGGCGCCATTCGCTGGTTTGCCGCCAACACAAAGGGGTTATCGCTGCATGCGTAAATAACACCATTGAGCGTCCGTCACTCACCGAAAAGAGATTTTTCATTTAAGATAATTCCCGAGTCGTGGCAACAGCACTTGTGCCACATGGGTTACTCGTGCTGTTTTAATTGACGCATCGTTGACGCCCTCTACTCATCGTTATGCATTAGAACCGCACTCGTATGCTCGCTCTGATTAACTTGAATGCCATTGGATCATAGCTAAATCATTGACCATCGATAAATAACAACCGGGGGAGAGCCGATGGGGTACTCGTATGTGGGAGACAACGGGGTTGGGTTTAATGACTGCAATTGCAGTTTATTAGCTGACGCGCTACGAGCACAAGCCAATTACTTTAATTCAGTCGGGCAGAACGAAGAACGAGCAAAGCGAGCGCGACATGAGAGACTCTTGTTGTGTTCATCATTACCGAAAACAGAAAATGAAGAAATAGAAACAATAAATGGAACCTCTCTTTGGTTTGACAGATTCGTGCTGACGGGTAACATGAAACAATCATAATGGGCACGATGTGATCGGAGTGATCTGCTCTGCGCAGATCCGGTTGGACGTCTGACGACATTTGACGTCATTCGAATATTCGTGGAAGTATTGTAAGCGGATTTAATTGGATTTACTAAAAAGAGTGGTTGGACGATGGATTGGGTAACCGGCGGTTTCCTGAAAGAGAATGTGGGGCACGTGTCGGCAATGAACGCTTTCGCTAATGAACTATCATAGTTTGGGGTCACCCATTAATGGGAGTCCCATATTGATTCTTTCAAAACTATGTGCTCACTCTGACGAAATTTCGCTGCGACTCGTTCCCATAGCGAACACAACCTAAACCCCGAGGACACAGTGTACCGTTAGAATCGTGCATTCATAAGCCGCTTGAAAAAAGTCCATAAATTATAGACCACTTAACAGGCAATGAGAATTTCAATTACCAACCCTATTGATCGCCTTATTCGTCGCTTATGAAACAATCAATTGAACTCGAACACCCAAAAAAGGACAAATACGGTGTGACAGCACCGACGAACACACCCCGAAACGTTGATTTCATACAACCTTGTGATAATTACACACTAATTGCACGTTCGTTTCGATTTTTTTTCCTTCCCATTACTACCGATTCGCTTCAAAACATATGACAAACGACTATGTTGCTGCAGCCACAAATGTGATCCTCAATCATTCCGCACTACTATATCATCTCTAATTTGTAGGTCTTCCGATTCGACTATCTAAATTCGTCCGACATCAGCAAATCACCTCGTCGTCGTGTTGGTGATTTGGTGTTATTCTACATGTGGGAAAGACGCCAGCTGAATGCGGGAAAATTAAGTGAAAATTCTTTTGGCTTTGCTTTTTTCATGTTGAATTATTTATAATTTTTGAAAAAAGGAAATAAACGAAATGGAAAAATATTTTGTTTGACGGCGAACGGATGTATTGACGACGACGCAGGGTTATAAATAATGTAGAAGCATGCCACACTTGGAAAAAAATGTCTGGTCGGATAGTTTTGCGAGAAATTGTTTTTCGCAGTTATGACGGGCTACGGAAATGACGATGTTGGGGAAAATTGTTTATTTATAGATCCTGGCAAGTGGATTGGATGTTGTCAGGGAATTTAAGGTGAGCCACATGCCTGCAGAGTGAGGCAAATTCTTCGAGATTTTTTTCTACAAAAAATAGTAGTCTCGGATGCTTAATTCTCACTGTGATTGAGCAGGATAATGGACGTAAGCTAGAATGGGATGCTAGCAGTTCAGAATATCCGGTCGTTGGTAATGTAGTGCACGCGTATTTTCTCTCATTTATGGAATGTTGATCGTCGTCTTCATTTTTGCGAAATTCTTTACACCAAATGCAGCCTTTTGGGGGGCGGTCGGCAATGTAGTGCGATTCTGATTACCTGCTTTTCAATAGGCACATGACAATTTTATATTTAAATACAAACGTACCCTTGAGCCTTTTTTATAATCTGTCAGTCTCAAAACGCCAGTCAAGATTTCGATTTTTATCATACTGAAGCTCATGATCGAGCAACGTTTAGAAATTATTAAAAATTATAACTGAAATTCTGAGTCGAGGGTCGCATTTTTAAATGCGTTTACTTCAATTGTCGGTCTTAATTACCATCTCACCAGACAGGCTGTGCATACTAGAGTGGATAAAATCAAGTGAACATGTTCACTATTCAATGTTCTTTTGACCGCGAGACAACACACCTACCGAAGTACTGGAAATATTGCAATCGTAAGTGCTCCAGTTTGAAATGAACCAAATCAGACGATTCCACACCGTTTACAAGAATTGGGAATACCTCAGTCTAGCCTCTGTTGTGGGGATTTCTGCGTAAAGATATTGGTCTATCCCCTTACAATATCAAATTAACTCAAGACTCGTTGATCATTCATTCATCCCTTTGAAGCGTTGAAACTTCTATTGAGCTCCGCAAATGTTTGAGAAAATCTTGAATTTTATGGAAAAATTGTCTTCAGCCATGAAGCTCATTTTGGGCTTAGTCAATAAGACAAATATGCGGCTTATTGGACAGCAAAATCTACCTGTGCTTCAAAAGTCTCCACTGCATTCACAAAAAGTGAGGATTCCATTCCGTAGGAGTGATTGGACCCCATTTTTTCGTCGACGAACGCAGTCACCTTGTTACGATCAAGTTCTTTGTCGTGCCATGAGGGAAGGCTTTTTAACCAAAATTCGATGTACTTGATGTCACTGGTTACCTGATGGTGCCACATGTCACGCAGCTGTTCAAACAATTGATCTATTGATGGCGAAGTTCGGTAGTCGTTCAACCTCGAGGCGTGATCGGTCGAATGGCCACCTCGCTCAAGCGATTTAACGCGATTGGACTTTTTTAACGAGGTTACCTGACATAGTTCAATGACTTATGCCAACAAGCCAATACATAGGGGAGCCCAGGAACAATATCGAACGCGAAAATGCCAACATTCCGGCCGATATGTGTAGAAGAATAGTGGAAAATTGGCTCCAAAGAATAAGTAACTGGAAGCGAGCATCCGGTGGTCGTATGAGCGAGATGGAATTCCATACTTGAATCTAGTATGTGTACTAAATCTGGATTAAATTGCAGCCCGATACCCAAATTATTATATATTTTATATGAGTATCAAATTGTTATGTCCTTATTGAAAAGCTCTGTATAAGCAAACGGTGATTTATGTATGTCTGGTGGAAAGGAATATTTCAGAGCCGATAAGGAAGTTAGATGTACCAATATTGAGTTCTGGACTCTTCAGGATTGAATCACACAGCTTTTTTATACAACAATCCGGAGCAAAGTATTGCAATCTTTGCGCGCAATAACTTTTCAGTATATGCTCGATAGTTTGCTTGCCATGTCCATCAACCACGCAATTGTTTTCCGAATTCGCAGCAGGGATCTTTCAAAACTTGCTCTATTTTCCTTTCTTTCGTTTTAGAACGATCATTAACTACTTAAGACAATGTTATAAATATCAGTCGGAAACTGATTTGTGTGTAGATAACACTGCCCACCGATCTCAACGATCGTGAGTAATGATCGTCCCCTACAGATTCGGTCAATCACCCGCAAATTTTAAAAATTATTCCTTGACAATCTAAAACATCCATAATTCACTAGTCCTGCCAAATACAGAAGCCATCCATATTGCTTGTCATGAGGCAATCCCATGCGTCCCACCGAGCACAACTGACGAGCTTTTCTTTCGGTGTTTCATGTAACCTTCAACCCGCCTCCTTTGGCACAACTTACGTTTTCTTCTCTTCATTTGATTAGTTTAAATTGAAATGAAAAACACCCGAACAAGGTGTTAGTGCACACATGTAAAGTCCAATTGCCTAGAGCGAGAACAAACAACATCGCGTCGTATGGTGTGAATACGTGGATAGAGGAGAACCAAGGGAAGACGTCGCTCACTATCTATTCATAAAAGCAATTATTATTGGCAATGGTCAATGTCAAGCTTCCCCGAACGTTGTCGTGTTGCTGCTGGCTCTGCTGTATGCGATCCACGATTGCTACAAGCTAGAGAAAGAAAACAACAACAACAAAACAGCTGAAATAGTTTCCACAGCAGTTCGGTTTCAGTGCGCCGAGGAAATTCGCTCGATATTATAATAACGCGCTAAACAGTAATTCTCTGTCCGTCGAGCATTTTACTTATTTTAATTGTTTGAGGTTTTTTTTTATTTTTTCTGTACACTTCCCTGCTGGTCAGACGTGTACTCGAGGTACACCTGCAGTCTAATTTCTTTGTTTGCTCGTCGGTCATCCGAATTGGGTTTTCGTTTGTTTTTTATTCGGCTTCGAAAAGGGAACACCACGGAGGCTTCGCGAAATCGAACCGACAACGACGATGTTCAGGTGCGCGGAGCATGCGGTCAAGGTTGACTAACGAGCATGGGACACCTCAGTGATGGTCAGTGGCTAGTAAAAGGGGACGTCGATTTTTTTTCCTCTCATTTGGGACACCGGAAAAGCGACTTAATTCCGGTAACTTTTTGTTTGTTTATCGCTATTTCGTTATCAATGACTGATGATGTGTGTAATGAGTGAGCAAAAAGCGACCAACGCACTTGTGAGTGCCGAAAAAAAGTGCACAAGAAAACTAAAAAAGAAATCAAAATAAGATATGTCTAGTGAAAGGAGATTGATTAACGAGGAATGAAAACAAATTCGTGTATTTGTTGACTGCTTGATTGTGTGATACGAACGGGCGGGAACCGCGTTCTTTACGCAATTATCGTCATCGGGTGTTCTTAGATTGTATTTCATCGATGTTTTCGTGCTGTCATTCGATTTCTTTTTTAAAGTGTTTGTGCGGCTAAGCGAAAGTAGTTTGTCATTGAGGTTAAAGGTGGAGGTGGGAGACAGATTACGTATACGCCCTGGGTGATCGAAAAAATTAGGAAATCAAAATAATGAATAAAATCGCGAGTGTAGTTTGCGGCACTTGTTCGTTTTGCTTTATGGGGGAATTGGATACTTTGCTGATATTTGGGTGTGTTTCTTGCTGTTAAGTATACAATCATCCGAGTGGCTTTATTGCGACATGAAACAGAATTAACTAGTGAATGACTCACGTTCCGAGTCCATAATCGTTTCGAGTTTTTTCTTACCTGCCTTATTAGCAACTTCGATAAATTGCCGTGCGTGACACGACTATTGACAAATCCACTCTCTAACTTCAAAACCACTCTCGCTTGAAAATAATTTGAGTGAAGTACAAACAAACGCCCGTTTCACATACTGTCTCAGATAGTCCAGCCACTTGTCTTGCCAAAAATAGCCAAATTAGCACATATTTTAACCATTTCATGCTCCCCGATCACTTTCATCATCATCGTCCATCTATCAGTGGTTGTTTGCTTCCTCCCACGGATGATATCATCGCAAGGGTTTGTAATTCCGCAAAAATCAAAAAAATGACCGACGTTTTGTCTATGAAACTATCTAACGTGTTTTGCTGATTCATAAAACCAGTTACGACTGTACGAATATGAAATTACTGTAGCAATATCACGTGAGATTTGAAAAGATACCAAAGTTGCCAGTCCAACCGGGTTTAACACGCTATTCATGAGCTAAGAAAGATTTTTATTAAAAATAATCCGATGATTGGTCATCATAAAAAAAAGAACTGATGTGCGTCACTACATGCGGATATCGGGGATTTTCGCAATGTAATAATAGTATAGTGTGGTGTATATCGGACATCTGTCAGCTGTCAATCAACTTTTAATTGTCGTGACGTAAGATTTATATTTCTGTTTGAAATTCGAGAGGCTACTGCCGGTAGGGTGTTTGTCATCGAAAAGAATGGAAAGTTTTGAAAGTGTCCTTAAACAATTAAATTCGATTAGTGTCTACAGATGGAGGTGTGACTGGGAATAGTGGTTATACTCTGCATAAGCCCTTAGAATTGATTTGTTTTTAATTCATCTGAATTTCATATTTCTTAGAATGGTCTTGGGCTAGACAAAATGCTTAAACTTAACTTAAGTAACTTAACGAACTTAAAATACCTTCCTGGCCTATATGGACACTCTAAAGTAAACAGAAAAAAGTTAAACTATACCTTTCAGCCTCATGATTAGTTCATATGGATTAGAGGAAAAGAAGCAATTGAAGCTAAGCTATAAATTCCTAACAACAGACCTTGTATTGATACTATTTATCACCAATGAACTTATTTTACTTAGAGAATAATAAAGTGCCCCTTTTTTTGTATAGGAAAGTTGTCCTTTAACACATACCGGTAAGGTAGTGTACCAAAATTGTTACGATTTTACGCCTTTTATAGCTACGATTTAGCCTCGCAATCCTAAAAATGCATTGTAATGATCGGGCTCATCATTTATCGCGTCGGCAATGCAGTGGTGTGTTCAATCAAACTTTCCAATATATTATCTGTCAAAATAATCTGAAAACTGTCATTAGAGTGATATGCCACTCTGAGGAGCAAACGTTTTTTTTCCAATCAACAACATCTCTTCTTCTTGGTAGATAAAGTAGTCCACCAAAGATGTTTATTTTTTCACTTGTACAAATTATAAAAGGTGTTTTTTTTAGAGGTATACAAATTCAATATGAAATAAAACACTTGAAATTAATGTGAACTTCTATGATATTAGCATTATTTAATAGATAATTGAATGCCATTAGTATAAATATAATTTGGGCATATGCGTGCCATTGTTAGGTCGAATGAAACGCACGCAATTGTGAAGTACAATTTTCGACAACTTTATCGAGCAACTGCGGCCGTATATCAGCAACAACACGGCTGTTGTTGACTTCCAAATCGTCTAACGTCTTTGGTTTGTCGGCAAAGACATCCAACTTCTTATACCCCCAAAGAAAGTAATCTTAAGTTGTGAGACCACAGGATCGTGGAAGCCGGTTCACAGGTTCATTACACGAAATTATGCGTAATCAGCAATTCGTGCGCCATGTGGCATGTTGCGTCATCTTGTTGAAACCACAGTTCTGTAACGTCAAAGCCATTCAACAGAGGAACAAAGATGTCAGAAATCATGTTTTTTATAGCGCTGTCCATTGACGGTAACATTCTGGCCGGCATCGTCCTCAAAGATATATGGGCCGATGATCTCACCAGCCCATAAAGCACACCAAAATGTGAGTTTTGATGCTTGTACGGGCCTCTCCATATGGGCTTCTGGGTTTTCTCCACCCCAAATTCGGCAAGTTTGCTTGTTTACGAGGGTGGTCCGATAGCTACTTAACCTACAAAAGAAAAACAAAAATTTTGGAGAAAAGTCGATTTATTTTTCAATATAGTCTCCTTTTAGCTCGATACACTTGACCCAGCAATGCTTCAACTTCTTTAACCCGTCTGAAAAATACGTCTTCTCGAGGTCTGCAAAGTAGGCCTCCGTGGCGCCGGTGACCTCCTCATTTGAGTGAAATTTCTGCCCGGCGAGTGACTTTTTCAAGTTTGGAAACAAAAGGAAGTCACACGGGGCCAAATCTGGAGAATACGGTGGATGGGGCAGCAGTTCGTAGCCCAATTTGGCCGTGGCGAGGGCGGAGGTGTGAACCGGTGCGTTATCTTGGTGGAAGAGCATTTTTTTCTTCTCCAAGTGGGGCCGTTTTTTCTTCAATTCGGCGTCGAATCGGCCCAATAAATTGGCATAGTACAGCCCTGTGATCGTTTTGCCCTTCTCCAGGTAGTCGATGTGGATCACACCTTGTGAATCCCAGAAAACGGTGGCCATCACCTTTCCGGCCGATGGAACAGTCTTCGCCTTCTTCGGAGCACGTTCGCCGGGTGAAGTTAACTGATTCGACTGTTCCTTGGTCTCTGGTGTGTACCACTGGATCCATGTTTCGTCGACTGTCACGAAACGACGCAGAAACTCCTTCGGATTGCGCTTAAAAAGCGTCAAACACTGCTCTGAAGTGGTCTCACGGTTGCGCTTGTTTTCCGGAGTGAGCAAACGCGGCACCCATCGCGCTGACAGCTTTCTCATGGCATGCCTATGAAATGCCTACTGTCTCAGTATCTCGCGCACCTTCAATCGGCGGTCTGCCAATACGAGATCGTGGATTTTTGTCACGTTATCCTCCGTGGTAACCGTTTTCGGGGTATGGCTCATCAAAAACCGACCTGCGACCACGTTGAAACTCGTTAAACCAATTTTTGATGGTCGCCATCGAAGGAGAAGAGTCACCGTACACAGCATCCAAACGCTCTTTGATTTCGCTGCGCGATTTCCCTTCCAAAAACAAGAATCGAATCACCGACCGATATTGCTCTTTTTCCATTTTTCTAAAATCCGCGGACACTTCCGCTTCCACACGCGGTCAAAACAAAACTACGAATCCGATCCGGCTGAAATTTCGACAGTAGCCGTCTACTAGAATGTACTACACGATAGTAAATTGCTCTTGCGTTACTGGCGCCATCTGGCGATGAGGCTAAGTAATTATCGGACCACCCTCGTACATTTTGCGTTGAAAATGAGGATCAAGCTGAATGATGTTTTGGGTCAACTGGATCTTATAAACTTTTAAGCCAAGATCTTTCCGTACAATCTTGGGTGGTCATGGTGCAATGGTATCATCACCGACTGTTGAGCGGAAGGTCTGTAGTTCAAGGCAGTCCATAGTCAGGTACAATTCCTATACGGAAAAACTGTGCAACAACATCAGATGTGAATCAGAGATGATCAAAAGATGCTGACATAGGCATAACACTCGCAGTATAAGATTACTTCAAAATTCATACTCTGTGTGTAAATAAGTTGCTGTGAACTACAACCAATACGACAAATTCACTCGAATCTATCGACTCTCCTATCTAGGACAACCACCCCCGGAGAGTAGTGAACGAACATCTTCGATACAAACCACCCCGTCAAGAGCGTAACTCTTGAAGCTGCGCGAACCCTATAAAAAAAAACAAAGTGGATGGGTATAGTCCCACAACGGCAATTAATTCTTCTCTCAGCTTTGTTTGTCCTCTTGGTGGATGCGTATTATCCACTAGAGTGTACGTGGTGTGAAAACGATTCATTGTGTTCCGAATAACTTGCTCATATGAACGATTATGTCGACCGTAAAATGGATGTAGTGCAAGATAAGTTTGGCGAACCGAACCATGTTTTCAAACTAAATTTGCAGAATTTGAACACGCCATTCTGGCGTTAATCTATTCATCATAAATGGCAAAACATACTAACCACAAATCTCAAATTTCAACTGTCAACTGGACAATCTGTAGACACAGTGTTGCCAGTTTAAAAACCAAATCTCTAAAAAACACCCTTTATATACGACAGTCAAATGAATTCGCTGTCTTTAAGACACTAATGACTTCCTTGGGCGTAAAAGTCTTGCTGTGGTCGGTAAATTTTCTTATTATTTGCGCCCTCCGAAAAACGAAGCATGTAACTTCGATTCTCCAAATTGAATATTTTTTTTCACGGTTGATTACCGCGGGTTTTTACTTATTTTCACTATATTCCTGCTACAGATAAGCACCTCCACTCAAATCAATATCAGCCATGCATTCTATCTAGCCTTATCAGCTTTCAATTTGCTGCGTCCTGGATATCTGCACACTTCACTTCATCAAAAATCGTGCTTATGTATAAATTTTATTCATAAAACCGCCTGATAACGATAACGATTGATCTTCCATTGTAAACTAAAAGCAATCCAAACAGTTCCCAATAACATTTCTAACCGCATGAGGTAGACGCACAAAATTAAACAAAACCCAGTCATTATAATATTTTATTCCTGACGATTGCCCCGAGGGTTTGGCTCTGATAAGACCCAACTATATTTAAGCTTCCATAAAGCAAAAACAAAATTATCCACACAAACAAACAAAATCTTATCACGTCACAAAAACAAAACGAAATAACTGAGCGAGTGCGACTGAAGATACAGAGAAAAAAAAATACAAATCAGTATCTACTCGTTCGCGGTTGATATGATAAAAAATCGGGGAGAAAAAAAAACTTTGCGAGCACCACTCATGTGCTGGTCGGAGTTCCGTTCGGTTCGAATTTGTTGTGAAACAAAAAAGAAGAAAAAAAAAAGAAAAAAACTACTCAAACGTGTAACTAAAGTTTAGCGATGACTGACTAGTATTCCCCGGTGGTAGCGAACGAGAACCCAATTACCTTCGACGTCGAATACAATTGGAAAATCAAAAACAGAAAGAAAAACCAACAAACAACGTCGTTTCCTTGTTCACGATTTAATACAATTTTTTTTTTCTTGTTATATTTATTTCGTCTAGCGTGTGATACACAATATATTCTAAGTTAGTGCAAAGTGTTTTGGTGTGATTTGTGGTGCGCCAAAAGTATTTGTTTATTTTGAAAAATCAAATTGCAAAGTCGAAATCCGCTTGAATGAAAGAGTTTAATGACAACTCGGATTCATCGCATATAGTTAAATGTTGGCTAAAGTCGGTGAGATTTATGTTGCAGATCACTGAAATACCAGGCAAAATTGGTGAGACACTTAGCACGCTGTTAAAGTATGCCCAGGAATCGCTGGATTTATTTATATGTGTCGCTGGGTGAGTTGTGTCCGCGTATTTTTGTTTTTCCTTTCTCTTGTTTTTTTCTGATTTTATATTCATTCGGCAAGCGAACGTCTGGGGATTTTCTTGTGTAAATAAGGGATATAAAAATATAAGCGTCTCATTCAACTTTAAAGCGAGGGGTCGGTAAGGAAGTGTGATATTACACGGAGTGGGAGACCTACCAACTGGTTTCAACCAAGTCTTCTTATATGTTTATTGGCTCCAAAAGTTTTATGAGATTTCGGAAAGCTTCGCGAGTTTCTCCTTCCCTTTTGCGCTAATTCTTTTCTTGATTACACTACAGTGGTCCTCGCGAATGAGAGGCGATCTCCAATTAGTTACAATTAAATTAATTCGATTCTATTTAAAAGAAAATTATTGACACAACTCGGTACCATTGGTAACCTCGTATATACGCAGTATGTATGAATAGAGTTTAATTAAGAATTAAAGATGCACGGTTGACTCCTACCCATGTGAAAAAAGAGCAGCCACCCAGGTGGGGATCCGATTATAAGACTTTTCATGTATAATACAAGCCCCTACCGGCACGTGATTTACTTAAATACCCTCAAATTACAATTGTGTCATACAGAATTTATGTAACCTTCAGCTCTAAGCTGCTATATGTTCAGAAGGACTTTATTGTCTTGTTGCCTAGTTACTCAAACGTGTGAAAAATTCAATCAATCAATACCTATCTTTCACCCATAAATAAGTTAATTAATTGTTCCCATGTAAAGATTGAATTCGTGGTAAAACCTTTATTTTGTTCAGTGCCTTTGTTGATATTTATTATACTTCACCCTGTCCCCTTAGAATCAAATAAAAATGTGCACAAAATTTGGCAAGATAAAGGCATTGTATATACAATCTATTGGATAACAAATATGTATCAGGCGATATTTGAGTTGATTACAGCGGAAAAACGTGACTATTTCTGATATGATAAGTCAAATTCTTTGAACGTTAACACAATGAGGTGGTCGAGAACCCTAACTCATTTAGTTTATTGCTTAAATTAGTTCAGGGAAGACCCAAGTCTGCGATTTCACCACATTTTCAACTATTACTTCCCTTAATAAAGTATTGTCATGGAAACACTAAAAAAAATTAAAGATTTTTAAAAACCGTGTTTTTTTTTTTTGGAAAGAAAAATACAAATTTTATGAAATTTTGGCAACAATTGGTTGAAGATTTAAATTATGTGAATAATTATTTTGTCATTTATGTTTTACACAAACATGTGACGAAAAATCAGGAAACATTTCTGACACAATTAATAATTTGTGTACGCGATAACGATCCAAATTTTAAATTAAAATTAAAGTGAAATTAAAAATTTAAAAAATAAAATTGAACCTCTGCAATGTAAAATTGTAAAACAAAAAATTTGAAAAAAATTAATTTTTAATGAATAAGACAAACACTATAAAGGCTCTTAAAAATTAGGAAAATGAACTGCTTTCAATTGTATTACCTACAAATGAGCCAATGGATGGACATCATTCGAGCAAAACGCGTTTTTATTTATTGTATTTATTTTTTTTATTGTGTGTTGCTCAGCTACACTGGAAGCCCATACAACAGTCTTTCAAAATCTTTATAAAACTTAGTCAAAGTAGCTATCCTATTTGTAGACGTGACTCCTTTTCCCAACTTAGCTTCAGCTTTGCAAGCCATTGATGCGCTATTCGTCATGAATGTCTCCGTTCATTTGAGCTTCTGAACCGACGTTTGTGTCGAGGAGGTTCATAATTAATAGTGTACTACGAAAGCCTTCATTGAATATACAGGTGGTATGTTGCCACCATCTTCCGTCCTGATTTAAAATGTTTAATCGCAAGACGCCAAAGTGATCTTTCCTCCTGGAATTCTCTTCTTAAACTCAACCTTTGACTAATCCTTGGATATTGACTTGTGACTTGATGTTCTTCACTATATCAGGTTTAAATCACACACTACATCAGCACTTGGACCACTAAGTTTTTTCTCAGAACTGCACGTGATTTCTTTATTTAAATATAAGGTGTACAACTTTGCTTCCGCCGTTTGCTGATATGTGGCGATTACGGTAAGTAGCGGTCGAAAAAAAACAGATCGCAGACGTCAGGCAGTTGGCTTGGACCTCGGTCAACAGAACACCATTCAAACATTAGTCGATTTGTGTCTGCTTGTTTTGTTTCAATATGAAGAAAGCTCGGCTGAGCCTCGTCGAATGCTCTCAGATACGTATGGTGAGGACGCTGTTAGGGAAAGAACGTGTCGTCAGTCGTTTCAACGCTTCAAGAACGGTGATTTTAACGTCGAAGACCGGCATAGTGGTGGAAGAGAGAAAGTTTTCGAAGATGCAGAATTAGAGACATTGCTGAGTGAAGACTCGCGTCAAACTCAAGAAGAATTGGAGTGACACAGCAAACCATTTCAAAATGTCTCAAGGCCATGGGCATGATTCAGAAAGAAGGAACTTGGGTCCCGTACGAGTTGAAACCAAGAGACCTTGAACGGCGTTTGTGTGTTTGTGAACAGTTGCTTCAGAGGCAAAAACGGAAGGGGTTTCTGCATCGCATTGTGACCGGGGACGAAAAATGGATTCATTACGATAGCCCTAAACGCAAAAAATCATGGGGATATCCCGGCCATGCTTCCACGTTGACGGCCAAACCGAATATTCACGGCTCCAAGATCATGCTCTGCATTTGGTGGGACGAGCTCGACGTCGTGTACTATGAGGTGTTAAAACCAAGTGAAAAATTCATAGGTGCTCGTTATCGAGCGCAATTAATGCGTTTGAGCAGAGCATTAAAAGACAAACGGCCGCAATACAGCGAGAGGCGCGATAAAGTGATTTTGTAGCACGACAACGCTGGACCCCACGTTGCAAAAGAGGTCAAAACGTACTTGGAAACGTTAAAATGGGAAGTCCTACCCCATCCGCCGTATTCTCCCGACATTGCTCCCTCTGACTATCACCTATTTTGATCAATGGCGCATGGTCTGGCTGACCAACACATCCGATCTCATGAAGAAGTCACAAATTGGATCGATTCGTGGATCGCTTCAAAAGATGAACAATTTTTTCAACGCGGCATTCGTACACTGCCAGAAAGTAGTGGCCAGCGATGGAAAATACTTTGAATGATACATGTGTAACCGATTTGTTTCATTAAAACCTCAAATGTTGGGGAAAAACGGCGGAAGCAAAGTTGTACAAGTGGTATTTACTCGTGCTAGGCTCAGAAAAAGGTTTACTTGTTCCATACTGGAATTTTGGATACGAAGACATTGTAAATTATTATTATTGACAATCATTTGGAACTCCGAAGTTCAGAGCGCTTGACAACCTATAGCCAGGCTTCCCTGTCATAAGTGTGTTCTTTCGTTATATTGTTCTTTCATCTGCGGCATTCCTGGCGATCTTTTTTTCTTGGGCTTTTCACTCTTTATTCTTTTAATTGTGTCCACTGTCCATCCGTTCTATGCGTCATACCCCTCTTAGATCTTAAGATCTTGTTTTTAAGACCCGAAATTTATTTTCCTTCTTCTTAGTCAAAGCCCTGACCGTTTTCTATTAGTTAACTACATTTGTCCTTATCTTGCAGCTGCTAAAGATATCCAATGTTATTGGTATCTGATCGTGCATTTTAAGAAAAAAAATCACTGTCTTTGACCTCCTCTACTTTAGCGTTTATAACAAGACCATGGTTTTGGCAACATTTTAATTGTCTCTTCCACGTGATTGTGGCTTGCAATATACATCTGCGAATGCGTGTTAGGTGCTTTGTTCAAGGACTGATAGCATATCGTCGAGCGGCGGGACTCCATATTTAACACGTTCTATACCTTACTTTACCATACTCGTCCTCGATTACTTTGAAGTGTCGGTTTTTTAAATAGCTCGCAAACCAGGACAAAATGCTCCCACGATAGAGATAGGTCTGTAGTTCTTTTCTTCTGCGCTTGTAGTGTTTAGGCATTACTAAAGTTTCTTAAACGTAGATTTCGACATTGCGGAACAGAAGAATTGTTTTCGTTAGGTTCTTCATCGTGCTACCCACCAACAGTCTTTCATTTTTTCCGAAATTTTATCCTGTTTGGCTCCGATATTTGAACTCGTCCACCACATTGCCACTGCCTTGACCGAGCATAATCAAATGGGAAATATGGATCGATTCAAGTCAGGTCAGAGACCGACTATGTGGTTTTCCCTTCATTTACTTTTAAACTTATGTCCTGGCTTGCCATTATTAGACTTTCTGCGTTTCTCTTAATTGTTTCCTATTCATCTCTCAGAAGGTCCAGATCGTTAAAGTAAGCTAGAGCGGGTGTGACTCTATCAAGGTTTGTTCCCCTATCATTTTCTTAAAGGTATTCCATTACATATTCCAACGCCAAATTAAAGAGAAGAGGTGACAAGGCGTCTCCTTGTTTTAAGTCCTCCATCACGTCTCTCGAATGATTCAAATAAGGCGTTTGGTCTTTTCACTTATCCTTTGTGCCTTGTATCAGTTTCGCCAATTTTTCAGGAATTCCAGCCTTGCAAGGACATGATACATTCGGTTTAGAGATCCATATGCTATTTCTTTTCTTAAAGCTGTGAAAATCTGGTCACTCGCTGAGCAATGGCTCCTGAAACCACATTGATACCTCCGATGTCAGTCTTTTAAGAGAATTTTCGTAAACACCTTGTAACAACACTGATATTCCTAATTCTCACGTCGTGTCCGGTCACCCTTTTTAATTGTTGGAATGATGACCGAGTTTTCCCATTGCTCGGGATAGTTTCATTGTTCCGTATAGTTACAAAAAGCCCATGTACGAGGGTGGTCCGATAAGTACTTAGCCTACAAAAGAAAAACAAAAATTTTGGAGAAATCGCGATTTATTTTTCAGTTTAGTCTCCTTTTAGCTCGATACACTTGACCCAGCAATGCTCCAACTTCTTCAACCCGTCTGAAAAATACGTTTTCTCGAGGTCTGCAAAGCAGGCATCCGTGGTGGCGATGACCTTCTCATTCGACTGAAATTTCTGCCCGGCGAGTGACTTTTTCAGGTTTGAAAACAAAAAGAAGTCGCACGGGGACAAATCTGGAGAATACGGTGGATGGGGCAGCAGTTCGTAGCCCAATTCGACCAATTTGGCCGTACCGAGGACGGAGGTGTGAGCCGGTGCGTTATCAGGGTGGAAGAGCAATTTTTTCTTCGCCAAGTGGGGCCGTTTTTTCTTCAGTTCGGCGTCGATAATTTGGCATAGCACAGCCCTGTGACCGTTTTGCTCTTCTCCAGGTAGTCGATGTGGATCACACCTTGTGAATCCCAGAAAACGGTGGCCATCACCTTTCCGGCCGATGAGACAGTCGCCTTCTTCGGAGCACGTTCGCCGGGTGAAGTCCACTCGACTGTTCCTTGGTCTCTGGTGTGTACCAGTGGATCCATGTTTCGTCGACTGTCACGAAACGATGCAGAAACTCCTTCGGATTGCGCTTAAACAGCGTCCAACTCTGCTCTGAAGTGGTCTCACGGTTGCGCTTGTTGTCCGGAGTGAGCAAACGCGGCACCCATCGCGCCGACAACTTTCTCATGCGCAAAATTTCATGCAGGGTATGACCCACGCGATCTTTCGAAATGCCTACTGTCTCAAATATCTGACGCACCTTCAATCGGCGGTCTGCCAAGCCAATACGAGATCGTGGATTTTTGTTACGTTATCCTGCGTGGTAGCCGTCTTCGGGGCACCTGGACGAGGCCCATCAAAAACCGACGTGCGACCACATTGAAACTCGTTAAACCAATTTTTGATAGTCGCCATCGAAGGAGAAGAGTCACCGTACACAGCATCCAAACGCTCTTTGATTTCGCAGCGCGATTTCCCTTCCAAAAACAAGAATCGAATCACCGGCCGATATTGCTCTTTTTCCATTTTTCTAAAATCCGCGGACACTCCCGCTTCCACACGCGGTCAAAACAAAACTACGAATCCGATCCGGCTGACATTTCGACAGTAGCCGTCTACTAGAATGTACTACACGATAGTAAGTTGCTCTTGCGATACTGGCGCCATCTGGCGGTGAAGCTAAGTACTTATCGGACCACCCTCGTAACTGCTCTGTTAATTCATCTCTAGCATATTTTAATAATCCCGATGGTCATAAGTCGACTGCTGGAGCCGTGTTTTTCTTGTCGATGAATTGCTTCTTTTACTTCCTGGTTGGCAATTCTACCTCAATTTTTGCTGTGTGGAAAACATCGTTTTCAAGCAGTTCATCGAAATATTGGATCCGTTGCAGTGCAATTTTTTTCATTTTCCGAAACAAGCTATTCATTATCGTCGTCAACGACTGCCTTCCTTTCGTAGGGTCTGATATCTTGTTATTGTGAAATTATGACTTCAGTGTATTCCAGGGCTTGATGTCTTAGATGATTACTTGTACCTTATCTTCGCATTCTTCGTCGCACCAAGGCTTCGCTTTGGGTGCTTTGCATTACCCTTGTTTGTTTTCAGTCGCTTATTTAATAATTAATATAATGACTTTAAAAAGATAGACACGAGACGTTCCACTTGTTACATCACAGCCATGACATAAACGTCATATGTAAATTTCAGCCGCAGTCTCAGTCAATTTGCCGTTCGAAAAGCTAGCAACTTTGAACAGCAATCTCATCATCAGCTCTGCGCTGGTCTATCAAAAAGGCAACAACTTTAAGACTTTTTTGAGGGGCTTACTAGATGCTTAAATCTGTCACATACAGCAAAAAAAAAAATTTCATTTTACATGATATGAGCTCGTAAAAAGTTTAGGGTCACGGGGAAACGTCACTGTCAATTACAGTTCGAAGGTAATGATGATAAAGAGGTAAAAGCCCCTTTTAAGCTCACGTTACATGACACAATAACTGACTAATAAAATTGGGATGAAACCGCACGACATTTGGATTCTTCACGAACTAGGACAGATTCGTTTGATGTCGCGCACAAGCATCTGCATACGCTTGTTGACCGCGTGGAAAACAACCCTTATTGAAACAACTGACATACGGTGATGAGGAGCTAATTATTTACAGCCATGTGATACACAAACTCCTTGACGTTACTTCGTTCTCTCGGTTAAGAATTTTACCGATAAATCTTTCTAAGATGAACAAGGGATACTTCATTAATCGCATATTCTTGCTGTATAAAAAAAATGAACAAAAACATAATAACATACAAATGTCCAAAGAAATTTGCATTATAAAAGTAAATTAGTTTTCGAACATACCCCCTGTTATGCTCTGTCACACTTAAAACTGATATCAATTAACATGACAGCTGTTGCATTTCGTCTACTTCGTTTTATAACGGTATTATTGACCTTACACCCGTCACGCAACGCCTAATAGATATCGTAAGAAATAACAGTTTGAATAATTACTGGAATTGTCTGACAGTCGTATGGATAATTACCCATACAGTTGTCTGCAATTCACGTTTAAAGCCAAAGAGTAATGACAAACAAAATAGAAAAATAAAATATTTTTGACGAAGAAAGAACGAAAAGAAAAGATAAAATGTGCGAAAGTCAATGATCAGGTAGAATTCACACACTGTCACTACCGACTTCCGTGGCTTGTCATTAAAATAGTATGGCAATGCGATCGCACGCCCAACGACTCTCTGTTTCAGTGCGGTCGTGATACAAGTGTGCGGATCTGCAATAAATTTGGTGCGTATTTGCGTCGAAACTGAGAATGAAGAAGGGTAGAGTGGAAATCAATTATAATATGGCGTGATGTCTATTATTGCCCCATTTCGTTGTTTTTATATTTTATTATCCCCTAATACCAGTTGCTTTGGGGTAGGATAACAGTGCTATATACAGCGTAACAGGGATGGTAAATAAAGTAAACAAAATAATTAATTGCCTCTGACAGTCGAAGCCTTTGCCTGGAGAGGCACTTAAATAAAAAGTGATTGATTGAAAGAGTCAGGAAGATCTAAATCTAAATATGCTTTTGCTGATTCGAAGGTTGTAAACATGAGCAACAATAGAAAAGGAAGATAACAGACCGGTTAGGGCAGGCTGGTGACGTCTGTTCCCAGAAATAGACCATACTTGATGTAGTCATCTATGCGTGCGCGGTCACTATGATTTATTTAAACACAATTTTATACAAATTTTATGTTGACATCATCATTACCATAGTCAGTCGCACGATGGAAAACTTTGAAAAATCAACAGGTTGGGTGCTAAACCATGACAGTAACCCAAAACCCTTCCTAAATTATAGATAATCTCACAGCTTTACGTACGTGAATGCCTGTAGGAATTGAAAACTATTAAATCCCTTACCACAACTCTTGGTTCCATGCAATGGATATGATGGGAATATTATTCTCAACACTTTCCTGGCTATATACGTTGACATCAGACAGTCTATCGTACCCGTAAGTGGTATAATTTTGCATATGGCTTCAATAATTTCATTTGATAGCGGTAATTAACGATGAAACTCGCATCACATTTGCATTATGAGTTAGGAATGAATGGGAATAGGAGAGGCAGATTGAATTGTAAAGCCGCTCCGTAGTAGCTGGCGTCGGTAATGAAGAGTGTTTTTGTTTTTTTTTTGGTTTATTGCACCTATTTTGCATGGAGACTGTGTGTCGCTATCATTCACAGTGGACTAATTAAAATATGGAAATAAATTTAGTTGAAGAGATTGAAAGGAGGGATAATTAAACCAGAGTCACTGGCGCCTGTAATATGTGGTTTTAGCCTACCATCCTCTACTTCCTACTTTAAAATAATGTACAACCCTCAAGTTGGTATTGTAACGCACATTTCACCCTAGAATGGTGGGCGGTATCATCTTATTTAGTATGAATTTGTATGTAGAAACGTATTCACCTACTTCTTGACAAAGGACTAATCTACTGTGGTCGGTAATGTAGGTTGAGCTATTGTCGTCACATATGTAGATACCTAACAAACATTTTCGTAAATTGAATTCGGAAAATAAAATGCGTAGCACATTAGTTTGCAATAAACCCATTGTGGTGTCGGTAAGGTAGTCAAGTATGGTATTACCGATTCATGTCCAGTGGATATATATATGTAGGAGGGTGGTCTGATAAGTAGGTACTTAGCCTACAAAAGAAAAACAACATTTTTGGAGAAATGGCGATTTATTTTTCGATATAGTCTCCTTTTAGTTCGATACACTTGACCCAGCGATGCTCCAACTTCTTTGACCCGTCTGAAAAAATACGTTTTCTCGAGGTCTGCAAAGTAGGCCTCCGTGGCGGCGATGACCTCCTCATTCGACTGAAATTTCCGCCCGGCGAGTGACTTTTTCAAGTTTGAAAGCAAAAAGAAGTCGCACGGGGACATATCTGGAGAATACGGTGGATGGGGCAGCAGTTCGTAGCCCAATTGGACCAATTTGGCCGTGGCGAGGGCGGAGGTGTGAGCCGGTGCGTTATCATGGTGGAAGAGCACTTTATTCTTCGCCAAGTGGAGCCGTTTTTTCTTCAATTCGGCGTCGAATCGGCCCAATATTCTTCGGAGCACGTTCGCCGGGTCAAGTCCACTGTTTCGACTGTTCCTCTGTGTCTCTGGTGTGTACCAGTGGATCCATGTTTCGTCGACTGTCACGAAACGACGCAGAAACTCCTTCGGATTGCGCTTAAACAGCGTCAGACACTGCTCTGAAGTGGTCTCACGGTTGCGCTTGTTGTCCGGAGTGAGCAAACGCGGCACCCATCGCGCCGACAGCTTTCTCATGCCCAAAATTTCATGCAAGATATGACTCACGCCATCTTTTGAAATGCCTACTGTCTCAGCTATCTCGCCCACCTTCAATCGGTGGTCTGCCAATACGAGATCGTGGATTTTTGTCACGTTATCCTCCGTGGTAGCCGTTTTCGGGGCACCTGGACGTGGCTCATCAAAAACCGACGTGCGACCACGTTGAAACTCGTTAAACCAATTTTTGATGGTCGCCATCGAAGGAGAAGAGTCACCGTACACAGCATCCAAACGCCCTTTGATTTCGCTGCGCGATTTCCCTTCGAATCACCGACCGATATTGCTCTTTTTCCTTTTTTCTAAAATCTGCGGACACTCCCGCTTCCACACGCGGTCAAAACAAATCTACGAGTCCGATCCGGCCGACAGTAGCCGTCTACTAGAATGTACTACACAATATTAAGTTGCTCTTGCGATACTGGCGCCATCTGGCGGTGAGTCTAAGTATTTATCGGACCACCCTCGTATACCGTCGAGGTATTTTTTTATTGGATTTTCAGACAAGTGTACTTGTACTTGATACCCATCATGTCGGTAATGTAGTGCGTGATAGCCTTTTCATGGGCAATCATCAAAGAGACGTGTTTGGTTACCAAAAGATGCATTTTATTGATCTAGTAAATGCCGCAGTTTTAATAGTAAAATGCTCTTAACGCAATCACAATCTGTTCTTGATTCATATTCAAGGTCCCTCCTTCCCATCACGCTAGTTGACACAAAAGAAAACTATTTTTTTCGCACACCAAACCCCAGACAAACAAAACAACTAAAGATAAAGCAACCAGCTCGATAACGAGCTCACAAACAAGTCAACTTAGAGGTTGCTCAAAAGAGGTGAAGAAACATTTACCAGATTATTTGCGAACGGTGTACGCGATGATGTAACGAAAGTTGTTAATTATCAATAGATACTCGTAATTGACAAATGTCTGTGAAGAAAATCAGACCACATTGGTGTAAATCTGCTAACTGGCCGCGTGACACAGTCTCATAAGCGTTTTATTATACCCAACTTGTTGACACTATTAGTCACTACCGATGGTTGCCTTTAATCTTATGTACATATAAAGAATGTAAATAATTCTAAGCACCGTCCTTCGATTCAATAAACGTCCATGGTAGATAAGTTTTTATTTATTATAGCCGTACTCGTACCCACCACTTGGACAGTCAACCAAACAATGGACTTTATTGGCGCGGAGCTTTTGAAATTAAACCCAAAATCCCTTTCCAATCGCTTGGTTTTTACAACACTAAGAGCTTTGGAGTTTCCGCTTGTGGGATATTTGTTCCTTTCTTTCTATTCGGCTATTAGAGATATAAGTAAAACGTACGACTGTACGGTCGTGCTCGTAGGGTAAATAAATGACCGAAAAATGCGGGGGGAGACTCGACATTGTTTTGAAAAGAACACTTGCAAGTCTGTTGCCTCCACTTGAGGAACAGCGATTCGGGAGTGACAGTACTTCAAGGAACTTCTTGTGCTGTTGGTGTTTCGAGGACGGGAAATCGTTTATTTTGTCAGACCCTTCTAACGAAGCAACGTAAGGACTTTGTGGAATCGTGACACGTGATTTCGTTGAATGATTTTTATCATCCTCGCTTGAATGATTTTTTTATTCTATTTTATTGTTTTTCTTTTTTCTTTACAGAAAAGCCCGTCGCAAAGATCGGGATGGCGATCAAAATGCAACAGACACAAAACTGTACCTAGAAGAGAGCGTTTTAGAGCGTAAACTACCTGAAGCTGATCTCAAAGCCTTAGTCGATCTTCCACCCGGTTTAGATTATAACGAATGGCTGGCGTCACACAGTGAGTACTCGTATATCATCATTCATTTATCACCATAATCGGTTGTTAGGTACTCTCGAATCTCTAATTGATATCGACAGCTGTCCGCCTTTAATTTCAAAATCATGTTATTTCATTCACAATCCAGACACCTCTAACCCCCGTCAGTATAAGCGATTTGTTTTCGAATTACCACCAAATAGAAGAGATATTTAGATAAAGATTAAATCCCGTCGACAGGGATTTCATTTCTGTTTTGTTTTAATTTCCATGCCGAATGACTGCCGCCGGAGAGAACGAATTATTGAGATATTAATAGAAGAAAAGTGGGACAAGTCTCCACTTTTTTATTGCAGTTTAATTAGGATTCAGCTCGGAGGACGGGACTACTCTCATCTTGTCGATACTTTTGGCTGCGTCCCAATAGGAAAGATTCCTTCATTAATTTAAAAGAACTTATGACGTCGGCTTGCAGGGCGATGATGAACTAGATTTTGTTTCAGTTTCGATGGCTTCATTTAGCTCATCGACGAACGATGAGTTTTCTTTTTTTTATTTTCAAATTCTCTTTCGTCATGGATATGACCCAATTCATCTTCTTTTTTTCTCTTTTTTTTTGTTGGTGCAAGTTTATAAGCCGCCTATAGGTACAACCCACATTTCTATATCATGACCTTGTCATTGCACTTTGAACTTCTATCCCGAGCTGTGGCGGACTTTTATCTCATTTCTAAAGCCTCCCTCCGTCCGCCTACCGCATGGCCGAGCGTGAAATTTCTTTTTCTTTGTTTTTATTATTTAAAGCTCTTTTAGTTGTGAGCTGATGCGAGTGCATGGCGGGATGATAAAAGTTTTAATCCGACGAATAGAGTAGGAATTAGACTTTGTACCGAGTTTTAGAAGAGAATTAAATTCCATGAACCGGAGCTATTATTCCGAATTTAAAGGATTTACAGCAGAGCTATATGCTGATGTCGTGACTGATTTTTAAGTTAATAATTTCGCTGTCATTCTATATTTTAGTCATGGAGGAATTGACTTTGGATCAATCAAAATATGTAGGTCGTAATTAAATTCCCATTTTAGAACTGCTTTACCGAGACTTTTTTTTCAAATTGAGCATCGGTGAATACTGAACGTTCTCATAAAGGGCGGGCCAAATAGGGCCAAATACAAGTTTCTTTTTAAAAATGCAATAAAATGAACAAAATTCCAAACATTCCCATTAATTATGAAATACAACGTGGTTCAGTAACGCAAGACCTTGTTGATGGTTTGGGGCTGTAGCTCACGGATTGCTTGGATAATATTGACCTTAAGTGCTTGAATTTTTTTTATATTGTTGGCATAACATCGGTCCTTCACGTTTCCCCACAAAAAAAAATTCAAAGGCTTCAAATCGCAGCTCCGGGGCGGCCAATTGACATCGCCAAGACAGCTGATAACATGATGTGAGACTTTGGTGCGCAAAAGATCGATTGTGGCATGGCGCCCAATCCTGCATGAACCAGAGGTCGCCCAAATCCATGTTTTCAATTTCGCACACCGTTGACCGACATGTTGCTCCCAGCCTCATTTTCGAAGAAAAATGGTCCAATGATGTCACCACTCCATAATTCGCTCCAAACTGTCATTCTCTGTGGATGCATTGGCTTCTCGACAATAACATGCGGGTTTTCCGAGCCGCCAAAATGAAAATGCGCCTCGTCAGAAGAAATGATTTTTCGCCCAAAATCGTTGTCCAATTCAAGCAGCTCTAAGGCCCAAACTGCGAATCGATAACGAAACGGATGGTCGCTTACGAGTCAATTGGACCTTGTAAGCGAATAATCCGAGATCTTTGTGCAGACTTCTCCTCAGGCTAGTGCGTGAAATGTTGAGCTGTTGAGATTGATGGCGAGTTGATGTTCGTGAATTGAGTCTGACACTCTCGGCCACAGCAGCCACATTCTCATTTGTGTGCACCGTACATGACGGGGACTATGAGTGTTGTCCACTAGCATACCAGTCTCAAGAACTTTTTGCACAAACTTGAGTACAGCAGTCGCGGTGGGTGCTTCATTTCGGCCAAAACTTCTTTTAAAAAAACGCATTGTTTGGGCTACACAGCGCTCACTTTGGAAATAAGTTTTCAATATTTCTGAACGTTGTTCAAGCGTAAAGCGACTCATTCTCTGCGAAGGTATTATACTGACTTTCTGTCAAGATTTCGAGCGGGAAACAGCTGTCAGGGTCAAAATAACTCATGATTTAAAAAAAAACCACTAGATGGCCCACTCTTTAGTTTTCATCGGTGATCCGATCGTAAACAAATTAAGTGAAGTGCAAACAAAAACGCGCTCATATTGTTAAGAGGGATGTTCAAGAAATACCAGGAATTTTCGATTATTGAAAATAAGTTTCTTTCTTACGCCATCATTAATTTTAGCCCCGTTCAAGGTAGTCTGTAATAGATAATATGCACATATCCTATGCTTATTTCTCTCCCTGGAACATTTCTGTAACTTGATCTTTGCGGTAACCTTTATCTCTCGAAGTGATTCGCTTATAATCTCATCTGTGCTTTGCTCCACAAATCAGATGATAATTTCACTGCCTATTGAAGTAAAGCCCCGGAAACTTTACTAGACTTAGTTTTCCTGATTGTACTCCCCTACATCGTCAGCTTAGTAAGACGACATTTATCTCCGAATCTCTGATGTCTCCTTACTAATAGAATAAAGTAAGAAATCGGCTCCAATAAACCATCTCTGTGTGCATTTCCAATATAACACCTTAATGACATGGAAAACAAAAGAGTTACTGTGAACTACAACCAACGCAAATTCAGGCGAAAATCTTAAATTCTATCTAGGACAACCACCCCCGGAGAATAGTGAATAAACATCTTCGACACAAACCATCTGCACCCCGTCCAGGTTGTGTGACAAACACCATAAGAGTGTACACTCTTGAACCTTATAAAAAAAATAAAAAAATGAAAATGCCTTAGACCAAGACAAATCTTTCCAGTTCTCCTATCTTTCCCTCCTACTGAAAATGGGGAAACTCGGTGAACTGACTTAATCCTATAGTCTTATCTGGCCGATGGCGTTTTTTTAACGTTGATAGAAAAAATCTCTTCAGGGATATTCTGAAAAAAGTAAGCTCCTACATCCTTATCAATATGCGTCTCGTCAGGAACGATCAATCGAGAACGCACTACGCTATCTTATTGGGCCTAGCATTAAGAAAACCATTTACTTCTTCTCGATATCGAGGGTACATTCAGATCAACTCGATCGCGAGGATCGTCGATCATCACATTAACTGCTCGATCAATATTCGATGCCAGTATCTGTGACCAAAGACAAGAGTCATTTCACTACTTCTTTGGTCATCAACAACCTACTCTGCATGTTAACTGATCTTGATTACGATATGCCAATGACCTCATGATCAAAGTCACGTGCAAATAAGAACCAGAAGCCTGCGAACACTTGCGAACTAACTAATTGTAAACTCAAGTAAAGTTTCAATATAAATAAGAAATTCTGATCACTTTATCCAGGCACATGGCTTTGACGCAGCAGCTACGCCACAAGCCAATTACTGATTACATACTGTGATGGTAAGACCTATCATCACCAATGCCTCTGCAATATATTGGAGAAATTGAACAGGAAACTGCTTGCCACGAACTCTTTATATTTCCATCAAATTTTTACATTACGTTGATCGACTACCTGATCATAAAGTTAATTCAGTAATTCAGTAAAGACCTTATTAGCGGCAATAACATACTCAATCCTGGGCTAGAAACCATTCCATGCCTGAATCAAATGCTCTTGATCACATGGCAGTGAAGGAAAAGTATTTATAGAATGGTTATCGGTCTTAGGCTCTACCACGCCTCCTTCATAATAATCCAGAGGACTAAGGTGCGCTAGGAGGCCATAAGTTTGAGGTGATGATGATGAGGTCATGGGAATTTGCTCGAATATATATGATCTGTCCCGTGGAAAGTATAATTCCAGAGTTTCACAACGCTAAAACTCAATATGAGCGGCAGCATTAACCCGAATCCTTGAGGAAAGAAATGAGGTGGCGCAACATGTTCTTCGTTGCTCACAACTCCTAAAACCAGGACAGTAGTTGGAAATTTTGTCTGCATTGAGTGGGGAAACTCTGTAGGATCTGAACGTAGCCACCTATTATTTATGCCGTTGGCTTCGGAGGTAAGCATATCGAGAGAATTTCGAGATTTTGAAAAATGAGCTCGGACTCAGGGCCTTAAAATTCCAAAAAGTGTACGATCTCAGACCTGGCCAAAAATAAGTCCGAGTAGAAAGAGCAAAGGCGCTGATCCCCTTCCACACAAGGGGCCAATTGCCAAACATCGTTTACTCTGATCAAGCACTTTTTGTAATTGAGCAACATGTCGACCGTGATCGTCCAGCAACGTGTCAACAGTGATCGAATTTACTTGCTAGAGAGGTCACACGATAATTTCGACCAAAGAATGGCCACCAGGAAACAAGCAGCACTGTTTTTGATGGCTTGAACCGCATTAACTGTCGATAGCCGATCCCTGCACGTATTTTTAGGGACTTTTTTTTCTGGGATACTGCAAACATTTCATCCAAAAACCCTGGACATCCCAACAGGATCCTGCACCTACCCATAAAGCCCAGCAATTAAAGAATGGCTTCGAATTCTCCTAATGCGAATCCCATAGACCTATCTGTCTGGGCTATTTTGAAGGCCAAGGTTGACTGAAATATGTATGTAAACGAATACGTTCAAGATAGCGCTTCGTCGGTAATGGGACCCATTCCACAGACACTTGCGTGCAACGTCCGATAAATTTAATAACCGTCCGAAGACAACGGTTCGTGCCGAAGGTGACCATATCGAAAAAATTGATTAGATCCTTGAATTTGAATAAATTTCTTTTATTTCTTGGGATCAAAATATTCAGAATTGAAAAAATGACAGTCAACCATCATGTAAAACGTCTTCAAAGACTCGAATGTCTCATCATAATAGACGCCATGTTATCTTGCTGATTGGACTTACGCTACTTCACATTATTATTGATTATCAATTGTTACCGGCCATTTGGAACTCCTTGCCTTGCCATGTGTGTTCCTTTCGCTGTTCTGTTCCATTCCATCTAGGTCCATCGTTATATTATGCCCACATTTACGGCGCGGCCTGCCTGGCGGCAATTTTCCTACGGATTTTCCACTCATTATTCGTTTGAGTGTTTGTCCACTGTCCATCCGTTCTACATGTCCCACTCTTCTAAAACTTCACGGTTTTATTACTCGGACAATGCCTCCTTGGCTCGTAAAGAGTCACATGTCCAATGTTTCGAAATGGCCAGCGAAGTTTGTGGAATATTAGCAGTTCCTGTGCCCTGGATGATAATTGTATTCATCCATCATACTTGTCAGTGAAATTGACACAACTCATGGGTCGGAAGCCTCACCATATCAGCTTTATCTTTAGCGGTATTCATTTCCAGCACCAATTTTTAAAGGGTATTCAATTTATTTAGTTAAAGTAGCCTAATCTAATGTCATTAACCTATACAGATGTTAGATTACCCATCACGTTCATCCCTAAACTGAGTACCTTTATGAGTTTTCTATACCAAGTGTCACCCGCCTTCCTGCTGACGCAACACTGCAATCTCGGCGCAACCAAATTTCCCCATAATTCGTGCCAAAAAATATGAACAATTTATTCATGCCCTCAACTTCCGGTATTGCACTGCACTTACCGCCTTTATTATAATCTACTCTGCAACCGCAAAGCAATGACGCAAGCATTCATTGCACAACGTGCCACAAAAAAGGTACCATCTGCCAAAAGTTGCAATATACTGCAAGCCACTCAACACACATACCTACAAACACATACACGCCATCCATGACACTGATGAACTTCTCGAACGACCCTTACGTCAATTCAATTAAATAAAATAACAACAACACGACTCGGCCAGTAGAGGATGTGAGAGGTTCGGTTATTCGCGGCAAAAATTGACGTCCACGTGCCTTGCATGCTTGCTGCCTCTCTGTCTTTATGCCAACTTGCGGCGACTGCTTCTGCAGCAAAGGCCATATTCAAAGAACATATTCAATCTGTGGTAACGACATGAAACGTTGAGTTCTATTTAAAGCCTCAGGGGGAAGCAGACGAGACGTCGTTATATTGATTCATTGATTAATTAACGTTGAATGGGTGTTTAAACCTTTCGCCATTTTTGGACGTGCACTCGTTTCGTGCAAAGTCGAACGGACAATGGTTGGTCAGTGATTCGGTAGAAAGATTATTTATTCATGTGACTGGGATGATGGATGTCATAAGTTTATCACTTGGTGGTTGATTGTTAAGTGAAAGTTTTCAAGAGTTTATCTGGAGTGACAGAAAAATGGAATTTCGCCGTAATTGAAAGAAGGTCAGGACATCGGGGTGTTGGAGTAACGATTTACCAATGAAGGTAGCGCACTGGAATTACAATCAGCGATCAATAGCAGCTAATTGGCAGTGGCGACAGCTGGCGACCACTTCAGTTGCTAGCACCCATGAGGTGCTTTTCGCCTGAATAAGCTTCTCTCAAGATCAGCTTCAAACTCTTGATCTTTTTTTGTTTTCTTTTTGAGGCTTTTACTATCCTCTGGAGCACTCAGTGCGACACCTTCTTTCAATATATTTTCTCCGTCTTCCGTTTAAATTAGGAGAAGCTTCAGTGATGTTGAACTTAGGTATCCGGCACATACCCCCTCGGCCGCAGAAATGCGCCACCCTTCATCACAAGCTTCACAAGTGCTCGTTGGCCAAATACGTTGAGTTTCTTAGACTAAATATTTGCAGACATCGGGGCAGTCCGTCAACCTCCACCCAAGACTGCTTGGTCATCTGCATCTATGTGCCTGAAGAACCTATTCCTTAACGATAAATCTGGCCAAGACACACCTAAAGAGGGTTTAAGACTGGAAAAGTCCGCCATTGAAGCTATTCTGGCCAACTTATCGGAGATATGAGGACTACCTGTCTGCCGCTTCCTAAATATTGTAGTTTCTCCTACCCCTCTACCTTTACTTCACTATATTAGGCATGCCTATTAGGCTAGCAAGAATCTTGTCTAATGTAATGAAAAGTTCAGTCTAACGATGTCGTGCTCCGAAAAACCCCAGCACGAGACCCCTGTCCATATTTTGAGCCCAAAACTTAAGCTCTTGAGGCGAGATATGGTTTATCGGGGGGAAGAAAATTCAGCAAAGCATGCGGGCATAGCGCTAGTGGTAAGGGGTTCTATTTTGTGAAGAAATGACGCCCCCGTAGGGTGCCTTTATTGGCTTAATGCAAGTAAAAAACTTAACAATTTAAACCTAAATAGGATTAATACCTTTGGTATTAGGAAGGAAAAGATTAGGGAAATAGTGAGTGTCGGCGGTAGATGACATTTCCAGACAGGGTTTGGTGAGATATAGGTCGAAAAAAGTGGTAGAAGGGACATGGCCTGAAGGTTTCGGAGATTGCTGTTGAGGAGAATCATTTGAGGCAGTGAGGGGTAGTCGATAAGTAGGTCATGAAAAGGTAGGTAGGTCATGGATAAAAAGTATGTCTGTGACCTTGCATCCTTCTTTCAGGGATTGTAGGTTGATTAGCAATCCATATTAGATACTGTAAGAGGGGACCAGACTTGATTAGTATATTCAGAAGGGGCCTAACACAGGTAGTATAAAAGGATTTCGTGGCGCAAGGATTCGAGAACTCCGAGGAAGGCACTTTTGTTTTTGCTGCCGATGGGAAGCCGAGAGTTAAGTTCTCGGTAACACGTAAGTCAATCAAAAAGTCGACAGGAGGAACAACTTTCTGACCGATTACGTCGGTTCTGGGAGATGAAGATATTTTCATATCCTCAATGTATCCAGAAAGTTCTTGATGACAGTTAATATTAGTGGGCCAAAGTGGCTGCCTTGGGGGACTCCGGAGCTAGCATTAATTGAATCAGTAATACAAGATCTGAAAATTATATTTTACTGACGGTCTTCGAGGTGGGATTTAATCCATTTCATAAAACCGAATAAGAACAGTGAACTTGAGAAGTTTGATTTGATGTGAGATTTTGTTGAAGGGCTTGCTGAAGTCTGGCAAAAACACCTCCTTTTTGCCATCCTCAAATGCACACAAAGATTGTGAAACTCAATTTAGTTAGTAGTTGTCGATAGTGCTTGCAGTAGACGACACTCTCAAAGAGTTTGTAAATGCATAGCTGGACACCTGATTCTTTTGTCGTTCTAGTCTTCTATCTTGCAAAGCTGGGGTAGGGAAGATTTATGCAAAGGCTTTCCGGTCTGTACGTCTGTCAGTTCATTCACATATATCAAACCAAACTTACCGAGTAGCTATGAGTCTGAAACTAGGTGGTGTTATAGAGTACCAGTTTTAAGTTTGCATAATTCAAGGTAGAAGATCTGAAATTGTAGCTTGGCTCCCGGCGAGCTGCTCCCATCTTTTTGTGGATTGGGAAAATGGAAGCATTTTTCCAAAGCTGAGGACAGACTCCCTATTAAATAGAACTTTGAAATAAGGCCATGAGGGATAGGAGCATGGTTGGTGCATTTTTTTTAAAGGGAAGAGGCAGACAAGGCTTTATGACTACCCTTAAATGTCAAGAAGTCAAGTCACAGCACGGGCCGAAGCTATAGAGGGAGAAAGGAAAAGGGGGTACTAGTGCACATTGGTTGTAAATGCTTGGCAATTGTTATGAGTGGTAAAAGTTGAGCTAGGAAGCGCATTCCATATTCCTGTGGTTCGGGTAAAAAACAAGTCTCTAAATTTGGCTATGCATCCCAAGACAGGCTTGAGGGTGAACTGATGAGCATTCCGGGCTAGACGTGTATTGCGGCTAAATTCTTGAAGGGGAGGGATGCAATTGGCTAGTTCACTTGATTACTGCGATTAAACAAATAGAAAGAGGAGACGTTACGTCGATGTTTGAGTGAGTCGATCGACCTCGATATTGTTCACTCCTATGAGTTTTAATGCTCGCTTCTGTATTCTATCTAGCAGGTACGAAAAGCCTTGAAAGCAGCAGACGAGGTATGAACCTTGTACTCAAGCTTGGGGCGGATGAAGACTTTGTAAACTGAAGCCAGATCAGGGGGTGAAATATTTTTTGCATCGTTTGAGGAAACCTGAGGCTGAAGTAATGGATAAAAAAGTTGACAAATAAGGAGTCGTAAAGTGGTCGTTTATAAAGTGGTAGAAGCTCTTGGGATTGCCTTCGGTTAAGGTATCATAGGCATAGGGACGCGCATAGTTGTGCGAATTCTGTATAAGATTGATGATATGTTAGAAAAAAAGGTCGGAAACAGGAAGGTAGGTCTGCCACCGTTTGCTTTTTTTTTACGTTAACGAGCTTGGTTTACTAGAAACGTTCGAACATGCTTACGTGAAATTCCGTTCCATAGACCACTGGTAAATTGTGAGTACTTATCTGAGTGAAGTTGTCCAAGTCTTATCAAAAGTGGTCTTGCAAATCCCTCAACGGGTTAGCAGTTTTTGACTCGACATGTTACTGAATATAACGCTTAGTGACACATTTTAGCTGGAGTAAAGTCATTTAATTCTCCTCACCAAGAGAACAACTTCCGTTTTCAGAGGATTAGCTCCTTGACTGCGTTAGGCTCTGCTTCAACCTTACGACAGGCACTTGCCAAGTATGAACCGACATAGAGGACGGTAACATCATTCACATAGGCATGGACGTTGGCTTTGGAAATCTTTCGAGGACTGAGTAGGAAGTCGACCACTAGCATCTACATATGTATCCCAGACATGACACATTGGTCTAGGTCTGCGTCAGCAACGTCGCAGAGTATTGATCTGGTCTACAATATCAGTTTGATGTGTGATGAACATGCTGCCGAAATATGCCAGATGAAAGGCCTTCTTGATATCGAAAAACCATGAGTTACGCTACCTACGGAGGAGTAACTGACGATAGCAATAGACATAACGCCCTTTCATGTTTCCTTTAATTAAATTTCCAGACGTCCACTGGTTGCGTTTATCTATCCAATTATTGCAAATGGGTCGATTCACGCTTATAATAGAAAAATCAATATTCCCCAGATAAGATAACTCCGATAAAACAAAACTATATTTAACCCCACTCTGTTGATTCTCAATGAAAGTAATCCCTTCAATCGAGCTAGCCGCGCACTATTCCCGCCAATTAAAAATCCCTTAATCTCTCCAACCATTTTTATCGAAAACTTCCTTTTGTATATAACAAACCACAAGCAGCTTTTAACCCTTTATATGTATTAGAGATAGCTTGAACCCCCGCCTAGACGAGAGAAAATATTGTTTTATCAATTACTATCTCGATAGTCCATCTCAACCCATGGTACTATGTGCCTCGTGCCCTTCTCGAGTGCTCTAACAATTTAAATGGATTAAAAGTTAGTAATTGAATGAGTCAGAGCAGCCGGGTGATAAGAGGTAAATGGGTAGTCGACTTTTAGGAATAAGTTTATTCTAAAATCAACTTGAAGAGTTGTGAATCATCGAGAGTTTGAGTGGTGTGAAGTTGTTCCGAAATATAACCAATGGTTACGATTGTTAGAAAGTTGTTCTTCGTTAGATATACGTAGTTAGGTTTGCACGAGTGCGTAAAGGGTGATTCAAAAAGGATGATCGGTTTTTAAATATCAATAAAACTAGTTTTGTGTGAGATATCTCCTTAATTTGTTTTTTTTATTTGAAAGGACATTTTATGGCATTTTAATGAAATGTGACGTCGTTTAAAGGTCCGCAATGGCTTTCTACCAAGCAACCACCGTTTTTGGTGACCTTGTCGCATATGTCTTGCTGAATTTGCTAGATGGTGTTCGGTATGCTGACTTTGAGGGCATCAATTGTTTGTGGTCTATTCGTACAGACCCAAACGGATAAGGCTAAAGGCGTTAAATCACCCGATCTCTGTTTGCTCTCAACTCGCTCGTGCAGAATGTCCATCGTGGTATACGCTATTAGCACATAGAGCCGTCCTATTGGAACCATGTCTCGAATGCATCCATATCATCTGGCTTAGGCTACAATAACTTGTTGAACACCCACCTATGTATAATGTACGCCATTGACGATGACGACAATGCCAGTATCGTTCCAGATGTACGAGTAGGGATCAACGATTCCATACCAAACAGTGACTTTCTCTGAGCGCATTTGATGCTGATGCATCTCGTGTCGATTGGTATCGTCCCAAATCTGGCAATGCAAAATTGGCTTTGTCGCTAGAGATAATTTGTTTTATGAGATTTGAATCAACTTTAAACTGCTCAAGAACCCAATCAACGAACACACGTCGTTGTCTACCGTTCACCTGTTTCAGTTAGACAGATGTTATGATTTTTTCTCAACTATCTATAAATGAGTTAAATTTAGATCTGGGAATATAACAATACAGGTTCGGCCCTTATGTATTTATAGATTTGTTGTGGTGGTTCTGATTTTTCGATTGCATTGAAACAAATAGGAGTCTATCCAATAAGAGGTGTCATTTTTATTCAACAGAAAAAACTCTTCAAAGTACTGATATTTTGATTATGCATAATACAATGTAAAGGCTTGTAATAGGATACTATAATTGCCAAATGTCCGCGTCAGCTTGACTTATAAATTGTCATTCTTTTGACGAAATTGTTCATCATGTTTTGGTAGGATTGCAGCTTTATTTCCGGAATAAGAGCTAGAGTCTTCACATTACTGTCCTGTCCGAGACATTCAAAACTATCAATTCAATTTTCAAAACAGAATAAGGCACGTGATGTTACCCAAAATCAGTATAAACTATACGAAAAGTATTCGCAAAATAACACCTCTTGTTGGATGACCCTTATATAAACAATTCTCGGGAGAATATGCAAGAAACTAGTATTATACTATCGTTGCCACACCATGTTTTAGCATTTTCATATGAATCCATCTTTTTAAAGAGATCTTTCGTTGATTCTATATATTTTTTCGTCTCGTTTATGTACTCGTATTCTAGTCTAGTCGCGTAAGAAATCAAGGGAATAAACGTGGTCACGTCTCAGGGCTTTTTTTAGAGTATAGGCTTGGGCCACAACCAGCGACCTAAACCCAAAGATTACCAAACTGACCACCAGTTTTCTTCCACCTTCCACCGCTAATCAGACTGGCTTTAATTCTATTCTCCAGTGCTACATCCTAGACTTAGAAAAGCTTGTGTGGCCTGCAGCAAACTTTCGGTTAAAAGGGATTTAAGCTAAAATTGAGCCTGGCTGGATATATGTATATAGCCATTGTCCGCCCCATCCTCATCCACGGCTTGCTAGTTTGGTGGCCTGCCATAACCAAAGCTTATAATATAGACAAACTAAGTAAGGTTCAATGATCTGCAGTCAATCAGTACCATGCGGCTTATAGTCCCATCATGCCCTAGCGAGGTAGTCAATATAATGCTGCACAACCTACCCTTGGACCTTTACATCAAATCACATGATAACCTGTGTTGCCTTCAGACTCAAAGAAGCAGTCTAATGGTCTAGACTGTGTGCTACGATATTACTCTGTTAGTCCTGCTCGTGAACATAACATTAGCTCGAGAAAACTACATTTAACCATGATTAATTTCGGCCATATGGCACATTGTCGCTTCCTATCTAGAGGGGAATGAAAAGCCCGCACGCTAATTTCACACGAGTACATTCTAGTAGACGGCTACTGTCGAAATTTCGGATTGGACTCGTAGTTTTGTTTTGACCGCGTGTGGAAGCGGGAATGTCCGCGGATTTTAGAAAAATGGAAAAAGAGCAATATCGGTCGGTGATTCGATTCTTGTTTTTGGAAGGGAAATCGCGCAACGAAATCAAAGAGCGTTTGGATGCTGTGTACGGCGACTCTTCTCCTTCGATGGCGACCATCAAAAATTGGTTTAACGAGTTTCAACGTGGTCGCACGTCGGTTTTCGATGAGCCACGTCCAGGTGCCCAGAAAACGGCTACCACGGAGGATAACGTGACAAAAATCCACGATCTCGTATTGGCAGACCGCCGATTGAAGGTGCCCGAGATAGCTGAGACAGTAGGCATTTCAAAAGATCGTGTGGGTCATATCCTGCATGAAATTTTGGGCATGAAAAAGCTGTCGGCGCGATGGGTGCCGCGTTTCCTCACTCCGGACAACAAGCGCAACCGTGAGCCCACTTCAGAGCAGTGTTTGACGCTGTTTAAGCGCAATCCGAAGGAGTTTCTGCGTCGTTTCGTGACAGTCGACGAAACATGGATCCAGTGGTACACACCAGATACCAAGGAACAGTCGAATCAGTTAACTTCACCCGGCGAACGTGCTCCGAAGATGGCGAAGACTGTCCCATGGAGACGAGCAAAACGGTCACAGGGCTGTACTATGCCAAATTATTGGGCCGATTCGACGCCGAATTGAAGAAAAAAACGGCCCCACTTGGCGAAGAAAAAACTGCTCTTTCACCATGATAACGCACCGGCTCACACTTCCGCCCTCGCCAGGGCCAAATTGGGCTACGAACTGCTGCCCCATCCACCGTATTCTCCAGATTTGGCCCCGTGCGACTTCTTTTTGTTTCCAAACTTGAAAAAGTCACTCGCCGGGCAGAAATTTCAGTCGAATGAGGAGGTCATCGCCGCCACGGAGGCCTACTTTGCAGACCTCGAGAAAACGTATTTTTCAGACGGGTTAAAGAAGTTGGAGCATCGCTGTTAGTGTATCGAGCTAAAAGGAGACTATATTGAAAAATAAATCGCCATTTCTCCAAAATTTTTGTTTTTCTTTTGTAGGCTAAGTACTTATCGGACCACCCTCGTATTACCAGCACCTGCTGTACACTGATAGATAGAGCTCGGCGACCCAATTGAATATGTCCCATTCGCACCGCCTTTTTGTGCGCTTTTCACTCGAGGATCTTTCAAGTTGATATGTCTGCAATGATAGTCAAACTGTCATGAAAGTTCTATTAACGGCAATTAGCCTCTAGACTACCGCTCTAGACTCTCCTCTGGTCCTGTGTTAGTTGGATATTATGCAATTATATACCCAAGTTTCGATGCAATATGAAGTCGTAATGACGGATCTCGGCTGATTATTATTCATCGAACCGGTTGACCCGAATTTGTCCACCAAACGTTGCGACGTATGGACGGTTTGTCGAGCACAAAATAAAACGTGAAAATCAACACACGTTGTTCAACGTTCTAACCTTCACAACATATTCGACAGATGTTACCTTAACAATACTGCTGCTATAAATAAACATATTTCGAGCATCCCTATTGAACGATCCTTTATAAAGGCCTAAAGGCCGCTAATGAAAAACATGACTTTTGCGATTTTAAATTGAAATTGAAATTAATGTTGATTTTTTTGTTTATATCTTTCAGCTCTGGCACTATTCGAGCATGTGAATCTAGTTTATGGAACAATTAGTGAATTTTGTACACAATCCGGATGTGCGGATATGACTGGGCCTGGCAATAGGTAAGCATGAGTAGATCTAATTGTATAATGTGAGAGAGTCATAGCTGACTATGTGAAGATTTTTTTTATGGTGGACTCGTATGTCCATTGATTACGAGACCGTTTCACCCTGAATTCGATGGAATACTGCCCTTCGACCACTGGGAATTGCGGCGAGCACGAATGATTCGATGTAAGCGAGGGTGAAAAGGATTGACTGGCTATTGTACTTCGGTTTGAATCACAATTTATGAGGCTTTTGTGGTAGATGGATGGATCTGTTTCATGGAAATATGTGGTTTTTGTGAGGGAAGAAGGCAGGACTTAGATACATGGGTGGGAGTTTGGCTAATTGATTGGTACGATTTACGGATACCACTATTGGCTGCGTGCGGTTATGCGAGTTTTTACATTTCGTATTAGATCTTGATTATCTTCAACAACGTTCGATTTGAATGCATGGTCTTATTGATAGAGAACTTTGATAGCAAGATGACATGTGACAATTGTGCTTTGGTTAATTACTTTGTCTTGCAATCAGCTCGTGTATTTTCGATAAAATATTGCAATTTCACGATTTTGTTGAAACGTGACAAGCTTATCTTTGGTGAATGTCGTCTGACTTGTTTCAATGTACGCGTCAACTTTTTTGTCGACTCCTGTCCAATGAGAAAACTGCACGAATCGACCCAATTTTTTTGCTTCTTCGAAAGATCGAAAATACTGCTCAGCTAAGCCATGTGTTGTCCATCAGACAAGTGGCAGTCGAAAGGGACGATGTCTAGAGTGTACGGGGAATGATGTAAGACGTCCCATCTCAGTCTTTCCAAGTAGATTTTGAGACCTGAGCAAAAGATGTCAGTGTGTTGTCATGCTGCAAAAAACTTGGTCGTTTCCTTGCTCATATTGTGGCCGCTTTTCCTTCAATGTTCGCCAAAGTTGTGTTCTGTAGCGAACTCCTCTGATGTCTGCAACAACTCATAATATACCACACCGAGCTGGTCCCGCCATGGTGCCCATCGGTATTGATGCAAGGCCACCGCACCGCGCGATCTCTGTCGCTGTCGCTGTTTCAACTTTTGATCACCAATCACAATTTGATGCAGAAGACCCTTTCTTTCTTGTCGCTGGAGCAGCAGTGCGCTCATGAAAAAATGCGATTTGATGTCTCTCGCTTCCTACTCAATTTCCTTGAGACCTTTTAGACCATTCCCAAGGCTTTCAAGCGATAGGAATTGGTTTGTTGAGTGACGACCAATGACATGATTTTTGATGATTCCAATTCTGCTCCTTCAAAATGTGTTCACTGGTCCAGAACGTTACTTGTCTTTCAAGTCGCAAATCACAATTTTTGTACCTCATAAACCTTTCACTCTTCGTCCTTATTAACTAATAGAATTTTCACTCCCATTTCTCAGCCTTAACCGCTTTTACGAATTGAAGGCAAAAGGCTATGGCTAAGGTCGACATTTTTACGCTGTTGGCTCCCGGCGAGCTGATCCCATCCTTCCTCATGCGCTTTCAACAGCGTCCATGCTTCTGCACTATAAAGCAGGACTGGGTCCTTCGAGAGAGGGCTCTATTACTCAATTGCCTCTTGAGCCCAAAGAAACAGCGGTTGGCAAGAGTGATTCTGCGTTTGATCTCGGTACTGATGTTGTTGTCCCTTTTTATTGCAGAGCCGAGGTAGACGAAGTCTTTGACTACCTCGAAGTTCATGCTGCCCATTGTGACGCTCTATCCGAGACGTCGATGTTGTGTGTCCTTTCTTGATGACAACATGTACTTGTTTTGCCCTCATTTACCACTAGACCCATTTTAGCCGCCTCCGCTTCAATGCCAGCAAACGCCTCATTGACGGCTCGCTGTGTTCGACCAATCATGTCAATATCCAGCAATAGCCAGCAGTTGAACGGACTTCTGGAAGATCGTGCCTCTGGTGGTGACTTGTGAGTTTCGCACGATCTTCTCGAGTATTAACTTGAAGAAGTCACATGACAGCGTGTCGCCTTGCCTAAAACCTGTGTTGACATTAAAGGTCTCGGTAAGTTCGTTGCCGACCTTGATGGAGCAGCGAGAGTTCTCCATCGTCATCCTAAACAATCTGACGAATTTGGTAGGGATGTCAAAACTAGACAGGGCTTTGTATAGCTCGTCTCTATGCACGCTGTCATATGCGGCCTTGAAGTCGACGGATAGGTGGTGAGTGTCGATCTGCATTTCTTGGGTCTTTTCTTTTCTTATACGTAACCGCTTAAGTGGAAATGCGCCCCGTCGCTCATGATGATTTTCGACGCAAAATTGTCCTCTTCATTGTTGAGATTAAGGATGACTTGACAGTAATTCACACACGACTGACGGTCAGCAGGTATTAACTGAAGCACTGTTTGCACTTTGTACGGGAACATGTATAAGTCTTTCACTAAAATTCGCTGTAGGATCCGTCTGATGATGCCCATTTGCGTGGCCCGTCATCTACTTGATGTTTCTTTGTTCTCAGCGACATCGGCAGCCACAGCCGAAACATCCTCGGCCGAAATACACCCTGCATTGTCTCCTGTGGTTCCAGTCTGTTCGAGTCGAGTAGCTAAGCGCCGGAATGTTTGCCCAGTTGACGCGACACGATTAGGAAATCGACATCGAAAATCACGCTGCGCTGACACCACCGACCGATTATTGGTCAAAAAAATCGACACAATTATTCCACGGTCTTGCGGAGTATAGCGCTCCATTGCTTGTCTGGTTATACATATATTGCAGCTGTCTAGTTCACAAAATTCAAATATGATTGACGCTACTTTGCAAAAATTATAACATCTTCCGATAGGGTGATTAATTTTGCGCCACCTTGAACAAGCATGACGCCTGAAAGGCCTCGTCAATTTTTGGATAAGTCTTCTATTTTTATCGATAAAGGTTTTTATTAACTTCAGACCAAGGCCTAGATTTGATGCCCGCATTACCAAGGTGTTTTTCTCCGTCAAATCTCATATGTTCAAAAAGTAAGGTGACTTTTTTTATTTTTCTCAAAAATATTTATCTATTCATCAGTATCTATTTTGATCTCTTGAAAGTAACCCTTCTCGGATATAATACACCAAAAATGGCTAAGCACACGAAAACATGTCTAACCTTTTTACCTATGTATGAAAAATAAACTAAATTCCCAAAATGGCTGATAATGTCAACATATGTTAAATGACATGGTTAACATATAACAACATATAACACAAAAAAACAAACCGAAAATCGAGCTCCTGAAATCCAAAAAGTCACCTTATTTTTTGAACGGACCTCGTGTAAGTCTGTGCGAAACGTGATTGATCCAAAACCTTAGGCGAACTATCAATAAAGCGTCTGAGTAGCAGTTTTCTTTGTTAACTAGAAAACTGCAAATATCTTTGGAATGCCTTAGGTTTATACCCTCGACTCTAAATACAGCTTAAACAGATTACATTGGCATTAGCCCCTCGTGTGCAACCTCCTTTTATCGCATAACTTAGCGTTGGCCACATCCATTTTTTTTCTTCAGCGGTATTTTTATTTCGAATCACAAGTGGCGCCATCTAGTTGTGAGATCCTGGGAGTTAAAATAAATTTTTTTTCTAATTTCATGTTTTTACCACAAACTAATAATTTTTTATCTTTATTTGCAGAACGTACTTATGGTTCGATGAAAAGGGCAAAAAGACCCGCGTTGCAGCGCCCCAATATATTGACTATGTTATGACATTCACCCAAAAGACCGTCAGCGACGAGTCAATATTCCCAACCAAATACGCCAACGAATTTCCGAATTCGTTCGAATCGATCGCCCGTAAAATTCTACGCTTGCAATTTCATGTGATAGCTCATCTATATGCGGCGCATTTCCGAGAAATCGCCCTCCTAGGATTACACACACATTTAAATTTAACCTTTGCCCATTTGACCGCCTTGCATCGGCGCTTTAACCTGATCGATGAAAAAGAAACTGACGTGCTACGTGATCTCGAAGTGGCATTACGCCTTACCGATGACGGTAGTAATTCCAGCGATACGTCATCAATTCAAACCGCCTCATCGGCAGCGGGCGCCCTATCATCAACATCGGCAACAACGACAGCAACCGTACATGCCGGTTCGGCTGTCACATCGATGACCGGCACCGTGATCGGTGGCAGTGACGATGTCAATTTATTACAATCGTCTCGTTTAATTGATGGCGATGCTAAGGCACAACCGATTTGTACCCAACCCGAAGCTAAAAAAGGCCTCAATCAATCGGAACAATCGGACATACGTGGCGGTGCTGGCGGCGGTGGCGGTCTGATGGGTGGCATTTTAGGCGATTTCAACACAAGTGAATTTGGTGATATGCGAACGGGAGCGGGAAGTAGTGGATACTACATCGGCACCGGCCCAGCACCCAGCAACAGCAGCCATATTGGCTTCAACAATAATCATCATAACATTAGCACACACAACATGTTGCAATGCAATAGTAGTAGTAGTAAAAGTAGTAATAATTCTCCTACACCTCAGCAACACAACTCGCATACAACCACAACTGCATAGTTTTGCAATCAAGTATATCACTACGACTACTACTGTGTATGGCTACTAAGATGCGGCAAACGACAACAGATGGCGTTCATTGTTTTGCTGCACCATTTTTTTTTTTTTTACTTTTCCTTTCTGGTTTTTTCTTATCTTTCGTTGCTGTTTTTATTTTTTATTTTTCGATCTTTCAACTCCAATAAAAAAATTGTTACCAATATTCGTAGTTAAATAAATATAAAGAAAAATCAAATAAACTAACATAAACGAAAACCAACAAGAAATTTATGGTAAACATAACGAACAAACATTGTAAAACACACAAAAGCTTAAAGCGAAGGAGCAACCTCTAAAAATCGTCGAAAGTTTATTTTTTCATGAGAAGAAAGGAAATAAATGAAACTTAAAAGAATCAACAAATGTATACAAAAAAAAAATCACCGTTGAATCACAATGTGTTTGAATCGCTCAGTAGACAAACTTGTGATTTTTTTTCTCGTTTTTATTTTTTTTTTAAACATATTTAAAAGAAAAATGAAAAAAAAAACCTAATAAAAGTTCGCCGCAACTTTTGTTTGTAAAATAATGTAATTTATATTTTTGATGATACAACCTAACAAAAAATACAACAAACAAATATATATATAGAGAGTCTAAAAACAACCCTAGCAAATTAAAAACAAAATAACATGCAAAGGCATAATTTAAAAAACAAAAAAACATTGTTATTTAAATGCAAAGACAAAGCGAAAGAAAATTTTAAAAAGCAACAAACAAGATAAAACAACAAAATCAAGTTGTAACTTATGTAAAAACAAAAAATAAAAATCTATCTATATACACGCATATATTAATTAATTTCAAGTTGTTTAAGGAACATAGCGTAGCATAGTAACTTAAATGCTATCAATAAAAAAACAACCAAACCTAGGTCTTTTCTTTTTATTTCCACCACCTCACACTTATGCCGCCCGGCCCTCTTCCCTCGTCCCGCTCTTTCATACTGAAACCAAAAACTATACAATCTGCGACTTCATTACTCTTTAGTTTTGTATTTTCTCTCGATAAATTTTAATATTTTTTTAAAAACAATTAAATTAAGGAAAGCAACTGAAAACTGTTTTTTTTGTTCTCTTGTACTGCACGAGTGCGTTTGTTTATTTATAGATTAACAAATGAATTTTTTTTTTTTTTTTTCCTTTAAGATTTAATTATTATTTAAACTTATGAAGAATTATGAAACAAATTAAAGTGATCTTAATGTAAGAGGAAAATGATGTAAGAAATCGTACGTAGCGAAAGGATAACATAGATTTTGTTATTAATATTAATTTACTGTTCTTTTCACTCTATTCTCTCTCTCTCCCTCTCTTTTCTTTAAGAGAGATACGAATATGCATATGAAAATATACAACTAAAAATAAAATGCGGATTTTTTTTATTTCTATCATTTCTCTCATTTGGTTGCTTTTTCATTTATTTTCCTTTGCTACAATGGTTTTTACTGATGATTTGTTAAACTTGTTATTGTTATAGCGGAAGTATCGGTAACAAAAATCCTCAATCTTATCAAGAAAAGTCGAACATTTTGAGTAAAACAGGGATTAAGTAGTTCTTTCGGGCAAATCCCACTCGCTCCATCTCCCATCTATTACTGCTTCTGTCCTATTATTACCGGCCATTTGGACCTCGGTAGTTCAGAACCTCATTGACAACCCTCCGCCAAGTCTCCCTGTCATGAGTGTGTTCCTTCCATGTTTTGCTGTTCTGTTCGATCTCATGTCCATCCTTATATTGTCTTCCCATCCACGGCGCGACCTTCTTGGCGATCTTTTTCGGGTTTTCACTCATTCTTTTGACTATTTGTCCATTGTCCATTCGTTCTATATTCGTCCACTGCCAATTCGCTCTACGTTCACCCGCTGTCTATTCGATTCGTCCACTCTCCATTCGTTCTACATTCGTCCACTGTCCATTCGTTCTACATTCGTCCACTGTCCATTCGTTCTACGTTCGTCCACTGCCCATTCGTTCTACATTCGTCCACTGTCCATTCGTTCTACGTTGGTCCACTGCCCATTCGTTCTACGTTCGCCCGCTGTCCATTCGTTCTGCCTTCGTTCTACCTTCGTCCTATCGTTCTACCTTCGTCCTATCGTTCTACCTTCGTCCTATCGTTCTACCTTCGTCCTATCGTTCTACCTTCGTCCTATCGTTCTACCTTCGTCCTATCGTTCTACCTTCGTCCTATCGTTCTACCTTCGTCCTATCGTTCTACCTTCGTCCTATCGTTCTACCTTCGTCCTATCGTTCTACCTTCGTCCTATCGTTCTACCTTCGTCCTATCGTTCTACCTTCGTCCTATCGTTCTACCTTCGTTCTACCTTCGTCCTATCGTTCTACCTTCGTCCTATCGTTCTACCTTCGTCTTATCGTTCTACCTTCGTCCTATCGTTCTACCTTCGTCCTATCGTTCTACCTTCGTTCTACCTTCGTCCTATCGTTCTACCTTCGTCCTATCGTTCTACCTTCGTCCTATTGTTCTACCTTCGTCCTATCGTTCTACCTTCGTCTTATCGTTCTACCTTCGTCCTATCGTTCTACCTTCGTCCTATCGTTCTACCTTCGTCTTATCGTTCTACCTTCGTCCTATCGTTCTACCTTCGTCCTATCGTTCTACCTTCGTCCTATCGTTCTACCTTCGTCCTATCGTTCTACCTTCGTCCTATCGTTCTACCTTCGTCCTATCGTTCTACCTTCGTCCTATCGTTCTACCTTCGACCTTTCGTTCTACCTTCGTTCTACGTTCGTCCATTCTCCATTCCTTCTACGTTCATCCACTGTCCATTACTTCTACGTTCGTCCACTGCCCATTTGTTCTACGTTCGTCCACTGTGCATTCGTTCTACATTCGTCCACTGTCCATTCGTTCTACATTCGTCCACTGTTCATTCGTTCTACATTCGTCCACTGTCCATTCGTTCTACATTCGTTCACTGTCCACTCGTTTTACGTTCGTCCACTGTCCATTCGTTCTACGTTCGTCCACTGTCCATTCGTTCTACGTTCGTCCACTGTCCATTCGTTCTACATTCGTCCACTGTCCACTCGTTCTACGTTCGTCCACTGCCCATTTGTCCTACGTTCGTCCATTATCCTTTTATTCTACATTCGTCCACTGTCCATTCGTCCTGCGTTCCTCCACTGGCTATCCGTTTTATGCCTCCTGCATTCTTAGGTTCCGCGATTTATTTACTCGGACAATGCTTGACGCTGAATAGAGTTTCTCGAGTTCCTGATTGTGAAGTTTCCTTCATTCGCCTGTTCTCTGTTTTCCACTAGGTTCTCCTTAAGATCTCATTTACAAGTACCCGAAATCTGTTTTCCTCCTTAGCCAGAGCCTAACACACAATGCCCATAAGCTTCCTTTTTCTTTTTTATTTCCATCTACCTGTCGTTCTTGGCAGCCAGAGTACAATCAGGTGCTATACAAGGTTTGTTCAAAAAATATTTTTATTTTTCTCGAAAAATATTTATTTATCAATATCAAAGTAATTCCCCTCGTATGCTGCGTCAGTGCTTTTTCCAATCCTCGAAGCTCTTTCTTAATATGCGCTTTTTGGTACATCCCTGAACTCTTCCAGCGATGCGGTCTTTACATTCTCAATCCTGGCAAATCTCTGTCTGTTGAAGACCGCTCTTTTCAGTTTAGGAAGAGATAAAATCGCAGGGGCCGAGTCCGGTGAATACGGTGGATGATTCATGATTACGATATTGTTTTTGGCCAAAAAATTGTGCACAAGCAACGAAGAGTGAGCAAGTGCAATATCATGATGCAATATCCATGAATTCTTTTTCCATAAATCCGGGCGTTTCCTTCGTATTGCTTCCCACAAACGGCGCATAGCTTCAAGGCACTTCCGCAAAGAACTCGTGATGAACCACGTCATTGTAATCCAAGAAAGATGTGAGCAAAACCTTCATATTTGACCGAACTAGGCCTGCTTGAATTTTCTGATCGCTTCCATTATGATAATTCGGCTTTAGTTTCGTCTTCATAACCTTATAGCCATGATGACTTTTATTAGCAAATCTGGATCACATTCACGTCATTCAAAAGCTCTTGAGCGATGCCCATATGACGGTTCTTTTGGCCCAAAATTTAATAATTTCGGAACAAACCTCGCTGACAAATGTTTCATGCGCAAAATATCGTGGCATGAGCCAATCAATATGCCAGTATCATAATTTCTGATGGTGATTCGACGTTTCTCCCTAACAATTTTCCTCACTGCTTCAACTTTATCATCCGTTGTTACCATGCTGATGCGTCCAGGGCGGGCATCGTCATTAACATCTCGACGTTCTGTTGCTTGCACCACCTATAAACATTTTTTTCTTACTCAGAGTAGGCTCGCCAAGTGCCACAGTCATAATTTCAAGTACATTGTAGCACTTTATTTTATTTTTCACACCAAATTTTATACGAATTCTTTGAACCATTTTATTAAATCCATCATCCAAGTACAAAAAGACGTCAAACTTTTATATCTGTAAAAAATAAGCTAAATATCCTAAATGGCAGACAGGGTCAACATATATAATGGGACATGAGTACCAAGAAAGCAACAAAAAATCGAAATTAGCTCCCGAAATTCAAAAGGTCACCTTATTTTTTGAACAAGCTCATTTTGGTTTCTTCTTCATTTGCTTCTGAACCTATTTCTTTTCTTTTCCTCATTAGACGTATTTCGTTTCTCTGAACTATTTTCTCATTATGTCCCAGTAGGCCCAGATTTCCTCCGCAAGCCAGGGCGGATGTAATTTCAGTAAGGGCTTTACATCTATCACGTTCATCGTCTTCTTTTCCTTTTTTTCTCCGGCGTTATGGTCAGAAGTGTAGGACCATAACCTTCCCACTTAACTGCATTCCTACTGGTCCGCTTGTGGGGTCCGCCGCGTTCATGAGGCAATCTCATGATATACTTGTCTTCCAGCATCAGATTAGAGAAAAGTAGTGACAAAGCGTCTCCATGTTTTCATTATTCGCGTATCAAAAACGTTTCAGACGCCTCGTACTTTAACTCTTCCTTAGTTTCCCTATAATCATTCTTGTATCGGTTTCACCAACCTTTTCGGGACTCCCAGCCTTACAAGGACATGACACATTTTCGTTCGATTTATAGAGTCACACGTCTTTTTAAAATCTACGTAATTCCCATTCTTCAAAGCTGCCCTAAAGTGAAAATCTGGTCACTCGCCGAGTGGCTCCTCTTGAAGCCACACACAGTCTCCAGTTACTTCTTTAGCGTATGATGTCAGTCTTCTTAAGAGAATATTTGGCAACACCTTGTAACAACTAGATAGCAGCAAATATTCCTCGGTAACTGTTGCATTGTGTTCGTTCTTTAACCATTTTTAAATATGGCAATGATGGCTGAGGCATTCTATTCCTCGGAAAGAGTTTCGCTGTGATGAGCCCATGTAACATCTGTGTTAATTCGTTTTTGGTATATTTTAATAATTCCGTTTGTATAAGGTCGATTCCTGCCGACTTGTTATTCTTAAGTCGATGGATTACTTCCTTTACCTCCTCGTTGGTTGGTAGTCCTATCTTCTTAGCCAATGCAAAATATAAATTTCCGTCAATGTAGATGAGTGGACTATAACCACCAGCCCAGCTGCCGTGTATGGGTTCCTTCGTTTAAGCTTCGCATATAGTGAGAAACGATGATTGGAAGGAGTCCTTCTATCCTTCAGTCCTTCATTGATTTATTTATGCCCAAATCACAATACCGTTTTAGTGTTCACAGTGACGTTTATGCCCATATCACAATACTGCGTTAGTGAATTGCGTTCATACGTTACGAGAGAAATGCTCCAAACATGCGTTCAAGTGACATTCAACACAAATATAAAAAACCACCCTTTCCTGGTGGTTGTTTACTACAACATCTGTCCCAACGCACTAAAATTTCCAACATGTTTGACTTTTGTGTACTTTGGTTACGTGAGGTTACGTTTTCTCTCGTTCTCATTTTCTTTTATTTCTCTCATTTTTCAACGAACGTAAAGTCGCCAACGCAGACGCAGTATTTGAATTCCTTAGCAGTGTTCAATGACGAAAAAATAAGAACAGAACAGGACAGCACAGATTCGTGAAAACTGTCAGATCAAGTTAGAACAGAAAAATACAGCCGTATGTTAGTTGTCAAAAAGTGGAAAACATCTTATATGTCAGATTGTAATAAACATGTTTTCGAATTAAATAATAAACAAGAGTGAATTCACATAAAAATGCTTTGGAAGAGTTGTGGTGGGCACTGATAGTGAAATTAGTGTGATTAGTGACTCGTCAACAACATTTTTCAGTGATGATATGTCTGTTTTAGCGTGGACTTTAGTGTTTTTTCAATGACAGCTGCTTTTGACACTTTTCACGAATCTGTTCTGACTCCAGAGTAGGTGCAGAAAATCGTGTTCTGAAGTGTCCGAAACACCGTCACTGAACACCAAGCAGAACACTTTCGGACAGAAATTTTTGTCACTGAACAGCAAAAGGTGTACTTTTCTGTCCGGAACAGTCCAGAACAGCGTCATTGAACAGACTACTTGTGTTGAATATTAAGCGTCACTCGAAGCCAACGCAAACGCAGTATTTGAAAATGACCCATTGAATTCCTTGTGTTGAATGTTAAGCGTCACGCAGTATTGTGATATGGGCGTTAAGGTTTAAACTATAGCTGATGGCAGCTCTCACAATGTCACTTTGCTTTTCAACCTCCTGTTTGGTTGTTCGTAACAAATGTTCTATTCGTGGCTAGAACCCTGGGATTTTACTCGTCTTGGAATGACTTGAGCTTTTGAATGCTTATGACTTTTGTCACAGCTGTTTTTGGCTGAAAAATTTCACTCCGAAAAAAATCGTTTTCATCCCTTCGCCAACTTCGTTTCACTTGATCTCGAACTTGGTTTGTCCAATCTACGTTTCTCCAATAGGCAGCTTATGTTTCTTATACAACAGAGGTGCCTTCATTTATTCAATGATCCAAAATAAAAAAAAATTCCACGAAGTGACATTTGCAAATAGCTGATTTAAGATATCATTCAAAACTGATTGGGCGTGACATATCGAACGTCAGTCCCGAAGCGTTATTATATTTTTGGCATCAAGTCCTGCACTTGATGGATACAATTCTGACTGATTCCTTGTTTACAGATTGATACAGCGCATGATGAACTAAATACCTGATTGATCAAATTCATCATCATCATTTCAAACAGAATCAATCGATTGATCCTTCTCCGAATCATTCATCTCCCTCCTCCACTGATACCTAAATGATTCGATCCGTGATTGATGAATCACCAAATGATCTTATTCCCGAATGATCAAATTCAACACTAATTGAATGCCTGCATCGGTACCTTACTTGATTGATTCGTTTCTCTACTAACTGACCGCGATTGAAGCAATCCTTGAATAATTCAATTGACAGATTTCAATCTCGAGTGTTGGTTGATTCCATTCCTGAATGATACAATCTGTGCTTCTCTCGACTTATGATTGATTCATCAGTTTCATCGTTCAAAATTAAGAAGTAGTCTCAATATACAGCATGATGCCAAGAAATGTCTCAAGTGTTATTTTATGGACTGAATTTCCATACTCTGTAGCGCTTCAAGTCATGATCATTCACAGAAATAGGTTTGTGAATTTTGATTTCATGCAGGCCATTGGCTGTCTCCAAGTTTTGTTGTCCTTTAACTAATGCAGCCTCCATGAATTATTCTGACGCATTAGGTATAAAATGCGAGAGCAACGTTAGATTTGAAAAAAATTTAAATCAGTTTGCTGCATGAGCTAGAGAAGAAGGGGGTGTTATGGCTTTTTCGCCGAGGAAAGAACCGATCGGCTTGCTTTCGAATTTTATTTTAATTTTGTTTTAATTACGTTAAATTTTTTTTATTTATCTATCTTTCCATTTTGCTTGGGTTTTTGTGTTTTGCAAAGGTAAAAATCTCTGTAAATATCTGGAAAACAAAATAAAAATAAAAAATAATTCGTTCTTTTACAAAATTAAATAAAATATTTCGAAAAAATATAAATTGCTAATTATTTCTTATTTATTATAAATTAAAAAAAAAATCTATAAACAATCTTGATTTACCATTTATCAAAAAAAAAAAAAAACTAAAAAACACTTTATTAGATTTATAAACCCACAACTAAGTGATACAAAGCAAGAGACAAACACAAAAAACAATAAATAAAAAAATGAACAAAAATAAAAATATATAAAATATATAAATAAATCACTTTAAAGCATATATATATACAAAAAAAGAACTGTTAACTGGTTTTATTTAATTTGCTCCCATTCACTTCATGATGTCATTTTCCTTTGGTTTTCCTACTTTTCAGGACACCATCGCTCTTTTCATCACTCCACCAAGTCGCTTCACCTTCATCTGCTTTGTTTTGGTTCTGATCTAAATAAAAATAAGAAAAACAAGCTAAAACCCAAAATGCAGTTAGAATTACACACTTGCGAATAGAAATATTTATTATCAGTAACAAACTAAACCATATTTCCTAAACTGACAATTATTGTAAAAAAATATTATAAACAAAACAAGGATTAGAGTAAAAAAGAAAAACAGAAATCAAAGCTTACATTGAAACAACATCCAAAGTATTACCTTAACAAAGAGTTTCACATTAACATAATGACAAACAAGAATTAATTAAAGTTATTATTGCGTAAATAGTATAGACGAGATGACACGGAAATGGAAGTACAGATATCAAGCGATAATAAAAATCGACGCTTTAAATTTGAGTAAATAACTTAGACGTAGACTTTTCTTACCGGACCAAAGGCGATGTTATACAGGGTCATTCAATTCGTGATCCAGATTCGACATCCCAGTTTCAATCGCCATGATATTTGACATGCGATAAGCCCAGCTGTCATGCGGGACTGTAGATGTTTAGTGTAAGGTTTACCATTTTACAGCAAGGATAATTTAATAAAGGCTGAATGTATCAAAATTGTGGAAACTTACTACAAAAATAGTGATCTTGAAGTAGGTACGTTTCGCGCCTTACGAGCAGATTATAGTCGACAAAGGGCGTTTTTCTCTTTAGTCCAGAGGGAAGCCTTCTTCTTCTTTTCCTTTTTTCCGGCGTCGTTATGGTCAGAAGTGTAGGACCATAACCTTCCCACTTAACTGCATTCCTACTGGTCCGCTTGTGGGGTCCGCCGGTTTGACCTCAGAAAGTAGCGGCAGGCTTCCCGGTTTGGGATTACTTCATCGCTGAGGCCAATCAAATGCTGGTGTTTTTGCATTTGTTTGCACCAATTGTTTTTCGGCCTGCCTTTTTTGCGTGTTGAAATTGGAACGTTGATTGATAACGCCTTTTGGACGGGGTTCAAAGGATCTCTCCTTTGAACATGGCAATACCAACTGAGTCGGTCGCGCTCTATATTTCTTGTGATGGTTTCTTTTACGTGGAGGCTTCCTCGGATCTTTGAACTTCTAATTCTGTCACGCTTTGTTACTCCCACTGTCATGCGAAGCATCTTCATCTCTGCTGCCGTTAATTTGCTCTCATACTTTTTGTGCATTGTCCAGCATTGTGAACCGTATGTGAGCGCCGGACGTACAACTCAAGTGTAGAGCCTTCCTTTCAGCTTAGGGGGAATTTTTCGATCACAGAAGATGGCGGAGTTTTCCCGCCACTTCATCCACCCTACGCTTACGCGATGGTTGATGTCGTCATCACAAATTGCTTCTTTATTAATCATAGATCCCAGATATTTAAACTTTTCACATTTGGGAAGCACTCTTCCATTCAAGCAAATGTCTGGAATAGGCTGATGAGGGTCAGAGAACGGGCAGCACAGATACTCTGTCTTTGAACTAATACGATACCCGTGTCCCTCAAAAATGTCCACCCACACATCAAGTGCTCATTGTAGGGACGCCTGATCATCACTTATAATGGCTCCATCGTCAGCAAAGAATAGCTGGTGCACATTGGGGTCCGTCAAGCAAGCAATCAAGGACTGCTATAAAGAGCAGTGGGCTGAGGACGCTCCCTTGGTGTACACCGACTTTGATTGCGAACTCTTCGGTGACGCCTGCGGTGCAACTTACTCTTGTCGTTGCTTGTACATGTCCATGATCACTCGCACGTATGTTTCTGGAACTCCTTTTTGTCTTAGCCGATCTCTTGGTTGCCGGTCAAAGGCCTTCTCGAAATCAACCAACACCATATGCACGTCCTTTGAAGAATCACGATGCTTTTCCATCATGACCCTTATACTTTGGATTGCATCTGTTGTTGATTTACCCGAGACAAACCCGCACTGGTCATCAGATAGTCGTATTATTTTCCGCAGTCGGCTATCTAATACCCGTTCAACGATCTTCATGGTGTGCGACATCAGCTTGACAGAACGGTAGTTATCACAATTTCGCGTATCACCCTTTCCTTTGTGCAAAGGAAGAAGATAGCTTTCCCTCCATTGATTAGGCATAGTGTCGCCTCTCATAAGTTTGGAGATAAGAACCATGAGCCATCTAGACCCGATGTCTCCCATCTTTTTTCCAGAACTCAGAGGGTATCCCGTCCGGCCCAACAGCTTTTCTTTTCTTGGAATTTTTAACCGCGTACCGAACTTCTTCGACTGTGATGTCGGATATTTCGGCATGATTCGGGGCGGCTCTTGGAAAGTACACTCGGGGAAACTGTTCGTTCAGAAGTTCCTCGCAATACTGTCGCCATCTGTGGACAATTTTTTCGTCTTCCACAAGGAGTTGGCCTTCAGCATTGTTAATAAACTTTGGGAAACGAATCTCCTGAGCATTTCTTCTTCTCTGGGCGGCTATCTTAAAGATATTTGCTCCTTTGTTCAAATTGCTTTGTCGAAGCTCCTGGGTAGCCTGGTTCCTGTCAGACGCGGAAGACGATATTTCTTCCAAATCCTGATAGAGGCCTTCCATGCTTTTCGCTTTGAATTCGGCGCACTTTTTCTTCGCGATACCTTTGCAATATCTACAATATATACCTTTTCACGGCGAGCTTTTTCCTCTCTATTAGTATAAGAGCACTTTGACCAAGCTTGGAAAGCCATTTTCTTTTCGTGTATCACTGCTTTGGCTTCGTCTGTCTACCACCAGGTTTCTTTTGCGTTTTGGCAGGGGCCTTTTGTGGTAGATAGGCCTTTCTCGAGGCCATATTGTTGTAGGGAATCCCACATGTCTTGTGCTCTGCACTCCTCATTACCGACCTCATCGATAATGGAAGAGAGGTAGTTTTCCATGATGGTAATAAAAGCTTCGCCTTTTCCTTTATCCAGCTTATACCACTTGATTCTCTCAGACACCTTCGTTTGCTGCTCTGACTTCTTACTCGCCTCCATAAAAAATTCAGTCAGGAGGAGGCGGTGTTGAGGGGCGATCGCGTCCCCCAGGATCACTTTGCAATCTTTAACTCGTGGCTTCATGAAACTGGATACCAAATGATAGTCTATTTGAGTTTCATTTCCGCCGCTGCTATAAGTGATCAGGTGCCGGCTTTGTTTGACGAACATGGTATTTAGCACTATAAGACCGTACGACTTGCACATGTTTAGGATTTCTTCAACTGAAGTGTTCCTGGTGCCGTATCCCAGCCCTCCGTGGTAGTCTTCATAGTCTTCGCTTGTCTTCCCGACATGTCCGTTTAAATCTCCCCCAACAAACAAAAGCTCTTCCTTTGGGATGATTTTGACAAGGTTGCATATGCCTTGAGGGGCATATGCGCTTACGATGTTCCACACTTCACCATGCATCACCAATTTGAGAGCCATCAAACGGTCACTGGACTTTGAAATGGTTAAGACGTTGCCAAGTAGCTCTGCCGCAAGGATGATGGCGATTCCGTTTTTTCCTTGTTCCAATCCATAGTAAAACATCTTGTAGGCTTTTGTTTTAACGTCCAAGAAACGTGCCCGATTACCGGTGTTTCGCCATTTCGTCTCTTGTACGCACAGGATGTCTACTCGCCTTCTAACCATCATTTCTTCAAGCTCATAGCTGCGACCACTCATGCTTCCAACGTTCCTACTCGCGACTCTTAAGTGTGGCTTACGCCGTTGCATTACTTTGCTATCTCCCGGAAATCCTATAGCTCTGACCCGAGCATTGCTGCTCGTCCCAGGATCACGACCATTGGTAGTGCCTGGCGGGGTAGTGCTAGTCCAGAGCGAAGCCTAGGTTGTCAAAAAAGAGCTTGTGTATATTTTTTGGTTCAGAAACATCATAGTTTCTAATTTCCCTTTCTTCGTTCAGCGCACACTGCACGCTCAGAGCTCACTCTATCAGTTCAGGATAAATTGATCGAGCATTTAGAATAAGAGCTAAGTGCACCCCTTTTGAGAGAATAGAAAGCAGCAGGATAAGGATCGAAAAAATTGCAGACGGTTCTGGCCTAGGCGGTAGAATTTGTTAAATCCTTTTTGAGCAATAAATAATTTATTAGCTTTTAATTAATCAACTTGTAAAATGTGATTTTTTATGCGTTTGATTTTTAGCTGACAAAAAAAAAATGTTAAATTGTTGAAATATATAACATTTTTATTTAAGTTAATAAATCAATGCTTGCCATTTATTTTTTCATGTTATCTTGATCACTTGAAGTAGTCCATATCAAGAGTTTTTTTTTTTAATTTTGAATCACTTTTTCGAACACATTGGCTACTATCTCGCTAATAACACGTGTAATATTGCCTTCCAAGGATGCGATTGACGGGTGGTCCAATAAGTACTTAGCCTACAAAAGAAAAACAAAGTTTTGGAGAAATGGCGATTTATTGTTCAATATAGTCTCCTTTTAGCTCGATACACTTGACCCAGCGATGCTTTAACTTCTTTAACCCGTATGAAAAATACATTTTCTCGAGGTCTGCAAAGTAGGCCTCCGTGGCGGCGATGACCTCCTCATTCGACTGAAATTTCCGCCCGGCGAGTGACTTTTTCAAGTTTGGAAACAAAAAGAAGTCGCACGGGGCCAATCTGGAGAATACGGTGGATAAGGCAGCAGTTCGTAGCCCAATTTGGCCGTGGCGAGGGCGGAGGTGTGAGCCGGTGCGTTATCATGGTGGAAGAGCACTTTTTTCTTCGCCAAGTGGGCGTCGAATCGGCCCAATAATTGGGCATAGTACAGCCCTGTGACAGTTTTGCCCTTCTTCAGGTAGTCGATGTGGATCACACCATGTGAATCCCAGAAAACGGTGGCCATCACCTTTCCGGCCGATGGGACAGTCTTCGCCTTCTTCGGAGCACGTTCGCCGGGTGAAGTCCACTGTTTCGACTGTTCCTTGGTCTCTGGTGTGTACCAGTGGATCCATGTTTCGTCGACTATCACGAAACGACGCAGAAACTCCTTCGGATTGCGCTTAAACAGCGTCAAACACTGCTCTGAAGTGGTCTCACGGTTGCGCTTGTTCTCCGGAGTGAGCAAACGCGGCACCCACCGCGCCGACAGCTTTCTCATGCCCAAAATTTCATGCAGGATATGACCCACGCGATCTTTTGATATGCCTACTGTCTCAGCTATCTCACGCACCTTCAATCGGCGGTCTGCGAGAGATCGAGAGATACGAGATCGTGGATTTTTGTCACGTTATCCTCCGTGGTAGCCGTTTTCGGGGCACCTGGACGTGGCTCATCAAAAACCGACGTGCGACCACGTTGAAACTCGTTAAACCAATTTTTGATAGTCGCCATCGAAGGAGAAGAGTCACCGTACACAGCATCCAAACGCTCTTTGATTTCGCTGCGCGATTTCCCTTTCAAAAACAAGAATCGATTCACCGACCGATATTGCTCTTTTTCCATTTTTCTAAAATCCGCGGACACTCCCGCTTCCACACGCGGTCAAAACAAAACTCCGATTCCGATCCGGCTGAAATATCGACAGTAGCCGTCTACTAGAATGTACTCTTGCGATACTGGCGCCATCTGGCGGTGAGGTTAAGTACGTATCGGACCACCCTCGTAGACGGATGGTTTGACATATTCCCGTTCCGTTAAAAATTATCTAAAGAAGTTAAATCGCACGATCTAGCCGGCCAAAACGAAAGATCTTTATGGTACCACACACCACATTTTGTAAGGTTTCGGACCAAGATCCTTGGGTAAAGTCTTTCACATAGTCGAGTAACACTATTCCAATAGCAAACGGGGAGGAATGAACAAATCACGGTCTGCGTTAACACTAACGGAAAGTGGATACAGCTTCAATATTTTCCTCTGTGCGCGCTCTACACATTGGTGCGACATTTGGTCACTATGGCTTGCTTACTCAGTAGGCCGGTTATAACGACCTTCAACTGATCGAAGTGCGCGAAAAAACATTTTTCACAGACTTTTTGATAATAAAATTCAATAATTTGGAGTGGTTGTGACGCATCACCGACTGTTGAATGGAAGCTCTGTAGTTCAAGTCAGTCCATAGTCAGGTACAATTCCTATACGGAAAAACTATGCAACAACATCAGGTTTGAATAAGAGATGATCAAAAAAATGCTGACGAAGGCATAACACTCGCAGTATAAGATCACTTCAAAATGCATATTCTGTGTATGCATTTCCAATATAACACCTTCATGACATGGTTACTGTGAACTACAACCAATGCGACAAATTCATTCGAATCTCTCTAATGCTTTCTAGGACAACCACCCCCGGAGAGTAGTGAACGAACATCTTAGACACAAACCATCTGCACCTCATTCAGGTTGTTTGACAAACACCATAAAAGGTTAACTCTTGAACCTGCGCGAATCCTATAAAAAGTGGACGAACAGCCAAACAAATAATGAGCGGAAACCCCATAGGCCGCGCCGTTTATTGGAGGATAATATAAGGATGGATATAGAAGAGATTGGGCAGAACAGCGAAGCATGGAAGGAAAACACTCATAACAGGGAGGATGCTAAAAAGTATTCAGAAAGGGCGACACTTGGCATGTGATTTCTTCAACATTATCCTCGAAAGGATCGCGCGGGACGTACTGGCTATAGCAGAGCACGATCTATTTTGAGTCTGCATATGTAATTGCTTGCGTACGCAGATGATATGGGTGTGGATAACGAGGCATCAATGTCGCGTTTGTAAGCATTGAGCGACATCAGCTTGGTCAGGCCTCTACGAACCCAACATCGAAGATGCGTTTTTCATGTACAGGCCACGTAAAACCCATGGATACCGCTGCTCCGATCCGAAAGGTTTTTGATTCGACCATGTGATGACTCAGCAGAAGATGACCGCTTTTAAAATGGAGATCGTCTGGGATGGAGAAACTTATGGGTTGAGGCCCAGGTTCATTCCGACCTGTAGCGCCATAAAGCGAATTTGCAAGTTTGATAAGATTATTAGACCTTGGAGTATGGAGTAAGTTGATGATGGCCATTTCCACCGTAAATTTGTGAATTAGTTTTTCGCCTTTTTAAAAATGATGGAAAATGAAATAAAAAAGAGATGTGTCGACCGAGTCTGAAAGCAAATATGAGTGAACACAGGCCAATGGCGTCCATGGCCGTATCACAACGTGGCGTACGAGCGCTCGGACTTTTGACAACATGAGTAGGAACAATGTATTTATACGGAGCAACACGTAATGCCATGATCAACGACCAAGAGATTACCCTCTTCACCGACGGATCGAAAATGGACAAAGGCACTAGGCCCGGGTTCTACTCTGATACCCTGCACAAACAGAAATCATTTAGACTCCCTGATTTGTGCAGCGTCTTTCAAGCAGAAATCGTAGCTATAGAGAAAGCAGCCAAACAGCGAAAACTAACCGATATCCCACCATCGGATATCACCATCTTTGTAGATGTATAACGAGATCAAAGGCTATCATGAAATGTCGCGACTCATTGAAGCCCATCAGACACCACAAAGTCAAACTCTGCTGGGTCCTGGGCCACAGCTCAATCGCAGGGAACGAAAGAGCAGACGAACTGGCCAGGCAAGGTTCTGAAATGGAAATCAGCGAAGCGGACACGTCATTGCAACCACCGATCAGCGCATTATACCGGATCATAAGCGACATAATCATCAAAGAGGCCAACTCGTCTTGGCTTACAAGAAACAACAGCTACACGACAAGATCATCGTGGCCAGAGCTCAATGTCGGAAAAACAAAGAAGCTCCTGGCGCTGGACCGTAACTCGATCCGTATGCTCGTCGGTGTGATCACAGTACACTGTCCCATTGGAGCAATGCTCCGGAAATAGGACTCGGGATCCAGCGATCTCTGCCGGAGCTGTGGCGATGTCTGCCTTGCCACTACCCAGCTTTCCAGAATCGGCGCCTAACTTCGCTGGGCTAAAGATTCTTCACAGAGATTGCAGACGTAGCAAATGCAGATATATCGGATCTTCTAAAATTCATAAAGAGCACGGGGTCGTTTCAGCCAGGACAGGTTATTATATGTTTACTCCACAAATGAAGGGAATCACAATGGCCTCCGAGTGGAAGTGATGCTCAACCATCACACTCCTCTTCTTTAACCTAACCTGGTGCTATTGACTTAGATAACGTTTATTTCCAACAAGGTGGTGCCACATGCCATATTGTTGGTGAAACAATGACTATTTTGTAAACAATTTTTTGGCTATATTAAAGATAAAGTCCACGCTGATGTACCACTAATAAAAGAAGATGTTAGAGTCATATAACCTAACCTATGGGAAAATAAATCATAAAAAATACTCTTTGTGGACATTGAGCGGATTCTATTCCATTATTTACCTCCGAGCTTGTACTAAAGGTTAAAATAAAAATATCAGAAATGTTCAAGCAAATGTTGCGTTTATCTATTGATTTAAAATGACACCTCTTATTGGATAACAGCATATTAGAATATGCGACAATCTATGTATCATCTGATACAGATGCACTGTCTTGGAGAAAGCAAATCTATTCTGATCTTCATGGGTAACAAATACATAATTTGTTAGAGATAAAGACGCCTCGCGGTGAATACATAGAGCCATGGCAACACTTACGAGTACCATGAACGATTCAATGTTATCATAGATTATCAACTCCCTGAGCTCTACAATGCAAGGATGAATTCAATATTCGATCAGAGTGATATACAGCTTGTGACTGATCTCAATATTATAACATTTTTACAGGTGTTCCGCAGGGTTCGTTTCTTTGGCCTCTTCTCTTTAAGATGTAAATGAATTCAGCGATTAATCCTTTCACGCGGACTTACAGGCATTTTAAGATTTAAGTTCGATTCGGTAAAACTGCCCATATAGTCCATGTATAGTTGTAGGTATTTATAGAAAGGTAAAGCAATACTCCCAATCCTTGGTTTCTGTAAAAGAATAAGTCAACTCAAGCAAAGGTCGATAAGTTAGTGCTCGGAATGCTTGTTCGTAAAAAAGTTTTTAAGGGCAAAAGGTCCGAAAACAGTTTTTCTCTTTAGCTAATCATTTAATGAAAGTAAACAAGCTTAATTGAATCGGTTTCAATATGTCGGTGGATTAATTTCTAAGCTTTGCCCTGTTGAGCCCAATAAATTCTGACCTGCCACCTGACCAGAAGAATTTTTTAAATAAATTCTTGAAAAAAATTTAATTTTGAAAACAATCGACTAACTAAACGCGGTCGTTTTAGTCTGGACACATTCACCCATCATTATCTCGACGGTAAGGCAGTACGCAGTGAAGCTAGCTCCACTTGGTGCCCATTTGACACATCTCCCACCTCTCATCGTCGCATCAACTTCCACTGACATCTAGCACTGAGAAAGTGTCATTCAGAAACAAGCATACTCGCGAATTTCACAGATCCGTCGACGCACCGACATCACAATTACGACAGGTCCCCGTCCGTGTGCAAATATCTTACATATCCTCCGTCGTCGCGTGTGCGTCATACTAGCCTCACAAATCTCGCGCTGATTCGTCCCTCTACTCATTTTGTGAACGAAAATTCGCGAACAAAATTATGTCAAGTGCTCAATGTAGAAAACATTGAAACCAAGAATACTGTGTCCACCTTGAAAAAAAAATCCAAATAAAAAAAAAAGCCCCATTCAAGCTAAAAGGAATTTCTCAACTATGAGTGCTTCCCTCCCTCTCTAACCAGTCCGCATTGTCCGGTAGATAGAGTGAGTACGCTCGAGACGTGTGCATTTGGAAAATATGTAAACACTTTGGTCATCGAAACGAATCCGTCTGCCCTGGTCGCTCATTCCCAAGTGTCAGGTGTATTATCGAACGAGTAAACAGTACAGCCAGCCGTCCCGGATACCCCTTTGTGCGTGCTTCGGGTGACAATTACAACTTTTTTGTTTTGAATCTCGTCGCTCCTCGTCGGGTCGCAGTAGAGAAGAAAAGTGTAGTCAACGAAGCGACATACTAAAGATATTGGGAAATCATAAAGGAAACCTTGAATTGCAGATACTTAATTTAAATTTAGATTATTTTACACGAGCGCATCTGACCGAAGAAGTCTCAGTTCTTGTGTGTGCGTGCGTGTGCAATTGTGGAATTCTCCTTGTTCGGTTGTCTGGTAGATTGGTGTTGGCAAAAATGGACGATTTGGGTGCAGAACACTTGAGTGAATTGTCAGTGAATGAGAAAAATGTCAAATCAGTCGATACGGTTAAGACTCCGGAGTCGGTTGCTGGTCTGGGAACGGCAGCAGTTACACAAGTCATATCGGCAGCAAGTCCTACGGCCAATATCGAAGTGCGAGCCATCTTTGGCGGTGGTGGCTTCGTAGGAAAGAGTGATACGATTCCTATAGCCGCTCCCCGAGTGCGACGGTACAAGGAACGCGCGATTCTGGGCGGGGGTGAGAACTATCATCTTCATCATCATCACAACGAAGCCGACGAGGAGGAGGCATCGATATCATCCTCCGATGGCCGGGAGAAAACGGATGCCACACCGGAGAATGTGAAAAAAATCGATGATGTCATTCAGGTGACGAAAGACGAGGCACCAGCTACTGCTCATCCAACCACTACCAACGGCTCGACATCGAATGCGAATACGAGTATGGAAGGCGACGCTACCAAAACGGGAATGAGCAACAATATGGTCGCAGCAGGTGCTCCACTGTCAACGCCAAATTCCACGATCGCCGATGATGACGGTGGCGATGAGTCATCTGCATCGTCGGCAAAACAACAATGTCTGGCATTCACGATTGATTTTGGCGATAGTTCTGCTAAAGAGGCGAATTCCGCTGCAGCGGCTAAATATAAAAGCATGGTGGAGCGTTTCCAAAATAGGCATCGACGCGGCGCGTCTATGTCGAAACTGGAAGGAGGCGATGCTGTGCCTGCGATGAGTGTGAGTTGTGATGTACCAACATCAACGCAAGTGGGTGCGTCTCGGGAACCTACGGAAGTTCCTTCGGCGGCTGCTCCGGAACCGGCTGTGAAGGTGAAAATGCGAGCTCGTGATCGTAGTGCTTCACGCGTGAGGGATGCCAATAAACGGCACAGTTGGTCGCCACGATCAAGCACTGCCGATCCGCATCAACAGCAACAGAACCATCCAAAAGTGACAATTCCACCGAAATCTCCAACAACCACTGCAGTGTCGACGACCACAACTAACACCGCCACGTCCACCACAACAACGAAGAAAATCAAACCAAAGCCAGCGGCTCTCCAAATGCCTCCGCACGATACTCGTCGTGAACGACAGTCTTCCGGTAAGCCGTTTACACCTCGTTCCACCGCGATGCAGATGGCTCTTCAGAAAATCGATTTTCTTTGTCCGCAACCGCCCCTGGACGACTATCATCACCTCGCGATGAACGACAATGTGAGCGAGGCAGGTACCTACACTCTAGATGGCGACAACTACACCGAGGAGCAGAAAGATCTGATGAACATCGACAAAACCACCACCAGCTCCGAGATATCGTCTGGCAGTCACCTTCAACACCGGCGACCAAAGGATCTACCACTGAAGAACACCCAGACGCCAACTATGACGACCACAGTCACCTCCTCGGAGAGCAGAAGAACCAACAACGTTCTCGAGGTGAACTACTACCACGATGCAGCGGGCACTCCCTACAAGCCCACAAACAAAGCTTCATATCTCGAGAAAATCAAGTCTCGAGTGCGAAACATTACGGCCAAACAGCAGCAGCAACAGCAACAAACGCTCAAAGAAACATCACCACCCGACGAGGACGTTGGTACCTTCACCAGCGTCACCACAAGCGGTGTACTCGCCAAACAAACTGCACTCGATTCACGTCCTAAACTCACAAGACGCAGCAGCCTATCAACCTCCCAAATAGATAGCTCCGAATACGTCAGCACCGAATCAAAACTCAAATCCAATGCCGGAGCGTCGTACAACGGCGGCTACACAGATCACCAAAAGGCCGGCTACCGCTTGAACGTCTTCACCAACCAAACCGATTCGCAAATCCTCAACTCCATTGAATCGCCTGAATCGCCGGTAAGCAAGCTCTCCGACACGGCCGGACTGAAAACCGCCCAAACCAAGAACGACTGGATACAGGAATGGGCCCGAAATGCCCGCGCCCGCAGTGTCGCGTCAGCCGTCAAATCGTCGCCCACCAAACAAACGCCTCAGCTTCAGCAGAACGAGACAATGTCGCGCAGTTACAACTGCGGACCCGGCGACGATGACATTCTCACCGATGACAGTATAATCTACCGCAACAAAGCTATCGACCGCTTCCGCATGGGCGACTTTGATTACGCCAGTGATCCGAACGTCTCCGCTCAGAGGCCACCTAAATCTCCAACAAAAATTCCATCACCACTCCACACAATCGGTCGCGCAAGGAGTGCCAGTCACACTCGAGCCTCCCTACAAAACATCATCCAAGACGATGTCAACAACACTGACCTCTACCTGCAAAAGACCGCCGCCGCCATCTCCAATCTCCAACAATCTCTGTCACGCAAAAACTCCCTCAAATCACCGCCATCCTCCCGCGACTCACCCAAAAAGCCACCATTACGCCACCACCATACGACAACCACCACCACTCACCAGTACTTCTCAGCCGACGAGTATAGTCCGCAGCACAGTTTCGAGGCAAAAATGCTCATCTCGAATCCGCAGCACAAGCGCTCAGGTAACAACCTGATGACCAACAGCTACCACGAACAACTGGTGCTCGACGTAAAAATCCCGCGAGCGCGAAAGAACTCCTACGATGCCCAAGCACTAACTGTCTCTCCAGCGCGACGACACCAGAACATCACATCCAAACAGCAGTACTACAACCCCAACAATATCGATCAAACACGCGTCGCAGATTCATCGATAAAACAACACCAATCCACCATGTCACCGTTGCGAAGGTCAAGCTCGTTCTCGGCTAAATGCAAGTTAACCTCGAGCAACAACAACGGAGCGCAATCGAAAAGACCCACCGCTCCGATGTACACACCGCCCTCGGGCCGACACAACTATATGGCCCCACCAGCCGGGTCGGCGGCAATTAAGAAATCCGCAAGTAGCACGACCTTCCGCCACGTGTACAGCGACTACGACGATAACGTTGCCTACTACATCAACGACGAGGACGATTTGATCGATGTCGAGTACTATGGCTCCTCTGATGAGGACAACCACTCCATGAACGATGACTACGAGGAATATAACGACAACGACATCCCGCAACACGTTCACCCGGAAGTGGTACAATCCAATGACACGCCGCTGAGCAATACCCGCCTGAATAAGGCGCTCCTAATGCGTATCGAGCGTAGCAAGCAGAAGGTAGCCGGGAACAATTCTCAAGCTGCAGCCAAATCGAATCTACTGGCTGGTGCCGGTATGATTGCATGCCCAAACACACCGGAGCTACCCAGGCGCGCGGTTAAAAGCGCACCTCGTTCCTCAATGCGGCAGTCGATGCCACGTGATTCGAGCCTAAGTCGCTTGGCCGGCCCGATACCTAACTCACTAGCGTCAGCCAAAAAACAAATTCTCCAAACAGCCAACGCGGTAACACTTACCAGCAACACAGCAAACGCCCAACAGAAACGCGTTCAACCCAAGTACATGGATATATCGAGGTACAAACCGGCGCAGGGGAACAATTTCCTGCGGAAGAACGAGTCGAAGAGCACGCTAAAGCCCGAGATCAGACGTAGTCCTAGTAGTGCATCGATGGGATTATCTCGAACCGAGCCTACGCGCGCGAGTAATAGGAGTGTCAAGTCGGCCACATCCGGTCGTGGTACGTCTGCAGCAAGGCGCGAGGCGTCTGGTAAGTACAGACAAGGAATACATCTCGAAATGAGTCGTGTAAAATGGTTTTCTTTATTTCTACAGTGGCCAAGCAGAAAGAAGTCGAACTGGCGATGTGGAAACGACGTGCGACATATGATCCGATGCGTGCAGCAGCCGAGGATCGAAGAAAAAAGGAGGAAGCCAAGAAATCCGCGCAGGCGATGCAAGGAGGTGCTGTAACCGAGAGGTATGTACTCACAGGGTATAGTGGGCAGTCAGATTTGAACTATTATGGTGTTGGAAGTAGACGCTGATGACGTATTCGCTGGTCCACTCCCTCGGAGCATTCCATTGCTCTTAGTCATCGTCAGAGTCGCAAAAACAAGCGAACGATCGTTCAATTCAGCGAAGAGCGCACTCAAGTGCCTCTGGCGTTATTAATCACTCCACAAACGGCTGTCAATGCCGCACACTTGTTCGCTTACCCCTTACACGGGCATACGCCGCCGTATATATCTATCAAAGGCGAAGAGGATGAGGGCGTTGTATTTTCAGATTCAGATCTTCCACGCGCCAGTGTGCTCAATCTGGACCGATTGTGACTCACTTTTGGTACATCATCGAACGCTCATACATATATGCAAATGCGTTGCATAAGACCTTGATTCCGTTTCACCTTTCCAGCCACATAGTTAAGCGGCACTCCACTCCACTTACTGATTACTTTCATTGCCAAATTCTTCAGAGCGGATACGTCATCGGCGTGCTTATAGTTGGGTTCAAGTAACACGGTGCTTGGGAGTGGGAAGAAAAATTCGGTTATAATAACGGTATAGCGAAGCTCGGGTGAGGTGGAGTGATATGCATATGGAATAGCAAGAAGTGCTTATATCTAGGTGAATGGGTTATGCTGGTTCTGAAGTCGGACAGACTTCTCTCTGGTCTGGTCGATATATAAGCGCGACGGTTGAGGTGCAAGAGGGAGGGTGTGAACAGCAGTAATTGATCGAAATAGAATCATGAATCGGAAGCGGCGAACAAAGGAGGGAAGAATAGATGGAAATGGACGTGCGGAATAAGCACGCACGATTTGATTCGCTGAATTGCGAGGAAAATGCAGTGCAATGTTCGTATGTGTACGGCGAAGTGGTAATTTTAGACGCGCTTTGAACACACAACGCCGAACAGATGGGCGTTCTATACAGTCCGATGGACAGAGGTGTAGAGGCATAGGTGATAAGTGGGGCTGATGATATTCGAGATGAGTGTGCCGTTCAACAGGTGATGTACGCCACATACGCCTCGGGTACTATGACGTCTTTGGCTTTGTCTTTCATTACTGATATCGATTGCTGTCGATGATCGAATCTCACCGACCTTTGTAACTTAAACTCGTTTTGTTACGCCAAATAGAGCTTGGCCCATCGATATCACTGAACAACGCTAGTTTGTTGCGAAAACAAGCTCAGTAACTAGAAAGACAGGTTTCACCCAAGTATTCCGAGGGGCCTTCTTGTGTGTTTCTAATTAGGCGTCAAGCTCTGATTTGCAATCTAAACAAAAAGCCGATTAATCGTGGAAGTAGTCATCGTTCTTGAGTAATCGATATTAGCCTCTTGGAAATTCTATTTTTTCCTCTTCATTGCCTGCTGCTTGACGATGAACTATGCGGCTAAGTGCGGAAGTCGCGAAGGGGTTTTTCGAGTTTAACTTGTGTTTTTTGGATAATTATTGCGATAAAGCTGTCGATTAAGTCATACTCTACGAGACGGTCTGCTTGAAACTTGGAGTGCAGTTCGGCTAGCTAAGGTTACCCGTCTTAAAACCAAAAAGTGTTTTACTATCGACCGAATATCGGTGGCCAAGACCCGGTGTTTCCGCAATAGCTATGTACTTCTAAACATACATTGTCCTAGGGAAGAAAAAGATGAAGAGATAAAATAAAAGACGCGTTTTTCGAAACAAAAAAAAATTGAAAGGATTTCATCACGAAAATAAAAAAAGAAGAAAATTCGAGATTTGTTCAATAAATAAGGTGACTTTTTATTTTTTTCGTGATCATCAATTTCAATTTTGACCCTCTGAAAGTAGTATAACACTCTTGAGGCAGCACTTTTTCCAATCTTTTACTTCGACTTTTTGGTATAGCCTTGAGCTCCCCCAACGATGCAGTCTTTATCTGCTTTTTCATGGAGAATAAAGTCACCGAGGACCAAGTACAGTGAGTACGATGGCTAAGAGGTAATTACGAAATTTTTTTTTGGTTAAAAAATACGCACCAGCAACCAACGATGACAGAATAGGTGCATTATCGTGATGCAACAGTCATGACTTTTTTCCCACAAATCCGGACATTTTCTTCGCATTGCTTCACGCCAACGGAGCATAACTTCAAGGTGCTTCCGGCAAGAACTCATGACGAACCAAGACAATGAGTAAAACAAACCGAACTTGGCACGCTTTTTTCGGTCTCGACTCTTCTGGTCGCTTCCACTTGACTAGAATTTGGTTTTGACATCTTAACCATATACAGCGTGCGCCATCTCATATGGGTCGATGTAAATTTCGAATAACTTCAACAATTCTCAACCGATTTTGGAAATTCAAAAACTTTTATTCAATTTAGACCTTTACAATTTATTTTGATTAATTTTTGAAACAATTTCAATTAAATGACCACCTTTATTGCCGATGCAAAAATTGGCTCGTTTTCGCGCATTCTCCATGACATTTTCGAGCAGTTCGGTCGAAATTTCTGCGATTTTTGCACGAATGTTTCTTTTGAGCTGTTCTATTGTCTTTGGGCCGTTAGCGTACACCTTGCTTTTTAAGTATCCCCAAAGAATAAAGTCTGGAGGAGTCAAATCCGGCGATCTCGGAGGCCAGTCAATATCGCCCTTTTTTGACACCAATCTTCCATGGAACTTCTTACGCTTAAGGTTCATTGTTTTGTCCGCAGTATGGCATGTCGCGCTGTCTTGTCAAAGTGAAATAAGCCTTTTTTACGCATTTCTGGGACCACATAATGGGCCAACATCCACAGATATCGATCGCCATCCACTGTATCGCCAACTTTGAAGAAATACGGTCCAATGATGGTTTTAGCGCATACACCGGCCCAAACAGTAACTTTTTGATCATATAGCGGCTCTTCGTGAATAATGTGAGGATTTTCGGTGCCCCAGAAGCGACAATTTTGTTTATTAACTGAGCCAGAAAGCGTTAAATGTGCCTCATCGGTCATCAAAATTTGCTGCCAGAACTCCGGCTCAGCATTAATCATTGCAACGACATTTTGTGCGTATGCCAAGCGCCGTGGCTCATCTTGTGGCCAAATTCTTTGAGTTATCTGCATTTTGTATGGAAATAAGTGAAGATCATCCTTTAAAATTCTCCGCAAGGTGGTCCCACTGATGCCTAACTGCTGCGAACGGCGCCGATATGACAAACTTGGGTCTTCTTGAACACGGCCTTCACAGACTGAATAGATGATTTTGAACGTCGCGGTTGTGACTCACGAGGGCTTGTCACAGAACGAAATTGAAAAAAATTCGAGACCCAACGACGAATTGTATGTTTTTTGGGCGCAACACGATCACGATATTATGCACGATACGCACGTTGAGTTGAGAGAGCACAATCGTGCGTTCATTTCTAATGAACATTGAAACTATTTCCGCGCGTTCTTTTGGTGTGAAGCGATTCATGATTAAAATTGTACTGAATTGACGTTTCCAAAATGCTATAACATATGAAAATCGGTTGACAATTGTTGAAGTAATTCGAAGTTTACATCGACCCATATGAGATGGCGCACTCTGTATGTACCTAACCTATGGCTCGTCACCAGTGATAACCCTTTTCAGTAAATCTAACAATCTAGCAAATCTTCCTTCACGTCATTCAATAGTTTCTGGGGGATGCTCATGTTCATTTAGCAATTTCTTCTTCGCAGACACACGTTTCATGTCCAAAATATCTGAAAAAAAATATCATGGCACGAGCCAACCGATATCCTCAGCGATCTCTCTGATAGTGATGGCCTTCTATGAAGAGCTTGTATGTTCAGAATAGACTCGCCAAATACCACAGTCAATATTTCAAGTACATTTTGATTCTTTGATGATCCATTCTTTCCCAAAAAAAAAAGTCACCTTATTTTTTGAACAAGCCTAGCAATAGGAGTACAAATTGTTATCATGCTTTTGTTCGTACTCCGGCCGTGCTTCTCGTAATGCACGACGAATCAGTTGTAGCCTAAACCGCGATCCTCCGTAATGGATGCGTCAGGGTCGAGCAGCTCATAGTATGCACATTTGGTCCCACCAGATGACCTTCGAACTTAAATTTTGCTTTGATATTGATGTTGGAGCGATGCTAACGATGCACCTTGGGATCCATCTTGGGATGCTTCTCTGCTTGGGATTATCGCAGAATGTCAGTTTCTCAGCCACAGTCCGATGTAAAAAACTCTTTTTGCCTTTGGATCAGTTGCTCGCAAGTGAAACAACGCCTTTCAACATCTCAGTTCACGAGTAACCCGATTGCCTTGCGTCTGAATCACTCTCATGGATTTTATTCGTACAGAAATTGCTGGCTGAGTTACTCCCAATGAATCTGCAAGCTCCGTATGCCCTGAACTCGCATCTTCATGAAGTAATGCCTCCAATTCTTTGTCTTCGACTTTTTTGGTTTTCTAGAACGAGGCTAATCTTCAACGCTGAAATCATCATTCTTGAAAAGTCGAAACCATTTCCTACATGATTTATCAGTTGGAGCATTGTCACCATAAACTACCACAATTAAAGCAAAATATTTAAGCCTTCCGCAAGACATATTCAACACAATATCAAGAAAGGATCAGCTCGCCAGGAGTCAAGTTACTATTCCAGGTCTTCTACCTTGAATTTTGCAAACTTTTAACTAGATCTAAGGAACCACAGTTCTGACATCGGTCGCTATTAGCTCAGAGACATGTACTGTATAACACAGCCATAGCTACTCGTAAATTTGGTTTGATACATGCGTATGGACAGACAGGAAAGCCTTTGCATATGTCTTCCCTATCCCAGCTCTACAAAGTAGAAGGCTAAAGAACAAGGTTTTTTGCGAACCTCAAAGTGATATAAAATGAATGTTATGAATACAAGCTCTCTGAAACCGCCGAGATCAGAGGTTTCTATGAGCCATTTTTTGAAAATGGACCAACAATAGGAGAAGACAATTTCCATGCCTCTGCAAACGATAATGTGCCTAGGACAATAAGCTAGGAAAACAATCAAACACAAGAGAATAACCGGATGGAGTAATGCCCATCTAAATTGCCTGTCTGACCACATTAATAATCGGCAGAGTCAAAAGTTGAATCCAAATTCAAAGAAACGAAACACAGGAATGAATAAAAAAGTTCGACGACATTAGTAACCGGTTGGCCTACTAGATGCCATGGAAACTAACGACGAAGCAAGGCAATAATAGATAATAGAAAGTGCTGTAAACTAGGCTATTGCAAAGCTCCCAAAGCCTTGGTTCACCGAAGAATACGACGCAGAAAAGAAAAACAGCTCGTAATGTTCTAAGACTTAGACTCTAAGCTCTAGAAAATAGTGAAGAGATCACGTGTACAAGATATCGGACCCTACGAAAGCGGACTTCTTCGGTATAAGAAACGGCAACAACAAGGGAAAAAGTTTGCTAAAATTAAGGAACACTGTGCGGCTAGAAAAACGAGCGCAATGTATACAGGGATAAACGCTGTACCAAGAAGATATGGAGCTAGATTAGGAGTTATACAGAATGATAATGGGATGCTCGTTTCGGACAACGAAAAAGTTGACGGCCGACGGAGGAGGTATTTCGATGAACTGCATGATGTATGTAGATGGAGAGTAAGCGGCCTTGCAAAACGGCGTTATCCAGATAGCAGAAAATCAAGTAGAACATGACAACTGTCGAGGAAGCAATCTATCGCCTAAAAAATAGCCAGACCACAGGAGTCGACCTGATACCATCGCGATTAATAAAATATGCAGCAGAGGAAAACAGAGAAGTTACATGGGTTCCTCACAACTATGGAATGGAAAAACTCGGTCATAATTCCCTCAATAATTACTGAGGAATAGCACTGCAGCAAATTGTTACAAGGTGTTGTCAAACATTCTCTTGAAGAGACTGACATCATACACGATGGACATAATCGGAGACTGCGGCTACAAGTGACCAGATTTTCACTATTTGGCAGCTTTTAGAAAGAAAGGATTATTCCAGGAAAGAGCTCTCCAGCTATTCGTTAGTGGCGTACGAGGGTAAGGTTAAAAGTTCTCGGCCCGACAATGAATGACTGTGATTTTCAAATAAAAAAATATTTTATTTTTCTACATAATCTAATCTCCCTTGACAAACTTGGTCCAGCGTTTCTCCAGCATCAGTATTCCTTCCCAGAAGTGAGGGTCTGGACGGCTGTGACAATTATTCATCTACGGCATGGCCGAGCAAACCGTATCCCGCACCCTTGCATACAGATGCGTTTTTCTGGTGAAAGATTTTTTTCGCCCAAGCGATCGACTTTGCTTTTTTTAGCGCTAAATCACCGGCAGTAGGTGATACTGCTTGAACTGCTGTTTCGTTACTGACGTTTAGTAATGGACCCATATCTCATCCATAGTGGCAAGTTGCCGAACAAAATCGGTGGGATTCCTATTGAATCGATCCAAAGATTGCTGCAAAAATCGTTTGGGCATTCAATTTTGATCAACATGCAGCAAATGATGCACCCATCCCAAGATGTTTCGCACTCTTTCTTCCGATATCCCCACAACCTCAGCGGACAACACGATATTATGTACGTTATCGCTGGCTTCCAGTGTGGTTGCGATTTTGACTCTCTTTCCAGTAGGTCATCTTCGAGGGATGTGCGTCCACCTGTAATGGCAGGAAAGAAAGTAAACGAGGAGGAAACCAAATATATGGTCACTGACCGCCTTGGATCGATCTCAATTTCGCACTTGACTCTACTCGAAAAAGGGGACGGTATCTCGGAAATTTTGACTGCCAAAAACAAGTTAAAGATCGAAATAAATTAAAGGCGTGCGATGAAGGAACTATTAAGAACAACTTCCTGTCCCACAATATCTAAATTCATAGTTATAAAGCCAAGACACTACGGATGTGAAACCTGGTCTCTGACCAAGAAGGAGGAAAATACATTTCGGACCTTTGAAAGCAAGATCTTAAGGAGGATCTATGGTGGAAAAATGGATGAAGTAACAGATGAATGGAGAAAACTAGTCAATCAAGAACTCGAGGAACTCAATTCAGCCTCAGGTATTGTCCAAGTAATAAAATCGCGTAGACTAAGTTGGGCAAGACACGTAGAACGAGTGGACAGTGGACAAACAGTCAAAAGAATAATCAGTGTAAAAACCGAGAGGAAAAGACCAGAAGGAAAACTCCTCCTTAAATGGGAGGACAATATAAAAATGCACCTAGAGTGAATCACGGAAGTAACATACTCGCGACATGGGGGCTTGGCAAAGGATTGACAAAGTGCCTCTGACATTCAAGCTCCAAATGGCCATAATGCCTATTCGAGCGAGGCGTGTCCAAATATCGTATTCTAAGGAGGGAGTACAGAGAGTGCCCGCATCGCAGTGGCTAGTGTTCTGATCTCGGACGCCGATGACATTCCTGAAGCAGGAAACAACAGCCCCTAAAGAAATAAAAAAACTCGGGAGACATATCATTATTAGGCATAATTTGTAAAGCACTAAAGGTCTATGGTCAAAGGCTGCTGATTTTCTACCTCAACCGAGCTATCAAAAATGTCAACATTTTAAACACCCGACAAGAGTTTTCGTTGCAAAATCTTTCTCTGAAACACACCTCCCTTCCTCTTGAATCCCTCCCACTAATATCCAAAGGCTTTCGTTTATTGAGGTCTTTTGATAACACAAAATTTGAATTCTATTGGCCTTGCTGCTTCGGGCTTCCTAGCAAGTTCTGATTCTAGCTCGCGTAAATGTTCCTTCCGATGATCATATAGAGCTAAACAGAAAGCAATCATCTTACCAATATGCCTCTGCCTTCACTTGTAGCTGGGAAACTGCCATAACCTCGTTGTGACATTGCCTTCAAAAAATCGAGAATCCTTCTTACCTCCCCGTGACTTCTATACCGAGCTATAAAACGTTTAACTAGCTTCAATTGGTGATTGGTTAGTCTAAAAAATTAAAACCCAAAAAGCACCTTGCAACTTCATATTTATAAAAAAAAAAACTTTCTTAAGTAAAATTATATTCCACTAAATGTATAAATATAAAACCCAAGTCTTTTTATAGTTTTGCTAATTTGTTAAAAAATCCTATTTTACTATAATTTTTTATAATTTTTTTAATTTCATTTTTATTTTCCTTCCTCTCTTCGTCGTACACCTAATAAACAAAAAATACAAATTGTTAATCGAACAGGCCTTCAAGATCTCCCTTCCGACGGGGAGAGTTCTGACCTGAGGGGCTTCTCGTCACTGACTTGTAAGCACGTTAACTAATTGTCCACATTAAATGTACAATCTAGCGAGTGATAAACAAAATAATAACGAATTTAAACGAAAGCCGTAACAGTCAGTACGATCTGAACGAAACTACAGTAGTTTCGAATAAAATTAATCCAATCTAATCGAATTGTTTAAATAAACGCGCGCCGTTAATTTGTATATAGTCAACGAGAACGAAAAGTATCTACGAAATTCAGTAGATTTTCAAAGAAAGTAATTATTTATTAAATTTTTGTTACAGTTTTTCATTTTTTTTAGCTGTTTGTTACGTACATTTGTGTTTTGTTGTTTTGTGACGTTGGTTTGTTATTTATTGATTTTCATTTCAAAGCATCTTTGTTCTGTTGTTTCACTGCTTCATCTTTTTTTTTTCTTTTTCTCAATCTTTTCGAAAATATTTTTTGGTTCGTTCATTTTTCGATTGTAATTTATCAGCATTTGATTGCTATTTTTTGTTCTAAGCGGTAATTTACATTCCAGGCGGTCAACGTCGTTCAAATTTGCATATTTTACCAAAAAACAAATTGAGTTTCGTTCTTTCGTTAAGAATTTGTTGAAAGTTTTTTTTTTTCGTTTTTGGAAATTTATTTGTCCGCCTTTGTGGGGAAAGCCATATTAACGTAAAATGAATACAGAAACATGAATGAGTCATAAGAGACGAGGAAACACAACACACAAGAAACGGTTTATTATGTAAACAGGTTGTGTCTATTATTAAGCGTCTATGAGTTCATCATCTGTCATTGCATTGTCGATTTGAGTTTGTTTTTTTTTTGGTGAATTTCTTTGTTTCACGTTCTGCTTCGTAACTCTTTTATTTATTTTATAAAATTGTCATTTTCGTGATCCAATTAAACGCTTTTGGTTTTGTTTTCATTTTTCTTTTGGGTTTACTTTCTTTCCTGAATTTTGAGGAACCAATGTTGATGGTGAACGTGGTTTTTCACAATCAAGAGTTTGTCGATTTGATAGACGTTTTTCGTTTAGAGATTTTGTAAAACGTGAAGAATTTGGTGGCAAGTCATGTCTTGCGACATGCTGCATGGGGCAATTCAGATGACGGAAATAATTGGCGGATAATTCTATTTATTATTTCGCTAATGATTATGTAAGATCTTGGTCATTGGTCCACGACCTACCAACTTTCACAATGTTTTTTATTCGAAATGTCACGTACATACCTATCACAGACGTACAGATTGCGCAATGTAGCAGGGGAAATAGAAATCCGCGTTTTTTTTCAATATTTATTTTGGAAAATATTGTCCAATCTCTAGCTAAGACTCTCTGGCAACTTATGAATTCCACGTCGGAAAAACAACACGACTTTTGAGGCTCTCCAAAAACTGACCCATTTTTTTGTCTGCTGCTTAACTAGACCGTGTGTCATCGAATGAACAAGTAACAAATGGACAATGCCTGGTCCACTGTGCTCGAGGTTGGACATACCATCGGGATTTCGAAGTAGATTCTAATGACCTGAGCGACAGGTTCTTGAGCGTTGTCCTGTAGCAAAATCACCTCGTCGGTCGTTTCTCTGCTTGTTTAGCGACCTTTTTTTTTTCTTGAAGCAGTAGGTTTGATCAGCTCATCTAGTCATAAATACTGATACAACGAAAAACGTATGCCAAAATGCGCTGACGTTTTTAGAAACCAGTTTATATATTTCATTTGTCAAATCTCTAGCTACAAGGTATAAAAAACTTAATTCAAAATTACAACCATTTGCCACGGCCTGATACGCATTGGCCAATCCATCAATCGCTTGACTGACCTCATTCATCGGAAAGTTGTCGCAAGGCCTCGTTTCAAAGACTCAACATTTCGGTGATGAGTAGAGCAAGCTATTTCTTTTAAAACAGACCACAACTTGTAATCCAAAGGGTTGAAGTCTACCTGAAGACTACCTTAGCTGGCCAATCATCCGGTGATATAAAGTCGGATACATTTTTTTATTCGGCCCTTCTTAAGTGTTTTTCACCTTGTGGGCTGAACAGAATCTTGTTGGAATGTCAAACATCCTCCAAAACAGTGCCTTGGTAAGCTCTTTGACTCCATAAACAAAAATTGTGAAGGCTGCTTATACCGTCGTAGCTCACTCCCCGCCATACCATAACATTTGCCGGATGGTGGTTTGGTTTGGATTTGGTTTGGTTTGGTTTGGAATTCTGAAGCTTCTTGTGCTGAACCTACACTCGATCATTTTGTTTATTAAAAGATTCTTCGTCGGTAAACAAAATTTGTCTGTGAGAATTTTAAGCGTGATACCTTAAAGGAACCTTTGACTTTTGACCACGTTTCTGCTTGTCCTCACAGTGCGTGGACGGCCTTTTCTTTGGCATTTACGTATGACACACCAGCATCCTCGAATAATTTTTATATTTTACGATAAACAAAACAGCGAGTGATTCCAAGGGGTCGAAAGGTCAAAAAGATTGCCATATTACACTTATACGAGATTTGTTCAAAAAATAAAGTGACTTCTGAACACTTGGGACGTGAACAACGGATGAACACGTTTAAGGGGTGGGCAAAATTTATGGCATATTGCCATAAATATTTTTTCAGATATTTTAAGCATGATACGTGTGTCAGCGAAGTTTCGAAAAAAACAATTTTTTTACCAAAAGAACCGTCACATGAGAATCTCTCAGAAGCTGTTGAATGACGTGAATGACAATCCAGGTGTTCTAAAAAGGTTCGTCACTGATAACAAAGCATTGTGGTATGGTTATTTCGTTGAAACCATAGCCCAATGGAAGCTACCGAAAGAGCTAATATCGAAAAAAGCACACCAAGTTTGGTCAAATGTTTTACTTACTGTTTACTTCCTTTACAATGGCATGGTTCACCACGAGTTCTTGCCGAAAGGTAGTCAATAAGCTTGGGTGAAACAATTCGAAGAAAACGTGCGGATTTATGGGACAAATATGGCTGTTGCATCACCATAACGCACAACTAAAAAGTCTCATGAAAGGACGGAGGCAAAGACCACATCGCTGGAAGAGCTCAATACTATACCAAAAAGCGCCTATCAGAAGTATTCCGAAGGCAAGTGCTGGCGCAAGTGTATGGACTTTGAATGGGACAAAATAGATATTGATAAACAAATAAACATTTTTCAAGAAAATTAAAAAGTCACCTTATTTCTTGAACAAATCTTTAAACTGGTTGCAGTAAAAATGGTATCAATATTTATTACTAGACTAGTTACTTCCTGCTGATCCTACTAAATGCGGAGCAGAACCTTTAAACCATATGTTATGAAGCCTTATTGTTATCGACGATGTTGATGTGAGCCCGGGCTTGCCCCGCTTAGAGTTATACGATCCAAAAATCATTCCTTTCTTGCCATTAAAGCTGCAGTTCCCGAGTGAACAAACGCTGTTCAATATACTTCGGCTTTCATTCCTACAACATCCAATGGTCCTGCTTCTCAGTCATTCCTTATGCTTTTGAAACTTGTATTTCCAAATTTTTTTGAAAATGTTGTGCCATCTACTTGTAATGATTTCGTAAATTCAAGTTCAGCTATCGTTTGATATGAGTCTTTATGAAGCAATGCTTCTGATTCTTCTACTTCAGGCTTTTTCGCTCCCAGAGTGTTCTTTATCTTCAACATCAAATTCGTGGTGCAATAGTAATCATCACCGACTGTTGGGCGGATGGTCTGACGTTCAAGTTTGTCCATAGCTAAGAACAATTCCTATACAGAAAAACTGTGCCACAACAGCACTTGTAAATGAGAGATGATCAAAAAATGCTGACAAAGGCATAAGACTCGCAATATAAGATCACTTTAAAATTCATACTCTGTGTGTGCATTTCCAGTATAAAACTTGAATGGCATGGAAAACAAAAAAGTTACTGTGAACTACAACCAACGTGACAAATTAAGTCGAATTTCTCGAATCCTATCTAGGACAACCACCCCCGAAGAGTAATGAACGGACATCTTCGACACAAACCACCTGTACCCCGTCCAGGCTGTATGACAAACACCATAAAAGCGTACACTAAATTTTTTGTAGAATAAAATTCCTCTCAAATGCTCTTCTGGGCACGAAATTCGACGCTTTTAACATCTAAAAAAAGACGTTCTTTGTACTTCGGCCAGCTGAAGAGCCAACTTGCCTACAGTAATTCTATGTAGACTATGTAAATCTCTTAAACTACATACACACAGTTCTGCTAACATCTTCTGTTATACCATATCACACCGAGTTGATCCTATTAAAGACACAACATGAATCTCGATCTTAACCAACTATGTTGGTATACGAATAAGGCCGCTGGATTATCGTAATAGATCCATTTTTCATCACCAGTCACAATACGGTGCAGAAGACTAGTGCGATGAAAAAACGCCGTTCGACTTCTCTCGGCCTCAGCCCATATGGCACTCAATTTACTAACTTTTCGACCATCTCGAAGACTTTTATACAATGAGAAATGGCTTATTCAGCTCGTCCAATAAATCTACCAGTTTTGCCTGCATTTGACATGGATCTTGAAGCCTTTAAATCTGCGGTTTCAAACTTTATCACTGGTTTGAGACGCTGCTAACGCTAAAACCATTCGCCATCCATTCATTTACATTTTTGCATTCATTGCGTCTCAACTTCCGATTTTTTTTTAATTGAAGGCGAAAAGCAAAACTTCCCGCTAATGAAGCTTATTTGGTTCTAAATTCTATTTTTCCACGGAAAAAAAAATAAACGACGGCGACGAAATCCCCACGCCGAGAGATGTTCAAGCTTACCATGTGTCGTTCATGGTGTGCCATAATTTTTTTAGAAAACGGCGGATTCGCAAACATTTCTACTCTTGAAAACTGGTGGGTCGAATTAATAAAGCACACTCTCTAGCAATGATAGAGAGCCATGCTTATCCAAACACGATAAAAAAAAGTACACAAATCACAACCGAGACCGACTGCGCTGACTCATACATGCGTCAGACACGCTTTTTGTGGACACACATATCTATGATATCACTCCATCGCCGCATGGAATGATGAGATCCAAAATGGAGTTGTTGACCTTCTACGACAGTCGCATTTCATTTTGCGCCTGATCATTTGACCTTTGATCGCGCTTAATTGGATGATTTGCTAGCAACTAAATGACACCCACACCTGTTGCGTATAAACACATTTCGAAGAATACTTGATGGATGGAGCGTGTGCCCTATGCGTTGGACACTTCCTATTTCTCTCTTCTAGGAATTTCGTTTCGCGGCTAATTTATTTTCACGCCACTCAGTGAAAAACTATGGAAATTAGCAAAACCAATAGTTATCCATCAATCTCGGGCCTTCAGGTCTTTAATTATTTGAATAGACCGTGTCTGCCATGCCTGAGGGGCAGTTTCACTATGAATGAATCATCACCGAACTCCCATGTTGTCTTGGTCTTAAGATGAGGATTTAGTTTTGGTTTGTTTTATTTATGACGCTAAGCCGGTGCAGACCACCAATGCAACAGTGCGAATTACTCACAACATTCCAGTTTGCTTATTCATAATTTGTCTTCTTTTCTATTTTGATTTTGTTTTTTTTAGAAAGAAACAACAACTTGTACTCCGTTGGAGTAAAGTTAACAATGTAAAGTATCTGAAACGATATAGTAGTATCTATAATCGTGTACGAACCGATGGCGGTGGCATCGTTTATGGTAATTACGAAGCACACCAAGTCCAGATCACAACTGGCAATTACCGACACCGATTTTTCGCCTTTTTTATTTCAATTTTTTGAGATGTTGTTTGCACTGAGTCATTGTTTTGTTTTTATTTCGAATGCATTTTACACTCCGACTTTCACGGCACTCATCAAAACTCAGTCGAAACGAGATGTGACGGTAATGCACCTATATAGGTCAGTTGAAGCAAGCGACCCGGAGATGGGTAACCATAGTAGGCAAGAAATGCAAGCGATGTGTGACCATGCTGAACTACTTGCTAGGTTACGCCGAACCAGATGATGGTCGGTAAGACGACGTTGGGTTATGTGAACTTGGCGACGACAACTTTTAATCAATATGTATGTCGGTCTAGTTGGGGCGCTGACTAGTAGTTCTCTTTCCTCCTTGTTCGCTTTTGAATGGAATTCAAGGTAACGCGTGTAGTTTGCTTGTTGGGTGTCATTGAATGTTATTTTTCAGTCGGAGAGTGTAAGATATATATTTGCCACACACACCATATTTAGGAGTGCCTCGTGCTTTTATTTTTAATTATTATTCCGACATGACGGAAGAAAGGCGGTGGACAACATATTTTTTTTAACAACATTTTCATAGTTCCTTTGTTGGCTGTATGTAGATGAAGACATTAGTAGGAACGTTTGTGCAATTGGTTGATGGTCAGGCTGGAGATTTACGACGGCTTCGTAATGGTACAACTGTTCTATGATATTTTTGTACTTGCCCTTGTTTGAGCATTAGCGTTGTCGTGTAGCTTATGGCGGGAAATAGAACTAGTTCGAGGAATTTCATTGATTTTTTCCATACATTCGCTTCGCTGTATGTTTGTTTCTGATTTTGTAATATTCCATTAAAGCCATGTTGATTTCTTCAGAAAAATGTTGAATATATGAGGCCTGTTCAAATATGCTCTACGTCAATGCCATCTCTTTTAAAATAGTTTTTGATCGCGCAACCCTGCTTTTCCTTTTTTTTTCTGAGATGTTGTCGATAGCATCACGTTGAAATCTCGTTGCACTTCCTCTAGGTCACTGCTCTCTCCAGGAGTTCATGAAAATCTCCTTTAATGGCATCGTCTGGCTTACGAGGACGAAATTTTCGAAACTTTGTTGGCTAAAAGTCCATTTATTTATTTGGAGATCAGAAACGCTAATTCCCTTCAAAGTATAATAGTCTCCTTGATAATGTACATGCTTCCCGGCGCTTCTGCCATTGTTGGAAACATTTCTGGAACGCAGTTTTTGGAATGACAGAAACTGCTGCGTCGCATTCCGCATGATGTCTTCTCCTGACTCAAATTGGGGCCTTTTTAGTGATATTTTCAGCTTATTAGCGTGAATAGGAAACCTGATGAACCACAAGAATGTTGTGTTTGGCAAAAAAAGCCTGAATCAAATGTCCAGAATGGGCAGGTTCTTGATGGAGCAGCCAAGTTTTTGCTATCCATAGCATCGTTCTTCTAATAATACGAGGGTGGTCCGATAAGTACTTAGCTTCACCGCCAGATGGCGCCAGTATCGCAAGAGCAACTTACTATCGTGTAGTACATTCTAGTATACGGCTACTGTCGAAAATTCAGCCGGATCGGACTCGTAGTTTTGTTTTGACCGCGTGTGGAAGCGGGAATGTCCGCGGTTTTTAGACAAATGGAACAAGAGGTCGGTCGGTGATTCGATTCTTGTTTTTAGAAGGGAAATCGCGCAGCGAAATCAAAGAGCGTTTGGATGCTGTGTACTGTGACTCTTCTCCTTCGATGGCGACCATCAAAAATTGGTTTAACGAGTTTCGCACGTCGGTTTTTGATGAGCCACGTCCAGGTGCCCCGAAAACGGCTACCACGGAGGATAACGTGATAAAAATCCACGATCTCGTATTGGCAGACCGCCGCGCCGATTGAAGGTGAGCGAGATAGCTGAGACAGTAGGTATTTCAAAAGATCGCGTGGGTCATATCCAGCATGAAATTTTGGGCATGGGAAAGCTGTCGGCGCGATGGGTGCCGCGTTTGCTCACTCCGGACAAGAAGCGCAACCGTGAGACCACTTCAGAGCGTTTGACGCTGTTTAAGCGTAATCCGAAGGAGTTTCTGCGTCGTTTTGTGACAGTCGACGAATCATGGATCCACTGGTACACACCAGAGACCAAGGAAGAGTCGAAACAGTGGACTTCACCCGGCGAACGTGCTCCGAAGAAGGCGAAGACTGTCCCATCGGCCGGAAAGGTGATGGCCACCGTTTTCTGGGATTCACAGGCTGTGATCCACATCGACTACCTGGAGAAGGCAAAAAGGTCACAGGGCTGTACTATGTATGCCCAATCATTGGGCCGATTCGACGCCGAATTGAAGAAAAAACGCGAAGAAAAAAGTGCTCTTCCACCATGATAACGCACCGGCTCACACCTCCGCCCTACCCACGGCCAAATTGGTCGAATTGGGCTACGAACTGCTGCCCCATCCACCGTATTCTCCAGATTTGTCCCCGTGCGACTTCTTTTTGTTTCCAAACTTGAAAAAGTCACTCGCCGGGCAGAAATTTCAGTCGAATGAGAAGGTCATCGCCGCCACGGATGCCTGCTTTGCAGACCTCGAGAAAATGTGTTTGTCAGACGGGTTAAAGAAATTGGAGCATCGCTGGGTCAAGTGTATCGAGCTAAAAGGAGACTATATTGAAAAATAAATCGCCATTTCTGCAAAATTTTTGTTTTTCTTTTGTAAGCTAAGTACTTATCGGACCCACCCTCGTAAATCGATATTTTGCCCTATGGGGCTAGAGTCCGCACTTGCTCAATGACATTGTCATTCCGGCTTGTTGAAGGCCTACCCAAACGTGGTTCACTGTGCAGTGATCTGTGACCGTCTTTGAATCAGTTGTCACTTATGCATTAGGTGTTCGTGTCGCCCCCAAAAGGCTGTTTAATCTTGCAAATTGTTTCCGCCTGGAGTAACATTGCTTCTCAAATTTGTCTATCATTTTACAAATACTGAAATCCGACGAAAGCTCATTGTACATCTTCACTCGTTAGCGGGGAAAAAATCACAACTGCGCATGAGTGTCCCATCTAAACCTATACTCAAGAAAGTCTCCCTCGCTTCCTTGACTTACGCGGGAAAAAAACTTTTTGAACACAGCTCTAACACTAGTCTAAATGCGGATTACTATAAGGCTTTCGCTTACATGCGAAAATCGTCTGCTAGCAATTTTTCATACACAATTTACCGAATCTCTTCCATGGCACTTCTTGGGTTTATCCTCGGTGGTGTCTGCCTTTAATAATCTAACCTAACCTAACATTCCATTTTTAAAGCTGTTAGACATTCGCATGGGTAGTAAACCATAGGTTCAGCAGTCTCCATCCTTGGGGATTAGGTCGATATTGCATTCTCCTATGCATGCGATCATGAGGGTGATCCGGTGTCAGCTATCTTACTGAGTCTATGGTCGCCGCCGTTGACCGAAAATCGGTACAACCTACAGCGGTCCAATACATCCAAGATCTCCTAGATTCCCTTAATTGGCGTCGTCTCCTTTGCTTGATTAAACCCAAAGTCCAGCTCAGTTCAAAGTGATCATTTACGTGATCTTTGATCTATAAGGAAAAATGTGGTGGTCTCGATTATGATCCCTGCGGCACTCCGCAACATAAGCTTTGCGGCACGTAGCGATAGACAGACAACTGCAAGAGTTTGATGCATAAAGTCGGATGAATATCCGTCTCAAATGTCTTCGAAGGAACAAAATCGACAAAAATGATTGAACAAAGATCGCCCGGGATTCATCACCCTTAGGTGCTTAAGAATTGCACCATAAATGTGCATCAACGAGTTAAAAATATGTACTCGTATTAAATACGGCAGTAGTGGGACAGGGAGAATGATTTTTAAAAACAATCTCATCAAATCCGGCTGGAATCTCGAACGGAGAAGGGTGGGTTGAGAAAGCCTAAGTACTATCATCATGGTTCTGTGAAGTTACCTTATGGTTAAATAAAGTGTCACAGAGACCGACTAACATACTCGGTGACTTTTATGCCCCTTTAGGCTAAGGCCACGCACTGAGCGGCAAGCGGCAGAGCGGCAAAGCTGCAAAAAGCTGAGCGACAAACTTAAGCGGCAAGTGGCTATTTACTGAGCGGCAATTTTCTGAGCGGCAACTCACTGAGCAGCAATTCTTAGCGATTAGTTCTGAAAATGTCGTTAACGAGTGCTGTTCGCCGCAATATTTTACAAGAAAGTCGTTTTAACATTTACAGAGTTATCTTAAGCTTAAAAAAAGAAGATTTGGAGTTCATCCAATAAACCGAAAAAGATCAGGTTATCGCGAATTTCACCATTTGTATAATAATCTTCGACAACACGAAGACCGATTCAGACAATACCTACGTGTATGTCAGTACAATCATTTGATTTGCTGTTAATATTTCTTAAATTTGCCATTATTCCTTCTTGCCGCTCAGCACTACCCTAAAATAATAGAACAGAATTGAAAGCTGAGCGACGCCGCTCTGCCGCTCAAAAACGTCGCTTGCCGCTCAGAGACTGTGTGGCCACAGCCATACGATTTCATGTGTTTTAAATTTTTTTTGCCGCTCAGCTTTTTGCCGCTTGCCGCTCAGTGCGTGGCCTTAGCCTTAGGCGAAAGCGGTTTCAATCATAATATGCCATATGCGTTACCGAAGCGTCTATGCTATGGTAGATGCCTATAGTTTGAGTTTCTGAATCAATATTTTTAGTGTCCAGTGGATAGTTGATATTCTTAGGATCTCACAACTTGAATGTTCTGCTTAATTATAATAACTTCTTGAAAAAAGGACTCTACACCGGGGGGACTTAAGGTCTACAGTGGTTACAGGTCGACGGTTTCTTCTTTATTTAGGACTTTCTGATGGGGATAAAAATAATTTAGTTTGCTGAAATACTTCACCGACATCAATGAGGTCTATTACCCTTAAACAACTCACGGAATGTGGCTTCTCGATCTTTAAAGGCACACCCTCTATGTTAATATGCGCAATGTACCTTACCTTACCGATTATGGGCGTCCCATCAGACATTCACTTTCCCATTGATCGTGGCGCATGCTCTAAGATATTTTAATTAAGCCATTGTATAACAACCTTTAGACCTTCGGTAACCGATCATCATTAGCATCCAGCCACCGTTACAATGTAAATTAATTTCTCGTGCCAATCGACATAATGGCCGAACGGACAAGAACAGAAAGAGTAATCATTGCATCCGCGACTCCGATTAAATTGATAAACAATCGTTTCCAAATCACAAAATAATTTATTATTCAATTATTCGCTTACAATAGAAACGAACTCGCTTTATCTACACAATGACAAAGTATTATATTTACGTATCTAGATAGATGAAAGCAGACAACAACTTTGTATAATTTATTCATTGATCGTAGTCGTAATAATTTTTTTTTTCTTTTTTTCGTATTTTACTACCACTAGCTGAAGGTAGTTTTATAAAAGTTGAGAGCTTGAAAGCATGTTTATTTTTACTTAAAACTGTTTTTTTAGTACTACGCGAAAAATCAATTTTTGGCTTTCTCCACAACATTGAGATGAATTTTCTGATAAGATCACAGGGCCAATGAGTTGATGCTTTACGGTTTGCTTAGAATAATAGAATTTTTTTCTTGTTTTGAAGCGTTGCGAGATACTAAAAGCACTTAAGTCTCGTCATAAAGTCATTTTGTCACTCATCGTTCATGCATTCATTGTGGGCGAAGAGGGGTTTGTGCCGTAATGGGTTATCCAGCAAAAGGTATCATTTGAAATGAAAGGAAAAACTTAACATTTTTATGGAGAGTGATTCGATTTTATTGTAATCTAAAGTACAAAATCTGAGGCTAGTAACGGAATACAGTATTTGCTAATTTTCCGCCACGGAAAATATTTAATGTCACGTTCCCGCACAACTACGGACATAACAGATGGTGAAGCGTTGCCGTGGTATTTATATAAAATAAAAAAGAATTTAAATTTCCACTTGCTGTGTTACTTCTTCTTTTACTTTTAATTAACTTTTAATTGAACTTTCGGGCTTTTTGCATAATTTATCAATTTAATTAATTTTTTTTTTTAAATTTAAATTTGAAAAATAAAATAATGCCACAAACATAGATGAAATAAATCCACAAAATTAAATTAAATTAAAGGTATTTGACGAGATAATATTGATGCTCACCTAAAACTCAATTTGTTTCGGGCTATATTTAAATTTTTTTTTAATTTCCTAATAAAAAAGACCCAAATAGAAAAATTTAATAAAATTGTAAAAACGAAATAAGACCAAAATTCCAAGAAAAAAAGCTGGCGTTATATTGCATATTGGAGCCTTATTTCCTAAAGCATGGCTCTGAAGAAAAAATTGTAATGGTGCTAAGTTACACGATCTCGACGGCTTACTAAAGTCTCCATTCCACTCCAGGAAATTCTACAGGCAATGGAGCTATTATTTCACCATGCTGATCTCTCCTTATCTCCATCAATTTTAGTCCGAAAAATTCAGTCGACAACGATCGGTTATGCAATCCACTAACTAAAACGCTCGCACCAGCATTAGTTTCGTAAAAACCACTTATCAGTCGGAATAACTTTGAGTAAAAATCATGCTCATGACCAGACATTTCCAGCACCCAATCAGTGAAATTAAACTCTTGTAAAGGGTTTTTCAATAATAGCGGGTAGATGTTGAAATGGAATAAAACAAGCTGTATGTGAGGTATTAACAAATTTTTTTTTATTTGAAAGGCCCATGTATGCCCTTATGTATGGAACATAAGATCGTTCAAATGTCCGTCTCGGCTTCTTACGGTGACACGGATCCTTTTAATTCTGGTAGATAACCCTACCTCAAATCGTCCATATAAAATGCCAATCGTGGCGTCCGCTGTGTGCAACGCAACGTCGTCCTGCTGGAACCCCATATCGTCTAGGTTCTGTAGCGCTCCTTATTGACGGTGACCGCCTCACCAACGTCGTTTTCGAAAAAGTACAGGCCAATGACTCCGCCGGCCTAAAATCCACACCAAACGGTAACTTTTTAAAGATGCATTGTCTCCAGGGTGAAACTTGTGTGGGTTGGTGTCGTCCCGTACCTATCAATCTGGGTTGTTAACACAGCCATTTATCCAAAACGCGCCTCGTCGCTAAAGATAATTTTTCATCTTCCCAACGCTCCGCAACCCAGTCAGCGAACAAACGGCTTTGTCTAAGATCATGAACATCCTGGGTCAATTGAATCTTGTACGGGTGTAGGCCCAAGTTTCCACGCAAAATTGGCGAAGTTGAAGTCCGCGAAAAGCTGAGTTCTTGTGCATTCCGATGGATCAACTGCTGTGCACTGATTCTGCTGTATACTTTCACGGACTGCGGCGATGTTTCCGGTGGATCTCGCGTTCCTTTGACGTACAAATGTTGGCTGATTGATTACTGAGCCGGTCATCTCAAATTTAACCACCAAACATTGAAGAGTCGAGTCGGTGAAGGGCCAACACGTCTACCGTCAAATGAGCACAACGCTTGCACTCACGAACAATCATATTGATAATAAAGTTTTATCATTTAGTAGACGTGCTGCTCAATCGTATAACTTGCCATAGTGATTTGGCATCAATAACTGAATAATAAACAACAGATTGAATGATTGATTGTTCCAATTGAATAACCCTTTACAAGTACGAGGGTGGTCCGATAAGTACTTAGCCTACAAAAGAAAAACAAAAATTTTGGAGAAATGGCGATTTATTTTTCAATGTAGTCTTCTTTTAGCCCGATACACTTGACCCAACTTCTTTAAACCATTTTCTAGAGGTCTGCAAAGTAGGCCTCCGTGGCGGCGACTCCTCATTCGACTGAAATTTCTGCCCGGCGAGTTACTTTTTCAACTTTGGAAACAAAAAAAAGTCGCACGGGGCCAAATCTGGAGAATACGGTGGATGGGGCAGCAGTTCTAAGCCCAATTTGACCAATTTGGCCGTGGCGAGGGCTGAGGTGTGAGCCGGTGCGTTATCATGGTGGAAGAGCAATTTTTTTCTTCGTCAAGTGGGGACGTTTTTTCGTCAGTTCAGCGTCGATAATCTGGCATAGTACAGCCCTGTGACCGTTTTGCCCTTCTCCAGGTAGTCGATGTGGATCACAGCTTGTGAATCCCAGAAAACGATGGCCATCACCTTTTCGGCCGATGGGACAGTCTTCGCCTTCTTCGGAGCACGTTCGCCTGGTGAAGTCCACTGTTTCGACTGTTCGTTGGTCTCTGGTGTGTACCAGTGGATCCATGTTTCGTCGACTGTCACGAAACGACGCGGAACCTCCTTCGGATTGCGCTTAAACAGCGTCAAACACTGCTCTGAAGCGGTCTCACGGTTGCGATTGTGGTCCGGAGTGAGCAAACGCGGCCCCCATCGCGCCGACAGCTTTCTCACGCGATCTTTTGAAATGCCTACTGTCTCAGCTATCTCGCGCACCTTCAATCGGCGGTCTGCCAATACGAGATCGTGGATTTTTGTCATGTTACCCTCCGTAGCCGTTTTCGGGGCACCTGGACGTGACTCATCAAAAACCGACGTGCGACCACGTTGAAACTCGTTAAACCATTGGATGGTCGCCATCGAAGGAGAAGAGTCACCGTACACAGCATCCAAAGGCTCTTTGATTTCGCTGCGCGATTTCCCTTCCAAAAACAAGAATCACCGACCGATATTGCTCTTTTTCCATTTTTCTAAAACCGCGGACACTCCCGCTTCCACACGCGGTCAAAACAAAACTACGAGATCCGGCTGAAATTTCGACAGTAGTCGTATACTAGAATGTAGGTACTACACGATAGTAAGTTGCTCTTGCGATACTGCCGCCATCTGGCGGCGAGGCTAAGTACTTATCGGACAACCCTCGCACCAGCCGTTATTGACAAACCTTTTACACGTATCTGTGTTCAAAATGCGGTACAAAGTAGTCGCACCCAATAGGCTCAAATCCTGTAATCGTCTGGAAGTGATCAAACCTGGCTCTTTAGCCACACTCTCAGATATTGAGAGTATAAGATATAACAATGACTTAGTCGGACCAACGAGAGTTGGAGTCTTAACACCAATAATTTGTCCGAGACTTTCAAATTTATTAATAATACTCACTGTAGCTTTGCACAAGCAGCACGAACTTTGTGATAAGTTTCCACGATCTTTTCACCGCTTTTTTGCAGTGATATTTAAATGTTGGCAGTTTTGTATGACCTGAAAATGACACCTCTTGTTGGATTGCCCTTTAGTACTTGGTTTGTCTCGTTAAAATCAAACATAACGTAACACGGTCACTAACATAACACATTAACATCGCATTAACTCATATCCAACTAACCTTATTTGCTACCACAATATGCCTGCGCTATTCTTAATGCTTTTCAATCAGGATGGGACGTTCTAGCTGGATTTTTGATTAATTTACGTTTTTTTTTGTATTTATAAAACCAACAGTTCAACAGTAACGCGGTCACAATCATTTCACTCTGGTGTGGGGTCACTAAGCGGAAATACTCAATCTTCGGCATCCAATCAGCAATCTCTGGAGAATCGATGGACCCTTGTTTCAAACGACTCAAGTGACGAGGAGAATGCTTACGTATCATCAGCAACAAATCGGTCTTAAGGGGGAGGTATATCAAATAAAACAACTAAGGTATATCAGATAATTTTAAGCAACCATCAGCAGCTATAAGAGAAATTAGTTAACCCATAAGCTTGTGAAACTGTATAGATAACAAAAGGTAAAAGAATGAACAATAAGTGGATGTATGTAGGAGTATTTAAGGCATCAGCACAGTAAACTAAAGCGCAAAACAATTATCTAACACTTATCATATGTGAAACTAGAAGATAATGATAAAGTAATTTGAAAATTACAAACCAAATATTAAAATTTATTTTTTTCCCCCTTGAAAATGAGGAGAAGAAAATGTGATCAACGTTGATTTTGAAATGATTTTTGTTTGTAAAAGCAAAAGGACGATGAATCTTACAATCCATCCTAAATTCTATGATTAGCAATTACTTTTAAGGGATGTATTTCATTTTTTTTTAACTACCTTAATCGTGTATTCGACCTACCAAGTATTTCCCCTTCGTATTGAGATGCATAAAATGTATTCTTATCTTATATGCTCATTTTTTCAACTGTGTTTTTATTTTTTTTTTATATCGTTAAGTTTAGGTTTTTAAACATTCTTCGCTCAGAGAGATTGTGGCAATTGTTCTTTTTAATTTAAATTTATATTTGTTTTACAACGATTTTTTCTTCATATATCTACATCACGATGATAGGATAATATTTAGTAATAAAATACGTATTCGTAATTATAATGTGGCAAACAAAATTTTATTAAGTGTTGTGACATAGTCTTTTAAATAAAATAACAAAAAAAAAAAAACAACAGATCAAATATAAATAAAAAAATGTGAATCATAAGAGTAGTTGAGTTTAGCATTTTTTGAAAGTCATACTTCAAGACTGGTAACGACGATGAACAAACGAAGACATGACCAAACGGGGAACAAACAGAAAATGCTATAGGAATATCGAGATGATCTAGATCTTGATTGCTAATTCTTGATGTAGATGTATAGTGTAAGCCTTACCATTGTCGTGATATCTATTTCCTGCCTTTGAACATCTTTATATGGAAAGTTTATCAGTCGCCGTGGTCTGGAAGGTATTTGTGCATTTTTGGTAACTCTTGAGAGTTTTTGTCAATTTAAAAAAACGAAACGAATTTGATTTTTAGATGCGAAAAATAGTACATTTTACGATTTATTTATTTTTTCTTTTCCACTGTTGGAAAAATTACCTTTAAATGGTTTATTTGCTATTTTTAAACTTTTCAATTTAAAGGTGATGTATGATAACCGTAGAAGCATACACTTGATATAGTCTCAACAGCCCTTAAATGCATATGCCTCGACCTTCTCTTCTATGGGAGGACTGATAGACTTTCTTTTTTATCTCTTCCATTTCCCTTTAACGTGCAATCCCTTACAACGATTTATTTAATTTTGTTTCAACCTAAATATTTTCTCTCTAAAATTAAATACATATATTGTATCAGGATGCCATCAAAAAGCATCCGCCGATCTCGAACTGTGCCACACAGATATCACAAAACATACAACAAAGCAAAATAAACTTTTACTACTAGTATGTTCCCTGCGAAAAAAATAAACAAAATCAGCAACAATAAATTACTTACAAACAAATAAAAAATATTTAGTGTTTGACAAAAATTAAAATAAAAAATATTTAAAAAAAAAACAAGATACCTTACCGACCTACTTAAATATGGGAAAAGATAAACATTTAAAACGTTTACATTCGCTTTATATTTATTTCACCAATATTCTTGGCCTTGTTATTGTTGTTATTCTATTTATATTTATCAACATTTGAGAATTTTATTGATTTAAATTCAATTTTTAGTAAATTATTTAAAGAAAAAAATCATTTTTTACCCCTAAACACATATTTGTGCACAAGTTGTAAGATTTTAATTGAATTTATGTTTTTAAAAACCCACACAAGTGCTTACACATGTTTTTTAATTGTAGCTAGAATTTATTATCTTTTGTTACATTTAACACATACAACACTGTTCTCGGCTCACTTAAGTAATTTCTTGCACTTTTACTGATAAATCCGTCTTTCCAGCACGCGGACTGACTTAATTTACAAAAAAAAAATAATACAAAAAAAGTAAAATACTAATAAAAGAAAAAAACTGAACAAATACTAATTAATTATGCTGAATATATTATACAATAGGATTTAGTCTTATTAAAAGCAAAGCTTAAGAAAATAATTATTTACTTTCGTATAAGAAAAATATTGTTTTTAGTTAGTTGTATGGCGTTTTATTTTTCTTATTTTGTAATGCTATATAATAAAATGAATAGAATATTGTTCTATGAAAACAATCGTAAACTGATTTGTTTAATGAGTGAAAGGAATAAATAAAACAATGCGAAAAACAAACTGGAACGTACTTTTTAATTTTAGCATTATATTTATATCAACAAAAGGGAACCTAAATAAAGACTTTATTTTAAAAATTGTGAATAAATATATTTTTTCTTTCTGATGGTGTGATTCAATTTCCAGCGGATGCAAGAAATGTCTAAGATGATAAAAACGACATTTTTATCATGCCCTGTGACAATGTACTGCCACTTCAGATTCTCACTACTTTCTCATCAAAAAATGAATGGAAAATAGAGGATAAAAGACTACGAGAACGTTTACCAAGATTACAATAAAAAATCGCGAGAGCAGACTAAAAAACACTAGTTTTTCAAAAATTCCTGTTGCTTTTTGAACATCATCGATACACCCTACTAAAGTTACATGATGCAGAAGGTCATTTTGTAGGAAACTTACCTCGAAACCCATTGCCGCCCTAACATAAAGCACTTTTTCGTTATTTGAGTCGATTTGTCTCAAGTAGGCTCATGACATACGCGAGGGTTGTCTATTTGGGCCTTACATAGCTCCTACACAGCTCAATTTTCGGTAGTTACTTTTTTTCCGTCCTTGCTATATTACCTTTACCCCTTCAAAATAATAATTGGGATCTCGGTCCGCAAAATAGGTTTTTTTTGGATAAGACGAAATTCTCGTTCGATGAAGAATTGTACGAGGGTGGTCCGATAAGTACATACTTAGCCTCACCGCCAGATGGCGCCAGTATGGCAAGCGCAACTTACTATCGTGTAGTACCTACATTCTAGTAGACGGCTACTGTCGGCCGGATCGGGCTCGTAGATTTGTTTTGACCGCGTGTGGAAGCGGGAGGGTCCGCGGATTTTAGAAAAATGGAAAAACAGCAATATCGGTCGGTGATTCCATTCTTGTTTTTGAAAGCGAAATCAAAGAGCGTTTGGATGCTGTGTACGGTACGGTGACTTCTCCCTCGATGGCGAGCATCAAAAATTGGTTCAACGAGTTTCAACGTGGTCGCACGTCGGTTTTTGATGAGCCATGTCCAGGTGTCCCGAAAAGAGCTACGCGCGAGATAGCTGAGACAGTTGCATTTCTAAAGATCGCGTGGGTCATATCCTGCATGAAATTTTGGGCATGAGAAAGCTGTCAGCGCCATGGGTGCCGCGTTTGCTCACTCCGCACAACAAGCGCAATCGTGAGACCACTTCAGAACAGTGTGGCGAAAATGTCACAGGGCTGTACTATGCCGAATTATTGGGCCATTTAGCGAAGAAAAAAGTGCTCTTCCACCATGATAACGCACCGGCTCACACCTCCGCCCTCGCCACGGCCAAATTGGTCGAATTGGGCGACGAACTGCTGTCCCATCCGACGTATTCTCCAGATTTGGCCCCGTGCGACTTCTTTTTGTTTCTAAACTTGGAAAAGTCACTCGCCGAGCGGAAATTTCAGTCGAATGAGGAGGTCATCGCCGTCATGGAGGCCTACATTGCAGACCTCGAGAAAACGTATTTTTCAGACGAGTTAAAGAAGTTGGAGCATCGCTGGGTCAAGTGTATCGAGCTAAAAGGAGACTATATTAAAAAACTAAATCGCCATTTCTCCAAAACTTTGTTTTTCTTTTGTAGGCTAAGTACTTATCGGACCACCCTCATACTATCTGCGTTCCCATACTCGGCAGACGTTGTTTGGGATGACTTTTTTCCGATCCCAGGCCGTGATTCGTCTTTCCATTCATCATAGGCTCCGCTGTTCTTACCAAGTCAAACTAGGTAATTATTTACTTAGATGAACCTCTATTTCGGGGTAAAGCTGAGCCATAACTAACAAGTCTTTCAAGCTGATAAAATTATTAGCCACCTGTTTCTAGTGCCGCACGTTAGTTGAGGTTCCTTTCAATTGGGTCGCTCGTCCACCAGCGTTATTATCGAACACTTTTTGGGCTATCTATTCTCTCTAGCCGTCATAAATATTGAAGGTAGGCGCTTAACTAAGCCGACATCCCTTTAAAGCCCGCAGATTTCCTGTTTGTACCTTCAACTCCACTATCCGCCAACACCCAATTTTTTTCTTTCGAATCGACCACGGGCCTCTTGGTCGAAGAGCACCATGATGAATAAGGTTTTGTTAGAACCTTCGCTTTTTGACAGACGGCCCTTGCTTCTTGAGCCCAGAGAAGCATGTGTTTTTCTGGTTCTGATCGCGGGGCTGGTGTCGTCCTGGTTTGTGACTAGTGAATCAAACTAGACGAAACCCTTGATTATCTTAGAGTTATAGCTGTTTTGGTTAAACTTCTGCTTCAATGGCATCAAGCCCTTCATTGACGTTTCGCTGTGCAAGCAATTGAGCAGGCTTGAAATATGTAGATCAGATCGTGCCCGAGTACCGCATGATATTAATGATGAATCCTGAATTCCTTTTTAACCTTGTATGTCTTCATTACCGATCTTAAGAGAGCGGCGAGAATTCGTCAACTTTCATATGCGGCTCTAAGGACAATAAAAATGTAGTGCGTGTCGACTTGAGATTAGCATGTCTCCTCCAGGATTGCCATATTTTAAAACCATATTGATAGGGACCTATCAGCGAGCTTACAAACGGTTTGAGACGTCAAACAGCACCATATCTTAAAGAGAAGTTAGTGTAAGTTAACAACCGATCCCTTCTCTAACAGCTGCAAACAGCTGTTTAGTCAGTTTTATTAGATTTCAGCTCCCATACCCCTATCTTACTCTTATCTGCCTAACAGCGAAATTTGACTATCATTGCCGTTAAATAGTCTTCAGGAGTGGTCTTTCCATCCTCTCAGCAACGACAGTAACTTCTCTGCAAGTTATCCATGTTTTTATATAACTTTCGAATGCCACTCATGCAATTATTCTTTCCATCTACTCGATCTCATGAGCTTTCTCATCTCCTAGTCAAAGGCGCATGCTTGTGCAGCTCTCACGAGTTTGTATAGATTGCATCGGGTTTTAAGTGAGCTTGTGGGAGACATGATCGGCAAAATTCCTGGCGGTCACCTACGACTGCACCTTTCCGATCACTAAAATTGATCCTATTCGCCTCCGTGAGATCCTCATATGTATTTCGACTGCAGCAATGTAATAATCCAAGTCGATGCCGGATCCTCGTAAGGTGCGCCATCCAACATGCTAGAGGAGTGTTTTCCGTCGATCACAACGTGTTCGATTTGGTTGATTGTCATTTGACCGAAACCTCTTTATCGATGTTAAAATATAGGAATCATGTGCTAGCTACCAAGAGCTTACGTTCCGTCAGGTATGTTAGCTTGACTACGATTTCTAGCGTGGTTTTATGTGGGCTATGCTTGCCTGCGACTCGTTCAAAGCAGCCTTCCTTACCTAGCTTCGTATTAGAAATCTCTTAGAAGAATTTTGGTTTCATAGCCGGGGTATTCAGCGTCCTTCTATACTTAACGTGCTTTGACGCATATTAAACTTATGTTTTCAAGGGCAGTTTTTCGGTCTGCTACTAGGTGTCCACTCACATGCCGAAAGCTTAAGACTTTATGCCTCGAATTAGCATTCAAATAGGCATTGTTCTCTGCGTAGCTGTTTTTGTAATAGATGTCATAGTTCTTTTCACCCGTTCCATCGCAACCCCCTAAGGTCTAAGTTTTTGCTTACCTTAAAATAAGTACCCGGCTTTGCTATAGCAGCCAGGATAAGGTGTTCAGCCGTGAAGCCGTCGTTGGTTTTGTCTTCACAATCCCTACGGCGCCGTCTTAACAATGGAATCAAGCCTTGCTGAGAAGTCGGATTACCCTCTTTCAAAGAGATCTGCCCTATCTAATACTGAAGTATCCGGTTTGTAAAAGTTGGTGGACAGAGGCTTAAGTGCCAAAGCTAGGTCTTTTATATTAGTTAATAAATTATTTATTAACTGGCGCCCAATAATGGACCGGTAGTCATGTGTGGGAGTGATAAAACTCAAAACGAGTAACCAGTAGTCGCCGTTTTGTACGTGTAATTGATTTAATTCCAATCTTCGTGCGCTGAAACCAACCTCCGACCTTCATTCTGGCACACCAAGAAACATCATGACCGAGAATCCTTTTGACCTTCTTCCTACAAATCCCTCCAATAGGAATACCTGAGCACCCGAATTTTGACTGAATAAAATTCAAACAGTTCATTCTGATCCACAGCCATCTACACAGACGCCGAAGTAACATTAACTCTTGCGACCATGGTCAATTGTACCCTAGCCTGCGGCCAAGCAGTGAGCGACAAAAAAAAATTAAAACATATCAAATTGTATGGCCTTGGCCACGTAAGCCCTGAGCGACTAGCGATTTTGCTAAGTGACAGAGCAACGTCGCTTTGCAATCACATCTGTTTTCAATTTTTATTGTATCGCTAAGCGATGTCGTGATTTCCTTTGTTGTGTATACAAATCTTGGTCTTCTCGGTTGAATAAATCTATAACAATTTCAAGTAAAATGCCACGACGAACAGCATTTGACAATGGCATCATTGGAACTAATCGCTCAGCGATGACACTCAGTAAATGGCCACCCGTCGCTCAGACTCGTCGCTCAATCGCTCAGTCACTCATCGCTTACTAAGTGGCCGCAGCCTTAGAGATAAAAATTCCATCTATTGTTCAAAATTGTTTAAATCTTCTCTTCACTGATACGGACCAAACGATCGCTAGTGAGCATCGAGATCGGTTAAGCGATATGGACAGAATTCCGTACGTAAACGACTCTCCTGATGATCCAGGAGAGTTTAGCTCAGCAGAAAGGCCGGCCAACCTATGATGAATCAGACAAAAGGTGTTTCAGGGGCTTAACTCACTGAAACGAACACTCTGTCAAAAATCCAGCAACCTGAGGAAACTTATTTCACTACTAAGGTTGTAGGTTGAAATCCGACGATTACTGATGCCCTCGTTTTTTTCGAAATTTTATTCATACTCTATGTCCCTCAAGGACATGGAATAAGGGCAGTGTAAAAACTCCACTGGAAACAAGCAGTATAGGCTGGTTGTTTATTACAGAAAACTCAATTCTGGGGCGAAGGTGGATCGATATCCGATCTCCGTAATTAAAGATGCCCCTGCTTGGGCGCCACTCAATAAAAAAATTATTTATTTGTAAATTCGCGTAATCTATCCCTTTAATATCAGATTCGGAGGTCGTAACAATATTCATCGTCGTGACGCGCTCTCCCTTGATGGACAGTGAAATGTATTGTATAAATCTGATATTGGTGTACTAAAAAGTTGTAAGAAACGCGGCCACTCTCTTGATGGACTTTGGTTGCAGTCTCCAGTTTAGGGTAAGTGATACCAAAGTGATTATCAAAAAAATAATACAACTCTATTTAATTATTATTTCCCTTTTTTTCATTTTCGTTTATTTAAGAACAGGTTAAAATTATTTTCAAATACTCTTTTCGCTCCCTCTACAATCTTAATTTCTTCTTCTCTCAAAAGTGTCCGATAACATACATAGACTTACTTAAATTATTACTAAACTAAGGTTAATCCTTTTTTATTTTACATGTTCGTTTAAAAATATTTTTCTATTTATTTTTACATATATACCGCCGTCTCTATGTACAAGTTAGGCAACCGCTTGTCGCACAATTGCTGAGTTAAGTGTAAGAAACTAAGTTTACTTTCTTACTTATGGAAAGCTTCATATACAATGACTCCATATGGAATCCGATCTACATACAATAAAAAATTATTTACAAAAATATTTTTACAAAAAAAACAATATTTAAGAAATATCCCACCATAGCAATCCGCACGTTCGGCCGGAAGTACATACAGTTCAATGAGCAGACCAATATTCTACAATAGAAGTCGATAATAACGTGTTTTTGTTTTTTTTGTTTGTTTTTCTTGTTTTCTTATAAAAATTGATTTCGTTTTAAAGTTTTTTCTGAATATTCTTGAATCAATAGTTTTTCCTTAGATTTAGTAAAAATGTATAGAAGTACAATTATAATTTAAAAAATCAATTATAATTGCAAGTGGGTAATACTATGTTTCAAAAAGGTTTATTTTACAGTTGAATTTTAAATAGTTAACGTATTTTTTGTTTATTTTTTGATGTTTTTCATTTGTGTTATGGTGTTTTGGTTTTTTCTTTGTTTTTTTGTATATATTAAAAATATATTTTATACGTTTTACTATTTTACTTCTTGGATCGTTTGTAGGCTTCTGCTTATTAGAATAATACTTTTAATATTTATTTACAAATATGTGTTTCTGCTTTGGTTTTTCTTCTCAAGGTTTATGTTAAAGGGTTAAACCGTTCTAAAATTTAGATGTTCTCTAAGCATTTCACTACATTGGCTAGGTTTGGTTTTCTTTTTTTTTTTTTTGTAAATGTGTTGTTTTATTTTTCTGCTAAAATTGCATTTGATTTTAAAAATGATTTGTTTTTTTCTTGTTCTTGTTTTTCTTATCTTAAGAGTTTTGTTTGATAAATAACGTGGAAGGAAAGTTTTAGTCAAAAAAAATTTAATTTTGAAAATGAAGTTAGAGATAAAGGGATAGTCCTCAAGTGTTGATTCATAGTGGAAAAAAACCAAGTGGAGATGCGATTTTAAGAGACAGTTAAAGTTTTTTTTTTAATTTCACAAAAAAAAATGAGAAAAGTTTACTTGACATTTTAACTGTTCATTAGAACAACACATGCAATCATGTAAGTTTGTTTTTGCTTTTTCTTATAGGAAGGCTGACGTTGATTATGTCTTTGAGGCACCAGCTTTTCTTAAGGCATTCAAACGAATTTTGAACGATTCTCTATAAAGAAGTAAATGAAAATGGAATTGATTAAAAAAAAAAACGAAAACAAATGATATCAACTGAGCCTTTTAATTTTTAACTGATCTAACAAAATTTGTGCATATATAAGACCTTACTAAGGTATAATATAAACTTGTATCATAAGAGTTACCTCATTATATTAAATGGTAAGGAGGCGTTTTGAGGAGATAACAGAGAGCGTGTCGAAAGATTAATTAGCAACCCCAACAGAGCCAAATATTGCTTTTAAAATCTTAACAGCCAACTAATAGGATCAACAAATCCCTCAAAGTTCTTCAAACTTTCGACGGATAAACATCGATTCACGTTTTCTTGTTTTCGCAAAAGACAACCGGAACCTTTGCCCATGATATAAAGTAATTGTCAAAAAGTTATAGACCAATACAGCTGTAGCTGTCTGTAGAGTATAAACGGCAAATGAAGACTTTCTGATGTTTTGACCAAGATTTTAAAGTCGGTAGTTAAAAGCCCGAATATTACGACATATGTTCAAAAAGTATCGAAATTTTGTAATTCCTCTAGTCGTCTTATTATGAATCCCGGAATTGTTGGGTTGGTAAGCATGTCTGAAGAATATCTGTCTATGCTAACCAAGCTGTCAAAAATAGGCCCGATTTTTCGAATAAGAAATGCTTACATATCCCATGTTTTAGCATAGTTCTGAGAGAGATATCTGCGGTGCTTGAGTAACATATATTTGCATGTTCGTCAGCTTTTTTTCGCCTCGTGTATCTCCAGAACAAGTAATAATATCAACTCTAGGTCAATACCTTTCGCCGCATAATTGCATAATGAGTAATTGATTAGGTTTGCAAGAAATTTCAACGGGTGGCTTATTCCTTATACGGGGTCTATAGGGGCTATAGGGTCCGAATCTGGAGTAAATAGAGCGTCTTTGTTTGTGTACGTTCATATCGTCATGAACAAATTGAAATATTAAGTGATTATGTTTTCATCACTTTAATTCGGTCTTTTTATACCAAATTACCAAACTGGTGGTAATTTGGGAAGACTAATCGCCACCAAGAACGTGGCTTTAGCTTACAAAATGGGTCGGAAAATTATATTGTGTTGAATAGAGCTGGTGAAACTATCTGGGATGCGCGCAGAATTAGAACTAGGAGACGCCTTGGCACCTCTTCTTTTTAATTTAATGCTGGAATACGTAATGAGATTCCTTCAAGAAAATGATATAGCACTGACCCTTAATGGAATCACCCCCGCCCTAGCTTACGCTGACAAGCTGAACCTTCTCGAAGATTTTTTTTTTATAATTCGTGCAGGTTCAAGAGTGTGCGCTCTTATGGTGTCACGCAACCTGGGCGGGGTGCAGATGGTTTGTGCCGAAGATGTTCGTTCACTACTCTCCGGGGGTGGTTGTCCTAGATAGGATTTGAGACATTCGACTGAATTTGCGTTGGTTGTAGTTCACAGTAACTCTTTTTGTTTCCATGTCATTAAGGTGTTATATTAGAAATGCTTATACAGAGTATGAATTTTGATCTTATGCTGCGAGTGTTATGCCTTCATCAGCATTTTTTATCATCTCTTATTCACAACTGATGTTGTTACACAATTTTCCCGTATAAGAATTATTTTTGGCTACGGACAGACTAGAACCACAGACCTTCCGCTCAACTATCGATGATGATCACCATTCTATCACGAATTAGTTGGGAGAAACAAAGAAAGTCTAAAAATGACAGGAAAGAAAGTAGGTTTAGCAGTAAATAAAGAGAACGTCACTGACAGATTTGGATTGATCCAAAACCTAAGGCTATGTTAGCCTTGGTGAGGTTTCGGGCAGACTAAGGGAGCGAGTGCCGAGCACAGGAGGGTGACTAGTCAACCTGATTATATTTAAGAATAGAATCAAGCAACTTAGGGTAGGTGAAGTTTTAGAATAAGAAAAAAAAACCGTGAACAAGCAAGTTTGATGTTGATCAATCGATATAGGTAGTGATATTAGTGTCCTGAAACAAAGTCAGGAAATTAATTAATCCGAGCTATTGTACAAGAAAGATTTTCGTCTCTCTCTCTCACAAGTGTGGTAGCAAATGTGGTAACGAAGGGGCTTTCCAAATCAACGTTTTTAAGGAAGTCGTGGCGACGATTGAACGATTTCCAGCATGGTTGAGTTGACATCACAGAAAACTCCAAGTGAAATCGTAATTCCCCATAATGATGCCGAAAATTCGATGGATACTCTCGAACCCAATGGGGAAACAGTTGCTATTCAGCTTCTATATCTGGTGACACATTCATCCGATTTAATGATGAGGGATTAATAGCAATTTTGGATATCTTTAAAGAGGGTCCATATAAAAACTTTATTGTGTAAGAATGTTAATAACTCTATTCTTGTTGTCGTTCCAGAATCTTCGAGATTTTCGATAATCCGAGCAGCTCACGAGAAGAGGCATTTTCATGATCAGATAATTAAAGAGATTCTGATAAAAAGTTGATGGTTTGATGCGACTGATCCCGAACGTGACGCTCTTCTCCTTGCCAACTTCCATATTGACCATCTTGGGCAGGTGCAGGACACAAAGTATGTAGGTGTACCGTATATACTAGTCATCGTCGATGTTTTGTTGGCTTTGTCTACAGACTCTTAGTTCCGAAGAAGTTCATCAAAGAAAGATATCTTGGGGTACATAATTTCCTATAGAAGAGGGGCCTTTAGTTCCAACAACCTTCAAGACTTTTGTAAAAAAAAAGAAACGACTTCAAACTGCATTTTGTTACTGTTGGTGTACCACGCGGGTACGATCAAGTGTAGCACCTTTACTCAACTGTTATTTCTTGCTTGACCAAACTTTCGATGGACAGATGGGGAGAGGTTATGACTTATGTTTGATGAAAAGTGTTGACAAGTCGAGAACAGAGAATGTAGATATTCTAGCGAGGATGCAAACTGAAAGCTCTCAAAACCTCAGCAGAAGACGACGTACAGCGACCAAATATTCAGTGGGTGACTTTGGAACTATTTAACGGGTGAAGTTTGGAACTGTTTAAAAATCTGTTCAAAATTGTTTGAACTATATCGCACAGATAAAGAGTTCGAGCGCTACGAAGTAAAGAAGGTAGGAGCACAAGAGGGATCAAAATTAACTGATAACAGCGTTGACAAAATGAAATCATTCCGAGATGATAATGACTCCAGCGATGTTTTTGATATTGGCTGCCAACGTGATTCAATCCATGGACACTATTCCGAGGCAGATGGGTGATTTTTGTGACCGAGTGTGGTGGTGTTACAGATCATCAAAACAGTTCTTATTTGATCGTAGACGTGGCTTATTGCAAACTCATTCTTCTGCTCTTTAAATTGTTCTCTTTTTTTATATTTTCAATTTCTTTAGTGATAAAGTGTCATAAAATTTTTAAATTTGGAAGAAATCTCTTACAAGTATCGCTATAAGAAGGTCGATCAATAAGTATCTGTGTTTGAAATCAGATGGCGTTTCTGAGGGAATTTGGCATTACTGTCTTCTACCGTTATGTGTCAAGAAAACATCATCCAACATTTTAGACTGATTCATAGGTTAGTTTTTTTTGTTGCAAATTTTATCACACCCGTTGGTTTTTTCGATAAAATGGAAAAAGAGCAATATCGATCAGTGATTCGGTTTTTATTTTTCGATGGAAAAACATGTGAAGAAGTAAAAACGAAGTTGTATGCTATCTATGAACACGTTTCACCATCATTGACAACTGTTAGATATTGATTTAACGAATTTAAACGTCGTCATACATTTGTTTTTGATGAAGAGCGCCCAGGCCGCCCGGCAGACGCGGTTACTGAAGAAATCGTTAAAAAAGTCCACGAATTATTTTCGCTGATCGACGAACATATGTAAGTGCGTGAAGTAGCAGAGGCGGTAGGTGTATCGTATGGAACGGCAATCAATTTTTTATCCGATGGGTGCCGCGATTACTGACAACGGACAACAAGCGGATTAGACTGACAATGTCGAAGCAGTGTTTGGCCGGGTCGTTACCGCGGAGGGAACCTGGATACATTATTACCATCAACAGCGAGTATTACTGTGCATTCTTGGAGCGATTGAAGGCCGAAATCGCTGCAAAACGGTCTCACATGAAGCGAAAAAAAAATTTGTTTTTGCAAGACAATGCGCCGGCGCACAAGAGCATCGCAACCACAGCTAAAATGAATGACTTAGGGCTCCAATTGCTTCCGCATCCAACGTATTCGCCCGATTTGGCTCCCTCGGACTATTATCTCTTCCCAAACCTCAAAAGATGGCTCATCAATAAAAAAATCAGATCACGCGAGGAAATCATCGACGCCACGGAGGAGTATTTTGTAGACCTTCCGGAAAATTACTTTTCGGACGGGATCAAGAAGTTGCAAAATCGCTGGAATAAGTGTATCGAGCTTAAAGGGGACTACATTGAATAAAATAAAAAAATATTTAAAAAAAAAAAAAATTTTCATTCCCAAGGAGGTTACTTTTCACCCCACCTAGTATAATCCAGAAACCAAACGACTGTCCAAACAATGGATTTTTGATGCTGAACCAGCTCCGAAGAAGGCAAAGACGGTCCACGGACACAATTTTTCGGGGCTCGAAGGGAATTATCCTCATAGATTTTTTGGAAAAAGGAAGAACAATGAAGGGGCAGTACTACAGCGAATTATTGGACCGATTCGACAAGAAATTGAAGGAAATACGCCCCCCTTTGGCTAAGAAAAAAGTATTGTTTCACTACGATAACGCACCAGTATATTCATCAGGAATTGTTGCTGCGAAATGAAATGAATTGCTGCCACGCCCACCGTTCTCTCCTGATCGGGCACTCTGCGATTTCTTTTTGTTTCCCAACATGAAAACATGAGTCGGCGGAAAAAATTCAGCTCCGAGACAGAAACTTATTTTATAGGAGATTACGTTGAAAAAATCAAAAAATTCGCACGTTCATTTCCAACACGGGTATGAGTCGAATTTTGCAAAAAAAAATGTATACTGGTTACATAATGACCAATGTGTTAAATGAGATGGTAGGACTGTTTGTCTTATTTCGAACATCCATTTCAATTTGTCAGTTAAGCCCATTGACCGAGGCCAAGGGCATAGGTCGAAACAGTGTAGAGAATGAGATTCGCTATATTTCGTGCGGGTCTCGCTACTTCGCGTTAGTTTGTTCTAAGCAAAAGCGCGGAGAATAAAGTTGTGTAAAATTGAACTCGTTTCTTCATTTTTAAGTTTTATAAGACGAACGTTCGCTATTTTTTAAACTACATCATATATAGCTAAGAATTGCACAAAACATTTGAAAAGAATAAACATCAAAAGCAATTTGAAGGAAAAGTGCGTGAGTTAACAAAATCTGAAAACAAAAAACCAAGCCCAATAGCAACTCAAATCGAAATAAAAAATAAAAACCAAAAATGATTAAAATTTTTTGACCAATTTTTATTTTCATATATGAAATCTTTTTTTTTTTTTTAGTTTTGTTTCTGCTTTTCTTTATATTTTATTAAATAAACAATATTTTATCGTGTTTAATTTTTTTTTTGCTTTCTTTTAGAAAATACAAACATAATATTTTGGATAAGATTTGAAAATTAATATTAAAAAAAAATATATATTTAATGTATTTATATAATAAAAATAAAGATATAATTTATATTTTAATATATATTTATATATACTTTGTAAAACTATATTTAATTCAAATCAAATGAACTTAATCGTTTATATATTACAGGCATAATAAGGGTTAAATAATAAATCCATACCATGTATTAATTTAAAAAAAGGTGTGTGTATATGTATACATAAGGCTCTAGACGACTAAAATGAGGAGAAACAATATGTTAAGGTAAAGCGAATTTGAATCTGTTTAAACGAAGATAGCTACGTGATATATAATACAAAATTTAATCTTTTCTTTAAATTTTAAACAGACGTGTGTGGGTATGTGTGTTGTGTATTTAACTAAGCCCTACTTAAGATCGATACGGGATAACTATCAAATAAATAAAGTAAAAAACGGGTTTTGATATATGTATATGCGTAAAACTAAAAAAAAAATGTCACTGGAAGGGGAAAGACTGCGTGCCGTAGTAGTTAAGGATAACCTAGAAATTCTGATGGTTTTTAAAAATATTATTTCTCTATTCTAAATAAAATTAAAAATAAATTTTAAGGATTTTTGTTACGCTTTTGAAAAAATCAATTCAGGTAATGTAAACTGTTTTTTTTTTATAGAGAACCTTTTTTTTGTTGAATTGAAACTCGACAGCAAAGAGAAAATGTTTGTGGTGGTTTTCAGGTCGTTGTAGAGTTGCAAGACAACAGGGTAAAGAAGGCGTTCGTTTATAAGATATATCACTCTTGGGGCCACATGGGGCTGTTGATAGCAAAACCGGTGTACAATATTGCTTTTGAGTCGAACAAGTAAACAAAGGCTTAGTGGTAACAAAGTTGGCAGTGTTGAAAACTTTCTTACCATAACGAAGCCTTTGAGGGGTAAATGATGTATAAAGTAGGTTTCAGTGTAGTCCTGAACAAACATGCAATTCAACATTGTCACGCATTGTAGACTTGCATATTCGAATCGTTACACCGGAAACCTACCATCGGGATGGGGAATAGAAGGTCTCGAGGAATAGGTTTATCTCACTTTGAAAACAGAATTTATATAAAAAGAGAAGTACAAATTTAAAGCTTAAACACTTTGATATAATTTTTCGTTTTTTGTGTTTGGAGGGTTCTCATTTCATTTTTCCTTTTTTTTATTTATTTTGACAGTTGTTTCCTAAACTTCTAACGAAGAAGAATTAATTGTCCGTTCTTTCGGTTTTAAATAATAATAAAAAAAAACTTTAGTTACGATTTCTTTTTTCCGATGTGTGAGTTTCTTTTCCTTTTTTTTTTGTTTTTTTGTACTATTATACATGATTTTGTTTTTATATTTAAAATATTTACAATATTTATGAAAACGGTTTTCGCCTCTAAAAAAGAACTATATAAAATAATTACAAAATATTTACATAAAAAGGTGTATATCCGCGTCTCACTCATTCTCTCGGTATTCTCATTTCTGCTTCACTTCACGCATTGTTTTTTTTTTTTTTTTCTCAAATCGTTTTAACAAATCATTTTTCTGTTTTTCTTTGTAGTCTTGAGATTGTTTTTATTTTAACTTCATTTCCTTATGTAGTAAACACTTAAATAACTAATTATAAACGTTTTTTTCTTGCTTTATATTATTTTTAACAGATTTTTTCCTTTTTTATTCTTTTTTTTTATACAAAAATATACACAATATATTTATTCGATTTTTTATTATGTATAAATATATATTGTAGTTGATTTAGTGTAGTTTTGTTTGCTTTTCGCGCGCATACGTACACTTGGTTTCTTTTTTTTTAAGTAGGAAATAATATTTCAATCAGGGAGTAAGTAGTTCGTTTTGCTTTTTTTTTACAAGTCGTTCAGTTATTTTTGTTTTCAAATTCAATATTTTTTTTTGTTTTTTAACACAGAAGAAAAACTTGAAAAACAAAACCTAAGTCTATGGTTATTTTGGGTATTCAAAAAAAAAAAGGTTTAAATTAGAAAAGAAAACTAAAACAGAATTAGAAGGAAAAAAAACTCGAGTGAACTGAATAAATTGAAAAAAAAAATTAGAACAGAAGATTCTGACGATTTCATTTAATGTTTTTGTCTTGCTCTTAATCTCTCTTACCGTGTGCTGCAGCGGACGCGGTTTCCTTTTCGGTTGATGCGTCTTTTCGTTGGTGGTGCTCGGATGACAACGAGTCGGCAGTGGCAGCAGCAACCGCGGCGTTCTTCTGTAGTTCAATTGATTCGGCGATGGGCGAATCAAAGTTATCGGCACTTGTGTCGAGGATCGGTGAATACGATAGACTAATCTCGGAGACTGCTGGAGTTGGGGTGGTAATTACAGTGGTTGTCGTTGTTACAGATGTCTGTGAGGATGATGTTGAGAAAATGTTTTTGGTGATTGAGGACATGGTGTTGGGCGCGGCGGTGTTATTGAAAAGCACATGTGTTTCCCGTGGCTCGGGAGTAGTTTCGCGTGACGAAGCTAAGGAAGTCGACGAGGATGAAATGGATTCCAGACAATTGTCCAGATCTGAGTTGGTGGTTCGGTTAAGGGTCGACGTGATGAATTCATCTAAAAACCATTTCATCATAAAAGAACAACCTTATAAGTGCAGCTCATGTTACTTACTTTTATGCAGGCCTAAGTTGTTGGAGGTGCCGTGCAAGGCCGACGAGGTAGAGTCCAGCAGGGATGAAATCCCCGACGATGCTTGTTTGCTCTTCAGTGATTTCAAACGTTCGGATATGCTTTCCTGTTGTTTCTCGAGTAACGTTGGTGCCGGGCTAAACTGCACTGCTATTCGAAATCAGAGACAAGACTTAGAAATTCATATAGTTGCATGCGCCTTCGAGATAACAAACCTTTTGGGGTGTCATCGATCTTGCTGGTCATATTGCTGACACTACTGCGTCGCTCGCAATCCTCGAAGGCCTTGTCAAATGAGTTCTCGTTGGTGGACTGCCCTGTAGACGGTTGTGAGCCAGTTTTCACGGCCGGCGTTGTTGGGGTCGACACAGTGGAATCACCTTCTGGCGAGCCAATGTTGCTATCTGTTGATTGTTGCTTACGCTTGCGATATTCGTTTATTGAAAGCTAGAGATAAGGACGCGAATTAGAAAAAAATTAAAATATTCTATCTCCATTGCTTACTTTTCTCTTTGGTGCTGGTGGCGGCTCGGGTACGGTGAGAATCGGGTTGAGTCGGGGATCGTGACTAGCAGTCTTGGTGAGGATCTTCAGAGGTGTTGTCGCTAGCCGCGTCGAAATCGATTCCGCCGCGGGCAAACTCGTGCCAACATTTGTCGTCGAAATTGCCACTGGCACTTCGCCGGCAGCCGCGGGCGCTTTCACCGAATTCAAACCTCCAAACAGCGTCGAATGTGATCCGTAGCCACCTAGAGAGCTATAACTCTTTGTTTTCGTTTCCAAATAGTCGGAAAGCATAAGATTCTGTGCCGGAGTAGTCGGTGTGGTGGTCGCTGGAACTGCTATCGGCTCGGTGGGTGTGGATGGCGTGTCAAGAAGTTTCCCGTATATGGTGTTGTAGTATGGCAAATGTGGTCCACCGGGTGCAGTCACTGGTGTTTGCCCGATCACAGCCACCGGTGGCACTTTCAACAGTGTTTGCATATCATAGCCCTGCGTTGCTGGCGGTAGAGTCGTGTTCGAGTTAGACACCACATAGCCCGCAATAGGCATTGCATTCCCTACATTCGTATGATTGAAGTTGTTGAAAGGTATTGCCATTACGGCGTGTTGCAAATGCTTGTCAACGTCCTTTGTGGATGCATGCATTAGGATCGACGGTGGTACAGGTGCAGAAACTGGTGGAGGCACTGCAATCGACGTAGGCATCGCTAATGGCTGTGACGGAGAAGATTCTGGCGCAACAACTTTGCATGATTCCTGGAACGGAAGTAGCGCGAGTGATGTCGACGATTTGTGCGAGGACGATTTGGACGATGACTTTCGAGAATCCTCGGATCGACTGGATTCGCGTCGCCTCTTCGCCGACACACATTCATTCTTATCTTTGCTACTACTGATGCTATTGCTCCGTTTGTGATTATCCACGCCACTACGTTCGATATGTTCAAAGCTTAATTGACGTTTCTTCGATGACGAGGATGATGTCGATGATGTTCGATGGCGACTTTTGTCCTTCTCCGAAGTCGACGAGGATGAAGAGGACGATGACTTCTTTACGCTCTTCGATTTCGACGAAGCCGACGACGTGCTGTCTTCGATTTTGGGGGACTTCCGATCTTTCTTAGGCTTCTTGGAAGGTTTTTTCTTTTGCGAATCGGATGACGAGGAATGCGACGGTAGTTTACTGGTCGAAGATGATGAGGAGGAGGAATGTTTAGGAGATTTCATTTTTTTGTTTCGCGACTGAAGAATCATTATGTTCTCCTTGTGGAATGAATGCAAACGTTCTTGGATGTCGGCTAGTTCGTCAGGAATATTCTCGTTCTCTGTCGATGAGCTATTGAGCTTGGGGGCAATGGGCGGCGTGGACGACGAGGATGATTTCCTTTGTTTGGATGAGAATTTCTCATCGGATTTCGACCTCTTTCTCGAAGAATCCTCCGTTTTACTGTTTTTCACCGGATGAAGTTTTGTTTCTTCGGGCTTCACGGTGGGCACAATTTCCTGCAAGGGTTGGGACTGTGGTTGACGCTCGGGCTCTGGAACTGGTTCGATTTTTGGCTTTTGTTCCTCCTTAACCAGCTCGAGGGATGGAATAATTGGTACTTCCGCGGCGGGTTCGTCAACGACGGCAATGAACTCATCTTCCGATTTCACGGATTCCACGATCTCAACGTGCTCGTGGTGTTCCGTTTCCTCTTTCACTGCATGTTCCGCCTTGCAGTTGACATTTTCTTCCACCTTCAGAGGCACAGGCTCAACAGGACCAGCCTCTTCCTTTACCTCTTCTTTATATTCAAACTTTTCGCCCCCACCTTCCCGGCTTTCCTCACGCTCAACGTCGATCCTAACATCGTCCCCACTGGTTATGTCTTCAGGTTCAATTTTTACCAAATTGTCCTCGGCTACCATCTTCTGACCCGGACTGGGCGACCGAAGAATATCCACATCATCGTCCATGTCGGTCATTTCGTTTTTGAGCTCCTCCTTCAGCTCACAATCATATTGTTTCAGGGATTCTCCGGATTCGATGCTGTTCAGACGACTCACGTCTTCCGACGTGTACTCATCACCGGTTCCTGGTGTGATAGCGTTTGGATCGTCCGAGCTAATGACCAATCGCCGCTTTTTAAGAGGCGTCGTGAACCCGTTCGGTAACTGCGGCGATGCTGAGGACGGTGTATTTGCTGAATTCTCATCTGTTTCCTCCGATATCGCCTGACGGAGCCAGCGTTTCTTCACGGAAGAATTGTTACTGCATGTGCTGACCTGTAGCGGGAGCGTCAAAGCATTCCTTGGACATGTTATTTGGGGCATTGATGATTCAATTGCGTTCGCACCCGTGCTACCCTCGCTTTGGTGGATAAATTCCTCGACTTTTTTAGCAACAATGCTCAGATTTTGTGGTTCGTCACAATTCACAACACTTGACGGACAAGGGGACATGAAAGACGGACTAGAAACCGGGGCTTGTCCGTAATCGCACATTGCTGCTTGCACGAGGCTATCTAATCCAGCGGACGGCGGTGGCTGTTGGTGCTGTTGTAACGTGGGTGCGGGAAGCATTTCCTCCTGAATCTCGGAACCGATGTTATGGTGATTCATAGCCTCGGGATTTGGCTGGAAATCACCTGTCTGGTGAAGCCAATTACTCATCAACACTTTTTTCGTCTTGGTTTTGGCTGGGTATTTGAATTCGCCAGAACTACCCGCAGATTCGGGAAGATTCTCGAGTGGGGCGACAGCTGCTTCGATCAACAGACAGGTCGAGCTAACAATCGTAGGAGTTGGTGGCGGAGAATGTGTTTGTGACTCGTTGGAAATGTCTGGCCGCTCGGGTGATTTCAACGAATCTAATCCCATGGATTCGCTGTCCTGAGAGGTATTTACGTCTTTCTCCGGATTCGCAAAAGCCAGGAGAAGACCGGCAGCCGTGTCGACATTAGCGTCCGATGAGACATTCCCTTGCATTGCATTGTCTTGCTCGGCAACGATTGATTGACAGCCTTCGCTTTCCATCAATTGTGACATAAGCTGCGATTGACGGTTGGCGATGATATCTGGATTTGGTACACCACCAGGCGGAATACAATTCTGTAGACCTTGAATCGGAGGCGATAACATGGATGTGGATTCTTCTGAAGTAGCCGCGCCGTCCGAATCATTGCTATTCATGCGACTCTTTCTGCGCTTGCGTTGCGAGCTGCTATTCACGTTGTACGACTTGTGAGCCTTTCGTTTTTTCTTACGGATCGATGATGAATTCTTCTTGGTTGATTGGTGACTTGAATTGGCGCCGGACCCGCCGTCAGTACTATTACTTCGTTTCGGACTGGGCGAATGACTGTGACGTCGCTTGGCCACGTCGATTTTGGCTTGTTTGAGTTCCTGCTTTCGCTGTTGATTTTTCTCCATCTTTTCAAAAGCCCGGAGGATGGCTTCCATCTTTCGCTCTTCACGGGTTAGTTTGCGAGCCTCTCGCTTCTCTTCTTGCTTGGGCGGAGTTGGAGTGGTTGGAGTCTGCTGCTGATGTGCTCCGTTTGACGAGTCTTCGGACACGCTGGTTCTCGGCTGTTTGGCTGGGGTTTTGCGTCCGCAATTCTGTTTTTGAGGTGATTTTACCGGTGAGCCCCCTGATGTCGCTATTTGTTGTGTGATATCGGGGGACATGGGGTTCATAACTGCCATCACGATTGGCTGCGAATGTGGTTGTGGTTGTGGCTGCGGGGGTGGTTGGACTACAACAGTGGCTTGGGGAATTGGTTGCACATTGCAAATGGTCATCACATCAGCAGGTTGCGGCACAATGGCTACTTGTTCTGTTTCGTTGTTAACAGGAGCCGGTTGAGTTGGTACTGGCGGCGTTGGTGGTGATTGCGTGACTAGAGGAAGTACCTCAGCCTCTACCGGTTCGGCTATCGGCTGGGGTACGACGACTGGCACATCCAACTTTACTTCCTGAGACACGATTTGGGTCGACACAGCGGTGACTGGGGGCACTGGAACTGCTAGTGGTTCTTCGCTGACGCTGACATTGCCACTGATAACCACAGGCTGAGGCGGAGGTTCTATGACGCTTGTTTGAACTATGAGTGGAGCTGGAATACCTGCATCTATGATAGGATGTGACGGCAGCGGTGCTGGTGGCGTTGGCAAATGAAGCATTTGCTGCTGCTGTTGTGCCAGTTGCTGTGGTAGCATTTGATGTTGTTGTGGGGACTGCGATTGCGGAGAAGGAGGTGTCAGTTTGACATGCGTCACATGTTGGACCGGCGGTTGCGTCATCAGCATTTGCTGTTGGATTGGATGCATCGGCGGTTGAACAGGCGGGGAACTGATATGCGCTGTGGGTGGCGAGGGAATCGACACTGACGGGGACGACGATGACGTGTAGACACCAGAATCATGCATGAGACTCGCAATCGACGTTGTCGAATTGTACAAGCTCGGTGCGAAGCTTGTATTATTGTTGTTTGGACTGAGGAGACCGGCATTACTATCTCCGCTGGACGAGGTCGATCGGCCACGATTTATGTTTTGCGCTTTCTTTTTCGATGCCGCTGTGGCGCTCTTGTCCACACAACCATTTAGCACAACCTTACTGTTGCTTCGCACGGGCTTAGTTGATGTCGTTGTTGGAGGCATTGGCGGTAGGACGCCGAAAAGACAATCCTTAGACAGACCACACGCGCATGCAGTACTAGTCGGCTGAATTGGTAAGTTGTACTGTTTCTTGTTCTCCAGCGCTAGCAGGTCGTGCGGCTCGTGTTTTATTGTGATCTCTGTGCTGGCCATGATGTTTGAGAGTGACACCACGTACAGGTGGATGGTTCCCTTCTCGAACAAGTGCTGAATGACGGCATTCGGACGACAGCTACGTCGCACAAATCGTGCTTCGTTGCCGTAGGTTCGCGTGTCTACGCAGATCTCGGGGCCGTTCTGTTCGCCATCGCCTGGTAACTGGTAGAAGAATATGAATGCACCAGGGATTTTGTGCAGTTTGAGAGTTTGCAGGTAATTGGATGGAGGCGGACTGTTCATGTTGATTGAAGCATTCTGCGTTTTGTACTGTGTGGTAAGCATATATTTGCCGCGTAGTTCGCAGATGGGCGAATTAGGCGGAATGTCGAAATTGCTGATGAGGATTTTACCGCCCGCATGAGGCACGGTGGTGGCTTTGTTTTCGAGATTACCGCAGTGTTTTAGAACCTTATTCTCGGTCGAAATGATGCTCTGGAGCAGACTCGGCTGTTTGCTGATGGCGATTAGGCGAGCTCTCAACTCGGGCGAGTAGTGATTGGTTACTGCCGATTCGTAGTTTTCGATCCACTGACGAAGATTGGCGGCATGCTTGTCGACCGGATCGCTAGTGCTGCTCTTTGATTTTCGTTTCGCCGTTTTCTTGTTCTCGCGACGTTTAGTAGCCGAACTACCGACGCCAGTGGTCTTTTCTTTCTTCGTTTTCTTCACAAGCTCCTTGCGTTTGATAAGTTTGCCCTTTTTCGTAAGTTGCGTCGGGACAGTACCGGCTGTACCCGGATGACCAGCTTGTTGCTGCTGTAGCACGGTACCCGCACTGCCGTTGACGGCATCATTGGGAATTAGACCTACCGTCATCGATGCATTTTGTTGGGCCGCATTCAGGAGTAATTGAGTCTGTTCCTTACGCTTAAGAAGCTGAAGGCTACGGGCACGGGCATGGTCTACTTCACGTGGCTGACATAATTCGCACAGGTACTCGTCGGGGATGTTTTGACGATCGATTCCCATGCAGTCAACATGTTGCCATGCGCTGGAAATGAAAAAAAGATGGAAAAAGGTTTAAGAAACTGAGCAGGAGGTGGAGAAATCGAGTATACTTACGAGCACTTATCACAGCAAATCATATAGCCATCGTCGTGGGTAAGATCGCAAATGCATCGGGTTATCGAGTCATCCTCGGCTTCCGCTTCCGGAGCGGTTTCCGTCTCCTCGCCAGGATCTATGTCGCCTGATGCGTTAGCAACTCGTGTGGATCCATTGCTGATGGCCGAATGAGCATCGTCATCCTGCTGCGGTCGTGCGACTGAAACAGGAAGGAGATATGGTGAGTTTAGGTATGCGTTTGGTGTGCTTGCATTACTTTGTTGTCCATAGATAGTGTACGAGGTTGTGGTGGGTGGCCCGCCGACAGAATGCTGATTGTTCTGAGCGTTAACGTTAACCATTGACAGCTGAGAAACTATGTTCGTCGCACTGATGCTACTGGTTCCGTTTGTAAAGTGAACCACCTTCGTGTCGGAAGCGGGTTTTTGTTGCCCTGCCACTGTTGTCGTAGTTGACACGGCGGTTGCGGTGGTACCCACGGATTGTTGCGGCGGCTGCGATTGTTGTTGCAGTGGTTGTGGAGTGCTTACTGCCACAGCGGGCGAGGTCGACAGCAGCTCAACGGGGAAACGCGTGGACATTGCCACCGCGTATGTATGATCCTGCAACACGGCCTGAAGTAATTGCAAACGCAAGTCGCTTGTATTCACTGGTATCGGGCGGATCTCTTCACCAATCAGCTCGTCATCCTGCTCGCCCGACGATTGTTGCTGAGACAGTTGTAGATGTTGCTGCTGCGTTTGTTGCTGTTGCTGCAGCTGATGATTCTGTTGATGATGGTGCTGAGTAAGTGTCGTTCCCACAGGAATCCTCGGCGTCATCGCAACCGTGGCGGCTTGCTGTTGCTGTGATTGATTGTTCACAATGTCACTTCTAAAAAAAAAAAACAAAATATTTATTTCCAGACACAGTCTGTCACGAATATTTGTGATTGTTTACTCACTTGACTTTGTAGTATTCCACCGCCGCCTTCTTGGTGCTAATCGTTGTGTCGTGATACTTCCGCTCGAGTGACTGTGACCGGCTATTCGGCGCGCTGTTGCATAGCCTTTGCTGCTGCTGCTGGTATTGTTGTTGCACGCCGTATATCGGGTACTCTTTAGGCGACAGGATCAAATTCGACGTCGACGTATGGTGCTGCTGCTTCTGCACGGTCATCTGCGTCGGAGGTGGCATACTACCCGATTGATGTATGATTTTAGTAGTAGCCGGTGGCTGCTGATGGAATCGTTGCTGATTATTGAACGATTTCTGAGCCATACTCTGGAGAATCCGCGCCGACACCTCATCGGTCATCATCATAATGTCGTCCGTATGCATCGGCGAACCTTGTTGTGCATTATGTTGCCCACCACTACTCTGGATGTAACCCCCAGTCGGGGTCGAGGAAATGTGATATATATTACTGCCATCAGCAGACTTTCCACCGTCGGTGGTGACAAACTGTTGCTGCGTTATATGCACTTGCTGCGGCGACTGATACTGATGATTACCACCGCCTCCACTACTTCCACTGTTTGTTCGCACTTTCTGCGTGGTTGTGGTGATTATTGTCGGCGCCTGTTGCTGCTGTTGTTGTATGACCGTTCCGTGAGCGTTCACGAATTTGATTGTTCCCGAACTACTGTTGCACGAATTGATATTCAGTATCTGCTGATTGACCATGATGCTGTTGTTGTTAGCGTTGTTCACTTTGTGATTTTGATTTTGCGACGATGCATTCGATGATGACGGGATAACGATGTGATTTTGCATAACATATTTCGGTTGTTTCGATATTTTCGTTGAAATGTGGTGTTGCTGATGCACGCCAGCACCGCTGACATTGTTCACTTTATTGCTGATCGTGTACGTGCCGGACGTTGCAGACGACGATACGTTCGCGGAATGGTTTTGATGTAGGGTCGCCACTGAGACAGCTCCGCTGCTATTCGTGATCGCGTTGTTGTACTGTTTGATGATTTTCTGCGATTTGACATGCTTGAGCGTCGTTTGGGGTAACACCGTCCCCGAACCTTGATGTTGACTTTGGTGAATGTTTATCGTTTGGTAGTGCGGTTGTTGTGAATTGCTACCGCCAGCACCACCAATCGACTGTTGCTGAATAAAGGTCTTTACGCCCTGCTGTTGCTGTGTGCTAATGATTTTGTGTTGTTGCAGCTTCATCGATTGCCCCGAGGTTTTCTTAATCAAATTTGTCTTGCCACCACCGCTACCCGTGGCTACAATGTTATGCACGTATTTCTGCTGCATTACCATCTGACCAGCGTTTGACGAGTGCTGTTGCGGGGCAATATGTTGCTGTTGTTGTTGTTGCTGCTGCTGTGGCGAATGCTGGGGTGCTAACAGGGTTTGTACTCGCGTGACCATCTGCACATTGCGCGGCATTGTTACCTTTTGAACCACTTGCTGTTGCGGTTGACCCGCTTGCTGGCCGATCACAGTATGTCCGCCGCCTGTGGTACTGAGCACGTGATGCTGTTGTTGTGATCCGGCGGCGGATTGTTTAAGGGCGACATTGTTGCCTTTGTATGCGGTCATCTTTTGAACAGTCGTCGTTTGGCCTTTCGATGTTGTGGTTATATACGGCAGACCCTTGGCATTAACGAAGTTAATTGTCTGCTGATGATGTTGCTGTTGAGTCAATTGACCCGTTGTCGTTGTCGTTACACTTCCGGAGCCGGTTAAATTAGCTTGTTTCGACAATACAGTCAGGTTATTGAAGAGTACCTTGGATGCGCCATTTGTTCCGCCACTACCACTCCCATTGGTGGTCGTGACGTTACCCATGGAATCGATTATCATATTGCCCGTCGTTCCATCGGCTGTTACGATTTTGATTATCTGCTGATTGAGAACGTCGTTCGATGGTGATATCATTACATTGCCACTGTTGCCATTACTGCCACCGCCAGTTTGTGAATTGCTGTTTGCAACGCCGCCGGTGCTTTGTTCGATATACTCCTCGCTTACAATCAATTGTTGTGGTTGTGTGGTCGATGGTGTTGCTTGCTGGCCATGGTGTTGTTGTTGATTCATTTGCTGCTGCTGCTGATGGTGTTGTTGATGTTGCTGCTGCTGCTGTTGATTGTAGGCAAGATTTTGCAAATTTGTAGTCACCACTTGATGATGTTTAAGCTGTTGTGACTGTTGTATTGTTGCGGATGATGGCGAATGTGTTGATGACGATGACGATGATGAGATCGTTCGTTGATGTCGACGCATCAATAGATTGTTATTACCACTCGTGGTGTTATTACTATTGCTCGTACCGTTGTTGTTATTCGGCTCACTGATGATGTTACTGCTGCCATCATTAACATCATAGAATTCATAGTATTGCTGAATGTTTGATTTGTTGTTGGCCGATGTTGTCACCGTTGGATTGCCAGAAGCAGCTATAACTGACGTTTTATCAACAACAATGATACCGGACGATTGTAATGGCATTGCAACGAAAGTGGTAAAGCCGTTGACATTCGGTAGAGGAGTCGAAAGGTGACCAATTTAGTGTTGAGCTAGTTTGGTATTGCTGCAAAACGGATGATCGCTGTCGGACAATTAAATCAAACTTAAACGGGTCGATGGATTTGTGAATTTGCGTTTTTTTTTTGTTCCTTTTGCTCTTTTTTGGGTTTTTTTTTTCTTTTTTTTTTCTTGTTTGCTTTTTTCTTTGATTTTCTGTAATGCTTCGTACTATAACTGCGTTTCAAAGTTCATTTTTTCTTAAATTGTTTATTTTTTAATTATTTCTTTTTTCTCTTGCTCTTCATTTAACACTTAACTGTTATCATCTGGTTTTATCGCTAATAGTAACACAGATGGTGGGCCCCCAAAATCATGGGGGCTGAGTTGATTGCTATCAATAGAATTTCTAATTTCCGTTGATATTACATTATAAGCCATCACATCTGGTAACATTACTGAGTTTAAAACAGAACCGTCTTAAGGATTAAATGTTTTTTTTTTTTTTTTTTTTGTTTCTTTTTGTTTGGTAGCCTCCGATTGTCTTCGATTTTTGATTTATTTCTGCGATAGACAATCGTTTAATGGTTTTCGGTGAAAATCGACTTTTGGTTTCATTCCTAATTGGAGACTTCAGTTCATCTGGAAAGGAAAAGGGAGAGAAATATTAATAAAACTACTACAAAACAGAATAGACAAGTTATAAAGCTAATACTAGGAAATACCTAATGATCGTGGCTAGGGATCAGATTACTCGCAACGCCTTTATCAAGGCGATGATTCAGAAATTCACAAATGAATGACGTATAAGCTATGGAAGGGGCCTGGAAGAAGATTTGGATAGATCATGTAGGCCAAACTGCTCGCAGATTTGACGATACACAGAGGCCACGGACGACCGAGTGGGTAAACGAAACAATATACCGCGATCCGGTTTTGATATAGAAATTGTTCCATGCTTTGTTAGGAAAGACGCTAACTACTACCACGGTGTCTAATCTAAACAGGAACTTGACGTTTCACTGATCGTCAACCAGATTGGTCAACTCAATGAAGTCGGAAAACCAGCAATAAGAAACGACGGAAGTTTGAATTATTCTTGCTAACCATTGCAAGGAACTATAATTTAGGGAAATTTCGCATAGAATAATCTAGTCTTTCCGATTCTTCAGAGACGTCGAGAGGATTAATTTCAATTGAAATGACGACTTAGACTGTATAGCTTCTTCGATTTCATCGTGTGTATACCGTAAAGGTAATTGGCGGGATATGTTGCGGGTAATCCAAATCCATTTCACTCTATACCAAATTCGTTGGTACATATTTGTCGCTCCCTAGACTATTTCACGGCACCTACGGTATTAAAGACAGTACTACATCAGGATGCGGCCCCTAACCATGGTATGCATATCATTTTTAATTAACACTGAATACCAACCAGAGGCTGGGTTGACCCCTTCTTCGGCTTAGCCGCCCATATTCTAGCTTCATGCCTCTGTAAATCCTAAAAGCAAATATGTACACACATATACCTGTAAAAAACGTTGCAAAAAAAAAAGTCGCTTTGATGCTCGCCAAGCTTGTATCCCCAATAGAATATTGATTTCCAAGTTCCGTCGGACATTTTCTATTTCCACCCTGCCCATATTGGACTCTGAAACGGGCTGTAGCACTAGACTTTCATAATTAGTTAATCATATCAACAACAAATCCATTAAACACAATTCGTTATCGCCACGAATGTGTGGTAACATAGGAAATATTATTTCTCTTCATTGCTTGATTGTATTTTTCCCTGTTCTGGTTTTGATTCAAGTGCAGAGTAAATCTTAATCAGTAGGCAAGCAGCAATACCCAGCTTATACTCAATTAGAACTCAATTTAAGGCAATTATATTATTATTTTCCAATTGATGGTAAATTTTTGCCATCCCTCCTCCCTCGCTCAGTCGAGAATCGAAAACCACAAACGTGTACGAATGCGGATTGCAGTAGAAGCGCGCATGTGCAATCAACAAAATAACAACCAAAATAAAGAAAATGCATTGCGAAATTAGAAAGGAGGACAAAAGGAAATAGAAAACCCCAATGGATTATCGTAGACTCATTCGTTCGGTTGCTTTAACGAATGGGAGAATTCTAGAAAGCGCCAACATGAGAATACGTTGAGAAGCACAGTCGAAAAAGGATCGCACGACGAACGAAGGAAAAAAACAACACTGATTTGATGGAAAAGCGACAAATCGTGGGGGGGGGGGAATAAGAGAAAACAGGTTAAACAACATCGCAAAGTTAACGTTTAACAAAGGAGAAAAGGGATATGAAAACGACAACAAGACGAGAAGGAAGTTTTATGTGGCGCGCATGAAATATTCAACGTTTTTCCTTCTCTACTCCTAGTGCTGATTGTGTACGAATAATACTCGTTCTCTTCTACCCCCTTTCGCGTTCCATCTTCTCGGGACGAGGTGTTTTGGAAAACTGCTCTTACGTCACAGTATAGAGGGGCGCATGAGTTCCACGGAAGAAAATGTAAACGTTTATTGCAAAAAGTTCAAGCCAATCAAACCCCGATAGTGTTACAGTGGCGGAGGCATTAAGCAGCAATCACACTGACATTATACAACAATATTCGGGAGGGTAGAGCACCATCTTTACGATGTACTGATTATTTATGCCAATTGTTTGTGAATACCATGTCAGTGAAAACGTAATCATGCGTGCACACATCGATTGGTGCGGATGGCGTTGACACCTCTGCGCTGACTACGTATATGGAGGAGAGAGAGTGATATAAAAGTCATTGTGCACTTCGAATGTGGGTTGATTGTTAATGTTTTAATTGACACAAGTGTTTTGACTAAAGCCAACAGTGGAAATCTGTAACAAGGTTCCCTAAACGAGTTTATCTAGAACATGTGAAATCCTTGAAATCCTTGAACATGAAAAATACCTTCAGAAAAGACAGCAGCACCTCAATTTGAATGCACCTGCAAAGCGATTAAAAGAAAAGCACTAACTTGATGTGAGCATTCGAGCAGGCTCTAGAATCCTAGAACAAACAATTAGCTTTCGACATTAAAGAGGGAAATTGTTTTCAGCTATCTACAGCTGCATTTTTTTTTCTTGCAAATCCCTGGTCATGCGTACATCTTCCCCTGCCTATTCTATTACTGCTGCTCCTTCTATCCATCCAAATTGCAAATATATCAGAGCACTATGGCAATGTGTGTACAGCCCCGTGCAAACAATAAAACTGAAAACGAATAAAAAACAAGAAAAAACCGACTAAATTCCCCATACAACAGAAAATGTACACGGATGTACCCGTACAACGTTGTCGTCGTCGTCGTCGTCATCATCATCATCATCATCATCATCATCATCATCATCATCATCATCATCATCATCATCACCATTCGTGTTCGTATTCATAGTTGTCCGTCTACATTGCACTCACTCGAGTGTACATAAAACAAAAATGCATATATAAATACGAAAGCGATATAATGAGAAGCAGAGCGCGATGTCGACGAATAGCTCTATACGAATTTAAATAAACCTTATAACACGAAGACGACCACCGACATGAAAATACAGTGCACAAAGGCTAGGAATACTAAACAAAGTACTGCGAATAAGCATCAGCAGCCGTAGAAGCAACGGCTGCACGTAAGAGAGAAAGGAAGGCGAATCGATCAAATACATCAAATTAATTCGCAATAATCCAACGAGCAATCGAACAGCTCCATTGTTTTAGTAAACAATACTGATAAACAAATATCAACCCTACATACACCCTTTCAAATACAAGTCGTGCTTATGCAACAAACGTCCCTACACTCCTACTTGTCACGGTGCAATTAATTTTTTTTTTTCATTTTATTATTGTAAATTGCATTGCCGAAAGGAAAAATTCCATTCAATCATAAAACAATTGAATTAAATATTATTCAACTCGAGCAGTGACATGATTTACTGCCGATGACGATGATTATCGGAACGCTACCTGAACCATGCAACAAGGGGGCTGGATGTGCAACGTTATATCGGCTGAGATCCATCTGTCTACCAAAAACCGCTCGTGTACGAGATAAATGGCAATCGAAATATTTGTTTTGATTAAAAATTCTTTTTTTCTTGGTTGTGGGTGGGCGAATATTTTTTGTCACGTATTCATTTACACCGAGCTGTTTTGCGTCATTTCAAATCGTGATTTTTTTTGGGGGGATTTAAATATAACAGATAGCGAAATGCATGTAGACAGGCAAAGGAAGATTCATGTTTCAAATAGTATAGGTACCTGTTTGCAAAGTTTCCTAGGATCCACATACCATAATTGTCCTTTTAAGAGGACAACTTTTAACAATTTTTCGACTTTCTTGCCATATATCATGCAATTTATATGTTGAGAGATGACTGACCCCAATCAAAGCACTCTATGTTCTACGAAAATAGAAACTGATTCAATCATACCCATGCATGAGTCAATCTGAATGACAATGGGCACATAAAATCCAATTTGTCTAGTCAACCTTCAAGATCGTTGTTGGCACAGAAATAGGATTAAAATTGCCCATTTGTTCATTTTTTTGTCAAACAACTGTAGGCACATAGACATGACTGTCGTCTAATTGTAGTGTCTAAAATGCCCAACTAAAAATAAACCTGAATATTTCTAGCAAATTCTCTCCACCGAATCCAACTAAACCTCCTCCTAAAATGGGCATCGCAAAATTGTTCACAAACTATATTATCCAAAAATGACTAAAAACTATAATATCAATTAATCCTAACCTGTTTCCAAATCTATTCCCTTCTTTAATAACGATGTGAACACAGCTCAAAGGTAAATAGTATACGTGAATAAAAAAAATTGTACTAGATCATTCGAATCCAGTTTGACATCAGTACACGTACACCCGTGCATCTGTCAATTGGTGAGCTGAGAATTTATTTTTAAAGAAATTAACTAAATTTCAACGTTGGAAAAACAATCGAGGAAAAAACCATCTATAAAAGCGACAAATGCATCGACGTGGCAACATTTACAATTTTTCTCATTTTTCTTTTTCATTGTAATAGGTTCATCTTCTTTCAAATATCACGGAAGATAGATCGTCTGTCGTGGCACCATGAACCAGGGCATCTACACCAAATAGCGACATAAAAATAAAAGTCGAAAGAATAATCAAACGAAGATTGACAAAGCAGCGATAAAGAAAAAAAAAAAGTACTGATGAAAAGAAAAAGGCACTATTCGCCACTACACACATAGATGAAAATTGTGTAAAAAGAATATTTATATATAAAAATAGAGAATGAAGCGAAGAATACGTTTTACAAAACAAAAACGACAAGATGGGTGACAACACAAGAGCGGCAAAGCAGCAACGAATGCAAGTCAAAGCGCACAACAATTCCCCAGATGAATACAAGAGAAAAAAAAATATAGAGCTTTCATATTCATATGCCCATACACCGGATAAATAAAACCCTACAAGCAAAATAAAATCACAGAAGGAAAAACGAAATCAAATAAAAATTCAAAAAACGACGGACATGAGGGTAATACAAAGTTGAAATTAAAATAAAACGAGAACCATCATGTTTGCGCACATGTCGGGACTTGCACAAGTGCAAGCGAGATCGAGCTCCGCGGCTTAGATGGGTGAATTTCCATCAAAGCACAAGGGGGTAGGCAGCGGGCAGCACCACCGTCACCGTCCTCGTCGCGCACTCCATACTCATCTACGCTACCTTTTTCCTTCGTTCTTCTATCCAGCGTTTCGCTCTTTCGCGACAGTCCCGAAGACCCAGGCTACCTATACCTGGCTATGTGCTGCCAACTTCATACCAATGGAATTTCTTAATGCGGAATAAAAATGCGAAAAATATACAGAGGAAAAAACACAACACACAAACTTCAAACGAAAGCAAAAACCCCGATTAGGCTATCACCTTCTAACGCACCGCGAATAGTGCATATAATTATTAATTTCAAATCAAAAATGGCTGCCACTACCCCCAACACAACAACCCCAATTTAGTTGTAGTGAACACGTATTTAAACGTATCGACACCAACAAACACCAACATCTATGCCATGCGCAAACAAACACTTCTCAACTTACTTGTATATGCATTCGTTCCAATTATACAACTACACACCACCAACAAGACCAACTTTTTTCTTCGTTCAGAATTTTTTTCTCCACACATTAAATATGGCGACGAGAAAAATAAAAATGGCCACAGTGCGAAATTTACAAGAAAAAACGCGCAATACGTTCACCACATGCCAATTACAGCCTCAAAACAATCTCCAGACGATCCCAGTAACCACAAACCATTGGAAAAAGTCAACTTTCCCAAGCCTAATGCAAGATTTCGACGAGAAATCGACGAAAATCCATCTCACAACAACTTCGAAACGAAATCGTCACCAAATACAATGCTCGCTCATCTCAACTATCCGTCCGGGCTCTGATCCTTCTACGGTTATATTTAATGCCTAGTTTAACCACTTACTAATCGCCATATTAACTTCTAGAACGTCTCGATATGCGATGCAACCCGATTACGGGCCCCCCCAACATCCACAAAAATATCTTCGAAGCAAAACTAAACAGCATCCCGTCTCCCCGTTCTGCCACTCGAGGATTTTAAAACCATTTTCTTAACTTAATTCTAATTTCCATTTTACTTACATTCTCTGTGGTATGTCGAAAAAACTCCAACGTTATATTCACCAGCTTGCTTTCGGCTACTAAAACTTCCATACGAGATACCGAGACGATTTTTTTCACGTCCCTCAAACCAAACTTTTGTCGAAAAATTCTCTCAAACTTCCCTTTCGATTTACACGCCAATTCCCCGTACTGGTTAGTAAACTTTTTTTTTTACCAAGTTATTAATCTTTTGGAACACCCGCGACAGTCTGCACCACTAGGCAGGGTATAGAAGAGCAATAAGAGTGAAAAAAAAAAACGAAGAATAAAATAAGTTGGTTAGCGACGACCAACAGCAATTGAGAGTATATGTAGAAGGTAAAGAATTCACGGGGAAAATGTCAACAAATTTTAAGAACGTTTTTAATCGTTTTTCACTTAAATTAATTACAAACTTCAATGTTTACTTGAAAACTGCTTTAATTCACTGTGTTTTGCACAATTTTTATGATTTTTTTTTTGGCTTTCTCCCCGAGTAAATCGACTTGAAATTTCTGACGATTTTCCCAAGTGCCTACAAATTCAATAAATGGCGGCCATTCGAGTGTTATTTTTTTTTCGATCACCAATACAGCAAATCCAATTAAAGATGAGAAAAATATATACATGAACGTAAAATCGAACGAACGTTCAGTTTTTCGTTGAGAATTTACTATTAGAAAGGGAACGATGAGTTGTATGTGTGAGAAGTGCAAATGAATTTGATTAAAGGAGAATGAATGAGTGTGAGCTGGATGGTGAGTGTGCGACTATTTGATTTTGTGTTTCGTTTGTTGTTCGATGAGTGTTTCTTGCATTTGACGAAATAGTATGGCTAGAAGTTGACATCCGCTTCGGGAGTGTTCGTAATGTATAATTTATCGTAGGATTCGTTTATAGATGGCGTTCACATATAAATTGATATTTTAAAATTCTTTTTGATCTGTTTAGAAATTGATTAGACTTAGATAAGGATAATGCGAGATTTTAGGGCCATTGATGACATTACTTGAAATGCAACACATTTACACAAGAGAAATTGATTGATTAGGCTCTCTTCTGTCGGTTCACTTTTGCTCGGAACCCGACGACACCAAAACAAATCCGCCACTTAGTCTTCGAGAATATATTAAATTTGTAAATTTACATAAATCATCTATTCCTAAGTATAAAACGTGTCGTCTCAACATAAACTAACAAAACTTAACATAAAACTCGACCTTCACTCGTCAAACAGTCAATTGAAATTCACAGTATTCTGATACATAGAGGCAATTGCCGGATCCTCCGTTTCATATATAATAAGTACGTCACGGAATTTATCAAGCAACTGAAGTAGTTGCCATCGCCGTAGGTTCTCAAAGTACATGATCTCTTCCAAATGATGTTCGCTCTTGAAATAGCCCGCCTGATAGAGCTTAACCATAAGTGATAGATCATCGACATTGGCTGATGCCGGTATCCGTTGTATCGCAATACGATCTTGGTCCTGGAATACGTTCAATAAATCTTTGATTTTCTCCTCGTCTTCGATGGAATCGATGCTATCACAATTGTCCGTACTCATCGATGCTGTCATACTGTCGAGAGAAGATGATTGAGTGATTTCTATGCAACCAAGGGTATATGGGAAATGAATTACCTGAAATTGGATTTATGACTCGAACTGGGCTGAGCGACAATGTTGTCGGAAGCCGTCGATTCGGCACCCGAGAAGCGATCCTCTGTCAGAGAACGTCGACTCATCGGTACCGGTAGTGGTTGACTTGACATGCTCAAAAGCGAACCATTCAGTCTGAAAAGAACCAATATCCAAGTCACCTTACGAACATCGAAACGATGTGCCCCAACTTACAGTTCATCATCGCTTCCCGGACCAAGGAGGCTGCGTGGTTCGTCTTCTAAAACCTCATCAATGTCCTGCTCGGTATCGTCATCCCGCCGCACCATGTCATTATTGAACTCTATCGAAGGATTATCACAATCTGTCAGGTCGCTGGGCATGAACTGCACATAAGTATGGAGCTGCATCAAGAGATGGTGCTGAAGCATCCAAAGCACCATTTGTGCGAGAATTCTCTGACGCGTCGGCTGCTGAAGCGGTGTAGTCAAGTGCCCTATCGATGTCGGTAATGAGAAGTCACTGATCACCTCGAAGATAGACATTCCGAAGCGAGTGGCGAATTTCTCGACCAAATGCGATTTCGTATGCAGTGGCGCGTCTGGTGCGATTACATATACGTTGGTCTCGCACAGCGGATAGATAATCGTCGCCTTAGCCCAATAGACAAGGTGGCCAACCAATTTGTTGACATGGTCGATATGAAGATCAGCATCCGATGCCATATTCTGAAGGCTTTTCAGTGGATTATACACTTCGAGGAATTTGAGCAACATCCTAGCGCCAGAGGGTGGCGCACAATCCAGCAGCTCGTCGAGTAACTCTACGAGCAGTAACAGTCCGTGATATGGTTTCAGCGACTTGAGACACCTGTCTATGGCCTCCGGTTCGACAATGCTCCCTTTTTTATGGAATTGATGTGCCTTCTGCGGCAGACAAAAGCACAGAGTCAGAGATTGATTTAGCGTGGTGTTCAAGAGTCCGGTCGTACACAGATCGTGATGCATAGATCGCACTGCCTGAGCTAAACTCGACTTCTCTAGAATCAAATCGAAAGCGGATAAATCACGATCGGAATTTAGCGTGTGATCCGATTCCCGTGCATTCGCGACTTCATCGTGTGTCTTCATCATCTGACTTATCTCCTCGGACAGATACCCGATCCGTTGCTCCTCCATTTTCAACGCGAGCCCGAATATCTTGCTCAACTGATAGTAACTCTTCACAATCGACACGGAAGCTTGTGCATGAAGAGCAAACACAATATTAATCAGGCACTCATTCGACGTGGATTTGCGGAACTCCTTCCGTTGAATCAGGGTAGGATGACTGACGAAACGAACATCGTTTACTTTAAGTTCGAACTTCTGATTGCAGAGTTCGGTTTTGACAGCGAACAATGTCGATAGGACCTCGTCCGTGAATCCAGACAGATGGCCTTTTCTTATATTTGATGCATGTTTTGGGGGTTTCTGTAGAATGTCGTCGGTTGTATTTATTGCATATGGATTTCGTTTTTTGTTTTTGTTTACTGTATCACTAGCCGATTCGATACGCCACGGATATCGGAAGAGCAATCGATCGCCTTTGCTATCGGAATTAACTATAATCACTGCCAATGGATTGACTTCCATTTGACTGCCTATTGGATGATTGTTGTGATTTTTAATTATTGTTTTATAAAAACACAAATGTTTCGGTGGAGAATTAATTGAAATTTCACGCCCGACATCTCAAAACCATCGCTGACTGATAAGGCACAACTGACAATGCTAAATGATGCATGGGCTGTCAATGGTATCGAATAAGTTTTCGTGTGCATGACCATTGCGAGTGGTTGCAAGCATAAAACCCAGAGAAATTTTAAACGATTTAATTTCGTACATTATATAAAGAATGTTTTTTCTTTTTTTATTGTTGTTATTAAGAGGCTTATACATATGTATATAAAATATTAAGCCATTACTTCTGCGAGAGAGTTTTCCGAACACTCACCATCCACTCTCGCTGTCATCCTATTCTGACAGCCATGAAAAATTGACATTTGTTCGGTGTGGTTTCGGCTGGAGTTTAATTTCGCATCTGTTTGGAATTATTTATTATCTCAGCACAAATTACCAACCATATTCGAAAAAAATGGACAAAAACAGCGCAACATTAATGAAGAAACTCCAATCCGAATTAGAGACCTACCAATCGAGCCAAATAAGTAAGTTATCCTCGTTTCACCATGAACTCGTCATACCAATACATCATTCACAGCATTTATGAAGATGGCTAAGCAGCGAAAAATTCTCGAAGGTCAACTGAATGAAAACAAATGGGTCCTGGACGAACTGAATCTACTTGGACCGGAGAATAAGGTCTACAAACTTTACGGACCGGTTCTCGTGAAACAAGATCTCGAGGAGGCACGCCAAAACGTCGGCAAACGTATTGAATACATCTCCAAAGAATTGGCATCGTCAAATAAAACACTCGAGAAAATGGAAAAGGATATTGCCAAACGCATGGAAACCGTGCAGAAACTGCAGCAGCAATACCAGACCGCTGTGGCCATGAAGTAGTAATCTAGCTGTGTATTTATCCTTTGTCTGCCTTGAAAACTACCCCAATACATTTTTTTTTAGAATATTTTGATTGTTTTTTTATTTCTAATTCGCCATGGAAACAAAGTCATAGTTAGGAACTTCCTAGAAGCTTAGGGCAGTCGGTATCAGTTAGTGTGTATCAATTAGCCATGTCGGACGTTGTTTTCCCCGAGGAACTTGAGTATTTCGTGCAAAGCATACGACCGTTTCAATTGCACGAGGTGGGATGTGAGCGATGGCTTGATTCCCATGAAATGATTATAAAGCTAAGTCAGCAGGCGATTCTTGAGGCCTCGTTACATCGTGAGGAAAGCGTGAAGGAGTTTATGGTGCTACACGATAAGCTAAAGGTCTTAATTCACGAGGCCTATTGTATCCTTCTTTGGAAGAACAAAGTGCTTCCGCACCTTTTGAATATCGATCCGAATCCTGACGCGACTTTTCTGATCTACACGGTGTTGTTCCATGAGGCATCGGCAATATCCCTCCTAGAGATCACGTTGTTCCATTCTAATGGTTGTGAATCACTGAAAGAGGCTTCAGTGGACTTGGTAGACTATTGCGTACAAGCCATTTCCCAGCTTATTGGCTTGGTCAAGTGAGTGTCTTATTTGATCGTCTTATAACTGGTCAACGTTTTGTCCTTCAGCATGGGCTATCATGAGAACGAGACGAACATAGACGCAGATGAAGCGGTTCTCAGCGAGATGGATCGCCAGAAGAGGGATCTTCTATTCAAAATTGGTTTACGTTGTATTTCCATTCTAAACTATCTTCTGGACAATTTGAGTTCATTGCCATTCAGTGCGGGCAGACGAATGGTAACAACGCATGACCTTCCGTGGTTGCTCGCTGATTTGCAAGGCTTCAAACCATGGCAGCGCAAACTGTCCAAGGGCCTTCAGAAGTACATTGGTAATAGACACTCTCCCATCTCGAACGGTTATTGATTGCACGAGGCTTTTTTCAGAGGATAAATGGACTCCGGTGAGTGGTGGAGATGCAGCGAAGGTCGTGAAGCACGAGGCACAAGGTTGGTTCTCCTTGATGCAATTGCTATTCAACAACTCTTTAATGGAGATTTACGACTGGACCGAGTCCAGGCAGCGACGACTAGCTCAGGTGAATAATTGGACACTTCTACTCTTGTATTGAATCCAACTCTCTGTAGTGCCACGAATACATCACTGAAACTCTTATGGACCAACTTCCACCACTTGTTCAACTGAAGCACTACTTGTGCAATCTCGCTGTATCCAATACGCCGAAGCAAAAATCCAAAGCAAGTCTTATGCTCGAGGAACTACCCGAGATCAAGGAAAATCTCATTAAGGAAGCAGAGAAAAACGGCGGATACCTTATCATCGCCCAGAACCAATCAGATATTTTCCTTACCACTTCCAAGGAGAAAATCTGTGCTTTAGCCACACGCTTGAATGCCGCTTATAACACAGACTTACTGGCCGAGATGGAGGCCAATGAGAACGAAGCTGCAGATCCCCAGAATGTAGCAAAACTATGTGGAGTTTGTAAGAAAGAAGCCGAGAAAAAGTGCTCGAAGTGTAAACAGATCTTCTACTGTTCCCGGTAGCGTCACATCACCCATCTGCACATCACTCAAATATAACATTCTCGCCTCCTCTCCCTTCTAGGCAATGCCAACTGGACGACTGGCCTAATCATAAACAACAATGCCTTCCCGGCGAAACTGAATCGGTTGCTTGAACACTACCATCGTTGTCACGTTAATTCACAAGACACTTGTCACGCTTATTCCTTTTCTCACTTAGCTTTTGTTGATTTTATTTAAAAAAAAAATTCTTAACCTCAGTAGAAAGACGTGTTTGTTATCTATCGAAGCCGAGTTTAACTATTCTGCCTGAGGTGCTCCTTGACGACGTCTAGAGCGGGTGTTTCCTCACCGTAATCCTTAATGACGACCACCGAGCATCCGGAAACCTTACGTGGTTTGCCTTCTTTGTCGATCTTGCACAGACCGGACCACTCGCCGAGTTTCTTGTGTGAATCGACACGAATCAATGGAATCTGATGTTCATGGCAGAGGGCTGTAACTAGTTTCTTGTACAATGGTTCCTCGAACGATTCGGCCAGAATGCAAAGCACGGCTTGGCGTCTATAACGATATGGATCGGGTTAACTGTCAATTCTCACTATTGGTTGTTACTTACTTGTCAAGGGCTTTGCAAGCTTGATGAATACCATGAACCAAACCATCAGCAATGAGCGACTTCTTCAGCACCTCCTGAAGGGCTGTGTTGATATCCATGGTGCCGGCAGCATGGGTAGCTGCAAAGGGAACATCACTACAACAGAAAACAAATCACTATTAGTTCGTTTGGTCCAATTTGCACTTAATTTCGTTTGGCAAACAAATAAATAAGTGTTCAATTGTTTGTTTTCGTGCGGTACTTACGCGTCAACGTCTGCCATTTTTAGTTAAATATGTCGTCTTGAAACTGAAATAGAAACGATTTCGTTAATTTTAGTTCAGGATGTAATGGAAAAATTCGTATTATTTTTGCCGATCGTAAAAAATATCATCGTACTCGTACCTTTTTGACAACCGGAAAGAAAGAGCCGGGCGAGTTTAACCAACTTAACGAGAAAAAAATGTCAATAAGAAGATTTGATTTGACAACCATGAGATGGGTGAGTTCAGTAGTGAATGAAGGATTAATTTGTTTGTGGAAATAAATATTTCAAACAAAATCAGTTAAAGGATGACCTTAATAACGAAAGCTGGTAGTGAAGTTTTTTTTTTTAAAAGACAACTCACAATTAGCATGATACATATTAATAAGTAATTCATAAAAAGTAGACAGTCATTTTCGATTCAAATTATTTTAAATTGACTCCCACAATCCTTGCTGTGAGACATAATAAAATGTTTACCCGAAAACAAGCCAAACGAGTAGCCTATCTTATAACTTAGACTAAGGCGCTAGCGATGTTAGTTGACAATTATATGATCAATAATTTGTATCAGCTTATTTGCACAATATGATCAGAGGAAAGCATATCGCTTCTAAGCGATATAAATCCAAGGCGGTAACTTTATACATATATGCCACTCGTAGAGGATTAAATTTTGTAAGCCTCGTATAAAAGTTAATATCTGCCTTCAGAAAAGTGTGAATGGATGGAAATACAATAAATGAAGGCGAAACTAAAAATATCCGAAAGGACATATAGCACCGACATTTTAGCCTATAAGCTTTGAGGCAGTTAGTAAGTTAGTAATTACAATGGTTCGGCAATCTTAGCTGCAACAATATTAGCATAAAGATCAAGCGCGGAATTATTTCCGTCCATCGTGGTTTCATCATGATGGGACAATTGAGTAACAGAGACCTGACTGAAGCTGCTTTCCCTATCTCGCGACATGTCGCAGAAGCTGGGCTTTACCACGACATCGACCCAGTTAAGAGGGTACAAGGTCTAATATGGACTTTTTTTATAACTTCCTCGCGCACAAGAGCGTATAAATATATGATGATGAGGGGCCAGTGGTTTTATATGCCTGTGGGTTTCAGACTAATAGATATTGACAATGACAATGGACAAAAGACATTTCGCCAATGTTCAAGTGAGTCTATTGACTTTACAATATTTGTATCCTTGTGAGTTTTAATAATCAGTTTTAAATCCCATTAAGCAGGTGCAATGAAGTTTTGGAGGCAGAGGTCCTGATAGAGGAGTTATATTCCAGCTTGGGACGGACAAATGCCTTATAGTACCTATCCACATTGGCGTGGAAAGGACAAGCGCTTGAACGTAGAGTTCATATAAGTAGAAGTATAAAAGAATTTTCGTCAAATGGAATATTGAGTCGGGCGATTTTGATTCTTAATCAAAAAGCAAATGGAGCAGATAGACACACGCTGACAATGAAGTGGGCCATGATTACGCTTATTATTATTATTATTATTATTAAATGGCGTTATAGCTCATGAAGGGGAAAAGCCAAGCTTCTCTCATTCAATTACGTTGTGTGCGATTTACTAAACTATTTCACGGCAATTTTACTACAGGAGGGAGGCCGCGAAATAAATATTCGATGGCGATGATGTTATCGGGTGTCCGAGGCCGACGTACTACCCACTGTGCCACCACGTTCTCCTCCACCTACAAATGAGGATAAAAAGTCAAAAACGATATGAAATGCGAAAAAATTAAATTAGTTTGAGGATGAATTTTCGATGCAAGTAACCCTTTTCGTTTCCACTCCTTAAAAATTGTTCCATCTTACAAAGTACAGGGAGCGTGAATTGAATTGAATTGAAGAACCCGGGGTCTGTCACAAAAAGACACTAGTACTGCGACCGAAAAGATCTATTTAACCCCTTCTTTGGTCTAGGATTGTGCTGCTTTCGGATTTTGACAACTTCTCTACATGGGATTTCCTAGAAGTCTGATATGGATGTGTTGCTTATCATTTTGGATTTTTCGAGTAAGGCTTGGGCAGACGGTTATTATGTGTTCCATAGATTTTTTGGCCTGTCCACATCGCCTACAGATTTCTGTGCTGCTGAGACCCATTTCGTAAAGGTAGTAGTTGTCCTTTTAGTGCCTCATATAGCACTCTTAGGTTGGCTTTATTTAGTTGTCGAACGTCTTTGGAACGTTTGGGATTGTGATTCTGTTCCATTGACGTTCTTGAATGTTTCATACCCTTTTCCGTCTGTTTTAGAAATGGTTCTTTAATTTAATGACCCATTTGTGTAAATGTAGGTTTATGTCTGAATTGTCAAAACCGTAAAGGGCGAATGGCCCGGTAAAATGTATCTGAACATCTTTATTTGCTTGTATGTCAGCCTTTTCATTGCCTTAATAGTTTTCATGAGCTGGTACCCAGATGAGTTTTAGTCTGTTATTTACAGAAAGTTTGTTGAGTGTTTTGTGACATTCCCAGACAGTCTTGGAATTCAAAGTGTACCTCTTTAGGCCTTTAATAACCGATTGGCTGTCTGAGAATATAGTTATCTTCGTGTTAGTGGGTCTCCTGTCATTGAAGCTATGTGCTGCTTCATTGAGAGCAAATAGCTCAGCCTAAAATATAGTATACTCAGTGCAGAAAAGCCCATATCTCGTTTCCAGATTTCGAGCTATCTGTTAACTGGGCTCATTCATCATTCATCCGAAGGGATGAGTACCTCGTAGTATTTTTTTTTCAGGGTGCATGAACAAGGTCTTGTACCGTTTGAGGAACATAGACGTTTCACAGGGTTTCTAGCGATGTGGAATATGTGGTGGTTCTAAACTGAAATGAAATAACTAACAGAGAGTACTATCATCACTGAATTAATGTACAGTACAGCCTCGCTAGTCCGGACACATAAAAGGACACGACTAGCGAAATATCCAGACTATAGAGAAAAACTAAAATAAAGTAGGCAACCGGAAACAAAAACCTTTTATTAAAAAATAAATTTCATATTTGTATGTACATACTACATATAGTTTTAATATACAGAGAAAAGAGTACGTATTTAAAGAGTCCCAAAGAGCGTATTTGTTTTTGGCTGGAATAGTTTATCTAAGAACTTCTTTTCGCTTCTTCGCGTAACCTCTTTAAGAGAAGAATATCCATTTGCGATGCATTATTTTCTTGAGCCAACAAAATGCCGGGAGGCGTTGCTATTCTGATTCGGAGATCAATTCAACATTCTCTCCTACCAGTTGTTCATACGCGTTACGTAGAAAAGCTAGGTATAGAGGTAACATTGAATAATGGTAGGACCATTAAACTTTTTTGTGTTTATTTCCCGGGCGGTAACGTATCTACTGAAAAACTACAATATTTCAATACTGATTTAAGGAAATTTTTAACAATAAACGAAGACTATGTAATTGGAGGGGACCTAAACTGTAGACATAGGGATTGGGGTTGTAATAGAGGGAATGCTTATGGTAACCTGCTCACAAGTCTGTCAAATCTGTTTCCTTTTTCTGTTTTGTTTCCATCTAGTCCTACATATATTCCAGCTGGCTCGAGAGGTCTTCCATCTACGCTTGACTTTTTTATTACTAATTCACCGAGCTTACTCTCCCAGCCGATTGCATTAAACGAACTAAGTTCTGATCATAACCCAGTCTTCTGTAAAATCCTCAAATCGGGTAAGAAAACAGTGCAATATTATCTTGACTTTAAACATGCCAACTGGGTACGGTATCAATCAGAAATCAAATCGAGACTTAGATACACCTCAATAGACCTAGAAAATGTCTCAACTGAATACATTGACAGCCTCGTTAAAGATTTCACAGAGCATATCCTTAGTTCCATAGACTCAAGTGTCCCAAAAGTAATTAGAACTAATTTCTCCCCCAAGATTCCAGATATCATTCTTATATACATACGAATCAGAAATTCCTTAAAGAGACAATGGCAAAGGTACCGTCTTCCTTTTCTTCGCAAACAACTTAAATATCTGAATAAACTTATTTCTGCCGAAATTGAAAGGCATAGAAATACCGATTGGAACAGAAAACTAAGTTTACTGGATAAAAATGCAAAGCCATTCTGGAATATAGTAAGAATCGTAAGAAATAAGAACAGGAGAATTCCTAGTTTGCTTAGCTCAGGTAATGCTCTTCATACGGATACTGAGAAAGCCAAAATGTTTGGATCAACTTTCATAAAAAATCATGCTGTTTCACAAAATCTCGGCGATACGGTCACTAATTCTGCGGTAAATGAAAGCTGTAATAGACTTTTTTTCCATAGCTATAGCCCATCCACAAACGACTTTCCCAAATGGAATAAATGGACGGTCTTGATGGTATTAAAAATCTGTATCTAAAACAACTACCAAAATCAGGTATACGTTTTCTTACTTTTCTGATGAATGCATGCTTGAAAATCCAATATTTCCCGAATACCTGGAAAATTGCGAAAGTAATACCTATTTTAAAGACTGGAAAGCAAATTGAAAATCCCGACAGTTACAGACCGATAAGTCTGCTCAGTTGTCTTAGCAAAGTTTTCGAGAAGATTATTAAGAAAAGACTTATAACGTTTATTGACAACAGGCGCATCTTTCCTGATGAGCAATTTGGATTCCGGAGTCATCATAGCACGTCACATCAAGTTCTCAGAATATGTCAGCACGTTAAGAAAAACCGTGCCCTGGGCAAATCAACGGGCTTGGTTTTGTTAGATATTGAGAAAGCTTTCGATTCCGTTTGGCACAATGGTATTATTTATAAAATGATTAACTTTGGTTTTCCATTGTATTTAGTTAAAACTATACAAAGTTTCCTGATCAACAGACGTTTTAGAGTCTACGTCCATGGTAAAGCATCATCTCTATATTCTCCTTATGCGGGAGTGCCCCAGGGGTACGTTCTTGGCCCTGTGCTCTACAATATTTATACTTCTGACTTCCCACGGCTTCCTGAGTGTCAAACAGCTATTTACGCCGACGACACAGGTATATTTTCATCACATGAATTTAGTCTCAATATCGAGACAAATCTACAAAATGCACTTGGAATATCTGTCAACTATTTTAATAAGTGGAAAATAAAAATCAATCCTGAAAAAGTGCAATCAATCTTTTTCAGTCGAAAGAGAAAGAATTGCTACCTTCCTCATAATCCACTTAATGTGTGTGGGGTAAATGTTGCTTGGAAACCAACTGTAAAGTATCTGGGTATACATCTAGATAAAAAACTTACTTTTAAAAAACACATCTTAAATACCATCGACAAAGTCAATATTGCCATCACAATGCTTTACCCTTTTATCAATAGAAAGTCAAAGCTAAGCAGTTTTAACAAAATCATTATCCATAAAATAGTATTTCAATCAATACTATTATATGGATGCCAAGTATGGGGAAACTGTGCAAAATGCCATATAAAAAAATTGCAAATATCTCAAAATAAACTTTTGAAAATGATGCTTGACTTATCTAGATACCATTCTACCACTGATCTTCATCTCCGATCGAATGTTGAATTGATCTCCGACAGAATCATTAAGTTGACGTCCACTTTTTTGCGAAACCTTGTTATTCCAGACAACCCTCTCATAAACCTGCTAAATACTTAATCAATATCTCTGTACATATTTTCGTTCTATTTAACTGATTATTTATTTTTTTCTGTATATACTTATTTATTTACTAACTTATTCATTCAATTATTTATTTATTTATATTTATTTATTCATTTGTTACTTATTTCTCATGTACCTCACTTGCTATGAAGGTTTTTATCGTAGTTCTTAGCTAAAAATGCCCCTTTCACTATGTGAAACTTTTTTTTATTTCCAAATTTTTTTATTTCCATTTTTATCTTCTTCACTGCCTTCTTCGTCATCTTCCTCAAAATTTTATTGGATTACTAAAGTGGACTGGGTAATGTCTTCATCGGACAAATCGTAAAAGAACTCATTTTCACCAGTTGCCCATTTACTTATTTCATCCGTACCATTTGGGTCAATAATTTTAATTAAGCCACGAATTTTATTTAAATCATCAAACGATGACTCATTTTTTTTGGCGTAAATATGCAAGTGATTTATGGTATTCATCATCCCATTGGGATCCCAATTCTGGCCATAATATTCACCTAGTCTTTTTAATATTTTTCTCTCCAATACCTCTCCACGCAGAATCCGAAAGGAAAACTGCATTTCGCAAACTGGGGCATTATCCAAAATCAAAAGCGCTTTTAGTGGCATAGTAGCAAAACTTTTTCATATTTAGAATAAAATAATTCTTGAACGATTTCAAAATAATCGTTGTCGACATCCGGCCTTTTTTAGTAGCTATTGGAAGATCAACGTTCTTAAATGCCCTCGGATTAACTGATTTTCCGACTACTAAAAGGGCAACTTATGAGTTCCTGCAGCATTACAGCTTGGCATAAAAGTAACGCGATCTTTTCGATATTTTTCTGCCAGTAGTCGATTTTTTATTTGCATGAACCCATGTCGTTTTTGGAAGAACTCCCAAAAAGGAGTCTGATTTATCAGCATTATAAATTTGTTCTTCGATTATGTTCATTTCTTGCATCACTTTCAAAAACTTTTCTTTGAAAGGCTTCATAGCAGCAACGTTGTTGGAAACTTTTTCGCCACAAATTTTATGATTTCGAAATCCATGCCGGCATTTAAATTTTTCCAACCAACCTGAACTTGCTGCAAGATCCTCGTTTCCTGACATCTCTTTATAGAAAAATTTGGCTTTGGTTTAGATCATACTGGTTGAAATTGGCGCATGATGATTTCTTTGTTGGACAGACCATGTCATTAAAGTTTCTTCTACACCTGGATGTTCATCTTGCTTCATTATCTTCCTCTTTGCTTAAATGTCCATGAAAAGCAGGTTCGGTAACAGTGTCCGGTCTACTGGAGTATCCGAACTAGCGAATGTCCGCACTAGCGAGGCTGTACTGTATTGGATTGGGAAAATAAGACAAGGGTTCACTTACCTGGATCGAAAATCTCGAGGACAGAAAAAACCTTGGACTTTGCTACCTTTGAAATATCAATTAGCACAACCATATACGTAACTCTCACCTGTGAGAGAGGTAGACATGGGCGCATTTTTCGGTCAGATTACTTATTTCTATGAAAATTTAATTGAGGGGATACCACTACTCAAGTCCAAAGAATCTCCAACTCAAGTCTTGGCAGATGATGAAGAAGATTACAACTGCATGTAAGGTAGCTCATGCATGTGCAATAGTGTCTTAACCAACTTGCACTCTCAGAAATTGGACATGCCATTTTTAAATGCTTCTGAATAACATTGATTTAAGATTAAAATATAACAATCACAAATCCATTTGTTGCAAGCCTAACAGTATAACGACTATTTTATAGTTAAATTATAATTTGAATGCTTCGTCGTAAATTTGTTTGCACCTTAGCGGTTATCTCCCCAATGAACGTTCGTTAAACATGTGTGTGCCAATCTGACATTGACGCACAGCTGTCGTATTCACTACGGCCAGCATGTTTGGAGTCGAAATGCGATAAAGTAATTGTTTTCTTAAAATATTTAGTTATAAAATACTCACCTCTAAACGTACAACCAGTTCGATCGGGTCCCACCACATCAGAATTCATTATTCGCCTTCAGTGACTCAGTTGAATAAAGCAATATTTACATAATGGAAATCCTAAGGTAATAGTAATGCATTCCGAAAATATTAGCCACAATGTGCTTGTGAATAGAATATACTATATTTAAGATGATGTACTTTAACCTCAAACGCGCGAAGTATATGTGCGATAAGAACCCATTCAAGAAAAAAAAGAAAATGAAAGGAGCACCTCCAGAAAGGGGGATGCTGCCTGGTGGTCTATTAACGGAAATTGTCATTTTTTGTAGGTAGGAGGCAATTAAAGTTGGATAGCACAAGTTCGGCCTGAACGGCTGTATAGAGCGAAGACACGAAAATGTTCGGCTTTATGTATCTCTAATTCGCGGAGACATTTCGTGGTCGTTATTGCTTGATTATCTTATTTATTTGATGGTTATTGCTTTTGAGTCTGCCGCCGCCACTAATGCGTAGACAGGGCCAATGTGGCTGTTTGCGTTGGGAACACGTAATCGCGATTGGCGGTATTTTGGCATCATGATAATAAGAACGTACCATCGGCAGGTTGTTGTGTGTTATTTTTGTTTCCAATTAAAGTGGTTCCTTTCATCTACTGTTCCGTGTTGGCGGTTATTGTGTTTTTGTTTGTGCTTCAGCTGTGAGATAAATGTGCTCGAGATAAGTAGATCAAGAGGCGAGAAGTGCTATAGTTGTTGATGATTTTGCATTTCTTGTGTGTTCGTTCCTACTGAATAGCATCATCGAATACTGGTTTTCAACTCAAAACAATAGCAAACGTCATCGTATGAGATAATCATTTATGAGCTAAAGCCAATTCCAATGAATGTGGAAATATTTCGGAGAACCTTTGACATTCGCAGCTTATCTTTGCGGCGCCTTATCAGTAATCAATGTAAGAATATGCCCCTCATCTCATAGCTCATTACTATGCAGATACCAACAAGCAAAAGCTATTTATAGACTTGTAAAATATACCAATCATTTTCACTGTATTCTTATGACGATACTCAATTGCTCTTTACAGAGAAGGACTACTTTTGGGCTGTGGAAATCCGCTTCTCGACATATCAGCCGTTGTTGATGAGAAGCTGCTGCAAAAATACGATCTCAAGGCGGACAATGCCATTTTGGCCGAAGAGAAACACAAGCCACTTTACGAGGAACTGGTCGAGCGACACAATGCCGAATATATAGCCGGCGGTTCGGTACAAAATTCTTTACGTGTTGCCCAATGGATAATGCGGAAACCGAAAGTTGCCGTGTTTTTCGGCTGCGTGGGCGATGACAAATACTCAAAGATCCTGGAAAATAAAGCCCATTCGGACGGTGTCAACGTGCAATATCAATATACGCAGGCAGCACAGACGGGTACATGTGCGGTACTTATAACTGACACGCATCGTTCGCTCTGTGCGAATTTATCGGCAGCAAATTTATTCACGATAGACCATCTGAATACGGCCGACAATAGGAAATTAATCGAGAATGCTGAGTATTTCTATATATCGGGTTTCTTTTTGACTGTAAGTCTACCGAGTATTATGGAAGTGGCACAGTATGCCAACAAGCATAATCGAACGTTTATGATGAACTTGAGTGCTCCATTTCTGTCGGAGTTCTTCAAGGAACCGTTGATGGAGGCTCTTCCATACGTCGACATTCTCTTCGGCAATGAGGCGGTAAGATTTTCATCGATAACTTGTGAAAATTGAAAATAACATTTGGAATCTATATTTTAAGGAAGCGGAAATGTTCGCACAGAAACAGGGTTGGGAGGAACGAAGCATGAAGGAGATTGGCAAGAAAATGGTTAAATTACCGAAAGAAAACCCGGATCGGCCGCGAATAGTTGTAATCACCCAAGGACAACATCCCGTGCTGCTTATACAAGAGAACAGTATCGATGAATTCCCCGTAACGAAACTCGAACCGCATGAAGTAGTCGACACAAACGGTGCTGGTGATGCTTTTGTCGGCGGTTTCCTCGCTCAATACGTACAGAAAAAGCCCCTAAGCGTGTGTATCCGCTGCGGAATCTGGGCGGCCAGGCAAATCATACAACGTAGCGGTTGTACGTTTGAGGGTGAGCCAGATTTCAAAGAGTAAAATCGTATCTCCGTAAGACAATAAGAACCACCATCAGCGGAGCACTTGTTATTTTCTAATTTTATTTTTTTACACAAAACAAGCAATTCACTATTGAGATTAGTTTTCCTATGAAGGAACATCAAAACCAATTCTACTTACATGAAATAACGTTTGTATTTAGAGATTGTTAATAGAATTTCCTAATTGTATTGTACATACGAATGTGTTGGGAGAGTTGTTGGAACCTAAAGCAATTATAGTTTAATAAAAGTCATTTTAAAATTAAACGGGGTGTGACGGGATTATACTAATTGGGAGTTGGATTTCGGAATTGTATTTAATTCACACCTAATTGGTTAATAAATGTAAATTATACTGCAAATGTAACAGACAATGTGTGTTCAAAAAGTCAGGTTTTTCGGTTTTTTGAAAAGGATTTTATTTATATCGCCTCGGAATAGGGGATTGGTTTATCTACTCAAACCTGAAACTGCTTGGAATATGTATGATGAAGCGCTTTCATTGATCCGTGCCCCTTCTCGCCTGTGTTTTGCGAACCAGCGGCGCTTCAAAGAATAGAAAAAAGTTAAACAGATTTATGTTTTGTTGCATGGTTGGGGCATAATTGGAAACACTTATAGTACTCTCAAGCTCCGTTTTATCTTTTTTTCGAGGCTATTACTGTCCAATTGAGCACTCGGACACAGCTACTGGTTCATTGGGATGCCAGACTGCGAATAACAATTTCAATGATTTCCTGTGGCCGGATCTGAACCTCATGTCATTGATATCAGAGCTGACTACACTAACCACTCAATCAAGGTAGTAGATCATCGTAGATCGCTTCCCATTCGGAGAGGAATCAAGCACAGGCATTAGAGTACTCAACTTCTTATCTACACTGATGACATCAAGATGAAGAAGAACATAGGGTTAGGGATCTTCTAATTCGTACTTGCTCCCTGTTCACTCGAACACCAATCAAGCTGGATTACTGACGATCAGATAGGCATGCAAAGCACTTAGCACAAACTGCCTGAACAGCGATAACGAGGACACCACAATGCCCTATCCTCAGCCAACTTTTTTCACCAACAAGAAAATTGAACGAGTAGCACTAGGATCATGATCTGAGTTGGTTCCTCAGACTTAGATGGCTTTACAGTTCGGGGTAAGCATTGACCTCAATCAACCAGTACGATTTCTTAGACAGTGCCGCACGCCTAGTTTGTGAAGGTTTTTTCCTACCTGTGTGCATTATATTAGATGCGGTCGTCCTCAATGGCCCAGCCATCTCAGGCGTTTGATCCATAAACGATTGCTTGACTAAACCAATGTCCCCGAACAATCCTTGGTCGGAGTGTAATGGTAATCATCAGCGACTCTTGAGCGGAAGGTATGTAGTTCAACTTTGTCCTTAGCCAAGAACAATTCCTGTACGGAAAAACTGTGCAACAACATTAGTTGTGAATGAGAGATGATAAAAAAATGCTGACTAAGGCATAACACCCGCCGTGTAAGATATATAACACCTTAATGACAGGGAAACTATTTAGTCACTGTGAACTACAACCAAAGCGACAAATTTAGTCAAATCTCTCGAATCCTATCTAGGACAACCACCCCAGGAGAGTAGTGAACAAACATCTTGGATACAAACCATCTGCACGGCGTCCAGGTCGACAAGAACCAAGCCTCTGCGCCGTAGTGCGGGACCTGGATGATTAAGATTTTGTAAAGAATTTTGAAAGAGGACTCTATATAAAAGGCTTTTCAATTGGCGCGGGTAGATTTTGGCGGCCTGTGACGGCCATGTTGTTTTGGTGACATCCGTCAAATCTCTTGTTTATTATTCGGTTACTCATGGCAAGTAACACGATTGAACAGCACACCCAAATGATAAAACTTTATTATCAAAATGCGTGTTCGTTAGTGCAAAGGTTGCGCGCGTTTCATCCATTGTACAGTAGACGTGGTGGCCCTTCACACTCTACTCCTCAACGTTTGTGGCCAAATTTGAGACGACCGGTTCGGTAGTCAAACTGTCAACATTTGTACATCGTCGAGAACATCGTTACGGTCCGTGAAAGTGTAAACAGAATCCGAGGCAGCCGATTACCAGCCGTGCATAAGAACTCGACCTTCCACAGACTTCAACTTGGCAAATTTTGCGTCGGGATTTCGGCCTACACCCCCGTACAAGATCCAACTGACTCGGGAGCTCAACGTTCATGGCTGACTGGACGTAAGAGCGTTTGGAAGAAGACCCCCCTTTTGGCTGAAAAATCATCTTTAGCGACGAGGCGCATTTTTGGATGAATTGCTGTGTTAACGACCAAAATTGCAGTATATGAGACGACACGAAGCCACACAAGATTTACCATCCTCAAAAAGTTACCGTTTGGAGTGAATTCGAGGCCATGTGACCACACATTCAGCGCACGCAGCGTAGGTACGATACTGTCTTTAACGCAGACAAATTATAACGTTGGTGTGAACTACTGTCTGAGGAGCTTTCACCTATGTATATGACCGTGATGAGCAAGAAGATGACGAAACCGAAGAGAGTATCAGTCTCAAAATCCATGAAGGTACATATCCCGCAGTCGGAAGAACACGTTCTACTTGCGGCTCCATCGTCCGATTGTCCCGAGTGCAGCGGGAGTTGAGCATCACGACAACAGCGAGCGTATAAAATAATTCGAGACCAACGGGGCCAGTCGTTCGATCCATTAGAAGCGTGTAAGCATGTACAGGGTCAGTTAAGACGAAAGCAAATAAAGGAATTGATCAAATTCCATCGAGCGTTTTATTGTTCGTTTTTACTTGTGAGGCCTTCAGGCCATCGCTCAAATTTAGCCGGATCTACATATGTGGAAGAGTGATTGAAAATTGGACTACTCGGAGGCGGGCATTTGATCGGTGTCATAATCTATACATGATAGCATACATGGCAATCAGTACAGGCAACTGGATTATATGCATTCACGGTACCAGATTCGCAACTGTACTATCACCCAATTAGAAATCCTATATTCCTTCCTCTGCGAATGCCCTGCACATGCAAAACGCAAATTTCCTGCGTTGGAAAAGCAGTTCCTCAGTGACCTACCTGAGTTCGCCTGACTATATAATGGACTTCTTCAACTTCACATGCTGGGTCTAAATATCCTAACAATTTCCTAAGTCAAACGAACTGAGGTGTCAAAACGACGTTTCAGTGCTGACTGGACTAAGTTACAGCCAGGAACCTACTAGACAACACTTGATTAACACGCTAACGAAAAAATTGGGCCAATCGGACTGATATAAACGCAAAATTTCTAAAATTCCTGGTACTTCTTGAACGAGTGTTTGGTTTAAGAGGCGATTTTCGCACATATCAATGACCACTAAATTTGGTATTTTGTATTTGCGCTAGAGTGGGGTGGGATTCATAGACCATACATTCCTATTAAGGTCTTGCTTAAGTTTTTGTAACAAATTTACATGCAAATCTCAATACCATTATGTGTCCACGCGAAATCCCATTTTCTCTGTAAGTTTCAGGCCTACGTTGCGGACTTCTGTATTCAACTGAGTGTTCAAATAATCGGAAGATTTAAATTGTACAATAAAATCTACTACTTTCTTCGAGAAATCTGCATCTGCCACCACAGACAACAAAGCCCGTTTCCTGTTTCAACCCATCACCGTTTAAGTTAACATGTCTGCGACACAAAGTTACAAATCGACAAATATATGGATCCACTGCAATAAATGCTTCGAAAACTACATTCAAAAGCAAAGGATATTGTTCCTCCTCTCCTGCTACGATGTGATTTGTGAGAGATGCATCATTAAAGGTTCTATCCTTAAGTTCAAAATGTGTTTTCAAACTGAATCTTTGTTTTTCTCTTCCGCCTGTCGTTTCAGAGAATCAGACGCATTTCAAGTGTCCGATTTGCGGTAAAATCGGTGGATCCTACTCGATCGGAAATAATCTTCCCTCAAAAGTGAAGGAGCTCTTCCATCCCAAGTTGTGGACATTGAATTTCCCCAATGCATGGTCAGCTGTAAAATTTCAAACCAAGCAACGCGATCATTTCCTGATCGGCTGTGAGAAAATGTCCGAATTTAATAAGAAGCTGGAGAGGGAGAGGGATCTCGTGAAAGAGGAATGCAAACAAATGTATATAGTTCAGCAGAAGGCTAAAAAACAACGGAAACATTTGGAGACGGTTATGAAAAGGTTCATGGAGAAGAAGAAGAAAGCTCACCTAAAGTATGCATGTTAAGTGGGATAACATGGTTTTTGACGTAGTTTTCTTTACTCTTTTAGTAGTCTGGATCTTTCTCGTCATCGAGAGAAAGAGTTTAAAATACCAGGACGGACCCGATCAGCCGGCAGTGGGATTCATCTTACCTATCATGCACCGAGGAATGAGGATACTTTCGACTTTCCGCCTGACAATCAGGTTTCCAAAAGCTTTCTTTTGTAGAATGGTGTTTGCGATTTCAATTTATTTGTTTTTTTTTTTATTCGGTAAGATTATTTTAAAGCTGATTTTTGTATCTAAATAAAGTATAGGCTTATCTGGGCTCAATGAGATGGTACTGATGGGCTTTTTACTACTATTTCATGTTTACTTTATTCTTAACACTTAACATTCCAGGTCCAAAGTTGTACAGCCGTGGTCCTCACCAGTAGACTGGGGTCGGAGTTTTTGGTTAAAAAACCTATTATTCTCGTCGTAGGATCGACCGTGACGAGTAAGATCACCAAAATCTGTCGCCAGAAAACTACAATCGCAAGAGAGTGCTAAGGTTTTAATCGATCATGTCGGTCTCAAGCTCTCCCAAGATCCGATAGCATCTGCACAAACCAGAAAATACCTATGGGGTTATTGCCATCAGGGATACTACCTCTGATGTGCTTGGCTTCAAGCTACCACCTGCAGAAAACCGCTGATTTGATGACGATTGTAGACTGACTCTTATAGAGAAACAGAAGGCAGGCACATGGCTGCTCGTGAGCTCAACGAATTCAATTTAATTTTAATTTTCGTAGGGGCAAACACACCCATTTATTGAGCTTATTTCAAGCTAACATTAATCTCACTTAATCTAACTTAATCTAACTTAGAAACTAAGAAGAACGGAAGAAGGGGCGCGATTAAAAGGACGGGCTTTTGGAGCATGAAGTGCCGAGGTTGCACTTCGATTCGAATTAACACTTCCCAGCATACGAGAAATGGGTTCATTGGAGTCGTAGGCGGTACGGGGTTGGGTAGATAGAAGAGACGGGGATTTCGTATATAGCGAGGGTTAGTGTTCATAGAGACAGAGTTGTAAAGGAGTCGATGGATGAAAAGACTAAGATACAGTTCTTCTTTCCTCCAATGTGTTCATGTTGATTAGTTTAAGACGTTCTTGATAGGGTGGTCAGAGCAAAGAATTGTTCTAGAAAAGACCTCGAAGTGCAAAACGTAGGAACCGACATTGGGTGCTCTCGATTCTATTAATGTGGGTTTGTTGGTAAGGGGATCACACTTGAAGGCGTATTCAAGAGGCGGCCGGATGAAGGTTATGTAGAGAGATCGGATAATGCTGGAGTTTGAAGAATTCTTTAGACCTTCGCTTCATAAAACCGAGTGCTGAATTAGCTTTAAAGATTATCTCGTGCCCGAAAATTTAGCTCCTGGCCACAAAATATGCCAAGATCGCGGATAGACTGAACGGTGGCGATGGGCTGATTATTGAGGAACTATAGACGAGGAGCAGATTTGACTCCAAGCAATTTTTGGAACCCCAGATGAAAAAACTATTGAGATCTGATTGAGTAAGGGAAGAGTTATTACTGGAGGAAATGGTCTTGAAGAACTTGATATTATCAGCATTTAGTGAGGTTTAGGAATGTTTAATCACCATTTCAATATCGTTTATAGTAAGAACGAAAAGAAGTGGACCTAAGTGGCTGCCTTGGGGGACACCGAAGGATGCTAAAAGGCAGATCTGAAACAAACACTGTAATAGCGATTTTTTAAGTAAGAAGATATCCACTTCAAAGAAATGGTGTCGAAGCCAAGGGAAGACTGATGGAATTCACTTAGAGAAAGGGATAAATTGAGGATTTTTGAGAGAGGGAGAGAGAGGGCTGAGTAGCATGTTTTTTAGGAATATGGCAGAAAAACCGTCAGGTCCAGGAGTGAATTCCTCATTAAGTTGATACACGTGATCTCACTGTCAGACAGAACGAACCATTTACATTGAACGACGAAACGCGAAAAAGTTCTGTCCACCCGACTCTGGCGAGGTTAAGTTAACAATATCGAAGCTGAAGTCTACTAAGACAGCTGAAAATTTGGTAAGAGGAAAGTATGTATGTCCGAATGGGATAGCAGCATCATTTTCCCCGTTCATAAGAAGTGGTTTTTGTCAGCCTAGTTTTGATGTCAAAAAAGGATTTATGTCATTTCTTCAACATCATCCTTGAAAAGATTGTGCGGGACTCACTGACCAAATCTAAAGGAACGATCTTTGCGATTTCTGAAGTCTGAAGAGCCAAATACATGATGTCACCAAAGAAATATGCGCAACAACGACACCTTAGCCAAAGCATCTCCTTTGGAAGGTATAAGCAAATTAAGAATTTCGTCTTGCTTAGCCCACTTATGACAAGTGGCATGAGCCAAAACTGAGATCAGACGCAAAATAACTTTGCCCAACCGCTGATCAAGTATATCGCTCTGGTCAAGTAGATTGAGATTTTATGATAGAGCGTTTTGATTTTCTTCCTAGATCATCGCCAGTAATGTTTTTTTAATTTTACATCATAAGAAATATGAAATGGCAGCACTGCTAGAGGCACATCCAAAGAAATCAATACAATCCACATTTTGGAACCTATCTACTTCAACTGACAGTTGATTGTTTTCTTTACTATTTTGCAAATATCTTTTCCAGTTGCCTTGTTTTCGACTATCTCGCTGTTAAATCGTAACCCTGCACAGTCAAAGTCTCAAGGATGTTCGCATTCTTTGAAGGACTTTCAAATGTTTACACTCTCAGTACCTTGACAGTATTTTTAGCGGTGATAATCGCTTTGTATTGCGCGAACTTCATGAAGGACGGGGTACATTACTCGAGAAAACTCTGACTACGACCTGATGTGATCATACAATTTTGTTTTAGAATCAACATGTGAAATATTCGAACTCGGAGAATGGTGAAGAGCATCTGGATGAGGAATATGATGATGAGGGCGATGATGCCGATTTATCAGAGAGCCTTGTGGCCAAGCTCAAATCCGCTCGACTCAAAGAGCTCGAAAGTAGTCTGACGGACGATCAACTGGAGGAAGAAAAGCGGTCGGTATACATAGAAGTACGAGCTGAATGGCCTTTTATCGTCCGAATTTGATTTTCAGCGTCGAGCGTGAACAGCTCGCGGCGATATTTGAACTCCTCAAGAAACAGGAAGCCGAACTTAACACGAGGGAAATCGATGAATCCGAATTAACGGCCCAAATGGGCCTATATCGCTAAATGCACAACCTGACGGTCCACGTTTACTTAAAACCATACCATGATCAGATGTACCAAAAGGAAAAGGTTTCATATCGTGTAATTCCTTCAGAACATCAGTCTGTGGTGTGTATTCTTCCAGTTTATTTATAATTGAACGTTCAGCTCTTAGGCAATTTGCATTTATAACTGAATCACATTGAATCTAGTCAATGTTCGTTAGCACAAGGGTTTTGTATATACAAGTTCAATAGGTGTCGTTTTTTATGAAGAATGTGTGCTATAACGTGTAAAACGGAATATACACCTTTGTTGTATTAATTTTGTGTTTTCCCTGATACAAAGAGTGAGATAAAATCAAGCTTTTGTGAGGTTTTTCTTTTTATTTATGATCTAAAGTTATTTCTTCGGCCTGCCCGTCTTCTTGCCACCTGCCAGCTGCTTGTCCTTATTCGTCTTGCTCGCGATTAAGGGATGGGCCTCTGTAAAATAAGTCTCGATTACAAATAGCGGTCAGGACCTATCAGCAACCTACCATCGATGGGTGCATCAGGTAAACTTATGTCGTAGCTACAGACTTTTCGTCGTTTTGTTGGTACATCGTCGTCAACGTCCATCGGTTCACAATCCTTCGGCATATTAGATTCGCCACTTTCCTGCGTTGCCCACCCGTCTTCCGGGTCCTCAACCTCAGGAGCCATCGGAAGAAACTGCAGACCACTCTCATCGTCATATTCCTCGTCGGAACTGCAAAATGCCGCCACGGGTTCCACTTTCAGTACATCGACTTCGGTCTCCTCGTCGTGTTTCGCCTCGGCACTAAGATCAACCGATTTGTCCTCGTCAGTTATATCGAATTCTGACTCACGTTCCTCGTATTCAACGTTTTCGTCCAACTCTTTAAAGTCCGGCGCGAATGCGGACCAGTTCTCGACTTGGTTTTGTGCCCAGATTGACACTAAACCAGAGCTAATGCTAGCGATGATTGGCCGTACCGGATGCCACACAACGTCGAGAAGAAGTTCGCCCTTCGTGCCGTGGAGGATTTTCACCAAATTGCCAATGGATTTCTCCCAGATGTAGAGAGCGTGTTGCCTGGCACTACCAGCGCATATGTACTCTCCATCGCCAGAGAAGCAGCATTTCTTCCAAGTTGTTCTGTAGGAAATTCAACAATATTTTCAGAGATCGAATGGAAGTGTGAAACTTACTTGTTGACGAGATCTTGTAGCTTTTGAATTGGTTCGGGTTCCCCGTCCTTTCCTTGGTTGATTACCTCCCGGGTGTCGTATACTCGAATAACTCGATCCGAAGTGTTAATCAGAAATGCACTGGAAACCGTAAAACATTTGATTGGTAAGGAATGAGTAAGGAAATGTCGACGTACTCTCCTCGGCGGGCAAACTCTATGCTCTTTACAGCCGTCGCACTGGAAGTTCCTACAATTATTCGGAAGCTAGCAATGATATCCAGTGATTCCACGTCCAGTACAAGAATCTTTCCTTTCGCATTACCGGTATATATGTGTTTTCCCCTCCTATCGAACGACGCAACGATATTTAGATCTCCCTAGGCAACAAGAACAGAAACTTTGAATTTCAACACTGAAAACGCGGATTTTACGGGCGTACATCTTGATCCAGAGGCAGGCATTTGTGTGTGTCGTTGATTTTCACCAAAACTGCGGCATATCGCATGGGACACACGAGGAATCGCTGGTCATTTCTTGGATCAAACTGAACTTTTAGAATCGGCGATGGAAATCTGTATTTCTGTTCACACTCCCCTGATAATACGTCCCAGATGCAGACATTGTTGTCAGTCGATGCTGATAGGAGCTAGATAAGAAAATATAAACCTGCAGCACATCAATCTCGTTGGAATTTACCTTATGACCGCCTCTGGTCCAGCTTAAGCTGCACACGGGATGAACATGAGCAGAGATGATCTTGGCAATGCCTCTAGTTAAAAAGTCCCAAATAACGATTCGTCCATCGTTGCAGCCCACGGCCAGCAATGTGCCATATTTGTTAAAACAGCATGTTACTGCTAGAGATATGCAATCTAATGATCCGTCGAATTCTTCAGGATAATTCTGTCCAAATGATTCTGTAATCGGTGCATTGCAGGATAGGTCCATGATTGTTTGATATAGATTACTTACCAAGTAGCTCAAGATTCATATTAACATACTACAATACCTACTAAGAAGAGTTTAAAGCTATTATCCTTGTTCCAAGCAAAGAATCAACAAAACAAATTGACATCCGGCAAATAATAATGTTGAACTGTCAAAGAAATGACATATGTTATATGAGCGAGTGAAGTTAGCACTGGATGGAAATGTTGCTATAGAATTCGAGACTCGAAACAGCTTGAAATGCTAGGAGAAGTTTAATTAAATTTAATTTTTTTTCTGAAAATAGTTCCACTTTGGTAATTAATCAGTCAAAATACATAATCCATAAAAGATAACATTTCAAAATTCCAATAATGATCGTCATCGATGACTTTCGATAGTCAATCGCCAGATGTCATTTTTTCATATTTGTTCGTTGGTCAGACTTATTGCCAATTTGACAGCATTGAAAAACGCACTGTAATCCAGAAAACGCCGTGCACGGTTCGCCTCATCTTTTATTACACGAATTAATAACTTTTTACCCCACAAACGTATGTATATAAATTAAATTGCAATAAAACAATCGATCATATATCCATTTTCATTTTCCAGCAAGTTCTGCGCTAAGAATTTCTTATACGAAATTCATTCCAAAACAAGTTTGAATTAGTCAGATTTCGGTCACAAAGAAAAATCCAAAATGACGGGTGAAACAGCAAAAGCTGAACAGGCTAAGCCCACGACTGCCGTCGCTACCGAGGAAAAGAAAGACAACGATGAGAAAGATCAAGAGCTCTCCGACGAAGACCAACAACTCCAGGAGGAACTCGATATGCTTGTGTCACGTCTACAGGAGCCCGATAAGTCGCTCTACCTTCCAGCACTCGAAGTGATGGGAAAATTAATCCGTGCCTCCACCACAAGTATGACTTCGGTTCCAAAACCATTGAAATTCATGCGACCACACTACGAAACAATGAAGAATATTTATAAAGAAATGCCCGATCTGCAGTCGCGTCAGGTATGTGCTGATATTATTTCCGTACTCGCTATGACAATGGGAAGTGGAAAGGACTGCCTTGCATATCGGTTCTTGTGCGATCCGTCGCAGAAAATCGGCGAATGGGGTCATGAGTATGTGCGTCATTTGTCGGGCGAGATCGCAGTACATTATTTGGAAACCACAGGAGAGTTCCAGAATCAGTTGATTGACTTGGTGAAGCAAATTGTTCCGTACAACATGGAGCACAACGCCGAGGCAGATGCCTGTGATCTGTTGATCGAAATCGAGCATTTGCACTTGCTATTGGACTACGTCGATGAGGGTGCTTACCCGAGGGTGTGCTTATATCTGCAAAGTTGCTATCCATATGTTCCTGAGCCGGATAACATCGTCATTCTTCAGACTGCATTAAATTTGTCACGAAAGTTCAATCAGTACACCCAAGCCATGCGATTGGCGTTGATGTTGAACGATATGGACATAATTGGGGAGATCTTCAGGGATCAAAAGGATCCTTCTATACAAAAGCAATTGGCATTCATGTTGGCTCGTCAGCAGATCTGCTTGGATCTAGACGAATCCGTCCCTGAGTACGACGATTTGATGGAAATCATGTCGAATGCTAATCTGAATAAGAATTTCCTGAATCTCGCCCGAGAGCTGGATATTATGGAGCCGAAAACGCCAGAGGATATTTACAAGTCTCATTTGGACAATGCCAGGACTCGTTTTCCCTCGATCCAAGTGGATTCGGCTAAACAGAATTTGGCCGCTAGCTTTGTGAATGGTTTTGTCAACGCTGGTTTTGGAGTGGATAAACTTCTAAGCGAGGATGGCAATAAGTGGCTGTATAAGAACAAAGAACACGGAATGCTCAGTGCTACTGCTTCGCTTGGGCTCATTCTTCTCTGGGACGTTGATGGTGGTTTGGCTATGATCGACAAATACCTATACTCCACCGATGACTATATAAAGTCTGGCGCTCTTCTGGCTTGTGGTATTGTCAATTGTGGAATCAGAAATGAAGTAGATCCAGCCCACGCCTTGCTCTCCGACTACATCGAGAATAACAACACGTCGATGCGTATCGGAGCCATTCTCGGATTGGGAATTGCCTATGCTGGCTCCAATCGCTCCATCGTTATAGACACTCTAAAGACAGTATTCAACTCGGATCGCAAGAACGCAGCGAATATTGAAGTTCTTGGCATCACCGCTCTGAGTATGGGTCTAATCAGTGTTGGCTCCTGCAACTCGGAAGTCACCGAGATCCTTCTACAAACCATCATGGGTCTTAGCAAGAGCGATCTTCGCGACACGTACACCCGATTCTTAATGCTGGGTTTGGGATTACTTTACCTTGGCAGACAAAAGGCAACCGAAGCTGTCTTGAGTACCCTAGAAGTCCTTGATGAGCCCTACAAGTCAATGGCAACTACGATGGTCGACATATGCGCCTATGCTGGAACTGGAAACGTTTTGAAAATCCAGCAATTGCTCCATATCTGCTCCGATCACTACGAGACATCAAGCTCGGAAAGCAGCGATGATAAGCAGAAGAAAAACAAGGAGAAGGAAAAGGCTGAGAAGGAGAAGGAACGCGAGAAAGACCTTTCTGCCACTCAGTCGATTGCAGTCCTTGGAATTGCCTTAATCGCTATGGGAGAAGATATCGGCGCAGAAATGGCATTCAGATCATTCGGAAACTTGTTGCGATACTGCGAGCCTTGCATTCGCCGTGCAGTACCCCTTGCATTGGGATTAATCTCCGCTTCGAATCCCAAGTTGAATATACTCGACACCCTGAGCAAATTCTCCCATGACAGCGATTCCGAGGTAGCACACAACGCAATCTTCGCCATGGGTCTGGCTGGAGCTGGTACCAATAACGCTCGTCTGGCATCAATGCTACGTCAGTTAGCACAATACCATCAAAAGGATCCCAGCAATCTCTTCATGGTCCGCATCGCGCAGAGTTTGACTCACTTGGGCAAAGGAACCCTCACACTAAGCCCCTACCATAGCGATCGTCAATTGATGAATCCAATGGCAGTAGCCGGCCTCATGTCCACACTTGTGTCTTTCTTGGATGTAAAGAATCTGATTTTAGGGCGCTCGCATTATCTTCTCTACTGTCTGGTGCCAGCCATGCAAGCACGAATGCTAATCACCTTCGATGAGGAATTGAATCAGTTACAAGTGCCCGTCCGGGTCGGTATGGCTATCGATGTTGTCGGTCAAGCCGGCAAGCCCAAGACAATCACTGGCTTCCAGACGCACACCACCCCAGTCCTATTGGCTATGGGAGAACGAGCGGAACTGGCCACGGATGAGTATATCACTTTGACGCCAGTTATGGAAGGCTTTGTAATCCTGAAGAAGAACCCGAATTACGTGAAATAGAAGGGCGATTTCATCGAGTTGGCCAAACCAGCAAAATATGTTTAATAAACGATTTGTGTACTTTTTTTTTTAGCTGTAACTGTTTATTTTCTATCTATTCGTGCTGATCGGAATAAAATACGAGCGCGTATAATAACATTCGAGATGTTTTGAATAAATATTCGAAATTACAAAATAAGATGCGAGCGTTGTCATTTGTTTTGGGCGTTAATTGGCCCCGGGACTGAGTAGCTAAAACATCATGAGTAGATGGAAGGCTGACTGAGCAGCTAGCAGTATGGCTGACTGGATTGAGGAGTGCACTATCAGACGGTTGATTGGTTAAACCTCAGTTGCGCCTACCATTTCACTAGACTAACGAGTACACTACACTACTAGCTTGACTTTCCTCTGAATGGTAATGACAAGAAAACTTTGGAGTCTATTCATGGGCAGCTTTAATCGTCTTAAAAGAAATGGAATTCAGGGTTTTCATCTTCGACAAATCTAGATGAACTAGCTGGCGGGTCAGTTTGGGGTGTCCCTATTCAAAATGGTAACACTATGAGGCCAGTGAGGTACCTCAATCTACGAACAATCTATCTATCCCTCGTTGGGCGCCACTTCTAGTCACCAGCTTATGATGACTACTCGTATTATTCAAAAGGGCGACAATGCAATTCACAAACAATTTTTTTAATTTAACATAAAATTTTTATTGAAAAAAGCAGACGTAGGATATTACTTATTGTAATAAGGCTTAGTAACCTGCCCACAAAACAGTAATGATCGCGTTGTTTTCTCCACAATCAGGTAGGCAAACGGTCTGTTCAGGTAGAACCGTGGTGGCGAAGCTTTATTTGCAAATATTCCGGACGTAATTGCAGCCGCAATCGTTCCCTCCTCATTCACTTCGATCTTGGTTTGATGAATTATCCGTGACAAGTATATGCCACCGGATATCTTTGAAAGGTCGGCATAGTTTTCCTGGAATACATCTCGAATTCCCATCTAAATGAAAAATTAACATAAAGCTTGAGCTTGTTATAGGGGTAACGGAACAAACCTTGTCCAGGACGGCGTTGAGGGTAAGGCTGGTGGTTGTAACAAACTTCGGCATGAATACCTCAACTTGATCGTCATCGTAATCCGACATGAGCTGCTCTCTATTTCTCAATTCGTCGAAAACACGTTCTAAACCGATCCTACGAAGCCTATCTATCGCATCGGTTAATGGGACACCTGAAAAAAAATCAAATTGAGTTGAGTGTCCAGGAACCTATGTTGAAATGTGAAAATCACCTTTTTTAGGAACGATGACGAGCATTGAGAGACGATCCTCCCTGCCATATGGTAGCTCGAGGATATGTGATTGCATGTCAACTATCGGCGCGTAATTGAAGGGTCCCGTCTGAGTCATCATCTGAACTTGAGCAACAATGGCTCCATCGTCATTGTAGAATGGTTCTTCTCTTGTAAACGATTTATTGAATGGCAGCTATGAATGAAAGAAGTACAATTGAACTTGGGCATGGCTGGTGTGCATAGATAAAGTTTACTTACCTTCCATTGTCCTTTGAAATATATCGATGATATCATGATAAGCCGGGCATTTTCCAGATCAGTCGGCGATAGAGAGGGTCTGATGAGACCTTTGGTTGCCCTCTCAATGAAATCGTTAATCTGAAGGATGGTAGCGTCAGGCGTAGAAAAGTCCACTGGTATCAAGGTTGCTTCGTAGTCCTTTTGGATTACTGATCGGTATTCCTCGTTCAGCGGACGATTCTTATCACTGAACACGGCTTGAAGGGTGGACACTTCAATCGTGCTGGTGTTTACTCTAATGAAATTTGGTTAAAGCGATCAAATAGACAAAGATTTGAAAGACCTACTTGAGGTTCCTCTGAATGGTTTTATAGCCCTCCCGAAGCAAAGCACTATTGTCGGATATCCGTAAAGTTGATTGCAGTTCCTGCAGTGTAACACCGGAAGCTCCTTCGGCCACGAGTAGCATCAGAGCCCATACAGTGAATGGGGATATCATAAAATTGCTCTTGATCCCAGCAAGTTCTTTACTTATCGTCGAGAAAAGCTCGAGCGAGAACTCTTCGGCTCCCTTGGAGATTTGTCTTAGGAACTCTAGCGATGGTGCGTTAGGTGGAAATGAAGTGACCGGCTGCAGGGCCCTGTTAAAGGCACGTTGTGCAGGAATTGTCGTGGCCAGACATACCAGCAATACTAAGCCTGGAAACAAAACATCAATAACATTCATTAGAAATCAGCAACTAAATGCTTTTCTCGTTTAAAGAGAGATCAAAGCCTTAGCGTTGGGCAATATACTTGTACATAATTATTAAATGATAATGAAAGAGAGTCGGCACCGAAAGAGACTGGCGTTAAGCTTGTGTTGTCCGATCTAACGTGAAACGTGCTAATAGCTTTGTATACACTACACACAAACCAAATAGCAACAATTAGACAGAGGGAGAGAGAGAGAGAAAAAAAAGTAAAAAAACTGGGAAAACCCCACGAGCTTAGTTGTGTCATTCCATCATTGACTTGTTTCTCTCAAGCTTTTCATTAATTTCTATGAACACATGTCAGTCTAACTCCAAGGCGTCCAAACGGAAGCTGCACCTTTCGAGGGTAATTGGCTGATTATTTCCAGTAGGAAAATGCGAATAATTTAAAATATTCAATTACCAAATGTGGACAGAATGAGAAACCTGATTGGAATTGGAAATCACTTCAAACTCGTATTGCTGGAACTAGACTCATGCCGGTTGTGATACTGGTTGCCAATCTATTGGGTTTTATTAGATGCGCAAAATCAGGAGTAATAGGTGTGCAAAATATTGGCCATAAGACAGGCCTCCCTATGGTCTGGTGATTAATGTCACTACCATCAGAAGACAGTTAAAATGGTACATGTTTTGATTTGAGCTTAGAGGAAAAATTATTCCAGGGAATTGTATGTGATTAGCTAGGTATGTAAGTGAAGCAAGAGAATGTCACTCTGGCACTATCACTTCAGCTAATTGCCAGCTAACGCTGTGACCGACATGAACCTACTCGCCAAGATTCATTGTCATTATTGAATTGGCATTTCTAGACCTTCCACTTAATTGGATGACAATTCCAGCCCCTTATGGTCGAGTTTTTGTTTTTTTTTTCGTTCCACTCCATTTTTATTTCCACTTCTGATGTGGTGGTCGTCTGCTTGGCCGTCCCCTGAGCTTACCTAAATATTCGATTAACATGGCCTAGCTATTTTAGACATTGAATCTATAGACCCTAAACTAGGCCGATGTCTGTGTTCAGTCTATACGGTTCGGTATTGAATATCCTGCTAATAGCATGCACTTCATGTTATTATGAATCACTGATTAGTCGCCTAGCTGGCTATAGTCGCCTGGCTACCCATAGTCGCCTGGCTACCCATAGTCGCCTAGCTACCCATAGTCGCCTAGCTGGCTATAGTCGCCTAGCTGGCTATCGTCGCCTAGCTGGCTATCTCCGCCCAGCTACCTATATTGGCCTAGCTGGCGACTATAGTCAATTTAACTTCCCCCAATTTCAAACCAATTCTTCCAGTGATCTTCTGATTTATGGATTCCGCCCCTGAACTCCAGAAGACTGTTGATATACGAGTATGCTTCCACGGCGGCTATTACCTTTTCGTTTGATGAACATCGTTCTTTACACAGCCAGAAGTCTGACCTTAAATCATAGCTTAATTCATTGATTTTCGCGATTTAAGGAGTAACACCACTCTAGGATTTTGACATTTTTGAATTTTTTTTTTTTCGTTTAAAGTATACTTTAGGGTCATAAAAATGATATGCAATGGTACGGGTATATGTAGTCGAAAAAAGTCTTAAGCGGTTCAATTTTAAAATCTCCAGAAGCGCCTCGCGTTTAGCGCTTAAAGCTAATTCACTATGCCGCTTGCGGGCTGGCGTGCTTTTTATTCGCGTTTAGGATATTACGCTATAAATCGCAACCACAAAATTTGGAAAACGTAATGAGGCTTCGGTGGTGACTCAAAAACATTCAAAGGTCTCTTGGATGTACAGCCTTACAAGAATGTTACGGCACAGACAAAGAGTGCATCGATCACGTGCAGAAACGGACGGGCACTCACTACTTTGGACCACAAACTATCGACTAATCAAAAACCAAAACATGACATGTGTCCGCACGGAGAAGGATCCTGGTGTAAGAGGCTGAGCAGGCACTCTCTCAAGAATTCCACGAAGCAATCACTCCAGTATACGAAGAATTAAGTACCGATTATCGTCTCTCTCAATGTCTCGGCGGATTCACGCAAAATTCGAATGAAAGTTTTAACGCACCTACCATTACGGTCTATGGCACCTCCAGTGGAAAACGCGTACTTCATACTGCAGTAGGTATATACAATGATGGGTAACTAAGTATAATGCTTCTAATGCAACATTTGGGAATTAAAATTGGGCCAAACTGCTATATCTTCTGTGCAGAAGCCGACGAGCGTCGCATTAAACTTTCGGAGCGATCACTGATTAATGCTGCAAAAAAGACTCGATTGTTCTTGGAATCGCCAAGAAAGGAGCAGGAAGAGGAAGATGTTGGTATGGAAGGCCAGATGTACGGCGCAGACATCGCAGACTAAAGGTAAATTGATTTTTTGAAAGGTTTGAATAGTTCTAAAACTTTTAACGCGTTTTTCTCGAAATCACTTTAACAAAATCCGGCGGACACGCTACTCGAAAACCGCTCGATGGATTGCTTTGAAAATTTGACTGTAACTTCACAATCGCATTATCTAGTGAAGTATATATCCGTTTTTTGATTGATCAAAAACTTTTTTTTTACAGACGATTAAGAGCCCATTTCTTTGACGAAAAATTGAACTTTTTTTCAAACTCGTGCCATTTTTGCAGAAATCATTAAAAAAAAAATCGTATGTACGTCACTAGTTTTTGATATGTACTTTAAGAAAAAAATCTTAAAAAGTTCTGCAAGAATTGCTCCACAGCCGCCATTTTGTATGCAAAATTGAATAAAAAAAAGTTTTTGCATACTTCTATGTACCCTTAATAGTCCTTGAAAAAATCAAATCGATTTCTTTTTCCATCTTCTCAAAATAAATTATCAAAGTAATGCCTTTTTTCATGTCTCTAGAGTGATGTTGCTCTTAAACCTTTTTGACCTCTCTAAGAAAATCCGTCTGTTGATTGAAAACCAGTTACAATAACAATTTGCGTTTATTGTTTTGCCAGTTTGGAGGTAATCCACGAACAAAATTCCTTTCGCATCCCAAAAAACTGACGCTGAAACCTTTTTGGCCGATTTCTGGACCCTAACTGGCTTTAGAGCTGAAGTACACAAAACTCTTTAGTTTTGATTCAAGATCATGGTGGTAGACCCAAGATAAAACGACATCTTACATATATCCTTTTTATGTTTTCTAAAACGCCCCAAATATTTATAGGAAAGTCGCATGCGAGCGTGTTTTTGTCCCATTGTTAGCGAATGCGGCATCCATTTTGGACAAAGAGTCAAAACTTCTAACAAGGTAGTCCAAAATTGCACTCTAAAGAACACTGACCTTGCTTTACGGAGCCGAATGTTGGACGATAAGCAAGAAGGCAGAGAGGATTCTGGGCTCTTTTGAAAGAAAAATTCTCCTCGGATATATGGACTCATCGGTAAGGAAGGCAAATGGAGGAGAAGACACAATGCGAAAGACCTGGCCACATCGAGCGCATGGACGACCGCGCTCTGCCAAGAAAACATCTTCGAATCCTAGATCGAATCTCCGGTTCAGAGCCCATGTGATCGCGGAAATCAGGAAGCTTGGACTCTCCAATTGGAAGCAACGTGTCCAGAACCGATCCTTTAAAGGTCGCTAGTATTGGGTATATAACTTAATTCGTGCGGTTTTTTTTCTTCAAAATTTGAACGTTTATTTAAGAAAAACATGTACAATAGTACTATTCAAAGTATTGCCCATCTGAAGCTATGACTTTTTCCCATCTTTCTGGCAATTTGTGGATCCCATCCCAAAAGAACTGCGCCGGCTTGGCAGCCAAGAATGAATCAAGCCAATTTTTGATATTCTGCTCTGATGTTAACCGTATTTCAGTGAGGGCGTTCTGCATCGGCCGGAACAAATGGTAGTCAGAAGGGGCAAGGTCTGGGCTATAAGGCGGGTGGGGTAAAACTTCCCATCCACTGTTTTCCAAATAGTTCTTAACCGGAATAGCAACGTGGGGCCGAGCGTTGTCATGATGGAAGATTATTGCCTCGTGTCTGGTCGCATATTCCGAGCGTTTTTCGGCTACTGCTCTCTTCAAATGGATTAATTGTGTTCGGTAGCGTTGTCCATTGATGGTTTCACCCGGTTTTAGCAGCTCATAATACAGCACACCCTTCTGATCCCACCAAATACAGAGCATTACCTTCGCGCCATGGATATTCGGCTTTGCAATTGATTTCACATATGATTTTTTGCGCTTGGGGTTGTCGTAATGGATCCATTTTTCATCACCAGTAACAATCCGATGCAAAAATTACTTCCCTTTGGTGCGTTCCAGCAGCATTTCGGACATGCAAAACAGCCTTTCGACGTCTCTCGGCTTGAGTTCATGTGTAACCCAATTTCCTTGCTTTTGAATATATCGAGCTGTTTTTAAACGTTTTGAAATGGCTGCTTGAGTGACACCCAAAGATTCTGCGAGCTCTTCTTGTGTTTGGAAACAATCTTCATAGAGTAATGCTTAATAACAATGGAATAATACAAGTTACGCCATCTCTTAGCAAACCGCACGAATTAAGTTATAGTTATAAATGGTAATCATCACCGACTGTTGAGCCGAAGGTCTGCACTTCAAGTCCGTCCATAGTCAAGAACAATTCCTATACGGAAAACTGTGCAACAGCGTCAGTTGTGAATGAGAGATGGTCAAAAGTGCTGACGAAGGCATAACACTCGCAGCATAAGATCACTTTAAAATTCATATTCTGTATTTCCAAAATAAAACCTTAATGACATGGAAACAAAAGAGTTACTGTGAACTACAACTAACGCAAATTCAGTCGATTCTCTCAAATGATATCTAGGACAACCACCCCCTAGAGTAGTGAACGGACATCTTCAACACAAACCATCTGCAGTCCGTCCAGATTGTGTGACAAACACTATAAGAGCGTACACGATATAATTGTTTAAAAAAAATAAAACGGTGAACCTAATAGCGCCACTTCTTATCGAACGACAGCAGTTATTGAACAACCTAGCATACCCAAAAGTAGCCTTGCTGTGGATAGTTATAAGATGTTCGTTTAAATGGCGGAAGCTTAAGACTTTTGTCTGAATCACCTTTAAATAATAAAACATTATCCGCATAAGTAGATGTCTGTTATCCTTAGAGAGATGTTGCAGACTTTTATCCGCTTTTTGCTCGGCTCGTCCCTTCATTCTTCTGGCCTACCTAACATAAATCTTTGCCTTCAAGTACACCTTAGTACCCTCTGAGTCCGATGCTTGCGTTTGTTTCTGAACTAACCCAACGGGTCTGGAGAGTTGCTCATATGGAAGTTACCTCGTTACGTTTTCAATGGGAGTGCTCCGTTGGTATCAAAAGGCTTCATATGAAGTCGACTGATATGGTGCAGAATAATTGAATTTGAAGACAATGCTGTGCTGTCGGCATTTTGATAGTAAAAATTGCATTGATGCCAGCACTCTTTTACTCTCACGTCTGCATCCCTATGTTTGCAGAAGGTTTGGTAGGCAAGCCAGCCAAAAATAAAGTTATTTATACGAGTATTAGCAACGGCTTGTACTGTTTATAAAAAGCAGTTCAAAACTATTATGCAACACCTCTCGACTATTGCCTAACCCTCTGCGCCAAGATCGTTAAGTAAAATGTCAAAACCAATGACCCATCTCCATTTACGTCAATCTCGTTGTACTATAATTCATTCACAAAAAAATCTTTTTTTTTTCAATGGCATGTGTTTGTTATTAAAACGTCAATAACAGGCTCTCGGAAGATATGCAGGAAAAACCGACATTTGCAAGTTGATTCCGAAGTACTTGGTGGGCATCAAACAGGTTCCAATAAATACTTGTTCACGCCATTTATTGCGAGCAATTTACACAATCGAATTTCATGTTGCCTTAATTAAAAGTAGGTTCGTTGAACCGGAAGTGATTCATGCAACCGGCATCATTTCATTGGCCGCCTAACCGGATAATTGGAACTTTTTCACTCATACAAGTATTTTTCATAAATGTCACAATGTCGGGTGGTGTGGCACCGCTAACGGTTAAACACGAGGACAATCTTCATCAATTACCGTGAGCACAACACGTGAATCAATAAATTGCGTTGTTTTCGAAACGGTGATTCAAGCAAAGGTACGTCGTCAACAAATTGTATCGATCGAATTGGAAATCTAAACACAATTTGTACTGGAAATTACGGGTCGCAGAAACTCGTTCATCAAGTCAAGTGCAGTCAAGACATGATGAATCTGTTTCCAGGGCGGGTTTTTTTAATTACTGATTCCATGTAACCTAGAAAGAACAATTTATTTTATCTACTCTTTTAACGAGGTCTAAAAACAATTGTCAATAGTCAGAGTACAAGAATGTGCAATACTTTTTCGATAAGATGATGTTCGAAGGTGATCTAGCATTGAGAAAACCCCATTTGTCTGTGAACAGACGTGACTATAAAATGTGTTTTACATGGCTGATTAAACAGAGCTATTCGGGTGATCGTATGAAGGAGCTTACAGGAAAATCCAATTTTACGTCAAGAGAGAAAGTATGAATACCACAAGCGGAGGCCAAACCGGTCCATTATGATATCAGCGAAGGGGAAAGGGTAAAAAATGTAAAGTAGCTCTGCAAAAGAAATGAGTGATCACTCGAAAAATCGTGTCGAAGATCACGTTGCGCGAGAGGTGTGATTTGGGATTCCCATTGGGAAACACGATATAGATATCATTGACGTCACAAAATACTCCCTTATGACAGCACTTCAAGGAAACCCCGAAACACTTCCGAAACTTGGTCCTTAGGACATCATTTAGTTCTTTTAGCGATTTGCTTTAAGTCTCATGTATGCCTGCGAAAAGGGCACCGTGACTAAGAGGTTGACTTCTGACGCCACTGACACGGGTTTCGAGTTCCTCAAGTCATCGAAATTATATTCCGCGGTATTTCTCCTCAGCGTAGTACTAACAAAACCCCCTGTAGTATCCTTGTCTGTAAGAGTTTCTCCAAATTCATCGTTCGGAGTCGACTGTCAGTCAAATAGGTCAATTTGACCAATGAGGAGAAAGGAATCACACACAGCGTAGGTAATTGAGTATAGCTTCGGCTTCGGTGCATAATCGTGGTGCTAAAGCCATAAATTGTTTGACTGTTTTTATAGGGTTCGCGCAGGTTCAAGAGATACGCTCTTATGGTGTTTGTCACACAACCTGAACGGGGTGCAGATGGTTTGTGTCGAAGATTTTCGTTCACTATTCTCCGGTGGTGGTTGTCCTAGATACGATTCAAGAGATTCGATTGAATTTTTCGTGTTGGTTGTAGTTCACAGTAACTTTTCTTGTTTCCATGTCATTAAGGTGTTTTATTGGAAATGCACACACCGGGTATGCATTTTGAAGTGATCTTATACTGCGAGTGTTATGCCTTCGTTAGAATTTTTTGATCATTCTCATTCACAACTGATGTTGTTGTACTTTTTTTTTCGTATAGAAATTGCTCTTGGTTATGGACAGGCTTGAACTACAGAATTTCAGCTCAACAGTCGATGATGATTACCATTGCACCACGAACACCCCCAATCTTAGTTTAGATGTATGTACACCCATATTTCATCACCTGTTATTACACGTTTAAGGCTATAAACATAGTGGAGCGACTTATTACCTCTATTAAAATACACATAATGGAGCGGAGAGCAATAGCGCGGTTATAGAGGGTGATTTTTGCGCTGTTTGGTTTTCCAGTGATCAGTAATTGAAAACATACTCACTTAGCTTTGCCATTTCATTTATAAAAAGACGTACATTTCAATAAGGCTTTGTTTTCTCTTGTTGGAGGCTGCTGCTATCTGTTGGAGCACTCAGACACAAATACTGGTCCATTGTACTGCTAGACAGACACCTTAGATGGCGTTACAGCTCATGAAAAGCCGGAGCCAAGCTTCTTTTTATTCACTCAAGTTGTGTGCGATTTTTTTTTCACACAAGTGAACGGAACTTAAAGCTTAATGCCGATTCCAACGGCGAGGAGGTTTTACCGGTACCCCGCCGAGGAGAGAAGCCGCGAAATAATCATTTGATGGCGTTGGTGTTATCAGGATCTGAACTCGCTCATCTTGCGTCAGCGGCCGACACACTACCCACTGCGCCACGGCGCTCTCTCAATAAGGCTCACAAATCATATTATTATTAAAATTCATGCTCTGTGGAAAAATGTTCGATTCCATTCGTGGCCGTTCGTAGCAATTGGGTTTGTGAAATTCGTCTGCGTAGAAAATTTCATGTAAGGTACTTGGTCGCTAGCCTTAAAAAATGTGGCTCTCAACATGTCGTCCAAGTAAGACGGCGCTACTTGGCACACAGCACGCGATCGACAGATCAATTGACAAATGAGTTCGTTGAGCAATTTATCTCTTGTATTAGACCGGTGAATGGGTCGGCTAGATCGTGCAATTTGATGCCTTTGAACTATATTTTATATAAATTCACTCGTCTATGCCGATAGACGAATTACAGGCTTAGAAGACAACATTACACGTAAAATTACGTGATACCAGGCAATATGTTCGAAAAACTGACTCAAAATTAGACTTCTCGTATGGACCATTTAAAACATAGTTGTGACCAATATTTACACGAAATAATCTCCAAGAAGTAAATGGCAAACACTGGAAGGACCGTTTTTGGTCAAAGTGATCCCCACCCCTTTTTATGGAGGGAAGTCACATAACCTAACCTAACCTAAATGGCAAAAAAAATTGTACACACTCTTGCAATTCTTCATTATTTTCTTGACAAGTTAAAAATGCAAACATATGTATACCTAGTCCTGCCATAAGTTCTGTTACACAATTTTCAGCGCTTATCGTTCAAAACTTTTTCCGGGAATAGAACCGTTAACTTTTTTTCAGAACACATGCACTGATCAGTGAAGAATACTAGTCAGTTTGGTTTCAGTTTTTGAACTATTAACATGGAGTGGGGCGTAAAAGTGAATCGAGTCGCGGTAATAGCGTTGCATAAGTGCGGAAAGAGTGCTGGCCAAATTTTCGAGTTGCTAAAACCACTCGGAATATCAAGAATATTCGTTTATCGGGCTATTACTCGCTTCGGTGAATTATCTGGAGTAGAAAGTGGTCGCCCGCGCGTCGTTCGTACGAGTGCGGCAGTAAAGGCATTACGTTAACGAATTCGGAGAAATCCCCTTAGGTAGCAGAAGATCATGTCCAAAGAATTGGATATATCAACCAGATCCACGTCTAGGCTGATTCGGGATGATCTGCATATGAAAGCATATCGTCGGTCCACGGGTCATCTACTAACTCCTCAATTAAAAAAAATTAGGCTGGAAAGATGCAAGCGACTTTTGCAGTGGCACGCGGACAATGGCCATGAAAACATTCTGTTTACGGACGAGAAAATTTTTACCGTGGAAGAAGTTTTCAACAAAAAAAATGACAAGATTTATGCCACTTTATCCAAGGAAGCGAAAAAAATTGTTCCAAGGGTTCGACGTGGCCATCATCCTGTTTCCGTAATGGTTTGGTGGGGGGTCTCTCACCATGGTGTCACATCCCTCCATTTCTGTGAAAAGGGCGTAAAAACCGGTGCAAAGGTCTAACAAGAAGATGTGCTAGAGGGTGTTGTGAAGGGTTTCACCAATACGCTTTTCAATGGACACAGATGGATCTTCCAGCAGGACTCTGCTCCAGCGCACAAAGCCAAAACCACGCAGGAGTGGCTCAGAGTCAATATTCCTGGCTTTAGAGCAGCAGAAGATTGACCGTCGGGGTGTCCAGATCTGAATCAACTGGATTATGGTTTGTGGTCAGAATTGGAGAACATGCCCTGCAAGGCTCCCCACAGAAATTTGCAAAGCCTTAAAACAGTATTACCCAGAGCAGCGTCCACGATCTCCATGGAAACCGTACGTGCCACTATAGCCCAAATGGCCCCACCGTTTAAAAGCTTGCGTTAAAGCAAAAGGCGGTCATTCCGAACGAACCCAACGTTTTTTAATAACCAATACTGTATTCTAATAAATGAAATAATTTTGAATACAATATGTTTATTGCTTTTTTTTTATAGCGTTTTATATTTGTAACAGAACTTATGGCAGGACTAGGTAGAGAGTGCGCCATCTCATATGGGTCGATGTAAATTTCGAATAACTTCAACAATTGTTAACCGATTTTCATATGTCATAGTATTTTGAAAATGTCAATTCACAACAATTATAACCATGAATAGTTATTGCGCGGCAATAGTTTCAATGTTCATTAAAAATGAACGCTCGATTGTGCTAACTCAACGTGCGTATCGTACAAAATATCGTGATCGTGTTGCGCCCAAATAAGATTCAATTCGTCGTTGGACCTTGATTTTTTTTTCAATTTGGTTCTGGAGCAAGCCCTCGTGAGCAACCTAGGCCACGTCCGCGGCTTTCAAACTGTAAAGGCCAGTGTTCCAGAAAACCCAAGATTGTCATACCGGCGCCGTTCGCACCAGTTAGGCATCAGTGGGACCATTTTGCGGAGAATTTTAAAGGATGATCTTTCACTTATTTCCATACAAAGTGCAGATAACTCAAAGAATTTTGCCACAAAATGAGCCACGGCGCTTGGCATACGCACAAAATGTCGCTGCAATGATTAATGCTGAGCCGGAGTTCAGGCAGCAAATTTTGATGACCGATGAGGCACATTTTACGCTCTCTGGCTCAGTTAATAAACAAAATTGTCGCTTCTGGGGCACCGAAAATCCTCATTTTATTCACGAAGAGCCGCTATATGATCAAAAAATTACTGTTTGGGCCAGTGTATGCGCTAAAACCATCATTGGACCGTATTTCTTCAAAGTTTGCGATACAGTGGATGGCGATCGATATCGGTGGATGTTGGCCTATTATGTGGTCCCAAAAATGCGTAAAATAGGCTTATTTCACTTTCACAAGACAGGGCGACATGCCATACTGCGGACAAAATAATGAACCTTTTGTTTAAGATTGGTGTAAAAAAAGGCCGATATTGACTGGCCTCCGAGATCGCCGGATTTGACTCCTCCAGACTTTTTTCTTTGGCGATACTTGAAAAGCAAGGTGTATGCTAACGGCCCGAAGACAATAGAACAGCTCAAAGAAACATTCGTGCAGAAATCGCAGAAATTTCGACAGAAATGCTCAAAAACGTCATGGAGAATGCGCAAAAACGAGCCCATTAATTGATATTGTTTTCAAAAACTAATCAAAATAAATCGTAAAGGTCTAAATTGAATAAAAGTCTTTGAAACGCTGTAGTAAACGGATAAAACACCAAATTCCAGCAAGATTGTATTGGTCGATGCCGCCAGTTCAGTGGCATGTTTTCACAGTTTTGTTCTCAGCTTTGTTATACGGGTATTTGCTAATTGAATTTATGCTCTGCTCTGGACTCACGTTGTGGTGCTCTTCGCCTTCGTTACCGTTCTACTATGTTTATAGTCTTAGCAGTTTTCCATTAAGCGACTGAAAAACTTTCATTCGTCACTGTTTGCGATATCTCTGATCAGCACCAGTCATCTCCAAAGTCTTCTTGGAAACTCTTATTCAACTCTTAATCCATTGCCTTACTTATCAAATACTCACCAAGGAAGTATTTTACATTTCTAAAGCTCTACTGCATCTGGTTTCATTGTTATAGTAAAAATAATTCTTAAATCGGGTTTGATTGTAAACAAATAAATAATCGCCGACAGCTGAAAGCAGACTAAGTGACCGGCCGAGCTCGTAATTTAAGGCACATTTCAGACATGTGTATCAACGCAACAGGAAAAACCCAGCGAAGATATGAGATGTTACTTTTTGTACACAACGTTAGTGATCGCCTGGTCAGGAGGTCGTCAGGTCTCTTTGTCCTTGTTGAGATACGAAGTTATCTACTTGCCAGAAGTTATGACTCCATAGATCATACCCATCTGTGAGTCTAAAGGCTACTTTCCTCCGTATATCTGTGAACTAATTGTATAAAGTTACTTCCCACCTACTGCAATCAGGTCGAAGTGAGCAATCGTAGTGAGCAATTTTACTGCTTTAATTTCATAGATTAGGGGGCTAGGTAGCACACAGGCTTAGCGAGTTCTACCATGAAGACATGGAGCTCGTAATACGAAACTGGAAGTAGAAAACATAATTATTGGACACGCAAGGTTTTCAACTCGTTTAACTGTTTTTTCTCAAACTCAGTAAATGAGAAGCGTCGATGAACCATCCAGGCAGCGAAAAAAATGCTCCTTAAGAATCGAGGGATTTTTTTTTCTCCTTAGAACACTTGAACCAATATTTACCGATTATTCGTAAAACTGGTTTGTCCCGTATCCAAATCGGCATCTTATCTTTAATTGGATATTATATTCTCACATTTTGGGGGTTCACTTGTTCCTAAAAAATAATTAGGAAACATCCGGGAATTATATTTTATATTCAGCTGACTACAAAAAAAATCGTTCCCAAACAATAGCACAATATATTCGGCAAATACGGATTTTCCAAACCAAAAAAAAAAAAAAAAAAAACATACATACACCTCGCTTAACCCCCAGCCTCTCATGCTTCGTCCGGGGTAACTTGTTTTCAAAGTGGTTATCATCACTACATAAAAAAAAAAAAACTACAACCGGGCGTCAAGGTGAACATCGTAATTCACTGGCGAAATACTCGTTTTCTTGCCCGCAGCAGCAGCACAACAAATCTTCAAAATTCCGCCTGACGTCACATTCACACTATAATCCAACACACTGTCTGTCTCTCTAGCTTTTTGTGATTTCATTTTCCATTCCCAACACAACTTTAGAAAATAAAATAAAACAAATATCGCAACAAAAGGTCAGCAGCGAAAAACTGACAAAAATACAAACTCGATTGCTCTTACCTCCTTTCCACAGCATTTTTCAGACTTCTTGGCGAAACACAATTTCGATTAAATAGCGAAAAATCGAAAATTAATTAAAACACAGTGATTCTGCTTTGATTTCTCTCTTTTTAAATTTATTATTGCACTACTTAAGGTCTTAACTTATTTCCTACTCTCATGCTCCTATCTACACACCCGTATTTGCGAGATTTTTTATAATTCGAATGCTAAACACAGTAAAATCGAAGATCAAACACCGAACTAACCAGCCGGAGAGAAGGAAAATAAATATGAAATAATATCTAACACTGGAAGTCGGTCTCTCACTAGCGGTATAAATGTGAATAGGTGCAGTGCAGTTTATTTATACGTTCGGAACGATCGAAGCGCCACAGCAAACTGACGATTATGATACCGGAATGACTGGGCTCTGGGTAGTGGGTACCCCTCGTTGGTATTGCAGATTGGGGAGGGGGCGGTAGTGTGTGTGTGATGTGCGATGCGCGATCGAGCGAACCAGTCAAAGATCATGGCGGAACGCTCAGAGAGGAATAATAGCTTAAAACGAGATTCTGAGTTTGAGCGTGATAAGTGGTTTCAGAACGGACTTGGGGGTGATGTGGGGCTTTTTCATAGGAATACAGAATGTTTAATGTTTTCTCTTAAGTGCCTTTCAAGTGCCTTTCGATACTACTTTTTCGGGTCAATAGAAAAAATCAACTACTTTCCGCTCTCCCAAGACTCGATGCCAATTTCGCAGCCCATAGAATAGTGATAGAAAAATTCCGGGTGCCCTTGGTCTCAAGACGCTATCTACAACAAACTCTAGTGATGAGAAAGACATTTACGGTATCGAGGAGGAATATTTTATAAAAAAGGAGAATGCCAAAGCTATAAAGAAAGAGTCAAAGATTGCAGTGATGTAAGCGGATAACTTGTACATAGTTATAGTTGACGTTGGGAATACTGAGAAACACTTTACAGACTATAAATCTTGAACGAACGACGCAACATCAATACAATACCCGTCTTAGCCAAGGTTAAGACAACGATATGGAAGCTGAGGTTTAATAAAGCAACTGGCCCAGTCCGACTGCCTGCTGAACTATTTATCGTAATTGGGGTTGAGTTGACGTGCAGGGACGGGTTAAGAATATCCCTGCAGCGATACCTCTCGCTTGTCGTAAAAGGCGACTAAACAAAGGTAAACAAAAATCACATCTAGGCAATTTAGAAAACACGAAGGTGAGCCTAGGGACACATATACCACCATTAAACTGCTCCACAAGTGTGCATGCAAATCAGTGGGTTGGCACGACTGGAGATCACCGGTGTTGTAAGAGTAAGATCAAACAAAAAAAAAATAAAAATCTGGAGCATGCCCGTGTCAAAAAAAAAGAGCATTATGGAAAAGAACGCTAAAAGGAAAAGCACTACTCCGCCAGGCACTACTAATGGTCGTGATCCTGGGACGAGCAGCAATGCTCGGGTCAGAGCTATAGGATTTCCGGGGGATAGCAAAGTAATGCAACGGCGTAAGCCACACTTAAGAGTCGCGAGTTGGAACGTTGGAAGCATGAGTGGTCGCAGCTATGAGCTTGAAGAAATGATGGTTAGAAGGCGAGTAGACATCCTGTGCGTACAAGAGACGAAATGGCGAAACACCGATAATCGGGCACGTTTGAACGTGGACGTTAAAACAAAAGCCTACAAGATGTTTTACTATGGATTGGAACAAGGAAAAAACGGAATCGCCATCATCCTTGCGGCAGAGCTACTTGGCAACGTCTTAACCATTTCAAAGTCCAGTGACCGTTTGATGGCTCTCAAATTGGTGATGCATGGTGAGGTGTGGAACATCGTAAGCGCATATGCCTCTCAAGTAGGATGCGAACAAAAAGAAAAAGATGCATTCTGGCTAGATTTCCACAACCTTGTCAAAATCATTCCAAAGGAAGAGCTTTTGTTTGTTGGGGGAGATTTAAACGGACATGTCGGGAAGACAAGCGAAGACTATGAAGACTACCACGGAGGGCTGGGATACGGCACCAGGAACTCTTCAGGTGAAGATATCCTAAACATGTGCAAGTCGTACGGTCTTATAGTGCTAAATACTATGTTCGTCAAACAAAGCCGGCACTTGATCACTTATAGCAGCGGCGGAAATGAAACTCAAATAGACTGTCATTTGGTATCCAGTTTCATGAAGCCACGAGCTAAAGATTGCAAAGTGATCCTGGGAGACGCGATCGCCCCTCAACACCGTCTCCTCCTGACTGAATTTTTTATGGATGCGAGAAAGAAGTCAAAGCAGCAAACGAAGGTGTCTGAGAGAATCAAGTGGTATAAGCTGGATAAAGGAAAAGGCGAAGCTTTTATTACCATCATGGAAAACTACCTCTCTTCCATTATCGATGAGGTCGGTAATGAGGAGTGCAGAGCACAAGACATGTGGGATTCCCTACAACAATCTGGCCTGGTGACCAGTGATACACGAAAAGAAAATGGCTTTCCAAGCTTGATCAAATTGCTCTTCTACTAATAGAGAGGAAAAAGCTCGCCGTGAAAAGGTATATATTGTAGATATTGCAAAGGTATCGCGAAGAAAAAGTGCGCCGAATTCAAAGCGAAAAACACGGAAGGCCTCTATCAGGAGTTGGAAGAAATATCGTCTTCCGCGTCTGACAGGAACCAGGCTACCCAGGAGCTTCGACAAAGCAATTTGAACAAAGGAGCAAATATCTTTAAGATAGCCGCCCAGAGAAGAAGAAATGCTCAGGAGATTCGTTTCCCAAAGTTTATTAACAATGCTGAAGGCCAACTCCTTGTGGAAGACGAACAAATTCTCCACAGATGGCGACAGTATTGCGAGGAACTTCTGAACGAACAGTTTCCCCGAGTGTACTTTCCAAGAGCCGCCCCGAATCATGCCGAAATATCCGACATCACAGTCATAGAAGTTCGGTACGCGGTTAAAAACTCCAAGAAAAGAAAAGCTGTTGGGCCGGACGGGATACCCTCGGAGTTCTAGAAAAAGATGGGAGACATCGGGTCTAGATGGCTCATGGTTCTTATCTCCAAACTTATGAGAGGCGACACTATGCCTAATCAATGGAGGGAAAGCTATCTTCTTCCTTTGCACAAAGGAAAGGGTGATACGCGAAATTGTGATAACTACCGTTCTGTCAAGCTGATGTCGCACACCATGAAGATCGTTGAACGGGTATTAGATAGCCGACTGCGGAAAATAATACGACTATCTGATGACTGGTGCGGGTTTGTCTCGGGTAAATTAACGACGGATGCAATCCAAAGTATAAGGGTCATGATGGAAAAGCATCGTGATTCTTCAAAGGACTTGCATATGGTGTTGGTTGATTTCGAGAAGGCCTTTGACCGGCAACCAAGAGATCTTTTATGGGTAGCGCTAAGACAAAAAGGAGTTCCAGAAACCTACGTACGAGTGATCATGGACATGTACAAGAGAGCAACGCCAAGAGTAAGATCCACCGCAGGAGTCACCGAAGAGTTCGCAATCAAAGTCGGTGTACACCAAGGGAGCGTCCTCAGCCCACTGCTCTTTATAGCGGTCCTTGATTGCTTGCTTGAAGGAAAAGTGACGGACCCCAATGTGCACCAGCTGTTCTTTGCTGACGATGGAGCCATTATAAGTGATGATCAGGCTTCCCTACAACAAGCACTTGATGTGTGGGTGAACATTTTTGAGGGACACGGGTATCGTATTAGTTCAAAGAAGACAGAGTATCTGTGCTGCCCGTTCTCTGACATTCATCAGCCTATTCCAGCTGTATTTACTTGAATGGAAGAGTGCTTCCGAAGTGTGAAAAGTTTAAATATCTGGGATCTATGATTAATAAAGAAGCAACTTGTGATGACGACATCAACCATCGCGTAAGCGTAGGGTGGATGAAGTGGCGGGAAAACTCCGCCATCTTCTGTGATCGAAAAATGCCCCCTAAGCTGAAAGGAAGGCTCTACACTTCAGTTGTACGTCCGGCGCTCACATACCGTTCACAATGCTGGACATTCAAAAAGTATGAGAGCAAATTAACGGCAGCTGAGATGAAGATGCTTCGCATGACAGCGGGAGTAACAAAGCGTGACAGAATTAGAAGTTCAAAGATCCGAGGAAGCCTCCACGTAAAAGAAACCATCACAAGAAAGACAGAGCGCGACCTACTCAGTTGGTATTGCCATGTTCAAAGGAGAGATCCTTTGAACCCCGTCCAAAAGGCGATATCAATCAACGTTCCAATGTCAACACGCAAAAAAGGCAGGCCGAATTGGTGCAAACAAATGCAAAAACACCAGCATTTGATTGGCCTCAGCGATGAAGTAATCCCAAACCGGGAAGCCTGGCGCTACTTTCTGAGGTCAAACCGGCGGACCCCACAAGCGGACCAGTAGGAATGCAGTTAAGTGGGAAAGTTATGGTCCTACACTTCTGACCATAATGACGCCGGGCAAAAAAAAAAGGAAATGAAGAAGAAGTTGTAAATTCGTCGGATTTTGATGCATATGTCCATGATTGGGAATACGAATTATCTAATACTGCGGAGCGAGGCATAACGTATATACTCGTATTGTTGAGGTATCGTTACGTACCTACTACGGATAAACAGGAAAATGCGTCCTTTTTTTAGATGTAGAGATATTCGAGACATTAGAATTTGTATTTCATATTAATACTTTTGATTTATTGTCTGTACTTCCAAGTTTTTCGATGGCTATGTTATTTTGGGACGCACCTTATATTTCTCAACAAATATGTAAATGTGTGTTCTTATCCAAAGATATTTTTACACCTAACTGGGAGCACAAGAAAAATAAAGTCACTTTATTTTTTGAACAAACATCGTACTCTTTTCATTGCATGAGGATCGGAATGTTTAAAACGACCCCGCATATTCGTCCGCAGCCTCATTGCAATACGATAATAATATCGCGACTTGAAGTTTAGTATCCACCGTCGATCAGAGTGTGTTTTATCTGCTAACCACCAGGCCCACTTATGAGAAGATAACTAATAAAATTGGGAAAACAACTTGCTTTTGGTTTATTATTTTTATTTTACTCGAATACAATATCTAATGGGTTTTACATTAAATGCTTGTATCATTTAACGTTGCCGCTGCAACTGGATCTGATATTTTCTCTGAATCTGACTCCGAGTATACAAATATGCCTACTCGAATTCAATGGCTCTTCTGTCTTTTTAAAATTCGTAAATGGATTTGTTATTTGAAAATCTTTACTAAGCATTTTATTAATTTTCGTTTATTTTTTTTAGTTTTTTGCGGTAGTAAGTTATCCGAAAGTTTACATTTCCGTTAAAGTGTTTACTAAGTCGATAACTCGAATGCTCGTTTTGTTACATTTATTTGGAATATGTTGATAAATTTCTTTTTGCCTGTTTTCATTGATTCGAAATTAGATTCTTAAATATAAGAATGTTTTACTCAATTGTTTGTTCTTTCGTTATGTTTAAAAGTAATCAATAAAATCGCAAGTTATTCGTTTGTTATTCGTAATTGTATTTTTATGTTAATAGTTTTGTTTTATTTCGAAAAGTTCAAATTGAATTACATTAAATTATGGAATATATATATGGATGTATATATATTTGTTTTGTTTATATATTTCTGGGGCCTATAGTATCTTAATAAATCCATGTAGGTCCTAAATATAACTATTCCTATGCCCATAAATATATTTATATCGAATAGAAACAATTTCAATGTGCTTAACGTATAAATAATTACAATACGAAAAAGAGAATGCAACTCAATAACAAATAACAAATTCAGAGACAAAAACAAAAAAGTATTCAACAGAGTACACGATAGTAGTACGTTAGTACGTCTATTTAGCAACTTTATTTTCATTTTAAAAGCCTATGCCTATGCCGACACTTAAAATTCCTTCATCTTAAACACGTAAAAACAAACAAGGAAGCACACTCAACCGATGGCTCGGCGGCGGGTAAGTGTTACAACGAAATCAACAACCATAGGGAGGAAAATGAAAATTTGGAAAATCATTTGTTATTTCTGGGATTGTATGGAAGGAAAAGTTGAGATCGTGCTTGTTTCCTCGTTTTCCTGCGTCGTATCTTAAGCTGTATACTTGAATATATTATGTACTATGAATGTGTTTGTGTGTGTGTGTATATATAAAAAACATTGTAAACACTAGAAATAAGGAATTAGTTGAGAAATAAACGCAACAAATTGTCGTTAGATTGTTGGTTAATGTGTGTTGTTGTCTGCGTTACTTGTTTCATCTTCAGTTTATGTAATTTTGTATATTTATATTGTTTTTTGCATTTGTCTTATTTTATTTACGAGGAGAGATGAAAGTAAGAGAAAGAATAAAGAACACGAAGAGTATTTATCGCAGATCGGGGTCGTCGTTGGCAGCTTTCTTGATCCTAAGCAATATGGTTGTGTACCATTGATCAAGCCTTGAAATACTGTCGTAATCCTTGACAGCCTCAGTGAATCCTTCGATATTTTGTTCTTCCAAGTGTTCGCAGAGAGTCTGGAAACAAAAAGAATGACAAAAATAAAAACGTGAGACTCTCATCAATTTGATGCTCTTCATGCTGTTACCTTAACAAGCTTATATTCACGTGAATCCTGGAAAGCCGGATACTGTTGAGCATATTTTTCAATTGCATGTTGAGCATTCAAGAGATCAACACTAAGGTGACATAGAGCAGCACGGAAGAAATATTCTTTGGCGCTGTATTTCAACAGAGAGCTCTCCAAAGACGATGTTGCAACCTAAACATAAGAGAAGAAAATGTCAATTACAAGACATTCGTGATTCGAATCAGATTTACCTGTTCGTAAATTTGTATTGCTTTGTCGTAGTCCTCTAGTTGAGCGGCATACTGTGCGACTTTTAACATGCACTTGTTAGCCGAGCTCACGGACTCCTCCCCGCGGAAGTAGTCGGCTGCTTGCTCATAATGCTGAATTGACTTTGCCTGTCGAGCATGAACAACTCGTAAAGAAATATGCAAAATTAAAAAAGAAAAACCCCCAACTCACCAAAGTACTTGCATCTGATTCATACATCTCGGCGATGCTCTGATGATGCTTAGCGGCCATAGTGAAACGACCCATGTCAGTATATATATCGATGGCTTTTAATAGACAAGCAACTGCCTCCTCAACATCCGACTAATGGGAAGTCACATCTTGTTATATGACACGTACATATATCCATATCAATGCATTTCTTACCTTCTTGTAGCAGTTGGATGCATCCACGTACATGGTGCCTGCGTCATGACGGCTACCAGCCCGGGCATGCAAAGTGGCTGCCTCGCAAAATGCCTGTCCAGCCTTCGACCAGTTCTTGGCCATCTTAAACATATTTCCAGCACGTTGATAACACTCGATGGCATCTTCAACTTTATTCGATCCACTGCTTTACAAATATTCATTTCGTTGCACATAAAATATTCCCAAAATATTGTCGGGGTGGAAAGTAAAGTGAAATGAATGAATGATGTGAAGTAAAAGAAAAGAAAAAAAAAACGAATGGGGGCGGAAGGGTGAAAATAATTATAAAAACTCACCCAAACAACGATCCAAGAAAACCCTTCTGTTGAGTTAATTTCTTCTCGGCCTCGGCCATCAGCTGCATAGCCTTTTGTTCGTTATCTGCCATGGCTATTCACTGATTAATACGCGATACGGGGTTTTGTCTAAATATTTGCTTTTTTATCCCTAGGGTGACACAGAAAAATTTTCTCTTTATGACACAAACTATTGATTTCTCCTGTTCTCACTTGTGTGCGGTCGACGTAATGATTGACGATATGACGTTTGATATATACGAATTGGCCGTTGGTGGCGTTGCGAACGATTGCGGGAAATATAAATAAGTGCGATTCAATATCGAAAGAAACGAGTTGATTAATGCAACGAATGAAGAGGTGTACATTTTTTTTGGTTGGAAAATATTTTATTTTGGAAGGTTTTAAAGCGATTCATTGGTAGTAAATATTTAATCGTGTTAGAGCTGACCCTCTTCCTGTTGAAATTTTGGAATTTTGTTGGTTTAACCTTTAAAATTTTCCTTCTGGCTGAAAGGGACATAATCCACAGGATTTGGTTTTATTAAATTGATCAAAACTGACCTAGACCTCTGCCATCTTACTAGATTGCAATACCCAAGAAGTCGTTTTAGACTACATGTTTTTAGGATTAGCCATCACAGCCTATTGAACCCTATGAACTTGCCGATAATACGATTTACCATATATGTAGATGACTTACGGGGTGCGCATGTTCAAGTTCTGCTTTTCAATCTCCCTCATCGTCAACGTACTCTATCGGAAAATCGAAGACTAACCCTTCTTAAGCCGCCTAACTGATTTAGTTTAATCCTAAGCTGGTGGCATTCCTAATTTTATGGTTAGGAAACTAGACCCTATTTTTACAACTGATCCCTTTAACTCATTCGACAGAAGTCGTTTTACATCTATTGTACTTTCCCTATCCCTTTCTTAGCTTCCTCTGATGTCCCCTTAGGTAGCCACTTCTGCCCACTTTTTTTTTTTGCCCCAATGTTATCGATATTTCAATATACGCCGACGACATATAGTTTGTCAAGAGAATTTCCCTTCAGGACAAGAGTATTCCCTTAGTCAATTGGATCTTAGTGGTTTTTCTAGCTAGTGTCTGAAAAAGCTTTCAAATACCATTCAAACACTGTTTCATATAAACGCATAAACTCCTGTCTGTCTTGATGATATAAAGCGCTAGCCTAATGTAACACTCGGTTTCATTAAACGATGATCTAAGGAAGGGGTGATCGTGGTGCAATGGTAATCATCACCGACTGTTGAACGGAAGGTCTGTAGTTCAAGTCCTTCCATAGCCAAGAACAATTTTTCTACGGAAAAACTGTGCAACAACATCAGTTATGAATGGGAGATAAAAAAAAAAATGCTGACGAAGTCATAACACTCACACACAAAAAAAGTTACTGTGAACGTGACAAATTCAATCGGATCTCTCGAATCCTATCTAGGACAACCACCTCCGGAGAGTAGTGAACGAATATCTTCGACGCAAACCATCTGAGACTCGTCCAGGTTGTGTGACAAAAACCATAAGAGCGTAACTCTTGAACCTGCGCGATAAAAGAAAATTCTCCAGCACTTAAGCCAATAGATCACTCTACATAAGTTCACAAGTGTCGTCCCCTTAACAACATAATCCCACTTTCAAAATCGAGAGCACCCAACATTATTTCCCACAACTTGCCTTTCGACGTACGTCTTTGGAAAAATCCTTTTAGCTTACCTTCTTATCAAGGTCGCTTCAAACTAATCAAAGAACGAAGAGATAAATCCGACATCCTCATCCCTCGTCGACTCCACCCGAGTACCTTCGACTACACGACCCTTTACAATCTTAATAATCCTAGTAAAACCTTATCCCTTTACTCCCTATGGCCCAGCGAGCCTATCTCTCTTATGAGAGTTAATTCGAATTTTAACTACTTCGACTTTCAACTTTCGACTTTCGACTTCCTCCCTCATAGCAACTTCATCTTCGCCATGTCTCGACTCTGTTTCTATTAAGATTGTACTACCCCGGAAATCGCTCTACGTCATTTGCTTTTACATTTTGCCATCACAACCTATTGAAACCTATAACTTGGCCAATGATTCAATCGATAATTTTCGGATAGTTTTCGGTGACTTCAACCTTCCTCACCTTAAATGGATCTCTTCAGATGACCAATCGTTTTACATTGCCACTAATTCCACTGCAGACAAAGAATGTCTCTTCTCTGATCGCCTAGCTGATTCCAGCCTTAACCAAGTCAGGGCATTTTAAATTACATGGGCAGACAACTCGACCTCATTTTCACAAGTGACCCCTTCAACTCCTCAGTTTCAGCTTCTCCGCTGTCCCTATCAACCGTCGACAACTACCATCCTCCCATTCTTCTCTCGTTCTTTCACAACTCACCTATACAGAACTTTCCCTCCACTGTTCGAATGCCTCACGATTTTCACAAAGCCAACTTTCGTCAAGTCAATGAATATCTCAATAGTGCTCCTTTTAATTTTAACAACCTTACCGTAAATGATGCCATATTCTACAAAGAAATATTTAATTCTTTCTCCCTTTACGTACCCTTTTCTCGACATAAAGCCTCCTCCACCTCCCCACCATGGTATAATCGCAGGCTCCGTTCTTTGAGAAACAAACGGAACAAGCTCTGGACAACTTTCCTTCGTACTCAATCCCCAAATGACATCTCTAACTATTTCGGTATTTACCTGCATTTTGTAGAGCTTTATAACTCGCTCTGTCAACACTATGTAGTCGAGATGCAAACCAAACGTATAAATAATCCCAAGTCCTTCTTTCAGTTCGTTAATTACAAAAAAAAATCTGATGGCTACCCAACTTGAAACTTCCAATGATCCTCATAACATCGCTAACCTTTTAGCCACCCTCTTCAATCAATCTTTCATCCCTGATTCCTTTACATCCGATCCTACTTATTTTAACTATTTACCAAACTCCTCCTTTGGACCATTTCTCCCTCGTAGTGTCGACCCCGATATCATTGAAGAAAGATTAAAGCAACTTAATGATGAATTCACCCCTGGCTCCGACGGCCTCCCTGCTATATTTAAAAAAAAATGTTCCTCCTACCTTTCTCTATCTCTCTCAAAAATCTTCAGCATATCCCTTTCTCAAGGTGAATTTCTCCGGATATGGAAAACCTCTTTTATAACACCTATACACAAAAAGGGTCCGAGGAATGACATTAACAGCTACCGTCCCATTACCAAACTGTCTCATATACCCAAAATCTTCGAAAGTATTTTGTATGATAATTTAAGTTTTCAATGCAAGTCTTTAATCTCCCTCAGACAACAAGGCTTCCTCAAAGGTAGGTCTATAACCACAAACCTTATCGAATTCGTTTTCTTCACTGAAGTCACGGAAGTCGATGTTATCTCTACTGACTTCAGTAAGGCCTTTAATAAAATTTCACACTTTTCAAACTGTCCTCCCTTGGCTTTGAACCCTTCATATTAAAGTGGACTTCCTCTTACCTGGAAAATCGCCACTACAGCGTTGGCTTTAGATCTGCCCTCTCTAACCCCTTCCATGCTTCCTCCGGTGTCCCCCAAGGCAGTCATTTAGGCCCGCTTCTTTTTATTCTTACCATTAACGATATTGAAGTGGTTATCAATCACTCGCCTATCTCCCTATATGCCGACGATGCTAAGTTGTTTAAGATCATTTCCTCAGAACATGACCCTTATTCAATCGGACCTCAACAGCTTTTCCACCTGGTGCTCCAAGAACTGCCTCGACCTTAACATTTCAAAGTGCCAATCTATTACTTTCTCCCGCAAACGTAACAAACCTCCTCCCCGCCTCTACTTTCTCCATAATCAACCCCTTTCTACCGTCCAGGTGATCAGTGATCTTGGTGTATAATGCGACCAGGAACTCAATTTCCTTGCACATATCAACGATATAATTCTTAAGGCCAATTCTGCACTCGGCTTCATGAAACGATGGTCTAAAGAGTTTTCCAATCCCTACGTCACTCGGTCTCTCTACATAACCTTTGTTCGCCCTATTCTCGAGTACGCCTCTCAAGTGTGGTCTCGTTACTATCATTCACACATTTCCAGAATCGAGAGTATCCAACGTCGTTCTCTCCGTTTTGCTCTTCGTGGCTAACCCTGGGACAATCCTCTGATCCTACCTAAACTACCGCCTAAAACTTATTAATTTGAACTCGCAGGAAAAACAAAGGATATCCGACATCCTTTTCATCCATTGACTCCTCTAAGGTACCATCGATTGCGCGACCCTTTATAACTCTATCTTTTTTAACACTAACCCTCGTAATACACGAAATCCACGTCTCTTCTATCTACCCACCTCTCGTACCTCCTGGGCTCCATGGCTCCAACGAACCTATCGCCCGTATGCTGCGGAATGTTAATGCGAAAAAAAATTTTCGACTTTAGCATCAGCACTCCTTGTCTTAAACTCCGTCTCAATCGCCCTCTTTCTTAGTTTCCTAGATTGTAAGTTAAATTAAGTATGTAGCTTGAATTAGGCGCAATAAAATGGGGGTATAGTCCCCACCAAAATCAAAATCAATTCATTGCAATCGCCCTCTTTTACCCAAATCATAGTTTCCTAGTTTTTAAGTCGGAGAATACCTAAAGCTTAGCTTAGCTATAATATGTATGAATTTGCACCAGCTTAAAGGTCGTAGAATAAGGTTGAACCGAAAAAGTTATTAATGGCGTTATAAAGGGACATATTCAATCACTCGATTGCCCTGGGAAAAAACGCGTTGTCGGAACTTTTCTGGGAAAGAAACATGGTTTTAGTAGCCTCACAGCTACGACCGATTATATTTCTCCCCAAAATGATTTCTCTCTCAGAATACCAATAATTTTCCCCGACAGAGAAGAGTGGCTTTCAAACGCTGTGATCAATGACCACGAGATCACTCTCTTCACCGACGGATCGCAGGCACTGGGGTCGGATTCTACTCTGATACCCTCCACAAACAGGAATCATTCAGACCCCCTGATCTGTGCAGCGTTTTTCAAGCAGCATCGGATATCACTATCTTCGTAGACAGCCAGGCTACACTGAAGTCAATAGAATCCTGTATAACGAAACCAAAGGCTGTCATGAAATGTCGCGGTTCACTGAAGTCCATCAGACACCACAAAGTCAAACTCTGCCGGGTCCCGGGTCACAGCTCAATTGCAGGGAACGAACGAGCGGACGAATGGGCCAGGCAAGTGTCTGAACTGGACATCAGCGAAGCGGACACGTCATTGCAACCACCGATCAGGATTATACCAGATCATAAATGTCACAATCATAAAAGAAGCCAACTCGTCTTGGCTTTCAAGAAACGACAGCCATACGACAAAATCAAAGAAGCTCTTTGCGTTGGACCGAATCTCGATCCGTATGCTCGTCGGAGTGATCACAGGACACTGTCCCATTGGAGCAATGCACCGGAAATGGGACTCGGGATCCAGCGATCTCTGCCGGAGCTGCGGCGATGAGGAAGAAACTGAGACGATCCAACATCTGCTTTGCCACAGCCCAGCTCTCCAGAATCGATGCCTAACGTCGCTGGGACAAAGATTCTTCACAGAGATGGCGGACGTGCAGATATATGGGATCTTCTAAAATTCATAAAGAGCACGGGGTGGTTTCAGCCACCACGTGATAGGACAGGTTAATTATATGTGCATTCCACAAATGAAGGGAATCACAATGGGCCTTTTGGCCTCCGAGTGGAAGTGATGCTCAACCATCACACTCCCCTTCTTTAACCTAACCTAACCTTCTGGCAGCGTCTCAAGTGTAACACCCGATGTATGCATGTACCGGCCTGTTGTTTGGATCACATGTTCAAGTTAATCAGATACAAAAAGTCAGTTATCGTGACCCGATACAGTTCGCCATTGACCAAATAAGAATGCCGGGTGAAAATCCGCGCCTATAGTGCATTTCTTCGGATGCAATGGAGATCTTGATATAGCTGTGGATCACTCTCTCCCCAAATAGGAAGTTAACGCCAAAATCTGGATCCCTTTCCAACTGCAATAGAACCAAATCAGAGGACGTGCGGCTTTAGTTTTTGTATCAACTGGACCTTAAACGTATGCCTGATCAGGTCTTTTTGCAAGTTGACGCGGGGGAAGGTCTAACTTCTTGTGCACGACGAGGAATCGAGAGGTTTGGGTCTTCATTCACACTCTCAGCAACAGCGGCAATTTACTTGTTTGACTGCGCGTTTCGAAGTCGTAAAGAGACTGCTCGATCAGCAACCGAACCAATACCCTCAATTTTGCGGTAATCCGTTGATTATCTCGTAAGCACGTAGAGATGCATGTAGAGATGCTTGGCCCGTAATGGCGCCCGTAAGCCTTCTGCAATCATTTCTCCTTAAGGATAAGAAAAATGTTGCGGACTATTTGCAGACATCAGGGCAAACGCGCTTAGTCATCCTGCATCCTCGATATTCCCGCCATCTACGACTGTGTCAGATTTGACGCTGTCCGATTTGACCGTGGAAGCAGGTAGACCTAAGGCGGGTTCAGGTCCTGAGAAACAATCCTCTGAGCCCCTTCTAGCGAGTTCAGTGGAGATCTCGTTTCCTGGGATTTCCGAGAGACGTGGGACCCATGCAAGCCTAAGTGAATTTAGTCTTCCGACTTTGTTTAAAAAGGTTTTGAGTTCATGCACTAACTTGGAATTGGATAGAGGGTTGGACACAGCTTTGAGTGCAGCTTGGCTGTCACTGCAGACACATATGCTTTTTCCCCTCCACCTGTGTTTCACAACATAGTGCATGGCCATTAGGATTGCGTAAATCTCCGCTTGGAAGACAGACGCATATTTTCCTAACGAGAAGTGCAGTCGAGTGTTTTCGCGCTCAAAGAAAACTCCAGCGCCCGATCCCTGGCCAGTCCTGGAGCCATCTGTGAAAATGCGAAGACATTCAGTGTCTGACCAAAGCCAGTCCTGACGCCATGGAAATGTGACTGTGAAGTTACAGCGCAGTAGGATGGCAGGTGTCAGAAGGCATATCCATGAAACAGAGGTCGTAGGATATTTCTCACGCAAGAATTGGCTTTCAATGCACACCCTCATCATAGCATCTAGAGCAGCTCCCGTGCAGCTGAGACAGACTGCTCTTTGGAGTTTTGTGAGTGAAGCCACAGCGTGTTTGCGTGTTAGCCTGCTCCACCAAACAACCAATGCATATGAGATTATTGGTCTTACCATTGCCGTGTAGATCCAAAGGGCCTTTTTCGGCGATAGGCTCCATGTTTTGCCAAAAGCTGACAGCGCTTTGGTGGCTTTGGACTCAACATGCTTTGACCAAAGAAGCTTGCTATCTAGGATGACTCCCAGGTACTTAGCTTCCTTGGATATCGGGATGGTGATGCCTTTTAGCACCAGCTGAGTAATGCCAGTTGTTTTCCTCCTTCTCGTAAAGAGAACGACATCAGTCTTAACAGGATTAACCGACAGCCCATTTCTCGTGCACCAGTCTTCGATCACGTCTAGCGCCGCCTGCGCTTTGAGACAGACATTCGCTAAACATGAGCCGACAGAGAGAACAGCAACATCATCCGCATAGGCCTGGGCATAGATTCCAGGGCATTGAGAGCAGAGAGCATCATAACAGCGGAGACAAGACGCCACCTTGCGGGCAGCCCCTGTTTACTCCAGAGTTGACACATTGTTCGAGGCCTGCATCAGCGATCAATGTGCTGTGCACGAGCATTGCTTTGATCCACAGAGCCAGTGCTTCATCTACGCCATGCCATCTAGCAGCGTTACACATGCTGTCGAAAGTAGCGTTATCAAAAGCTCCCTCAATATCGACGAAAATGCCTAGTACGTACTCTTTCCTTTCGAGAGCGCATTCAATTCTCCCAACTAGGCTTGAAGCGCAGTCTCGCAGGATTTTCCGCGCTGATAAGCATGTTCAATGACCGACAGAGGATGCATTCGAAGGGCAACTTTTCACACGTGCAACTCTACTAGTCTTTCCATGCTTTTCAGCAAGAAGGATGTTAGACTGATTGGTCTAAAACTCTTGGCGAGTGAGTAATCTTCTTTCTCTACTTTGGAAATAAAGACCACTTTCACTGCGCGCCAAGGAATAGGTATGTAGGCAAGTGCCAGAGTAGAAAGCAGCTGTCTTATACCTTTTTGCAGCATAACAGGGTATATCCCGTCAGTGGCCGGTGACTTAAAGCCATTGAAAGATGCCACAGCAAATTCAATGGCCTCAGTAGATGCCACGCGTGACGCAACATACCAGCTACGCCGAGTTGTTTTCATCGTTTCACTCGCAGTTTCCCGGGAAATGAGTCAGTAAACTAAGAGTTTCTGCTTTAGACTCGGTGAAGGTACTATCAGTCTTTCTGAGTACATCCAGCTTCGTCGATTTTCCTCATTTGAGAACGTTAACCAACTTGCTGGCCGCGCTCTGGGATTTGATCTCTTCGCAGAAGGACTTATAGGAATCATTCTTCGATTTACGAATAAGCTTCTTCCAGTCATTTTCCGAGTTCCATTTAAGCGATCTATTCAGGAGACTTCTGGCTTCCCTGCGATGACATTGGAGCTCAGCGTTCCACCAGGGAACCGGCTTCCTGCTGGGAGGTTTTTTGACAGGACGAGTTAGAAACAATTGGTGACGGCGTTGCTCAGGTTATGAACGGCATCCTCCACCAATTGATTTGTTTTGAGTTTAGCCAGGGCTTGAGTGGATTTCTTAAGCTCCTCCCTGAATCGCACCCAGTCCGTCTGTCTCGGATTCCGCTTGGGCTGCGAGGGGGAGATCCCACACTTCAATTGGAATTCGATGTAAAGGGTCCGCCATCTAACTTTTTTTTTTCAAGTAGTGCTTATTTCGTGAATGGTAGCACTTAGCTCATGTGTGATTTGACAGATAATTAGTTTTATCCTTGCGCTAAACGAATATGGTTGTGTATACGCTTGAACAACGCTTCGCTAAGTGGGCCTGCGATCGACTTACAGAAGATGCCGATTTTGCCCAAAAAATCATCTTTTCAGATGAAGCTCATTTTGATCTTGGCGGGTATGTAAACAAGCAAAATTGTCGCATTTGGGGCACAGAAAACCCGCACGCATACATTGAAAAGCCGGTGCACCCAAAATGAGCCACTGTTTGGTGCGGATTTTGGTCCAGAGGCATAATTGGGCCATTTTTTCGAAAATGAGCAAGGAGTGGCCGTTACAGTCAATGGCGATCGTTATCGGGCCATGTTGAACGAATTTTTGTTCACAAAAATTGAAGAGGAGGATATTGGCAACATTTGGTTTCAACAGGAAGGCGCTACGTGCCACACAGCCGAAGCTACACTCGATGTTTTGCGCCCTGTTTTTGAAGATCGCATTATCAGCCGCAGAGCTGATGTCGTTTGGCCACCTCGGAGCTGTGATTTGACACCGTTGGACTATTATTTGTGGGGTGCCGTCAAAGATAAGTGTTACGCCGACAAGCCAGAGACAATTGACGCTTTAAAGGACAATATTCGTGAAGCCATTGGTGAAATACAGCTGCACACAATCGATAATGTGCTTAAAAATTGGACCGATGGTGTAGGCTACTGCATGGCCAGCCGAGGCAGCCATTTGAATGAAATTATTTTCCATTATTAACCGGAAGGATTGTACTTTCAAATAAAAAAAGAAATTTGAGAAAATATTCAGTAGTTTTTTTTATAGCATTTTCAAAAAAAAAAAAGTTATTTGGCGGACCCTATATACAGTTTGTCAAGAAAGTGTTTTTACAAGCAAACATTTTGTTCGTTTTTATTTTCATCTTTCTAATAAAAACTCATCTACGTATTTTTTTAAGACTTTTCACTTACACACAGTCTACAATTCATATTAAAAAGGCCATGTAACGCAAAAAACAATCGATTTCATTGGAAAAACATGACGAAAAATAACAAAAACAGATCATTCTAAGAAATCCTGTGTCAAGAAAGTCTTTTTACACATCTCGCCTCATTCACGTTTTTAACTGGAATTTGTTGTGATAACGGTCATTTTCGTTTTCTTTTTTGTTACTTAGTCAATTTCAAATGAGTGGAGTCAAACTGTTTCAGTTATTGTTTGCTTACCGAAGAAGTATTTTGATGTTTTGGATAATTAAAAATGCCTGGTAAAAGAGTTTCAAGTGATGTAATGCAGTTGGTTTATTATAACCACCACAGAGGCATGAGTGCAATAGAACTATCACAGATGTTTGGCTTAACCAGGCAAACTGTATATAATATTATACACCGTGCAGAAAATGAGGGTCGATTCAATTTTATAGAGCCAAAAGGCAGGCCCAAAAAATTAACAAAAAGGAATGAACGGCTAATTCTTAGAAAAATATATGAAAATCCTTAAATATCAACTAGAGCACTTGCAAATGAATTGAAATTGGAATGTAGAATCGATGTATCTCATGAAACTATTCGGCAATTTCTTTTAAAACACAATTACTCATCGAGAATAGCGCGAAGAAAACCATTGCTCTCACAAGATAACATAAGGAAAAATATGTCGTTCGCTGTACAGAACATTCAACAGCCAGATGAATATTGGGATGACGTCATTTTCTGTGACGAAACAAAAGTAATGCTCTAAGTAATAACGAGGGACCCAACAGAGTATGGCGGCAGCCTCTTAAAGCCTTGGATAATAGAAATATTATTCCAACAGTAAAGTTTGGCAAATTGTCTGTTATGGTGTGGGCTTGCATATCGAGCAAAGGAATTGGGGATCTCGTCTTTATTGAAGGCCACATGGATGCTAAACAGTACTTGGGAATTTTGCGTTCTCATTTGCATAGCAGTGCTCGTAGATTTGGATTTGATGGCGGTGATTGTTCCACAAAACCCACATTTAAATTTTATCAGGACAATGACCCCAAACATAAGGAGCATATAGTTAAGATGTGGTTGCTCCACAACTGTACTAAAGTGCTCGATACACCTCCTCAGAGTCCGGATCTCAATCCCATTGAGAATTTGTGGGCACATTTGAAGAAAAAGGTGGGTAAAAGAAGTCCTAAGACCCGAAATCAGCTTATGCGATTTATTCAAGAAGAATGGGCGAGAATACCATGCGAATATGATATAAAAAACTAATTAAATCTATGAGGAGCCGACTATAAGACGTAGTTGATGCTGGAGGCTGTCATACAAAATATTGAATATATTGAAAATATATATTGAATATTGAATATGTATTTAAAGTCATAAAATTGCCTTTTGATGATGTAGTTATGTAAAAAGACTTTCTTGACACTGAATTTCTTAGAATGATCTGTTTTTGTTACTTTTTTAATTGTTTCAACAATGAAATTTACATTCTTTTTTTATGTAACTGGTTCCTTGAATGTTAATGTTAAGATGTGTAAATAAAAAATTGGAAAAAAATATACAGGTGAGTCTTTATTATTAAGAAGAAATTAAAAATGGACAAAATGTTTGCTTGTAAAAACACTTTCTTGACAAACTGTATATGGTCTGACAGCGTAACATCTGATAAGACTCTCCAGTTAGTGATGGCCTTCACATGCCTATTAGACAGGGTTAGGTCAATCACTTCTTGTCGTCTCGCCGTCACAAAGGTTGGTTGAGAGCCAACATTGTCGATGATAAGGTCAGACGAAAGAATGAAGTTTAAAAGATGGTCTCCTCTCCGGTTGCATTTGCTGCTGCCCCAAACAGTATTTTGAGGATGAGTCCAATCCTTCTGGCTTCACAGTACTCTACGAGTTCAGAAACCGTCTTAGGTGACGGGGGCAGTACCGAGTCGTAGGGGAAGTAACCAGACGCCACGACGAAGTGTTCAATTTCTCCGTGCGCTTTGTAGCTAACTTTCGCAGCCACCAGATCTTGACTACAGAATTGACCAAGTTTGGTTGCCGATAAATCTCGATATAATTGATTTTGAATTTAAATCGTTATTCAGTTGTTGCCTATTCTCCGAACATGCTCGTTACTTACTTCAACGAACGATGGGGATGTCACATCATCCATTTCACACCAATTTCACCTGTCAAAATCGAAACGTAATGACTTTTGTTTGTTATTGGTTTCCTGTAATTGAATCAATAAAAAATTAAAAATTAAGCATTCCAAAGGCTAAGGTGAAATTATCTGATCTAGATATAGATAATGATAAAGGAGCTCATAATCGAATTTGATTCTAAATAGCTTGGGACTTACAGGTAAGTATTTTAATTTTTATTTTGGTCTAATGTAAATGAAATCTCACGATTTCCATTTTTATCTTCGCAGAATATTTTGAGTATACCGATTTACAGTCATATTACGGAGAATATACCGTGAAAGCATAGCGATTAAGCCCTAAAATGCTTTCCACCATGCGAGCATTCATTTCACGCCATCGAAGGAAATTCATTGTCACCGGTGTGGTGATTGGCGGATCAGTTCTACTTCTTAAACTTGCACAGAAAAAACTTCGCGATTTTCAAGAAAACCAAGCACGAGAATTCATAGAACGCACTCGACGGATACAGTACTTTGAGACAACCGAACGTAATTGCAACCAAGTTGTCATTGGGATTAGTGCCGATCTCTGTAACGAGATTATCAAATTACTAAGCACCGATGAAATATTGGATAAACTGCGACGAAACCCAGAGAATAAAATCGAATTATGGGATGATTTGAAAGTCATCGCATTCACCAGATTGACCGCATTCATCTACGCGACATCGATGCTGAACATTACGCTTCGTATACAGATGAATCTCATCGGTGGATACGTGTACAAGGATACAGTACGAGGGGAGGATAAAGTGAAGGATGACATACGAGAGGCATATCTATCGACAATTCGGCATTTCCTCGGTGATGGACTGGTCAACTTGGTTATGTTAATTAAAACTAAAGTGAAGAGTATCCTCAAAACGCAATCGCTCACGTCGCGACTGAGTATTTCCGATTTGGAGCAGCTTTTCTGGTCGATTCAAATGTCGATAAACAGCGATACAAATGACCCTAATTGCAAACTGGCGACCTATGTCATACCACCGGATCTAGGCAATTCGGGTTCTATACTTGACAAAATGCACAGCGAAACGCTCGATCTGTTGGAAAGCGATGATGTTGCAAACATATGCACGAACAACATTTGTCGCGGATTCTCGATAGCCATCGATAAAGTTGCCGAATGTATGGACGAAGCTGATAAACAGCGCATGAAGGGAGATAAAGATTCACAGCCGGGGGATTACGACGTGAACAAAATCGAACTGGCTCTGGCCAAACTGATTCCGATCCTCAACGGGCTGACGGCGAGGGGTGTTGATACGCAAAATCAACAGAACTTGGCTACATCACTGGTTACATTCTTTTTGCTATCGGAAAAGGGCAAAACGTTGGGCGCAAATGTATATGAGGTATTCAGCGTCTGAACGTTGACGGGTCGGATGTGCATCGTTTTGTACCACACACAGCTTGTGCATTCCTTGCCCTGGGTTTTTATTTCTTCTTGTAAATTGTTTTTTTTTCTTTCGTCCTTATATACACATATATTGTAACGGGTTAAGTAGATGGAATAATGTAATGCATTTGGTTCTAAGTGTCTCTGGAGGATGCAAATAAAGACTATTTATGTATGGTTACAGATTTCTAAGTTGGTTTGTCTATGAATTTGCAGAGTAATCAAGGAACAAGACAGATTCTTATAAGACATGTCATCCGACAAGCTTCCTAAAACGTCACGGACAATGTAGTTTACATATTAGCAAATCAAAATGGACGTAGCAGAATGGGAAATCAAAATATTTCAATTTTTTGCAAGACTTTATTACCACCCGCCTTTGTTTATAACAATTTTTATTAAAACTTTATTTCTTTTTCGGAGGAGGAGGAGGCGGCATCGAAGCCAATAGTCCAAGTACACTCATGTCGTCAGCCCATTTCTCCTTATCGGGATCCGCATTAAATCTTTTGTAGGCTGCCTTACGTCGACCAACGTACAATATTGCAAATGCCAAGCCCGCAACTACAGTACATACACCACACATATATACGTTCTGAATGCTTTTCTTCGTATGTAACCCCCGAAGCATGGGTTTAGCCGGTTCATCCATGTCCAAGAACTGCTTTTGCGATTAGTTAGCGACTTAGTTATTGCCTTCGACAATGAATAAACTTCAGAATTGAAAAAGTTGCGATTCACACGAATGGGTTTGCTCAAAATTTGAATATTGTCAGCAACTGCTGAGTTATTTACAGTTGACCGCCAGCAAGTAGATGGATTTCAAAATTATATGAAAAAGGCGATTGACAAGCCATTCAAGTTGTGTCTTACATTTTATTGATTCTCATTACACGTTTAACCTGGATATAACACAGAATTGTACAGTAATTAGCAGGATTGGAATAGGCCAGCTGCCTTCATCTTTTCGAACGATTTCTGTGCATCGTATGTCTTGTAGAATTCAGCGTAAGCTGCCTTCTTTGGATCGTTGACTAGTAATTTGAAGGCAGTAGAGATAATAACCACCAATCCCATGGTGACGGCCAGGTTCCTCTTGATGACGGCGTTATGCAATCCCTTCAGCACGGGCTTTGGGACTGATCCAGTTGCGGCTGGTGTGTTGGTCATTTTGATACTCGATAAATTGCGTGTAAATTCAACTGCAATTGGAATATAATTTTATTACGTAATTCAAGTAAATTTTAAGATCAGCGACTTGGACATACCTTCACGAAATCACTTAGTTCTTGACGAGAAATGTCAATTGCAACGAAGAAAAATGAGGAAAACCGAGTGAAGTAGGCAGTGGTTTTGTGGCAATATCGATCGATCGCGCAGGGTGACGCAAAGAATTTCATGCTTTCTGGTTGGGTAGATGGATCTACGTAAAGTATAAAAAAGCTGTTGCGGAATGGCGGAAATGCGAAATTTCAGAAGAAAATCTATTCTTTGAACGTTTAAGGTAGTTTCTAGTGAACGTTAAGTTAACGAATTTAGGGAGGATCTTCTCTTAAATAAGAGAATTTGGGATTGAATTTGATTTTCTAACAGAAAGATTGGGATATTTAAAAGATAAGGTGGTTAATGATGACAATGATCGCCAAAGCACAGGAATTTCATTAGAAGCTCTTTCTTTCCTCTCCATTAATGAGGAGAACACCTATCCATTGAGAAAATGACGTTTCAGTTCGACACATTAAGGATGCTCTACTTGAAAATATAAATAAAACAAGTTTTGAGTGTTGGACACTCTCATACACGACAGCGATCTTTTTACTTTTTAGCAGATCTTTCGATCCTGTGTCGTACGGGGTTTGACTCAGAATTTATCGAACAGGCTAACTCAGATTTGGCCACTTAGATTTAGCATTTATGCGCAGAACGTTAGTTGAATGAAGCAAATTCGATTCGATTTGCAAGTTGAATTACCATTCATTATTAAACAACCCACACCAAATGAGAAAGTTGTTACTTCAACAACGTGCCCGCTTTAAACAGGCAAATTTGGAGCATCCCTATTGAAAGACCCTTTTCTTTATCCAGATCGCAAAGATCCTCACGACTGATATTAGGTAAAATGGAGATCCACAAGCAACTATAATAGCAACTATGCTATGATTAAGGTCGAACAAATTAATTTGAGGCACTCCAGGATAAGCCGGATTCTATGGATTATGGATTAGGCAAGGACTCTGTGGTATGAGCCCCACCATTTTATGATTACGAGATAAAGCAAGAACTTGTTTTCCAGGAGAAAAAAAACAGAGCAAGCGAAAAGAAAAAGGTTGTCGTTCCACTTATAGGACGCCTTTAAAATAAATAAGAAAGGATACACACTTTTTGATTTCATTAGCAGATTTATGCAACGAGGTTTGTTCAAAAAATAAGGTGGTCAGTCCATTTATTCCTTTCAAAGTAATTCGCCTTAGATAAAGGGTTTATCATTTGATGCGGGTAGATTTTGGCGGCCCGTGTCGGCCATGATGTTTTGGTAACATCTGTCAAATCTGTTGTGTATTGTTGAGTTACTGATGCCGCATCACCATGGAAAGTTACCCGAGAACAACACGTCAAAATCATCAAAATGGGTGTTGGTTAGTGCAACTTCACCGAGCTGCATAAGTCGCTCTATGAACGCCATTTAATCGAAACGCAAGCCAATCTTATTAACGATCCTAAGTCCTTCTTTCAGTTTGTCAACTACAAAAGGAAATTTGATGGCTACCTCAACTGCAACTGATCCCAAAACGATCGCCAACTTTTTTGCCAACTTTTTCAAACAATCATTCGCCGATGGCTTCCTTGTACCGGATAGTACTTACTTCGACTACTTACCCTTGGACCATTTCTACCACGTACTATTACTAAACAAATGTTCCTCCTTTATTCCTGTTTCGTTCTCAAAAACATTCAACTTATTTCTGTCCCTTGGAGAATTTCCCTAGATATGGAGAACCGTTTTTATAACTCCTGTTCACAAAAAAGGTCCGAAGAATGTTGTTAACAACTACCGACCCATCGCCAAACTGTCATACACACCCACACTTTTCCAAACTATTTTGCATGACATTGTAAGTTTCCACTGCAAATCTCGAATCTTCTCTAAGCAACATGACTTCCTCAAATGCAGGTCTACAACCACAAACCTTGTCGATTTTGTGTCCTTCACACTCTCAGCATTAGAGACTGGAAATGAAGCCGACGTCATTCCAACTGATTTCAGTAAAGCTTTCGACAAAATCACTCACAAACTAATACTCTTTAAAATGTCTTCCCTTGGCTTTGAACCCACTCCTTGAAGTGGATATCTTCTTATTTAAAAACCTAGCTACAGTGTTCGTTTTAGATCTGCTTTTTCCAATCCCTTCTTAGCTACTTCCGGCGTTCCCCAAGGCAGCTACCTGGGTCCACTTCTTTTTATTCTTACCATAAACGACATTGAATTTGTCATCAAACATTCCCACCTCTCACTGTACGCTGACGACACCAAGTTCTTCAAGACCGTTTCCTCGCAACAAGATTCTTCCCTTATTCAATCGGATCTCAACCGCTGCTCCGTTTGGTGCTCCAAAAATTGTTTGGAACTTAACATTTCCAAATATCAATCAATTACCTTCTCACGTCAGCGAATCAAACCTCCCCCTCTTCTGTACTTCCTCAATAATCAGCCCATCTCTACCGTTCAGGTTATCTGCGATCTTGGCATACTATGTGACCAAGAGCTCAATTTTCGCGCACATATCGACGATATAATTCACAAAGCCAACTCTGCAACTTTGGTTTTGTGAAACGTTGGTCTGAAAAATTCTCCGATCCCTCCGTGACTCGATCCCTCTATATTACCTTTGTTCGCCCCCTTCTCGAATACGCGAATAAGTGGTCCCCTTATCAACAAACTCACATATCTAGAATCGAAAGCATCCAACGTCAGTTCTTACGATTCGCTCTTCGAAGTCTGTCCTGGAACAATCCCTTGTTCTTCCCGCCCTATCAAGATCAAGACATTCTTTTCATCCATCGACTCTTTTCAGGTATCACTGACTGCGCCACCCTTTATAACTTCATATCTCTTAACACTAACCCCCGTAATACTCGCCATCCTCGTCTCTTCTATCTATCCACCCCCCGCACCTCATACGGCTCCAATGAACCCATTTCCCGTATGCTGGCAAGTGTTAATTCGAATAGTAACTTCGACTTCAGCCTCAGCACTCCATGCCTAAAACTCCGTCTTCTCAATAACCTTACCTCCTTCCGGTCTTAGTTTCTAAGGATCGCGCCCCCTCACTCGTTCTCATCAAGTAGATTAAGATTAGCTTGAATTAAGCTCAATAAATGGAGGTGTTTGCCCCCACGAAAATTAAAATCAAACACTGCGCGTATTGGGCCCATTTTAAGTTAGACGTGAAGGCCCTTCACAGTCGACTCTTCAACGTTTGGTGGCCAGATTTAAAACGGCCGATATGGTAACCAACCAGCCATTCGTACATTAAAGGAAGGCAAGATCGGCCGGGAACATCGCCGCGGTTGGCCAATTTTACGTCGGGATTTTGGCCTACATCAACAGAAGATCCCACTGACCCAGGAGTTCAAGGTTCACGACCATACATAACGCCGTTTGTTCGGTGACTGGGCTTTGTAGCGTTTGGAGTCAAAAATCATCTTCAGAGACAAGGCGCATTTTTGGATGAATGGCTTTGTTAACAAGCAAAATTGCCGTATATGGGACGACAACAACTTACAGGAGGTTCATCAGGAGACAATGCATCTTCCAAAAGGTACGGTTTGATGTGGATTTTTGGCCGGTACTTTTTCGAAAACGACGTTGCTGGGGCGGTCACTATCAATAACGAGCGCAACAGAATGAGGATAGCCAATTTCCTATAACTTAAATTGAACTATATGGAGCTAGACGACATGTGGTTTAAGCAGGACGGCGCTACGTGCCACACAGCGGGCGTCACGATTGACATTCTGCATGAACGATTTGAGGGTAAGGTTATCTCTCGCAGAGGTGACGTGAATTGGCCAACAAGGCTATGCGATTAACTTTTTCTTGTGGAGTTTCCAGAAATCGCAGATCTATGCGAATAAACCAGAATCGACCGATGCCCTTAAGGTCAACATAATAAAGGCCATGGGTCAAATCCAGCCAGATTTATGCGGAAAAGTCATTGAAAATTGGACCACTTGGATCCGTGCCACCGTAAGAAGTCAAAGTGGTCACTTGAACAATGTCATATTTCACACATAATGATATACATGGGCCTTTCGAAACCAGCGTTTTTTCCAATCCTCGGAGCACTTCTGATATGCGCCTTTGGTATAGCCTTGAGCTTGTCCATCAATGCGAGATTTATCTCCCCAATCGTGACAAATCCCTGGTTTTTCAGTTTTGGGAGGAAAAAATTCGCAAGGGGCCAAGTCTGGTGAATACGTTGGCTAAAAAAAACTTCGCTGGCACAAGTTTCATGCCCAAAATATCTGAAATAATCTCATGACATGAGCCAACTGATATGCCAGTATCCGTAACAACTTCTCTGATACTAATTCGACGTTTCTCAATAAGAATTGTCTTCACTGCTTCAACCTTATCATCCATCCATTGTTGACGTGCTGGACTGTCGAGGACGGGTATCGTCATTAACAACTTTTCGGCCTTCTGTGAAGAGTTTGTACCACTTATAAGTTTTTTTTTTTACTCAAAGTATACTTACCAAATGCCACAGTCAACATTTCAAGTACGTTGGAAACTTAATTACCTCGCGAAATTCAAAAGGTCACCTTATTTTTTGAACAAACCTCATGCATACGAGAGTGGTCCGATAAGTACTTAGCCTACAAAAGAAAAACAAAAATTTTGGAGAAATGGCGATTTATTTTTCAATATAGTTCGCTCGATACACTTGACCCAGCGATGCTCCAACTTCTTTAACCCGTCTGAAAAATACGTTTTCTCGAGGTCTGCAAAGTAGGCCTCCGTGGCGGCGATGACCTTCTCATTCGACTGAAATTTCTGCCTGGCGAGTGACTTTTTCAAGTTTGGAAACAAAAAGAAGTCGCACGGGGCCAAATCTGGAGAATACGGTGGATGGGGCAGCAGTTCGTAGCCCAATTCGACCAATTTGGCCGTGGCGAGGGCGGAGGTGTGAGCCGGTGCGTTATCATGGTGGAAGAGCACTTTTTTCTTCGCCAGGTGGGGCTGTTTTTTCTTCAATTTGGCGTCGAATCGGCCCAATAATTTGGCATAGTACAGCCTTGTGACCGTTTTGCCCTTTTCCAGGTAGTCGATGTGGATCACACCTTGTGAATCCCAGAAAACGGTGGTCATCACCTTTCCGGCCGATGGGACAGTCTTCGCCTTCTTCGGAGCACGATCGCCGGGTGAAGTCCACTGTTTCGACTATTCCTTGGTCTCTGGTGTGTACCAGTCAATCCATGTTTTGTCGACTGTTACGAAACGACGCAGAAACTCCTTCGGATTGCGCTTAAACAGCGTCAAACAATGTTCTGAAGTGGTCTCACGGTTGCGCTTATTGTCCGGAGTGAGCAAACGCGGCACCCATCGCGCCGACAGCTTTCTCATGCCCAAAATTTCATGCAGGATATGACCCACGCGATCTTTTGAAATGCCTACTGTCTCAGCTATCTCGCGCACTCTCAATCGGCGATCTGCCAATACGAGATCGTGGATTTTTGTCACTTTATCCTCCGTGGTAGCCGTTTTCGGGATACCTGGACGTGAATCATGTCATCATCAAAAACCGACGTGCGACCACGTTGAAACTCGTTAAACCAATTTTTGATGGTCGCCATCGAAGGAGAAGAGTCACCGTACACAGTATCCAAACGCTCTTTGATTTCGCTGCGCGATTTCCCTTCCAAAAACAAGAATCGAATCACCGACCGATATTGCTCTTTTCCATTTTTCTAAAATCCGCGGACACTCCCGCTTCCACACGCGGTCAAAACAAAACTACGAGTCCGATCCGGCTGAAATTTCGACAGTAGAATCAGCAGAGTCTACTAGAATGTACTACATGACAGTAAGCTGCTCGTTCGATACTGGCGCCATCTGGCGGTGAGGCTAAGTACTTATCGGCCCACCCTCGCACATAATTAACGTCAGCCCTACATTCACCTTCATATCCAAGCTAATTAGCTTGACCAGCTAATGTGGAAAGAAGAGGATAAATTACAAACTAAGCCGGCGAAGCAATTCCTGATGATGTCAACGAACTAAGGGCCCACAATGGTATCAACCAATCTGGCAATGTCCCGACGATTCATCAGAGTAAATGAGCTGCCTAGGTGAAGTCATGTTTGGAGAATATTTTCATTTCCTTGAATTAGAAAAGAATTGGACATTCGCCAAGAAAAAAAAAGAATAAATTGCACAAAAATGTAGAGAGTCCTATTTCGGGGATACTTTGTATCACTGATTCCATTATTCTTAATATCTTATTAGGTTCCTCAACGGAATAAAAATCTGGTGTAAACAGAGTACCATCCCTGTGATTGTCATTTTCTTATCAGTACTTGTCAGTTCGCCGTATTGAAACGTCAGTTGTAAAACGTCATTTACATTTTTTCCCCCACAACAATTCCGAGTCTGTTTCTCATACAAGGATTGAAGCCATGAAAGCAGATTGTGTCGACGAAGTCTCCAGATCGTGGACGGATGACCTGCCTAAATGCAAAAACACCGGTTCCGGTACAGCATCACGCAGTCCGCATTGGAATGGCGACGAAGGATTCGAGTTACGCCCGAAGAAGATAACCGATTACAGTTTCTATTGTGAGGTCAACGAGAACACAAGCCTCTATGCAATCTTCTCCGGGCACAAGGGTCACAAAGTGGCTAAAATGGCAATGCAGCGGATTGCTGCTGAGATTATCCTCGGTCAGCTGATTGACAAACGCACGGACGAAGAGGTGCATGAGGTGTTGCGACAAGCTTTTCTTAGTGTTGAGAAGTGCTATCAGGACTCCATCGATGGTTTGCTGGCCAAATATGCTGTGTTACGGTGTCAGATTGCGGAGAACACCGGTGTTTATGCGGAGATTGTTAAGAATCTGGAGGCGGTCGAGAAGGAACTTGCCATCGGAGCCAGTGCAGCAATTTGTTTGATCTACAATTCACGTTTGTACATTTGCAACGTGGGAACTTGTCGCGTTCTGCTTTGTCGAACCGATGAGAATCAGACGTCTAGAGCTATTCAGTTCTCTGTCGATCATAATCTCCTCAACGAAGACGAGATACTAAGGCTCACCCAATTGGGAGTGGATGTGACACAGCTGAAACGGTTTGATATGTTCAACACCCGCTCGATAGGGTACTATCTCGGCAAAGGTGGTTACAAAGATTGTCACTACTTGTCGAAAGCAAGTGCTGAGCCAATCACTGCCCAACCGGAAATCGTTGGAGGGGTCGTCATCGACAATTCGTTTCAATTCCTGCTGCTCATGTCCAGTGGAACGTGTAAATATCTACAGGACATTTATGCCGGTGATACGACACAGGAAAATCGACAAATTATTCAAATGTGCGTTAAAGAATTGCAGTCAAACCATGAAGACCTAACGGACGTGGCTCAAGCTGTTATCGATAACATTTTATATCTACACAAGGAAAATTGTTCCGGTGGACGAAGGACAAACGATGACCTTACCATTCTGTTGAGGAACTTTAACACTAAACGGAGTCGGGTGATGTTCAGTCCGGTTGTTCAGGTAAGAGACGATGATTGCTTTACCAATTGCGGTGTGGAGACGGGATGTTCGGCGTTTGGCGCTTCGGAGATGGGAACAAATTTAACAGAGACTAGTTCAGTGTCGTCGCAGGCTAGCTCGTCTAGTGGCGGAAGAGAAGTGCGAAAGGTGGCTCCGTATGTAGACTTTTCACAGTATTATGAGAATGTAAAGATTGCGCGGCAGAAGGGTACCTTGCCGGAAGGAATTAATTTCGATTGATGTTTCAGTTGTTTTTATTGTAATAAAGTTGTTTTATTTTATGTTATAAAAAGAAGTGTTTTTTTTCAGTTTATCACAATGTCCTTTTTGACAACTCGGCAAAAGGAAATGTTTCTTTTCATGGTTGGAAGAGCTCAGAGGAGTTCGAATTGAATGGTATAATGGCCGTTAAATTTTAAATTCAAATCGAGGCGAATTCAAATTATGAATTTGAAAGCCAGATGAATAGACTATAATAAAACAGGCAACTGACAGCTGCTTGGATACTGGCAGTGCGGAGACTATCGTGCTAAATCATTCCTCCCGATCTCTGTTTCCTCGGGAGCTATTGACAATTGATTAGCAGACCAATAGTCGGCGCAAAAGCATGTGCCTTATCAAAGAAGACATAACTGCTAAGAATCAAAGCTCCAGACGGAAAGGTTGCGACACCAAGCTGGACCGAAGTCTTACTTAAGATCCAAGCATAATAGATTTAAGTGAGTTTACGCCGGCTTATTGAAGGGTTCAATTACTTGCTAATCGTATGGAACAAAATAATGGGGTTATGTTCGGTCTTATTGAATTCTCGTTAATTAAAGAGGGCTCACGGAAGATGACATTTTGACAGCTCAAATAAGAAAATGCAGGCAAACCGAATGTACGGAATTTGACAGATCATTTAGTTCGCCTAAGCTCATCACAGGTAATGCGACTTTTCGTTAAAACTTGATTTTAACATAAGGTTAAACCCACTTAAGTCTGTTAATTGCGAATCTGTAGCTGGCCATAGGTCTTGCTGACTGAGGATGGGCTCAATTGGAAAACCATCAATAATGGGTTTGAGCCTATGCTATATGTATATTGACAAGAATACTCTTATCTTGTCTTGCGGAAGAAGGCATATCCTTAGTGTGGTAGAATGCTCGTTCACGGATGATGCACGTTTCACAAGCTTTAAGCCGTTCTTTCGTTTTTGAAACACTAAAAAATGCTCTAATGAGACATCGTGTCTATCAAATACCCGAACCACACCCGTACGATAGGTCGAAAACTAAACGAAAATTTCTTCACGCAACGCACACAAACAACAATCGACATCTGTTTAATTTTCCTCCTCATCCTGGGGCGGAATCCCTTTTTCGCATGTGTAGAAGAAAAACAGGAAAACCACCCCACTTTGCTGTCATCGAAATCATTGCCGTCAATGTTGTCAGTAGCGTACCACTCTGGTTCTACTTGGCCATAGAAATAGGAAAAAGAATAGGATATACGTATGTATATGGACAGAAAGGACTCGTCGCGCTCAGCTGTCTCCCGCAATCAGTACTAAAGTTACGGTAAAACTAAAAACACGACAGCTCGCTAAAACGTAAACACACAATTATCCCTTTTCACACTCAACGAATACTGTACAGTTTTTTTTGATTGTATCCTTTTTTGATATTTGCGTCCACCAGGTTGAGTCTCCTTCAAAGACAAACTAATAAAAGTAGATTTTTGGATTTTGTCTTTGTGTGCTTTTTTATGATCTTCCCTGGCCGATATGGGACTGTTTTAAGTCGTGAACAGGATAGGGGCGTGTAGTGGTTAGTAGCATTTTGGTGCGGGTGGCAGGATTATTGAATTTTCAAATGTTTTTTTTCGGGTACGGTTTTTCAATCAACTCGTTAGTGTGTTTCTCATAAATAAAGTTCGGACTCGAGACAACCGCAAGGAATAAGGAGACAGCCGACTATAGTGCCAGTGCGTTTGTGTGGAAAAACAAGGACTTTTGCTGCGGATCTGGATGTTGTGAAAAATCACGGAGCGCTACGTTGTGTTATGTAAGAATCGTGCTTTATTTTAAATACTTTATTTTCGTAAATATCTTAATTTGACCCAAGTGCTGGAGGTGAATGAAGTGCGAATGGCGTGTGGATGTGAGAGGGATCTGCAACCCTTCGGGTGCCAGAAAGTCATTTCTCAAGAGATTCGTTCTAATCTCGGCGAAACTGACGACTGCTGGGTGGTGGGTAGGCATGCATGTAGGTATATTTGCATCTACGCTTGAGGTTACAAGGTTGCAGATGCATTTAATGAGACAGACCGTCTGTGTGTGTAAAGTCTGTTGCGAATGCGGTTGAAGATAATTAAAATCCAACATAAAGGTAATGAGAGCGAAAAGTAGAATAGGAACCTGTTGGTTGGAGGAATTTGTTCCATTGTTTCGCGTAATAGTTTGTCGGTTGTTGTTGTTTCTGGGCTTAATATTTAAAGCTCTGGAGATAGTTCAGGGCTTACAACAGCTTTAGGAAACACTCGTTCTATTGTTTACTTTTTTAATATTTTTTTTCGTGAATTTAGGTGCAAGGCTTTTGGTTAATGGCTCTCGAGCGTACTTGAGCTCCCCGCGCAGAAATTAGCTTACGTGTAATTATCCTGGGATAAAGGTGGAAATATTGATCCATTTTTTCCATTTAGCGGGAATGCAGTGTAAATACAGGGGATGTTGAGTATGCACTTGGATAACGTGGGCTTTTTGTTCTGCTTTCCTGCATTGACTTTTAAGGGTCCTGTTTTACCATATTTTCACCCATTAGTCGCCGGCAGAAAATTAAGAGGCTTTCATATCTCACACGATCTCGGTCAACTCTTGACTTTATCATACTTGCTTTTATTGCGCTACAGTTCGGGTCTTAATTAACAAGTCTCCCCGGCCAGCATGATCTGTAGCCAGTTTGTTAAGCTCGTATTCCATCTGTGTAGGGAGTTAAGAGGCATCATCATCGTCGTTGGAATCGAAGACCCTTCAGACCGGAGCAGTGGTGTCCATTCCCTTTACATGATCCAGCTAACCAACACCTAGGTCCTAGACGTCTTCACTTCCCCTTTGAGTTGATCTAAACAGGACGTAATATTGCATGCAGGATTCTTTTCCTCTTCATTCACTTCGATAATGTCCAAACCTCCACGGCTTAGGGGAGGATCTGTTTGACTTAGGTTTTGTTTCCTTGGTTTTCCGCGAGGGGGTTCTACTTCTCAATTGCTTCTTGAGCCCAAGGGAGTAGCGGTTTGGCAAGAGTTATTCTGCGTCTTATCTTCACGCTGGGGTCATTGCCGCTTCTCCAGTAGTAATCTAAGAGCTACTTCAAAGTTGTAGCTGTCAAAGGTGATGTTTTGACTTGGATGTTCATGTTGTTTAGTTGTGCCCCCAATTCAACCTTTAAACTCATGTTAGCTACTTCTGCCTCAATACTCTCAAACCCTTCGACTGATATCGCAATATGTTGCCCCGACTTTAATATGAGGGTTGCCTTTTAAGTTTTTACAAAGAGTGAAACACAAACGAACAGGCTCGAAACAAAGTGTTTTGTTGCTTTTCGAAATATTCGCCCTTAAGGTCTATACAGTTTTGCATATGCTCAAACCAATTCCGGAAACATTTTTTCCACTCTGAAACTGATGTCGTAGAAACATGGTTTTGAAAGTCTTCAACAGCTTCTTGAGGTGATGAAAATCGCTGTCCCCGCATCTTTTGTTTGACAGTGGGGAAGAAGTAAAAGTCATTAGTTTCGTATCCTCTAACAATGTTGAATACGGATTTTGAACGTCCTCGGACGAATTTTTTCAACATCTCCTGACACCAATCAACACGACCCTTTTTTGCGCTTCGGTCAAATTATGCGGAATCCATCTGGAACATATCTTTCTCACACCTAAATTTTCATGCAAAATCGATTGTATTGCAGTCTGCGATATCCTAAGAGACGCCTCTATCTGTCTGTAAGTCACATGCCGATCTTCTTTAATCATGTTGCGCACAGCATCGATGTTTCTCGGAATGAAATGACATTCCGACATTCATCACTGACGGACGCACGACCATGACGAAATTCTGCAAACCAATTGTAAATAGTCTTCTTTGATGGTGCTTCATTACCATTCATTGAGTAAGGCCTTTTTTAAAGCCTTCACGGGTGATTTCCATTTTTGCACAAACTTGCTTCTTCTAAACGTTCACTATCAACAACTTACTCTGTCAATTTCTAAATCGCCACTGGCTCCGCAATAACAAACGTCAATGTTCACAAATACAGTGGTGCCTGCCGAGTTTGCCAGGGATGTCAAAACAGAACATGATTTTGCATAGATCATCTCTATAAACACAGTGATAAGTGGCTTTAATGTCGACATATACATAGGTTGAGTGCGAAAATTTGGTCTAATGTCGATTTTTTCTGCGTGAAACTATACTGATAGGATTGTTCACGATCACCGTTCCAGACATCCCTATAGTTGATTCAGTTATACTCGTAGAATTTTGTTAGATTTCAGCTTTTTCGCTATCTTAGTCTTGTTAAAATCGAGTCGATATTCGCAGCTTACAGATTGTAGTGGAGTCATAGTCGATGCTAGATCACCAATGTACAATGTTCTATCAATTGTCATTCAAGAACTATTTTTGGTAGAAATTACACATACCATAGTTATTATTATTATTAACAGTCTCATTGACAACCCTGTGCCAAGCCTGCCTGTCGTGAATGTATTCCTATTTCTTCTGTTTCGTTGTTCTGTTCCACCTCTTCTTCCTCATATTGTTGTCTCATATACGGCGCTGCCTTCCTGACGGTAATTTTCCCCCGGGTTTTCTACTCATTAGTCTTTTGATTGTCCACGGTTCACTGTTCACTGTCCATTCGTTCTACTTGTCCTGCCCATCTAGTCTTCGTGTTTTTATTACGCAGACAATGCTTGGCGCTGACTTGAGTTACTCGAGCTTTCGATTGTGTAGTTCTCTCCATTCGCCCGTTTCCTTGTTCTGTTTTCCACCCTGGATTCTCCTCAAGCTCTTGTTTTCAAAGATTCAAAATCTATTCTCCTTCTTAGTCAAAGACTCCTTCGTAAAGGGTCATGGCTTTAAATATACGGATTTTGATAGTGCGGGAAAAAAAAATTGTTTTGAATAACACAGATGGCGTTACGGCTCACGGAGAGCCAGAGCCAAGCTTCTCTCATTCACTTATGTTTTGTACAATTTGTTTTTCCCACAAGTGAACGGGACCTACAGTTTAAGGCCGATTCCGAAGGGTAAGCGCCGAGAAGCTTTTTCAAGGCAAGTGTACTACGGGGGATTTTGCCAGTACCCCGCCGAGGAGAGAAGCTGCGTAATGAACATTCGATGGCGTTGGTGTTATCGAGATTCAAACTCGCTTATCGTGCGTCGAAGGATGACACTACACACTCCGCCAGATAATTGAATTGGATCGATTCGAGTCGCTCAGTGACCATATATTTTTTTCTCTTTGTATTTATTTCCAGACCTACTTCTTTCCTGACACTATTCGACTTCTTCCGTTTCTCTTAACTTTTTTCTCACTATTTCCCAACAGGTCCAGATTATCAGTAAGCTAGAACAGATGTAAATCTATTAGGGGTTATTCCTTTACCTCTTTACCTCATTATGTCGTTCAGCACCAGTTTAAAAAGAAGTGGTGTCAAGATGCCACCTTGTTTTCACCCATCACTTACTTTAAAGTTTCACATTTTAGCTCGTGCAATTTCTCTTTTTAGGCATACTTGTCTCATTTTCATCAACTTTTTCGGGATTCATATAACGAACTCGTCGAGCGGGTCCTGCTGAAGCCACATTGCCAGTCCTTCAGTCTTCAGGCAGTCCTTTTAAAAGCACCTTGTAGCAACTTAATAGCAGTGATATTCCTCGGTTATTGTTGCACTGTGTTTGGTCAACCTTTTCAATACGGGAATAATGACTGAGTTTTTCCTTTGCTCGGGGATATTTTCATTGCTCTATATAGATGTGATGAGCCCATGTAAAGTCTCTGTTAATTCGTCTCTAGTATATTTTATTAATTTCGATGGTAATAGATCGACTCCTGCGGCTTTGTTATTCTTAAGATGATGGATTCCTTCCTCGAAGGCTCGCGGTTCTACCTGAATTTCTGCTAGGGGGATAACATCGTTCTCCAATGCTATTTGCTTTCCATATGCAGTTTTCATTGTCCTTTTGGTTTTTCTCGTCGTACATTTTCCTGAATCTTAGCAAATCTTTTCCTTTGCCACTGTCGTTTCTTATCCCGAAGAAAATCGCTGAGTTCCTGTCGAAGGGTCAGATATGTTGTACGGGTGATCCTCTTCCAAGGCTTGCCTTTACGAGCTTTGGAATAGCCTAATTTTTTATAATGCATAGATTCATCACTGCCAATCTCGTTCATCATTAACATCATAGGGAGCACAGTGGTTCCATGGTTAGTGACGCCGATGATAGGGAGTTCAACAACCAGATAAGTCATCGAACTTGCGCCTTGCTGAGCATTCTGCGCGCGGGGACAGTCCATGTTGTGTCACTGTCAACTTTCATTTGACTGCGAAATTTTACATTTCTCTTTTGGTTCGCAGCAGATAGCGATCTCTAATATATCCCTGAGCAACTTTGATTTAAGTGGGCAATGACAAGCAATGATGTTTTACAAGAGCGCTGATAAACAAAATACGGTCCACGCGGTAGTTTCAGAGCCCTGGTTTTAACCTTGATTATTGTACTTTCCCTTGCGATGTCTATATATATATTGTTAATTTTTTTTACTGTTTTGATTCTGTCATCCTTATGGTTTTCTAACCTAAATGAGGTAAGGATTGAGGAAAATGTGGCTTAGCTTGGTTTTGGCCTTTCATGCAGATGACACGGGACAGATGTCATTGAATTTTTTTCTCTGCGGTGTTCTACCTTAGCAGGATACCGACAAACCTTCCAGTAGTGCTGTGCATAGGGTCATCCAACAAGAGGTGTCATTTTTAATTACTAGAAAAACGTAGCATTCTTATTTCGGTCTGAAGTAAAAATGGCGAGGTTAGTAATGGAATATGATATCAAACGTCCGCTTCGGCTCTGCCTACAATTAGGATTCTATTCTCGGTTTCCGGAGTCAATCTTTTGTGCAACTAAGTTCTCTCTGTTTATCAAGAGATGGCTCCAGTAGAAAGTGCTGGTGGATTGTAACGTATCCAAAACGTCATGAACCAAGCTTAGACATATGGTAAACAAACCGATTTGACACATTAGTCATTTTGTTTTTGCGCCATATACTTTTGGCTGTGTGAAAATGTCTGATTTTGTGCCAAATAATCGTCATTTGCGGCAAGTGTTGATTTTCTTCTTTCATTCTAACAAAACGGCGGCTGAAGCGCATCGAAAACTCCAAAAAGCTTACGGAGATGCTGCTCTAAGTGAAACAACGTGCCGTGATTGGTTCCGTCCCTTCAAAGACGATGATTTCGATGTTGAGGACCGTTCGCGTGAAGGAAGGCCAAAAATCTTCGAAGACGCTGAATTGGAGGCATTGCTCGATGAGGATCCATGCCAAACGCAAAAAGAGCTTGCTTCAGTATTAGGAGTTATCCGCCAAGCTATTTTCAAGCGATTGCATGGGTTAGCAATGATGAAAAGCAAGGAACTTGGGTTCCTTATGATTTGAAGCTAAGAGACGATGAGCGTCGTTTTTTCGCCTGTGAACAACTGCTCCAGCGGTGAAAAAGGAAGGGTTTTCTTCATCGCATCGTTACGGCTGATGTCGTCGACTCGGCCGAATATTCACGCTGCGAAGGTTATATGTACTGTGTATTTGGTGGAATTAGGCCGGTGTTATTTATTATGAGCTGTTGAAACCAAACGAAACCATCACTGGGGAACGGTATCGAATTCAATTGATGCGATTGAGCCGAGCACTGCGCGAAGAGCGGCCACAATACGAGCAGAGGCACGAAAAAGTGATTCTAAAGCATGACAACACTCGGCCTCACGTTGCCAAACCCGTTAGAATGTACTTAGAAACGCTCAAATGGGAAGTCCTACCCCACCCGCCATATTCCTCAGATATTGCGCCGTCCGATTATCACTTGTTCCGCTCGATGGCACATGATCTGGCTGATCAGCAGTTCTATCTTTTTTTTCAAAATAAAGTTGCATTTTCATCAAAAAAACAGCGAGAACTTAGTTGCGCTCCTAATATGTATCCAGACCAATGGAAATGAGTCTTTTTGTAAAAAATATTGATCACTAACTTATTCGTGATGTTCAGTTTTATCGATTGAATCCACCATAGATGTGCGGTGTTTTGGTTATATTTTGGTAGGAAATATTCGGCGATATTCTCACCGTTTTCGTAGTGAATTTTCACTCTTTCACTGCATTGCACGATTAAGTATCGATCCATATTTAATAAACCTTAAGTTGAAACATATCAATGATAGCTGAATGATGACAGTTCAACAATGGCACGAAATGTAAAATGACTCTTCTTATTGGATGAGCCGTTAAATAAGTTGTTCTTCCGATCTTCGCATAGACATACCGAGCTTATGGTGAAAATATTGTTTTCTTCCCTACCTTGCGAAACCGACCATGGGACATGTTTTTACTTATCGAAGCGCCTCTATATACGAGGATGGTCCGTTAAGTACTTAGCCGCCAGAAGGCGCCAGTATCGCAAGAACAATATCGGTCGGTGATTCGATTCTTGTTTTTGGAAGGGAAATCGCGCAGCGAAATCAAAGAGCGTTTGGATGCTGTGTACGGTGACTCTTCTCCTTCAATGGCGATCATCAAAAATTGGTTTAACGAGTTTCAACGTGGTCGCACGTCGGTTTTTGATGAGCCACGTCCAGGTGCCCCGAAAACGGCTACCACGGAGGATAACGTGACAAAAAATCCACGATCTCAAAAGATTGCGTGGGTCATATCCTGCATGAAATTTTGGGCATGAGAAAGCTGTCGGCGCGATGGGTGCCGTGTTTGCTCACTCCGGACAACAAGCGCAACCGTGTGACCACTTCAGAGCAGTGTGTGACGCTGTTTAAGCGCAATCCGAAGTAGTTCCTGCGTCGTTTCGTGGACAGTCGACGAAACATGGATCCACAGGTACACACCAGAGACTGAGAAACAGTCGAAATAGTGGACTTTACCCGGCGAACGTGCTCTGAAGAAGGCGAAGACTGTCCCATCGGCCGGAAAGGTGATGGCCACCGTTTTCTGGGATTCACAAGGTGTGATCCACATCGACTACATGGAGAAGGGCAAAACGGTCACAGGGCTGTACTATGCCAATTATTGGGCCGATTCGACGCCGAATTGAAGAAAAAACGGAACCACTTGGCGAAGAAAAAAGCTCTTCCACCATGATAACGCATCGGCTCACACCTCCGCCCTCGCCACGGCCAAATTGGTCGAATTTGGCTACGAACTGCTGCCCCATCTACCGTATTCTCCAGATTTGGCCCCGTGTGACTTTTTTTTGTTTCCAGACTTGAAAAAGTCACTCGCCGGGTGGAAATTTCAGTCGAATGAGGAGGTTATCGTCGTCACGGAGGCCTACTTTGCAGGCCTCGAGAAAACGTATTTTTCAGACGGGTTAAAGAAGTTGGAGCACCGCTGGGTCAAGAGCTAAAAGGAGACTGTATTGAAAAATAAATCGCCATTTCTCCAAAAATTTTTGTCCAGTTCCAGTTTTTACCTAAGCGTTTACTCTACTCGGAGGCTTCATAAATAATTTTAAATTTCCTTTTACGAGTTAGTCGGTAAGAATTTGTTGCAGAGACTATACCAATCTACTCTGGATCATTTCATTGTTATGGTGTAAGCTAGTAGTGAATGAAAAAAAGGTATCCAGAGGGGGACCTCTATGACTAAATCGGTGAAGCACGATAGATACGCAGACATGGATAAACACAGCGAGGGGGTGGTCGTAGTGCAATGGTAATCATCACCGACTGTTGAGCCGAAGGTCTGTAGTTCAAGTCCGTCCATAGTCAAAAACAATTCCTATACGGAAAAACTGTGCAACAACTTCAATTGTGAATGAGAGATGATCGAAAAGTGCTGACGAAGGCATAAACACTCGTAGTATAAGATCACTTCAAAATTCATACTCGTTGTGTGCATTTTCCAATATAAGACCTTAATGACATGGAAACAAAAGAGTTACTGTGAACTACAACCCACACAAATTCAGTCGAATCTCTTAAAAATCCTATCTAGGACAACCACCCCAGGAGAATAGTGACCGAACATCTTCGATGCAAACCATCTGCACCCCGTCCAGGTTGTGTTTCAAAACACCATAAGAGCGTACACTCTTGAACCTGCACGAATTATAGAAAAAAAAGAGTCCTTAAATTACTTATGAGGATTTTCGGTTTCCCTAAAGTGTAAGAATTGTAGAATGCCTCCTCGACAAGTTGAAGGCTAGCGCCACTTAACTTGGCATCAGATAGCTCCCATAGAAACTGTAATTTCAGCAAATACTGATATAATTTTCGTTATCGTATTCGACTCCAGGCCGTAACGCGCTAAAATAAAATATTCGTTAGCTTGAAATTGTGGGATAATTTTTGCTACATAAAGGTCAGATATAAGGCCTTGCATGATCAGCTATGATCAAAATTGTCTCAGGGAAAAATGTTGAAATGGCCTTAACCTTATTGTACTGACAACGTTCATTTGAACATTCATTTGATAATCTATTGGGAATTGCTGCATTGATAACAGCATTATTGTCACCGCAATGGCATATATTATCACTAGGTCAAACAAAACACTGCTAATCGCTAGTCGTTGTCTAATGCGGGCATTCAGCCATCCTTCACTACCTCAAGCCCTGACAGTGGCCCGCAACAAATCATACAAAACTTAACTTTATTTGCATTAACCATTAGACAATCAGTCGAGCAACGCAATGATTACGACAATCCCCCGACCCGCCTCTGATCGCGGTGCTCGCCTATATATCTGGCCTACTCCTGCCACCACTATGAAGAAGCACACATTCCACACACAATCTTTTAATGCCACCATGGATTAAGGTGACTCTGTAGTACTACTAGCACGAGTGATCCGAATCCGCCTTATTTACTACGAGTTGTTAATGTTACGACAAACGTACTAATTGCGCGATAAGCAAACAGTCATCACTCCGTCACTCTAGGAGTGTGGATTTCTCGATGACGACGTCGATGGCTGGCATAATTTCTTTAGATGCATATGGTCCATTGCTACTCTCGTCTTTGCTTTTGAATTAGTTCAGTTTCTATACGAGAACGGTCGCCACATCGGTCAGCGTCGTGGCCTACTATAAAACGGTGCTCAATTTTAAGTCCACTTGTCGCTGATCAGTCGGTTAGTGATCTTTGTGACATGAGTACTTGCCAGTCGGCTCGGATGGTAATCAGACAATAGATAAGTTCGACTTTATGTTTAATTGGTCTTGTACGAATGAAATTGTTATTGATGAAAATAATCAGAAAATAATGAACGTGTCGTCGGGAAGTGGTGAGTGGATTTGATTGGAAACCCTCAAATCGCAGCCGGCAAACTGCGAATCCGCTGTTTGTTTTGTGTGCGTTTAAACAGCGGGCTTAGAATTTGTTTAGGTGCTCGAGATAAATCGTTAGGAGAGGGCGTATGGCTGTCAGTGGATATGTGCTGCTGTGCCAAATGGGAGTGGCAAATCAGATGTTAATGAATGAAGCACCTACAAACTGCCATTCGGCAAGGAGAAATGCCGTGATAACGAGTGAGCAATAATAAAAGTTTTTTTGTTCTATTTTGTTAATATTTTTGGGAATGATCTAAACTGTTTAGTTCAAGATACACTCGAACTTGAAAGAATCATTAATCAGAAAGATAAAATTTTTGCTTCATCGAATAAGTTTGGCTTTGTAAGATTGATGGAAGTTAGAATTTCTTGCACCTGAAGTTATTTCTTTGTTGGCACCAGAGTTCGGGGTGGACAAGGGCCTTAACTAACATGTCTCTACTGTAAACAAGCCTCTAGTGTCGCACGCTCAATTGGTTGAAGTCCTCTTTCACCTGTGTGAGTCACCATTGATGTGGTCAGTCTCTGCTTTGTCGTCCCTCAGATCGCTTCGCTTTATCTCAGACCTTTGTGACATTCAATATTCGATACATCGAGAGCCCTTCAACGCTATCCGGCAGAACCTGGCTGGACATGGAGCTGTATATGGTAGTTGGTCTCCAAACACGTTGTCGTATGTGGCTTTAGTGGTAGTTCCAGGATCTGCGATGGTTTGGACTTCAAGTGTTTGCACAAAACGGGCGAGAAGGTCTCGTATGGGATGTTAAAGAAGTTGGTCTCACTATACGTGGCCCGGAGATTCCATTAATCGGGTATGTTTTCCTCTGACGATGTCCTGAAGATGAGCTTTGCATGCTTCTCATCAGCTCATTTCCAGCTGCTTCGTCTGTGCTAGCAGTCTTAATGAATTTCTATATGGCCATCTTGACTTTGTTCAATTTAGGAGGGAAATTCTCTTCTATCATCATTCATCATGAACGGATCATTCTTCCCGACAAGAACATTTTATTTCCTATTGCCGGTCTGCGAAAGCCATCTTTTCATGTTCTCAGTATCGACTCCGACCCAATTAGTTCTTGCTTCTTTTCATCCATACAGTTTCCTGTTAATCCTTGACATATAAAAAGATAAAACTTTCGGGTCTGCAGAAGAATCTTACCTCAATCCCTGATCGTACGCTTCTCTTTTTTTCCTGCGAAGATTGATGTTCTTCCTCTTTTGCTCGTAGAGCCCATAGGCGACTCTCATTCAACGGTCTGCATCCTTATTCTCTTGCATTTATCTTCATACGAGTAAAGTAGCAATTTAAAACCCAGCACGTTAGACAGACATGGATTGTTCCTGCGATTAAGAGGTATCAGAGTGTTTGAGGGAAACACGATCAGCAGCTTTTTGATATAAAATGTTTATAGTCTAACACGACCTCGGTTTGCCTGAAATAGTCGTATCTTGGCAAGATGGAGATCTAAGCCGACACTGGCTTCTCGAATGGTCCGGACATTCAGAAGTTAGGAGGAGTTATTGTTTGACGTTGATTGTAGTGTTTTTTTTTTTCAAGAGTGTAGGCTCTTGTGGTGTTTGTCACACAACCTGGACGGGATGCAAATGGTTTGTGTCGAAGATGTTCGTTCAATACTTTCCGGGGGTGGTTGTCCTAAATAGGATTCAAGAGATTCGACTGAATTTGTCGCGTTGGTTGTGGTTCACAGAAACTCTTTTGTTTTCATGTCATTAAAATGTTATATTCGCAATGCACACATATAGTATTGTATGAATTTTGAAGTGATCTCATGCATCAAGTGTTATGCCTTCGTCAGAATTTTTTGAGCGTTTCTCATACACAACTGATGTTGTTGCACAATTTTTCCGTATAGGAATTGCGCTTGGCTGTGGACAGACTTGAACTACAGACTTTCCGCTCAACAGTCGATGATGATTACCCTTGCACCACGACCATTGGTTGACCATCGATTAACCAGGTGACCACCATTTCACTTTATGAATGTTGATATGCGGAAATCACGATCTTGCTACAATAAGATTATGACTTGTCGCCAAATCAAGAAGCCTAAATCCATTTTGGATGTGGTGCCATAACAAGGGCATTGAGTGTAGGTCCTGACTAGGAGATAGCCCAAGTCGTCCTTTATGGTGTCATCGTTTTTGCCTGTAGGGGCGAGAACGTCAACTAGGTTGACGATAAATGCTTTCTTATGGGGATTATTATTGCTCGTCTACATACCTAAAGTAAAGGACTTTTTGCCTAAGTGCCCCCAGAATAACAGAGTGTGGGTAGTGTGTTTCGTTCCAATTAAAGCTGTCGTGCCGAAGGGCAAGTGGAAAAAGGCTCTTATTACACGAATAAAAGACTAAAGAAGAAGAATTGCGACTAGGGTTTTAAACTGACAGTTGGAGCACTTACTTTCAGTCAGTCACTATCAGTCAAGGTCCAGATTCGGGCTTTAGCCTAAAAGGGGCTGACCAGACGCTGTTAACGCGATAGGATAGAACGGATCGATCGAGACGCCCCCACGAACAAGTTTCCCAGCAGATTATAGAAGGTCAGAGGAGGAATCGTTATGGCGGCACAGCTAGTGAGTCTGCGAGTGTTACGGAAATAAGGTTATATGACGAACCTCGACCCAACAAGTATACCCCGGCCCAGAAAGCTCGTTACAAATCTTGGTTCTTAGCATATAGATGTACTATTTTCCTTCCTCATTTTTTTAAGAAAATTTTCATATCGCATCGCAAGGAGGTTGAGAGAAGACTTACTTACAGCGCCACAAGGTGTTTATCAGCGCTGGCTCTTTCTGACTTTTTACTGGGCCAGCACTTGAAATGTGCGAGTTCGTTGCTAGTCATTTATCACTTGGACCACTGTGTTTGAAAATCAAAGACTTCTAGCACCTAGACTTCAGGAAATCAAAACGAAGTTGGGTTCCGTTTATAAGGGCAATGCGCCTTTGATGACTGCCATCAATTCAATGTCATCATCCGTTTTTTATGGAGGGTCTGATCGTCCGGTTGAGATGACTACGGATGATATGGTTAAGTAAATCCATAATATCGACTGATTGCTCATATTGTAGATGTCTCAATTTCCTGCAGGAAAAATTGGGGACGACAAAGCTATCGGCAAGATGGACGCTGCGTTTGCTCACAGTGAATCAAAAACGGAATTGAATGACACCTTCCGAGTGCTGTTTGGACATGTTTAAGGGCAATCCGGAAGAGTTTCTATAAAGTTTCGGGTCTGTTGCGAAACATGGATCCATCACTATATGCTAAAAATAAAAGAACATTCAAAACAGTGAATATCATTCGGCGAATATGCTTTTGCCTTATAAGTCATGGCCATCGCGAGGCATCATGCTGTTTTATTGGAGCCATTAGATGCTGAATTGATGGAAAAACGCGCAATCGGTGAGGAAAATTGGGCCTCAGATCTGGGCCTATGTGATTTCTTTTTGTTTTAAAACATGGGGAAATGGCTTTGCAAAAAGCGATTCACGTCAAACGAGGATTTTAATGCCAAATACAGTTACTTATCATACAGCTGCTGAATATAAATCTGCACATTCAACGAAATTTTAAAATTCTCTTTACTTTTTGAACATAGTTCTTATCTCGAATCAGTCTTTCCGAAGGAACCAGGTTCATGGTAAAAATATGAGAAAAAAAAAGTTATACAATAACAAATTCGAACGTATTACAAAAGGATGGTGCGCCCTGTACGGTAGCCATGAATTAAGCAATAACGCTCCAAAGAGCTTCAACACTCCTCAAACGTGGATGTCTTTAAAAGTCAAAGGTTACGCTTCCCACGTCCTGACAATACAATCAACAGACTCATATAAAACAGCACTTAAATAAGTGATCAAAACAACATAAACAACTCGCTGGAAAATTGATGAACCCTAAAACTTTTTTCCTCAATAAATCACATGCCCCCCGACAACTATGACATTTCCATAGACGCTGCCAAGGTTTCGCGCAACAATATCCGTCCGATAATAAACTGCAATTTCCAAGCATCCGTCTGGAAGAAACATTGCAGTCAACAACTTAACGAGCATTTTTGACCAGATTCACGGCAGCCAGCATGGCAAATACCGCTATTTACGACTCAACTCCTGTGGACTCCTACAGCATTTATCTGAATAAAGGGAGCATAAAAATATTCAATTTGCGTGTTTTCACCAAAGTTTTCTCCTAAACGATAAAGACGAGTCAGCCCCGACCAGGAAGATTGAAAGACGCACTTTCACCGAAAATTGCGCACCCAAACCGGCGACGTAGTAATAAAAGATGCTACGTTGACATGACTCACACACGTCTTTGACTCCTCGTACTTGCCAGAACACAAAAGTGTTTAAGGGTGCTTCTAGCGCGCCATTAAGAAAAATTTAAAAATGATTTGCGCTTTCGTTTTCTATTATACGCGGGACGCCGCTCGTTTTTCTGTTGTCCTAATTTTGAAATTGTATTTTAATTTTGAAGTAACTATCACTCAACATAGTTCCTAGTGTTTTAGAGATACCCACATACCAGGCGGGCAGGCCCGACACCGTACGGCTCAAGCGGCTTTAGCGCGCGTCTCACCTAAATACGGCAAACATTGAATGAAAGTTTCTTTTTATATTCATGAGATTTGCCCTAAAGTATGAACGTTTTTTTCATTAATAATTCCACAGTTCTCCCCATTGCTGCTCTATTTCTACGCGCGGTTAAAGTTGGACGCACCGCCTTGCATCCTGCCGCCCACCTGGTAAATGTTTACATGGCGGCCTAACTATTTGTGTGTGTGTGTCTCTAGCACAACCAAGTGGGCTTTGTGGGAAAATGGATTTTGTATGGAATATGGGGGATTACCCTGTAGCCGGTGAGGCAACTTAAACTTTGGTGAACTGAAGGAATTTAAGGTGAATGACTCGAAAGTGGGATCCGATTGTTGTTGTTTTTATTTTGAATCCTCTTCCTTGTTGCTTTTGAACGTGTATCCCATTTCTTTTCCTTTCCCATTTTCCCTTTCACCGTTTACGAGTACTACTTTGTGCCATATCAGTTCTATGCTCATGTCTTGTTCAGTAATGATAAATGCTGACATGCATGTCATGAAAAGAAGTGATTGTCTCCAGCGTTCTCGGGCTGCTCTATAACGCGACGTTGTTGTAAAAATAGATACACAGAGGATTGAAAGGATATGAAAGTATGACTTAGGGCTTGGCTAAGTGCTGAAGTGTGTTGGTGGATTCTTTGTATGTAAACAAAGTAATAGTGGCGAAGTGGGGGACGGGGAAGGAGGGCGTAGATATGAACGGGAAATGGGAATGATGAGTCTTGTCTGGGAATGTGAATGTGGTGAAGAGGTTAATCAACTAAGTAGCTTTATTTACAGCGCTCGTATTACATATTTGTGGGCTGACGTCACGCGGACATTGTTTGGAGTACCAGTGGCACAATTGATTGACCTCGTTCGCTGGGGGAAGATTACTTTATTGGAGCTCTACTCGCACTAGGGCTCGTGGGAGCAGACTGTGAGCGGTAAGGGTGCGACTTTCTTTTATTTATTCAGTTCGGTTAAGGACGAGATTAAGTGGTTGTTTAGTAATTTGCAGCTCATAAAGCTCTTTCAGCTGAGGAGAGCACTATTGGACGGATTCATGACGCAGAACAAATAGGTGGAGTCCTTGGGAATGTTCTGTGGACTGGGCATAGTAGTGAATTGTTAGGAAGAAATCGAATATTCCAAATGTCCTTTCGCTTTTATCGTAACTTAAAACAGGTACTTAGTTATTGTTCCCTAAAAACTGATATTGTACTGTCCTTCTCTGGGTGCTGGGGTTGTTTACTACTCGTCCATTATGCTTCCAGGCACTGGAACACTTTTTCATCTCGGATGGTTGCGAATCGAGCGCTCTTTCTCCCATGAATCATGTAGAAAACTAAGACTTTACTGTGACACGTGTTTTCGATATTTCTCGCATGATTCGAGACATATGCTAAGGTCAAATATGCTAAGTTAATATTCCATTTCATTGTAGAAAGACTTAAAGCTGAACAGCACTTACTTATTATTGAATTTTATTATTTAAATTCGTGCTCTATGAAAATAGTTTTTCGACCTTTTTACGGTCGTCATAATACACCACTTGAGTAAGCGATTGAAGCCATAGTGAAGCCAAATTTCGTGCATCAAGCCAGCTACCGGTATACTTAGAGTACCTATAGAGGGAAATCTTGCTGCTATTTACGCCAATTTTCATGAAGACAGCGATTTATCCGTTCGTCGTGAGAACAACGTGCCCGCTGTCGTTCAATGAGTTCGAATTTTTTCTACCTTAAAAGGAATGAGCTAAACCCGGTCTCTGATTCTAGCAAGACAGTACTACTTGCCACATAGCACGCGAATCGATAGGCCAATCGAGAAATGCGTTCAAAGTTTTGAGCCGGTGAATTGGCCGACTAGATCGAGCGGTTTGACGCCTTTAGACTTTTTATGGAGATATGTACGTCAAATTACTCATCTATGCTGATAAGCTAGCGTCAATTGCGCTTTTAAAAGACAGCATTATACACGCTACTAGCGAGATACCAGCCAATATGCTTGAAAAAGTGGCTCATAATTGGACTCTCCGTAAGGACTACTTCAAACGTAGTTTTGATCAATATTTATATAAAGTAATTCTTATCAAATAAATGGCAGACGTCAATAGTTCAACTCAAATAAAAATTGTATACACTCTTGCAATTTTCCTGTATTCTTTATGATATTTTAAAACCAAAAACTTGAGAAATCATATATTATATCAAAATATTGCATGATCACTAGTGATCTTCACTTTTAGTTTTCAATTATTTGGGTTCTTTATCAAGGATAACCTCGATAGATAATAGTCGAAATGAGTTGGTTAATTTTTATTTGGTTCACATAAGAGCGTCTTGAAATTTAGTTTTAGATTTTCTGTGTAATTAGGCCCTCGGAGGTCAAGATCGGTTGGAGGTGTCCCTCCGTTTTCCTGACTTTTTTATTACAATTATTCTTGTAACAGCTCGTGGAAAATCAGCGGCGATTTTGGGACGTTTTTTTCTAAACCAGTGTACCTTGGTCTTGATACCTCCGGTAAGTAGAAACGCCACGGAATATGAATTCGATAGCTTTGCTCTACGGGATCCGAACTCCTTGTCATCAGTGTTTGAAGCCAACGAACCAACCTCTGAACCACGGTACTCATGTGGATTGTCTGATTGACTTCCCGATATTTGAATAAAACTTTTCTTAAACCTTCTATCCCTTGGGACCATGCCCGCCCGTCATCTGTATGCATTTCTGCAACACGTTTAAGCTGTCTTAAACTCATTTCCTAAGATCTCGATTCTTTCTCAGCTGTTTTGCTCTATATTTATCTGAGGTATCTCACAGTTCCGCCGGCTTGAGTTGACAGACTCAGACATTGGACGGCATATTTATTGTAGTGCTGTCTTCCCATAGAGTATGTCGGATTCGCAGCCTACTGTATCTCCTCTTTGTAGTAATATCTCATTCTTCGATAAAGCTGTTGGTAAGGCTCATATGTGGTGATGATGCTCATCTTCCAAGTACTGAAATCATGAGACAGTACTGGTTCTATGTTCGTGTGGAAGAGTCGGAGTTTGATTCTTAAGTTGAACCAGACGAATGCAGCACACTTACAATTCAGAACCAATCTGATTGGCTGCCAGGCGGAAGGCATTAGCTCATGTAGGATTTATGAATAAATGCCCGATGAAGGGAGACCCTATTGACCTCGTCAACTACGGAGGAATCAAGTCCTTTCCTCCGAATCGATTGATATTGGAAAAAAGCAAACGAGTATCGAGTTTCAGATAGACACTCACCACCTAGAGTCGTATGCCATAGCGTGTTTAGAGACGAGGTATTCAACGCCATGTCTGGCTTTGACATTCCCGCTAAACTCGTCAGGTTGGGCAGGGTGATGACTTAAAACTTTTATGAGAGTCGAAGGTAATGGATCATAAAATGAGACGCTTTAATGTCGCAGAAGAGGCTTTTCAGATCCGTGCAACTGTTCGTTTACGCGGACTATATTGACCTTATTGGGAGAACGCCGAGAGATGTCGATAAAGCAAAGTCCTCGTTTTTATCATAAAAAAAAAAAGCTGACATCATCAACATTTTTCAGCAGCACATGCAAATATAACTTGAAGGTAGTCAAGGCCTTAGTGTACTTTGGCTCCGCAAAAACATGCACCAACCACATTCGTGCAGGAATCGAACCCACAACCCATCTTGCTAATCGCTGTTTCAGTAATTGAATAGCACAGACCTCTCTCAAGAAACCGGAGGGAGTTAGTATAAGCCTTTTGTCGGACCTAGTTTAAGGGGGGTGAAGATGTCCTTGGTCATTTCAACAGGGAGATTTTGCTTGTGATTTTTAAACTACAAATATGAGTTGAGTGGACTGCACGTCAATCTACTTAGGCGTCTACAAAACCAACCCTTAGATGGCTGGGTACAACTGCTCCAGGGCAAAGAGTATATTCGTCCAACGGCGGTGGTCGTGGTGATAGGTCTATAGTTCAAGTCTGTCCTTAGTAAAGAACAATTTCTATACAGAGAAACTGTGCAACAACATCAGTTGTGAATGAGAAATAATCAAAAAAATGCTAACGAGGGCACAACACTCGCAGTATAAGATCACTTCGAAATTCATACTGTGTGCATTTCCCTTATAACACCTTAATGACACGGAAACAAAAAAGTTACTGTGAACTACAACCAATGCGACAAATTCAGTCGAATCTCTCGAATCATATCTAGGACAACCACCCCCGGAGAGAAGTAAATGAACATTTTCGACACAAACCATTTGCACCCTGTCCAGACAAACACCATGATCCTGCGCGAACCCTATTAAAAAAAAAAACAACAACAGAGGATGACCACAGCTAAGTTGGCGCACACAGATAAAGGGTGGTCCAACGAAAACGCACGATGACAATTGTAAATAAAACAAAAAGTTTTCAGAGAATTATCTTAATATTTTTTATTATGATAGAAGGATCTATGACAATTATGTGTGAAACAAAATATCGGCTAAATGCTCGCCACGGCTTCGGTGGCATACCTCTATTCGATGGTCCATATTTTCAATGACTCTGAGACATAATTGAGGTCCAATGTCGTTAATGTGCCGAATTATCTCTTCTTGGCTTATTGACGTACACTTTTCTTTTAAACATCCCCAAAGAAGGAAGTCCAACACACATGATCGTGGCGGCCAATTAACATCGCCACGACGTGAGATAACACGGCCATTGAATTTCTCGCGCAAAAGAGCCATTGTTTCGCTGGCTGTGTGGCAAGTGGCACCAACCTGTTGGAAGCACATATCGTCCAGGTCCATATCCTCAATTTCTGGCCACAAGAAGTCCGTTATCATCACGCGACAGCGAATACCATTCACGGTAACTGCCCGATGACGCCGTCAGCCCATAAACCGCACCAAACAGTCACTCTTTGTGGATGCATCGGCTTTTCAACAATCACTCGTGGATTCTCATTTGGCCAAATGCGGCAATTCTGAATCCATTGAAGTGAAAGTGTGCCTCGTCGCTGAAAATGATTTTCTTTGTAAAGTCACCATTCACTTCTATCTGTTCAACCAACCATTCGGCGTATTGACGACGCTTGAAATGGTCAGTAGGCTTCAGCTCTTGAGTCAATTGAACCTTGTAAGCGTGTAAATTCAAATCTTTATTCAAAATTCGCATCAGTGATGTTCGTGAGATGTTCAATTGTTGGGCACGACGACGAGTCGAGGATGACGGCTCTTCTGCCACACTATCGCGAACAACAGCAATGTTTTCCGCAGAACGAACTGGGCGAGCATGCACAGGTGTTTTCACATTTCCTACAGACCCGGTTTGCTTCCCGCCGGAGGGCCGGGTTTGGGGTGCACATCAATTGTGCCCTGAATACTCCTCTGGCGGATAACAATATAGCAGAACTGTGACTAAATTAATGGCTATCCCATCAATGGATAGTTCATTGATCATTGTGGCTCACATTTAGCTATTTAGCTGTTTGGCTTTTTGCTACTCAGCTATTTAGCTAAATTTCCTCTCTTCCTATCATTTCTGAGGCTCTCAGTTGGGGTGTAGGGGAACCCAACTGGGAGTAACGGCTCGACCAGAGGCCTAATTCTGGTACCACGGGAGATAGGGGCCCCCGGGACATATTAAGGTCAGTAAAATGGCCTGTCTTGCGGTAGGCCCCCTTGTGGGAGTATCGTGGGGGCTGTGGTTATCCCAATATGCGGGAAGTTGCTTCCAACAGAAATATAAGCTGAGTTGCTTGCAACAGGGCGCCGAGACCCTTAGATCGGTATGAGGTTTAGGTAGGCCTTGCCCCTCACCAAGAGGGAAGTCATGGTCCTACACATGGCTTCGAAATGGTACATAGTAGCAAATAAGAACGTTGGTTGTCGTCCCAAAAACCAACCCCTTGTGGGAAGGCCCACCGTGGAATTAAGCCAACAAGGCAGGTGTCCACGTAAAACAAACAGAGACAGACCCGGTTTGCTGAAATTTGCTCACAATTCTACCGATTGTGGACACATTTGGTCGATTATGCTGACCAAAAAAATCACGAAGGCATCAACAATCTTAACGTCCTGTTCAATTGCGTACCTCTCCATGGTTGAATTTGTTAAACACTGAAACAAATAAATGTCAAATTAGGTTTGGCAAAAAAAACTTGACGTTAAGGTGTGACTCACAATTAACATCGTGCATTATGGTTGTACCACCCTTTAGAAGAGGGCCTTAATCAACTGGATGTGACGGCTAACGTATGACTACGCTAGAGGCATATCGGTCAGCAATTGGCCTAACCCGGACTATAGTGCTACTTAAATAAATAGAATTTCGTTGCCTTAACTTCTAGACTGTGAACCATTAAATGAACGTCCATTACCCGATTCGCCAAGGAATTCCATCCATATTGCTTGGTACTCCATGCGCCGCGCCGGTAGCGAACAAAAGCAATAGTGGTGATAGTATGGAACCTTTTTGTACCCCACTTTTCGACCTTAAAATCTGCAAACAATGTTGTGTGTTTACTTGGAATGCCTGTCCTGCGTAAGGCCAGCCAGCTCCATCTCCATTCAAGCTGTCGTAATCCTTTTCTACGTAGTAAATGTAGCGAATCGCATAACTCTATTATGATTCGTAAGGTGTTTATGAGATGGATGCAGGGGTATGCGAAGTGAAAGCCTGGTTGTGCGATGCTAAGTGTTCAACCTATATATATGCTACTTAACTCACTTAAGTCATGTTTTTGGTCTTCAAAAGGCGCTCTAATGCTGCCACCCACGCGTTATTTACTCCAGGCTACAAATAAACAAAATCGGTCCTCATATTCTAATGAAGAAGATGCGCTAAGGGTTATGAAATATCCATAAAAACAGTGCCTTTGAGATAATTGCCTTCTGAATTATTAACCATAGACTCCTTTTTCCGTTTGTGAACAACACGTTTTGTTATTTTGCCACTTATGCCCCATCCCTTGTTCCTTTTTCCCGATAGGCATGATGCTATTTCAAGAAATAGGTGCTTCAACACTAAGAAACCAATTGTAGTTCGTTGATACAGAGAAAAGCTGTTACAACACAACCCCCCGAGCACTTATCCTAGATATCTCCGGACCAAGCAGACGGTGTCATTCACTCGGTTGTGCCCAATTGGCACATTTATTTAACGCCTTTTGTTTGCCTTTGTATATCTCTAAGCCTTCATCGCTCCATTTGTGTACATATTTGCAGATCTTGTATCGATTGTTAGAATGAAATCGAACGTTGGAAAATCACTTTGTCCGCACAGGTCGTAATAGTTATAAATTTGATATTATCTCGGTTGAACTTAAACTCTCTGAAAAAGTACTTGTCTGTTAGTGGTTTGTACTGAATCGATTCAGTTTGACGGTTAATTCGCATCCATAACATCGATTCTACTTAACAAATGCATTTTGACGCTTAATTAATTTTTAAATTATTTCTGGTTGTCGGTAAACAGTCGGTATACATATAGTTGGCCAATCGTCGTTACATTCCCAGATGTACTCGTAGTTAGTGCGCAACAACGGTAATACGGGGCGAGGAAGTGGGTTATTAGGTTGGAGTACTCTGCTTTAGCAGGTGTTTACATTTGCCGGTAAGTGCTAAATAAAAGGGTAGTTAAGTCGAGTTTAAAGGGAGATTTATTGCATTACAGCGCTCTAGGGGCTATTAGTTAAACATGAAGTGGCTTAACTGTGTTACTTATGGTCATGTTGTAGAGGTGGGAAGTGCTCTGCGAGGGGCATCGTTTATCGACGCATTTTTCACGAATATTTCGGTTTTCTTTTATTTATGTCAAATAGTGAATTAGTCTGCTGACACAAATTTTGGTAATTAGCGCATATGTGCTCATCAGACCGGTGCAGTGGTTCATTAGGAAAAAAAATTGGATCACCGAACACTTGAGCTATTCTATTCAAATGTTATGCCAACGTGTAGCATTGTTCGTGTTTGAACGTGGTGCTCAAAGCATTCATTTGCCCCTGTATTGTTGAGTTTTGTGGATCAATTCACATAGTGGACGTTTCTTGAACAAACGTTTTTTTGTTTTATAATTTGCCTGCTTTCGTGGTATGTACGTATGTATGTATTATATAGTATGTATCCAACCAAGATATTGAGATTCTTAATAAAAAGTCTAATTTCTCAGTTGCCTGTGAGTGATGTTTAGCACGAGCTTTTGCCGGTTACTTTATGTGAGCCATCAACTGTTGCGGAAGTTGTCGTTAAATTAGCACACATGCTTTGTAAAATCAATATTGATCCTCAATGATGCATGAAGATCGGTTTCTGGCAATTATCAAAGGAATACAGCATCGTTTATGTGATCATCGCGACTTCTGTTACAGGCGATCATCCTTAGGCCAAAATGATCGACGATCTTTTGAAGAATGAAACTCAAGTTTCATAAATTTCAATTTGTATATTATGTTTGAGGCCTTGAATTGTCATAGACTTTAGACTTCAAATGATCGCGCAGAAAGAAGTCCCAATGTGTCAAATGGCATGACCTTGGAAATGAATCAACGCGATCGTCATATTTCGTACGCAATACGTTGACCATTTGAGGGCCAGCATGTTGTTGATTTTTTGTTGGTCAACATGTTGCCATCATTCAGATTTTTTGGGATGTGATTCGTCGGAAAAGATCAAATTTGAAAATTGCCTTGGCGAGTCAATTAATAAATTGGCGACGTCGTAAACGATCTTAGGGCTTCAATTGTAAAGAAGTGTTAATAAAGATCAGCCTTCAAAATTTGCCCTGAACTGCCATAAGCCCGATGGTTGAATTCGGTGACGAATTGAGGTGACTGGGTGATGCTGTTCGATCATGTTGATGTGGAGTTTGACACGATATTGAACTAGTTTCTTCAAACGAGTTCCAGATTCATTAGGGCGATTTTGTTGATCGAAAAATGTACATTCTTACGAGGGTGGTCCGATAAGTACTTAGCCTCACCGCCAGATGGCGCCAGTATCGCAAGAGCAACTTAGTATCTTGTAGTACATTCTAGTAGACGGCTGCTTTGTTTTGATCGTGTGTGGAAGCGGGAGTGTCCGCGGATTTTAGAAAAATGGAAAAAGAGCAATATCGGTCGAAGATTCGATTCTTGTTTTTGGAAAGGAAATCGCGCAGCGAAATCAAAGAGCGTTTGGATGCTGTGTACGGTGACTTTACTCCTTCGATGGCGACCATCAAAAATTGGTTTAACGAGTTTCAACGCGGTCGCACGTCGGTCCAGGTGCCCCGAAAACGGCTACCACGGAGGATAACGTGACAAAAAATCCACGATCTCGTATTGACAGACCGCCTATTGAAAGTGCGCGGGATAACTGAGACAGAGGGCATTTCAAAAGATCGCGGGAAATATCCTGCGTGATGAGTGCCGCGTTTACTCACTCCGGACAACAAGCGCAACCGTGAGACCACTTCAGAGCAGTATATGACGCTGTTTAAGCGCAATCGGAAGAAGTTTCTGTGTCGTTTCGTGACAGTCGACGAAACATGGATCCACTGGTACACATAAAGAAACAGTCGAAACAGTGGACTTCACCCGGCGAACGTGCTCCGAAGAAGGCGAAGACTGTCCCATCGGCCGGAAAGGCCACCGTTTTCTGGGATTCACAAGGTGTGATCCACATCGACTATCTGGAGAAGGGCAAAACGGTCACAGGGCTGTACTATGCCAAATTATTAGGCCGATTCGACGCCGAATTGAAGAAAAAATGGCTCCACTTGGCGAAGAAAAAAGTGCTCTTCCACCATGATGCTGCACCGGCTTACACCTCCGCCCTCGCCATGGCCAAATTAGTCGAATTGGGCTTCGAACTACTGCCCCATCCACCGTATTCTCCAGATTTGGCCCCGTGCGACTTGTTTTTGTTTCCAAACTTGAAAAAGTCACTCGCCGGGCAGAAATTTCAGTCGAATGAGGAGGTCATCGCCGTCACGGAGGCCTACTTTGCAGACCTCGAGAAAACGTATTTTTCAGAATGGTTAAAGAAGTTGGAGCATCGCTGGGTCAAGTGTATCGAGCTAAAAGGAGACTATATTGAAAAATAAATCGCCATTCTCCAAAATTTTTGTTTTTCTTTTGTAGGCTAAGTATTATCGGACCACCCTCGTACAAAATGTAACTTTTACAAATCGCCAATTTACATAATAAGTTTGAACTACAAAAATGACTTGCTGCGTTGTAAATGACTAAAGTCGACAAAGGCTGTACTTGACACCTGTCAAAAGGGCTAACCATACGTTGGTTCACTCTTTAGTTTTACTCACAGTAGACTCAGACTAAGACATTTTCTTTCATTCTTTTCACAAAAGTTAATGGAGATCCTGCGATCCCTTTTGTAAACAAAAAACTGATCCAGTGATCGCACGCAATTATCCTTTGCGAACATTGTATTGTACATTGTTGTTAAATTTTCTCTTAAAGGGCCTGACATCATACGACAAGGAAGCAATGGAAGACTACCAGTGTGGCTTTAGGAGAAACTGATCGACGAGTGATCAAATTTTCACTATATGACAGCTTTTGAAAAAAGAGAAATGGGAATTTCACAAAGCTATCCGCCAAATATTCGTAAATTTTAAAAAGACGTATGACTCTATAAACCGATCAAAAATGTCTCATGTCCTTAAAAGGCTGGTAGCCCCGAAAAAGTTGGTGAAACTGATACAAAGGACGAGATAAAGTACGAAACGAAGAGACAAGGAAACGTCTTGACACCAGACATAGCTCTAACTTCTTCTTCTTCTTCTTTTCCTTTTTCCGGCGTTGTTATGGTCAGAAGTGTAGGACCATAACCTTCCCACTTAACTGCATTCCTACTGGTCCGCTTGTGGGGTCCGCCGGTTTGACCTCAGAAAGTAGCGGCAGGCTTCCCGGTTTGGGATTACTTCATCGCTGAGGCCAATCAAATGCTGGTGTTTTTGCATTTGTTTGCACCAATTGTTTTTCAGCTCTGACTTAAGCTGACGATATGGACCTTCAGGGAGAAAACAGATAAGAGATACAGAGAAAGCCTAATAATGGCAGGAAAAAACTTTGGCTTAAAAGTAAATGAAGAAAAAATCGAAAATATGGTCACTGACCGAATTTGATCGATCCAAACCTCGGATCTGATTGTACTCGATAATTGCAACTGTGAACCGTATTTGCTGCCAAAAACGACATGAAAATCGAAATAAATAAAATCTTGCATATGGACAACGCGTGTTTCATCGCGATGTAGGAAACAAACAACTTTGTAAAAGTCCACTTTACGGATGTAAAACTTGGTCTCTGACTAAAGAAGAGGTAAATAGATTTCAGGTTCTTGAAAACAAGATCTTAAGGACAATCGAAGGTGGAAAACAAGGCGAAGAAATAGGTGAATAAAAAAAAAAACTATACAACCAAGAGCTCAAGCAATGTCCGAGCAATAAGGCCGCGAAGACCAAAATGGGCAGAACGCGTAGAACAGATGGACAGTGGACAAACATTCCAAAGAATAATGAATGGCAAATCTGATGCAAAAAAAAAACACCAGAAAGGCTACATTGTGGAAGAACAATATAAAAATGAACCTAGTAAAGGCGGAACTGAAAAGCGAAATATGAAAGGAACACACTCATGAGAGGGACGGAGACTTTGGGAAGGTTTTGTATTCGGGATTTGGATTTCCGAGTTCCAAATGGCCCTTAATAACAATAGCAATAAAATATACATTTTTTGGCACATTTATCAACACATTAACATTGATTCGTACTAATACAGCCAGAGAAATTGCGAAATTCCCATTACTTTTTGAACACAAGTCCTATTTCAACTACTATTTACTGGAGTTCAACATGATATCAGGCTCATGCCAAAGGTAGAAGAAAATCAAAAATTATAACAAGTCACAAAAAGTTGCGTACTAGGTTGACTTAAGCCCTTTTCTACTTAGGTGCTTAGGTGGCGTTACTTGAATGAACCAGGGCCTCAACCGTTATGCGATATAAAAACAAAACCAGCTATCCGATGCCTACCTATGATGATCGACGCAAGGCTTAATTACAAGGAACACCTTGAAAGAATGTGCGACAAACCTATATAGGTGATTGGGGCCGTATCCTGGATAATAACGAACTTTGGAAGATCCTCCTACCAAGGGTGGATTTCTGCATGATATTTTCGAGGGCGATGTGGAAAAGATACACCACAGCGCGTCGCCTTTTCTTAGATCAGTTTTGGCATTTAAAGCATTCAACGTGACGTCGAGATGGCGTTTCTAAAGGCACTATCATGTGCAGCTTTAAAGTCGACAAATAGGTGCTGGTTGATGATCTAGAACTCATTTGGTCGATGGTTATCTTTCCAGGCCTGAAACTATACTGATATGGATCGATTAGTTTATTTAGAAACTATTTCAGATGCTTGCGCGAAACGGCAGAGGAGACCTTGTTTTTTAGTTGGCATAACCAAAATGAGCTGCGTGGCTCAATGGTTAAAATGTATTCTCTTCTGAGGCTTCTGATGACACGGGGTTCGAATCCTGCACTAACTCCATGTATAAGCCAAGTCGAGCAAGGCTTGGTACTCGTATTAAAAGGCGCTTCAGCGTTAATTGTGCCTAAACCCAGCCATAAACCAGATAAGCAACTATATTTGCTTTTCTTTGAGGTTATTCAGACATTATACAGACAAGCTTGTGCTGGCCTCACACCCTTATCCAATTACTTTTAGATACGTCTGCATGTTTGGATATGGCTTTCTTGATTTTGTCTAAATCCACCGACGTAAAGGACGAATGGACGAGGTGCAGAAGGTTTGTGTCGAAGATGTTCGTTCACTACTCTCTGGAGGTGGTTGTCCTAGATATGATTCGAGAGATTCGACTGAATTTGTCGCATTGGTTGTAGTTCACAGTAACTGTCGTTTTTTTTTTTTTTTTTGATTTTAGATATGCTACTTAAATACGATCGGTCTATTTGGCCAACAAATGCCTGCCGTTCACGACTTTGTAGCTTTAGAGCTGATGTGATCATAAAATATATTTAACCCATTGTCGAGCCTCTTTTTCCACTTGGAGTATGAATGAAATCCACACTTCATGCTTTACTCTCGCAAGTCATCAAATAGGCAATCAATCATTAATCCATCATTAATCAATTATCAATAAATCATATATAAATTAGCGATCCTTGAAGGCGATCGTCAATATCCCTTGGTCTCCGATTCACGAGGAAATGAAGGCCCCGAAGAAAAGATCTAAAAATGGGTTGCGCATAAAGCACCTTAATTTGGCCAGAGCTGTATGCCATTGTAGAACTGGCCAACAAAGAGTATTGCCGGCTTCGCCCGACTCGTAATTTTGGTTATCGTGTCCATTTTTCCCTCTTTACCTGATTTGACTATGAACTGCCAGTACATATTGCATGCTTCAAGGGTAATGTTAGTGTCTTCTCACAAGTTATACTCAACCCATCCCATCTCTTTTGCTTAGGCAGTGGAAGGAAATCGATTGCAATATTTTCCAACCCAAACGACCAATGAATATTTTGATTGATAATATTGCTTCATCTATTCCTGTCGTGACATTCTATAATTCCTTTCTCCTTTAATGACCTCCACGACTCAGAAATATTCTAGACATCACGCATGATTTCAGCTACACCCAGGTATTTAAAAGTCCTTAATAATAACATTCCCATCCTCGAATACCGGAATGAAGTCACGTCCGTGACTGATGGACGTACTTGTGCACCGGACATTTGCCCGTTTGAACTCTTTCTCCTTCGCACATTCCATTATGGAATATTTAACACGTCCAGCCGGAGCTATGTGCAGCCACGCAATATGTCGATGCCGTCTTTTTATCTATTTGGCTTATTCCTTTTAAGCTTTTCAGATGGCAATTACCATCGATTATTTATCTATCAACGCCCATTCGTACGGTCGAACTACGAGTATTTCTTTCTGATAAAGCAACGCCCTCGGATTCAAAAGAGCACCATCGTGGTGGATCCACTCGTATTGGACATTTGTCGTTAGTTCGAGCGAGCGGTACGGGCACTTTCGGTGCTGATAAGAATCCCCGGTGAATATTGAAACGTATGCGTTGCTTGCGACTCAATCGCGCTAATGGCAAAGGGACACTTGTGTCAATTGTGGTGTTTTCGGAAGGGCCGGTTAGTTAATTATTAGTCTTGGTGTCTGAATGGTCGTGTTTGCGCCGTGGTTCTGTTTTGATTTCTATTGACGGAGTTGAAGGACAGGTTTCCATTCGCTACCTCCCCGCCCGCGGTTGTTTTGTGTATCTCACGAGTGTTTAGAAGTACGACTGCATACAGGCTTATGAGGTTATTTGATTCTTGTCCTGATTCTTTTGTGTTTTGTTCTCTCTGGCTCCTAAGTCGGGCAATCCGCAGCACGACTTCAGCATGTTTCTGGATCCGATGAGTGGAATCCGTGGTGGGTGCACGAGTGCATCATAAGCATTTAATGAATATGAGACTATCTTTCGTCGACCGATTTGTATTAGTCATCAGAAGAGGTATTCGTTTCTGCTTTGTGCTTTCCTAGTGCGGAGTTGGGCTTCGAGCTGATGCATCGGCTTTGTGATGAAGCTCTTGACACATTTCGCAACATTTCTCGGATATTGCTCTTCGAGCGGACTTTATGAGCTGGATATGTGCAATCTTGTGTATTGCTTCGATATGGGGTACGTGGGCGTATGTGTGATTATGTGCGTTGGATTTTTTTTAACACCGTGCATTATTTATGAGGTGGATTTCGAAACGTGATTGCATAATTTCTTTTCTGTTTTCACGGTGGTTAATAATATACTCGTATTTGACTGTAGTACGGAAGGCGATATAATCTCTCCTGCCTATCGCACGTTATAAAGTTTGGTTAGGCCACAAGGTTTTGCTATATCTTATCTAACTTGTGTCCGATTCACCAGTTCAAACTCTGGGAATAGTGAACATCTGTCTCAGCTTGGTCTGCCGTTTGTTGGTTCTTTGAGACGGCTATATAATAAAGACACCAACTAGATTGTCAGTCCCAAAGCAGCACGAAACTGTCACTTGCTTTAGATAGAGAGTTAGTTGTGCGAGCTTTCGTGATCTTGCTCACCCATTTTCCGCAATCAATTAGCGAAGGAACGACATTGTGCATGCAGATTAGGATATTTATGCAAAGTGCGGTGTTAAGTGGATGCGGATAGGTGCACCACATGCAATCGGTGCTCAGCTACAGCAGTGACATTAGTAACACGAGTTGGAGCCTTCACATCACTTAGTTTCTTGAGACGTTCAATTTTATCCAATTTAAAGCTGTTTGGGAAGGCGTTTCTTGATAATTCAAAACAATCAACATAACGATAGGTAAATTTGATTGTTTAACAATGATACGATATTTCAAATAACACCTCTTGTTGGATATTCACATGTAATATATGGTCATCCAATTTGTGGTTCCAAAAGTAAATTTAAATAAAATGCATTTATGATTTAGACTTCGGTCAAGTTTGTATTTCAATATATTGTCTGGATTTTGCCATTATGGACTGATATATAGTATCATTCAAGTGTCTTCTTGGGAAATTTTGGCAGGACGCTTTCAGTGATTTTCCACAGAGCAGGTAGTAAATCGGCCATTACTTGATTAATATTAGTTTTCAAAGCGCCAAGAGCTTGCGGATTGTCTGCATAAACATCATATTTTGTATAGACCCACGAAGAGAAATCCAACGGCCACTTATCACGCAATCTTGGTGGTCAGTTCTGAGCACCAGAAACGTGAAATAATACGTCCAGGAAAGTTTTCTTTCAGTAAAGCCAAAACGGACTGTGTTGCATGAGATTTAGCACCATCTTGTTGAAACTACGTGTCTTCCAAATTCATAATTTCCATATGAGGCCGAAAAATTCGGTTAACAATTAACTATAGCATGAAATCGATAGGCTTGGGTCTTTTTAGCGTTCTCGTCAAAGGTAATCATACTTTCTCTAGAGCATGGATTCAGTGATGGATAGATCTTAAGATTTTTATAACAGAGCCAGTCTCTCAAAGGTCTCTCAGATAGACAATTATGTCGATTATAATCTGCTCCTTATGTAGGAAATGTACCAGCTACAGAATCATTTTGTACCTGGTTTTCACAACTTTATAACATTCAGAAATTAATTAATTATATATATTATGAAATGGTAATTCTTATACTAAATGTCCACAGACACGTGTAATAGTTCGGTTAAAGGAATGTGATTAAAATATGGATCTAAAATCTGAATCACAAATTGGATAACCCAATATATGCGAGGGTGGTCCGATAAGTACTTAGCCCCACCGCCAGATGGCGCCAGTATCGCAATAGCAACTTATTATCGTGTAGCTCATTCTAGTAGACGGCTACTCTGGAAATTTCAGCCGGATCGGACTCGTAGTTTTTGTAGACTGCGTGTGGAAGCGGGTGTGTCCGCGGATTTTAGGAAAATGGAAAAACAGCAATATCGGTCGGTGATTCGATTCTTGTTTTTGGAAGGGAAATCCCGCAGCAAAATCAAAGAGCGTTTGAATGCTGTGTACGGTGACTCTTCTCCTTCGATGCCTTTGATGGCGACCATCAAAAATTGGTTTAACGAGTTTCAACGTGGTCGCACGTCGGTTTTTGATGAGCCACGTCCAGGTGCCCCAAAAACGGCTACCACGGAGGATAACGTGACAAAAATCCAAGATCTCGTATTGGCAGACCGCCGATTGAAGGTGCGCGAGATAGCTGAGAGAGTAGCCATTTCGAAAGATCGCGTGGGTCATATCCTGCATGAAATTTTGGGCATGAGAAAGTTGTCGGCGCGATGGTTGCCGCGTTTGCTCACTCCGGACAACAAGCGCAACCGTGAGACCACTTCAGAGCAGTGTTTGACGCTGTTTAAGCGCAATCCGATGGAGTTTCTGTGTCGTTTCGTGACAATCGAAGAAACACGGATCCACTGGTACACACCAGAGACAAAGGAACAGTCGAAACAGTGGACTTCACTCGGCGAACGTGCTCCGAAGAAGGCGAAGACTGTCCCATCGGCCGGAAAGGCCACCGTTTTCTGGGATTGTGATCCACATCGACTACCTGGAGAATGGCAAAATGGTCACAGGGCTGTACTATGCCAAATTATTGGGTCGATTCGACGCTGAATTGAAGAAAAAAGTGCTCTTCCACCACGGTAACGCACCGGCTCACACCTCCGCCCTCGCCACGGCCAAATTGGTCGAATTAGGCTATGAACTGCTGCCCCATCCACCGCCTTCTCCAGATTTGGCCCCGTGCGACTTCTTTTGTTTCCAAACTTGAAAAAGTCACTCGCCGGGCAGAAATTTCAGTCGAATGAGGAGGTCATCGCCGCCACGGAGGCCTACTTTGCAGAGCTCAAGAAAACGTATTTTTCAGAGGGGTTAAAGAAGTTGGAGCATCGCTGGGTCAAGTGTATCGAGCTAACGTGAGCTGACGTCTACTAAAATGTAATACACGATAGTAAGTCGCTCTTGCGATACTGGCGCCATCTGGCAGTGAGGCTAAGTACTTATCGGACCACCCTCGTATGTCATTTTATGGTGCAGAGAAACAATTCTTTGAGCTTATCGAAGTAATTCCAGAGCCTATTTAATAATGTCGCATTAAAACGTGGTATGAGCTATGCAGAGCACATCTTTATAGACCCTGTCGTCTGCGGTAAAAAGTTGGTGTGCATTGGCATGAAATACGTGGGCCTCTTTGAGATCTGCCGTAATATGAACACATGGTCCATTGTGGATTTTTCTTGTCTGTAACTAAACAGGCAGAAATCTAACAGATCGTTCATAAGTGTTTTCGTGCGTTCACAAGATCGTATAAGCGGCATTAAAGTGACTTACGAGACTGTGGTTGACGCAATTATGAACCGGACAAACGATGCTGAGATTCCCATTCATTGGGTATAATTTTTCGACCAAAGTTTACACATAATTTGGTGCATGTTCCAACTGCTTTTAGTACAGGGTTTGTTTTAAAATATTTATTTAGACCTTTAAGTGGACCTTTAGTACGACATCGGTCCTGTGGGCGTTGCCATTGTTGTCGACAATTTGAGCTCTTTTTACTGCATTGCCAATAATTAATTTTCGCACTGTTGTCGGAGAGCTTCAAGAATCTTCGGCGTGTTCTGATGAATCCGTGAGGAGCGGTCAAATCAGGCGATCTTGTCGGCTAGTGCAAATCGCCAAAACAAGACTGAAATAAATTCTTCAAACCACATATACTCCAACCTCAGTTCATCAATCAGATAGAACTCGTTGATCATGGTGTTGTATGGCCCATAGTGTCCTAGCAAAAAATGTGGACCGCTGACACCCCCGTCATAAATTGCGGACCATTTTAAGATTTTGAGTAGATATAATGGCTCCTAGTGAATGATATATAGATTTTCAGTGCCCCAGAAGCCCAGAGTTTGTATGTCTACGAATTCCATTCAAATGGAAATAGGTCTCGTCCATGGACGGAATTCTCGCTCTGCCTTCTGCTTGGCAAGAGTATTTGATCATAGCTGTCATAGAATCTGCACAAATGGTTTTTATTTCTCAGCATCTACTGTGACTCTACTACAAGTTGTGCGCGTCCATTTCTGCAAGCGTCTGCGTCCGCTCTGATTTTATCGCCGAGCCCTGGTCGTTCAAGTTTTCGGTAGAATTTCCGAACGTCTTTCCTGCAATATAACCTCTTCATTCCCTCGAGCTCGCACTTCCCGTGTTCTTGCAAAGCATACGAATGGCATGCTTCTTTTTATATGTTCGTAAAGCTCACGAGCAGCTCTCGTCGATACAGCGTAGTCATTCTCTTTCTTTAGACGGGCCAGTCTACGTAGTTTTGATAACGTCTCAATGACTGTCCTATGGTTGTGGGAGAGTTTGAGGGAGATATAATCGGTAAAGGCCTTGGCGGTCTCAGCTCTCGACTGCAGCTTTCCGATATCAAATGGTGGTGATCTTACCCGACCCTGTTGATTTGGTGAAATCCCCATTCGTGCCTTGATGACAACCATGTAAATTGGTTGGAGTCGATGTTGGCTCTGCGGAAAGGTCAGACCTGTAGTATGCTGGAGGAGTACAAAGAGTTGATCGTAGTTCATTATGGACGTTAAAAATCATCAAGGATCGTGTCCCGTCACAAAGAGCACTAGCTTGAATTCTTTTTGTGACGTGCTTTTTGTGGGCTATGCTTTGTTGCGACCGCACTAAAGTCTCCTGGAACATTGCTGGGGCATTGAGCGTATATTCTATCTAGAAGACCATGGAAGTCATCCTTAAGTCGGCTGTCCTCTCTGGCCGCGTGAACGTATATTAAGCTCTGCTTCCAAGAGTAGCTCTGATACGGATTGTTATAAGGCGATCGCTTATTGGGCTATTTGCCTAAGTGTGTCTCGAATGTCAAATCGGCATCCAATAACCCGATCTACAGTTGGAGTACTAGGCACCCAGGAACAACTTCGTGGAGGCGTAAGTAAAAGCTAGTAGATAGGGGCTTAAGTGTCAATGCTTGGTTATCCTAAGCAATTTTTATTTTCGCGTAACCGACACCTAACCAGCAATCAGTAGAAAAATATAATAAAAATGTCACAATCATGAGAGCATTAAATCAAAATGTGACTGTCACTTACCACAACTCAGTTTAGTTGACCCCATCCATTACCCCAAATTTAGAATTCCATCGCTCAACTCATTTGCAATATTTGTTACAAGGGAGTCGCTGTCCACCTTCGTTTAGCCCTGTCCTCCCGATTTAATCTCAAATTTCCCTCCTTCCCGCTCGCATGTTCACTTGAAAACAATCACTTGCATTAGCACACTAAAGTACTAAACTAATTGGTGACTCCCCAATCCTCCGTCCGCGCCACAGTACCCACAATACCACTGCGAGGTACGATACAATTATTTTTATCTGATACCCCAAATGCCGATACCTCTACTTAGAAATGCAAAAGGTTGATTGCACCAATTCAAAAGGCAACAAAACTGAATTAAACGACCAGTACACTCGCGGGCCTCTCTAGATCAAGTTCATCCGACGGACTTCCTAAATCCCAAAATAAAACAAAATCAATTTGGATACAGAAAAAAATCCACATAATTGCCATCGATTACATCCCACCGGCTTCTGTTCACAAGCATTCAACGGAATATTCATAAAAGCCAGAAACAAAACTGAAAACACAACAACAATTTCCATTTTTATAGATAATTAAACAGCGAATGGGAAAACAACACGGGATCATGTGTAGATGGAGCCGAAATGATTAAAAACAAAGCCAAACCGTGTTAGGTGGATTTCGGCATGCCATTGGACTTTACATCGTGTACTTGTCAATTTCGTTTTAATTTTTTTTGTTTTCCCGAACAATGTGAAATGAACATTTTTGAAAAAAGCAAAAAAACTGATTTTCATTACAGTGAGATGACCACAATCGTCAGGGATACAATTTAAATATGCGACGTCCAAAGATCTCGCTGAAGAAATACTTTTACCTAACATCGTTCTTCGCTCTGGTACTGATCTTCGGCTTAAATTTTCGGTGAGTTTATTCGTTACTTTTAGGGTTGCGATCGTGGAGCACTGACGTTCGTGATATTTTGCAGAGATCGCGACGTATGGAAGGCAAAGGGATCATCGGGGCAATTCTATCAGTTGGAGGCAACCGAATCAGATAATGCCAATCAGGCGTTCAAGAACTCGGTATACGAGGTGACAGAGTTGGCTCAGTCGCTGTACGGGAGTAGCAATCAGCAAACGTATGAGAGCGAGCAGCAGAGTGAACAGCAGCAGAAGGTGAGTGGCGAGCCAACGGTCAAGGCGTGGTTCTTCAAGAACGGTGAGTTATATCCCTTGCCATGGCATCGAAGGAAGGGCGTTCGAAAGGCACCGCGACTGTTGCCGCATACCGATCCTCACAGTGATCGTATCATGAATCAGTTGATGTTCGTTCCGCCGAACTATGAACAAATCCAAGAGAGTGGCCAATTGAAACAGATCTTGTTGTTCAACGGCTTGGGACCGTGGAACATTAAAGGCGGTAGGTCCTTCACTAGGTATTCCATTCAGAATCCTTGATTCTCTGATTTTTTGCAGGAAGGGATGTGTTCTTCAGGAACAAGTGTCCCGTAGACACATGCGAGATCGTATCGAATAAAGAGAAGGTAATGACTGCTGATCTGGTGCTCTACAAGGATCACTACATTCCCACGGGCATTCGTAGACCGGCTAAACAACTCCACATGTTGTACTACCTAGAGTGCCCGTATCACACGCAGAATGTTAAAGTTCCTGATGCCGTCAACTGGACATCGACTTACAGGTTTGTCCATCACCCAACCTTTTTCCACAGCTATCTGACTATCCTTTCCAGGAGAGATAGTGACATTGTCGCGCCGTACGAGAAATGGCAGTACTACGACCCGAACATCAGACAGATCGAGCAGGATCGAAACTACGCGCTTAATAAGACGAAAAAAGTCGCCTGGTTCGTGTCGAACTGCGGAGCTCGTAACGGACGTCTTCAATTCGCTCATGAACTACAGAAATATATCGACGTAACCCAACTGACTTTTGAGTATTTCAATATAATTACGTTTAACTTCCAGGTGGACATCTACGGAGCATGCGGCACATTCAAATGCTCGCGCAGCACCGCCGACAAATGCTTCGACATCCTCGATCACGACTACAAATTCTACCTCGCATTTGAGAATTCCAATTGCAAGGATTACATCACCGAAAAGTTCTTCGTGAACGCATTGAATCGAAACATCCTGCCCATCGTGATGGGTGCCCGTCCCGAAGACTACGAAGTCTCATCACCACATCGATCCTACATTCATGTCGATGAATTCGCCTCGCCAAAGGAACTTGCCGAATATTTGCATATTCTCGATAAGGACGATGAATTGTATAATTCGTATTTTAAATGGAAAGGAACGGGTGAGTTCATAAATACGTATTTTTGGTGTCGCGTTTGCTCGACATTGCATGACGAGGAGATATTCCGGAAGCCACGATGGTATCCGGACATAAACGACTGGTGGCGGGGTGCGGGAGTTTGTACAAATGGTTCGTGGCGGAATTTTAAGGCGCGCAAAGACATAATCACTGATGATTAGGACGATTTTCTAGGGATAGTTGTATATTTTTACGTTTTACTATAATGTAGGGGCTAATGTTTTGGTGTTGACAAAATTGAAAATTACGGTAAACTTTAAGGCGTAGATGCATTTTACTTCGAACTGATATTTTTGGTTTTTTATTTTTATAAGAAGGACATATTGTGAATCTCATTTGTTTTTATATTCCAAAGGACAGGGACCGCGCAAACGTTAGGAGGGTTAGAGGCGAATGCTATACGTTTTTGTCGCGGCTCAATAACCTTAGATTAAATGCATGTGACAACTGTTTTTCTCCATCATCGTACTTTTTGACAGTTGTCCTGATTAATCATTTTTGTAATTTTCTATATGAGTAGAGTCAGTAAACGCTTGTCTAACTCTGTGTCTTGTTTAAATTTTTGTTTAACATAACATTTTAGCAAGCTTAGAGCGAGCAAGTATTGAAGCAGAACACTTAGCGTATAATTTGGCATTTTCTGGTTGAATTTCCATTGTGTGACTGGAAAGGCTCTGGAATGGATGTGACAGTTCTGCTAGTGCGCTAGTTTGGGTTAAGGCATTGCCTTGCGGGACTGAGTTTTCGAGGTGGATGCGAAGTCTAAATCATGGAAAAGTGCTTGATTTTTTTCGAGATCATTTTTAGGGATCGGGTAATAGGAGGTTGAGAAGCCATAATTTTCGATTATTAGCCACAATGTTGGGTCTGTAAATCAGAGATGAGGGCAAAGGCTGGTTGGTATAGTCACAGTCTCACGCGTTTCTGAGAAAGGATTTTTTTGTTTTTTTTTTGTGGAGGCTTCTGCTATCTGTTGGAGTACTCAGACACAAACACTGGTCCATTGTTCTGCCAGACAGACACCTTAGATGGCGTCAAGCTTCTTTTTATGCACTTATGTTGTGTGCGATTTGTTTTCCACACAAGTGAATGTAACCTAAAGCTTAATGCCAATTCTGAACGGCGAGAGCCGAGAAGCATTTTCAAGGCAAGTGTACAACGAGGGGATTTACCCAGTACCCCGCCGAGGATTGACGCTGCGAAAAAATCATTCGATGGCGTTGGTGTTATCGGGATCCGAACTCGCTCATCTTGCGTCACAGCACCCCCTAATGAGAAAGGATAGAATACGTTGATTAACCAACAAGATTAGAAACGATTGATTTGTCTCGTAAGCAGGTTTTTAACAGCTTGCTCCTATTTATGTATTTGGTACTCGGTTTATCAACACGCTATGTTGTATTGCACTTTAACCGAAGGCTTTTACTCCTTATAAATGACAGTTTGAAATTCAGAGGCTAGAAAGATCGTAAATTGGGGCGTCGCGTCGTGTCTCAATTGTTAGTGTGTTGGAAAGGAATTCGAATCTCTACCAGCCAAGTCATCAAAATCGAATTTGGCGGTGTGTATCCTTATCCAGGGTACTGATAAAGCTCCTTGCAATATACCATGTAAAAAGCTTCTTAAAAGTTACCGTTTCGAACTGCTATAGGCATAGGCCAGTTTCACGTAAAAGAACTAAGATGATCGAGAGGAGCTTCCACGTGCTACAGCGCCAATTATAAAAGTCCCAAGAGATTGTTGACAAGAGAGTTCATTCAAAGGTTAAATGACTCACTTTGCTTGGCGAAGCTCCTGAGCTCTATTCCGATAGGATCGGACGTTGTAATTTTTCCGACAGTCCCTAAATTTTTTCGAGAGGAACGATTGATAGCTATGAGGTCAGGGATTTTACTATGGTTGATGCTCGATAGTGATTAACAATCCTCGACGGAATTTGACCTTATGCCGTGTCAACTTAACGTAATCGGTAAGTATGTTGATAGTTATACCTTTGATGCTAGTCTCGAGACATCTACGTACGAGTCTCAAACAGCATTTTACAGAGGTAATTGTCAAAGATTAACATTTGTGCTGCACATTGTTGAAGATGAGCATATGACTCTACAGCCTTCATGGTGATACATTTTTCAGCGACGGGGTCTCACTGGACTCTGTTTACCTGTTTTCGTTTTCAAGAATATATGGAGTGGAGTAAGGTCAATCAGTGCCTCTGGGCCGTCCATTGGATGGGACTATATGATGTCGAGACGCTTTTTTCTTTTGCTCGATCTTATTTTACCATACTTTAGAGGCGTGTAGGGCGTGAGAGTGGGTACGGCAACAGGACCCAAGTTGATACGCTGATGAAGTGTACAAGAGGATGATTTCTTAGGTTATAAAGTCTGTTTGTATTTCAGTCACATAAGGAAGTCAGTATAAAGGAGGAGAAAGGAGTCGATGAGCAAGTGGCGCCCAACACGGGACTTGTGAGAATACGTTTTATCTTTGAAAGAGTTTTGCCCATTTTACGTAGAGCAGTGTTTTTTTAAAAGTTCATAACAAAAAGGAATCTGTTGTTTCTGGACGTGGTGTGACTCGATGCCAAATGAGGGTTACTGTGTAAGCTGAGGGTTAAAAATAAATCCATAATTGTTGCAAGAAATTGAAGGCTCTTTATAGCATCCGATTAACATAGGTAAACTGTGCACCGTTTCGTTCGAAAATTTGTTGCCATTTTGAAGGTAATTCCATTTCCAAGCGGTAATCACTTGGTGCCAAAAATCCATGCTACCGGAGAGTCACTATCGATGTGTGTGGTCTAGCGATGTTCTAATGGAACACAATTACTCTCCGAGTTAATCGCTTTTGGGCGATCACTTCCTTCAGACGGTCCAATTGTTGACAGTACATTAGGAGTTTTGTTGTAGAGGAGCAACTCATAGTTAAGGGTTTTTCAATAAGGGCGGGTAGATTTTGAAATGGAATAAACCAAGCTGTGTATGAGGCATTAACAATTTTTTTTTTCATTTGAAAGGCCAATGTATGCCATTATGCATGGACTGTGACATCGTTCAAATGCCCGCCTCGTCTTCTTACGGTGGCTCAGATCCAAGTGGTCAAATTTTGAATGACTTTTCCGCTGATCAGGCTGAAGTTGAACGATTGCCTGTGTTATATTCAACTCAGGGGCATCGACCAAGTGTGGTTTATTCGCGTAGACCTTTGTCTTCAGAAGACCCCACATAAAAAGGTTTAGCGGGGTCTAATCGCATGACTTTGGTGGCAATTCACGTCACAAGAGATAATCTGTGCGCTGTAGCATGCAGCCCTATCCTGCTGGAACCACATATCGTCTAGGTCCATATATTTCAATTTGAGCCATAAGAATTTGGTTATCATCATTCTGTGGTGCTCGCCATTGACCGTGACCGCCTCAGCAACGTCGGACCAATGACGCCGCCGACCAGAAATCCACACCAAATAGTTACTTTTTGAGGAATTGTCACCTGGTGAACCTCGTGTGGGTTAGTGTCGTCGGAAATTTGCTTGTTAACATAGCCATTCATGCAAAAATGCTCCATGTCAGCGAACCGACGGCGGTGTCTATGGTCATGAATTCCTGGGTCATTTGGATCTTGTACGGGTGTACTCCCAAGTCCCGACTCAAAATTCGTTAAGTTGAAGTCTGCGAGAGGCCGAGATCTTGTGCACGGCGGAGAATCGACTGCTTTATGCTCTGCTGTACACTTTCTCGAACCGCGGCGATGTTCTCGGCCGATCTCGCGTTCCTTTGACGTATACTCGTACATGTTGGCTGATTGATTTTCGAACTGGTCGTCTCAAATTTGGCCATCGAACGTTGAAGAGTCGACTGTGAAGGGCCATCACATCTACCATCACTAACCAACATTCATTTTGATAATAAAGTTTTACCATTTATACGTTCTATTCGATCGTGTAACTTGCCACAATCATTTGGCTTCAATAAACAACAGATTTGACAGACGTCACCAAAACGACATGGCCGTCAAAATCTACCGCCGCCAATTGAACAACGTTTTATATGATTTCCTGCCAATTCCACCAAACCCACAGCAAAACTTTTCTGACCGTAAATCCTAGCTTGGCCACCGTTTGCGCCGGCTCAACGCAATACGACCACGACCATTTACACTGCTGTCCGACCATGAAACTATCGTAAGTGATCACATTACTCCAAGCAGTTGTTTGGGCAATGGAAAGAGTGTTTACATGATGATCAGATTCGAAGATTTCAATGATTTTATCAACATTTTCGAGTTGGCCTTCCAGAGCGTGGTGCAGCCTTGACATCGAAATTACCGGAACGGAATCAACGAAACGAAAGCTGCGCGTGATTGGACAGTATCAGCTCCATGAACCCTATTCACATTTCCAGGAGCCTGGCTTGGGTTTTCCCCTTTCCCAGAAACTGAGCCAATCAATCACAAAACTATCAGAGAAATGTTTGCAGTACGAAACCTCACTTTGCCAACGCCATCTAGCGTAGGTCCGATAGGACGCATACAACGCGAGATACAGATTACTAAAGCCTTTTGTTGAGAAAATAATGGCTTTCTTTTCCTACACCTAATATATGGAATAAAGGCTGGACGTAATGGATTCTAGGTTACCTGGTAACTGATGACAGTTCGCTCATGAACTGTAAACTAGCGACTGAAGGTCTACAGCTCAAAGATTTTGCTCCACTACCCCCTTCGATTCTTCGCTGTTTTAGTTCTCTTAACCAACCCTCAAGTGCAATATATTTTCTTACATAATTTTCAACAGCTTCAGGTTCGTAAGCAAAAACATAAATCATTAAGGCTATTAAATAAAACCAAAAAAAAAAAAATGCACAAATAAATAAGCAAAATTAATGAATTTGTAGAATACAAATAAAAAATACATTTTAAGATGTAATAAAAAAATACATTACTTTATACGAGGTTTTAACTTAAAAAGAAAACCCAAGGATTTAAATGCCATAGAAATGTTGATTTAAAATAAATAAAAAATAAAAACATAAATCAACGTAAAGAGTAAAATTATTGATAGGCTTTTGTAGTCCTAAAAAATCGAGAGAAAAATAAAATAACATTTTGATAAGTGAAAATACTTTTTGTACTTTTAGTATTTTATTTAAATAATTATTCAATCAACTGATTTCCTACACTTGCCAATTTGTTTATTTTTTATGTTGAATCTGAGATGGATCTCTCGTTCGTTTAGGTACTTTTTATATATGTGTATGTGTCGTATGTTTAAGGAGAAAATATGTTTTTTTGTACGCTAACGAAGTCCTTGTTTTATTTATCAGTAAGCTGTGTACAGAAATCGGTGACTTTTTATTAATTTTGATTTTGTATAATAACACGTCACGAATGTATGTTAACCGAGACAATTATGAGTAAGTTGTAAAGGTTTATTTAAAATGTAATTTTTAGATTTATTTGGAAATCGAGTAAGTGAATGATTTGTGATTCCTATTTACTTATCTGTTGTTATATGATTTTTAAGTATATTTACTTTTTGTTTCTGTGATAATTGTAATAAAATATTTGTAGAATCAAATACAATACGAGTAAGAGCGTTTCATTTCATTTTGGTACGAGTTCAAGGAGGGCAACTGGTTGGAGCCACTTCATCGGCGTCGAATATTAAAACCCTTCCCACAGTAGCATGAAGCTCTTAGTGATTTTTTTTTTTGACGGCACCACAGCAGTTGTGTTCACCGCGACCTCGAGCTTAATAATGCGGTCTCTTTAAACCATTCACAGCTCCGTGAAGAAATAGGGAATAGGCGATTTGAGAAAAACGATTTCACCGTATTCAATGATGAAAACCTTGTGAGTGGCATTGTCACCAATGACCGAATCTCGACCGGTTCGTTTGTGGGAAGAGATGAACTCCTGTGCGTTCTGAACTCAGTTAAAAATAAAGCTTCGTTTGAAGATCCTTATGGACTCAATTAAAGTAATCGATATTCTCAGCATGTCATTTCACTACGCTCTGAGTAGTATTCACTCTCCAGCGCATTGGGGAACAGTAGTGGTCTACCCTATCTTTAAACGGGATAGAGAACCCCTGCTAATCTCCGATCAATAAGTTTGCTGTTGAATGTTCGCAAGGTTTTTGAAAGAGTAAACAGAAGTAGTAAACGTTCGATCAAATGGGTTGAGGAAAGAAAATAATACCGGAAAAGTTTGGGGTAAGGTGAGGCATGATCATGTTCATGCTGCGCCAAAACTCGTCTACGACGTTCACTTGAATTAGGCAAAAAAACTAAAATACTGGTGATTGTGTGGTCGACTATGGAAAGGCCTGTTCTACTGGACGTCTGTTGTACAGGCTCACCCGGCTAGACGTGCCAAATCACCTTCAATATATGATTTACGTAATGATTATGAGAATGAAGTTTGTTAAATGTGACAACGCTACATTGAGCAGGAACTTTGGTATTAAAAATGGTGTACCACAGGGAGCGGCTAATTCTCCGATACTGTTTAACGGTCACTTAATAGCGCATGCAGATGATTTAGTAGCGTTTAGGTTCGGTTCAAAAATTGAGGTCATCAATACAACGCTCCAGTGTGACTTCGATCATATTTCGAGATATCGCCATGATTGGAAGTTAAAAATAAACTTTCAAAAATCGGAAACGATACTGTTTAGGACGACGTTGTACACAAAGAATTGGAGAAAATTCGCGTTTATTGGACAACATGGACAATCATTAGCGGTAAGAAAAGCGGCTGGATAGCTTGGTATATATCTGGCTTGAACAGTACCTTTATTTCAATAGCAATATATACGCTTAATGGAGCTAGTAAAGCCTTCGGTATGACAACAGTCTGTTTTTACAGCAGTCATCTTGACCACATGGTAAGCACTATATGCTACATGCCTTCAATAAGACTCTTCATCGCGTATGGTTGTCCAGTTTAAGTTTAGGTGGTTAGGTTAAAGAAAGGGAGTGTGATGGTTGAGCATCACTTCCACTCATTTGTGGAGTACACATACAATTAACCCGTCCTATCATGCCGTGCTCTTTATGAATTTTAGAAGATCCCACATATCTGCACGTTCGCCATCTCTATGAAGAATCTTTGGCCCAGCGAAGCAAGGCGCCGATTCTGGAGAGCTCGGCAGTGGCAAAGCAGATGCTGGATCGTCTCGGTTTCTTCCTTATCGTCGCAGCTCCGGCAGAGATCGCTGGATCCCGAGTTCCATTTCCGGAGCATTGCTCCAATGGGACAGTGTCCTGTGATCACTCCGACGAGCATACGGATCGAGTTTCGGTCCAGCGCCAAGAGCTTCTTTGTTTTTCCGATGTTGAGCTCTGGCCACGATGATCTTGTCTTGTGGCTGTCGTTTCTTGTAAGCCAAGACGAGTTGGCTGACATCGTTGATGTCCATTTCAGGCCTTTGCCTCGCCAATTCGTCCGCTCTTTCTTTCCTGCGAATGAGCTGTGGCTCGGGACCCAGCAGAGTTTGACTTTGCGGTGTTTGATGGACTTGAGTGAGTCGCGACATTTTTGGACAGCCTTTGATCTCGTTGTACGGGATCCTATTGACTTCAGTGCAGCCTGGCTGTCTACGAAGATAGTGATATCCGATGGTGGGATCTCGGTTACATGTATGTAGGTGTTTGGCTGCTTTCTCTATTGCCAGGATTTCTGCTTGAAAAACGCTATACAAATCAGGGAGTCTAAATGATTCCTCTTTGTGCAGGGTATCAGAGTAGAACCCGGCCCCAGTGCCTGTGTCCATTTTCGATCCGTCGGCGACGAGAGTGATCTCGTGGTCGTTGATCCCAGCGTTTGATAGCCACTCTTCTCTGTCGGGGAAAAGGATTGGTATTCTGAGAGAGAAGTCATTTTGGGGGGAAATATAGTCGGTCGTAGCTGCGAGGCTACTAAAACCATATTTCTTTCCCAGGTCGTCTATTATTCTAAGTATGGCCGCATGTCGCATAGTTGGCTTGCTTCCAAAGAGAGGACTCCCTTAGTCTGAGAGCGCTTTTTGCAGCCAGCCTTATGAATAGATCCAGAGGAAGGAGATGAAGTATCATGTCCAACCCTGCTTGCGGCGTGCTTCTCATAGCTCCCGTTGTGCAAACAGCGGCTAACCTTTGCACTTTGTTAAGCATGCTCATATGGCTTTTCGTGCTGCTAGTAGTCTAGGGCCCCATAAGTTAAAATGGGTCTGATGAATGATGTACGGTTGCATGCCCCATCTTTTGCCGAGGGTCTTTTTGCATGCATAAAAAGCATTCAATCCTTTTTTCATCCTTTCCTCCAAGTTCCTTTTCCAGGAAAGTTTGGAGTCAAGAATGATGCCTAGATACTTGGCTTCCGCGTTGAGTTTGAGTCGAGTATCCTCTAACTTTGGGGGAGCAAATATCGGAATTTTCCTTTTCCTGATGAACAAGACCAGCTCGGTTTTCTGGGGGTTTATTCTCAGACCGTTCGGTAGAAATTTGCCTTTTATCAAGATAATTAGGTCATCCTCGTATCCTATTGTCTTTGTGCCTTTCTCCATGAAGATTTTGTGGATTTCGTTAACTGTAAGAAGCCACAGTATGGGGGAGAGAACTCCCCCCTGTGGTGTGCCTCTAGTTCTCACTTTCCTTATAGAGCTGTGTCCAATGGCTGCATTGATAATTCTGTTCTTCAACATATTTTCAATCCAGATTACAATGGATTTGTCTACTTTTATGTCCTCTCGAGCTGTTATTGTGGCCTCTGTGTTTACGTTGTTGAAGGCCGCCTCTATATCGACGGGGTTCAACGAGCTCTCAATTTCACGGACAACACTATGCAGAGCACTTTCCACTGATCTGCCTTTAAGGTAGGCGTGTTGAGTGTTGCATAAGTTGATGAGTCCTCTGATGTACGAGGGTGGTCCGATAAGTACTTAGCCTACAAAAGAAAAACAAAAATTTTGAAGAAATGGCGATTTATTTTTCAATAAAGTCTGCTTTTAGCTGGATACACTTGACCCAGCGATCTTTCCAAGTTTTTAATAGAAACGGCGAGAGACTAATTGGCCTACAGTCCTTTGCGGCAGTATGGATTGGTTTACCTGCCTTAGCTATGAAACGACGAATTGGCCAGGCAATTCTTAGCTTTTTGATTAAGTCCCGTGTTTCCTCGGTACAGTGTTTTCCTCGACCCATTTTTTCCAACTAAAATCAAGTAATTTTCCTAACTACTGCTCAATTTCGTCATAAATAAGCTTAACTTTAACTGTTTTAACTAAAAACAATGAAAATTCGAAAACCGATCACTCAAGCGTTCAAAGATCTTACTACACTGCTATTTCTTAGAACAGCTGACTTGGACTTTGGGACAGTGTTGGGACTTTACCACTATTGTGGTAGATCTACTACTATTTTGTGAAATTTTCAAATCTGCCACATCTACTACTCAAAGTTTGAAATCTACCACTCTTTTGAATTCTTCATGCTTCCTTTTCCCATGTTCTGTTTCGCTTCGCAAATACACTGTAAGCAGTTTATTATTTACACTCAAAACGACTGATAAAGATAAATTGTTTAACCCTTCCATAAATTTAATTAATTTTTATAATAAGTTCAAATATAGGTATATTAATGGTTTATTTGTTCACAAGGATGAGTAGTCAGTTCTTCTTCTTTCAGTGGCGCTACAGCCCAGTGTGGGCTTGGGCCTCAACCAACAAGCGTCTCCAGCCAGCCTTCTCCAGTTACGCACACCAAGTTGGTTGAGATCCTTTTATATAAAGCCAACTTGGTCTTACTCAATTGCCTCTTGAGCCCAAAGAAACAGCGAAGACGAAGTCCTTGACTACCTCGAAGTTCATGCTGCCCATTGTGACGCTCTGTCCGAGACGTCGATGTTGTGTGTCCTTTCTTGATGGCGAAGTACATGCGTTTTGCTTTCATTTACCACTAGACTCATTTTAGCTGCCTCCGCTTCAATGCCAGCAAACGCCTCATTGACGGCCCGCTGTGTTCGACCAATCACGTCAATCCGTCACCCGCGTAAGCCAGCAGTTGAACGGACTTCTGGAAGATCGTGCTTCTGGTGGTGACTTGTGAGTTTCGCACGATCTTCTCGAGTATTAAGTTGAAGAAGTCACATGACAGCGCGTCGCCTTGCCTAAAACCTTTTTTGACATTAAAGGTCTCGGCAAGTTCGTTGTCGGCCTTGATGGAGCAGCGAGAGTTCTCCATCGTCATCCTACACAATCTGACGAGTTTGGTAGGAATGTCAAAACTAGACATGGCTTTGTATAGCTCGTCTCTATGCACGCTGTCATATGCGGCCCTGAAGTCGACGAATAGGTGGTGAGTGTCGATCTGCATCTCTTGGGTTATTTCCAGGATCTGCCGCAGTGTGAACATTTGGTCTATTGTGGACTTCCCTGGCCTGAAACCACACTGATATGAACCTATCAGGTTGTCGACGAACGGTTTCAGGCGTTCACACAAAACGGCAGAGAAGATCTTGTAGGCGATGTTAGGGAGACTTATTCCTCTGTAGTTGGTGCAGTCAAAGGGGTCTCCTTTCTTGTGGATCGGGCAAACGACACTGAGATTCCACTCATCGGGCATGCTTTCCTCCGACCATATCTTACAGATGAGCTGGTGCATCCTTCCTACTAGATCATCCCCAGCTGCTTTAAACAGACAGGACAATCCGTCCGCTCCAGCAGCTTTGTTTGACTTAAGTCTCGATATTGCTATCTTGACTTCGTCAAAGTCGGGGGGACAGAATTCTTGTGTACCGTCGTCCAAATTGAGTGGAGTATTCTGCCTGATAGCGGTATTTGGGTCCTCATCGCCGTTTAACAGTCTACAGAAATGATCCTTCCAAATTCTCAGCATCGAATGCGATTCTACTACCATTTGTCCATTTTCATCCCGACAGACTTCAGTCCGAAATTTATATCCACTGGATAATTGTTTTACTTTCTGGTAAGACTTTCGGACTTCATTCCTGCTGTAGCACCTTTCCATCTCTTCGACCGCGCGCTTCTCATGCTCTTTCTTTTTCTTTTTGAGAAGTCGGTTCCCTTCCCTCCTCTTCTGTTCGTAGAGCTCACGAATAGCTCCCGTTGTTCGATGCAGCATTGCGTTGTAGGCGTCTTGCTTGGCTGCATGGGCCTGTCTGCACTCGTCGTCAAACCATGGGTTTTTCCTGGGTGGTGTTGTAAAACCTAGCACATCAGTGGCAGCTTCCTTGATGGCTTTTTGACAACGTTTCCAGTCTTCTTCTATGGTCAGTGCAGGCGATGTCGAACTTTCAGAGAGTTTTTGGGAGACTCGGTCGCCAAAGTTCCTAGCGATCGTTTGCGATTGTAGCTTTCTGACGTCAAACCGTGGTGTTCTTCCTCGACTCCCTTGTTGTTTTGGTATCCGTGTTCTTACCTTGGCTACAACAAGGTAATGATCCGAGTCAATGTTGACGTCAATCGCAATGTGATCAATCTGGTCGACGGACCGCCAGGTCCCTTTATGGATGTTGAGGTGTTGGAACCGCGTACTCACTACAGAGAGGTTCCGCCCCGAGGCGAAGTCCACGAGCCTGAGTCCGTTCCCGGATGTGTTGTCGTGCAGGCTGTGTTTTCCAATGACTCTAGCAAAGATTTCTTTTTTTCCCAGCTGTGCATTAGAATCTCCTAGAACGATCTTCGTGTCGTAGCTGGGACATTGGTCGTATGTTCTTTCTAGGAGATCATAGAAGTCATCTTTGCTGTTGTCATCTCTGTCTTCAGTCGGAGCTTGGGCGCAAATCAAGCTAATGTTACCGAATTTAGCCTTGATGCGGATTGTTATGAGGCGCTCGCTTATGAATTTGAAGCTCAAGACTTTTTGCCTTAGTCTGCCTCGAACAACAAATCCACATCCAAATAAGCGCTGCCTTCCCCCTCTGTAGCAATCGCCGTAGTAGAGGTCGCAGTTTTTCATCCTCCTTTTGCCCGGTCCATTCCACCGCACTTCCTGGATGCGATAATGTCTGCTTTGTAGCATTCAAGGGCCTCCGCGAGTTCATCAGCTGCACATGGTCGGTTAAGGGACCTCACATTCCACGTGCAGATCCGAAGTTCATAGTCCTTAATTATACGTTTGCCGGGTTCGTCAACAGTGTATTCATCATTATCCGAGGCTTGTGGTTTTTTTTTACAGGTACAGCTCACTCGGCCATAGCCCAACCGACTAATCCTGTTTTCTGGCGCAGGATACTCGCCATAGGCCCTGCTCCGTTAGTGATGCCAAGTTTTGATTTTTTTTGTTCGAATTCAATATCATAGACTGGTAAAGCCTTTCGTAAAACAAAGATTTCCGATACGTGGATTATTATAAGTTTTATGGTAGGATTTAGGTATTTTGATACCGCACTGCTATTTTATCGAACACAGCTGTACAAATAGGCAGAAATGCGGACAACGAGCTAGCCAAGCTTCAAGCACCAGCCCCGATAACCACATCGTCGCTGTGGGTTCTATCCAGCTAACAATTGGTTAGCTCACTCTGCTAGGTATAGGCTCACCTATAATGAAAGTATCACGACAAGTAACAAACGACAATTCTTTTTGAAAACCAAATTAAATGAATGAAACAAAACTTAACATAAAACAAGAAAACACTGTTCAAGCAAAAACAAAAATTGAAGGCGACTGGGGAGAAGTGAAGACGATTTTAGTGAACTTTGCATGCATTCAACTGAACAATGAGATTCTTAATCGTGGAATTGTCCGCTCCGGAAATAATTTTAGACACAATCTTCCTCTTAAGAGCAATCGCTTCAACCTTCTTCGATAGCTGCAAAAGAAAGGGAAAGTGGACATAATGCGATCAAGGTTGTATGACTCCTGCCTTACCTCGTATGCTCTCTTGATGATGGGACGCGGCATTCCGGCTAACTTGGCTGCATTGAAACCGTACGATTTAGGACATGCACCGGACGAATATTTGTATAGGAAGACTACCGTTTCCTGGGTGGGATCTTCGGTGTCCTCGTTTTCCACCATGCACGCCTGGAATCATACGACACGGGTAACAACAATAGAATAACTCTGGGTAAGAGGTAGTTACCATGTGGCCCAGAACGACACGATTGTCGCTTTGGAAGTACTCAATGAGGTTGTGGTAATGCGTGGAGAATAGCGTTCTGCACTTTAAGTTTGACAGGAAATTCACGACAGAAGCTGCGATTGCTGTTCCATCATATGTAGCAGTTCCGCGACCCAATTCATCGAGAAGGACCAAGCTATTTACGGTGGAATGTTTGAGAATCAATGAGGTCTCGTTGAGCTCTACGAGGAATGTACTGTGCCCGGCGATGATATCGTCTTGCGCACCTAGCCGCGTGAAGATCCGATCGACCAGGGACAGCTTGCAACTTTGGGCCGGCACGTGACAGCCAATTTGTGCCATGACCACGAGAAGTCCAACTTGTCGCATTAGAGTACTCTTACCACCCATATTCGGGCCAGTGAGCAGCGCTAAGGGTGCTGTTCCCGACGAACCCAGGACAATTCCATTTGGTATATAAGTCTCAGCGGCCACACATGGATGGTAACCTTCCTCGATCTCAATGAACGGTGCTTCGGCGTCCTCGACTAATTCTGGGACGCAAATCGTACTCTGATTCCGTCCATACTCAGCTAGGGAACAGAGCACGTCCAGATTAGCTATACTATCGACGCATTTCTTCCAAAGCTCATAGTGATTCGAGAACTTTTCGAATATCCGTCGTGCGAGATCCTTGAGGACACTATTTCTCTCGTCCTCGGCCTGTTGCATTTGCTTGAGAAAACTCTAAACCAATATACCATTTAGGGGAGGGTGAAGAAGACCGTGTGAATGCCAACTTCTTACCTTCGTTTCATTTGTGTGGAACCGACGAACCGGCTTCGAGCCCTTCTTTTGACCCTCTAGGAAGTACTCACTGCCCGCTTTCCTTGCATTGCTCTCGGGAACTTCTAACTGAAATCGTTTCTTGTCGGTCCCGAAATAACTTAGGCGACAGCCGAAGTATTTCTCCTGTTTAATGAGGTATTCCTTGAGTTGTTCATTGATTTCTTCGATCCTAGCTTCGGCGTTATCGAACTCCGAGTCTACTCCCTTCTTTGGAGCGATGACGCCAGTTTTGAGTGCTTCCTCGTGGTTGAATGCTTTCTGGAAGGCCGTTAAATAGATCTAAAGTGGCTAAAAAACTTTTTTCACACTTACCTTGAAGAACTTCAGCACCTTCTCCATGTCGGGGTAGTTTCCGTCCGGTTCCAGTTGCGACAATCTCTTGATTAGAGTCGATTCACAGCCTTGGAAGATATCTGGGATTTTTAGTAAAACCTCGAATCCGTTTAAAATGCTTACGAAATTCTGGATCTTCTTCTTGTTATAGATCTTCTCTTCGAAGAAGATAGCTCGACCATCGGGGTGACTCTCTGCAACGAGTTTGTTGCCAAACAAGTGAATCTGCGCTAAATGCCGTTCGAAATCGGGTAGTGGAGCAAGGAGAGCACGCGCTTCCTTCAGCCCGTCATCGTTTGTGATTAGATCTGAAATCGCTTGTTGCCGTTCGAGGATGATTCCGACGTTACAACTGGGTGAGCAGATCCAGTGGTGCAACAGGCGCTTTCCGAATTTCGTACAACACTGATCCAAGGTGCTGAAAAGGGAGTGTTCCTCTCCGGTGATCCGGAGATTATAGAGCGTAGTGGAATCTAGGACCATATGGTTCCTCATTGGGTTTTTGGATGCTTTTGTTTTGGGAGCTTCATTACTACTTGCACCATCTGCCATATCAGGGGGAACGTAGAGCTGATAGCGAGCCATTGGCATGATTTTCTCTTCAAGAACGCATTTGCGCAGGTAGAAAACGCAATCACCAAGAGCCTTTAGAGCCAATTTGTGTTCGGTCGTTGGTGTTAGGCCGAGATGATCTTCAGGACTTTGCATGGATTTTATAGCTGACGGCCATCCGCCTTCTTCGGACTTGAAGAAGTATTTCTCTCCTAGGTACTTCAGGGTCTTCTCAGCGGTCATAGATTGATTTCCAGATGGCAGGTACTCCTTAATAGCGCCACTCAGAATCGTGCGGTAGATTTGCTGCGTCCGCGATGAGAGCGATGCTTTCTCCGTGAGGACCAACACAGGTAAGTGATGGGAGAGCAATGTGAGGAGCCTCGAGCAGCTTTTATCGTCATCGAACTCACCGACGTAGAAGTCTCCGATCGATGTGTCAATGAAGCAGACGCCATATCTACTTGTAGCACCATTGTCCTGTTGAAATGAAGGTTTTCTTAGTCCCAACCGAGTCTACATCATGCATACAAACCTTTTCCGCAATAGACAGCATAAAATTCGGCTGATAATTCGGAGTCACCTGGCACTGCGAGCCGAATACTTGTGTTCCCTTGTTCGTGATCTGGCATATCTCCCGCCGTACAACCTTGTCGAACTTCGATGTCTTTCCCTGACTCTTGCAACGCTCTGTCATCATATCCGGAGTCTCTGTTTGTTCAACCCGAGCTACTTTATATCCGCGATCAACGAGGATTGTTGCCATTTTATCGAAGGATACCTCTGGGAATCCAGAGTGCGCAAATTCGCCCCTCATATAAGTGAATCCGAGCTCTTTCACGCCAATATCCGCGTCCATGTGGTACATCTCATAGAACTTACCGACTTTAAAGAAGAGTATACAATCGAAGTTGTCCGACTTCAACACCCACCATTGCCTCACGCCCTGAAAGTGGTATCAGCGTGAGTCCATTCGGAATATCTTTGCTTAACGCTTACCGGAGTAAGGGAATTGAGGAAGGTTTCCGGGACGTACAGAGTAGTTGGATCGTAGTCAGGATGGTCTGGTCGGCGACCTTTCTTGTCTTTGATTTTCTCCGGTTTCAGAAATTCCAGTTTGTTGTGCGCCCAAACAACTGGTTCATCAAGGGTGGATCCGGAGTTAACGATTTCTTCGAGTTTAGCTTCTTTTTTCTTAGATCTAGCCACCGGTTCGTCCTTAATGCTTTGGAGTTTCTGCATGAGGGCACTGGTTTTCTCCTCATTCTCCTAGAGATAGGGCATAGACATTACGAAGTCCTGGGGATTTAATTAGGCTTGGATGGAACTCACATTGTTTTCTGGCGTCTCGATGTTATTGCTGTTGTTCTCCCGATCGGAATCGTCGTCATCGGACAAGAGACGTGCTGTTTTCGTGCGTTTATTCTTGAATGTAATGACTTCGTCCTCCTCCTCTGAATCGCTCACATCAACATCTAACTGGCGTTTTGCTGTATAGAGGCAGTACCTTCGCGTTAGTTCCTTTGATGAATGACAGCCCTTCTTACCTGTCTTCTTATTAGCGCCCGCATCATCGTCTTCCTTGGTCACATTTTTCACGCTCTCGTCGAGCTTTGGGGTTTTCTTCGCAGACGTTGCGGGAGATTTGGTAAAATACTTCAATAAAGTGTTGTTTGGCGTTCCACCGACACTGCTTCGCTTAGACATTTTCACAGAGACGCAATTCGGACAGATTTGGGGTTGAGTATGGGGGGACCCAGAGTAGCGTTCCTGCGCCAAAAATTAATCGCAAATAAAAAATCAAAAGTTCGGGCAGTATACCGGCTTTGACAGATTTGATATATCAACAAAAATCCGCGGGCAAAATGACATCTTAGTTACTACCTTACCGACGTGGTGAGAAATTTCCAGTGGGATGGAACACATGTTTTTTCGGTGAACCGATATTTCGTTTAAATTGAAGATTCAAATTTAGAACAGTGACAAGGTGACTGGTCAAAGTTGATAGGCTCATATAGGTGGATCCAACAAGAGATGTCATTTTAAATAAATAGAAAAACACAACATTTTCATACAAAGTTGTCGGAGCTGTCATCAAAGTTCTTTTCGTTTCGTCGATTTTTTTCTTCGGCACGGTGCGGTGTCGAAAGTATTCTCAAGAGAGAGCAGAAACCAGGTGGTTTCTGAGAGAGAGTCAACGATCACGTCCACTGCTCAAGTGAGAAGAACTACTTAGTAGTTCATATCGATGGAAGAACTTCAGGTAATATTTTCGCCATACAGTTCAGAAGTATTTTTATAATTTGAACATCAACTTTCAGAAATTAGAATCTACAGTCTGTCACATAATTGTTTGCAAAAGGAAAAATTGTTTGCAATTTCATCTGAAATGTGAACATTTATGGAAACCCATTGCTTTGGTCTTTTTTTCTTTTCGTAACTTTATTAATAAGCTTATTCTCAATACCTACAACAACAAAAAATTACCAAACTTCAAAAGTGCTGCAAGTTTCGGGTTTGTTAATCCCCAAAACCCTCAATAGCTGCAATAAAGTTATACCAGGATAATGATCCGAAGCACAAGTCACTCTTGTGCAGAACGTGGTTGGTGTACAACTGCAGCAAAGTTCTCGATACACCCGCGCAAAGCCCAGATATAAACCCCATTGAAAATTTGTGGACATTTTTCAAAAAGAGAGTTGCAAAGCGGGCTCCCACATCACAAGGCGAACTAGTTAAAATAATCCAGGAGTGGAAAAAGCTACCGGATTGTTACGATATGGAGCGCCTAATTAGATCAATGCCAAGACGGCTTTTTTTTTTTTTTTTTTTTTTTGTTGGAGGCTTCTACTATCTGCTGGAGCACTCAGACACAAGTACTGGTCCATTGTACTACCAGACAGACACCTTGTCTTTATTGTATTTTCCCCGTTATCCGGAGAAAAATGAGGAGGGGCTTCAGTGATGTTGAGCTAAGAGATTCGGCACCCACCACGTCGGCCCCAAGGGTGCGCCACCGTGCACGAGCGAAGGCGGGACAGTCGCAGAGAAAGTGTTCCGCTGTGTCGTCCTCCTCGCAACAAGCAGCACAGGTAGGCGTCTCACTGATGCCAAGCACGTAAAGATGCCTGGCAAAAGTGTAATGGCCCGTAATGACGCCCGTTAGCCTTCTGCAGTCATTTCTTCTTAAGGATAAGAAGAATGTTGCGGACTTTTTACAGACGTCAGGGCGTACGCGCTTAGTCATCCTGCATCCTGGATATTCCTTCCATCTGCGACTGTGTACGTTAAATACCCAGTCATTGATGTCAGATTTAACCGTTGAAGCTGGTAGACCTAAGGCGGGTTCAGGCCCTGAGAAACTCTCCTCTGAGCCTTTTCTAGCGAGTTCATCGGAGATCTCGTTTCCTGGGATTCCAGAGTGACCTGGAACCCATACAAGCCTAAGTGAATTAAGTCTTCCGACTTTGTTCAAGAAGGTCTTGAGTTCATGCACTAGTTTGGAGTTGGACAGAGGATTGGATACAGCTTTGAGTGCAGCTTGGCTGTCGCTGCAGACACATATGCTCTTTCCCCTCCATCTGTGTTTCACAACATAGTGCATGGCCATTAGGATTGCGTAAATCTCCGTCTGGAAGACAGACGCATATTTTCCTAACGAGAAGTGCAGTCGAATGTTTTCGCGCTCGAAGAAAACTCCGGCGCCGGATCCCTGATCAGTCCTGGAGCCATCTGTGAAGATGCGAAGACATTCTATTCCAGGTTCAGTGTCTGGCCAAAGCCAGTCCTGACGCCAAGGAAATGTGACTGTGTAGTTACAGCGCAGTAGGATGGCAGGTGTCATTGCGTCAGAGGGCATATCCATGAGACAGTGATCGTAGGATATTTCTCTCTCAAGTACACTTTCACTCCACTGCGAGTTGTACCAAAGACCATTCCTCTTTAAGCGAGAAATAGTTTTCAGTGCACACCCTCTGATATATATGTCAAGGGGTGGAAGGTTCATCATAGCATCCAAAGCAGCTCCCGGTGTGCTGGGGAAAGCCCCCGTGCAACTGAGGCAGACCGCTCTTTGGAGTTTGGTGAGTGAAGCCACAACGTGTTTTCGTGTCAGCCTGCTCCACCAAACAACCGATGCATATGAGATTATCGGTCTTACCATTGCCGTGTAGATCCAGAGGACCTTTTTCGGCGATAAGCCCCATGTTTTGCCAAAGGCACCTTTGCATTGCCAGAAAGCTGACAGCGCTTTGGTGGTTTTGGACTCAACATGTTTTGACCAGAGAAGTTTGTTATCTAGAATGACTCCCAGATACTTAGCTTCCTTGGATATAGGGATGGGAATGCCTTTTAGCACCAGCTGAGCAATGCCAGTTGTTTTCCTCCTTCTCGTGAAGAGAACGACATCGGTCTTAAGAGGATTAACCGACAGCCCATTTCTCGTGCACCAGTCATCGATCACGTTTAGCGCCGCCTGCGCTTTGAGACAGACATTCGCTAAACATGAGCCGACAGAGAGAACAGCAACATCATCCGCATAGGCCTGGGCATAGATTCCAGAGGCATTGAGAGCATCTAGCAGAGAGTCGACCACCATGCACCATAACAGCGGAGACAGGACGCCACCTTGCGGGCAGCCCCTGTTTACTCCAGACTTGACACATTGTTCGAGGCCTGTATCAGCGATCAATGTCCTGTGCACAAGCATTGCTTTGATCCACAAAACCAGTGCTTCATCTACGCCATGCCGTCTAGCAGCGTTACACATGCTGTCGAAGGTAGCGTTATCAAAAGCTCCCTCAATGTCGACGAAAATGCCTAGTACGTACTCTTTCCTTTCGAGAGCGCATTCAATTCTCCCAACTAGGTTTTGAAGCGCAGTCTCGCAGGATTTTCCGCGCTGATAAGCATGTTGCATGTCCGACAGAGGATGCATTCGAAGGGCAACTTTGCGCACGTGCAACTCTACTAGTCTTTCCATGCTTTTCAGCAGGAATGATGTTAGACTTATTGGTCTGAAACTCTTGGCTAGTGAGTAATCCTCTTTCCCTATTTTAGGAATAAAGACCACTTTCACCGCGCGCCAAGGGATAGGTATGTAGGCAAGTGCCAGGCTAGCAGTGAAAATTCTTTTCAATGTAGGAAGCAGCTGTCTTATACCTTTTTGCAGCATAACGGGGTATATCCCATCAGTTCCCGGCGACTTAAAGCCATCGAAGGATGCCACAGCAAATTCAATGGCCTCAGTAGTTGCCACGCGTGACGCAACATACCAGCTACGCCGAGTTGTTTTCATCGCTACAGCCGCAGTATCCAATGAGGGAGTGTGCAACGAGCCGATGACAGTCTGATTTCCCGGAAAATGGGTCTGAAACAGTAAACTAAGAGTTTCTGCTTTAGACTCGGTAAAGGTACCATCAGACTTTCTGAGTACATCCAGCTTTGTCGATTTTCCTCGTTTGAGGACTTTAACCAACTTGCTGGTCGCGCTCAGGGATTTGATCTCTTCGCAGAAGGACTTATAGGAATCATTCTTCGATTTTCGAATAAGCTTCTTATATTCCTTCTGCTTCGATCGATATTTATTCCAGTCATCTTCCGAGTTCGATTTAAGCGATCTGTTCAGAAGACTTCTGGCTTCCCTACGAAGCCGTTGGAGCTCAGCATTCCACCAGGGAACCGGCTTCCTGTTGGGAGGTTTTTTGACAGGACATGCGAGTTCAAAACATTTGGTGATGGCGCTGTTCAGGTTATGAACTGCATCCTCCACCGATTGATTAGTTTTGAGTTTAGGCGGGGCTTGAGTGGATTTCTCAAGCTCCTCCCTAAATCGCACCCAGTCTGTTTTTCTCGGATTCCGCTTGGGCTGCGAGGGGGAGATCCCGCACTTCAATTGGAATTCGATGTATCTATGGTCTGACAGCGTAACATCTGGTGAGACTCTCCAGTTAGTGATGGCCTTCGCATGCCTGTTAGATAAGGTTAGGTCAATCACTTCCTGTCGTCTCGCCGTCACAAAGGTTGGTAGAGAGCCAACATTGTTGATGAAAAGGTCAGACGAAAGAATGAAGTTTAAAAGATGGTCTCCTCTCCGGTTGCATTTGCTGCTGCCCCAAAATGTGTTTTGAGCGTTAGCATCGCAACAGATGATGAGTCCAATCCTTCTGGCTTCACAGTACTCTACGAGTTCGGAAACCGCCTTAGGTGGCGGGGGTAGTACCGAGTCGTAGGGGAAGTAAGCAGACGCCACGACGAAGTGTTCAATTTCTCCGTGCGCCTTGTAGCTCACTTTCGCAGCTACCAGATCTTGACCACAGAATTGACCAAGTTTGGTTGCCGATAGCGTATTCGATATGATGAGGCAGACCCTGGGCCTTTCGGATCGCTCATCATAAAGGATTGTAGCATCACGTATGCCACCAAGACCACACAGGCGTTTGTTCCACACCCATGGTTCTTGAATGGATACAATGTGATGATTTGTACTACTGCATGCAATTCTGCTACTTAGAAGAGCGGTAGCAGCCTTGCAATGCTGTAGGTTGATCTGAGTAAAAATCATGGATTCATACTGGGGAACACGTTCCATCCTTCGACTACTTGACATCAAAATGGAATACAATCCTACCAAGGCCGAAGTAGGGACGTGAGTCGTACGCGGTTTTCAGGGCCTCAACAGAGCCATTGTCCATTCCCACTACCAGAGTGAAGCCCTCTTTTTTCAGAGAGTTCTTTTTCTCCTTGTAGGAATAGACAGTCCAGGCCCTCGTGTCGAGTCCCGGGTTCTGCGCACGTAGTCGCGTCAGCACTTTCAGCTTGTTTCCGGGTTTTCCCGGAATCCAGCAGATGGCGCGCGTTAGTTTCGGGAGACTAACTACTTGATAAGTGCTAGTTCCCAGGGGGGGGATTTTCGGCACCATGCTCCTGATCCAGGCAGATGTCTGCTGAGAGGAACAGCTCACCACGAAGGTACCATTCATCAAAGCAGACCTCTCCGCTTGAATACAGAAGCCTGTTGCTGAAGCTAGCTCCAGTAGATGATCCTCGCAGTGTTGGCAATCTGCGCTGGTCATTCTGCTGTCACTGCCAGCCTTCCCTATCCTGACCTTTTCGGAGGAGATGGCTGCCTCTTTGTAGGAGAGGTGCTTGTCTCGACTCTTTACGGTCATTTGTGTTGCCTTTCCAGAGGAAGGGGTTTTTTTGTGTGAAGTGCCCGCCTCCGATGAGCAGCCTTTGGTCCTCTCCGTCTTCAGGTTTTTGCTTTGATCTTTATTGATCGCCGCATCTGCCTTTGGACTCCGATTTCCCGCCGCCATATCAGAGGAGGAGACATCACGTTCTCTCTCCCCAGCAAGATTGTCCCCGGCGGCAATCTTCCGTTTGCAAGTGCTCTTACCTTTTTCGGTTTGAGCTCCTGCTCCCTTCCGACGCCGCTTTCGAACAGCTTTGCCAGCCTGAGGGTTGTTATGATCCAAGACCGCTTCGCCTTCTGCGATCAGAGTCTGTCTGCCAGCATCATCACCTTTTTCGGCGGTGGCACCGACCATGACAGGACCCTGAACATCTTCAGCTCCGACAGTTTTGGAACTTGGCACGCTCTTATTGGGAGTTTGACCGTCACCAATAAGAGGAGGAGTGTTTGAGGCGCATGCCGAAAGTGCTGGCATGCTTGTGCCTCCAGCAGCAGCCTTTACTAGCCGCCGACGCTTTCTGCGCTGCGCGCCGGCAAGAAGTGCGGGATCTGCAGGTGAGAGGGTCGGATGGGCTTCGGTAGGGGATACCTCCGCCGATCCGATCCTCTTACCTGCCTTTCCCAAAGGTTCGCCCTCAATCTTCGTGCCTTCGGCTGTGCCAGCCTCTTTGCACGATTTACGGGCACGCCTCTTCCTCCTTCTTTTTGGGCACTTAGCAGTGCAATCTACAGCACGTCCCAATTCTGGGGCTCGTTCAACCTTGGCGGTTTCCCGTGCCGCACCATCGTCGGTGTCGCCTCTGTCGGTTGCACCGCTCACGCTCAGTCCAACCAAATGGTCGGACAATGAGCCGCAGGAGTCGGTGTCGTTCCGGGCTGCCGGAGAGTTAAGAATGACTGGTGGGGCCTCCAGAATCCTTGCCCCGGCCGCGATCGGGGAGATCGCGGGTGGATTTCCGCTATTGCGGGTGCCACCTGGAGTATTTCCATCCATTTGGTTGTCCATTCATTCATGACTAACTCGGGGTTCTCCGGGTCTTAGTTCGAGGTCATTGACCTCTTAAGCCCCTACGCCGCGACAAGGCGCCCGAAGAGCGAAGGGGTAGCCAAGACGGCTACAAGCCGTTATTGATGCCATTGGTGGGCACACCAAATATTAGCACAATTTTTGTTTTTTTCGTTCTCTTTTATGTTATGTTTGCATTTTGCAAACAATTATTTGACAGAATAAAATATGAAGATGTTTGTATTTTTGTTATGTTCGTGCATTCTTGCGGGAAGTTTGGTAATTTTTTGTTGTTGTAGGTATTGAGAATAAGCTTATTAATAAAGTTACGAAAAGAAAAAAAGACCAAAGCAATGGGTTTCCATAAATGTTCACATTTCAGATGAAATTGCAAACAATTTTTCCTTTTGCAAACAATTATGTGACAGACTGTATATTAGTCGGAACGCCCTTGCCTATTGCATCAAGGGACACTAGAAAAAGTTGGCGTAAATTCTCAATTTTCAAGCCAGCCTGGCGCCCATTGGTGAAACAAGGTAAGCAGTTGCGTTAAAATCTTGCTTGATAACGGGAATGAGCCTCTGCGTCCATCTTTCTTTTGTGGAGACATCCCATCTAGTTTGCCACGTTACTATGGATGTTGCCCGTTCTTCTTTTATGTGCCTGGCTTGTTATCGGTCAGGCGTTAGCTTGCGGTGTATTCTCATGAGCTCGTCTGCCAGGATGTGAATGGGTAGCATTTCTGCTCCATCATCTGAGATATTCCTGAATCCGCTGATTGTTTTTATCGCGCAAAGTCTATAAACTGACATCATCATCCGTTTCAGTCATCTGTCTGCAAGTGCACCAGCCCATATCGGAGCAGCGTACAGTAGAACTGAATTGAATACTTTTGAGAGTAAGACTCTGCGCGCATATCCGGGACCACCTAAATTCGGGAGCATTCGAGAGAGTGCTTCTTGTGTAAGTGATGCCTTCTCGCTGGCATACCTTATGTGTTCCCTAAAGGAGGGCCTGTTATCAAGCATAACCCCTAGGTACTTCAAATATTTCTTAGACCTAATCCGGCTGTTCCACCTTCTTGGGTCTGATTATGATCCATGCCTCCGTTTTGTGGGCCGCTAGTTCCAGGCCGGCACTTACAGCCAATCTTTCACCTTAGAGATGGCTGTGTTCGTGACAATGGCAATGTCATGTCATCAGCAAAGCCGGTGATTTGTACACCAACGGGATGCGCTAGTCGTAGAATACCATCATACATAATGTTCCACAGTAGGGGTCCAAGAACTGATCCCTGCGGTACTTCTTACGTTATGCTCTCATCGGTGTAGCATCTAAGCCTCCTGGAGGGTACCCATGACAATTAGGGACATTTATACGTGCGTTCAGTTAAAAGCTGAGATAAAAGCGTTTTTAACGTCCAGCGTGACTACTGCACAATATTTCTTCTCTCCCCCTTTACACCTCTTTCCTTGGATGGCATCTGCGGCCAGGTTTACCACGGATTCTATGGCGCCAACCGTTGATCGTCCTTTTCTGAAGCCGAACTGGTTGTTTGACAGTGCACTATTAGCTTCCGCTACCGCCAGTAACCTACCATATGTAATTCGTTCCAGTATCTTACCAGTATCTAATAGACATACGGTCCTCCAGGTGGCTTTTTACTTTTAGGCAGTTGTACCAGGTGCTGCAGTTTCCACTGTGTGGGAAAGACTCCCTCTTGTAGACATTTCCCCAAAGTGTGCTGGAAAGCGTCTGGCCTGGCCTTAATCGCCGCTTTGGGGGCCTTATTTGGGATGCCACCAGGTCCGGGTATTTTGCTGTTTTTCACCAAAAGACAGCTTTGCATAGCTCCTCTAGAGTAATTAGAGGGATCTCCTCTGTGCTGATCCTTGCCGTGCTGCTACTAGCAAGTGGTTGGCCCCGTGGAAAGAGGTTGGGTGAGCATTTCAGGGTTTGTTTTCGGCGGACCCCTATTATTTCTCATCCTCATTAAAGCTTTCGCCAGCTCACCTCTTGCTAGCTTAAATTCGAGAAGCCGCTCTTGGAACCCGCTCGTTGGGATTTCCTTCGCGGTCTGAGACAAATTGCTCTTAGCTTTGGGACTCCCACATCTGAGTAAACGTATTTGAACTCAAACTTTCATACAATAGGGCAAGCACATTATGAGTGGATAATTTTTTGATAAAACTTATTTGGAGCCACGTTCCAAGATAATAAGTTTAGTCAATAACCCGATCTCCGTGGCCTACTACCCCAATAATTCGCATCCGATTACAGGGCTGTCATGTCTTAACAGGTCGTCAGGTAGTGCAGGATGACAATGAAAAATTCTTGCTGCTCCTTTAAGGTCAGAAATGAACTAACAAATGCCTTGAATGCCAAAAAAGAACTCAAACAGGTACATTATCAAGTGTGAAACTCACTGACAAATATAAGAGGTACAATCAACGAGCATATGCAGGACGAGCGCACACAAGTCAGAAGACACCTCAATCAACTGCGCGTGCGCCACTCGCTTAAGACCGTGCTGAATGGGGGGATTTGTCGACAGAGTACCGGGTTCATCCCAAACTTGAAAATTCAGGGCCTCATAGACAACGCTTCGCGATGACTCCCTGTCATGAGTGTGTTCCTTCTATGCCTTGCTGTTTCACTCTATCCCGCTTAGGTGCATCCTAAGATTGTTCTCCCTTTGGCCTTCCGGCGGTTTTCTTCCCTCATTTCCACTCATTATTCTTTTGACTGTCCACTGTTCATTTGTTCTACATGACCTGCCTATCTTGGTCTTTGCGATTTTATAACTCGGACAATGCTCAGGGCTGAATAAAGTTCATCGAGATCTTGATTGACCAGTTTTCTCCATTCGTTCCATTATTACGAAAAGGCACGCGTTGTCCTTACGAGTATGTAGCTTTTAATTTATTGCTCATTTCTGGCCATCAGTACAGTTAGCAGATAATTGAAATTGTCCACTTTCTCAAAGCGTTTATCGAGTACAGTCAGGTGCGAGGTTTGGATTGATCCCAGTCGGGCACTGAGCTGTTTGGTTTTCTCTTCCGTTACCTCTAAACTTGCTTCCATTCCTACCAGTATTAGACTTTCTGCGTTTCTCTGTTTCATCAATTTCCCTTTTCTTTTCCTGAACATTACTCATTTCTAGCACCAAATTAAAAAAAAGTGGTGTCAAGGTGTCTTCTTGTCCTAACCCTTTACTTATCTCGAATATTTCAGATAAGATGCTCCCTACTTTAACTTCTCGTTTGTTTCTCTTAAGGCATTCTTGTATCAATGTCACCAACTTCCTCGGGATTCCTAAGCTTATAAGGACGTGATCGATTTATAGAGTCATATGCCTTTCTAAAGTTTTTTAAATAGTTGAAGAATCGTTTCTAGGAATCCCCATTTATTTTCTAAAAGCTGTCGTATCGAGAAAATCTGGTCAACTGTCGAGCGATTCCTGCTGAAAACAATGGTAGTCCTTTACTTTACTTAGTCTCTTTATGAATGATGACCGAGTTTTTTCCCACCTCGGTGACAGTTTTATTGTTCCTACCAGTTGTGATGAGCCCATGTAACTTCTGTGTTAATTTCGATGGTATTAGGTCTATTCCTGCGGCCTTGTTTAAATTTTTGCTGCTTGCTATCCATGTACAGCAGTTTATCGTTTATCGAAATATCTCCCCTATTGGGTGCTGCTCTTTCATTGTCCTTACTGAGCCTTACTCAGTCGACCCCCTGATGGTTGCCCTTGTCGATGCGTTCTACTAGCCGTCCTAAATACAATTGACTCTTCCCTTTTTGCAATATCCTCCTCCCCATTTCTCGACTTTGTTTCAATTAAGATTGTTCTACCCCAAAAGACACTATATTTGTTTCTACATCTTGCACTCACAACCTATTGAATCCTATTAACTCGTCATTAACACAATTGACCAATTGACTCGTTTCGGTGACTTCAACCTTCCTCATCTTAAATGGACCCAATCAGATGATCAATCTTTTATATTGCCCCCAATCCCACTGCAGCCAAAGAATGCCTCTTCTTGGATCGCCTAGCAGATTCAAATCTTAGCCAAGTTAGTGGCGTCCTAGGCTACATGGGTAGACAACTTGACCTCATATTCACAACCGATCCCCTCAACTCTTCTGTTTCACAACTTTTCCTTTCAACCGTCGATAACTTCAATCCTCCTCAAACCCCCTACAGAACTGGCCTTATGGGCCTATACACAAAAAAGGTCCAAAAAGTTTTCACTGCAAGTCTTTAATCTCCCCTAGACAACACGGCTTCCTCAAATGCAGATCCACAACCACTAACCTTGTTGAATTTGTGTCCTTTACCCTATCAGCCTTAGAGAACGGCAAAAAAATCGACGTTATCTCAACCGATTTCAGTAAAGCTTTCGATAAAATCTCCCACAGACTGATACTCTTCAATTGTCCTACCTTGGCCTCGACCCTATATCTTTGAAGTGGATATCTTCTTACCTGGAAAATCGCTATTACAGTGTTCGTTTTAGATCTGCTTTCTCTAACCCCTTTTAAGCTTCCTCCGGCGTCCCCCAAGGCAGCCACTTAGGTCCACTTCTTTTCGTTCTTACCATAAACGATCTTGAAATAGTAATCAAACATTGCCACATTTCACTATATGTCGACGACACCAAGTTCTTCAAGACAATTTCCTCCAGTCTTGACTCTTCCCTTATTCGATCTGATCTCAATAGTTTTTCCATCTGATGTTTCAAAAATTGCTTGGAACTTAACATTTCCAAATGCCAATCAATTACCTTTTCACGTAAACGAATCAAACCCCCTCCTTGTCTCTACTTCATCAATAATCAACCCGTCTCCACTGTTCAGGTCATTCGCGATCTTGGCATATTATGCGACCCACATTTCTAGAATCGAGAGCATCCAACGCCGGTTCCTACGTTTTGCTCTTCTAGGTCTCCCCTGGTCCAATCCTTTGATTTTACCACCCTACCAAGACCGCCTTAAACTAATCAACATGAACACCTTGGAAGAAAGAAGAATTGTATCTGACATTCTTTTCATCCAGCGACTTCTTTCAGGTACCATTGACTGCGCGACCCCCTACCACTCTGTCTTTATCAACACTAACCCCCGCAATGTCCGAAATCCCCGTCTCTTCTATCTACCCACCCCCCGTACTGCCTATGGCTCTAATGAACCCATTTCTCGTATGGTGGGAGGTGTTATTTCAAATCCTCACTTCGATTTCAACGTCAGCACTCCATGCCTAAAAATACGCTTCTTTAATCGCCCTCCCCTCTCCCCCGTTCTTCTTAGCTAATAAGTTAGATTAGATTAAGATTAGATTAAGTTTGCTTGAATTAAGCTCAATAAATGGGGATGTATGCCCCCACGAAAATTAAATCACTGAGTTTCCCATTATCGCTGCGAATAAGTCTCTATCTGTCCTGGTATCCTTTTCGTACAGCGTTTAGCCCTGCTTAGATTGCAGTCGTGTTTTTAGCCGCACATTCTTCCTGAATTTTAGCAAACGTTTTTCTCTACCACTATCGTTGTTTATCCTGAAAGAAACGGCTGACTTCCTTTCGTATGGTCTTGTACGCGGGATCTGATCTTCTCAGTATTTTCCAGTGCTTGTAGACTTAGAGCATTACGGGCTTTTACTTTTTTCTAATATTCTTCATAGAACCAAAGCTTTTCATTGGGGGTTTTACAATAGCGCGGTTTGTTTTCCGTTGCTTCCTTTACTACATTTTTTATTGTTGACCATATGACTCCACATGACTTGCTTCGTCATTAGTTTCCTCTCCATCTAGTGGTTATTCATTTCGTCCTATCCTTTGATTTTTCAGTGTCGTGGGGTTTTATACATTCCTATGTTATGCTTCTTTGAATTTGGATTCGGCTTTTGATTCGGGGAAAATGATCAATTTGGTTACTCTGTCTGGTGATAATCAGGTTGTCTTGTGTATTCTCTTGTGTTTGATTGATGTGGTTTTCACGATCATAATTTTGGAGCTGATGAAACTTATTGTCCTAGGATCATTACCGTTTGATGAGGGATGGATACTTTCTCTTCCTTTTGTTGGCATTTAACAGGTTCAAAAAATAAGGTGACTTTTGTACATTCGATTTTTTCATTTGTTAAGTTGGTACACATGTCCCCTAACATATGTCGATATTGTCAGCCATTTCGGATATTTAGTTTGTTTTTCACAAATACAAAGATTAGTCGCTGGACGCCCCAGGAGTTACAAGAGTAATTCGCTCTTACACCTTACTAAAGAAACACCCAAATAATTTTTTCTGAGATCTTTATTTTTCAACGATCAAACACAGAATGCCTTAATTCTAAGCTTAAACTACAAGCTAGACTGTACTATCCCAGCGTTGTTTACGATTTTTCAGCATGTGCTTAGCAACATATGGCTTGGCTTGGCATCTTGTTTACTCACTGCGAGAGCAAGCTTATCACCAAGCCGGCTTGTCTTCGGTTGCAGAGGAAGGTGTCAGAGATGTTTTTTGGTTTGTTGTTTTTATATACATATATGGTGCAGTCATACAAAGCGCGATGATTATGCATTGTATATGACTCAGGGTGTTAACAACGGATGAAAACTTTAAGGCAATGAAGAAAATTGTTATGGAGAACCGTCGAATCGTTATTAGAGAAGTTGCTGAGGATATTGGCATATCGGTGGTTTCATGTCATGAAATTTTTTCAAATGTCTTGGGCATGAAACGTTTCAGCGAAGGTTGTTTTGAAATTACTAAATATTGATCAAATGAACTGAAAAGGTCATCACTGGTGACGAAACCCTGGTATATGGTTAAAGCCTACGAGTTCCAATGGTAGCGATGAGAAGAGCCAAGACTGAAAAAAGCATGCCAAGTTCGGTCAAATGTGACAGTATTGCTCACTGTGGTTCTTACTGCATGGCTCAGGATGAATTCTTGCCGGAAGGTCGTACGGTCAACAAACAACGCCGTTTGCGCGAAGACAACGTCCGTCCATGGTTGTTGCATCACGATAATCTACTTGCTCACTCATTGTTTCTTGTGTGTGATTTTCTGTCCAAAAACAATACCGTCATCTTGCTTCAGCCACCGCACGACCGGACTTGGAACCGTGCGTCTTTTTTGTCTTTCCAAGGAGGAAGAGAGGAAAGCCTCATGAAAAAATAGAGATTTGCCGTGATTGAGGGCATGAAGATACCATTGCTTGATAAGCTTAAGGCTATACCAAAAAGCGCAGATCAGGAGTGCTTCGAGGATTTTAAAAAGCCTTGGCGCAAGTGTAGGAGGAGATTGAGGGAGATATTGATGAATAAATAAATATGTTCCGGTAAAAATATAGTCACCTTATTTTTTTAACAAAATTTGTATACGAGGGTGGTCTGATAAGTACTTAGCCTCACCGCCAGATGGCGCCAGTATCGCAAGAGCAACTAATGTGTAGTACATTCTAGTAGACGGCTACTGTCAACATTTCAGCCGGATCGGACTAGTAGTTTTGTTTTGACCGCGTGTGGAAGCGGGAGTGTCCGCCGATTTTAGAAAAATGGAAAAAGAGCAATATCGGTCGGTGATTCGATTCTTGTTTTTGGAAGGGAAATCGCGCAGCGAAATCAAAGAGCGTTTGGATGCTGTGTGACTCTTCTCTTTCGATGGCGACCATCAAAAATTGGTTTAACGAGTTTCAGCGTGGTCGCACGTCGGTCCTTGATGAGCCATGTCCAGGTGCCCCGAAAACGGCTACCAAAGAGGATAACGTGACCAAAATCCACGATCTCGTATTGAGAGACCGCCGATTGAAGGTGCGCTAGCTGAGACAGTAGACATTTCAAAAGATTGCGCGGGTCATATCCTGCATGAAATTTTGAGCATGAGAAAGCTATCGGCGCGATGGGTGCCGCGTTTGCTCACTCCGGACAACAAGCGCAACAGTGAGACCACTTCAGAGCAGTGTTTGATGGTGTTTAAGCGCAATCCGAAGGAGTTTCTGCGTCGTTTCGTGACAGTCGACGAAATATGGATCCACTGGCACACACCAGAGACCAAGGAACAGTCGAAACAGTGGACTTCAGAAGAAGGCGAAGACTGTCCCATCGGCCGGAAAGTTGATGGCCACCGTTTTCTGAGATTCATAAGGTGTGCTCCACATCGACAACCTGGGGAAGGGCAAAACGGTCACAGGTCTGTACTATGTCAAATTATTGGGCCGATTCGACGCCAAATTGAAGAAAAAACGGCCCCACTTGGCGAAGAAAAAAGTGCTCTTCCACCATGATAACGCATCGGCTCACACCTCCGCCCTCGCCACGGCCAAATTGGTCGAATTGGGCTACGAACTGCTGCCCCATCCACCGTATTCCCCAGATTCGGCCCCGTACGACTTCTTTTTGTTTCCAAACTTGAAAAAGTCACTCGCCGGGCAGAAATTTCAGTCAAATGAGGAGGTCATCGCCGCCACGGAGGTCTACTTTGCAGACCTCGAAAAAACGTATTTTTCAGACGGGTTAAAGAAGTTGGAGCATCGCTGGGTCAAGTGTATCGAGCTAAAAGGAGACTTTATTGAAAAATAAATCGCCATTTCTCCAAAATTTGTGTTTTTCTTTTGTAGGCTAAGTACTCATCGGACCACCCTCGTATCGCATGTTGTCCTATTTTCGCGTTGAAATCCCCGAGTACGATTTTCACGCCCAAGGATGGGAAATTCAAGAATATTTCATCATCGTTTCGCAAAACGCGTCCGTTAGCTCTTTGTCTTTATCTTCCGGAGGGCAATATACGAGGTTTGTTCAAAAAATAAGGTGACTTTTTGAATTCCCCTAAGCATGAGTACGTTCAGCCTATATTTTATGAAAATATAAAATTGCAAAAAATCCTGCGAAATCCAATAAATGCCAAAGTGAGAAAAAAACATTTTTTGAGTAAACCAATTTTATTTCAATTATATACACAATAAAACGTTATAGTAAAAACAGATTTCCCTTACCGCTAAATTCAAAATCTCTACTATTTCGCAAACGTGCAGGATCTTACAATTACCATTGCATTTATTTACTCTACAATGCGCAATGTGCTTAAAACAAAAACAAGAAAACAAATTCAAAATTGCAAAAATCGGGATCAAATCGATCAACGTCCAAAAATGATCCGGAATCCACCTCCTCCATCCCACTCGTGTATTTATTGCTTATTCTTTATTTAAAATTTCGCTAATTTAATTTACAAATATTTATTTCTTAATACGATTGTAATTTTAAGCTAATGCCGAAAGGATTTGCAAGAAGCGTAACACGTTAATTGATTTTTGTTAATTTCACAATGTTTTTTGATTAAATTGTTTTGCAAGGATAAAAACAAAATTAATAATCAAAGCGTCATCACATCATTATAGATTCAACAAATTTTATTGTAAATAGCCAAACGTCTGTTAATTTTTTTTTTTTTTTTTGGTTAATAAAAAATAAATATTTTTTTCATTATCTTTTTAAATTGTTTTAAATAAAGCACTTGTTTGTAAGTGGTCCAGAAATTTTTCAAAATAGATTTGTTCGTCTACAGAAATTCCATATTGTTCTGGGAAATAAATTTTCATTTTCTCCAACTAACCATTTGTAAGGGGTTAACTAGGTTTTGTAGAAATAAATATAGGAATTCTATGGCAGTGATACGTAAGTGAAGTTTTGGATAGCTGTTGAGAACTGCGTCTGATTGATATACGTTTGATTGTTGAGAAAAGTTCGATTAAAACCGCTATATTCGTGTTTTTTTGTTTCTTAAAGGTACACAGTTATATGAATGATATCTTAAATGTGGTGAGTTTTAAACGTGATTCGGGATAGCTGGGAGAATTTGAGGACCAAGCTCGTTTCCTCCCTCCATCCGCGATAGTCGAGTGTGTAAATATTTGTGCTTTCCTAGTTAAACGATAGATATAGCTCTACTTAAACCTGATAGTCTCTTATATACAGAAAAAGTGAATAAATAAATGTCTATCACTAAGCTTCAAACCTCTGCGTCAATATCTATAACGTGATCTGCTCCGTGCTCGACGTAATCGATTGATTATCAACGACCACTGTTTTCAAATAGCTGACCCGTGGCCGTATGACCTTGCTCTGCTCCGCGTCCGACTCGGACTCGTCGGCGAATTGTATATCATCCAACTCGTAAAAGTCCTGCAAATCACTGGGGGACTTCACGACAGCCGTCTCCTTCTCCGAATTACATTCGGATATGCGCCGGTTGTCCTTTTCCAATGCTCGAGTCCGATGTCGTGACACGGATGCCGCAAGTGTTTTTTGTATGAGAACGTTTTTCAAATCTGTCTCAGTGGGCGAGATGACCGGCTTATAGACGGCGACCGGCGTTTCAGTATTGCTCTTCGGGCTTATTTGACTCTCGCGCGGAAGGATTTCCTCGTAGATGGGCTCGGGAGTCTTGTTCTCGTCTTCGCCGATCACTGTCTCATCGTCCATGGGTGGAATCCAAACAAGATAGGCCGGGTCCATACCGAGATACGAGCCAGGTGCTGCGCCTGCGTTAATTACATTGTAGTCGTAATAATCAAGTTCGAGTTCCTCGGGGTTGGAGAGTGAGAATTCGGAGCCCGGTCGCGCTAGGAGTTTCTTACGATTCTGCTTTTCTTTGCTCTCTTTCGGGTTGGTTGTCCTGATTGTTGCTCTACTTACCGTGCTTAGGGCAGGCGAGTAGCATCCCTAAAAATGAAAAAAAAAATGTAATCCCTTGCCTGCAGCTATTTGATTTATAACTCACATTGGTCAGTGATATGGAAATGCTTTTAGTGTCCAATTGACTGAAGCGATCACTGTCCCGAATCGAATGTGATCGTATCGAGGAGCTCTCGATAGAGTCGCCATTCGGTGATAGGCTTTTTCGTTTCAGGGTTCCACTGTCGGGATATTTCGAATGTTTACTTAGGCGTAAGGATGTACTGGCAGATGAACTCACGCCAGACAGCATCGATGTGCAGTCTTCCTTGCGATCTTCAGGAGTATCCGGCAGACTATCCTCATTTGGCGCCTCGTTTCGTAGAGTGACTATACTCGCATTACTGCCCATTTCATCACTGAAAAACAAAAACAACAAAATTCAAGGAATAAAATCCATGATCCGCTACTCCATGATGTACCATTTGGTTAGTTTGTCCGTGTCGTTGAACTCGGTCTCCTTGGCTAGATTCTCGGCGTCCACACTCTCCCTCAGGATCGAATGCCTTAGTTGCCGTTTTGGACGCATTTTGACTAGAAAAATAACTTCAGACAGCAGAGTAGTTGTAGACACCGCCCGGGACGGGGGATGATGCAACGAACCCATCGACGCTCTTGGAGTATGAATCGGTGATGTATGGTTGTGCCGCTCGCTTATCGCCAAGTGGTACTTCCGATACCTCACAATGTATTGCGCTCCTGTAATGGCACATAATTAAGTCAACTCATTTATTGTAATTCCATGTGCCACTAAACTACTCACCTAAAAGAGCACTTATTAGGATGATGATGCTTGCAAAGACCACAGCCGATAGATGAACGAGGGTGAAGTTGTTTTGTAGCTTTGCCTGAATGACTGCCCGACTGCGGAAAATCACTTTATTGGTTTGATTTGATGGCTCTGGAATTCAATTTGATTCAATAAGGCGTCGACATACTTAGACAACATTTAATTATTTTTTTAATGTTCCGATTGACTTACGTGTCTGTTCCGCATTGGTCAGAAATCCGCCGGTACAGCTGCTTTCAATTAAATTGCTATCGCCAGAGTAAAATTCCACTAAAATGTGCTGTCCTGTCGACTCGAGTGATAGTGGTGCGTCAATATTATTGCTACCCGTCAACTCGATTAGTAATGTGGACGAAAGGGATGGTCCATCTCGGATTTTAATTGACTGCGTGACGCAGGGAAGACGAAGGAAACTGATATCGAGGGTGATAGTATCGTCGCCATCAACCTGAAAGGGGAGATTTCATGTTTGATGTAATGGAACAGTGACCACAGAGCGTGTCCAATGACCTATAAAGCTGTTTGCCATTAACCCTTATGGCGTAATATGTGTTTTCCTTCTTCCCCATTTGGTTTTGTTCTTTTTTTTTTTCATACCATGGAGGTGTGAAGGTTATTTAGAGCGGTTTGAGTGCGGGACTATCCTTGGTTAGATTGAAGGAAATAAAACAGGTAATAGGTGGGAAGGTCCCTATGATATGGGGTGAACATGCTCAGTCATCAGAAGAAGCACACAATGTAGTTCCAACAAAGGCAAGTAGTTAAAGGGTATATCCCGAGGCTGGAGAGTTCATGATTTCATCAGCATGCAAAGTATTCGTCTTTGATTGATGTATGCATACATTGAGGAGACAGCCTATTTCGAATCGATCATCAATCGCTCGCTGGCAGATATGTATCAAAATTACGAGTACCTACCGAAGAGGGTTACGCATGCAATAATCCTATGTACACAGGCACGCCAATGTTATGGAACATGTTCCCAAGTGAATGAGACACAAAACTGATTTTGCAAAATCAATTTATTCGAGCAGCTATCAGCTTCCGAAATTAAGGAAGGACTATAAGCGGCGCAGACTAACAAAAGCTTTTGCTGCAAGGATAGCAGTGCCTGCGGATGTTGGAAGTTCTAACTTGATTTAAATACAAGGCATGTGGACGTTTACATCAGAAATGGTCATAAGGGTCCCCTCAACCTGATGAGACTACACAATAGGCACTTGTGTTTAAACCCAGGTTGTTTGACATCGATTTCAAAACCTAGCTGAGGAAGGTTATGCCAATAATGCCTCTTGGAGGTCATACATGACTTGGAATCATTTTAGGTACAGCCTTAAAGGCAGTTATCTTATGGGCAGAGGGGCTTTATTGATCTTCCTTGTTTCAAAAACAAAACTACTAAAGACTGGCTAATTTGCTAAATCATAGTGGTCATTTCCGCAAATGACTCACCCAAAACGAAAGCCTTTTTTGTAGAAAAGAGCTCGTTTCCATGATCACCGAAGATTGATGATGTTGAATATACAAAACCTCGGCTTTCAAAAAATCGGAAACTACAATACTTTCAATCGTCCTTTCTCCTGCAACTAAGGCGTTCTCCGCAGCAAAGACCTCGTTCCCGTGATTACCGATAAATTAAGATCTCAGTTTATATATGATATAAAGTTCAAAACGCTGTAACAGTCATAAGAAATGCCTGCTTCATCTGTGCCTTTAAAATTAGGGTTGAAAAGTGAATTGATGTAGATAAGAAAAAGAATGGGTTCCGGCACAGAACCTTAAGGTACTCCTAGTTTGGGAAATTGAATTTCATCTCTTATTTCACTCTTTGGGAGCTTTTTGAAAGATAAGAGTTGGTTCAGGTCAGCCACGAGATTCAGCTTTTTCAAGCTTCTCTTTGTATAATCAACAAATAAGCCCGCAGAGAACTGTTTGTAATCGAGTTTAGAGAAAATACGGGAGCAGGGCATCTTCTGTAGACTTCTTTTTCTGAAAACCAAACTGTTAAAGGACTTAGACGTTTTAAAAACGATTTTTTTAAAACGGTGGAAATGGAAAACGGTGTTGTCCATGCAGAGGTTCAATTAGAACTTCCATCCATTGAGGAGATAAAAGAAACAATCCAATAGTTTGAGAATTAAGAAAGGCCGCAGTTGTCTAGCTAATATCATCGGAATTAATAAGATATTCTGAAGAACAATTAACCGAGAGGGTACATGGGCACATCGCAACTCTGTGGAGCAATGAAACTATCCCCGAGGAATGGAAAAATTTGGTCACAATTCATAAGAAGACTGATTGAAGACTCAAGGACTAACAGCGTGGTTTCCAGATCGCTCGGCGAGTGACCAGATTTTCACACCGTTTAGAAAATAAATATTATTTGCAGATTTTAAAAAGGCTTGTGACTCTCTATACAAGGTGGCGCAAAATAACGACCCTATTGGAAGATGCCATAACTTGTGCAAATAGGGTTATACGTCAATCATATTTGAAATTTGTGAACTAGACAGCTGCAGTATACAAACAGATAAGCAATGAGCACTATACTCGTACTCCGCAAGAGCGTCAAATAATTGCGTTGATTTTTTGTGGTCGACGTCGTTTCCGTGTCGCGCCGAACTGGGAAAACATTCCGGTGCTTAGCTACTCGACTCGATCAAACGGGAACCAGAGGAGGCCATGCAGGGCGTTGAGGACTGCCGATGTCGCTGAGTACGAGGAAACATCAACCAGACGTAGGGCTACGCAGTTGGGCATCACCACACGGATCCTCCAGCGAATTTTAGTGAAAGACTTACACATGTTACCATACTAAGTGCAAACAGTGCATCAGTTAATGCCTGCTGACCGATAGTCGCATGTGAATTACTGTCAAGCCATCCTTAATCTCAACAAAGAAGGGGACGGAAATCATCACGAGCGACGAGGCACATTTCGCCCAAAGCGGTTGCGTCAATAAGCAAAATCTTCATTTCTGAGACACTGAAAATCCGTATGTGATGCACGAAGAGCTAATACATCCACTCAAAGCCACTGTGTGGTGTGGCATTCACGCGGGAGGAGTGATTGGACCCTTTTTTTTTTAAGGACGCCATCGGCAATACGGTCACCTTTACTGGGGAATGCTACAGGGCCATGATAAATGACTTCTTACTACCGGAATTGAATGAGCGGGGCTTGGTGAACATGTGATTTCAGCAAGACGGTGCAACCGCACACACAGCACGAGCCACAAAGGATATTGTGAAAGAAGCGTTTACTGGTTGTCTAATCTCCCGTTTTGGCGATTTGGCATGGCCAGCAAGATTGCCCGATTCAACCATCCCAGACTTCTTTCTTTGACGCTACTTGAAGTAACGGACTTATGCTAACAAGCCTCAGACAATCGAAGCCCTTAAGGTGAATATTCGACAGGAATGCGAAGAGTTATTACCGGAAATCTTGCGGAAAGTCATTGAAAATGCAATAAAACGGGTACAAAAGTGTATCAGCACTGACAGCAGCCACTTGACGGATATCATCTTTTCCACTTAACAGAAAAAATTGTAAAGATCCAAGTAAAGATTTCCATCACCCAAAATAATTTTTTTTTATTTAGTTAAAAAGTAATTCAAAAATAAAATTGGATGATTAATTTTGCGCCATCTTGTATCATTTGAATGATTATATTAACTTCCAAGGAATGTGCCCAGCTACTTTACAAACGGCCTCCCTTCTACTGAGTGACCGTTAATTGTAATCTTCTTAGCCAGAAGAAAGCAAGACCTCCTTCCTCGGGTACAAAAATTATGCGATGATAAGCTATGGCATTAGCATAAATTGCAATTTTACAATGTGGAAGATTCGTGATATCGGACGTAAATAGATTAAAAAGCAATAGACCAAGGACATACCCTTGAGGGTTCCCTAGGGTTCTGTAAATAGGTTGAAGATAATTTTGCCAATTTAATTTTAATGAGCTCCAAAATATGAATAGGCAATTTCATACTTAGGGAATACTATTATAACATTGGCAGAAGCACTAATATTGTATATTCTGGGAATTGAAGGCGACAAGAGTCAAGCCTGTGCAGGGACGGGTTAAGAATATCCCTGCAGCGATACCTCTCGCTTGTCGTAAAAGGCGACTAAGGAAAGGTAAACAAAAATCACCTAGGCAATTTAGAAAACACCAAGGTGAGCCTAGGGACACATATACCACCATTAAACTGCCCCACAAGTGTGCATGCAAATCATTGGGTTGACACGACTGGAGATCACCGGTGTTGTAAGAGTAAAATCAAACAAAAAAAATAAAAATCTGGAGCATGCCCGTGTCAAAAAAAGGAGGGGAAGAAAGAAAACGGTCAAACCGTAGCATTATGGAAAAGAACGCTAAAAGGAAAAGCACTACCCCGCCAGGCACTTCTAATGGTCGTGATTCTGGGACGAGCAGCAATGCTCGGGTCAGAGCTATAGGATTTCCGGGGGATAGCAAAGTAATGCAACGGCGTAAGCCACACTTTAGAGTCGCGAGTTGGAACGTTGGAAGCATGAGTGGTCGCAGCTATGAGCTTGAAGAAATGATGGTTAGAAGGCGAGTAGACATCCTGTGCGTACAAGAGACGAAATGGCGAAACACTGGTAATCGGGCACGTTTCTTGGAATGTTAAAACAAAAGCCTACAAGATATTTTACTATGGATTGGAACAAGGAAAAAACGGAATCGCCATCATCCTTGCGACAGAGCTACTTGGCAACGTCTTAACCATTTGAAAGTCCAGTGGCCGTTTGATGGCTCTCAAATTGGTGATGCATGGTGAGGTGTGGAACATCGTAAGCGCATATGCCCCTCAAGTAGGATGTGAACAAAAAGAAAAAGATGCATTCTGGCTAGATTTCCACAACCTTGTCAAAATCATCCCAAAGGAAGAGCTTTTGTTTGTTGGGGGAGATTTAAACGGACATGTCGGGAAGACAAGCGAAGACTATGAAGACTACCACGGAGGGCTGGGATACGGCACCAGGAACTCTTCAGGTGAAGATATCCTAAACATGTGCAAGTCGTACGGTCTTATAGTGCTAAATACCATGTTCGTCAAACAAAGCCGGCACCTGATCACTTATAGCAGCGACGGAAATGAAACTCAAATAGACTATCATTTGGTATCCAGTTTCATGAAGCCACGAGTTAAAGATTGCAAAGTGATCCTGGGAGACGCGATCGCCCCTCAACACCGTCTCCTCCTGACTGAATTTTTTATGGAGGCGAGTAAGAAGTCAAAGCAGCAAACGAAGGTGTCTGAGAGAATCAAGTGGTATAAGCTGGATAAAGGAAAAGGCGAAGCTTTTATTACTAACATGAAAAACTACCTCTTTTCCATTATCGATGAGGTCGGTAATGAGGAGTGCAGAGCACAAGACATGTGGTATTCCCTACAACAATCTGGCCTGGAGAAAGCCAAATCACTGCTCGGAACATCTAAAGGCCCCTGCCAACACGCAAAAGAAACCTGGTGGTGGACAGACGAAGCCAAAGCAGTGATACATGAAGAGAAAATGGCTTTCCAAGCTTCGTCAAAGTGCTCTTCTACTAATAGAGAGGAAAAAGCTCGCCGTGAAAAGGTATATAGATGTTGCAAAGGTATCGCGAAGAAAAAATGCGCCGAATTCAAAGCGAAAAGCATGGAAGGCCTCTATCAGGAGTTGGAAGAAATATCGTCTTCCGCGTCTGACAGGAACCAGGCTACCCAGGAGCTTCGACAAAGCAATTTGAACAAAGGAGCAAATATCTTTAAGATAGCCGCCCAGTGAAGAAGAAATGCTCAGGAGATTCGTTTCCCAAAGTTTATTAACAATGCTGAAGGCCAACTCCTTGTGGAAGACGAAAAAATTCTCCACAGATGGCGACAGTATTGCGAGGAACTTCTGAACGAACAGTTTCCCCGAGTGTACTTTCCAAGAGCCGCCCCGAATCATGCCGAAATATCCGACATCACAGTCGAAGAAGTTCGGTACGCGGTTAAAAACTCCAAGAAAAGAAAAGCTGTTGGGCCGGACGGGATACCCTCTGAGTTCTGGAAAAAGATGGAAGACCTCGGGTCTAGATGGCTCATGGTTTTTATCTCCAAACTTATGAGAGGCGACACTATGCCTAATCAATGGAGGGAAAGCTATCTTCTTCCTTTGCACAAAGGAAAGGGTGATACGCGAAATTGTGATAACTACCGTTCTGTCCAGCTGATGTCGCACACCATGAAGATCGTTGAACGGGTATTAGATAGCCGACTGCGGAAAGTAATACGACTATCTGATGACCAGTGCGGGTTTGTCTCGGGTAAATCAACAACAGATGCAATCCAAAGTATAAGGGTCATGATGGAAAAGCATCGTGATTCTTCAAAAGACGTGCATATGGTGTTGGTTGATTTCGAGAAGGCCTTTGACCGGCAACCAAGAGATCGGCTAAGACAAAAAGGAGTTCCAGAAACATACGTGCGAGTGATCATGGACATGTACAAGAGTGCAACGACAAGAGTAAGATGCACCGCAAGAGTCACCGAAGAGTTCGCAATCAAAGTCGGTGTACACCAAGGGAGCGTCCTCAGCCCGCTGCTCTTTATAGCAGTCCTTGATTGCTTGCTTGAAGAAAAAGTGACGGACCCCAATGTGCACCAGCTATTCTTTGCTGACGATGGAGCCATTATAAGTGATGATCAGGCGTCCCTACAGCGAGCACTTGATGTGTGGGTGGACATTTTTGAGGGACACGGGTATCGTATTAGTTCAAAGAAGACAGAGTATCTGTGCTGCCCGTTCTCTGACCCTCATCAGCCTATTCCAGACATTTACTTGAATGGAAGAGTGCTTCCCAAGTGTGAAAAGTTTAAATATCTGGGATCTATGATTAATAAAGAAGCAACTTGTGATGACGACATCAACCATCGCGTAAGCTTAGGGTGGATGAAGTGGCGGGAAACTCCGCCATCTTATGTGATCGAAAAATGCCCCCTAAGCTGAAAGGAAGGCTCTACACTTCAGTTGTACGTCCGGCGCTCATATACGGTTCACAATGCTGGACAATGCACGAAAAGTATGAGAGCAAATTAACGGCAGCTGAGATGAAGATGCTTCGCATGACAGCGGGAGTAACAAAGCGTGACAGAATTAGAAGTTCAAAGATCCGAGGAAGCCCCCACGTAAAAGAAACCATCACAAGAAAGATAGAGCGCGACCGACTCAGTTGGTATTGCCATGTTCAAAGGAGAGATCCTTTGAAGCCCGTCCAAGGCAGGCCGAAAAACAATTGGTGCAAACAAATGCAAAAACACCAGCATTTGATTGGCCTCAGCGATGAAGTAATCCCAAACCGGGAAGCCTGCCGCTACTTTCTGAGGTCAAACCGGCGGATCCCACAAGCGGACCAGTAGGATTGCAGTTAAGTGGGAAGGTTATGGTCCTACACTTCTGACCATAACAACGCCGGAAAAAGGAAAAGAAGAAGAAGAAGAAGAAAGAGCGCTTTCGGCTTGGCTATTTTGTCTTGACCATTGCCACTTACTTTTTTCATTCGGTCGGTGCATGTTTGTGCTTTGCGTTGCATTGCTTGTTGTCGTTGTCAATCGCTGGTTAAAAAACTTTAAAACTCGTACTTTAATGCCACCATTTTAGCCGCTCGGGCTAACGAGAATTGACAGTTGAAATTTCGTGCTCCATTGGTCGTGCTACTTAAGCGCACTATGAGACCTCCCAGCCAAATCTCTGAAATAAGTTTCCTCCAATCGACGATAAAAAAATTCCGTCTGCACCAAAAACGGAGAAATCGTCAAAGTTTTCCAATAAATAGCGTCAGCCGTAAAGAGTCGTCAAAATCACTCGAGTGTTTTTATGCTTGCCCCCCGTCATTGCAGATTAATTTCGCATAAGTAATTTAACAAATGTCGTAAGCAATCTAGTTTTCCCAACTGCATCCTTTGACTAGCCACTATCAAACAAAATCATTCCAGACACCGATTCCATCGTAATCCCCATCGAAACTTTTCTAATCGCTATCGACCGTTTCCAAAGCGATTTTCTATCTGGAAAAAAAAGTCCCATCAACACAATTGTTGTTATTGACTCTTCCAATCTTGTTGACTTCTATAAGTCTCCCGTCTCGGAGACAACAAACGCCTTGCAACCGTAGGTACTGGCACTTTCATTCCCAATGTAAACTACATCCTAAGTAAACTACGCCCGACCTATGTAAACTTCCGATGTGAAAACTCGAAAGCAAACTTTATGCTCCTCGGGAATCGTAAACAAAAAAAGGGAAAAAACAAATTCTGATATCTAGAACGCAGGAGGGATGGGTGTACTTTGTATATTGCTCCCCCCGGTGCCAGGTGTGAGCGTTCAACTTGTTCAATATTTCGTTTTTATTATTGAAATCCAGAAACCAAAAAGGAAAACTAGTTAACCAGAAATTCAGATAACTTTTCCCATTTGAGCAACTCCATCAAATCCCTAATCGAGTGCCGAGTTTTCACCTGTAATCAGATTTACTCCCTAAGAATCCCTTCCAAGAAGTAGTAGCTCTAGCTCCTTGAAAATTGCCAATAAAAACAAATAATAAAAAAAAGAAAAGTTCCTAAGTCGAAGCAATTTATGGCTTCAACCTTATTTTGTCGTCCCGCAGGATGTCACAGCAATGGAAGGAACAAGTACGAGTACCCACATCGTCATTGGTGTCCTCCGATCGAGCATGGGACGGAGATTATTGCTTGATGACACACACTTGGATTTTTATTCGCAAGACCAACGACGGAGAATAGTAATTTACGGACATTCCGTTTTCATTGCCTTTCCTCCTGGGTAGCCTGCGTCTTGCTGGCCGAGGCATTAGTGACGCGTGAAATTTATAATTATCGAGTGGTCGCCAAGAGCAACACTTAATTGTATTAAAATCTGGCACCAGAACGGCAGTCTCGATGGCTACTGGATCTGTGACACTGTCAAGATGCAAGGGAATTATGGTTCAGTGGAATCGTGCTCCAGAAACGGGGCACATGAGCGAAGCGCTTGGATTCAGTTAACCGAGACGACAGGCGTTAATGTGATTTTTATCGTTCGGAAAGTCAAATATGATCCGAATCTTGGGTGAGGAGGGTCATCTGTGGTACGAATATACGAGTATTGATGCGTATGGGTCATGTTTGAATGGACGACATTTTTTTCTTCCGCTCATATGGTAAATTGCGAGGGGAAAATTCTCGAAATGGTTATTACGAAAATGGTTTTTCGAAGGATCCCTCACAATAAAAATAAAAAGAAAGGAAAATAGACCATGAGGAGTGGGAGAAAGGAATGACATAATTTTAAGCAAGGGTGACAGCTAGTCCCTTGTGGGAGGTGGGTGTGGATATCCTTTGGCCAGATCATCCCAAGGACAATCTTCCTTAAAGAATTTACTAAATTTAAATTGTTGTACTCACTTGAATTAACCAAAATGAACGGCCGGGACAGCTCTGTGTGGCTCCGGCAATGATGCGTTTCGGTTTCGATGATCCCAAATGGACGATACAGCCGCAGCGGCAACCGGGACCGATTTCTTGTGAGACATCAGTACGATTCGTTGCTAAGAACTTTCCTGTTGATTCGTAAATACAATCCCAAGTGTCTGATATGGATTTTCCGCATTTTTCCGTTTCAACCGATGGCCCCTTGAGAAATACAAAAAAAAAAAGGAAAAAATGAAGAAGAAAATGAGAAGAAAACACTTGAAATCCACCCGCCCGTCGTGGTAGTTACATGCGAGTGGGTGTTTGTGTGCATGAAGAGAAGAAAATTGAAATAAATTCTATGCGAATGTGTATGAAAGGACAAATTGAAAAATAAGTAGATTAAGGATTTTCGGTCCTCTCAAGGAGGTTAAGTGTAGAGTATCCTGTAAAATTGTTGTTAGAGACGCAATCAAAGGATGTATTATTTGAACGGTTTATCTTCTCCTTCTGATATCGACAAAGAAATACGTCCTTTCGTCCTCTCGTCCTTTCACCTTTTTGGATTCATGTTCGTACTTCACTACAAAGCCGTAGCGTGTAAGTGCGCTGTCGTGTAATGGAATCCCCAATTGTACTCCATGGCAAAGTGACTGGGATTCTCGTTTTTGGTTCCGACTTTTGAATGCGAATAAAATTTTTGAGAATAAGAACGGGTCGCAACTGACAAATGCTCGACGAAGTAGTTTTGTTGATTTGGCTTCTGGTGGTCTACTAGGTATACAGAGGTGGAACGTCTTCCTTGTCGCCGTCGAAACCATTATTTTTTCCTCTCCACCACCTGCTCGTTGGCACATAGTGATGGTTTGCTTGAGAGTACTTTACCCGGTAAGGGATTTTGTAGAAAATCGTAGGTTCATTGTTGACCTACGGTTGAATCCTTCTTTCGTTTCCTTGGGAATTGTACTTCACTTCTATCATCTCAGGTCCCGCATGTCAATATCATTAGAATGTCTTTCATTACTTATATTGCTTTTGAGTAACTTGTTTGGGGAGCGTTGAAAGCTCTCAAAGGTCTTTGATGACAAGTACGAGGAACCTACCTGGGATTAATGGATTGCTACATAGGTTCAATAGGTTCCAACGCAATTTTAAGGACTTACCATTTGAGAGCAAGGGTCGGATAAAGTAATCATTGGTATAATGGATCCAGGTAAGGTCATAAAGTCTGGTTATTTTTCAGTCGAGATTTTTCTAAATTTGTCGGAAGTGGAAGATATACAAAGGAGAAAGTTTGATTCAATCACCACAAGTGTGCTGTGGGAGCGAGTCTTCAATCCCACAGTTCACCGAAATACATTTCCGTCTTTTACCAGAATGTCAACACCAAACTTTCGCTGTACTCCTTAATCCCAAAAACTGCCTTATGGCATTTCAGCCCTAATGAATCCATGTGTGCCCCACTATCTGAGACACTCGGTTACTCAGATCAGCTTTCACTCCGTTTCGTGACTACGACAATTATCCCGATCCGAACCGTCACAGAGTCATAGCAATTCGCAGCCGCTACCCTTGCCCCTTGCCCTTCATATCGTCAAACTTCATTGATTTCAACTTTAAAAGCGATATAATAACTTTCTCGAAAATAAAGTTCTACCTGGCTTGTTGCTACATTCGTCTCTCATAACCCACTTATCGTTATGAACTGGTCATCGGCTTTATAAATTGCCGACCCGATGATAAAGGCTAACAAAGGCCTCGTAGGGGTAACATTTATCCGATTGATGTTAGTTCCACAAAAAACGAGAAGAGCCACCGCAGACGAACACCTTGCGGCTCTGTTAGCAAGTCCTATCTCCACCTCCGAGTGGTGCCATCTGGAGACTCCCTTTGGGAGTTACTAACGGAGAAGGGCGAATGGCGAGTATCCTGCGCCAGAAAACAGGATTAGTCGGTTGGGCTATGGCCTAGTGAGCCGTACCTGTAAACAAATTACTCACTACGAGCTTCAGATAATGATGGATACACTGTTGACGACCCCGGCAAACGTATAATTAAGGACTATGAACTTCGGATCTGCACGTGGAATGTGAGGTCCCTTAACAGACCACGTGCAGCTGATGAACTCGCGGAGGCCCATAACTGCTACAAAGCAGACATTACCGCAATCCAGAAAGTGCGGTGGAATGGGCCGGGCAAAAGGAGAATGAAAAACTGCGACCTCTACTACGGCGATTGCTACAGAGGGGGAAGGCAGCGCTTATTTGAATGTGGATTTGTTGTTCGAGGCAGACTAAGGCAAAAAGTCTTGAGCTTCAAATTCATAAGCGAGCGCCTCATAACAATCCGCATCAAGGCTAAATTCGGTAACATTAGCTTGATTTGCGCCCAAGCTCCGACTGAAGACAGAGATGACAACAGCAAAGATGACTTCTATGATCTCCTAGAAAGAACATACGACCAATGTCCCAGCTACGACACGAAGATCGCTCTAGGAGATTTGAATGCACAGCTGGGAAAAGAAGAAATCTTTGCTAGAGTCATTGGAAAACACAGCCTGCACGACAACACACCCGGGAACGGACTCAGGCTCGTGGACTTCGCCTCCGGGCGGAACCTCTCTGTAGTGAGTACGCGGTTTCCACACCTCAACATCCATAAAGCGACCTGGCGGTCCCCTGATCAATCAACCGTCAACCAGATTGATCACATTGCGATTGACGTCAGACACTCCTCCAGTATTCTCGATGTCCGAACGTTCCGATGAGCCAACATTGACTCGGATCATTACCTTGTTGTAGCCAAGGTAAGAACGGCGGATATTAAAGCAACAAGGGAGTCGAGAAAGAACACCACAGTTTGACGTCAGAAAGCTACAATCGCAAACGATCGCTAGGAACTTTGCCGACTGAGTCTCTCAAAAACTCTTTGAAAGTTCGACATCGCCTGCACTGAAGAAGACTGGAAACGTTGTCAAAAAGCCATCAAGGAAGCTGCCACTGATGCGCTGGGTTTTACAACACCACCCAGGAAAAACCCATGGTTTGACGACGAGTGCAGACAGGCCCATGCAGCCAAGCAAGACGCCTACAACGCAATGCTGCATCGAACAACGGGAGCTATTCGTGAGCTCTACGAACAGAAGAGGAGGGAAGGGAACCGACTTCTCAAAAAGAAAAAGAAAGAGCATGAGAAGCGCGCGGTCGAAGAGATGGAAAGGTGCTACAGCAGGAATGAAGTCCGAAAGTCTTACCAGAAAGTAAAACAATTATCCAGTGGATATAAATTTCGGACTGAAGCCTGTCGGGACGAAAATGGACAACTGGTAGCAGAATCGCAGTCGATGCTGAGAATTTGGAAGGATCATTTCTGCAGACTGTTAATCGGCGACGAGGACCCAAATACCGCTGTCAGGCAGAATATTCCACTCAATTTGGATGACGATACACAAGAATTCCGTCCCCCCGACTTTGACGAAGTCAAGATAGCAATATCGAGACTTACATAAGTCAAACAAAGCTGCTGGAGCGGACGGATTGTCCGCGGAACTGTTTAAAGCAGCTGGGAATGCATTGGTAGGGAGGATGCACCAACTCATCTGTAATATATGGTCGGAGGAAAGCATGCCCGATGAGTGGAATCTCAGTGTCGTTTGCCCGATCCACAAGAAAGGCGACCTCTTTGAATAACATTATTAAAATCGCCTACAAGATCTTCTCTGCCGTTTTGTGTGAACGCCTGAAACCGTTCGTCAACAACCTGATAGGTCCATATCAGTGTGGTTTCAGGCCAAAGAAGTCCACAATAGACCAAATCTTCACGGCAGATCCTGGAAAAGACCCAAGAGATGCAGATCGACACTCACCACCTATTCGTCGACTTCAAGGCCGCATATGACAGCCTGCATAGAGACGAGCTATACAAAGCCATGTCTAATTTTGACATTCCTACCAAACTCGTCAGATTGTGTAGGATGACGATGGAGACCTCTCGCTGCTCTATCAAGGTCGGCAACGAACTTACCGAAATCATCAATGTCAAAAAAGGTCTTAAGCAAGGCGACGGGCTGTCATGTGACTTCTTCAACTTAATACTCGAGAAGATCGTGCGAAACTCACAAGTCACCATCAGAGGCACGATCTTCCAGAAGTCCGTCCAACTGCTGGCTTACGCGGATGATATTGACGTGATTGGCATTGAAGCGGATGCGGCTAAAATGGGTCTAGTGGTAAATGAGGGCAAAACGAAGTACATGTTGTCATCAAGAAAGGACACACAACATCGACGTCTCGGACAGAGCGTCCCAATAGGCAGCATGAACTTCGAGGTAGTCAAGGACTTCGTCTACCTCGGCTCTGCAATAAATAGGGACAACAACATCAGTACCGAGATCAAACGCAGAATCACTCTTGCCAACCGCTGTTTCTTTGGGCTCAAGAGGCAATTGAGTAATAGAGCCCTCTCTCGAAGGACCAAGTTGCCTTTATACAATACCTTAATCATCCCAGTCCTGCTTTGTGGTGCAGAAGCATGGACGCTGTTGAAAGCGGATGAGGAAGCTCTTGGTCTTTTCGAGAGAAAAGTTCTGCGTGCGATCTTCGGTCCTGTTTGCGTTGATGGAATCTGGAGGAGAAGATTCAATCACGAACTATATGGGCTGTACGGCGGCATGTGCCTGGTTAAACGTCTACGGATACAACGCTTAAGATGGCTAGGCCATGTAGAGCGTATGGACAACACAGCTCCGGCCCGAAGAGTCTTTGAATCCGAGCAATTGGGACAACGCAACAGAGGACGTCCTCGACTCAAATGGCTCACACAAGTGGAAAAGGACCTCAACCAACTTGATGTGCGTAACTGGAGAAGGCTGGCAGGAGATCGCGCTGGCTCGAGACGCTTGTTGGTTGAGGCCCAAGCCCACACCGGGCTGTAGCGCTACTGAAAGAAGAAGAAGAAGAAGACCCGAAAGACACTATCATCATCTGTGGCCTTCTTTTCTTGAAAAGAGCTAAATCCGAAGACGAGACTCACTCTGCCGCGATTAACACCATCTCTGGTAAGAAATTCCTTTCACAGTTCGTCTCTCTAGCTCTAATCTCCTCCAACTCAGTAACACCACTAACAGCGTTAATAGACCACTCAACTTGGTCTGCTCATCTGATACCGAAAACCATGTTTTCCATGGATCCGCTTCATCCACACTTATCGGGATCGCTTTCATTCATTATTCTTCATTTCGAACTGCTTCAATTCCCGAAAAGAAGATTTCGCAAAACTAAGTAAATTGCTCAGGTTACTTCAGCCAATCGTTCACCGAACAAGTTCTTCAACCGAGTCGTGGTCATTGAAAAAATCCGTAACTTCGAATCTGACTGCCTCCCCGCCATAATTTAGAAAATTCGCCAACTATCTGTTTCCACCCTTCACGTGCTTTTATCCAAATTCCCTTTCGCATGGACTCTTTCCTTAGATTTAGAAAAGTGCAAGTGAATGAATGAGCTGCCCCATTATTGCTCTATTGCTGACTGCTAAAGTAAGGCCCTACATCAATTTATACTTCTCAAATTCACTGCTCTTGGTTTCCCCCGGGTTTTAAACCTATGGACAAGTAGAATGTTAATTTCAGATCTTCTATCCAATCAATGTGGCATTCCGGAGTCCCTCAAGGTAGCCACCTCGGTCCTTTAATATTTAATGACTTTAACTACGTCACAAAAGACTTTCATCTTCCCGTATTCTACTCTGCTGTTTCCTACCCTCTCCAATTCGACCTAAATAGGTTCACTATTTGGCGTCAAAAGGCCATCTCGTGCTCAATGTTAACTCCATAAGCTCTTCCCTCTACCTCTCAAAACCTACATTACCTGTCATGAAGTTGTACCTTCTGTTGTATTTTATGGTTGACTTAAGTTTTACCTGAGACCGAGAACATTGATTTTCACCTTATCCTTATACACTTCCGTCGCAAGGCCCTTTTTGAATATATTAGTCAAGTCTGTCCCCCCTTTTACGGGATTCACACTGTGCGAATTGAGGCTGTTCAACGTGTGTATATTTATTCGTTTTGGCCTTCATGGTCTTCCCTGGGCTGAAACCTAAAATTTACAGCATATAAGGCTTGCTTAAAATGAATCAACCTACAACCCTTAGAAAAACGATGCAAGGTCGTAGACATACTTTTTATCTACGACCTTAAAACCAGAAACATTGGCTCCTCTACACTGCTTAAAATCCAATCTCGTACACATTCAGTCAATGCCCCTCTTCCACATCAACCCTAATTCAACGAATTATGACTTCCATGCGTCCAAAGCCAAACTGAAAAAATGCCGCCGCCATTCAGCCTCTCCTTAATCTTTTTCTTTCTAATCAGCTAAGCTAAGCTAATAAGATGGTCTTGTGGAGGCGTTAAATTCACTTCTCTAACCTGACATATCTCATCTAATTCTCAAGGGCTTTGGTGCTGCCTATCCATAAACTAGAGGTTTTCTGTGCTCATTTCTGCCTTCACTCAAAAATTGAATTAAGAAGAGCCTGAGTTATACTTTTGGTCTATGTTCTGACCCTTGTCAGTGCTATATCCAGGAAAGTGACTTCCGTCTAGGGGCTTTTCTAATAAATCTCTACTGTTCTGGTCTTGGAAGATTAAGCTTGGCTAGGGAAGTCAGAGCCCATAGGTTAGACGGCTTTCTGGCCCGATTGTCTATGAGAGTAGTTCATTTCAAAGAAGTCGATTGGAGGTAGAAAGTAGGATAAGCTTCTAGCTACTAGATATCCAGGGTTTTTTAATTACAGCCCTACATACGTGTCATTGTAGGTCCGCAGATTAGCTGCCTACCTGACTGTGTCTCAGACTATCAATATCATAATTTTGGAATGTTAAGAACCAGCTCATGGAGTTGAGCATGTTGATTCTAGCGGCCAGACTTGGGTTGGGGATGGGTTTTAAACCATATGTCAGATTTGGCAGCGTGATTGCCACGATTCTCTCGATATCGAAATGACGTATGTCTGATTCCCTAGTTATTCTCTATATAGGTGATTTGGCCCACCTTTTTAGATCTGCGCTTAAAATAGATTAAGCGGTTAGCGGTAGACCCACAGTTTTCGAAAGGCATTAGCGGTGGTTTCAAGTTTGGCTGATTCGTCTACCTTTTACTGCAGCTGAAGCGCAGAGACGAATGATAGCCCATTAGACATCTACTTTATTTATCTGAAGGAGATGGTTGGTGAGGGTATTACTCCAATGACTTCTTGGCTCTCGCGGAGTTTTGTTAATCCTACGCCGAGTTCCATTATTAGCCAAATACATAGCCAAATACATAGCTTAGAGGACCCTGGATTCTGATCGCACCACAAGCTATTATAATGCATAAATGCCGACGCTTTAGTGGTGCATAATCTAACGGCTCCTACAGTACCGATTTTGGCCTATATCATTAAGTTTGTGTAGGTGGTAAGTCTTGCTTAGGACAAGCCACCAAACGAGTGTGCCATATATGAGGATGGGTTGAGAAAGAATAGAGATACAGTCCGTTTAGCCGACAAGTTTGGTTTTCTCTAGGATTACATTCAGACCATAGTTAGTGGCCTTAGCATGTACTCTAGCAAAGGCTCCCTTCGTGATTTTAGCCTAGGATAATCAAGTCTTTATTCATTTGCCTTAGAACTCGACTAGAAACTTTCATTGTACTTGTCGATCGACAGGCTTCCGGCCTAGCTTAATGTGAGAAGCTGCCATCAAGGATACAGTCCTTGGCTACCATAGAAGTTATGTATAAAAGACACGACAGTATTGCTATTCGCCTTCCACCGGCTTATTTCTTTGCTCTGTTAAAGCTTTTCTCCGGTTTTATGACATGCCACAAAACCAAACTGCGCTTAGCTTCCTGTACTAACAAAATCATATTGTAAGCCCATTCTGTTACTATTACACTGTTATCCCACGCCATGGTTACCAGCTAATCAATACCATCACCATGCGCTATGAAAACACAGAAATAAAATTACTTTACCTCGTCAGTATAGACTCAGGACAACTGCCAAATCAGTCATTCAAATCGGTAGTTCTCTGTCAAACAAATCAGAAAGAAAATTTCTTTAAAAAATGCCTCCAAAAAAAGATGCCAAGGGCGGCAAGGGCAAGGGCAAAGGTAAAGGAAAAGGTAAAGGAAAGAAAGAAAACAAGGACCGTCTCACCCAGGTCGACCGGACCTTTTACGAGCTGACTATCACCGATTTGAACAACAAACTAGCCCGACTACGTTCCCATAATGCTAACATCGAATCTCAAAACGAGGAAATAACCGAAAAACTTCGCTCCCTCAAGGAGGACAGGAACGATGTGACCGCACATTTAGACCGAACACTAACCGAAAAACTCGAAACCATCAAAGAACTGGACGAACGCTATACCGAATTGTCCAAGTTACGTGAAAGCGAGAAGCAAGCCTTCACGGAACGGATTAAGGAATGGGAAATGAAATATAAAGCGATGAACGAGCAGCTAACGTCCGAGATCAAACTCTTGAATGGTAAACTCAATTCTTTGGAGGAATTCCGCGTGCAACGCGACCGACTTCTCGCCAAGTTCGACGAGCAGGACGATATGTTGCGCGATTATCAACGTATGCACAAGGAAACCATTAACACGATGGAGCAGAAAGCCATTATTGAAAAGGATGCACTCAAAAAGGAAGTCGAGAGCAAGCTTCTTCAACTATCCGAAGATTTTACAAAGTCCAGCGAGATTCGTAATGCCGGCTATACCCGTCGTCTAATCAGGGAAAACATTTCGCTCACGAAGGAAATCGATAGTCTGATTTTGTCCCAAATGCGAATGATGCAAGAGTACAACGAGGGAATGGAGAAAATCAATCAAATCCAGGAAGAATTCAAAGCCAACGAGGAGCTAAAACAACACTTAATCACGTCGTGCCAGAACAAGATCGAAATCATCGAAAAGATAACCTCGTCCTACGAGGGCTTGAAGGTGAAGTTTGTGAATATGCAAAAGTATCGCAAGCTTTACGAGGAGCTAGCCAAGCGGGACATCTGCGAGCGATTCAGCTACAATGAAATCGCAAACAAGACACGACTCCTCAAACAACGCGTGGATGTTCTGAAGAAGGAAAAAACCAAACTGATAAGGATGCATCAGCAGCATGAAACGCAAATCCAGAGCCTTAAGGATATCATTAACAGCATCCGTCAGACGGTGCAGCTGGCGATCGAGGAGAAGCAACCAGTCACGGGCATTAAGCGGAAGAATCTTCTTTGTAATTTGCTTGTTATCCTGGCGGGATATTCCGAATCACCACCGGACACGCAGTCAATGGCGACAATTTCCTCGGAAATATCCACCTATCGTCCGGGTACCATGGGATTCTTGCCACGTCCATCTGCCACATTGATGGACATCTTCAAGCGCGGAGCTCACAAGGCGGGTTCAGTGGATCGTATCACTGATATCAGTCAAAAGCAAATGGATACTAAATATATTCCAAAGGAACGATCTGTTGGCGATCATACCTTCGTGGATGTGGAGTATGGTTCTACGTTGTATATGTCGGCATCCCCGGACGAGCTTGATGTGCCGGTTGAAGATGAAAAGACGGAGGAGGATGATGGTGGTGACTATGGTTCGTCGTCGACTGAAAGTGGTCCGGCGCCACAGACGAAGCCCACTAAGGATGTACCGGAAGCCGCTGCGCCGAAGCAGCCCTCGCTAAAGAGTACGGAACCCCCGGAGCCGCCAATGACTTCCACTGATTATTTGACTGAAGAGGGCTATAATGAAGAGGAGGACGAGGAAGAGGGCTTTACACTCTTCTATTGAAATTTGTACTTAAATCATCGAGTTCTTTTCTATTCAATACATTTTTGCAAAGCTTCCTTTTGATAGAACTTTTTTTTGTTTTATTTCGGTTGGAATTTGGACAGGTTGACAGGATGAGAGGGAGTGAGTATAGGCACGTGTTGGTTTGTGTGCTGAACCGACAAGATTTTCGCGGTGGAAAATGTCAATAAAAACAACCCCACCCCGGAAAGCCTCGTAGAGCTGTCCAACTGGTTATTATAGGTTTAAAGGAACAAAAGCCATAACACCCAAAGCACTGGGAAAAATGAAGATGGTAAAGAAATTATAGGTCTTATGGGATCGTCTTCCGCCTGCTCTGGTTTATTGCTTTAAAGTGGCTGGAAATTTAAAAGCATATTTAAAAATCGTTAATGGTATATCCCCTTATTTTATGGCCTTCTTCGAGGCGATAGTCAGTGATGCGCCTCTGATCTCAGGAGCAGGAACAGGAAGGAAGTCATACGGAATCAATTGTGGCGAATATGGATGCTGCGGTATCATCCCAATGTTGGTTTTGGCCTCCGTTGGAGTCTTTGTTTGGACGACAGAGTCGTGGACCCAACAGCTTTTAGGCTTCAGTAGCCTATCGTCGTTACTGAATGTTTTTTAGTCGAAGTTAATAATTTTTTTGAAGTAAAGTTTGTATTACCCAAAGTATTGGAGAAAAGTTACTGGCATCGTTAGAGCTTTTTAGAAGCGTTTATACCACTCTCAAGGCCTCGAATTGGTCAAAGACGACACTCCAAAAGCAGTATACTAACAGCTTTCAAATATATTTACCAAGACAACATGGAGAAAATCGGATTTATTTATTTATGCTTAAAGCAAGCAATACGTAGGGTGATCCAACTAAGGGTTCTGATAGTAAATTAAACAAAAGATGATTTAGTGATTTAGTTTACGATTAAATGTTTGCTTCCACATATTGTTTGGATTTTACTATTATAAATAGAATATAGCATCATCCAAAAGTCCACCAAGGGAGTTCTTGCAAGAATCGAATCCAACTGGGTAATTTTCAATGACTTTTCGACACATATCCGGCAATTACTCGATCATTACATGACGAATATTGTTTTTCAAAGCCTAATTGGCTACATAAGCACAACCTCTTGCATAATCCTTAAGAGCTCTATAACAGTATGCTCAGACGGACGATTAGGTCGACCATAGTCTACTTGTAATGTGTCAAACGCGTCTTCTACCGAATCACTAACTTTATAGTAAGTTCTCACAATTTTAATGCATTCAGTGATTATAACACATCTATATTGTAAAATAGTAGACGTTAAATTAAGGATGTACAGTCTTGGATGACAGTTTGGTTTGATCCAAACCCACGAATTGGATGACCCAATTCGTCTAGATTAGACTAGACAGGTTAAACTACAAATCAAAGGAGTAGGAAATCAAAAAGAGTTAAAGAACAAGTTTCTTAGGGTAAATTTGGAAATCGAAAGAGCTTGAGTTGTTGGCCATGCGCAGCCATGTTAATGTAGTTTCGTTGATGCCGTACAGAAGAGGAGTACAGACCTAACACGCGGACGCTTGAAAGATCTCTATTGAAACATCCTGCAATACTTCCTAACCACAGCTAGCCATAGGTGGGCCAAATCAACCACGTACTGGATATCTAGCCAGTCGCGAGAATTCTTTAACAAATGTCGCTCCGATACGTTTAGTAATTTTAAGCGGTGTTCTCAAGGAGCTTAATCTGTCAATTTAGGCAGATCCTTCTTCTTCTTTCAGTGGCGCTACAACCCGGTGTGGGCTTGGGCCTCAACCAACAAACGTCTCCAGCCAGCGCGATCTCCTGCCAGCCTTCTCCAGTTACGCACACCAAGTTGGTTGAGGTCCTTTTCCACTTGTGTGCGCCATTTGAGTCGAGGACGTCCTCTGTTGCGTTTATTGCAGAGCCGAGGTAGACGAAGTCCTTGACTACCTCGAAGTTCATGCTGCCCATTGTGACGCTCTGTCCGAGACGTCGATGTTGTGTGTCCTTTCTTGATGACGACATGTACTTCGTTTTGCCCTGATTTACCACTAGACCCATTTTAGCGCTTCAATGCCAGCAAACGCCTCATTGATGGCTCGCTGTGTTCGACCAATCACGTCAATATCATCCGCGTAAGCCAGCCGTTGAACGAACTTCTGGAAGATCGTGCCTCTGGTGGTGACTTGTGAGTTTCTTACGATCTTCTCGAGTATTAAGTTGAAGAAGTCACATGAAGCCGCCTAAAACCTTTTCTGACATTAAAGGTCTCGGTAAGTTCGTTGCCGACCTTGATGGAGCAGCGGGAATTCTCCATCGTCATCCTACACAATCTGACGAGTTTGGTAGGGATGTCAAAACTAGACATGGCTGTGTATAGCTCGTCTCTATGCACGCTGTCATATGCGGCCTTGAAGTCGACGAATAGGTGGTGAGTGTCGATCTGCATCTCTTGGGTCTTTTCCAGGATCTGCCGCAGTGTGAAGATTTGGTCTATTGTGGACATCCCCGACCTGAAACCACACTGACATGGACCTATCAGGTTGTTGACGAACGGTTTCAGGCGTTCACACAAAACGGTAGAGAAGATCTTGTAGGCGATGTTAAGGAGACTTATTCCTCTGTAGTTGGTGCAGTCAAAGGGGTCTCCTTTCTTGTGGATCGGGCAAACGACACTGAGATTGGATGGTAAAGGCTAACAAAGGCCTCGTAGGATGTTAGTTCCACAAAAAACGAGAAGAGCCACCGCAGACGAACACCTTGCGGCTCTGTTATCAAGTCCTATCTCCACCTCCTCGTGGTACCATCTGGAGACTCCCTTTGGGAGTTACTAACGGAGAAGAGCGAATTGTATCTGAGTATCCTGCGCCAGAAAACAGGATTAGTCGTGGTGATTTGGAGACATGGGGATCCGAAGTTCTTTTCACCAGTGTTTTTTGCCAACAAACTCTTTGATATAATAACGCAATTTTAGTTCTTTGGCATTATTAATGTAATGGTTTGAGGCCCCGAACACTTCGACACCATATTTTAAAGTTGTTCATATGAGCTTAGAGTAGGGGGGAACCGGGCAATGGCTTCGACCTGATCTCTAAAGCTTACTACCCCAACTACTTGTACCATGAGTGGGCGCATTTAACGGCTTCTTCCAGAGGCATTACGTTATTTAGATTAATGAGGATTGATCTAGGATATAATAGCGATGTCGCTACGAATCCTGTTCGCGCCGAGATTAGGGAAACGTCGTCCGACAGTATAGACCTTAGGTTTTTGGTGGCTTGGGCGTATCCCCGCTTTTCAGGGCCGGGAGCCAAGCTACAATTACAAGTCTTCTACCTTGAAATTTGCAAACTTTTACCTGGATTTGTCCAGACGGATGGACAGGAAAGCCTTTGCATAAGTCTTCCCTACCCCAGCTTTGTAAGGTACAGCGCGCGCCATCCCTTATGGGTCGATGTAAATTTCGAATAACTTCAACAATTCTCAACCGATTTTGGAAATTCAAAAACTTTTATTCAACTCAGACCTTTGCAATTTATTTTGATTAATTTTTGAAAACAATATCAATTAAATGACCGCTTTTATTGCCGATGCAAAAATGGGCTCATTTTCGCGCATTCTCCATGACATTTTCGAGCATTTCGGTCGAAATTTCTACGATTTGCTATTGTCTTCGGGCCGTTGGCATACACCTTGCTTTTTAAGTATCCCCAACGAATAAAGTCTGGAGGAATCAAATCCGGCGATCTCGGAGGCCAGTCAATATCGCCCCTTTTTGACACCAATCTTCCAGGGAACTTCTTACGCAAAAGGTTCATTGTTTTGTCCGCAGTAAGGCATGTCGCGCCATCTTGTTGAAACCAAAAGTGAAATAAGCCTTTTTTATTCATTTCTAGGACCACATAATGGGCCAACATCCACCGATATCGATCGCCATCCACTATATCGCCAACTTTGTAGAAATACGGTCCAATGATGGTTTTAGCGCATACACCGGCCCAAACAGTAACTTTTTGATCATAAAGCGGCTCTTCGTGAATAATGTGAGAATTTTCGGTGCCCCCCGTTTCGACAATTTTGTTTATTAACTGAGCCAGAAAGGGTTAAATGTGCCTCATCGGTCATCAAAATTTGCTGCCAGAACTCCGGCTCAGCATTAATCATTGCAACGACATTTTGTGCGTATGCCAAGCGCCTTGGCTCATCTTGTGGCAAAATTCTTTGAGTTATCTGCACTTTGTATGGAAATAAGTGAAGATCATCCTTTAAAATTCTCCGCAAAGTGATCCCACTGATGATTAACTGCTGCGAACGGCGCCGGTATGACAAACTTGGGTCTTCTTGATCACTGGCCTTCATAAATGAGTTTGAACGCCGCGGTGGCCTAGGTTGCTCACGAGGGCTCTCCACAGAACCAAATTGAAAAAAAATCCGAGGCCCAACGACGAATTGTATATTTTTTGGGCGCAACACGATCACGATATTTTGCACGATACGCACGTTGAGTTAGCACAATCGAGCGTTCATTTTTAATGAGCATTGAAACGCATTGAATTGACGTTTCTAAAATGCTATGACATATGAAAATCGGTTGACAATTGTTGAAGTTATTCGAAGTTTACATCGACCCATATGAAATGCCGCACTCTGTAGAAGACTAAAACGTACACGCATTTTTGTTTCATGTTTATAATCCGTCTCATAAATTGTGTCATTCACAGCCACATGCAATAAGCGGCTTTGAGATAGTTGCGGTTCTCAAGAAGCATACTTCGCCACATGTCTCAGCCAATCATTTATTCGCGAATTTCCAAAACGCGCATTTTAAATTAGTGAAAAAAAATTAACTCCTAAAAATAGGCAACAATAATACTGGCCATTGGTGAATTGGGTTTCGTCGTCACTACGGTTCATGTATTTGATGGAATATATAATAATACTAGATTAATACATGTTTATAATTCACATTCACTTCGCACAAGTTTGCAGATATATGATATATGCGTATAGACGGACAGATACTAAAGGCTTTGTGAAATAGAAGACTAAAAAAACTAAAACTGGGCGAGAGTTGGCGGAAAGGGAAATGTAATGCTTAGCTAGACGGTCGCCAGTTTTCATGAATGAAAATCAGAGGACCAAAACAACTACCTTAAGGAACGTCGAATTCAGAACATCTGAACGTCGTATTATGAATAGTTAGGGAGCATTGAAACTTTATCAAAGGCTTTAGAAAAATGGGCAATTACGTCGACATCTTTGCCAACCTCTAAAGTGAAAACGTATCCAGGAATAGAAAAAATCAGGGCATTGATGGGCATTTTTAAGGATAGCATCGAAGTTGGTGCGAAACTGCGAGATTGAGGTTGATGAGTGAGGATAGCGTTGAGATTGGTTAACATGCTTAGTGAGTCGATTAGTTATGGAAAATTGTATCAATGTCTTCATAGCAAAATGTTACAGACGTTTACTAAAGCAAGTATATCAGATTGCTAATGATGCCACTAAATTGCTGAAAACCAGTACTACATCAGGGAGGCAGTTGGTGAAAGTGACCTTTTACTCTAAGGCAGGGTTTTTAATTTCAACTAGCGTTACAGCCCTCACTATTGTTGTGTGCGATTCATTTCTTCCCATGTGAAAAGGACCCACTGCTTAGTGCCGTCACCGAACGGGGAATTTCAGTTTTGTCAGTCCTCGCTGCGATGAAACATTACACGATTTCGATGATTTCCCTGTGCTGGAACTCCAATCCGTATCATAGGCGTCGGAATCGTCAGACATTGTCCAGTAAAGGTCAATTAATTAAATTCACCCATCAAAGTGATAACGCCGTCGTACACATAGCTTTGAAAAGTGAGTCAATCGCCTCTATAGCAAGGTATTTAGTAGATTGAAAAGGGTGATTGTATACAGCAGATGTAGTGCGTGGTGCGAAGCATCGAAGGAACACACTCGTGGCAGAGGGATTTGGCAAAGTGTTGTCAGCGAGTCCCTGTGCTTCCGAATATTATTCCAAGACAATGCGAAAGGCAACAATTATAGTGTTTTTAGGAACCAACCCAAAAAAGAAGAATTGCAATCCTTTATAAATTTATAGGCCGCATTTTTCCAGTCCGCGTCGAAATATGGCTCCTGGTTTACAGGTTTTTTCTTCTTTGGTAAAGGTTTTATAATCTTATAAGATTCTAAAAATTCTTCAGAAGCTATTTGATCGCCAATTCCCAAATTACGAGGGTGGTCCGATAAGTACTTAGCCTACAAAAGAAAAACAAAAATTTTGGAGAAATGGCGATTTATTTTTCAATAAAGTCTCCTTTTAGCTCGATACACTTGACCCAGCGATGCTCCAACTTCTTTAACCCGTCTGAAAAATACGTTTTCTCTAGGTCTGTAAAGTAGGCCTCCGTGGCGGCGATGGCATCCTCATTCGACTGAAATTACTGACCGGCGAGTGACTTTTCCAAGTTTGGAAACAGAAAGAAGTCGCACGGGGCCAAATCTGGAGAATACGGTGGATGGGGCAGCAGTTGGTAGCCCAATTCGACCAATTTGGCCGTGGCGAGGGCGGAGGTATGAGCCGTTGCGTTATCATGGTGGAAGAGCACTTTTTTCTTCGCCAAGTGGGGCCGTTTTTTCTTCAATTCGGCGTCAAATCGGCCCAATAATTTGACATAGTACAGCCCTGTGACCGTTTTGCCCTTCCCCAGGTTGTCGATGTGGCCATCACCTTTCCGGCCGATGGGACAGTCTTCACCTTCTTCGGAGTGCGTTCGCCGGGTGAAGTCCACTGTTTCGACTGTTCCTTGGTCTCTGGTGTGTGCCAGTGGATCCATGTTTCGTCGACTGTCACGAAACGGCGCAGAAACTCCTTCGGATTGCGCTTAAACAGCGTCAAACACTGCTCTGAAGTGGTCTCACTCTTACGCTTGTTGTCCGGAGTGAGCAAACGCTGCACCCATCGCGCCGACAACTTTCTCATGCCCAAAATTTCATGCAGGATATGACCCACGTGATCTTTTGAAATGCCTACCGTCTCAGCTATCTCGCGCACCTTCAATCGGCGGTCTGCCAATGTGGATTTTTGTCACGTTATCCTCCGTGGTAGCTGTTTTCGGGGCACCTGGACGTGGCGCATCAAAAACCGCCGTGCGACCACGTTGAAACTCGTTAAACCAATTTTTGATGGTCGCCATCGAAGGAGAAGAGTCACCATACACAAAACAAGAATCGAATCACCGACCGATATTGCTTTTTTTCCATTTTTCTAAAATACGCGGACACTCCCGCTTCCACATGCGGTCAAAACAAAACTATGAGTCCGATCTGGCTGAAATTTCGACAGTAGCCGTCTACTAGAATGTACTACACGGTAGTAAGCTCTTGCGATACTGGCGCCATCTGATGGTGAGGCTAAGTACTTTTCGGACCACACTCGTAGCTATCAACTCAAACTTATAAGCAATTGGATCGAAATTGCCCCGATCTTTTTGGCATAGCTTTATCGGTAAACTGGAGTAACGAAGTCGTATTTGGTACAAGAAAAGTGCAGTAATACGCAGTAAGAAAAAAGAAAGTTCTAATAATTTCCTGCGACGCGCTTACTATCACCACAAGGACATAAGCCCTTAAGGGTTTATTTTCAAGGCAGCAACTTGATACACTGATTAAGAAGCTAGCTCTTTTACGCTTCTTTTCACACCGGGCTGATTGTAGGTCTATGATGCCTACTCAATGCCTACTTTGATGTTTGTGACACTCCGGCCCTATATATTGTACGAAGAGGTTTGAATCACTAGCACTGCAACTGGAAATTGACCAGCCTCATATGTGCTGCATTCAAATCTCAGTTCTTTTGAAAGTCCTTTTACCATCAAATTGAATTTAATTCCCACAATCCCGCCATAAGCTTCGATGCAAGCGGTTGAAACCAAAACACTGTCCAGTCACCCTTTCAACCATCAGTAAAACGCTCCTCTATCGCATCCCGTTCATAGTTTTCGCAAAATAAGTTCCATCAGCAAACTTTTCCCAAACTCTTATAATTAAGTTCCACTTTTTTTATTCCATCAGCTTCATCTTCACCAGTGTAACAGAATTTCGCAGAATCCCCGATGTCTCTCCTCTGCCGCTCAGCACCACTTTAGTTTGTCCTCATTGAGGGTTTCCCGCACAAGCTCTCTATTTTACTATTTTTTTAATTTTCCAATTTTTGCCTCTTGCTTAGTCCTACTTTGCCGACAGCTTTATTCACTTCTACATGTTTGCATTTTCTTCGGATCCCGAACTCACTAACAATAAATGCCAATCTAGGCCAGAAGCATTTTCCAAACGTTGATTATCCCTTTGTTAAAAAAAAATAAAAACAGAACACCACAGACCCTATCAGGATGAGGGTGGCGCTCCACTGTTATCATCCGACACTAGAATGCTAAAAAAAAAGTGAAAAAAATGGTTAAAAGTGTTGTGTATGGAAAAATATTTTTGTGTGGCACCATCAGTGGATGGCACAAAAGATAGAAAAAATAAGGAACAGAAACTAAAAAGGCGACAGGAGGAAAAAAGACACCCTTTGTTGGGCTGTTCGAGACAAGTATTCATCCACCGTATGGCTCTATAAGCTGGTGCAAAATATTACGCCAGATAAGGGTTGAATAACCCGCCGGTGAATGTGATTAAAAAATGAATTCCTTTCGTTAGCACACCTTTGAGTAGGGTGCTGCGAAAATTCCAAAGCTATTTAATACGTGCGTAAAAATGCGATGCGGCCGCGGCGGGTGGTGGTAGATTAATGGGAGAAGGTATGCTTGTGTAATCGATTTTCAAGCAAAATGTTCAATGGCGCTCTACTTGGTTAGATTATGGGTATAAAAGGCTTTTACCATATCAACTACTTTAATCTCAGACAGGTTCTTGGTAACAAAGTCCTTGCAAGAACATGTTAGGACGACCCAATTGAAGTTAAAATTAAAGTTAAAGAAATTTTGAGGGTCACAGACCACGAAATCAATTTTGTTTGATAATGACGTCGAATAGGTAGGTATATGGATGGCGTACCACAAGGTTGAGTAATAGGTCCGACATAAATAATATCTCATGGGCTCGGGAAAATGTAGTCGCGAGCTTATGATTTGAAAGTAGCGAGTCGAAGTCTCTGGTAAACGTAAGGTGTTGCTTCATTTTGTTTGAGTCTGAAGAGGAAGGTTGGTATCCTTAACTTAAAGAAACTTTGAAAATCCATGCGAAGCAGGGTTTTAGCGAAAGACTAGACCTGATCCGGTTGTCGTAAGCTGATAAATCCAACTGTTAGCTTGTACGAGTTATTACCATCGTGATCGGCACGTTAGAATTGGGATCAGCAGGTTCTTAATGAGCATTGATTTAATGCGAGACAGTTTCTAAAGTAACATAGTATACGCAATACATCGATAACTCTACCAGTTAAGTTGGTGATATAATCGTAAGCTGTGGACTAAAGATGACTCCTCCGTTGCCTCCGTTGGCTTAGATGGGTGGGAAGTTACTTAAGTCTATGTAAGACCTATGACGAGGACTTGGGTCTTCGTGGAGTTGGGAATAAGTTTTTTTTATATATGACTCTCGTGAAACGGCCTTGAGATCCTCATTCAGGTGATATTTATTTGTGCAAACAGTACTGGCCTCAGTATTGATCCTTGAGGGACTCCCATTTTGAGAAAAGTTTCTTTTAGCACGAATAGCTTGGCTGAGATCTCAAATGTAATACCTAATGAGTCTGAGCGAATGTTTGAGTTTTTGAGAAGGATTTCATGTAAAGGCACGCTTTGGAAAAATCGAATAGTACCACCATTCACATGGTCCTTATCAATTTCAGAGGGAACGTCTTCAACAATCTCCGGGCGGGCGGAGGTGCAGCTGTGGTGTGGCTGGAATCCTGATCAAAACGGTGAAAGGTGCTTATATTGGATTAAAACCAAGTTGAATTACGTATTCCGTATTCGAAAGCTTTTCGAAAACCTTAGATATAGAGGTCAATATAGAGATCAGATCCTACTCCTTATCATGATTATTTCCACGTTTAGAGACAGGTATGATTTAAGATGCCTTTCAGTGTCCAGGGTAGACGAAAAACTATGCAACAACATCAGTTGTGAATGAGAGATGATAAAAAAAATCCTGAAGAAGGTATACCACTCGCAGTATAAGATCACTTCAAAATTCATACTCGGTGTGTACATTTTCAATATAACACCTTAATGACATGGAAACAAAAAAAAGTTACTACTGTGAACTATAACCACGGCGACAAATTCAGTCGAATTTCTCGAGTCCTATCTAGGACAACCACCCCCGGAGAATAGTGAACGAACATCTTCGACACAAACCATCTGCACCCCGTCCAGGTTGTGTGGCAAACACCATAAGAACGTAACTCTTAAACCTTCTAAAGTCCACCCGATGTTGTCGATATAGTGCGAATATGTTACTAAGAACAAATCTGTGTTTTGTTGTTTAATAACTCTGAATCATTATTCTTACGAATACCATATCCACGAATAGACTTTTTGCCCGGACGTGCCATAGGGTCAACGACTAATGTTGAAGTGATAATCAAAGGTTTTGCGATGTATGTTGGTCCATTGTCGTGCCGCAAAATCTCTCTGCCGTGTCTTTCAGAGTATTCGAATTGATTGTAGTCGGTAGTGATATGCAGTGATGGTTCGCTTCTAATCCCACCCAATACAGAGTGTGAGCCTCGATCCATGGATATTTGGCTTCCCCGTTGGTGATGATGGTTGGCAGGGCTTGATCGCCACCCCTTCCGAAACCTTTGTTCTACTTTGGGGACGAGCTATGGGTGAGCGACCTTGGAATTTGATTATCCAACTGGTAATTTAGAATGAAATAAGCAACAATTAATATAACCAGGAAACCAGATATCATCCTAATTAGTGGTCTGAAAATATTCCGGCACATCCATATTCTACTGTCGAAACGTTCACCTAAATAAATACACGACAATACGCTAAAGCGTGGAGGCGTAAAACATAGAACCTGGAAACCGTACAAGACCATCCCCAACCGAGAAAAAAACCAAACCACTAACTTAATTAGTGTCCAAACGGCCAAGCACCCATCGTCCAGATTCACCGAAGCATATCCTTGTTACCTCAAAAATAAGAATAAAAAAAATTCTCAACACCCTGTGCGCGTCGCCAGTGACATCCACGAACAATGGCGTTCGTTTCATGAGAAATATACTCCCGCCGAGAACCCTACGAAATAAAGAGCTCTGTGCTCGATGCAACGATAAATTCACGACAGGAACACCGTTAGCAGCAAGAACTAGAAAGGATAGAGAAAAGGCAAAAAAAAAAAACACCCTCACCTCGTTGCAATTTCGATTTTCCCAACTTACCTCGCAAAACTTGGCTCCATATCGAGGCGGAGGCGAATCACAGAATCGATACCGATTCCTAGTGCCCCCAAGACAATTAGTCGAGCACGCTGTCCACTCGCTCCAAGGCCCCCAGCCACCAGTGTCCGATTCTGCAATTAAAAATCATATTCCCAAATACACATCATGTAAAATCCAGGACAGCCACACCCACCACATGGTACACATGGGGGAGTATGTACTCATATACCAACCTTTAACGGGTAACGTTGGCACACAATCCATCCGAACGTCTGCGACAGCTCCAGATATGGCCTGACTCACATATACGAAACAGTATTCGACATACTTCTCCGAAAAAAGTTCGCAATTAAAGTACAGCGAATACTGACTCTTGACGACACGCTGCTCGGCAACGTAATGCAACGATGTAGGCGGTTTCAGTGATGCCACATCAGCGCGTAGTTTTGCAAACAATCTCACTCGGTCGCCTTGTTCCAGAATACACGCCGGATACTCGTAGAGCACGCCAATGCCCGTGTGCGGATCGCATGGGAATATACTGCGCGCGTATACGTTGAACACAAACTTATCACTCCAATCGACGCTTATGTACTGGACGGCAGTTACGACGAGGTCGTCGGGCGTCGGTGGTATCGGCCTGAGCCTTACCGCATAATTACCAGCTAATCCGAAGAGCTCGCAACGCAACTTAATTACTTTGTTTTTGGGAAAGCCCCGGATCTCCTCGGCGTATAGGATATTGCTTTTCGAATCGTTATGGCTGTTGCATGTAATCTCTTTGCCGCAGTAAATTAATTCCAACCAGAATTCGGGCAGGCTTATCAAAGTCATCATTCCGTCATTGAGCTCGCATTCCACTTGCTCGAATGAGAGTTTCACATCGACCGGAATCTCTGGATAGGTAACGAGTCGTTTTGGATTGACTTGCATATCGGCCATCGGCCATCGGACATCAAGTTGCTGTTTCAAGCGTTCGTCGTTAAAGCTACTCGAATTGGGGTGCGAGGATACGACTTGTAGGGTATATGCACCGCCTCGATAGAATGTGTGACATGGCACGGTGATTTGTGTGACATTGTTCCGGGGATCAGGAAAGAGGGTTATGTTCCTGACTGTCTCGGGTCCGTTTTTTGTCATTAAGCTAATGACAAGGTTCGTTAGCGCATTATCCCGCTCTGCGGCCAAGTTGCTTAATGACGACGACAAGGTGGATGTTGGTATCTTCGTTGTCGTTGATGTTATTACCGGTCGAAGGGTTGCTTGCATTTCATCGCTCCGATTCGCCAGATAGTCCGTGTCGGTGACACTGTATTGCAGTTGTACATGTAAGTCGCCACTTAAGGCGCTGAACGAGCTTGGGACCATTAAACGCCCTCGTCGGATTGCTAGCACGTGACCTGGGGATAATCGGTGCAAAGGAAAAATTAAAATGAATGAAGAGTGTATTACACGAATGGGAAAAGTAGAAAAATGCGATAAAATTAAAACAAAAATAACGGTCGCTTCACTCGTACCGTACACGCATAAATCTCTTTTGTGATTTTATAATTGCGAGTGTTTCCTTCAAGTTTCCCACCGAGGCGACGGCGACGTCATCTCCGGATTGGATGGTGGGCTGGGCGACACTTGTTTAGGGTTACCGCATGACATTGGGGAGAAGGAAAAAAAAGAACGCAAACAGCAAGTTGGTGATTAATGGTACGCGGGGAACGGCTGCGTTACGACTGGGATGTCGTAAAAATTCGATCGATTTGTCGTAAAAACCGAAGCGAAGGGAACAAAGGGATGTTCTCGTATGTTAGGGAGTCTTGGAGGCAGTTTGTTTTCTTTGCCCGTGCTTGGGTTTCGTCGTTTTTTGATTTTTGGTTGCGGCAGGCTTTAAGGGGCGTTTGGCGATAGGGTGCGCTGGCGTTTATGGCATTCTCTCTAAAGCTATTTGTACTGCTAAGTGGCTATAAAGTATTAAGAATAACGTATTTGTTTTTCTTTTCAGCTGGTTAATGGCTAGGATAGCTGGGAATGTGTTTTAAGGATTACAGTAGGACAAGTGTGATCTGAGAAGACGTAAAAAGAAGATGCACACTTGAACCCAGCGAACAGGCTATATTTGAGATAAACATCCCATAAATCTTTAAACACAATCGGCACGTGGGATCGTGGCCATCTAGCTTAACACTTCAGCAAGTTTGATGGCGCACATCTCTTCCGAGTCAGTTAAATGGCAGTAAAGTTTGAAATAATAGAATAATCTTAGAGCTAGAACTGAGACTTTCTCCACCATTCAAACCAGTCTAGCATAGTGTCTTTGCCTTTGACAATGACATTAGGAAAATCTGGCAAAACCGGTTCCCCATATTTCAAAAATAAGCGCATGTTTTAGAAGCTTCCCTACGAAATTGTTTGCTTCCATTGAAGACTCAGGAAAGTAAGATATAGGCCAAAACTAGAAAAATTGGAAAAAATCTAGGGACACCAGCTCAGCAATCTAAGAACCAATCAAATATGGGTTTTAAGCCAACTTTATTAAGAGTCAGGCACACAGCAGAAGTTAATCATCGCCTGCCGCACAGCACATGTACTAACGCTGACAGATTTTACGCCACAACATGGCTACGTAAAATTAGTGAGCCCAATTTAATCTCAAGAGTTAGTATCTGGTTTAAAACCTGACGCATTGTATTACTATTAGAGTGTCCCTTAGGCATTGGTTACCATGATAGGTAAAAGTTCATCTCTCGTAACGCGCTGACACTGAAGAGAAAGACTGGGTTGGCACAGATTGTAATAAAACTTTAGGGACAATATCAACCGCCTTGTGTTATGGTTCTGGTCGCGTTGTCTTTTGGTCATAGTTTGATCGTAGTTGAATGTTGAATCTTTCACTTGTATAGTCGCCCTCTTCTGAAGACCAAGCCATTTTCCACTAAGAGGATTGTAGCTATAAAGAAGTCCTAATTCTCAGACTTTAATTGGTTCCTACATCCTACCTAATATATATATGTATATATAATATGGCCCTAAAGGTCGACATACAGTTGAGAAATGAAAAAGTCATGAACTGCTTGGCGATATTTATGATTTCATAATGAGGTCGAGGGTAGGGGTCCTTCCTTGATGATATTATTATTCTTTAGTTTCAGTTTTGCATTCATTCATTGCCTGTTAGACTAATATTTGTCACTTTGTCACCCAAACTCTGTGTTTAAGCTGACAACACTGTTTCTACAAAATGCTCTTTCGACAATTAAAGGTTAATTTGTGGTTATTACTTTTTTGCCATTTTACGATGAATAGATCAACGCAAAAACAACCTATTCAAATTCTGCAAACTTATTTTGAAAATATTTGAATATTTTCCAATATAACACTTTAAAGACATGAAAACAAAAAAAGTTACTGTGAACTACAACCAACGCCACAAATTCAGTCGAATCTCTCGAAACCTATCTAGGACAACCACTCCCGGAGAATAGTGAGCGAATATCTTCGACACAAACCATCTGCATCCCGTCCAAGTTGTATGACAACACCATAAGAGCCTAACTCTTGAGCCTGCGCGAACCCTTTAAAAAAATAAAAAGTTATTCGAAACATGACGAGTCCTTTTCGTACCTCGTACATTCTAGTGGACAATATTAATCCCGCAAAAAGACAAGTAGTGCAAAGAGAAGAAGTTATTGCCATTGTGGAGCGCAGTGTTGAGGAGAATCCGAATGAGTCTATTCGCTACCGTGCACAGCAATTTGAGAAATGTCCATCCACTTTGTGGAAGAGATTACGGAAAGATATTGGCTTAAAACCTAACCTTAAGACCCAGCTTATGCAAGAGTTGAAACCACGTGAGCATTATGGGATGAGTCGAAAACATGATTCAGCTTGATCCAACTTTTCAACGGAAAAGTTTGGTCTCCGATTTTTTTGTTCGCCCATTTTTGGGTAAATGGATATTTAAACAAGCAAAATTGCCGATTTTGTGGTGGAGGAAACACAGAAGGCTTTGTCGAGACGCCCTTACAACCATTAACACTCACTGTTTGGTGTAATTGGCGCATATTTCTTTAAGGACGATGCCGTCGATACCGATCCCATCAATGGAGAGCACTACATAAAAATTATTTCCGACTCTTTCGTTCGTCAGTTGCATGGTATTAACGTGACGGAGCTTGGGCTTTAACAAGATGACGTAACATGCCACACGGCGCGCGACACCATCAATTTACTGCGGGAAACATCTGTTGAGCGCATAATTTCGCATAATGGACCTGTGAATTGGCCCCCACGATCCTGTGATCTCACACATTTAGATTACCTTCTTTAGGGGTATGTGAAGCCGGTAAACCAGAGACGTTGGACGATTTGGAAGTCAACATTCCCGTGTTATTGTATTACTGATATACGGCCCCAGTTGCTCGATAAAATTGTCCACAATCGGATTTCACCTCATTCGAGCTAGTCGTGGCGCACATATGCCCGAAGTCATATTTGAACACTAATGGCATAAAATTATCTGTTGAATAAAGCTAATATCATCGCTTCAAGTCTTAAATTTCATATTGAATTTGTATGCCTCATAAATGCTGTGTTGATGTCTTATGGGGTTCGCCAATCCTGGCGACTTCGTCCGCCTATGAACTCGTAGATCAACTTTTGTGTTGGTCCGTAAGTTTTAAATTTTTTTTGTTGTGGAATGATGTTATTACAAGATAGCGCCCCATTCTGCCTAAAACTTTTCCTGCCATGAAAGCTTGGGAGCTTGAGAACTTTACGAATTTTGCAGTGACATAGCTCGTTGTAAGCTACGTGGCCTTAATTCAAATTCTTCAAGAGCTACAAGAATGCCGTCGTCCTATCTTGTTAGCTAGCTAGAGGTAGGTCTTTCACTAATATGGCTAATCAGAAAAATGGGTTCTTGGGTGTGACTGGTCAATGCCCATTTGGTCCTGTTCAAAATTAAAGACCAAAGGAAGCCTCAATTTACAGTTTTTTTCCAGCTTCTTTATTCCGCAATTGCGCATTGAATAAAGTGCCCCTAAAATTGATGTGCTCATCATACTAACGTAAAGGGTGATTTTTTTACTGCTTGTTTTTTTAGTGTTCCATATTTGACAGCTCGCACGTAATTCGTGACATAAATTAATACCAAGGTTGTTCAGTATCTAATGCCATTTTATCATGAAAAGACTTAAATCTGAACGTTGGTCATGAATTATCAAATTTTATTATAAAAATTCATAGAAAAGAAAAATTTATTTACGCAGCTCTACCATTTTAGGCTCATCATAAACGACCTACTGAACAAGCTATTCAATCCATAGTGACCGAATTTCGCACCAATTTCACGCTATTGGACATCAAGCCACCAACCCGTATATGTAGAGTGGGTGCAGGGGGAAATATTGCTGCTGTACCTGCCAGAGTTAATGAAGACCGTGATTTGTCTATTCATCGGTTGGGATTGATTGACTTCGCAGAAAATTGTACATAAGGATCGTGGACTAAAACCTTACAAAAAATAGCTCGTACAAGAACTGAAGCCGAACGACCTGCCACAGCAACGAATTTTCGATGAATGGGCGGGCCAGCGACGAAATTCATTTCTGGTTTTGAATATGATAACAAGTAAAACTGCAATATTTGGTCCGATGAGCAACCTACCAATGCACCGGCAAAAATACACCATTTGGTGCGGTTAATGGCCCAGTTGAATCACCGACGTATATTATTTCAGTAATGACTGTGAAAACAACATTACAAGTACAGTCAATCATGTCCACTTTCGTTCAATAATTTCGAACTGTTTTTTGTCCAAAATGCACGAGCTGGACCTGGACGAAATGCGGTTCCAGCAAAACAGTACTACATGTCACACAGCATGCGAATCGATGAACCAATTGAGAAATGAGTTCGATGAGCAGTTTATTTTGCATTTCGGACTGGTGAATTAGTCGACTAGTTTGGCCGATTTGATGCCCTTAAACTATATTTTATATTAAGGAGATACGTCAAACCACTCTCATACGCTGATAATTTAGCATCCATTGCAGCCTTGGAAGACAACATTACACGTGCTATTTGGGAGATACTACCCAATATGCTTGAAAAAGTGTTTTAAAATTATACTTTACGTATGGACGCTTGAAACGTAATTATGGTCAACGTTTATATAAAATAATATTTAAGAAGTAAATGACAAGAATGGGTTTATTAACCCAAGTAAAAATTGTATACACTTCTCTAACTTTCCTGTATTTGTTTTGGGAGTAAAGAACCAAACGCTTAAAAAATCAAACAAACAACCATTCCTCTAAAAGCAACAAATTCAAACTCAAGAAGAAGAACATATAAAGATATGTACTTTTTTTAATTCATAGACCATACCAAGATGCTTACCAATATTTTCCTGACATATTTACTAGCATAATAGAGTCTTCATCAAGTGATTCACGACATCATACAATTCCTGTTAGTTTTTGAACAAACCAACATAACTTAATCAATATGTGGTTTAGCTGGCGGAAGATTTTTTCGAAAAATGTGATGAACGTAAAACTAAGGAAATAATATAAGTCTTGAAAAGATAATCAAGGTGATAGTCCGTCGTCCACTCAATTAACCTCTACCACGAAGTAATATCCAACGTAGTAGCAAAGAGAAAAATATTTACTAAAAATTACACCCGCTCGTACGGTGTACCAATGACATCTTAGAGGCCTGTCCTTCTGTTTCTTTCGTAAGACAATGTTGACCATTATGCTGTGTACACACCAGAGTTCAAAATTTAAGCTGAATTCATCGTTTGTGGTGGATATAATCGCCCTGATCCGTAGGTAGGTTGAATTGGTTATCCGACTATAGCGTCAGGGTAGTATTAGCGCTTAGGGCCCTCGATGCCACAGGTCTCGTGGAAACTAAGGGATGTGAAGGGGGATTATCATTTACATCCAGCCTGTATAGTTAAGAAAACTGGTTATGTTGGCTAAGCTGAGGTTGGCTAGCTCTGAGAGGTCATCGAGCAAGTATTTGCAAAGGCGCAGAATTGAAACTTGCCAGTGCTGGGTATTTTACCAGTACTCCATCGTGTTGATGTTATCGGAATCCAAACCCGCTCATCGTGCGTCAGAGGTCCACGCACTACCCACTGCGCCATCCCTTTTTCCCTGCAACAGTTTCCCTACAACAATTTTGCTACTGTTTTTTCGTTCTAGAAAATAAACTGCCAAATCAATAAATTTGCAAACCTCATCAGGAATTTACTATGCAATCATTCGTTCAATGAAATTGCGTCCGAAACGATATCATTATTTGTTCTCGAGATAACCGAGGCGAAAAACAACTCACGAACATACGATGTATGACATCTCTCTAAAAATGATGAATTCGACTAACCACCTGAATATTAGAACCCGACATGTCTATACGCATGGCCCCTATTGAGACAAAACCAAGAAAATAAAAATCAAGCAAAATCGTGCAAATCGTGTCTCATGGCAACCCTAACGTATCCATTCCATTCTCGGGGACAATTGTTTCCCTGAAAAATACATTTCAGGATTCTCATCTCCGGGATTTTCAAAACATGTTTTGTCTACTTCCCATCCAGTCTCACCCCCATTTTGCTTCGTTGCTCTCCTTATCTTCGAGGTTGGAACTAATTTGAAACGAACATTGTTTTGGATTTTTCTACTTTTCCATGTTTCCTTATTTTTCTTTTATTCTTAACGGTTATACGTATAGATTAGAATTTCCTTACCTATTCGACATAGCACAAAGATAATTGATGATAGTATCACAGTCCATTTTAATCGTCTTCTATAGAAGCAGCACATTTCGTGCGCTTAAATTATCCTTATTGTTCGCCGACCGTCGCGCGTCCCTTCGTCCTTTCGCCTCACGCCAAACGTGGGCGGGTCATTATGTTCCAAGAAGCGCAAACAAACGAAGAAAACATCCACCAAAATGACATCGAAAAGCTTTATTCGTAACTGAAAGTAAGGAAAGAAAAATGAAATATTATTAATATCGCAAGTCCTGGACAGATACGCGGACTATTTACATATCTAATTGTTAGCTTCTAGTCTTGTGTCGATGCGAGATAATGGCTTGATCCTTTCTCGCGGGACACAGCACAGTGAAAAGGAAGAGACACCAATAAATTTTGATTCAGTGAATGCTGTTTTAAGGACCATTATGTCGCCTCGCATACCGTTAGAAACAATGAAGACCGACGATGGACAATTGTCCATGAGTGTGTGGTTTTTGTTTTTGTATTTTTTTATTATGAATTGTTTTTCGGTTGTGTTTATGTCTTGCCCGGGGAGCAGAAGACATCTCTGCCTGGACAGTGTTCAATGAATCATCACGCTGGACTTCCGATTATTTGTGAAGGATGAAAATTTATTGCATCCTTTTTCTGGATGGTATCCAATAAATTCGACTTGGGGTGTTAACGGTTCTGGAAAATGGTCAATTTATTGTTTCGCCATCTAGAATGGGATTCTCATTCGTTGTTTTGTTCCTTTCGGTATGGCCAAATGACATTCTTAGGAGCACGGATCATAGGGCTTAGGTGTGATGTATGAGCACATGATCTGGGTTGAACAAGACTTGAAGTGGCAGTTTTTACTTGGCACAACTCATAAAAATGCAGATGACTCCAGAGGTTTGGCAAATAACAGACATGAAACGGTTAGAAATTAATGTTGAATTATGATCGTAACATTTCCAATAACAATTGGTCATGACTCTCTGAGTGTATCGTGTCCAGATCTCATTCTAGAACACAGTATCACTTATATAACGCGAAAAGGACTTTCAGAGAGCGACAATGTTTCCATTCAATTTTATTGTGAAAACAAACGTATCCTCGAATTCCGTTGGAATAATAATTTATAATAGAAAAAAGGACCATAACGACCGTGACCCGATATCATATCAGGCACGTGATAGCCGCCTTTGGCATAAAAACCAATGTACAATGGCATTTTTTTAATTATTCCAAGTGTCCTATTACGCGTACCATGAATATTTGCCGTCATTTCCTTCGTCTTTCCGGTTCCGGAAGGCTTGACTCTGGGACATGAGAGGAAATGGAAATTATCACATTTGACAGGGTTTCGAAAATGGTTTTTGAATAATTTTATTTTTGAAAAGTCTTCCAATTAAGTAAGGGAAGTCGCTAGTTGTGCTTTCCGGATGTTATACGAAGGCATGGTGATACAATAATGATAAAATAATTTATGGAGGTTATTCAGCATTTCATTCAAAGCCATTGAGAGGCTCGAGTGGAACCTTACAAGCTTTAAAAACAAGCAAACAAAGAGTTCGCGTTTTATAAAATGTTCTCCGGTAAAGGCTCTTTAAGTTTTGTGAGTCTTAAAAGAGTGTCGTTTCGGAAGCTTACCAGTACAACCAACAAGCCTATTCTAAATCCTAAAACGGCAGCTTCGAGTGCCGTGTCGGTTAGGGTCCCTTTCCAAATATGTGCACCACTTTAGATGCAGTCACTTTCTGCTGCATCGTGCCTCGGAATCCAAGACTCTTCGGGCCGGAGCATCGAAGCATATGCTTTGCATAAGCCAGCGAATTCATAGATGCCTGACTAAGCCGATGTCGCTATACAGCCCGTGAAGTTTCTGATTATAAAGGGTTTTTCCATTAGTGCGGGTAAATTTTGACGGCCTGTGGCGGCCATGTTGTTTCGGTAACATCTGTTGTTTATTATTGAGTTACTGATGCCAAAGCACCATGGCAGGTTACACGATTGAACAGCACGTCCAAATAATAAAACTTTATCAAAATGATTTTTCGTTAGTGCAGGCGTTGCGCGTTGACTCTGCATAGTTAACTCTTCAACGTTTGGTGGCCAAATTTGAGATGACTGGTTTAGTAATCAAAGAGATGCAAGATCGGTCGAGAACATGACCCGCGAAAGGGTACAGCAGAACCCGATTCCTTGAACTCGGCCTTTCGTAGACTTCAACTTGGCTAGTTTTGCGGCGGTACCCAAGTATCCAAGCCCACACGCGTACAAGATCCATCTGACCTAGGAGCTCAAAGTTCATGATCATAGATAACGTAGTTTGCTCGCTGACTGGCCTCGTGTGCAAGAGGACACCAATTTTGGCCGGCAAATCATTTTTAGCGACGAGCCGTTTCATTTTTGGATGAATGGCTGTGTCAAAAAGAAAAATTGGCGAATATGGGATGACACCAATCCACACGAGGTTTACCAGGTGACAATGCATCCTCAGAAAGTTTTAGTTTGGTGTAGATTTTGGATCGGCGTCCCGCACTTTTCTGAAAACAACGTTGGTGAGATGGTCATCGTCAATAGCAAGCGCTACAGAACGATGATAAACGATGTCTTATGGCCCGAATTGAGCCATATGGACCAAGACATATGGACAAGTAGTTCCAGCAGGATAGCGCTACGTGCTACACATCGCACGCCATGATTGACATTCCATATAAACGTTTTGAGAGTAAAGTTGTCTCGTGAATAAGCGACCAAGGTCACACGATTTGACCCCGCTAGACTTTTTCTTGTAGGGTTTCCTAAAGTCGGAGGTCTATGCAAATAAGCCACAATCGACCGATGCCCATTTAAACATTTAAACATCCACCCGCCCTTATTGAAAAATTTTATATATTTACCTCTACTCGCCGTTAACATAGACAGAATTAAAAATTGCATGCGGGGAGGCTCTACATCCATTTTGGATAATATCCGAGTCCTTGTACCCTGAAGCCTTTGAAAAAGGCTTCCCCTTCTCAATTGCCTCCAAAGATGCCGTTGGCAAATGCTATTTAGCGCCTCACTTTAGGACCAGTATCATTGTTGCTTGTCACCAGTCAGCTAACGAAGACGACTAGCTGCTAACAACGAAATTTGGTTCAAGGCGTCAGCGTGGCGTTTTTTTTTTTATGACAGTCCTTACCATTTAGCCTCAAACCAACTTAGAGGCTTCTGCTTCAACGCTCTCAATGCTTCATTGGTATTTAACTGCGCTCATCTAGTTACATTAACATCATCTAGATCGATCAATATAGATCGTAAGAACGTACCTCTTACATTGACCAGTGAATCGAACACGATCTCTTCAAGGATGATGTTGAAGAAATCACATGACAATGTGTCGAAATGCCTGAATCCTTTTTTAACATCGAAGGTCTCAGTTACTTCATTTTCGACAGCAAGAATTGTTCGATGCCACCCATCATAGCCTAACGAGTTCTTCATGGATGTCAAAACATGACTAACCTTCACATAACTCTTCCTTTTAAAACCTGTTTTGATAAACAAATGCAGGTCTACAAGTAACAACCTCGTCGATTTGTGTTGTTGAACCTCTCAGCCCTAGAGAAATGCAAGGAAGTCGACGTTTTTCAACCGAGATTAAGTGAAGTCTTCAACAAAATTTTCCTCAAACCAATGCTCTTCAATTAATCTATCCTTGGCTTTAAATTCATTTTATTGGGGTGAATATTTTCTCTCTGCGAAAGCCGCTATTACAGTATTCTTCTTAGATATGCCTTTTTTAGCCCTTTCCTAGTTTCCTCCGGCGTCCCTCAAGGTAGCCACATAGGTCCACTTCTTTCGACCATCTACGATATTGAAATGGTTATTGAACTTTTTTACATCTCAACGACAGTAAGCTCTTCAAGACCAATATCTTGGGTCATGACTCTTCACTTATCTATCTTGAACTCAACAGTTTTTCTATCTGCCGCTCCAGAAATTGTTTAGAGTTTGACATTTCTAGTCATGTCAATGACCAATTTAGGTTTTGGTTTCTAAGAAATTCTCCGATGCCTGGGTGACCCAATCATACTTAAGGTTTTGCTAGTATCCGCCTAGAAGAGCATTATCTTACCTGTTACCAGCGCTACGAAAAGCCGGAAGGCCACTGCTAACTTCGGGGAGCTAAGTCAGTTGCCAGAATTAGCTTGTGGGGCAGCACACCATGTAACTATGTTGTTCGTCGGTTATAGCTAGACCCCCCAATAGTCTTGCCTTCACAACATTAATTATATGATATTTGCTTGAGCTCAGAGCTGCAAAATACGTTCATAATGGTCAACAATGTTATTGCGTTACCACCAGATTACAGTCAAAATTAACACTCATCCGTACTCCAGGCCACCATATAATCAACTGCCAAAAACAAGCCCAATTCGTTCACACAAATATTGTGATGCAAACTGACCCCCGACCTCCTCAGCTTCCGAGAATCGGATTTTTCCAATCAACACCAAAAGCCTCAAGGCCCTTAAGTGATACCACTTTGCCAGATATTCTCCTTCTCACTCAATAACCGATTCAAAAAGTGCATCCCTCTTCATACCCTCATCGCCATCCAACACCCCATTGAGACCATGGTCAGAGCCTCATCATGGAATCCCCTTACACAAACATAAATCCACTCGCACATGTGTCAAAATTGCCATGACACAACAAGCGAGCATATGTTCTACACTCGTCCATACACATGTCCTCATATTCAGAGTGGAACTCTTAACTTTAATGAATTTCAATTGACCCAAAAAGGATAAAAATACGAAATATGCATAAATTATTTAAAAAAAATTCTCGGAAGATAATGAAAGGAAAAACAAATGGCCAGGAGGCTGGGATGGAAGGACGGTATTCGTATGTGAAATCATTTTTGACAGTTGACGTTTGTGATGATTACTCCGACGTCGTGTATGTAAACAAACTGTCAGCGAGTGGTTTGTGCGGTTCGTTTGGACTTGGTTTATTTATTTACGGTTTTGTTAAAGAATATGATGAAAAGGAGTTTTTTTTTATTGCTCATATGTATGGGTGTGTGACACTTTTGATGACTTTTGAAAACGGAGCGACAGGTTTGAGTTTTTTGTTTAATATTTCGAATGAAAGAAACCGGAACCAGGCAACTCGGGTCTGCTGAAGTGAGTTAATTAACAAACAGCTTCGAATTAAGTGCGGATGAGGGATGATGGGGCCAGGACCTTTTATTGACTTGCCGAGAAACTGCTGTCATCAGTTTGAAGTGCATATATAACACGGAGGGATTCACATTCTTTGTGCTATGACCAGTGTTCGTAATATTTATAAGGAATATTTTATTTGGTAAACAATTAACATATATTCTCTGTTGATACTGAATTCGGATTCTGTCAGAGATGTTAATGTGAAGCGGCAAAGATATACGAAGAGATTATCAGTAAGGAAGCACGCACTAAGAACCAAAATAACATCAGGTAAACGCCCCTGCGGGTTGCCGGCTGCGTCCCTATGTTCTCTATCTCGTTCTGCAAGTTATGTAGGAATGTTGAAAGTTGCCTCGTATTCAGACTTAATTATTTCAGTTACTTTTCAAGTGGTTGTTACAGGGAAACCTAGTCCGCAGGGTCAGTAAAGAAGTGGGTACCAAAAAACCAAAGAAGTAATATGCCCCGTGGTGTGAGTCGTCGACAGCGTCTCAAAGCTTGCAACGCCTCTTTCTCAACTTGCACTTTATAAGGAAAGCTGCCTCATATTCAGACCTATTAGTTTCAGTCAATTCTTATGTGGTTCCCTCAGAAAAACCTAGTTCACATGACCAGTAAGGGAGCGGGTACAGAAAAACCAAAAAAGTTACGTATACGCCCCGTGGTGAGAGTCGTCGACAGCGTCCCACAGCTTGCAGGGCCTCTTTCTCGACGTGGACGTTATGCAGAAAGTTGCCCCGTATTCAGACCTATTCATTTCACTTTTCAGATGGTTCCTTCAGGAAAACCTACTTCACACGACCAGTAAAGGAGCGGGAACAGTAAAACCAAAAAAGTTACGTATACGCTCCGTGGTGCGAGTCATCGACAGCGTCTCACAGCCCGCAAGATCTCATTCTCGACTTGGACGTTATGCAGAAAGTTGCCTCGTATTCAGACCTATTCATTTCAGTTACTTTTCAGATGGTTCCTTCAGAAAAACCTAGTTCACCCGACCAGTAAGGAAGCAGGTACAGAAAAACCAAAAAAGTTACGTATACGCTCCGTGGTGCGAGTCGTCGACAGCGTCTCACAGCCCGCAAGATCTCATTCTCGACTTGGACGTTATGCAGAAAGCTGCCTAGTATTCAGGCCTAATCGCTTCACTTACTACTTATGTGGTTCCTTCAGAAAAACCTAGTTCACACGACGAGTAAGGGAGCGGAAACAGAAAAACCAAAAAAGTTACGTATACGACCCGTGGTGCGAGTCGTCGACAGCGTCTCATATCTTGCAAGGTCTCTTTCTCGACTTGTACGTTATAGAGGAAGTTGCCTCATATTTGGACCAAGTAGTTTCAGTCACTTTCCCGGTGAAACCTAGTTCTCAAGATCATTAATTGAGAAGATCAAAAGTGACCATCTGATCTGGCAGCATCCACAATTTTCCTAAACCTTTTTGGACACTTTCACCGATTGTAGCATATCTGTGTTAGGGCACTCAATGGGCTAAGCTTAACTTCAAGGTTTTTTTACAAATTCTTTTACCAATTTTGTTAACAAAATGAAAAATCGTCGATCAAACCCGAAAATATTTGGTACTTGACAACTTGACTGCCAGACGTCTTCACCGATATTTCATCGAATAGCTCGACCAAATCGAGCTAATAAAAACCAGTTGAGTGCAGAAAAGTTGAATGAAAGGTAAACAGCCCTCGATATAAAGGCGAAGCCAAAACGAAAGATTTGATATTCATCCCGCCAAAGGATAAGCCACAAATCAATCACGGTTGAACGGTGATGGTGGATGGGGAAGATATCAAGCATAGAGTCATGGCACCCGATTGACATTCGCTAAAAAACCAAAATCGAATTCCGATGCAATGGTCCGATACGTTTCTATAGTCCATCCCATGATATACATTCGAGTTCAATTGTCCATGACAAGCATTTCCACCAGCGACTGCAGCAGCGAAACAACGTGCATCCAGTGAACCAACGTACCAAATGCTCTAAAATCATAAATCCACCCTTTCCCTTCTCTCCACACGCTGAACATCACCTAGACTATTAGTTCTCCACGACAGCTTCTTCATCCTAATGTCCTTAATAACAAAATGAACTCATAAATATCAAATATTTCTCGTTAATAAGTTATCTTCCGAAGTTTGTGCATTCAAAGACCATTCACCCCTTCAGCCCTAACGTCCTTTCGGGATTTCATAACCCTTTCATAAATTCCTGCACATTGGTGACAATCTCATTGAAAAACTTTGCCACCCGCCCCGCATCACAATGCCCATCTACGCGTCCTTTAAAGTTTACTGCTTTTTAATTAGTTGTAATTTTCGGAACTCTCCCCGAAATATCAGATTACTCCCTAAATCGCTGGATTTCAAGTTTCGTATTTATTAATTAACAAATAAACCATCCCCCGGCGGGGTGGGTTGTCTCTGTCTATCTGTTACGCAGCTGTAAAGTCGCAAAAAGGCGTGCATGTGTGAGTAGTAAACTTTTGCTTTTCAGGCCCCGACACTAATGAGTTTCACTATTCCTTAAACCGGGCAAAGGCATCCCTGTGTGAGTGTTAACTTCTGTCTACAATTTCATTGAAAATGAAAACAAAAACCAAAAAAAAAAAAAAAAAAAGGTAAAAAGGACGAAATGCATTTGTTTCTATTATGTTGTCGTCCGTTTGTTAATGGGCAGTCAAATAATTTTTGCTTTCAGGATTCGTGGGCACAGGGATATGCAGTGCACATACATAAATTACACTTCCTTTCGCCACGACTCACACGAGCCATTCGATCGTTGGCTGGATGGGTGAGTGTACGTAGAAATACGACAGGGACACAGGAAGCAAAAGAAAATTCACGACCAAATATAAAAGGATAAGAATTGCCTTCAAGGTATACATTACACAGACATGCCTAGACTAAGGATGCATGGCGTAGAGTGGGTGGGGTAGAAGACGCCATGCAAGCACGCGACAGACAGAGGGTAATAGCACTTAATAATTTAAAACAAAATACGTCGGGGGTTGAATGTATGTTGGTTGTGTTATTTGTCTGTCGGTTGCACTGTATTCACATTGGTAGCAAGGATACCTTATTCAGTCCCTTGCTGTCCAGGATAATCATCATTTTACGAGGGGGAGTGAGTACGACTACATCAGTGTATTTGTCTTCTACGATTACCACGGGGGACCTTATATACCATGGTGGAAAAGGGATGAAAAGTGAAATGTGCAGAAAAACGGCAACAACAATAACAGCAGCAGCGACAGGACAATGAGAATCTATCATCGTGGGTGAGTGTTCAGTTTTGCGAAGGTGTCTCAAAGGATCTATGTGCCGGCTTACGAATAAATAAATTGTAATATCGCACAAGTTGCTGTGTCGGATGCACTACGGCCCGAGTGGAACGTCCTCTCGGTCCGTCATGTATATTAGATGCCTTAAGGGTGGTTTTCCTTTTTTTTCTATCACTCTATGTATTCTATGTGTGTGTTTGTGTGTGATTTGTTATGAATTCGGTCGGACGAATTCGTATCGTGATTTTAAGAATCGCGTGCAACCACCCAGCCACCATCAGCTTATACTACTGCAATTCAGCGGTCTCAGCAGGGGTGGGCTGTCGTGCTTGAAAGAACCATTTGTCAGGTTATTTTGTGTGAACTATAATGGCATTTAAATTCTCTTTTTCTCTCAATTCCATTTTCGGAGGGTAGGTTGTGCCCGGAGGAGGCTAGAGCAATCTTTTGAATTTGCTTACAAAGAGGAGGCAACAAATCTGTAGATATTAGGTAGGTTAAGATGACTCCCTGTTCCGAGGAATGATCGATATTCCCAGTGTTTCGATGCTTTTTGGTCTTGTCTTTTCTTTTCCTTGAATATATTTACACACAATATAGGGTAATGGCTTTTGTAGATTCCTTGTTGGTCCACCCTCCATCGACGAGCTGGCGACGGCGTCAGCCTTTTTTTTCCCCTTTCTGTCGTCTGACTATCAGGGGGTTGATGATAATTGCAGAGCAAATAAAATATATTGTTACGTTGTGTTGATAAGAGGGAGGATAGCGGCAGACAAAGACGTATGAAAGGAAAAATGATGCGTGCCCTTGTCGCGGCATAATATGTGGGCCATGAGCTATGCTCGTTGAATGCGTCCACGAATCGGAATTACGTATTTGTGTAAATAATTTATAGGAATTCTCGAGATGAAATCGCTGTCGATATGTACCCTAACGAATGTAATCGCATTAGGATTTGCAGGAAATATTGCAGTCATTAAGGAGGATCGTTACGCGACGGTATCGGTGCGAGTACCCGAAGGTATTGATTTATGTCGGGTGATGCCGAGCAATTGATGTGTGAAACAAATTTTTCTCTCCAAAATCCTTACGCAACATGTATGTATGTCGAATATCGTGTTTGGTTCTATCCGAGCACACCTGGCAATGGTGGCGGGATGAATTATGGCGTCAAATAAGTTTACTTACTGATTGATTGAAAATCTGTTAACAGTGTGCTTGGAGCTCATGATTCGTTAAGAGAGGATGGATGGCTTCAGTTTGATACGAAGGTCTGGGCCTAAACACCAACAGATGTACGTGTGAGGTGATTCAATTTAGATCGTACATGCTCGTTTAGCTATGATTGATGTCTCATTAAGACGGTTAGGCAGGTTTTCCCTTAACCTAACCGCACGTGCCCTTATGAGCTTAATGGAATTTAATGTATCTTTTCATGCAAGTTATTTCCTAATTGCTTTCTTCGCGTTTATTTCGTATGGTGGGCCAATTGGGGTATTGGATGATACCGTGATAGCATGAATGATTAAATCATGTTGAAAGGTAATTTCGAAAGTCCAACGGCTATGGGTTCATTCACCTTCCTTTGTTTAGCTCTATATGTAGACTGGTTTGAATGAGGAATGTGCACGCAAGGTTGGTCATTATGTAATTTGTGTAAAGTTAAATTAGATCCTTGACAGCCACCCTGTTTGGTATGCGAGTATGCACAGAGAGTTATCTAATCGATTTACCATACGCCCTTTGCTCATTTCATTAGGCTAAATAAGGGAAGTACTGGGGTTTTCTTAATCAATAAAACCATGGAGCATACCATGTGTTCAAAAAAGCCCGGAAACTGGAGGTTTTATCCACCTTTTATGATATTATGCACTAGTGACAGCTCGATAACAACAGCTCAGCATGTGAACTACAAAATTCACTTGCTTTTTTAACATTCCTCATAAAAACACGTGATTCTGATACGTAATAAGATCATCCAACAAGAGGTGTCATTTTCATTTTCTCTCACTGTACTACCAAAATGTTGCCGAAATGGGAAGAAAAGCGAACGAATTTCTCGTTGCTGTTGTTGATTCTCCATATGATTCCTGATATGATGATGGCTGAATCAAATTTGTCTGCCTTTTGAAATGTTTCTCGCAGAATATGGTGCATCATGCCCCAGAACTAACACTTTTCATTTCAAATTGGTCTGAATAGAAAAGAAGATGTTTTACTTGCAGTAAGATCGTGCTATACGGGTAATAATATTGGGTTATTTGTATCAAGGTCAGAAACAGAAATTATAAACGTTGATAATAATATGTGATTTCTTAAGCGTTTGGTTTTTAATTGTCAAAATAAGAACAGGACAATCACAAAAGCGTATACAATTTTTAACTGAGTTAATAAAGCGACATCTGCCATTTTCCTCTTAGGGATTATTTCATGTAAATGGTGACCACCATTATACTCATACTTTGTCCAGCATTGTGAACGGTATGTGAGCGCCGGACGTACAACTGAAGTGTAGAGCCTTCCTTTCAGCTTAGGGGGCATTTTTCGATCACAGAAAATGGCGGAGTTTTCCCGCCACTTCATCCACCCTACGCTTACGCGATGGTTGATGTCGTCATCACAAGTTGCTTCTTTATCAATCATAGATCCCAGATGTTTAAACTTTTCACACTGGGGAAGCACTCTTCCATTCAAGTAAATGTCTGGAATAGGCTGATGAGGGTCAGAGAACGGGCAGCACAGATACTCTGTCTTCTTTGAACTAATACGATACCCGTGTCCCTCAAAAATGTCCACCCACACATCAAGTGCTCGTTGTAGGGACGCCTGATCATCACTTATAATGGCTCCATCGTCAGCAAAGAATAGTTGGTGCACATTGGGGTCCGTCACTTTTCCTTCAAGCAAGCAATCAAGGACTGCTATAAAGAGCAGTGGGCTGAGGACGCTCCCTTGGTGTACACCGACTTTGATTGCGAACTCTTCGGTGACTCCTGCGGTGCATCTTACTCTTGTCGTTGCTCTCTTGTACATGTCCATGATCACTCGCATGTAGGTTTCTGGAACTCCTTTTTGTCTTAGCGCTATCCATAAAAGATCTCCTGGTTGCCGGTCAAAGACCTTCTCGAAATCAACCAACACCATATGCAAGTCCTTTGACGAATCACGATGCTTTTCCATCATGACCCTTATACTTTGGATTGCATCTGTTGTTGATTTACCCGAGACAAACCCGCACTGGTCATCAGATAGTCGTATTATTTTCCGCAGTCGGCTATCTAATACCCGTTCAACGATCTTCATGGTGTGCGACATCAGCTTGACAGAACGGTAGTTATCACAATTTCGCGTATCACCCTTTGCTAAGGAAGAATATAGCTTTCCCTCCATTGATTAGGCATAGTGTCGCCTCTCATAAGTTTGGAGATAAGAACCATGAGCCATCTAGACCCGATGTCTTTTTCTTTTTCCAGAACTCAGAGGATATCCCGTCCGGCCCAACAGCTTTTCTTTTCTTGGAGTTTTTAACCGCGTACCGAACTTCTTCGGCTGTGATGTCGGATATTTCGGCATGATTCGGGGCGGCTCTTGGAAAGTACACTCGGGGAAACTGTTCGTTCAGAAGTTCCTCGCAATACTGTCGCCATCTGTGGAGAATTTTTTCGTCTTCCACAAGGAGTTGGCCTTCAGCATTGTTAATAAACTTTGGGAAACGAATCTCCTGAGCATTTCTTGTTCTCTGGGCGGCTATCTTAAAGATATTTGCTCCTTTATTCAAATTGCTTTGTCGCAGCTCCTGGGTAGGCCTTCCATGCTTTTCGCTTTGAATTCGGCGCACTTTTTCTTCGCGATACCTTTGCAATATCTATATACCTTTTCACGGCGAGCTTTTTCCTCTCTATTAGTAGAAGAGCACTTTGACCAAGCTTGGAAAGCCATTTTCTTTTCGTGTATCACTGCTTTGGCTTCGTCTGTCCACCACCAGGTTTCTTTTGCGTGTTGGCAGGGGCTTTTAGATGTTCCGAGCAGTGATTTGGCTTTCTCCAGGCCAGATTGTTGTAGGGAATCCCACATGTCTTGTGCTCTGCACTCCTCATTACCGACCTCATCGATAATGGAAAAGAGGTAGTTTTTCATGTTGGTATTAAAAGCTTCGCCTTTTCCTTTATCCAGCTTATACCACTTGATTCTCTCAGACACCTTCGTTTGCTGCTTTGACTTCTTACTCGCCTCCATAAAAAATTCAGTCAGGAGGAGACGGTGTTGAGGAGCGATCGCGTCTCCCAGGATCACTTTGCAATCTTTAACTCGTGGCTTCATGAAACTGGATACAAAATGATAGTCTATTTGAGTTTCATTTCCGCCGCTGCTATAAGTGATCAGATGCCAGCTTTATTTGACGAACATGGTATTTAGCACTATAAGACCGTACGACTTGCACATGTTTAGGATATCTTCACCTGAAGAGTTCCTGGTGCCGTATCCCAGCCCTCCGTGGTAGTCTTCATAGTCTTCGCTTGTCATCCCGACATGTCCGTTTAAATCTCCCCCAACAAACAAAAGCTCTTCCTTTGGGATGATTTTGACAAGGTTGTGGAAATCTAGCCAGAATGTATCTTTTTCTTTTTGTTCGCATCCTACTTGAGGGGCATATTTGTGCTAGACATACAATTTTACGAAATTGCCAAATTAAACCATTTTCGGAGTATATTCATGATTTCATTTTCTGCTTTTTCTACCTTGATTTAGACAGGTTTAACCAGTTTAGAACCTATTTTCATTTTATGATAAGACATTACAATCGATCCGAATGAGATGATATTTTCTACACGCATGATCTTAATCCTAAAGTTGTTCTCTTCAATAACTAAGCATATACATAGTTTGTATGATTTATATATTCCAATAGCGGCAAAAGAAGTAAGGGTGAAAAAATATCCGTAATTCACTGATAACATTAAACTTCCATTAGGGAAAGAGAATGTTTTTTCCGAAGATTTAAGAATAATCCAACCGAAGAATAATCCACTAAATCTGTTAAATCGAATGCCATCGGTCCTGATGATGTTTCACCAAAATTAGTAAAGCTCATTTTTTCATTAGTAATGGAATATTTGCTTTTTTTTTATTTTTGCCTGTAGTGTGGGGAATCCTTGAAAGCATGGAAAACTCAAATATTACCTCAGTACTTAAAAAGCAAACCCTTCAAATCTCTCTGAGTTCAGGCCTATAAGTATTTTATCTTTTCCTGCAAATTATTAGAAACAATAATACACTATAAAATACAGTGTGGCAGTCTGTGTTTCACAACCTTCATAGTTTTATGGTGACTTCAACCTTCCCCATCTTAAATGGACCCAATCAGACATCAATCGTTTTATACTGTCACCAATCCCACTATTGCCAAAGAATGTCTTTACCTTAGCCAAGTTAGTGGCGTCCTAGGCTACATGGGTAGACAACTCGACCTCATATTCACAACCGATCCCCTCAACTCTTCTGTTTCCCTTTCAACCATCGATAACTTCCATCCTCCCCTCCTCCTTCCCTTCTTTCACGATTCTCCATTACAGAATAAACCCCCTTCTGGCCTCTTACGATTTCCACAAAGCAAAATTTCACCTAATCAGTGAATACCTTAAAAAAGCTCCTCCCACTTTTGATAACCTAACCCGATAATGATGCAATATCCATATTCTACAGGGAAATATTTAACTCTATCTCTCTTTACGTTCCCATTTCACAACGCAAAACTTTGTCTACCTCCCCACCCTGGTACAATCGCAGGCTCCGTTCTCTAAGAAATAAAAGAAATAAGCAGTGGACAATCTTCCTTCGTACTAAATCCCCTAATGACTTTTCTAACTTCCTGGGCAGCTATCTCCACTTTACCGCCCTTCACAACTCCCTCTATCAACGCAATTTAACTGAAACGCAAGCCAATCTTATAAACGTTCCCAAGTCCTTCTCTAAGTTTGTTAACTATAAAAGAAAATCTGATGGCTTTCCACCTCTCTCTCCTTCCATGATCAAACATCGAATGACCCAAATATTATCGCCAACAAAAAACAAATTAAATCTACTTAATGATGAATTCACTCCTGGACCTGACGGTCTCCCTGCCATATTTCTAAAAAAATGATCCTCAACCCTTTCTCTCCCTCTCTCGAAAATCTTCAGTCTATCCCTATCCCTAGGTGAATTTCCCCGCTAATGGAAAACCTCATACACAAAAAAGGTCCAAAAAGTTTTCACTGCAAGTCTTTAATCACCCCTAGACAACACGGTTTCCTCAAATGCAGATCCACAACCACTAACCTTGTTGAATTTGTGTCCTTTACCCTATCAGCCTTAGAGAACGGCAAAGAAGTCGACGTTATCTCAACCGATTTCAGTAAAGCTTTCGATAAAATCTTCCACAGACTGATACTCTTCAATTGTCCTACCTTGGCCTCGACCCTATATCTTTGAAGTGGATATCTTCTTACCTGGAAAATCGCTATTACAGTGTTCGTTTTAGATCTGCCTTCTCTAACCCCTTTTAAGCTTCCTTCGGTGTCCCCCAAGGCAGCCACTTAGGTCCATTTCTTTTCTTTCTTACCATAAACGATCTTGAAATGGTGATCAAACATTCTCACATCTCACTATATGCCGACGACACCAAGTTCTTCAAGACAATTTCCTCCAGTCTTGACTCTTCCCTTATTCGATCTGATCTCAATAGTTTTTCCATCTAGTGTTCCAAAAATTGCTTATAGCTTAATATTTCCAAATGTCAATCAATTACCTTTTCACGTGAACGAATCAAACCCCGTCCTCGTCTCTACTTCATCAATAATCAACCCGTCTCCACTGTTCAAGTCATTCGCGATCTTGGCATATTATGTGACCAGGAGCTAAATTTTCGCGCGCACATCGATGAGATAATCTTGAAAGCTAATTCTGCACTCGGTTTCGTGAAGTGATGGTCTAAAGAATTCTCGAACCCTTACGTTACCCGATCTCTTTACATAACCTTTGTCCAGCCCCTTCTTGAATACGGCTCTCAAGTGTGGTCTCCTTACCAACAAACCCACATTTCTAGAATTGAGAGCATCCAACGCCGATTCCTACGTTTTGCTCTCCGAGGTCTTCCCTGGTGCAATCATTTGATTTTACTACCCTACCAAGACCGCCTTAAACTAATCAACATGAACACGTTGGAAGAAAAAAGAATTGTATCTGACATTCTTTTCACCCATCGGCTCCTTTCAGGTACCATTGACTGCGCGACTCTCTACAACTCTGTCTCTATCAACACTAACCCCCGCAATGTATAAAATCCCCGTCTCTTCTATCTACCCACCCCCCGTACTGCCTGTGGCTCCAATCAACCCATTTCTTGTATGCTGGTAAGTGTTAATTCTCACTTTGATTTCAACCTCAGCACTCCATGCCTAAAACGACTTTTTAACCACCCTCCCCTCTCTCCCGTTCTCCCTAGCTAATAAGTTAGATTAGATTAAGATTCGATTAAGATAGCTTGAATTAAGCCCAATAAATGGGGGTATTTGCCACCACGAAAAAATTAAAAACTTTTGGTTTGGAGTAAAGGTACTTTAAAACTTCTCTAAGGCCTGTAACAATATTGACCACTCAATTCTTGCTTCTAAACTTAAATCAAACTTTAATTTCTCAAAGTCTCTCTCAAGCTTTTACGGAGTTATTTAGTTGATAGAGTTCAACGTGTTAAAACTTAAACCGTAACCACAAACTCTTTAATCACTAATATTGGCATTCCGCAAGGTTCGGTACTAGGTCCACTGTTATTTTCGTTGTTTATTAATGACCTCCCGGATTTCATCTTTAATTGCCAGGTTCATTTATATACCGTCCTTTTGGTCTGATGGATGACTGCATCGTAAGATTGAATGATGATTTAAATCGTATCTTTGCTTGGTCTAGAAATAATAGTCTAACATTTAACCTATTCAAGTCTCTCGCCATGTTACGGACTAGAGATGAGCTCAGTTCTGATGATTTTCCCTCTGTCATTCTTAATGATGAAGTTATAGCCTGTGTTAAAGACGTGACCTAGCTAAATAAGCTACTAAAATAAACAGCAGTATGAGTTGCTGTAAAGCAATATCGGACGCTATCAGAAAAATTTACTCTGGTCTGCTACCCAACTATTCGAAGTTACCCAACTTAAAGAAACATCTCGTCAAGTCTCTTATAACAATCAATCAAATAGCTCAATCAATCAATCACAACGCTGAATGATGATCGACGTGAAAAAGCATTTTTCATAGAGCACATATTTTGATAATTTATAAGCGTTTTTGGAGCATTGCTCTTTCCAGGATTAAATGGCAATACTATCTTGTGCAAGCTTAACTTTAACATTTATCTCTGTTAACCAGCCAGCTGACACAAATAGGACATAATAAACCAAGCAGCTAAAAAATCACCCTGGACAAAATGCAGGGTAAAGTGGTTGCTAATGGGTTCTATTATTATGATCTTCTCGCATTCTTAGCTTCAGCATTGATACACGTGTTGGAGTCAAAACATCAGTAGCCTGTCCAAGATGTTTAAATTTATCCATTAAATTCACTATAGCTGGAGAAGGCATCTGATGATGACCAAAGTAGTATAAATTTTACGAAGCATTTCGATGACATTTTCATTATTCCAACATACTGTACGGTATGAATTGATCCATATTTACAACCTCCTAGTTTCTTAAGGCTTTAAGGCTAATACACTGATAGTTGAATATGGGCAATTGAATTTAGTGAAAATTCGTTAAACTTGATATGACACCACTTGTTGGATAGCCCTTTAGATTCAGTTTAGCAGCGGAAATCCATCATTGTCGCCATGCATGCCAGAAATAAAATGAGTCCCTGCTGCATAACTTTATCAGGAATGTCAAAATTAAACCAAACGCCCGTCCTTACGTCGGCGACATATGCGTCTTGGAAGTTGACAAGGCATGGACATTTCGATTTGAAATACCCGTGTCTCCTCCAAGATCTTCCATAGTATGAGGTCAAGTTATTGACGAGGCGTTTTTCTTTCTATTTTTGGCTACATTTCTTGTGAACTGGGAAGGGACTATGACTTCCCAACCATCGGACATGATTCGCTCAGACCACATCTGGCTAATCGGACAACCCTTTCAAGTCAATAGATTTGCTTACGAACAAAGAAAATTAGACTTTATTGAGCGTGTGCTGTCGCCTGGGAAAATAAGTTATGATCAAAGAAGGAGTCACATTACCTGTTGTAACCGCAGCTTGAAAGTGTATTTATAATTTTGTCTACATTTACATAAGGCTAGTGTAATCCTGAATCTTTTCTATGTTTTATCAAAAAGGAGAGAGGTTAAAGCTTACCGAAGTCTTTAACTCGAATCCTAATCTAACCTTAATCAATTTTGGGAGAGACATTAGAGACATTGTCGAAGATTTGCTTCAAAACTCTTATTTTCTTCTCTGATTCACTAAAGGTGAGATGATTTCCGACTTTCTGATATTGTCCTTTAAAGTATTGTGTAATTACTTCCTAAAAGTATAAAATGGACACTACCCGTCTATTGACTGGAAGGCAACCGTTCCTTCTTGTGTAAAAATCTTAATGGAACCACCCGCCCGCTGTACGACGGAAAAGGATGTCTCCCCAGGAAGACAAACGACACTAAAAAGCTCTAAAAGGCGGAATCGAAAGTATACACAACAGATAAAGGAGTAAATTAAAATTGCATTTCGCACAGGAACTAAGTGCACCAAGTCTTCAAGACGTTCCCATCACTTTTTCGTCCCCATCTTTTCCCAGTCAGTCTTCATTTACATAAATCAAGCATTACACTAATAGCTGCTCCCTGAAGTCCACATCATTTCTTGGTATATAAGGATCTTCGAGTGAAAAGCTTACGTAAATACTGGTTGTATGTTGTATAAGCATTACAATGGCACTCGAATTGATTCATTAGATTAAATCCATTCCAGATGCAAACAATACTCGACTGCAGCCGAACGTTGTCTCCTAATGACTTTGAATCTGACAGTGACTTCAACTCCGATTTCGATTCCGGTCCAATTCCGTTCCCCTACCGAGTCGTCGTTGATGATTCCAGGATTTCAGTACGGACCAGTGGTTGTCCTCAGGATAATGCTAACTCTCCCTTCTCCCTCACTTTACTGTGCGCAATCAAAAGGAAACGAAATCATTTTAAACAGATGCAGATGCCAGACGCCAAAGGATAATGGTGCCATACAACTGGTATTACCAATGATTTCTTGAACAAATATTTCAATGTTTCGATGTTTCCAGTTGGATTGGTCTCTATGAGATATGCAAAACGTCTCAATATCGTTATCCATTTAGATTGTAGAACACATCCTTTGAGAAATGAGCAACAGTCGGAGCATGGCAACACAGCCGTGTCACCGAGATAGAAATGATGACATGAGCTATACCGTCAGTAGTAACCGTGAATTTACATATTTATGAAATGCCTTTCAAGGTTTTCCCTTCATACCGTCCTCATACTCGGTGGAGGCGGAAAAAAAAAATGTCCTTACAAATTATCCAACATACTTGAACCCTTTTGATGTTTTTTCCCCGTCCTCGAGGAGCAGGGAGGTGCCACGACAACGACTCAACTCATAAGTCACATCAAATGTATATGGGTGATCTCGAAACTCTTATGACATGTCTTCCTACATGCCACCTTCACTTTACAGTCAGCCTCCTCCGCGTCTCTGTACTTTGTGGGTGAATTGTTATGGAAATTTTGTTTCCAGATGTTTGCACAATTGGATGTCGGATGTGGAGCAGACTGTGAAAGGGGGCGGATGTAGATCTAACCACACATATTTGATGGATTCGAAGGCATTGAGTGTTTAATACATACTTATCCTGTTTGTTGAGATGTCCTTGCGACGGGTTAAGACGAGCTACATGTACCACTTATAAAAAATGAATACAAATATTCTATTTGAAGCTTGCAGTTGGCGTGCAACAAGATTCAGGATGCCGGCATGCGGGTTGGAGATGGGACCAGGATATTAGGTTTCAATATCTGTCATTGTTTGTGCATAGCTCGCGTGTACTACAATATAACATAAGAGAGTGAAGTCGGGCGGATGAACTTTGTGGCAGGATAATGCATTAGTGAAGTGATGCTCCCACTTGTTTAGGACAATCGAGTGTAGCAGCTACAACGCTGCTAAATCAGGTCATACATCGTTAGAGTGAATCAGTATACGTACGTATGTAGTGGATTTAGAGTGAAATATAACTCGTCGAGCTGTACAGGACGTAGACCACTCATACGTGTTGTAGGTTGTAGCAGACCAGTAGACAACTCAACTCCGGTCCATGGGTCAGGACACATTTGATTTTCTGCTCCTGTGGATTAACAACTTTTTCAGTTTCTCTTGTTTTCCTTTTTTAATTGCTGACCGTTAGTGTAACGGGAAATTTTCGACCAAACGTAAAATCGATACTACAGTTGGGTCATGGCACGGTGGTGGTGGTGCGCTGTGGCTTGGAAGGACTTCCGGTGTGTGTCTTTTAAGGAGCCACAGTTGTGCGGTCGATAATTAATATTTTTGCGAAAGTTTTTCGTATAATCCGAGAATCAAATCCAGAGGATTATGTAGCGCAGATGGTGGTATAAATTATGGTGAATGGAAAATTTGTCTGACATTTTAAGGGTATTTCGGTGGCTCTGAGATACGGGCGCATTCACTATAAAGAAAACAACGTGAACTGCTCCGTGCAGGGTGAGTTATCTCACACCCTGATGAACAGGGTAAAGTAAAAACCTTCAAATACGGTGGGTGTATAAGGAAAATGGGTATTTTGCGAAAGCGAATGCATATTTAGCAGTTCAATTCGCCGGTGATCATGAAAACTAGGAGGAAACCTTTGTAGGGGCATTGGGGCAATAGAAATATAGAGTTGAGCGTCTAGTAGACCGGGTCAACATGGTAAATATATTTGCTTAATCGCCTATGGTCACCTTCAACGTCCTAGCAGTCCTAAAATCTACAAGAAGCATCGCCAACTTTCTTCTTTGTCGGTGCCGGGCATGCTTTTGTTTTTTTTTTTTTAAGGGTTCGCGTAGGTTTAAGAGTTACACTTTTATGGTGTTTGTCACTACTCTCCGGGGGTGGTTTTCCTAGATAGGATTCGAGGGATTCGATTAAATTTGTCGCGTTAGGTTGTAATTCAGAGTAACTTGGTGTTACTACACATTACTTATACATTCCTCTCAACAGACGGTTGTGATTAACACTGCGCCACGACCACTCCCAAAACCAATTCGTCTTGCGTCCACGATCACTTGGTTTTTTGGTTTGGGGTTTGGATTCAAAGACCCTCTTAACTGGAGCGCAGGTACTCATATGGCCAGTGTAGTCTGCGGATCTTTACTTTTGCACTGCAACCACATCTTTGTACAGCTCATAGAGTTCGCGGTTGTGTCTTCTCCTCAATTCGCCTTCCTCCCAGATAGAACCGAATATCTTCCTTTTTTTTTTCCTTTTGAAGGATCCCAGAATCAGCTCTACCGTCGTGCTTATCGTCCAGTTTTTGGCTCCAATAAGGGATAAATGTTTTGTAAAGAATGATTTTGGTCCTTCGAGTTAAGAGTTTGACCTTAGCTATTTAGACAGGCCGTAATAGCAGCGGCTGTCAAAGGTGATTCTGCGCCGGCTCTCCACTCTGAGGTCGTTTGTGGAGTTCACGTTTGCTCTAACTTCTTAACGACCTCGGAATTGTAGCTGTCGATCGATAGGTGGTGGGTCTCGGATCGGTTTTTGCCCGACAACAGTTACTTGGTTTTTTCCTCATCTACCCAGATTAGCTCGATTCGCCTGTTCTTCAATCGCTCTGAGGGCTTCTATAGCAGCACAATCCTGAATATCCCAACAGTTGGACCCACTTGTAGAAGATAGTGCCTTCCCTGTTAACATCTGCCCTCCGCACTATCTGTTTGAGAACGATTTTGAAGAAATCACACGACAAAGCATCGCATTCGTGCGTCACAACCGGATCAGTTTTCGAGGCCCGAGTTCAGCCCTCGTATTAAAGAGTTCTGTGCGAGAGTGATGGGTGCTGTCATATGCGGCTTTATTATCGCTGGTCGTTTCCAGGATTTACCTTGGTGTGAAAATTTGCTCTATAGTCGATTTTTCGGTCCGGAGGCCATGCGATACAAGAAAGGCTTTAGACGTTCGCACAGTACGCTGGATAGAATCTTGTAGGCAACATTTAGCAGGGATATACCTCGGTAGTTGACGCATAAGATAGGATCACACTTTTTAGGATGGGGCAGATAGAGCTGATATTCCAGTCGTCGAGCATGCTTTCATTTCCCCAAATTCTGCTGATGATCTGGTGCATCCTCCCTACGAAAACACCGCTGCCAGCCTTGAAGAGCTCTAACGGGAGACCATCCGAACCTGAGGCTTTGTTGTTCTTCAGCTTTTTAATAGCTTTGTCGACTTCTTCAATGCTGGGTGGGAAGACTCATGCATCGCCTGGAGTTGGAATTTCTTCGCTCCCTACCACCCTCTCTATTCCCTGATCGTTAAGCAGCATTTAGAAGTACTACTTGAACGCATCCACCATTTCCTGCGATGTTCTTGTTTTCCGTTGTAGCGCCTTCCGATAAGCCTCGTTGGCTGTTTCCTTTTCCCACACTCGCCATCATACCATGGGTTTCTTGACGGCGGTGATCGGTAGCCTAAGATAGTTTCGGCTTAGAGAGTCTTTAGCTCAGGTGCTCTCTGTAGACTTTGGCAGCCTCCGTTGCTTTCAGGCGTCATAATATGTCAAAACAGACTTTGTTGTGTTGGCATGATTTTCTGACATTGGAGAGTCGAGCTCTGAAACGTGCTGCCAGAGGGTGGTGGTCAGACTTGACGTTCGCCCACCTAAATATTCGCACATCCAGGACGTTTGACAGTGCCTTGCATCAATGAGCAGTTCCAGTATAGATTGGCAGTTTGACCGTTCGGCGATCGCCAGGTTGATGATTGAATTTTCTTGCGAGGGAATCTTATGCAACTTACCACCATATTACGAATTGTCATAAAATCCGTGAGTCGGAAGTCGTTATCAGTTTTCGTGTCTTGAAGACTGTGCTTTCTGATCACTTCGCTAAAGACGTCTTCCTTACTGGTTTTGGCATTGAAGTCCCCGAGTTCAATTTTAATCGCCTAATAGTTCATAAGGACTTTTTCCATTTGATGAGCAGCCCCTGGAGTATACAGGCTTCTGACATTCCAGAGGTATACTTGCTTCTAGTGTTTTTTTTTCCATTACGTCCTTGCAAGCTTAAGTATTCCTCTTGAATTGCTGCTGATATTGCTCATTCTCCAATTGACGAAAATTAGTTATAAAGCAAAAGAATTTTTAGCTCTAATTGCTTTTCGTTAATGACGACTTGTGAAGCTTCCAGCCAAAAATATGATTGAACAGCTTCGTACGCATCTGCTCCATTGAGGCTTTATCCGCATTATATTGTACATCAGCAAACTTCCGTGCGACCACTTTACTAACGACCTCATATTGAAAACCATACTGAAACGGGCCCAACTAAAACATCTTGGTCCAATCGCCTTATCCGTGACCAACCTAAGGTTCATTCATCCGCTCCCCAATCCGCCAAAGCTTAATTTCCAATTTTACAGTCTCATATTCCTAATAACTTCGTTCCGGACGTTTTACATTTTCTAATATCCGAAACGTTAACGCCAACTGCTTGAACCTACCCCCCACCCATCCGCCCTCCATTAATTTCGCAAATGCACCACTCAGCAGCACAACCACTTCACTCAGAAGGAAAAACAACTGCAGACGAGGAGGACTGTGATAAATTCAATTCCACAATACCGCTATATCAGCACAACAACCAACCAAACTAACCCAGAAAATTATTTAATTTCGAATGGTTGAAGGTTGGAAACGTTGACGAGTTATACCATTTCGATTCAAATCACGTAATTTCGAAGGAACATCCATCCACGTGGATTAGTGTGGTGACACGAGGGAATTAATCGTTCATCATGCCTGTCGCCCCCAAAAGACCTACGACACATCACAGCGAGACAAACAGCATAAACTACGATCAACAAAACAAAAGAAGAAAAAATACGAACAATTCATAAACATCTGGAATAAAATATTCATTTTGACAAGGACATTACACCCGTATCCTATGAAGCATGTACTTCCACACCGAATACGTCTGTATTGGATCGGGCGGGCATATCCGTTGAGAAGCAATTCGAGAGCTGTCAAAATTGAATTTTTATCGATAATAAATTGGTTATTTTTGCGAGTTATTTTCAGTTAGTTATCGAAACTGACATGTCAATCAGTTGCGGAAAAATTAGCAGCGACGCTTGTACTATTACATGGACGTATTGGTTCGCACTGTGTTTCGAGTGAACCGGATTGTGTTTGAGGTTAACCCGGACGGGCGAATACAAAGTGTTTTCAATTCAGCAGTTTGATGATTGGCAGACCGGATACCCGATTCCAGAGTTCCGGAAATCGAAAAATTATTTTTCTTTTTATTTTTATTTTTGGAATGTTAAGAGCATTATAAGCGAATAAGTTGGAATATAACGGTAATGACAGTTTTTATTGGGTTGTTCGGTTGCAATTTACTGAAAAGTATTGCACATACATGGGTCAGTGTTCGGTTTTTTTGTATACTTATAAAGCGGTTTGATCTCTTTGAAAGCGGATAAATAATTTCGAACGGTTGACTAAAGAAGTTCAAATTGTCAAGTCCTAGGTTGATTGCAGGAGTTATTGAGAATGCATAGTATTTTCGAAAAATTTAAATCGTTTACTACCCGTCTCTTGAGGCGATCCAATTTTTGGCTTCGTTTAAAGGTCGGAATAGTGGTCATTCTTTAATGCTCGACTCAAACACCTAGTTGTTTTTGGTAGCGAATTCTTGTGTGGTTTCATCCGGTTGCCTCAACCCATAGTATACTCATAATTTACGATGCCGGGAAGGTCTTACCAAAAACATAGCATGGGCCACGAAAGAATGGCCAGGGCACCCCCACATATCCTTGAACCTAAGGGTATGGTATACAATTTCCTTAAACCATCCGCGATGCTTTCAAACGATTGGAAATGACTTGTTAAATTACGGCCAAAGAATCTGTAAGTTTGATCCAATAAGGGCTCCAATTCTGCGTCTTCAAACTTATCTACCAGTCCGGGATGCTTCAGGTCTTCGAAATAACCAGCGTTAAAACCATTGGTGGTACGTTATTTCACAAATCTAAGGTTAAAATTTGGTCTCCTATTTGGTTTTTCAGTGTTCTATTTTTCACAGGTCGCACGTGATTCATGACATGTGTCAAAGTCAAGCATGCTTAGTCAGCATTGCCATTTTATCATTAAAAGACTTGCATCCGAGTAACACCTATAAATGATTGAAGTTTATTATCAAAATTCATGCTCTGTGAAAAATGTTTTTTGCATCGTTATCGACCTACTGAGCAAGAAATTCAGGCCATAGTGATCCAATTTCGTACCCATTCACGTCTTTGGCGGCGGCACTCACATCCGCAGGCAATCCATTCACTGTTGGATGCGATCATTGGCCACACATACCACGCAGCAAGTGAATCGATGGACCAATTGAGAAATCAGTTCGGTGAGCAAAATTATCTCTCGTTTTGGACCGGAGGAATATCCGGCTAGATTGTGCGATTTGATACCCAAAGACTATTTTTTATGGGAATCTGTCAAATCTTTTCTCTATGCCGGTAAGCAGCCCTAGTTGTGATCAGGATCCACATAAAATAATCCTTAAAAAAATAATTGGCAAGCATTGACTTATTAATTTAAATAAAATTGTATACACTCTTGCAATTTTCCTGGTTTCTTTTTTAATAATTATAAACCAAACGGTTCAAAAATTACATATTATAAAAATGTAGCCACCTTGTTCAGGAGAAACGATTGACACAAGAACTGAAGCCAGCCAACCACATATAAAACGATCACAACAGGGGCTCTGAAAGTCCTGTAGAAATAGTGGAAAAACCTTTAAATTAGCTACAAGCAACAGATGTGTGCGGTATTTCGGTAGGCGGTGTCATTGGACCGCATCGTTTCAGTGAATGGATTGCCTTGCCGAACGATGTTAACCAATTTTTTTTTTTACCTGAATTCGATGGTATGGACGTGGTCGATATTAAATTTCTATAGGATTTCACTTACATGTGAAATCATGGCTGAAACTATCTCGCCAATGCAACACTTCGCGAAATATTGCCACAATTATGTGAGAAGGTAAAGAAAGAGTCATCAAAAAGGTGCATATTCGCAGGCAGGGCCGAGGAGGCTACTATCGTCAGGGTTTGCTACTAATCCCAGAGTTTTTACTTTAGTCTAAAATACAAATATCACTTCTGCATTTTTCTATTGATTTATAATGGTACGTTCCGATGAATTACCCTCAGGTGGCGGCACACCAAAAAACAACGTTAACGAAGCCTTAGTCGAAGCGACATTGTTAACAGATAGTATAATAGTCTTAAATAATCAAGTTAAGGACTCTGCTTAAAAGGGTTAGTTTTGTCAACCAATATTTTCAAGAGGCAATGGAGCATTCTCAGAAATTCAGCCTTCTTTGTATTGGTGGAAAGCGAGAAAGGAGACACAGTCAAGTTTGATTCCAATCCCTACGGACATTACAGCGGAAGACGAAAATGAGCTCCACCAATCATGTGCGCGAGAAACTTATTGTTTAAGGCCCAGATTCACCCTGGTGTGAAAGTCGAAAGACCCATATAAAAAAGCTTTGCATTATCTACAAAACTTTTCCGAATTATTATCAGGTGTACTCGTACTAGTACGAATCCACCGTTTCCTAATAGACGCCGCTAGCTCTACATGCAAGTCAAAAAAGCCAGACCAGAAAGTTTGCATGGTAAGTTTGGATATTTGTTAATTCCATTTACAAATTTTCATTAGCATCGTATTTTTTTTTGTGCGTGAAATTGTCGACTGTCGAGTCAAATAAAGGTCATTTGTTCAAAGTTTAGGTTATCGCCTATAATTCGAAAAATATTCTGCGACTGGGACGCGTGGAATTGTTAGAGAAATGTATGGATTCTATAAGTACGTGGTGATTTCGGCGTGGAAGAGCGTCCCGAAACGGTGAAAAAGTTTAAACGAAAACGAAGTTGAGGAAGAGTTGGCAGTATTTATGGGTCAAGTGCCATGGCAAACGCCATGTCATCTGTCATGACTCAATTAAAAATGTTCATCATTTCTAAGCCTTTGGAAAAAATTCCAAAGCAAGGAAACTGGGTGCCGTACGAAATGAAGCTAAGGGAAGTTGAACGGTTTTCTTCACGAGCCAATTGCAACAGTGACAAAAATGGAAGAGTTTTCTACATCGTATTGTGACTGGCAATCACAAGTAAATTCCATACCTGAGCTTAGGCTGTTTACTAGGTGGCATCAGCTCGGCATAGTATTGTACGAGGGTGGTCCGATAAGTACTTAGCCTCTAAAAGAAAAACAAAAATTTTGGAGAAATGGCGATTTATTTTTCAATATAGTCTCCTTTTAGCTCGATACGCTTGACCCAGCGATGCTCCAACTTCTTTAACTCGTTTGAAAAATACGTTTTTTCGAGGTCTGCAAAGTAGGCCTCCGTGGCGGCGATGACCTCCACATTCGACTGAAATTTCTGTCCGGCGAGTGACTCTTTCAAGTTTGGAAAGAAAAAGAAGTCGCACGGGGCCAAATCTGGAGAATACGGTGGATGAGGCAGCAGTTCGTAGCCCAATTCGACCAATTTGGCCGTGGCGAGGGCGGAGGTGTGAGCCGGTGCGTTATCATGGTGGAAGAGCACTTTTTTCTTCGCCAAGTGGGGCCGTTTTTTTTTTCACTTCGGCGTCGAATCGGCTCAATAATTTGGCATAGTGCAGCCCTGTGACCGTTTTGCCCTTCTCCAGGTAGTCGATGTGGATCACACCTTGTGAATCCCAGAAAACGGTGGCCACCATCTTTCCGGCCGATGGGACAGTCTTCGCCTTCTTCAGAGCACGTTCGCCGGGTGAAGTCCACTGTTTCGACTGTTCCTTGGTCTCTGGTGTGTACCAGTGGATCCATGTTTCGTCGACTGTCCCGAAACGACGCAGAAACTCCTTCGGATTGCGCTTAAACAGCGTCAAATACTGCTCTGAAGCGGTCTCACGGTTGCGCTTGTTGTCCGGAGTGAGCAAACGCGGCACCCATCACGCCGACAGCTTTCTCATGCCCAAAATTTCATGCAGGATATGACCCACGTGATCTTTTGAAATGCCTACTGTCTCAGCTATCTCGGTCTGCCAATACGAGATCGTGGATTTCTGTCACGTAATCCTCCGTGGTAGCCGTTTTTGGGGCACCTGGACGTGGCTCATCAAAAACCGACGTGCGACCACGTTGAAACTCGTTAAACCAATTTTTGATGGTCGCCATCAAAGGAGAAGAGTCACCGTACACAGCACCAAAACGCTCCTTGATTTCGCTGCACGATTTCCCTTCCAAAAACATGAATCGAATCACCGACCGATATTGCTCTTTTTCCATTTTTCTAAAATCCGCGGACACTCCCGATTTCACACGCGGTCAAAACAAAACTACGAGTCCGATCCGGCTGAAATTTCAACCGGAACTAGAATGTACTACACGATAGTAAGTTGTTCTTGTGATACTGGCGCCATCTGGCGGTGAGGCTAAGTACTTACCGGACCACCCTCGTATATGCCCACAATACGACGGGACAACGGTCGGAACATGTTGCTCAGGTCGTTAAAACTTACCTGAAAAACACTTTAATGGAACATTCCACCCCACTTGCCGCACATCACCTCTTCCGACTACTATGTATCAGTTCCGATCGATAATGCATGACCTAGTTGAGCAGCACTTCCCATCTTTTGAAGAAGCCAAAATTTGGTTTGGTTCATGGCTAGCTTCAAAAAGCATCCAGTTTATTCGCCGGCAAATTCCCATTCTGCCAGAAGAATGGACAAAAGTGAATCAAGTGTTACAAAGACTGCTATCATAGACTTGTCGGTCGTCAACTCTATTTATAGTTACCCAACATTCAGTAAAACTGAAGGGTTGAACCCCTGTGCTGAATTCCATTAAAACTCTAGAATGTGACACATTTTGCATACGTTTCGTCAGGAGGATTCATTGAAGTCGTTTACTTGTTTGCCGATAGCTTTGAGCATCTTTGACTAAATTTCATCCATAGCCAACCAACATGTCGAGCTTTTGAATCATGGAGAAAAAACTTCCTCCAGGGTTACAACCTATTCTACTCAAGGCTGGCGGTCTGTTCATCTCCAGTTTTTTTTTTTAACGAAAACGATGCAAACATTGCAAACGGCATTGTCACCGATGACTTAGTTTTAACTGCTTGCTTGTACCAAGGCATGAACTTCTAGGCATCCTGAACATTCCTCGAAATAAAAAGTCAACAAGATTAAATGGTATCCCAAGCCACGTTTTAAGGCACCTGCCATAAATCATTTTAGCACACATTTCAACGATGCCCTGAATAATGTCCATTACCGGTGCAATGGAAAACAGCAACGGGGTTTAACCTTACCCTATTTACCTTTGGTTTATTATTGTAGTTTGCTTCTGAGAGTTGTTTAAGTTTTTGAGAAAGTAGTTCCATAAATAAAGTTCTCATGAAATCGGTTAAGGAATATAAGATAATTCCGGATAACTGGTGCTGCCACATAGCAAATTTTCACTTGCACCGGTTATATGACCATTGCACAAACTAGGAAAACCACAATTCCGTGGACTTTTAAGTAAAATTCGAATGAAAATAAAAAACTCTGTAATTAAAAATAATTTTAATTTATAATTTCTGCAAAATACATTTTCATCTTATAGGTATTAAAAATAAAAGAAGCAAAGTTCATACCATTAAGGGAGTTTCGTAATGACCAAAATAAATCATAATCAGATGAGGCGAAACATCCTAGCTGAACTTCAACAATTTTTGGCGAGTCTGCGAAATTTGTGTGAGTTTTCGCGCTATCATGATGAAAAACGAAGCCTTTAATCCTTTTGATTTATTTTTGCCGATTTCTATGCTTAATTAATTCAACTGCAGACAGTACTTTTCCGAGACGTTTGTTTCATTGTCTGGTGGCAATTCGTGGTCTACACGTGCTATTCCCTTCCTACCCTGCCAACCTTCTTCGGAAGCCGGTCTTCGCAGTGGTTATGTCAGTTAACTTCCTTTGCTCCGCGAACTTTTCTGCTCGACGTTATTATAAATTATCCATTTCTCTTCGTGTTTTATGAATCACTTCAAAAATTATTCGTTTTCGTTACTTTGTATAGCAAATCACTGGTGAAAATGTGATAAATATGATTGTTTTAGGGCATCAAGCTTCGTCATCATTCAGAAACGAATTGCCAATATTTAACCTCGCTTCGATCGTCCGAGCTGTGATTTGACGGTTGGAATCATTTAAAACTGCTGTTTGATGAATATCCATAGGCCTGAACGAATCTCCTTTTCTGGGGAACAACGCTGATGAAAACTTACATTTTTTCAATTACCTAGTTTACTACTTGTAAAATACAGGGTGGTCCAAAAACATTCACTCGAGGTTATATTCCTATATCTTGAAAATGAAAATACATCATTTCCTTTTGTTTGTTAAATCTTTAGTTAGACCTTTAAGGTTTTTTCCCATTATTTTTTGAAGATGATATTGGTCAAGTCGGCGCCGCCATTGTTGATGATAATTTGAGTACTTTTTATCGCTTTTTCAATCTTTTCGACGAGATCTTCTAGTGATAAGTTCTCACACTATTGTTGGATATTTTTTTTGAGGGTTTCCACAATCTGGGGTATGATCTGACATTAGGCAACACGGAAAGGCATCCATTAAAATGTATTTTGTTACACCGTCCTGTTGGAACCGCATCCCAATTCATCAATTAACGACAGCAAAAACTCGTTGATCATATTGCTGTTTCAGTAACCATGCTATCTACGGTGTCCTCAAAAAAACGATGAAAGTGATGACACCTCTGCATAAATGGCACACCATGTAATGATTTTGTGTGAATATAATGGATTTTCGTGAATTACAGAAGCGAAAACCTTTTTTTTTACGTATCTGTTCAGATGGAAATGGCCCTCGTCGCTCATGATAAGTTTCGACCAAAAATCGTTCATTTGGTCGGTAAGGTTCAGAAGAGCATGAGCGAAACATGTCGTGATTGATGATCTTCTGGCAGTAGCTGATAGACTGTCTGCCCTTCGAAAGGGAACACTCAACTCTCATCAAAATAACCTGCAGAGAATGTGTAGTGGCCAATTTTATGGCACATCGTCGGGTCGACATTGACGGCTCAATGACCAGCGACAAGGTTGAAACAATATTCCCATCGGAACGAGCACTACCAGCTATGTCTTTCTGTCGCGTCTTGTTTCAGTGTCTTCGAAACGAGCGGCTAAATGGCTTCGGCTGCAGCTACGCAGTGAGCGTCGAGCGACTGAGCGATTTTGCGACGGGCGATTGAGCGACAAAAAAAAAGTTAAAACATATCAAATCATATGGCGGTGGCCATGTAGATCCTGAGCAACTAGCGTTTTTGCTAAGCTCAATCCCACGTGCGTCGCTTAACGCTCACTGTGTTGCCTTAGAGTCGTGAAATCTGCGCCGGAATTCACGTTGCGGCAAAATTACTGACGAACTCTTCTGTAAAAAATAGTCACTAGTACTCCTGGATCCTGAAGAGTATCACATTCCATGACTTGTCGACGTGTATTCTGCATATACGAGGGTGGTCCGATAAGTACTTAGCCTACAAAAGAAAAACAACAATTTTGGAGAAATGGCGATTTATTTTTCAATATATAGGTAGTCTCCTTTTAGCTCGATACACTTGACCCAGCGATGCTCCAACTTCTTTAACCCTTCTGAAAAATACGTTTTCTCGAGGTCTGCAAAGTAGGCCTCCGTGGCGGCGATGACCTCCTCATTCGACTGCAATTTCTGCCCGGCGAGTGACTTTTTCAAGTTTGGAAACAAAAAGAAGTCGCACGGGGCTAAATCTGGAAAATACGGTGGATGGGGCAGCAGTTCGTAGCCCAATTCGACCAATTTGGCCGTGGCGAGGGCGGAGGTGTAAGCCGGTGCGTTATCATGGTGGAAGAGCACTTTCTTCTGCGCCAAGTGGGGCCGTTTTTTCTTCACTTCGGCGTCGAATCGGCCCGTTTTGCCCTTCTCCAGGTAGTCGATGTGACACCTTGTGAATCTCAGAAAACGGTGGCCATCACCTTTCCGGCTGATGGGACAGTCTTCGCCTTCTTCGTAGCACGTTCGCCGGGTGAAGTCCACTGTTTCGACTGTTCCTTGGTCTCTGGTGTATACCAGTGGATCCATGTTTCGACGACTGTCACGAAACGACGCAGAAACTCCTTTGGATTGCGCTTGAACAACGTCAATCTGAAGTGGTCTCACGGTTGCGCTTGTTGTCCGGAGTGAGCAAACGCGGCACCCATCGCGCCGACAGCTTTCTCATGCCCAAAATTTCATGCAGGATATGACCCACGCGATCTTTTGAAATGCCTACTGTCTCAGCTATCTCGCGCACCTTCAATCGGCGGTCTGCCAATACGAGATCGTGGATTTTTTGCACGTTATCCTCCGTGGTAGCCGTTTTCGAGGCAGCTGGACGTGGCTCATCAAAAATGGACGTGCGACCACGTTGAAACTCGTTAAACCAATTTTTGATGGTCGCCAAAGGAGAAGAATCACCGTACAGAGCATCCAAACGCTCTTTGATTTCACTGCGCGATTTCCCTTCCAAAAACAAGAATCGAATCACCGACCGATATTGCTCTTTTTCCATTTTTCTAAAATTCGCGGACACTCCCGCTTCCACACGCGGTCAAAACAAAACTACGAGTCCGATCCAAAAATTCCGATCTGAAATTTCGACAGTAGCCGTCTACTAGAATGTACTACACGATAGTAAGTTGCTCTTGCGATACTGGCGCCATCTGGCGGCGAGGCTAAGTACTTATCGGACCACTCTCGTATTTAGAAAACAAATGCCAAAATTAAACTGATAGTCGCCGCCATTGACAGAAGTTATATAGAGTGATCCAATTTATGGTCATGTTTTGATATCTCTGTTTCAATTACATACTTCAAACTGAACTATCATTTGAGATCAAATATATTTAGTATAAAATTCACCATTTTATAATATGTATCGCATGATAATAATTGAATGTGTTAAAATTGTGAAAACTTACTACAAAAAAGTGATTCTGTAGTATTATAACTTTTCGCCTATTACGCGCAAATTATGAGCGACACAGTCGTCCATTGGAGCATACTATAGTCCCCACTGTAAAAAAATTCGAAGAGTCTAGAAGTGTTTAATAAGTCTCAGGACCTATCATCATCGTATCATAGGACAATCATAGAAAGTCTCGCTTTGCAAAAAAAATGGCAGAAATTTGTAGGAAAAGTGCTGAAGACGATCCAAATCTATCGATTATTGGGGCAAGCACAGAATGCGGGTAGATAATTAGTAAATATGTAGTATAACAATCTGCGAATACATGATGCTTTGAAAACGAAAATACGTCAAGTTATGGCTGAACTATTGCCCAATGTGTGTCAAAAAAGTGAACCGAGAATTACTTTATTAGATTCGAGTCCTGCAGGAACTCCTGTGGAGAACATTTGAATTAAATTATATTCCATTCGAAATGGTAGAATTCAAGCAATATATCAAAATAAAATGTTGATTGATATCTTAATCATGAATATGTACCACATAAATTAACTTTCGGAAATACGAATTGGATAACTCTGGGGGTTCTTCAAATTAGATCACATTGTAGCAACGCATGTTACTCCTTAAGGACATGAACTTAGTGTGACCAATGTCGCTGTTAACTTTTATTTCTATAATACAGGTCAATAAATGAATGTCTTAAGATTCCTGATCTTAATGGTTCCTTCCTTAAGACGATGTTGATTCCACATCATGATGTATTAAGAGCTTATAATGCTACTTTACCATGGTTAACAATAAAAAAACAATAAAAATCCTCAGATCACGAGAGAATATCGCGTCATCGAAATTACCATCGCTATCAGCAGAACCAAACCAAAAGTCACTGCGTGCCACGATATCACTCCTTCCTCACTGCTCTTCATCATCATCGACTTCGCGATATTATGTGCGTGCCATAAGAATAATGTCATTTATTCATGATTGCCGCATACTTATGTCCTGAACCCAGACTCTTGGGTATAGAGGTCGACCTTAATTTTCACATCACTACTTAGTCTGGTCTTTAAGTCTTTGGTGGCGCCTTCGGATGATTCATGAACTATTTCTTTCATCGTTTCTCAGCAATGAATCCAAGTCAAGTGGCACGGAGGGTAGATCATTAGATATAAGTATGCTGGCTTATCCCACTCAGATTCAAATCCCACTGTGAAGAGTTGACTTTTGTAGCAATTCTACGGTGTCACTTCTACCGTACACTCGTGGCAAAATCCTCATTGCATCAGACGCTGCCTTAAGGGGTTTTAGGTGATGATTTAGTGAATTATTCAGAATTCTAATTTTGCTCGAGGTGGTTAGACGAAAACATGAGACACTACTTGTGAACTCATCCGAAAGCGGTTTTCATAGGACACCCACAGAATCCTAATGAACTTCCTTGAAAATTCAATTTTTCTCAAATAGCCACTTCGAGGATTCGAAAAACACACAGCCTATTCACCTTACTACAAGCAATCTCAATTAACTCTCCACCTCTACGGCTGGATTATTCGCCCTACTACTTGTCCATACCCCGGGCTATTATCATAACTTCGCACTTACAAACATGCTAAGCCACTTCCCGAAGCCAATTGTAATGGTATCCAATCTTCTTTCCAGCCGTTTGTCATGTTTGCTCTAAGCACATCCTAACTCATCGGATAAAAGTCAAGGCATGCCACGTTGCCCTCCCGCTTTCATTATTATCATTGGCTCTTCTCTACCAAACCCGGTAAGTATTTACTTGCCAAATAAATTAAATGTGATAAGAGGGACGCGAAGGAACGAGTGAAAGGAAGCCTTATCATGGTGTAGCCTTTGTGTTGTAGGCATACTCGTACTTTTGATTCCTAATCAGCATGGGCTGGAGGAGCATACGACGAGGATATTGGCTCGGGCTCCCTGTTGTGGGTACTTTCGCTTAATCCTTTTTTTCCCCCTTCTCGATTCTGTGTACACGATGAGTGAAGAAAATATTCCTTTCTTGGGATGAATCCGCATCCCGTCGCTCAACGCTTGACGTCTATTTTAATATCAAATAAGTAGCTCTCTGTCCTGTCAATGCCTTTGGTGGCCTTTCTGTTTCTTCCTCGTAGGAGGATAGTAAAATATGAAGGACACTGGAGATATATTCTAATAAAATCATCGGCTGAGTGAGTCTGTCTTGTCCAGAGTAAGAACTTCCATGTTGAGGAGGAATTAATTGCGATTAAACAGCAGATGGAGGGAAGGGAAAATACGCGAATGACTTACCCTATAAGGTACTCCGTTCGTGTTTTCTTAATTTACCACTCAGCAGTTCCTGGCTTATCGCTGTTCCGTATGTGCATATACAGGGGGATGATGCGTGTATGCCTAAAGGATGCCGTATCGTACCCTTTGTTCATACCACCACCTCATTGGAAGGCATCCTCTTTAAACAACGACACGAGCACAAGGACTAGCAGGAGCAGCACCCGACCACTCGTACCATGTTCCTTATCAGATTGATGTGTTTTTTCTCAAATTAAACACGTACATTTTAATTTTGAAAATTATCGCCATTCAGGGGTATAAATTGTGTACTCATGGAGCAACGTATACGTATGATACTCCGGTGGTATGACACGATACACTTGAACGCGCCATCATCAAGCTACCACCATTACCGCGTGCTCCTGTTCAATGTGGCGGTGTTGTGATGTGGTGTTTGCATTTGGGTTTGAGATTGCGGTGGTAGTTCCGATGTAATCGCGGAAGGAAACCAGGAGCTCGTCGGAATTACCAAGTGTATTGATGAAAGCGACTGGAGAGTTGCTCCTGTACACCATCCCTTGTGACGATGGTTATTTTCCTTTATTTTTTATTTTGAAAATGCTTATTTACTGTGCAAGAGCCATTGGGTTGAGAAATTGCGTTTTATTATGTGTTCGAGGATAAGGCGAACTCCTTGCAACATTACAGACAACTCGTAAACGACAACGTTGACTTCTAAGACGGTGCTCCGAGCATGGGTAGATGGGTGACAACTGACTATAACCAGGCGGCAACTGACGATGGAAGAGAGAGAATATAACTCGACCGACTCGATGGAAAATGCAAATTAAACACGCTAAGCGGCATGGCATCCATCTAACATCTCGTGGAGTAGCACTTGTGTGCGTGTATCCTTCTACTCGTTACGTTACGAGTGGCATAAACCTGTCGTCTATCGTTTATGCTGAGCCATGGAAATTACAACGAAACACTTTAAGAAAATAAATCATAGCTGGAAAATTTTTAATCAAACATCTACAGATGGCGTTTCGTCCTTTGCCCGTCCCATCGTCCGGAAGCAACCGAAGCGACACAGACACTGGCGTCTTCTGGATGTTTCCGGTTCAATTTTTGTTGCTTCTTCTTTCATTCTGTCGGTTCCGTGTCTCCTTCATGTCGTCCCCACCACAGACGAATGGAAGAGTTTTGCTTCAATTTATGTTTTCATTTGCTTTTGAATTAATAACTTTTTCTATCTGAGGTATGCAGATACCTGTGGGCCCTAAGCTGGTGGTTGTTGGCTTTTGCTTGCCTGGGCTTACCGAGATGAGCTCAGTTGCGTGGGTCGTACGTGTACCTCGTTCGGATCCTCCGTAATAGCGGTGAAGTACGACGTGTGAGGGAGTTTATTCAACGAGATATTGACATCTCCAAGGGTGGCAGGTACGAGTACTCGTATGGTATGAGACAGTTTTTTCCACTCCTCTTGCCAGTCATCTGAAGCAAAATTGAGAAATGGAGAGGATTTGTGTTTGACATTCACCTTTCGGGCTTTAAATGAAATGTTGACATAAATATAACGGAGAAGTTGTCTTTATTTTCCATCACAGCATTCAAAAGATGAGAAAAAAATTTCGACAGAACAAGTTTGAGTACAGTGACCGCGATCATCGTGATAAGATGGTTTCCATGGTTTGATGGTGTGTTGGAGGAATTTCAATGCTGATCGGGGGAGGCGACGCTCTCACCCCTTCGTCCCGGGTTGATTCGTTGAAAAGATATACAATCAGCAAATGTGTATGCTGTATGGGTTGGGAAATTGTTATTTCCGGTTCTAATAGATTCTAAAAGAGCTATCTAACGAGGTCAAGTGGGGTGTCTTTTACCATTCATTTTATCCTTCTCCAGGACATCACATGTACGTATGTATGGCTATACGATGAGATTAAAACAAGAAAAGAGAAACACACACTCGTATATAACGAAATTGTTTAGTGCAGTCTTGTGTTTTGCGCACTTATAATTCGGTAATCCGCTCTGAGTTATTCGCCGGAAAATAACTCGAAAGAGGAACGAAGCTAAGTAATTTAATGCTTTTGCCTTCTTTTGCCGATTTTTTGTTCGCTTTTTTCTTATTTACCTTCTGTTTTTGTGATGCTTTTTAGGTGGTATTTGCGGTTTTTAGATGGTTAGGCAAAGTAAGCAGGCTCTAATGGAAACGATAGTGGGACAGCCTCATGGTCTTTCAAGTGGCTATTAAGTTTTTGGTCTTTGTGGCAACCGATGCTTAATGTGGAAATAAATGTTTGAAGATCATTAGAGATAACGTAAGGGCTCAAGGTAGACGCTGTGATTTAGTGGCGTACTTAGGAGTTATCGGAGCTTCTACTTGTTTATAGATGCCAATAGCGCTGTGAAAGTGTACTAATTCGTGGGGAACCGACCGACGAGATGGATGGTACTGCCCTATGATAACATCGTGATTACATAGGGCGTGATAGATGAACTGTATTGCTGGAATGTGAATGAGAAACGGAAGTCTATTACTGAACAAAGGTGACAATTTGTCATATGACAGATAGCCTGTATCAAGGGGAATGACAGCCCTTGACACCTCTCCATGCACGACTTAAGACATTTTCGGGAACGTAATTTGCGCTAAGCGAGTCGTGGGGCGAGAAAGTAAGAAATGTGCCTCCATCCATCCTTGTAGGCAGTTGCTTGACAATCGTTTACTTGCTACTTGCCATTCGCGTACCTAAAGAGCGACGGAGTTGCATGACGGGAAAGGGTGGGAAGATAATACCACCAAGAAGGTCCCTTAACTTGTTTAAACTTTTTCGTAAAATAAATTCGGAAAATCGAGAAGAAAAACTGCACGTAAATGCACAAGTTCATTGCAACTCAGAACAGACCTTTCCCAATTCCTCTTATGAGACGGTACAATTGTGAAGGAAAATTCCCATATATTGCCCTTTGCACGCACCTGGAAAAGAAATAAAAGAAAATTTCCTCACCCATCCTTGGAGCACAACACCGTATAATCAAACATAAAACAAATAAACACAAAATTAAACACAAAATAATCCAATAAACAAACACACAAAATAAACACAAAGAAGGAAAAAAAAGGAGACATTGCCTAAGACCATAGGTCAAAGAAACCAAAGATGAACCGCTACGACGGCCGTCACCGTTGACAGATCCCGTAAAGAGGGGAAATGTCAGTGACGACTGGTAAGGCGCCGTTCGCATCGCCGTTCGGCCTAGCCCTATAAAAAGCGGAGGCAGTTGTTAGAAGGCCAAGTAGTAGCAATCAACAAGCAGCAAGCAGCAAGCGACAAAGAGAAGAGCAAAGGCCCGAGAACATGGTAGGAAGTCAAAGTCAAGTCCAGTCCCAGCGGAATCATATCGAGACAGAACAACAACAACTGCGACGCAAACAAGGTAAGAGTTGTTTGTGAAATCAACGACACAGTGTTGATGCTGATTTGGGGGCACCAAATTGCATACTAGGCAGATCAGTATGCGCGGGCTTAACTCCGCTACTGAAAATTTTTGATCGAGCGAGCAAATTTGTTGTTTTATCAAATTACAATCATAACCAATACTCTCAAGTAAATACATATAGCTAAGTGTGATACATCAAATTAATTGTCTACGGACGTTTAGATTTAAGATCATATTTTCGAGAAACGTGTTGTTCTGAAGCTTTGACAATTTTGATTGCACGTGCCTGCAAAAGTCTATGGCCCTTTTCTAAACTTTACTTCGTTATTTCTCACTATTTTTCAATCAAACAATTTCATTTGATAATTTATGGCTCATCTACAGACCTAGATCTATCGAATGACATGCTGCACACATGTGTGGTTATAGCCGATATCTACATTTAGTGCGTACAAGATTAGTCCGAAATCGTTTTCGGACCAGTATATTCCCCGTACAGTGGGTGATTGCTCTCGCTCCGCTACGCTCCGCTCGATCAAAAATATAAATACAGAAAAAAGCAGAGACAGCAGAGGCTGTCGCTCGGTGTGTAAACGGTGAGTGGCGACCAATAGGACGAAATTAATCCCCCAACTCGGGTTTTAACCCACACGAGGTTGATCATCTGCTACCAGCCTGACCGAACCTTATAGCCGCGCTCGAGGAGATAAGCCAACGCAGCTAGAACCTTGACTCAAGTTTTTACCCAGACAGTTTCGGCCTCACACTCCTCCTGGCAACCCATCACCAGTCAGAATTCAGACTCGGGTTCTCACTCAGAAGGGGACTGATTGGGTCCTGTCAACGCGATAGCAATGAGGTGACAAAGGCACCACTAGGAACAAGTGTCCCGAACGGGTCGCAACCCAGAGGGACAGAGTAGTGCGCAAACAACACTTGTACGTCTGTCGGTGTCACAAATAAATTTATGTGACAGATACTTGCCCGGCGAGTAAACCATGGCTAAAAAAGCTCGTTACACAAAGACTGAACTGCAGGAAATACAATACCAGATTTCTAGGAAAGAATAGCTCGCGGGCGAGAATTTTGGAAAACAAAAAAAAAGCCTACGAGCCCGGCCGTGCTTCAGCAGTGACACTGAATATTGTTACTGCTTACAGTCAGTGAATGAATGAAGAAGTTAAAAGTTGTACGCATACGCTCTGTAGTGCAATATGTCGACAGCACTTCTTATTCTTTACAGCTTCTTTCTCGATATTTAAATGACGGCGAGACCTGAGCCCTGATCAGATCTAACCTGGATAATTATGTTTAATGTGAGTCTTCTAGTCAAACATCGCTCACAAAGGGAGCAAGAGAGTAGTTACCAAGAACGGAAAAATGTTATGTATACGCCCCGTAGTGCGAGGAGCCGACATCACTCTCAGCCTTCACAGCTTCTTTCTCGACATGGAAATGGCACATAGGTGCCAAACAATTGAGGCCACAGAAGTCAGTTATAATAGCTCATTCGATATTGAGTTACCGCCTGGCACACTTTTTGAAAAGTCCCCAATGGCCAAATGCCGCCGCCTACCTAAAATACACGCCAGGCCGTTTGTACTGCTTTAAAATAATCTCTTCCTAAATGCCGAGATTCTGCTTGTTCCCGAACCCGTTCAACCAAAAAGGTGCTTCATTGCTGAAGACAACTTGGGTCTACGTTCAACTGATCCAGAGTTCAATACCAGCTTGGTGATCTTGTTGCCCTAGTTCTCGTGGCAATTGCATCTTATACAGATGTATGACCAGCTCTTTTCACTAAGTGGTCGTATGCAATAACCGACTGCTGACCTGAAGGTCTGTAGTTCAAGTCCGTCCATAGTCAAGAACAATTCCTATACGGAAAAACTGTGCAACAACATCAGTTGTAAATGAGAGATGATCAAAAAGTGCTGACGAAGGCATAACACTCGCAGCATAAGATCACTTCAAGATTCTCTGTGTGTGCATTTTCAATATAACACCTTAATGACATGGAAACAGAAGAGTTTCTGTGAACTACAACCAATGCAAATTCAGTCGAATCTCTCAAATCCTATCTAGGACAACAACCTCCCGAAGAAGTAGTGAACGAACATTTTCCACACAAAACATCCGCACCCCGTCCAGGTTGTGCGACTATGCACCATAAGAGCGTACACTCTTGAACCTGCACGAATTATAAAAAAAAAGAAACAAAAAAAAGTTAAAGCGACAGAAAGGCCAGCTCCTTGCCCACGAAGAGGAATCGAGAGGTTTGGGTCTTCAACCACACTTTCAGCAACATTCTTGCTTGATTGCACGTTTCGGCGCATACGAAGACTGGAACCGAACCGCTTTCCTCGAGTTTTGCGATAATTCGTTGAATTGCTCACTCGGTTGGGCGATAATTTTAACTCTAAATGTTTTGTAGCTCGTAAGATTTTGGTGAACCAAACACGAATTTTTTTGATAAGTTTTAACAATTTTGAATGGTTTAGTACGACATAGTAGGCTGCTGACTATGAGAGGCCGTGGCAGTGTTACCAATATATTAAGCACAAGGCAACATAATCAGTTCCGATTATAATGCCCTTTTAGAAGTCAGCCATGGTTATCATCACTGAAGAGCAAATTTTTTTAATGCATTGCGGCTACATCCTAGCTTGTGAAGCAGCTATATGGAAGAATGGGGCAACGTAACATTGGGATTTTACCTTGAAGTCTCAATCCTATAAACAATTAGACAACATTCTTGGTTGAGAAGAATTTGAGCAACTAATCGAGTTAGTGGCTACCCCTTGATTCACAAACGCGACGTTAGACCTTCACATATAAACAGAGTCACTTGTTCACAGTATCATCTAAAATATGTAGTAGAATAGAACGTCGTAATTCTAATTAAATATTTGCAATGAGGGTTGAGCTAATGCCCTACGAGCTGGGATATCCGCTGTTAGTACACGGGGATGGTATACCATAAATTCCATTCTAAAATTTACACTCATTTCGATTAAAGGCCCTTATCCAAGGCCCATCACCATCATATACGAGGGTGGTCCGATAAGTACTTAGACTCACCGCCAGATGGCGCCAGTATCGCAAGAGCAACTTACAATCATGTAGTACATTTTAGTAGTAGATTCTCCAAAATGTTTGTTTTTCTTTTGTAGGCTAAGTACTTATCGGACCACCCTCGTATGGCGGTGACCAAAACACTGTCTCAGCAAAATTACAAGGAACTCGTAAATGGTAGCATGATACACAGGATTGTTATGAACTGCCGCAGGGCTTTACTCGAATCCGAATACACATGCTTATCCTTAAAATACGCTCAACGTGGTTAACATTAAGCTGTAATGTAGTTTACATGATCTCATACCCTGGGCACTTTAACAGAACTTTACCCACAGACCAACACAATTCCCACCATGGCAGCAGAAATATGCGTCAACTTATCCATCGCGTACGATAACTAATCCTTTCAATGGTTTCACAAGCGTGTACGAGAAGAAATTCTTTTCGGTTACTCTGGTTATGCTGGTCGACGTGGTTCATGGTTTCAAAAGCGAAAAGGAGAGCAGCGAACTAGAACAAAATCTTCGTTAAAATCGCTTCTCCAAACTAAATGAGGGAAATCCAATTATGGTACGGGATTTGGCGCCGCGCCAACTGGAATAAACACTTTTTGGAGCAGAGTGTTAATAGCTCAAACGTGGTTGACAATCAGCCAACATTTTATCCAATCGAAAATTTTAAATTTAGAAAAAAAGGCACTAAATTCAACCTCACCTCTGTGAGCTGAGGCATATGTACTCGGTCTAGTCGTAAATATTGATTCAATTTTTGCCGCAACCATTTTAAATGAAGTACTTCTTTGTCGCGGAAATTATTTTTGTTTTTAGACGTTTGCAATCATGGAATGGGTCTTTGTGATCGGCTTATTCAAATGTAATATAGCAAAAGGTGATATCTTTTGGACCTTGTGACCACTTGGAATCAAGCGCTGTTTTCTTTGCTGTACTATTAAATTATTCGAGGATACTGGTGACAGTCAAAGATCCAGCCGTCTACGCACTGTGAGATCTTCGGGAGCCATCAAAGTCATGCAGGCTCGAATCAGATGCATCACTGAGAGAGCAGAAGATCTTATCGTGACCGAACGAATTCTGTTCACCGACGAGAAAATGTTTACCGTCGAAGGAACTGGGAAGTTCAGAGTCTCGTTACCCTTCGCCAAGCATCGCTGTCAGGAGAGTGTTCCTTCCATGCTTCACTGTTCTGCTCTATCTCTTCTAGGTTTATCCTAAGATTGTCCTCCCATCGGCTTTTCTGTTTGTTTTTTTTTTTTCTCATTTCCACTCATTATTCGTTTGACTATTAGTTCGCTGCTCATTCGTTCCACGTGTCCTGCCCATCTTAGTCTCCGCGAATTAATTACTTGAACAATGCTTGGGGCTGGATAGAGTTCTTAATTGTGTACTTTTATCCATTCGTTTTTTCGTCCTTTTTTCCTTCCTCGATTCTTCTTAAGATCTCCTTTTTTTGGTGGAGGCTTCTACTATCTTGTCACTCAGACGCAAATACTGGTCCGTTGTTCTACCAGACAGACACCTTACATGGCGCTTACTGCTTATGTACGGCCAGAGCCAAGCTAATCGTTCACTTATGCTGTGTGCGATTTGTTTTTCACACAAGTGAAATGGACCTACAATTTAATGCCGGTCTTGAACGGCGAGAAGTGAGTAGCTTTTTCAAAGCAAGTGTACTATGGGGGGCTTTGCCAGTACTCCGCCGAAGAGAGAAGCTGCGTAATAAACATTCTATGGCGTTGGTGCTACCAGGAACTGAACTCGCTCATCGGCTGACACACTGCCCACTGTGCCACGTAGCTCCTTAAGATCTCAGTCGAAGAAATCTGTAATAAACAAAACGGTCGAGTGTATGCTCGGTTATCAAAAGAAGCGTCAGAACTTATTCCAAGTGTTTAAAGAGACCACCAGCTCGATGGAGAGTGAAAAAACGTAGGTGAAAATATATAGAACCAATGATCTGGATGTCGTTAAGCCTCTAAGACGAACAATGTTAGCAAAGCAGAATTGGACATTCCAAGAAGATTCGACTAAGGCCCATAAAGTGAAAAGCACTGAAGAGTAGTTAAAAAAAAATTTACCCGACTACATATCATATCATATCATCGGATGATTGGCCAGTTGGTAGTCCGGACCTCAGCCTATTGGATTAAAAGTTGTAGTTCATTTTAAAGGGATTGTCCTGCTCGAAATATTGAGTCTTTGAGGCGAGTGTTGTCCGTGCTGTTGGGATGTTTGTACTGCTAGATGGCATAAATGATGAAACAAGACAGTTAGAGACGCAGAAAATAAACTAGGCTATTGCAAACCCACAGTAAAACCTCGGTTCGACGAAGAATACGAGGATAAAGTAAAAGCTCGTAGTGTTCTAAGATTTCAAGCTCCGGAAAATAGTGAAGAGATCATGCTTACAACATATCAAATCCTACGAAAAAAAGTCAGCAAAGGAAAAAAAACGCTAAACGCTCTACGAAAAGGATTCCAGGCCAGATCAGGATTCATATGCAATGTAATGTCTCACCTCTCTCTCTCTGTTCTATAGCTATTTTAACAAATAATGCTCAAGGGAGCTAGTCATTTGCATTCCTCCTCTTCAAGAATTGGACCGCAATACACGTCTCGCCTGGAATGCTCATCAGTTCACCCTCAAGCGTGTTAATATTAGAGACTCATTTTTTAGTCGAATCACACGTATGTGGAATGCTCTTCCCAGCTCAACTTTTCCCACTTATTACAATCCACAAACATTTAAAACCAAAGTGCACCGGTACCTCCTTTCCTCCTCTCCCTCTAAACCTTCGGCCCATGCTGTGTCTTAATTTCTTGACATTTAAGGATAGTCATAACTCCTTGTGCATCCGTCAATTATAAAAACAAAAAAACGGCAGTGGGGAGCTCAGTTCGGAAAACGAAAGAGTTTCAGCCTAATAGAGATTTAAGTAGAACTGCCAACTATTGAGGAAGTGATCTATCGGCTCAAAAATAATAAGGCCACAATCGTGGAGATGAATTAACAGAAAAGTTACATGGGCTCATCGCAACTAGGAGAAACAGTGAGACTATCTTCGAGGAATGGAAAAAAATCGTTTTTGAAAAGGCTACAAGGTGCTGTCAAATATTTTCTTAAGGAGTAGAAACAGTGGCTACGGAAGGAATCGCTCGACGAGTTATTAGATTTTCACTATGCGACAGCTTTTAGAAAAGAAATGGGAATTCCATGAAATAGTGCATCAATTTCTCGTAGATTTTGAAAAGGCATGTAAATCGATCGAAAATGTATCAAACCCTTATAAGGCAGGGTATCCTGAAAAGGTTGGTGAGACTAATACAAATTTAACTAAAGATAAGTTAAAGTATGAAATTTCTTATCTGGAACATTCGAGGTACTATGAGATGCCATGTCACCACTTCTTTTTAATTTGATGTTGAAATTCCTAATGAGATCCCTTTAGGGAAATGGGAGGAGAATAACTCTTAATAGAATTCGTTAGCTTACGATAATCTGAACCTGCTAGAATAGTGAGGAAACAGCTAAGAGAAATGTAGAAAGTCTAAAAATGGCAGGAAAGGAAGTAGGCTTAGGAGTAAATGAAGAAAAAACTAATTATATGGTCACTGACCGACTCGACTTTTGCTTTAAAAAAGTGGACGAGTTGAGATATCTGGGTACCATACTGATTGCCAAAGCCACCGCCATAAAAGTCGAAATAAATAAAAACTGCACATGGATAACGCGTGCTTCTTCGCGATGAAGGAATTTTTCAAAATAACGCTTTTGTCTTGCAATGTTGAAATCCGTATTTATGAAACCATAATGGCAGTAATAACAGTGAACCCTGGTCTCTGATAAGAAGGAGAAAATTTGATTTCGGGTATTTCAAAATCAGATCTTAAAGAAAATCTATGATTTGAAATAAGACTAAGAAACCGGTGAATGGAGAAAATTTCACAATCAAGAACCCGGGCAACTGTATTCAGCCCGAAGCATTGTCCAAGTAATAAAATGGCGAAGACTAAGGTGACCAGGACGTAGAACAAATGGGCAGTGGACAAACAGTCAAACGAATAATGAGTGGAAAACCCGTAGGAAAAATAACGCTAAAAAAGTCGCGCCGAAGATCAGAAGACAATATAAGGATTGCCCTAAAAAAGAAGAAAAACGAAATATGGAAATGACATTCTGATGACAGAGAGGCTTGGCGAAGGGTGGTCAACGTGGTCATGTACGAGTGTCAAAAAGTTGCGGAAAATAGATATGAACTCCGTCTTAGCATTCGATTCGGCAACCTCTCTGTTTAAGATTCGTCAATACTTCATAATCATTTCGTCCACCTTTATACGCATACATCAAGGGACTCCAATGCCTTCACGACTGTCTTTGAAACGCTTATACCACTCACAAGATTTGCTTATAGTAGACTCGTCAAATAAATATTTAAAATTCACCGTGTTTCTGCAGATTTGAAATTAAACATGATGTAGAAGTCAAACCTTTTGACTACCATCAGTGCACCACATTTTAAGATGATCAACGACCTAGTCATTGAGTTAAAAATACGGCTAAAGAGTCAAGCCCATAACCCTTCTTTGGATTACAACGATTTACCACTTAGTAGTCATTACTTCCTAGTTATGTTTTGCCTAAAATTATTGACGAAAAATATAAACATAAATAAAAACTTGTTTAAGGAATTTATTAAAATTATTTGCTGACGATACATAAACCCTGAAAACAGTACACGAAATAATTATGATATTTAAGGCTTTCAAATTATTATAAATAATAAGTTCATCATATATGGCCTCCACTGTTACAATGAAAAATCAAAGCAATTAACAAATCATATCAGCCCTACCGGCTTAAAAGCCTGAATAAATAGAGTAAAAAGAGCAAAAAACTTCTGAATTACAACCCCGTTTAGCTAAACTCATTATCTAAAGGCTTGGGTATTTACAGAAGAACCAGAAAAAAACGCACAAAACCCCGACCGACTCTAACTAGAGCCAGTTCTGTTTACATTTTTCTTTTAATTAATGAAAAACTTACACAAAACTCTGGTCCTTTGTATCCATGTCTATGTACGGAAGTACCGACGCCGACGACGATGACGATAACGATGACGACTGTGACCGCAAAATCAAAAAAAAAATAAAAAATCCCTCACGAATGAGAAACCAGCACTTCACCCCAAATAACCTCAACCACAACTATTACAAGTCGAAATCCCTTTCGTTCGCTTTTGTTCTGTAATTGCACTCGAAAGATACTCGGCGAAAGTAAAAAAAAATCTCGTCAAGTGCACGACTTACACTTCAAACCGCTTAAAGGTAAATAGCTTTAAGAAACTGAAGCCAAGACCCAGAAGTACGGCGTACAGGCGGATTTAATACCGTAATCACACCTGAGCGCACTAATTCACTTGTTCGCTGGGTGATGTTCTGATACGGTATCTGCTGTTGCTCGAGGTAGGACGCGATGTATGGCAGTCGGTACTACATATGTAAACGCAACCGAAATACTCGTATCCGTATCTCTCTGGTAGTTTGTGCCGCTCTGTTACTCTGCCCGAAGACTAACCGGCGACTGGAATCTGATACGATATGGGGATGCGAAGCCGTTCTAGTTGGGAACAGCAACTCCTTTTGTACAATGATTATTCAGTCGGATATGCACAAAGTATTTGCGCGCGTGGTGCACTCAATAGCGAAGGGTCGCCGTGTGGTAGAAAGAAACGCTGTCTGCCCGCGCGTCACTCTTCTACCCTTTTACTTTACCACTTCACTTTACCACCCCTTCTTGGCCCACGTAGTCGCGTGTAATCTCAAGGTAGTCGGCAGAGCAGCTCTATGTCACTGCACTTTCGAATTTCACTTTTTATTTCGACCGGGCGACTGTGAAATGTTTACTGCGGAAAATGCGACGGGGGGTGTAACTCAATCTGACGTTGTCGTCATACGTACACATGTACTCGTATTTAGCGTAACTCTGGGAAGCCTCCACAAGTCGTTAGATATTTAATTCGGGTAAATATTTATGGGGAAGTCGAACCGGCGGCGCGGTGGAGTTGGCGACGATGGTGATGGAGGTGATGGCGTCAGTGATGATGGTGGCACAAGCTCTGGCGATACTACGGCGAGAAACAGTCTAAATTCTGCACATGCGATGTTTACATCAAAACATTTTTCGGCGGTGATTTGGATTCAAAAAAAAAAAAAAAAAACCATACAAGCGGACGAGCGGGTGAATGTAGACCCTACGTCTTATCGGGGGTTGATATTCAAATCAAATCGAAGGCTTAGGAGTAATCCCTTGCCACCCCAATTCGATGTCATTGAATTATTCAAAAACTTTAAATTGAAATTTCATACTACGAATACGAGACCGAAGGATCACAGTGATACTCAAGGCTCAGGAATGAAATGATAAGCCAAAGTCCAAATCCCAAGTTCACTGCGCGGGTGTTTAATTAATTTACCGAGAATTACGAGAACGGAAATCGCCACACACACGAGCCCGATGCGGAAGAGTTGAAACGCGTAGCTAGACTGGCAACTGCCACTGCCGAATGCTAGGAAAGAACTGAAAGTCGCTTACTGCGAAGCGGTCGTACAGACAGACGACGGCGACTGCGATGGTGACGTTGACGGTGAATGGTAAGGGTGGCAGGGTGGCGACGGCATGATGGTGGTGAAAGTGTAAATCGGGAGGAAAACATCGCCTCTTTGGTGGTGCTTTGCTGCTATACTGCTGCCCGGCTGGCTGGCTGGATGGGCAGAGCCGAGGAATTGATGTTATTACAGCTCTGGGGGTGGCTGTTGGTACTGCCAGTGAAAGCTATAAATTCTTAGGGGTGGCTGGCTTCGTTGTTCTTGTTGTTTTCAGTGAGTGTTTTGTGCTGCTGTTCGTTCGATTTGGTGTTGTTTCTGTTCGTTTGCGCTTGTTGTGTTGTACAGTACGATGCTTATGATGCGGGGGAAGGTCTATGATTATTATTGCAATGCGGTGGCGAGAGGGTGGAATATATTTTGCGCGCATGCCTTTCTGGTTGGTTGGTTGGGTGAATAAGATGTGTGTGGTGTTGAATTGAACCGATGCGAGTATAGAAACAGTGGGGTGCAAAGGTTTTTCGCTTTTTCATGAGCCTGCATAGGTGTGCTACGAATTGCTGTTTCATTGGGTTTAGTGGTAGTTTTTCGCTACTTGCAATCGTCGTTTGGATGATTTAGCAATGTAATTCGATGGGACGGTGAGTCCTTTGACCTGACGTTTGTTGTAGTAGTTTCATGCGCGCAATTTACTTTGCCGAATTATGGTTGAATGCTGTTCGAGATTGATTGAGTGAAGAATTTTTGTTTTTTAGTATTTTGTGCTGCTTGGGGAGGTTTTCTTGGACATAAAGGGCGAAGAAGTGGATGGAATTAGATTATTGGTTCATCCAGTGTAGCATATTGATGCTGTCAAAATCATACGCGACTGACCTGTAAGGCACAAATAAACGATTAATCTTCTAATTTGTAGCGAACCCCTGAGAAATCTAATTTTCGTTGAATTGTATTTCACAATACTTCGCCTCAGCGGGATACTCTCTGTGGCAATAACTAATAGGTCTCCTTCACCTATGCGAAAAAATAAAAATCACTCACATCCACATTACCAGTCGATTGAGAGGAGCTTCGACGCTATTATATTGTACACCAAGTGTGTTCAACAAATTCCAGGAATTTTCGGGTGTTGGAAGGAATCTCATTTACTTGGTCTTGGAATTAGTCCTCGCATCAAAAATCAAAGAACGGCAGTTTTCGATGAAATAGCAAGTCTAAAGGTTTTTAATCGGATTTAGGCAAAAGATTGAAGAGGCCATGGCACGATATTAAATTTATTCTCGTTAAACCAATTCTTAGTGGATTTGGCCATATGCTTCAGACTTTTATCCTGTAGACGAGGGTCATTTACATCATTTGGCCTTCTCCGTGCTTCATAGTTGGTAGCAAAAACTAAGATTTTCTAATCGGTCCAATGGTTCAGCATGGCCCATTACCATGCTATTTTTTTTTTATAATTCGTACAGGTTCAAGAGTGTACGCTCTTATGGTGTTTGTTACTCAACCTGGACCGGGTGCAGATGGTTTGTGTCGAAGATGTTCGTTCACTACTCTCCGGGGGTGGTTGTCCGAGATAGGATTTTTGAGAGATTCGACTGAATTTGTCGCGTTGGGTTGTAGTTCACAGTAATTTGGTGTTACATTGGAAGTGCATACACAGAGTATGAATTTGGATGTGATCTTATACTGCGAGTGTAATGCCTTCGTCAGCATTTTTTTTGATCATTTCTCATTCTCAACTGATCTTGTTGCACAGTTTTTCTGTCTAGGAAATGTTCTTGACTATGGACGGACTTGAAGTACAGACCTTCGGCTCAACACTCGGTGATGATTACCATTGCACCACGACCACCCCCTATAAGCTGTAACCATGACTTATAGATGGCGCCACCATTAACAAATTTATATGACTTTTGGGAAGTGCTAACCTTCAAAAGATGATTGTCATAATTGTAAGACAATCTGACATTTAGTTCAGAAATTATCGTGGTTTTACTGACTCTTCTTTTATAATTTTCATATTAATGCAAAGACCTTAATTTCGTATGTCGGTAACGCATTCCTTTTTAATGGGAAAAATATTGTTCAAGCTAAGCAGTGGCTTGACAAGACATTACTCCATCGATACAAATGATAGAGAAGTGGTTTATGGTCGGGCCGTACATGCACCGATGATGCTGAACTCTCTGGTCGCAAAAAAAGGCAGTTGTCCCAAAATACTGAAAAAAGTTAAGAATATGGACTTGGACGATCTAAAGTGACATCTGATACTTTAAAGATATCAGAAGGCATCTGAAGCTCTGTTCAAAATGGGTAAAATGGGGTGTTCACAGCGGATCAAAAACAACAACCCGACTACAATTCAGAGACTCAGAGCGCTGTTTAGGGCTGTTTCGACTCAATAAAGAGGATTTTTTTCATGCCTTATGTGACAATAAATGAAACATGGATCCGCCACTGCACTGCAGAGTCAAGTCCACACCTAGCTGAGCGGACGGCAGAGGATTAAGACCGTCCAAAGTGCCCAAAAACGCAAATATCATTTGGTCAAATGTTGGTCACGTATTTTCAACTACCGTTAATTGTTCTTTCACTAAGATAATGCACAGTGTCACGAGTGATTTTAGCAAACTCCAAAGTTTGCATTTTGAGTTGCATGTACGCGATTACAAATCTAAAAAGAATGCTCCAGAGATTGGGCTTCAGTGAAGAAGCGATTGCCGAAATTGAAGGATATTTTTAAGCCAAAGATGGATAGTTTTACAAAAAGGAAAATGGAAAAGCATTTAAATGAATTCATCACCCTTGAAGTAGACTATGTTGACTTTTGCCTAAGTTATTAGTCCCCACGAACTGTGTGACTTCCCAGTCTCTCTAGAGCCACATACTTCATTTTGACTCATTTGTTGTGTTAGTACATTTCTCCACTGCGATCTCGAGCGAATTGCATCCAGCAATCCTAGTGTTGAAAATTAAGCAGCTGCCTCTTTGTGGAGAAAAGAAAATGGAACCATCAGCACAGACCGTACAGAGGTCAAATGACAAGAATTGTAAAAAACGCGCTTGATGATTTAAGACACTTCAAATTGTCGACGAAAATGAGCAAAAGTTCGATGAAATCGAGGTGGAGCTCGTGTCCCTTTCTCAACGATTGACGTCAGCTAACGATAATCTCAACTCAATTAACGAAGATGTCAAGCAAAAGGACTCGTAAAACTAGATGATCCCATCGAAAAAATTGTGGATTACCAAGATCAGGCGATCAATGCATTATCTCGACTCAACGTGGGGTTAGGTAAACTTCGTAAAAACCTAAGTCCAGTTCCACCACCACTCGGATCAGGCGGCATTTCTGTTAGCACGAGATCAGTAAGTAACGGTCCCATTCATCCAAAGCTTTCCCTCAAGCGCTTCAACGGAAGTAGAACGATTGGATACCATTTTGGAAACAATTTCGGTGTGCTGCCCATGAAAATGTAAACTCACCTCCAACTGAAAAGTTTAATTTACCTCGGGCTTTCAAACTTTTCGCGAACTTTTTACTCTTAACTTACAAAATTTCTTTCCAACAGCACATGTCTACAGGACTAAATCCTGCGGGATTTTCCTAGGTCATATAGATGGACGACCATTAGCTAATTTTATACCGTCTGAAGTACACAGTTTGTTCCGCATTTTTCTGTTGTTGCCATTTAAGAGTATTTCGAATCATTTTTGCAAAACAGCCCAACTCCCCTGGATAGCTTCTTTCCAGATTTTTAAGCTGTTTTTTATCAAAAGCCTCTTGTCTTCGGAGCAATGTTTTTCCTCTACCTATCTCCTAATGTTTGATAATTTTATAACGAATAACCTTACCGCTAGTTTAACAAATTATTCAAAAATCGAAATTTAGGGTCAAATTCAAGACAGATCATACAAAACTGCTATTTTAAAGAACAGATTCGATATTTTATTTTTTTCGTTGATGAAGGCATCGATATCGTAACGCCATTGGTGATGGTTAGTTATGGAATTGAATCGGCATCACTGAAACAAATCCTTCTGGGTGAAAACCAGTTGAGAATTCCTGACCCAGCGATGTCGTTTCTGTTGATTGTTAACCCTACTGATTGACATAATAACATCCACGTATGCTATGTTCGTGCTTTCGTTTGTTGTTATCATCACGTATATTCAGCAGCTTACTTCTACCTTGTTTCACAGTTGTATATCGCCATTCCGACATCTTTTCGACGTTCTTTTCCATTTACCTGCTGATGCCCCTACTGTTCATACTGGCAACTGCCGACTCAAGAGAGTGAGGGTATGTATCGCTATCTAATAGTAAAGATACAGCTTATACTCGATGACCAGGAGGGATGGATGACTGTAAATCATAAATCAATACAAAGAGTACTTGCAATTCAAAAAAGCCATCCAACAAAAGGTGTCATTTTAAATTTCGCGGCACTGTTGACATGCAACTTAGCAGAAACTGGGACGTTATCAAATAAGGATTGATGCATTCTCGTCCAACTCTTATTACGAAAATAGTGAACATACGAGTATCATTTCGCAAGGTTCGTACTACTTTTGGTCATCATCAAACGACTTCTCACACCACCATTTGAACGTCTAGGACGGGTTTGTATGTTCATCCGGTAGGGTCGGACGAATGTCACTGAGAACTGTCTTTCTGTATCATCTTTGTATCGCATTTTGCATAAGAATCTTGGTTACATGCTAGCCGCTCAAGTGTCGAACATCCAGTTGGCTTCCACCCAAAATGTGGTCGTCTTCTTCCATAAAACGAAAACTTTTCGGTCTCAGGCGGTGATGTCTATACTCTCAATATAACCCAGCCATAGGGGGCGTAATACCCATAGACGCCTGATTAGGCCGATGTAGCTGTTCTTGGTTGAGTCTTATTTTCCTTTTCCAATCTTCAAAAAGAGGATCAAAAATCACACGCAGGATCTTCCTCTCAAGATGACCAAGGCCTTCGTCACCCATCTTTTGTTTAAGTTCGGGATGAACGGAATCTTGTTTAAAGTACCTCCCAAATTGGGATTTGAGCCTTAAAAGCAGTGGTTTATTTCTATACTGATAGCATATGTAGATGCGTATTACCGCACAGCCTAAGTAAACGAAGTCCTTGACTACGTTGAAGTTATGTCTGTCAATACATAGATTCTGGCCGAGATATACGCCAGTTCCATTTTACTCGCTTCCGTTTTATTGTTCATGTTTCGTTCACATCTTGAACCGTTAAATAGATCGTGGCTCTTGTATTGCCGGCGATTTCTGGGCGATATTTTCAAGAGCAATGTTAAAAAAGTCAGAAATCATTGCTTCACCTTGTCGCAAGCCTCTTTTTACATTGAAGACTTTGGTAAGAACATCCTCACCTCTATGGACCATCGACAGTTCTCTAAAGTCATTCTGCACAAGTTGAGGGGTTTAGCAGGTACGAAACATGTTCAAGAAATAAGGTGACTTTTTTGAATTTTGCGAACTAATTACATTCAAGTTTCGAATTGTTTGTTTATTAAGTTAGTACACATGACGCCTAAAATATGTTGACATTTAAGTGCCCCAATGTATGTATCTACGAGGGTGGTCCGATAAGTATTTAGCCTACAAAAGAAAAACAAAAATTTTGGAGAAATGGCGATTTATGTTTCAATATAGTCTCCTTTTAGCTCGATACACTTGACCCAGCGATGCTCCAACTTCTTTAACCCGTCTGAAAAATACGTTTTCTCGAGGTCTACAAAGTAAGCCTCCGTGGCGGATGACCTCCTCATTCGACTGAAATTTCTGCCCGGCGAATGACTTTTTCAAGTTTGGAAACAAAAATAAGTCGCACGGGGCCAAATCTGCAGAATACGGTGGATGGGGCAGCAGTTCGTAGCCCAATTCGACCAATTTGGCCGTGGCGAGGGCGGAGGTGTGAGCCGGTGCGTTATCATGGTGGAAGATCACTTTTTTCTTCGCCAAGTGGGGCCGTTTTTTCTTCAATTCGGCGTCGAATTGGCCCAATAATTTGGCATAGTACAGCCCTGTGACCGTTTTGCCCTTCTCCAGGTTGTCGATGTGGATCACACCTTTTGAATCCCAGAAAACGGTGGCCATCACATTTCCGGCCGATGGGCAGTCTTCGCCTTCTTCGGAGCACGTTCGCCGGGTGAAGTCCACTGTTTCGAATGTTCCTTGGTCTCTGGTGTGTACCAGTGGATCCATGTTTCGTCGACTGTCACGAAACGACGCAGAAACTCCTTCGGACTGCGCTTAAACAGCGTCAAACACTGCTCTGAAGTGGTCTCACGGTTACGCTTGTTGTCCGGAGTGAGCAAACGCGGCACCCATCGCGCCGACAGCTTTCTCATGCCCAAAATTTCATGCAGGATATGACCTACGCGATCTTTTGAAATGCCTATTGTCTCAGCTATCTCGCGCACCTTCAATCGGCGGTCTGCCAATACGAGATCGTGGATTCTTGTCACGTTATCCTCCGTGGTAGCCGTTTTCGGGGCACCTGGACTTGGCTCATCAAAAACAGACGTGCGACGTTGAAACTCGTTGAACCAATTTTTGATGGTCGCCATCGAAGGAGAAGAGTCACCGTACACAGCATTCAAACGTTCTTTGATTTCGCTGCGCGATTTCCCTTCCAAAAACAAGAATCGAATCACCGACCGATATTGCTCTTTTTCCATTTTTCTAAAATCCGCGGACACTCCCGCTTCCACACGCGATCAAAACAAAACTACGAGTCCAATCCGTCTGAAATTTCGACAGTAGTCTACTAGAATGTACTACACGCTAGTAAGTTGCTCTTGCGATACTGGCGCCATCTGGCGGCGAAACTAAGTACTTATAGGATAACCCTCGTATGTATGTCAGCGAAGATTATTCTGAAATTGCTAATTTTTGACCATAAGAACCGTCGCATGAGCATCGCTCAGGAGTTAGTGAATGACGTGAATGGCCATTCAGATTTGCTGACGTCAAACCAAAGGCCAATCGAAGCGGTCAGAAGAGCCAAGACCGAAAAAAATTAGGTCAAATGTGAAAGGTTTGCTCAGTGTGGTTCCCACTCCGTAATTCATTATGAGTTCTTGTCGGTAGGTCGAACGGTCAATAAGAAATATTAACTCGAAGTTATGCGCCGTTTACGTGAAGTAATATGAAGAAAACGTTCGGTTTTGTGGGAAATTGATTCATGTCTCTTGAAAAATAATATTTCGGGGGTGGTCGTGATTTAATGGTAATCATCACTGACTGTTGAGCGGAAGGTCTGTAAAAAAATGCTGACTAAGGCATACTCGCAGTATAAGATCACTGAAAAATCCATACTCTGTGTGTGCATTTGCAGTATAACACCTTAATGACATGGAAACAAAAAAAAAGTTACTACAGTGAACTACAATCAACGCGAGAAATTCGGTTGTATTTTTCGAATCCTATCTAGGACAACCACCCCCTGAGAGTAGTGAACGAACATCTTCGACACACACCATCTGCGCCCTGTCCAGGTTGTGTGACAGAGACCATAAGAGCGTAACTCTCTGCGCGAACTCTATAAAAGAAAACAAATACATCTGGACTCTTCTCAAAACTTAAAAGACTGATAAGATTTGCCATGATTAAGGCGATAAAGACCGCATCGCTCTAAGAGCTTAAAGCTGATCCAAAAAGCACATATCAATGCTTGGAAGGCTGGGAAAAGTGCCGGCGAAAGTATATTATATCTGAAGGGGATTACTTTGAATTACTAAATAAATAAATGTTTCGAGAAATATAAAAAGTCACGTTAATTTTTGAACAAACCTGGTATATCAAAGCTAGGCATGGCGCTGTATAGTTCGCCTCTAAACGCGTTACCGCATGTGGTTGATCTCTCTATAGGAAAAAAAACTGCATTTTCCTATTGATTTAAAATGACACCTCTTGTTGGATAACCCCATATTTGAAGTGTTGCCTAATACTTACGAAGCTGAGGCTTTAATTTATCAAAACCCTTAGTCTAAGGTAGTCTAGACCCATTTAAAATAAGTAGAAAAAACTCCTCCATCAAGACTGCAGACGTTGATGGCTGAATATTTCCGTGCACCACTGTACCCAATACCATCGGCCAAACCGCATTATATATTTATAATATGAGGGATTGTAGAGCATGTTAAATTGCACTGCGAGGAATTCCCCTCTTACGAGCACAAATGTGAATGGAAATATTGAATTTGAATTGGATTATAGATTTTGGTTCATGAATGCGAAAAGGCCAATACAAATTACAATTGGATATCGTCCCTTTGTCGATCGTTCGGGTTAATCGAACGATACTGCAATTATCCTAGCATGATAGTTTCAAAAGCCGTTGCCACTGTGAGTCCTGCGGCTGTTGTGCTTTTTTACGTTTCAATACGATTTTCATTTTGATGATATATTCGCCGCTTTTTCAGTGGGCTCTCGAGCTCAACTGCCGAGTGGGTGGGTGGGGTGGTGGGGGGTGGGGGGTAAAACAATAAGTAAGAAACCAAAACTACTCGAAAACTGTCTGAACTCGGCGAATATTGTAACAAAGAAGTGCGGAACAAAAGCAAGTGGCGCTGGGCAAAATGGGATAGTGGTGGCGAGACGACGATAATAAGGTTGCACACCGTGGATAGACTTTTAATTACGCTTTCAACGAGTCCTCGAGAATTTGAGCGCTAACCGAACGAGTTAATTGAGTAATTTTTGACTGAAAATTGTCAAGGAAGTCATTTTCGAGGTATTTTCAAAAAAGCCAGGCAACGAAAGTGCGCAAAACAAAAGGGAAAAAAATAACTTTTCCAATTTTGAACTAAATTTGTGTGTAATATCTCATAGTTACTGTTGTAATGCTTCAAGTTTGAAGTGCACCCGAGTACCGGGCGAGTACTCAAGCATCGTATGTACTCGTAGTTCGGGTGCAGATTATGGTCTTTTGTCGTTGTTGTTGCTGTTGCTGTTGCATAGTACGGTATAGTTTATGGGATATTTTCAGCACAAGAGGAAGTACTTGGAAATAGAAACACAACTCTTCCATAGACGAAAGTACAGCGTTACTAATACAGGTACATCGCGATTACATGTGGTTTTATGCGCGCCAAGAAGGAGGTCGTTAGGAGTGTTACCATGAAAAATGAGACAAGCATCCTACAAACGTGTGGCAAACGCTGCTACATCTTTCCACAACTAAACAGAAAGCACTAAAACGAAAAAGGGAAAACGAAAAAATAAAACATAAAACAGAGAAGAAGGATGGGGCGACACACCTGTGTCGAATGATAAATTAAGACGAAGGACAGTTTGTTAATTTTTCATGCTCTTCGTATTTAAAGGGCTTAAGGGTGATTAAAATTAAAAACAAAAGCTTGAACGTATAAAAGGTCAAAGCACATAACATCAAGGGCCGGGGGTTTATCATTTATTTACATGTGAACCGAGCGCGATTCACCGTTGCCGAAAGGACGAAACCGAGCATTTGAAATCGAGGATTTGTGCTTTTCTGCAGATTTATGGCATTCGTTTTGAGTAATTAAACCTCATTGGCGGTGGGGTTGGTGCGTACCGTTTCTCCTTCCTCAATTCATTATGCAATCCCATCAACATAGGAGACAGGAATGAATGACAGCGAAAGGGCAGACTTATTTCTAGCTCGAAGCCCTGTATTCATAAATTTGTACTTGCATCTTCAGACAGAAGGAAGGAGTGGAGGGAAGGTGACTTGCTAATAAAGACGAAGAACATCTTCATCTTGGTTGGCTGGATGAGGGGGAGGCACAGTCCGAATTACTTTCGTTCGCCTTTTGCTGCACGAGGAATTGTGTAGTGTTCTCCTACTGCAGGTGAAACATGAATTATGGAAACCTTTTCCGAAGGAGCTGCGTATGAAGTTCAGTTTCTCTTTTCTTCTTTGCGTTCATCATACTTTCCTTTACACTTTGTGAATCCCTGGCACTTCTTATTGTGGAAGAATACCTCGAAGTAGAGCCTTGCACCTATACAGTGCGCTTCTTTTGCAGTTCGTCTTTATGAACGAGCGAAACTTTCCAAGAACTACAAAGTAAAGTTATTTAAATTACTGTCTGTTCCCTTGGGATGATGGAATTCGTTAATGGGCAAATGAGTGGAATGAGCATCTCACAAACGGATCTTTCCCATGCAAATTCAGTGAGAATATAAAGGTAATTCTCTTGTAGCTGGAATATTTTCACGCGAGTGGGATAAGTAGTGCTTTATTTCCATATAAAATTATTTACAGTATCTGTCGGCTTTCATTTTACTCCTCCGATCGAGCAGGGTCTCATGCAAGTTGCCCACCTCCTTGGCGGTCTCGAGTTCCTTAACGTCGTTTCTGTTGATCTTTAGTTTTTTGTCTTGGAATTTCTGGAACTTTTTCCTAAAAACAAGCAAAGCAGGGTAGCAGTTTCCCAATTTTTTTTCGTTTCGCGAATTACTTACACAAAATTCTTCTCGACTTCGTTCAGGTCGCCTTTCTCTTCCTTGGGCTCATCGTCCTCCACCAATTCCCTTGGCGCATTACAACGTATAATTGCAACCTCAGCTTCGCCGACTTTTTTCTTCAAAGCCACGCATGCATCGTCCTCCGGATCGATGGACATAAAGTGCCCCGTCTCACTGAGAAGTGCCATTTTCCCATCCTAAACACATATGGAACCGTTTTTCATCATTCGCACTCTATCCAAGGGCTTACCTGAAAAATCGGTTCCCACTGCTCCATCACACCGACCGCGTCCGATCTCCCCGTAACCATTCCATCCTTCTCAATCTTCAGATATTTCCCATATCCCGACTTAAACGCAACTTTTGAGTCATTAATTCGGAAGGCAGTGAGGATTTCTTCCGGATCAGGTCCCTCCCCGTCGTTATGTGGTCCGCCGAGGGTAAACAAACCATTATCCATTGCTTTCACATATGATCGTTCACCGAATTGTATCGCAATCGTCCCGGTTATTTCCGACACATCCTTTGCTTGCCACCATCCACCGTGCTTGAGAGCATCTTCGTCCACTTCCACTTTGCGTTTTTTCTCCTCTTTGTGTTCCTTGTCCTTCTTGCGCTTTTTTCTCGACCTGAAGAAGAGAATTAACTCACGAATCATGCTTCGGTTTGACTTACTTTGGTTTCTCTCCTTTGAGGACGAGTTTTCCGATCCGAACGCCTTCGTATTCGGACATAGTTTTCACAGAGGATTACACTGTTTACCAATGTAGGGTGAAAAGTAAATAAGTTCCTGGGTTGATTGAGGATGTTTGTGTTCTTACGCAGAGAAATGTCAGTGTCATTCGAAATGTCCGAAATGACGTGAACTGTTTAGCCTGTAAATCAATAGCAGGTAGTCAGGGATGTTATCGAGTGTTGGAGAGAAATAAATAAATTTCGATTTGGTCAATTCTAAATTCAGATTTTGGCAAAACGAATAGATGAATTGTAAAGTGAAAGCGAAATATATAAATATCGATAAATGCTGATCCAAATGTTACGAAGAACATCATGAATATGGAATTTTTGACTATGTAAAGTCAAGCTGCAACCTGTGCAGGAACGGGTTAAGAATATTCCTGCAGCGATATCTCTCGCTTAAAGGCGATTAAAACAAATGTAAACAATAATCACATCTAGGTAATTTAGAAAACACCAAGGTGAGCCAAGGGACACATATACCACCATTAAACTGCCCCACAAGTGTGCATGCAAATCAGTGGGTTGACACGACTGGAGATCACCGGTGTTGTAAGAGTAAGATCAAACAAAAAAAAAAAAAAAAAAAATCTGGAGCATGCCCGTGTCAAAAAAAGGAGGGAGAAGCAAGAAAACGGTCAAACCGTAGCATTATGGAAAATAACGCTAAAAGGAAAAGCACTACCCCGCCAGGCACTACTAATGGTCGTGATCCTGGGACGAGCAGCAATGCTCGGGTCAGAGCTATAGGATTTCCGGATGATAGCAAAGTAATGCAACGGCGTAAGCCACACTTAAGAGTCGCGAGTTGGAACGTTGGAAGCATGAGTGGGCGCAGCTATGAGCTTGAAGAAATGATGGTTAGAAGGCGAGTAGACATCCTGTGCGTACAAGAGACGAAATGGTGAAACACCGGTAATCGGGCACGTTTCTTGGACGTTAAAACAAAAGCCTACAAGATGTTTTACTATGGATTGGAACAAGGAAAAAACGGAATCGCCATCATCCTTGCGGCAGAGCTACTTGGCAACGTCTTAACCATTTCAAAGTCCAGTGACCGTTTGATGGCTCTCAAATTGGTGATGCATGGCGAGGTGTGGAACATCGTAAGCGCACATGCCCCTCAAATAGGATGCGAACAAAAAGAAAAAGATGAATTCTGGCTAGATTTCCACAACCTTGTCAAAATCATCCCATAGGAAGAGCTTTTGTTTGTTGGGGGAGATTTAAACGGACATGTCGGGAAGACAAGCGAAGACTATGAGGACTACCACGGAGGGCTGGGATACGGCACCAGGAACTCTTCAGGTGAAGATATCCTAAACATGTGCAAGTCGTACGGTCTTATAGTGCTAAATACCATGTTCATCAAACAAAGCCGGCACCTGATCACTTATAGCAGCGGCGGAAATGAAACTCAAATAGACTATCAGTTTCATGAAGCCACGAGCTAAAGATTGCAAAGTGATCCTGGGAGACGCGATCGCCCCTCAACACCGTCTCCTCCTGACTGAATTTTTTATGGATGCGAGAAAGAAGTCAAAGCAGCAAACGAAGGTGTCTGAGAGAATCAAGTGGTATAAGCTGGATAAAGGAAAAGGCGAAGCTTTTATTACCAACATGAAAAACTACCTCTCTTCCATTATCGATGAGGTCGGTAATGAGGAGTGCAGGCACAAGACATGTAGGATTCCCTACAACAATCTGGCCTGGAGAAAGCCAAATCACTGCTCGGAACATCTAAAGGCCCCTGCCAACACGCAAAAGAAACCTGGTGGTGGACAGACGAAGCCAAAGCATACATGAAGAGAAAATGGCTTTCCAAGCTTCGTCAAAGTGCTCTTCTACTAATAGAGAGGAAAAAGCTCGCCGTGAAAAGGTATATAGATATTGCAAAGGTATCGCGAAGAAAAAGTGCGCCGAATTCAAAGCGAAAAGCATGGAAGGCCTATATCAGGAGTTGGAAGAAATATCGTCTTCCGCGTCTGACAGGAACCAGGCTACCCAGGAGCTTCGACAAAGCAATTTGAACAATGCAGCAAATATCTTTAAGATAGCCGCCCAGAGAAGAAGAAATGCTCAGGAGATTCGTTTCCCAAAGTTTATTAACAATGCTGAAGGCCAACTCCTTGTGGAAGACGAAAAAATTCTCCACAGATGGCGACAGTATTGCGAGGAACTTCTGAACGAACAGTTTCCCCGAGTGTACTTTCCAAGAGCCGCCCCGAATTATGCCGTAATATCCGACATCACAGTCGAAGAAGTTCGGTACACGGTTAAAAACTCCAAGAAAAGAAAAGCTGTTGGGCCGGACGGGATACCCTCTGAGTTCTGGAAAAAGATGGGAGTCATCGGGTCTAGATGGCTCATGGTTCTTATCTCCAAACTGTTGGTTGATTTCGAGAAGGCCTTTGACCGGCAACCAAGAGATCTTTTATGGGTAGCGCTAAGACAAAAAGGAGTTCCAGAAACCTACGTGCGAGTGATCAAGAGAGCAACGACAAGAGTAAGATGCACCGCAGGAGTCACCGAAGAGTTCGCAATCAAAGTCGGTGTACACTAAGGGAGCGTCCTCAGCCCACTGCTCTTTATAGCAGTCCTTGATTGCTTGCTTGACGGACCCCAATATGCACCAGCTATTCTTTGCTGATGATGGAGCCATTATAAGTGATGATCAGGCGTCCCTACAACGAGCACTTGATGTGTGGGTGGACTTTTTTGAGGGACACGGGTATCGTATTAGTTCAAAGAAGACAGAGTATCTGTGCTGCCCGTTCTCTGACCCTCATCAGCCTATTCCAGACATTTACTTGAAGGGAAGAGTGCTTCCCAAGTGTGAAAAGTTTAAATATCTGGGATCTATGATTAATAAAGTAGCAACTTGTGATGACGACATCAACCATCGCGTAAGCGTAGGGTGGATGAAGTGGCGGGAAAACTCCGCCATCTTCTGTGATCGAAAAATGCCCACTAAGCTGAAAGGAAGGCTCTACACTTCAGTTGTACGTCCGGCGCTCACATACGGTCCACAATGCTGGACAATGCACAAAAAGTATGAGAGCAAATTAACGGCAGCTGAGATGAAGATGCTTCGCATGACAGCGGGAGTAACAAAGCGTGACAGAATTAGAAGTTCAAAGATCCGAGGTATTGAAACCGACCGACTCAGTTGGTATTGCCATGTTCAAAGGAGAGATCCTTTGAACCTCGTCCAAAAGGCGATATCAATCAACGTTCCAATTTCAACACGCAAAAAAGGCAGGCTGAAAAACAATTGGTGCGAACAAATGCAAAAACACCAGCATTTGATTGGCCTCAGCGATGAAGTAATCCCAAACCGGGAAGCCTGCCGCTACTTTCTGAGGTCAAACCGGCGGACCCCACAAGCGGACCAGTAGGAAGGCAGTTAAGTGGGAAGGTTATGGTCCTACACTTCTGACCATAACGACGCCGGAAAAAAGGAAAAGAAGAAGAAGAAGAAAAGTCAAGCTGCCTCTAATACATTTACGAGGGTGGTTCGATAACTTAGCCTCACCCCCAGATGGCGCCAGTATCGCAAGAGCAACTATCGTGTAGTACATTCTAGTAGACGGTTACTGTCGATTTCAGCCGGATCGGACTCGTAGTTTTGTTTTGACCGCGGGTGGAAGCGGAAGTGTCACAGGGCTGTACTATGCCAAATTATTGGGTCGATTCGACGCCGAATTGAAGAAAAAACGGCCCCACTTGGCGAAAAAAAAAGTGCTCTTCCACCATGATAACGCACCGGCTCACACCTCCGCCCTAGAGCCCTGTCTAAAGGGGTTGAGGACAAGAAAATCATTCCGGATAACCAATTCGGTTTCAGAGCGGGGCATGATACTATTCATGCCGCGTCGGAACTCTTATCGGATATCCAATGGAATAAATGCAAGAACCAATGCACGGGTGCCTGTCTGATTGACTTGGAAAAAGCCTTCGACACCGTATGGCTAGAAGGTCTTTATTACAAGCTCAGTCGGATATGCATAAGTAAACCACTGCTTTATATGATTTTTGACATGTTAACAGGTAGAAAGTTCGTTGTGAAAATTGCCAACGTGACTTCTACCCAAATATGTGATATTAACAACGGACTGCAACAGGGTACGGTGAATTCGCCGATACTTTTCAGCATTTACTTCAGTGATCTGATAGCTTCTCTTCTCCGTTCAATAGCGTACGCGGACGATTTAATTGCGTACAGATCAGGTCCACCGATCGACGTCATTGTTACTCTTCTGCAACGTGACTTCCGAAAAATTCAGCAGTATTGCGATGACTGGAAGTTGAAATTCAACTTTAAGAAATCAGAATCTATATTGTTCAGAACGCCTTTGTCTAGGGCCTCTCGGGTCACGAGGTAGACGGTAGACGAGGTTGAGATAGTGATAGTTTATCAGAGCTTCTGTCGCTTTCGAAGCGCTTGCTAAGCAATTTACCGCACCCGGAGACTAGATTGTTGCATAGTATGGTCGGCATAAAATTAGTAGTTAATGGAATCACAGCATCGTTTAACCGGTTCTTAAGAAAATCGCTATAAATGAGCCAATTGCTCTTTCAGGCCAAAAAAGTGCAGAATAGACCAATTCAGGTATAGCAGTTCTACAAAAACACTCACGAATGTCAGGTCGAACTTAAAGCCACATATAACAGTGTTAAAAATCAAGTTTTGCAAGATAGCAATGCAGAATTTTCGCTGTTCTATTAAGCCCGGTAGTGAATGAACCGTGGATTTGGGCTGTACTACGCCTAACCTTGTAATTTCTTCAAGATCATTGTTCGCTGAGCGTTTTCAGCAAATCAAAAAATAATTCATACAATTAATTAATCCACTTTATTCAACTTCTATTTATCTATCTATTTATATACATATATAAAATAAGTAGTATTTAATTTCGTTTTCGACACGTCTGCCTTGGTTGAGGTCTCGAGGGAGAGTGACAAGTGTTTACATAATTGTCGCCCCATACATGCGTGAACATTCTGCCCGCCTTGAAGTATCGGCATATTGCGGATACTTTAACCATCAATAGGTAATGGTGCTAATCGATGAATAGCTCGCCGAAGGACACCGCTTCTCGTCTGCACATCCACCACACGCACTTTGCCGTCAGACGCGACTACAGTGTGGATTATCTTTCCCACAAGCCACTTTTGTGGGGGGGTGTTGTCATCCGCTAGTAGCACCAACGAACCGACTTTCACATTGTCCGCTGAAGATTTCCATTTAGCCCTTCTTTGCAGTTCCAGTAGATACTCTTTTGACCACCGGTTCCAAAAATGCTGTTTCACTTGCGCTAAGTGACGCCATCTCTTTAAAGAAGAAATTCTTTCATTTGGAAGAGGTTCTGCCAAGGCATTTAACGGAGTACCAATCAGGAAATGCCCTGGGGTCAAGACGGGCTCGTCACTGGGATCACTTGACATCACGCAAATCGGTCGAGAATTCAATACTGCCTCGATCTCGGCCACCACAGTCGATAGCTCTTCAAAGGTCAAACTAGCCTGACCCACAGTCCGCAACAAATGAGATTTGGCAGATTTAACTGCTGCTTCCCATAGACCTCCGAAATGGGGAGCTCGCGGAGGAATATGATGGAACTCAATGTGCGAAGCAGTACACCAGTCAGCAATCTTTCCTTGGTGTTGCTGTTGAAGAAACTGCTCCCTGAACTCCTTTAATTCGTTTCGAGCCCCAACGAAATTTGTTCCATTGTCGCAAAATAGATCACGACATAGCCCTCGTCGCGCAACGAATCTCTTTAATGCTGCAATAAAACCTTGACTTGACAGATCGGACACCACCTCTAAATGGACAGCCTTTGTTACAAGGCATACGAATACTGCCACATATGCTTTCATGACGCGCTGCCCTCGTTGTTTCAATGTGATGTAAAACGGCCCACAGAAATCCACACCTGTTTTAAGAAAGGGCCTTGCCGGTTGGACTCTTTCTGCGGGTAAATTACCCATAATTTGTGCTGAGAGTTTTGGTCGATACTTGTAACAGTGCACGCATTGATTAACGATTCTTCTTGCCAGTTTTCTCAGGTCAATCACCCGAAACTGTTGTCGAACGATCGCCACTAATGCCTGGGGTCCTGCGTGGTAATTTTTCCTATGCAAATATCGAATTAGATTAATTAAAAATGGATGGGATTTAGGTAGAAGGATAGGACACTTGGTTACGTAAGGGAGGTCTGCATTCTGCAAACGCCCACCAACTCGAAGGAGTTTTAAAGAAGAATCGTCTAAAAAGGGATTTAGATTTTTGACGAAACTCTTTGGGCTAATCATGTGTTGCCGATCCAATTGATCGATTTCGGTCTTAAAGGCTTCTCTTTGGATATGCCAAATAATCCGTTGCAGCGCTTCATTCAACTCGCTTACTGTGATTGCTGGATTCACTTTAATATTTTCAATATCAAACATCAATGGTTTTGTCTGAGCGGCGGGCTCTATAACAGATTTCCTCGATTTATTTATAAATTTTACTATATAAGCGAAAATCCTGCAAGTTTTTTGGAAACTGCTAAACCGCAGATAGTATTGTGAAAATTCCGAATTCGTGGATGTTACCATTGTCAGAAGAGCATCACCGTTGCGACGTTTACCTGGAACTTCCTTGATCATATTTGTGCAATCCTTTTCATTTGGCCAATTGCTTTTCGGTTTCTTTAGAAAATCTGGGCCTTCAAACCATATGCTCTTTTTTAGTTCCTCCGGATAAGCTCCTCTCGATATGATATCGGCTGGATTTTGCTTACCGCTGACATGCCTCCAATTTGCGGATGGAAGTTCAGTTTGAATTAGTGACACCCTGTTTGCAATAAATATATCCCAAGTTGAGGGGTGCGCCGACAACCAACAAAGAACGATCTCGGAATCCGTCCATAAGTATATTTTATCTATGAGATGTGAAAAATTAGGCAGTACTCTTACCAATAACCGAACTAACATTTCAGCAGCACAGAGTTCTAATCGCGGTAAAGTCTGAGTTTTTATAGGGGCCACCTTCGACTTAGCACTCAATAAATTGCAAGTTACTCGACCATTTACATCGGTGAGCCTGCCATAGATACAACAACCATATGCTTTCAACGACGCATCCGCGAACCCGTGTAGTTCCATTGTTTCGCAGTTTGAGGCCAATGCATATCTTGGAATTTTTAGTAATTTTAATTCCTTCAACCGATGTCTAAACTCCTTCCATTCATCATGTATACGGACTTGTACTGACTCGTCCCAAGCGGCCTTTTTTATCCAGAGACTTTGTAATATTATCTTTCCTTTAACAATCACTGGATTTATAAGACCCAAGGGATCGAAAAGCGATGACAACTCGGACAGAATGATCCTCTTGGTAACATTCCTTTCAGTAGCAAGATCTGGTGCGATGTATTGAAGTTGATCGGGTGTCGGATTCCATTGAATTCCTAAAGTTTTGATTATATCTGAGTCATTAATTCGTAAGGGAATTTCTTTCTCAACTTCAGGAATTAGTCGCAACATTTCATTATCGTTGGTCCACCATTTTCTTAAGTAAAAACCCGCACTTTCCAAAAGAGTCCTGACTTCTTTATAGATCCTAGAAACTTCTTCCAACGAATCCCCTCCACTTATGAGGTCGTCCATATAAAAGTCTTGGCCTAGCACTCTTGAACCTAAGGGATAAACCTCGCTATGGGTTTCTGCCAACGTTTTTAAGCAACGAGTTGCTTGGTAGGGGGCCGAACTAGTACCATAAGTTACGGTGTTCAATTGATATACCTTTAACTCATCCAGGTCGTTAGGCCTCCAAAGAACACATTGGTATTTACAGTCTTTAGGATTAACCAGTATCTGTCGATACATTTTTGAAATGTCTGCTGTTAAGGCATATTTATAGCAACGAAATCTTATTATAATATCGAACAACGTGTCCTGTAGAACCGGCCCTTTGAGTAAAACATCATTCAATGAAAACCCTGAGGACGTACTCGCACTGCAGTCAAAAACCACCCTCAATTTTGTAGTAGAAGAATCTGGCCTGAGAACATACTGATGAGGGCAGAAATGTTTCATCTGGCTTACTTTCGTCTCCGGGACTTCCTGCATATGACCTAACTCTTCGTACTCCTTCATAAACTTGCAGTACTGTTCCTTAATCATTGAATTTCTAGCCAACTTCCTTTCCAAGGCGAAAAATCTTTTCTTTGCATTATCCAAAGAGTCTCCCAGAACCTCGGGGTTTTGCTTAAATGGTAACGATACTACAAATCTCCCTTCTTCATTTCGAATGGTGGTTTTTAAGAAGTGTTCTTCACACTTAGTTTCTTCTAGCGTAAGGTTATTTCGTTTTAAATCAATCGATTCCAATTTCCAAAACTGTTCGACAACTTCGCTAAGCCGAATATCCTCATCTGGTTGCAGGCCATTAACTAAGCAAACCGTAGCCTTCGAAACTAAAGAACTGTCATATCTGCCCGACACTACCCAGCCGAATACGGTTTTCTGTAAAGTAGGTTGACCTTCACCTTTTATTTGACCAACTGCCAACAATTCGAAAAAACATTCTGCTCCGATGAGCATATCGATTTTCGATGACTGATTAAAATATGGGTCAGCTAACACCACGTTCTTTGGAAGGTTCCAACCATCTATGTCAAATGATCGGTTAGGTTGAGGATTTGTAATGGCTTTTATGACTAAAAATTCTAAATTTGTTTTAAAGTCTGAGATCCTAGATTTACAGAGAGCATTTGTCCGATGCCGTACTTTCGACACCTCCTTCCCGATGCCACTGACTTCTACATCTGCGTTGACCTTTTTCAACCTGAGCCTTTGAGCCGTCTGTTCAGTCATGAAATTCAGTTGCGACGCGGAATCCAGAAGCGCTCGCACAGGATGATATACACCTGAGCTGTCTCTAACTTGAAGCAAGACTGTCGCTAAAACGATCTGATTTTCCGTTCGTCCAACTAATGCTGACTGCCCTACGTTATTGGGTCCATCTTCTAGTACATTGTCGTCCCTTGTAACAAATCTGTGTAATAGTCGATGATGTGGCATAGAACATATACCGCATCTCGATTTTGAACAACGCCTTACAGAGTGTCCTTTTTCCAGACAGTTGATGCATAACACCAACTTTTTGGTTTCATGGAACCGGGCTGCTACCGGAAGGGTTTGAAATTTTGTGCACCCTTCTATTTGATGGCCTTCTGCGCGACAAAATACACATTGCACTTTTTCAGCTGCTAAAGCAAGGGGTCGGGCTCCTCTATCATTATTATGCCAGTGAGAGCGATTTTCTTTTCTGAGATTAGAACTGATAACCTTATCCACCTTCTGCACCTTTGACTCCTTAGCCTCCAAGTTCTTACATCTACGATCAAGGACTTTAACGAAGTCGTCCCATGACGGCAGCTTCGAATAATCCATGGCATCCTGCCACTTGGACTGGGTTTCAGCATCTACTCTGTCCAGCGCTAGAGATATGAGAATGGCATGGGTTATATTCTCATAACTCCCTATCGATAACATAGCAGTCAGGTGAGTGTTAAAACTATCCTCTAAATTTCTCAAAGAACTCGACGTCGCTTTGGATACTTTAGCAACTTCTAATAACGAATTAATATGTTCCTGAAACATCAGACATTTGTTATCAAATCGATCAGCCAACCTCTCTAACGCTTTCTTATAATTCGACCCTATCATATCAAACTCCTTTATCGCTCCTAATGCAGCTCCTGCGAGAGAACGCTTAAGATAATTTAACTTTTGTAGACTATCCAACGTTTCGTCTCTATCTACTAGATTTTTAAACAATCCGATGAAGTTCGGATACTCCGAAAACTTTCCAGAGAAAGTGGGTAATTTTATCTGCTCCAACTTTGATCGCAACACAGGTTGTTGAAACAGAGTAGTGTTGAAGCTTTCGGATGAGCTCGCCTTTGATGCAGCCGTCAACAACATTATTTCTGCCTTTGCACTTACGTACAAATCTTCAACCGCCGAGCGAAAGCTATCGTTCGCCTCTTCTTCCCCTTCTATGCCCAGCCGCTCTATAGAAAGTTGCACATTTAAAACCTGCTTGAAGTACGATTCGAGTATGCCTAACCTGCATTCTAACTCGGTAAAAGATAATGTCTCGCCCTTCACAGAAATCAACTTTTTTATTCTAGTGAGACTACCTTTAATCGAACTCCTCAATGCTTTCAACTCTATCAACGTTTTTCCCTTATCAGCCGACATGTCCGCTGACACGTCACCAAGGGCTTCCACGGCTTTCGACATCGTAGTGACGACTATTTATATTTCTGTATATAAATGTTTTTTTGTATTTATTTATATATATATATATATGTATGTACATATACTGGGCTTAGACGACTCTCCCAGAGTGACAACGATATTCCCAGCAACAGACTAGACGTTTAATTAGAGATGTACATACATATGTATATGTATGTACAATACTAAATTGTAAATATCGAATCTCAACTTGTCAATTCTTGTCAACCAATTAATTCGGAACAAGCTAGCACTTCCTTGTCAACTTTCTGTCTCAACTTTCTATGTTTTTTTTTTTTTTTTTTTTTGCTTCTTATCTGTATATAAGCATAAAGCACTCACTTACTTGTACCGTAGGCTGAGTTGGAACTTGATCCCACGATGCTGTCGGTCTTATGCACAAATGTTCAGCCACAGAAATTATAATGCTTTAAGCTGGAATTCCCGGGTTTCGGCACCAAAATGTTCGCTGAGCGTTTTCAGCAAATCAAAAAATAATTCATACAATTAATTAATCCACTTTATTCAACTTCTATTTATCTATCTATTTATATACATATATAAAATAAGTAGTATTTAATTTCGTTTTCGACACGTCTGCCTTGGTTGAGGTCTCGAGGGAGAGTGACAAGTGTTTACATAATTGTCGCCCCATACATGCGTGAACAATCATCCTTGAAAATATTGTGCGGGACTCATTAGCTCGATCTATTTCAAACTTGAACAATTTATGGTGCACTCAAAATTTAACGACAGCGAGACGTCAGTACAACTTTTCAGAGCAAAACCCTCATCACGACACTAGCGCTAAAACCATACGCGGAATATCTCGAAATCTCAACTTACCCAATCCTTCCCAACAGCGCTATGGCTTGGATATTATGAAAAGTGGATTAAGGAATACCTCCAGCATATCCGTCTGTAATCGAGAGAGTCGAATCTTCTATAGGACAAATTCACTTTCGCATAGTTGCAAGAGGCCTTAAAGATCTCAACCCGCAAGCGCTTATAGTATTCTCCCTTTACCTCTTCTACCAAAACTCTGCGTAAGATTCTTCATCTCTTCCCCAGTAGCTGGAAAACAGCATTTGTCCAGAGCATATCTTCATCTTCCTCCACCTACCGACCCATGGCACTAACGTCCCTTCTTTCTAAGGTGGAAAAGTGGAATCAATCCTTTCACAACCTCGGTGAAAACAAAATCGTTGCGCCCGATACTACTAAATCATTTGACACAGTTTGGCATCGCACCTAATAAGTGCTGGCGTTCCCCAAGGCTCTGCCCTCTCACCTATACTTTTCCTCATTTTTTATATATTTTTTCCTGTCCGCTACTTCTAATCCAATCAATTCGTTAGCTGATAATACAACTCTACTACAGGATGACGGCAAAATGTGTTTATATCCCGAGTCTATAGCCAGTCTTTGGACGTATAGTTAAATTCAGAGCCAAACTACATGAGTATCACTCTTCCCAGCTCAATATTTCCGCAAGGACTTAAAACAAATGCCTTCTACGACCTCCTCCTCGTAGCCTTCGGCCTGTGCGGTGACTTGACAAAGATCACTTAAGGAAATTCCTAAACCCTTTAGCAAGCGGTTATTCAGTGTCACCGGCAAAGCCAAGACTCTATGGAGCCAACGTCGAAGATAATAATGTTGGGTAAATGGATACCACTGATACGACTGGGAGAGTATTCGATTTTAACGCTAAGGAACAGCAGAGGACGTTTGCATTGGGCCAAAGATCGTGCTAGCTGAAGAGCGGTGTTGGTTGAGCTGGACTATAGCTTCGCCTAATTAAGTTCATAAAATGAAATGCTTTATCAAGACCCTGTGTAGTGAGAACATTTGGAAAAGGATCTTATAACTTTATTGTTTGATAGATTTCCTATTGAAAAGTCTGATGTATCCCCCCTATTCGAGAACATAAGGAATCTTTCAGTTGATCTACGTCTTCTTTTCACAAAAAGGGACCAAGTTGAAAGGTTTTCCAAATCTTAAAAGGGGGAAAAATGAGACATCTATTGGTATCCATGCACCCCTAAAGCTTTGTGACTCTGATTGCTGCAATTTGGTGCTAAAAATCCAATTGGAAGTTTACCATTAATTCCTTTAACTTCGTGCCTGTATAATAAGGCGATATTCATATCCCATATCGCCTTCCTAACTGAAATTTTACTTTAAAATACTGCATATCCCCATAACGAACCCTTAAGGAAATCACCATTTCGCCCTACATTACCCGCGCACAGCTCCAAGCTACCACCGAGTGAGCGAATGAAACTAATTACCATTCGAGACTCGTATGAGCTCTCGTTTTCTGAACAATACCAACCATCACTTACCCTTCAATCAAACGTAAGAGAGGACGACGATTGCCGTCTGTTTTGTTGGTAATCCAAGCAATTCTTACCCTTACTGCGGTAATTTCCAACTTAAATTAATTATACTTCACGTCATACCCATCATCCACCCATTCTCAATACTCACAATTCCACAATTTATCACACGCAATTCCAACAATTCAATCAGAATTCGCATTCGCACGCTCATCAACTTCCCCATACGAAATCAAACAAAAAAAAAAAATAAAAATAAAAAAATCCTCTCCCTGCTGTGCTACTGTCAAAATCCTAAAATCGGCTTCGCCCATCAGCATACTCATTCCAAGTTTATATATTTTTTTTTTGTTTTATAAAAAAGAAAATCATTTCCATCGCAAAAACGATATTCGATTTGTCAAAAATTCATTGAAAACTCAGTTGCGAGTGGAGCCGATCGGAAGAGTACTCGGCAATTGTGTCCAATATTAGTTGGTTTTTCGCAGAACCTAACCTGATCCTGGTCTGTATTTCGGCATCGGTGGATTTCTCCATTTCTCCCTGTCCTCCCGTTTACTACCTTCCCACCTGTCTCGTAGCGTAGAATTGTGAAATTTCCTTTTCATTTCACCTCTTTTTTTCTCACGTTTTCCTTTCTATTTCATTTATTTTCAGGATTATTTTGTATCAGAGAAAAAAGCTCGTCTATTGCCCCGGTGAGAAGTAAGGTTTCTTTTTGTTCCTCACATATTTTTCATCGAGCATTTGGGAATAGAAGAGTCGTAAAGGGAAGGACGAGAGAGGGCCAACTTCCGAATTGAAGATTTGGAATTAAAGGAAGGGAAGGCGAATCGAAAACAAGGAAAAAAAAAAAGCAAAAAACATTGTTTCTTGCCATGCCCCGCGGTAAAAGACGATCGAACATTGATATGGGACCCGGCGAAGATGAACGCCAAACTTCCAAAAGACAGAGAAACAACTACTCGAGGTAGGGATTGTTCCTTATTTTGCCCTTTTTTTGTTTTTGTATTATGCGTGAAAACGTTTTCTCTTGTTCGCGATTTTGCGGGTTGCGTGTAACTTTCGAGGTAATCGGCGACGTTATCAGTCACGCCGGCCGGGTAAGGTGTGCGGTGATTTTAATTGTGTTGTGTATCTAGCGTCGTGTGATCGGCGTTTACCTTTTCATTTAATTGCGAAATTGATTGGAAATTATCTCCGTGTACCGAAAGGGGATGCTGCTTGAGCTAGTTACATTCATACCAAGACAGAGCGGAACGTTGAAATGCCATCCTTCCTTGTGTTATCAGCGGCACGTGGCCAGCACTTATGCCCAACTTCCCACGCCATTCCCGGTCTTGTGTGCGCTGCAACAATGTGCAGAAATGACATTTAAAAAGCACAGGGCTTCGGTACGCACTTTCGATTAGTCTGCCAACCGTAAACCATCTGTGCGGAACAGCTGCGACTTCTTGAAGGCCATGAACATGCTACACATGTTGTAGATCTTACTCGAATCATTACCCCCTATGAATAGTCTGCCGCCCGCAATCATGTTTATTTTTATGTGAAGAGTAGAAAAGCTCTTCGCCATCGCTCAGGCGACTTAAAGGTACACAACCAATCGGTACACTTTGAAGATCTATTTATAGTGCGATCGAAGAAAAAAACAAAAAAAGAAGCAAAATAGTTGGTGTTCTCTCGTTGTGTCAAAGTGCGAAAGACGTTCAGACGTTTTCTAGTAATAATTGGCTCATAGTTCGACCCAGAAGTAATCGCCTAGATGGATGGGGAGAAGTACACAGAAGACAGAATCCTTTTGCTGATCGTTGTATTCCATTCTATTTTCTTTTTTTTCCTTTGTTTCCAGACGGCATATTAAATCCGAAGACTCATTCAGCTCGAAACGTTGCATTGCGTGGTTCAAAGAGTACACAAATCCCGACCAGCCAAACACACTAGGTAAGTATGGGCTTCTGCTTTTCCGAGTGCATGTGTAAGTCATCTAAATTGTTTTGCAGGTCCCGATGGAATGGAAAAATTCTGTGAGGACATTGGCGTGGAGCCAGAGAATGTTGTGATGTTAGTTTTGGCCTATAAAATGGGCGCGACACAAATGGGATTCTTTAGTCAATACGAGTGGTTGAAGGGCCTCACCGAATTGGAGTGCGATTCTCCGGCTAAGATGCAATCGAAATTGGAATATCTCAAAGGCATACTGAATGATTCCAATGTGTTTAAGAGCATATACAGATATGCTTACGACTTTGCTAAGGTGAGTGGCTGCGACATGGTGTAGGAGGTGTGATATCGAATGGTTTTTGTGTTTTACAGGACTCAGATCAGAGGAGTATGGATATTGTTACGGCTAAGGCGATGCTACAGCTGCTGTTGGGCAAACATTGGCCGTTGTACACACAGTTCGCACAGTTTCTAGACCAGTCAAAGTACAAAGTAATCAACAAGGATCAATGGTGTAATATATTGGAGTTCTCGCGGACAATTTGCAATGATTTGTCGAATTATGATATCGATGGGGCATGTAAGTATGACACACGCAAATCTAATTTACTTATTGGGGTTATCAAGAGCCTCCGCTAGGTATTCAGGCTGCATCAGTTCAGTGTATAAAAAGTGCTTCGGACATGTTCATATTTCTGCCAGATAGGAGAGGTTATCCGAAGTGCCTTAAAGAATACGGGGAGCTTTGGTTTTTAAGGAGTTTTATTTGTCTACACAGTTCATTTTCAAGGCGACAGGTTTAAATTAACAGCCAATTGCAACGCCATCTCTGATGCATCAATTGGACATTGCAGACACATTTTTCATCGATCTTCATACCAAATTTCGTAGCACACCCATTGTTCTGTAAATATCCAATGTGCCAGTCTGTTCATCGCTATTGCCCAACTGCTCAAGAAACAGTCGAATCGATGAAATGCGTTTATGGTGGTCGCTGTCTATTCCGTGCACAATTATTCAGCTGATAGCTAGACTTCGTGAGGACCTTGAAGACGACGAACACTTACCGAGAACATCGAGAGATGAAGAAAACATTGAAAAAGTCAGAACAATTATGCGCTGTGACCGTTGAGTGTCCGCGAAACTTATTGGGGAGATAATTGGCATTCCTAAGAGTGTGGGGCTATCTTATGTTTACCGAGGATTTTTAAAAGAGATAGAACTGCACGCGTTGTAAAGACGTGAGACCCAGCATTCATGTCATCTGTAACTGATAGCGAAACTTCTACACTGCTCTGAAGTGGTCTCACGGTTGCGCTTGTTGTCTGGAGTGGGCAAACGCGGCACCCATCGCGCCGACAGCTTTCTCATGCCCAAAATTTCATGAAGGATATGACCCACGCGATCTTTTGATATGCCTACTGTCTCAGCTATCTCGCGCACCTTCAATCGGCGGTTTGCCAATACGAGATCGTGGATTTTTGTCACGTTATCCTCCGTGGTAGCCGTTTTCGGGGCACCTGGACGTGGCTCATCAAAAACCGACGTGCGACCACGTTGAAACTCGTTAAACCGATTTTTGATGGTCGCCATCGAAGGAGAAGGGTCACCGTACACAGCATCCAAACGCGCTTTGACTTCGCTGCGCGATTTCCCTTCCAAAACCAAGAATCGAATCACCGACCGATATTGCTCTTTTTCTATTTTTCTAAAATCCGCGGACACTCCCGCTCCACACGCGGTCAAAACAAAACTACAAGTCCGATCCGGCTGTAATTCCGACAGTAGCCGTCTACTAGAATCTACCAGACGATAGTGAGTACTCTTGCGATACTGGCGCCATCTGGCGGTGAGGCTAAGTACTTATCGGGCCACTTATGTTCTGGGGGGATAATGAAATAGAATTCAGCGTGTTCGACCGGAGTACAAGGAAATTAGCATTAGGTCGTATAAAACCCTTATTGTGCGCAAGTTGTTCGCATCATAACGTTCAGCCACGGCCTTATCCAGGGTCGTGCAACTTCTGGCTGTTTCCTAAACTCAAATCAGCGTTGAAGGGTGACACTTACAGTTCGATCTCTACTACGGCCCTCGAATACCACGCATGATTCGACAAATTCGCTAAAAACGCTGTATTGACTCAGAGGGCGATCATTTTGGAATAAATATGATGAAAGGAGTGCATTGCAAGGCGTCGTTACTTTAGAGCTGTCTTATTGGAGATGGGACGGACTTATATTCACGTAATCCTCTTTGAAATCCAATGCTATCCACTTCGCAGCGCACTTTTGGAACAGCAATTAACTCTATCAGCGATGCGCTTTTAAATTTCACATGGCAACGAATGAGCAGGCGACAAATCTGGATACTTTTTCGACTTTTTTTTATCCCATAAAAGGCATTGCATTTGTTATAATTATTCAATCGCATTTATCGATTCTTAATGGTGTCAACGTCTTGACATCTGTTTTACAAGTCCATATACAATTCCTAAAACCCTAGGTTGGCTTGTGATTTCAACTCAAACGCATTAGGTGTGTTCGATTGCGAGCAACAACTCATGATGTACCTCTTCGAGCTGGTCCCACAAAACACAGCATTAACTTTGATCAATGGATGTTTGGCTTGGCTGTTAATATTGATGTAAGCCATGACACCTCGCCATTTCCGTCGCTTCGGATTATCCTAATCTGTCCACTTTTCATTCCCAGTTAAGATACTATGCATAAAAGCCTTCCTTTCTTGCCGCTAGAGCAGTAGTTCGCTCGTGAAAAAATGTCGTCCGACGTCTCTCGGTTTTAGCTTATTTGGCACATAATTGCTTTCCCTATGGACCATTTCCAAGGCTTTCACACCATGGAAAATGGCTTTCTATGACAAATTCTTGTTGATTTGATCTCAAACTTGGTCCAGTAAATCCTCAAATTCTTCGCCTTGTTATTTTCACCAGGACACTCGAGCACGTCGAAATCACTACTTTTGTAGCTTTCCCTAATAGAAGCCTCACTGTAAATTTCAGTAGTCAATCGACGATGTTCAACCGCAGTCTGTCTTAGACTTGAAGGCCAGAAAGTTCACATTTCCACGCTGAGGAAAATTCTCAAATATAATGATGACAAATGTCTACAACTAATTTGATCTCAAATTTTTGACCAGCATGTGTCACCGGCGCCATCTATTGGAAGATATCACCTCCCTATTACTAAAACTGGTACCAACAAATATTTGGTGAAGACTCCCACATTCCAAGGTACTGACAGGTCGTCCTTTATTACTCTGCGTTTGTTTAGAAAAGGCTTCTCGAAAATCGTCGCTTGGTGTCATGGGTAAACAATAGGTCCCTTCCAGTTATAGGGATGTGTGAATCGTACGCAAGAGAGGTGATTGAGAGTAGTTTCGGCTCTGGTTCACCGCGGGCTTAAATACAGAGTATGTCCTGAAAGTTATGTCAATGACTTTATTGTGACGCGACTGTCGGAGCGCGATTGAACCAGTTAAAACTGGTAGTGTGGGACGTCAGCTAAACAGCGCCCCCCGGATCATCCGGAGAGTGAGGACTAGCCTATCCGTGAGAATTGTTTTGTGACCTTGTACCTTGCAGCGCTCGTTAGAACAAAGAGTTTTGCGTGAAACTTGGGAAAATCGCGACGGAGACTGTTTCTATGATCAAGTCATCAAGTCACCTTACGAAGAAGATGCCGACAATTGTTTCGGTGGCTCAATCTCTTTTTGAAAAACCGGGAAGAGGTCGAAGATGAGGACCGCGGTGGACGGCCATCCACGACCACCACAGTCGACAATGTGACGCGAATGAGTTAATTATTGAACTCAGACCGACGATTAAGTGTTCGTTTAATGGCTGATAAGTTAAATATTCCGAAAACTCAAGTTTATGATATCGGCAAGTGTGCGCACCAAAAGTGCTTACTGAGGACCAAAAGTCGCGCCACGTTGAAACGTGCCAAGAAAACCTCGACATGTGCAAACGAGATCCCCAATTTTGGGATAACATCATTACAGGTAACGAGACTTGGCTATTTGAATATTACCCGGACACGAAAAGGCAACCTTCGGAGTGGCATAAGTCAGCGTCCCCTCGCCCAAAGAAAGCCAGAATGAGCAAATCCATGGTGATCATCATGATTGTGTAGAACTTGGTTCGATTGTGAACTTGAAATTTGATCTGGAAGCCCTCAAACGACTGAAACACAGGGTGCAACAACGACTTCGGCCAGACATAGCAGATAACTGGAGGTTGTACCACGACAGTGCTCCGGCACACACTGCCTTTATCGTCTCCGATTACCTGGTTAAAGCAGGGGTGCTAACGATCCCCAGCCCCTGTACAGCCCGGACGTAGCTCCCCCCGACTTCTTTTTGTTTCCACTCCTCAAAACACCCATGGATAGCAGATGGAATCAAAAGAGCTTGTACCGCATTGAATGACATTCCGGAGGAGGCCTACCGCAATGCATTCGAGAGCTGAAAGACTAGAACAGATGTATTGACGCAGAAGGAGCCTATTTTGAAGATTTTTAATCACTTGTAACGAACAGTTCAATAAATGAAGTTAAGTTCAGGGCATACTTTGTATATTAATAATAATCTTTGCCAAAGCAAGAACGAAAAAATCACGAAACTAGGGTCATTCTCCTTACATACCTGAAGAATCATTCAAGGAGGTGTTATTTTCGAACATTCATCAGTCGATACGATGGCTTTTGATAAGTTATAGCCTGGACGTTATTCAATATTCGCACAAGGCGTCGAAATAGTAAAAATTCATTACAAGAACGCCCTGCTTTTGGTCATCATCAAGTGAGTTTTCCTACAGCTATAGTGAATTGGTTGATCAATTTGAACATCTCGGACAGTAACGACTTGAACTGGTATTAATCCGGCAAGATCAGCTGTCAGTGTGTCCATTTCGAGACGTTCATAGGAATCGGGCCTGTCCGCATTTCACATGAAGATCTTTGTCTACTCGGTTATAATGTCTAGTTGATTCAGGATTTGAAGTCAACCCACTACGCACTCCACGATGTTCTCGCGGATTAGATGCTGGAAATGAAGGAGAAAGTGTGATGAAGCTCATTTCTATCTGACCGTATACGTAAACACAGTCCGTGGCTTCGAAAAACCAAGCGAATTTTGCGAGCAAGTAGCTCTATGCTGTTATCGATTAGAAGTGCTTAGGTGGATTTAAATTTGTTCCCCAACATAATTTAAATGTTGATTGTGGCATCTGACGAATCTACTCTGGGCCAAAAAAATGGTTGTAAGTGCTACAAGCTCTTCATAGAAGACCGAGAAGATGTTTATGACGATAGCCGCCCTGGACACCCCAGCATATAGTATTTATCAACAACGAATGAAAACGTTGAAGCAGTGAAGAAAATTGTTGCGGAGAATCGTTTCCGATTTAGAGAAAGTGCTGAGGATATTGGCATATCGGTTGGCTCATGCCATGAATTTTTTTCAGATATGTTGGGCATGAAACCCGTGTCAGCGAAGTTTGTTCCGAAATTGCTCATTTTTTTTTCCAAAAGAATCGTCGCATGAGCATCGCTCAGGATGTTGAGTGACGTGAATGACGATCCAGATTTGGGTATAAGATCATGACGTCCAAATTCGGTCAAATGTGAAAGTTCTGCTCACTGTCTTCTTCGAATGGCATGGGTCTTCATGGGTTCTTGCCGGAAGATCGTACGGTCAATAAGGAATATTACTTTAGTACTTGACTATTTTATTAGTTTTTTTTTTTTTTCAAAAATACAATGCTTCACTTAATGATGTTCACTCGTCGGTGTCCTGAACAGAAACCACCAATGAGACGTCCCACTCAAAATGGCCGCCGACGTTTGCCTACAAGCTCGGGCGAGCACGTGGGTACCTCAAGTGCTGTCAAAAGAGCATGTGAGTACCTCAAGTGCTGTCAAAATTTTGTAAACAATCGCGCACATTGTTATAATTCCAAGAGTGTGTGTGGCGGGAGTACACTGCGGTAAAATGAAATGAGCTCACACGTATTCACGGATAGAAGCTCGTTTGTAACGGGTTTTGTCGCTATGCACCTGAACCGCTGTCAAAATCTCGGAAAAATTTCAGGGTGTTACGGGGGAAGACGTACGAAAGACGCAGGTCTCATTCTGGTTTCTGGTCCTGAACAGAAGCGTCCACAAAACAAAATGCCTGACCTCGGTGTGATATGTCATCTGAAGGGTCCCTTTCGAGGCTCGTAGCTTCGTTCAAAAGCGATAATAATGATCGCTGACATTGGGTGCGTTCACGCTTGCTATAAATAATTTTTCGATACTATATTACTTTGAAGTTTGCGTGGAGCTTTACCAAGAAAACATTCGGATTTACCGGAAAAAGTTTATGGCTATTGCATCACGATAATGCATCTGCTCACTCGTCGTTTCTTATGGGTAATTTTTTGGCCAGAAATAATACCGTAATCATGGCTCAGGCACGGTATTCATCGGGCTTGACCACCCGTCATCCTAAAACTGGAAGTTCCTAGAAAAATACAAAAGTCACTTTATTTTTTGAACTTGACGAAATGGCGATTTTTTTTTCGAAAATGAGAGGGATCGCTGAAATTGTTCGGATTCATACCTTTATATACATATATCTCTTTGGTGCTATTTCAAAGATGAAGAAGACGATTCACGCCTGCAACAAATTATGAGAAAACGTCATGAAAACTTTCTTCAGAAGAATGACTATTTGTAGGCATATTTAAGGCAGACAGATATTGTATCCATTACTAATCTCAGAGTTCGTACTTCAGATTAAACTTGAAATATCACCACATTTTTATACAAATGTTTCCATTTGCTATTGATTCAAAATGACACCTCTTGTTGGATGGCCCATACATCTTTCTTTCGATGAAAATTATATGTGGTGTCGGCTCTAATAAAAACATTGTCGTAAGTCGGTTTTGGATAAACGCGTTGCGCCAAACCTTTTTGTTCCGCCGTGAGAAATGGCTTCGGCGTGTCACATTGAACACATACATAGTCCAATCGAGTTTGTTATAAGCTCTTTGTTGCTATCTTCTCTCGTTACCAGCTTCATTGAACACACATTTTTTCTTATTTACTTCCAGGGCCTGTTATGTTAGATGAGTTCGTGGAATGGCTAAGACAACAACGCAGCTGTACCAGCACCACGTCAAGCTGAAACCAATACAAACTATTCGTCTAAGTGCAACGCAAGAAAAAAAAAACAGAAAAACAAAACAATTATTCAACATTTACGGGGTATCAATATAAAGAACAAAACTACTAATGTTATCAAAACCTATCGAACTCTTTAACATATTAAATTGGTAAACAAAAGTAAAAACATATTCATGCCTATAAAAAAAAAAAAACAAAATTAAAAGATTAAAAGCAAACGTACGCTCGCCGATAAGGTCTCCTCGTGAGCCCTGAAGTCGTACGAATCCAAGCAAACCATAACCCCTCGGATATGGATTTGACTGGATATTATAAGAAATATGAGAAAAAAAAACTATCCCGCCCAAAATTATATTCATTTTTTATTATTTAAATTTTTTTTAATTTTATTTATTTATTGAGTGGCAGACCATGGCTTTTCCTTTCGCGGAAAGCCACACATAGGTGTGTCCGTCCTCGTGTAAGCCACAGGACGCCTCTTTTCAACACCCCACGTCGTGAATCTAGTTTGCATGGTCCCTGTTAACAGTTAATTGCCCAGTTGAAAAGTTGAAAAAATCTTCCACAAAGTGAAAAAGTAATGAAAAAAATAAGATTTATTCCTAAGTAAAACTTATAATCTTACCAACCAGTAACAAGTAAAACTAAAAACATATTTATCAAGTGATATTATTTTTATTCTTACAAGAAAAACAAAACAAAACATAAGGCGATCAAGTCAAGTATGTATGTAGCATTTGCCATGTTTATATTATACGATCGTGTCTCATTCATACGCCATCGAAAGTATATATAAAATAAAACTCAATCTATCCACGAACGCGCGTAGCGTATAACAAATAGGTATAAAGATGTATATCGGAGACTCTCACTACTCATAGCCACACAAACAACATCAAAACAACATGAAACGTATACCGATGAAGCAGAGCATTAAGGATAACGATCTGATTTCAAATCTAGTTTAGTTTTAATTTTAATTTTTTTTTTTTGTTTGTTTTCATCTAGATCTTAAGACTTGTTTCTGTAAACACTAATGAAATTTACTTTAAAAAAAAAGCAAAAAAAATGAGAGAAAAGAGAAAAAAAAATGAAAAAGAACAAGAAGAAGTAACCGTAGTGAAATGTATAGTATACAAAGATATTTTCAAATAAATTCAAAATAAAAATCAAAACAAAAAAATAGCAAAAAAAAAAAAGAATCACTGAGACAGACTTTAAGTGAAAGTTTTTTTTTTATCTAAATTTTGGCTCTGATCCGTCTTATCGTTCATGCCACTGCTCCCTGGCGTATTATGTGTGTGGACGTGCTGTTTTCTTTTTTCTGATTATAGATTCCAAAGGCCTGGTAGAGGAGGCAATACTCTCAGGTCTCGTCAAGAAGATGGAATTGTTTCCAGCTGAGTTTGAAGAATTTAAAATCTGGGACTATGGCTAAACGATACTGTTATAGTCAGTTTAACCGTTGCATCTGATCACTGCTATGAAGTAAGAAAATAACACTTGAGATCTCGCATAAGTTCTCGCTGTTTCCTAACAGGTGACGTGGCTAGAACTATTATTCAAGATCTTATGGTAGGCAACTTTTTTTTTTTTTTTTGTTGGAGGCTTCTGCTATCTATTGGAGCACTCAAACGCTAATATTGGTCCATTGTGCTACCAGACAGACACCTTTATTCTATTTTCCCCGTTGTCCGGAAAAAAAGTGAGGAGGAGCTTCAATGATGACATCACGTCGGCTCCAAGGGTGCCCCACCGGCCGCGAACAATGGCGGGACAGTCGCAAAGATAGTGTTCTGCTGTGCCATCCCTCTTGCAACACGCGTCTCACGTAGAGATGTTTATCAAAAGTGTAACGGCTTTAACGACGCCCACAAGCCTTCTGCCATCATTTATCCTTAAGGATAAGAATAATGTTGCGGATTTCTTGCAGACATCAAGGCATTCTGCATCCTGGCTATTCCCTCGATCTACGACTGTGTGCATTAAAGATCCAATAGAACAGGTAGACACAGGCGGGTTCAGGTACTGAGAAACTCTCCTCCGAGCCCCCTCTAGCGAGTTCATCGGAGATCTCATTTCTCGGGATCCCAGAGTAACCTAGGACCCGTACAAGCCTTAGTGAATTTATTCTTATATATACTACAAGCGTGGTCCGATAAGTACTTCGCCTACAAAAGAAAAACAAAAATTTTGAGAAATGGCGATTTATTTTTCAATATAGTCTCCTTTTAGCTCGATACACTTGACCCAGCGATGCTCCAACTTCTTTAATCCGTCTGAAAAATACGTTTTCTCGAGGTCTGCAAAGTAGGCCTCCGTGGCGGCGATGACCTGCTCATTCGACTGAAATTTCTGCCCGGCGAGTGACTTTTTCAAGTTTGGAAACAAGAAGAAGTCGCACGGGGCGAAATCTGGAGAATACGGTGGATTGGGCAGCAGCTCGTAGAACAATTCGACCAATTTGGAGGTGGCGAGGGCGGAGGTGTGAGCTGGTGCGTTATCATGGTGGAAGAGCACTTTTTTCTTCGCCAAGTGGGGCCGTTTTATCTTCAATTCAACGTCGAATCGGCCCAATAATTTGGCATAGTACAGCCCTGTGACTGTTTTGCCCTTCTCCAGGTAGTCGATGTGGATCACACCTTGTGAATCCCAGAAAACGGTGACCATCACCTTTCCGGCCGATGGGACAGTCTTCGCCTTCCTCGGAGCACGTTCGCCGGGTGAAGTCCACTGTTTCGACTGTTCCTTGGTCTCTGGTGTGTACCAGTGGATCCATGTTTCGTCGACTGTCACGAAACGACGCAGAAACTCCTTCGGATTGCACTTAAACAGCGTCAAACACTGCTCTGAAGTGGTCTCACGGTTGCGCTTGTTGTCCGGAGTGAGCAAACGCGGCACACATTTCGCGCCGACAGCTTTCTCATGCCCAAATTTCATGCAGGATGTGACCCACGCGATTTTTTGAAATGCCTACTGTCTCAGCTACCTCACACACCTTCAATCGGCGGCCAGCCAATACGAGATTGTGGATTTAGGTCACGTTAACCTCCGTGGTAGCCGTTTTCGGGGCACCTGGACGTGGCTCATCAAAAACCGACGTGCGACCACGTTGAAACTCGTTAAACAAATTTTTGATGGTCGGCATCGAAGGAGAAGAGTCACCGTACACAGCATCCAAACGCTCTTTGATTTCGCTGCAAGATTTCCCTTCCAAAAACAAGAATCGAACCACACCGATATTGCTCTTTTTCCATTTTTCCAAAATCCGCGGACACTCCCGCTTCCACACGCGGTAAGTACAAAACTACGAGTCCGATCCGGCTGACAGGCAACAGTAGCCGTCTACTAGAATGTACTAGCGGTAGTAAGTTGCTCTTGCGATACTGGCGCCATCTGGCGGTGAGGCTAAGTACTTATCGGACCAGCCTCGTAAATCGAATTCATTGCTTTCTTCTACTTACAATAGAGTGTCTCTAAGAGCATCACGAATTTTCGCGGCTTCTCTGTCTGATGGTTGGAGGTCTTCTTGCATATTAGATTGATTGGTTGTTCAGGAATGTCGCTTTCATTCAACGGCACCTTCAAATCACAGCAAATGTTGTGCAGCGCAACACAAACGTGAATCTAAAAAAAACAATCATTTAGCATAATTTTAACAATATTAACTGCGAAATTATTCCTACTTACATGTCATCTGCCAGCTCGTGAATGTTAGACCGATTTCTCAAATTCTTCCTCAGAATTCTGACTGCCACCACTGTCTCATAGACCTCTTCATCTTTGCTTAAAAATAGCTCCAAGCACGAAAACATATTTTTTATTTTACAAAACACACAAAAGCACACAACAAAGTCACATCAAACGCACAAAACATACATATGAAAGTGGTAGCTAAATAGCTGTCACCAGAAAACTGTCACAAAAATGTGACAATCACAGTGACTATCACCTTACACGAAACCGAAACCGAGAATGTGACTGTCTCACTGCCCCTGGATATTTCCTCCATCTACGACTGTGTGCATTAAATATCTTATAGAAACAGGTAGACCTAAGCGCGATCAGGTCCTGAGAAACTTTCCTTTGAGCCTCCTCTAGCGAAATCATCGGAGATCTAATTCCTTGGGACCCCAGAACTACCTAGGATCCATACAAGCCTAAGTGAATTTAGTCTTCCGACTTTGTTCAAAAAGGTCTTGGGTTCATGCACTAATTTGCAGTTGGATAGAGGGTTGGACACAGCTTTGAGTACAGCTTGGCTGCCGCTGCAGACGCATATGCTTTTTCCCTTTCTTCTTCACAACATATGTAGTGCACGGCCATAAGCTGAAGGACACAGAATTCTTGTTGGGACTTAAGATGGGCATGCTACGTCGGAAATGACGCTTCAAAAATAATTATTTTAGTGTTGAAGTTAAAGGACGCCCTAGCGCACCGAAAAATTGGAGGCGTCACTTCAAGAAGACTCATGCCAGACACTAAGTGAACCTGCAATTTCACATGACAACAGTTTCCAAACGTTTGAAAGCATTAGGAATGATTCAGAAGCAATGGTGCTGAAGAATGCAGAAGACGATGAAAGGCGTTTGAACTACTGCTTCAATGGCAGTAAAGGAGAGTCGTTTTTTGTATCGCATCGTGACTGGCGATGAACAATTGATATATTTGGTTGTGCCACATGAAGATTCTTGCTCAGTCGGAAATAGTTCTCGAGTGAACATATGACATACATATTTGACCCCCTCTGATCTTCCTTCAATTAACAAGGTCTACATCCGCCCCAGGCTTGAGTATAACGCTTATATCTGGTCTGGTGCTTCCAAGACCACCTCCTACCTCCCTCCTTGGTATAATCGGAGCCTGCGTTCACTAAGAAACACAAGAAACATACTGTGGTCTATCTTCCTTCGTACTCATTCCCCCAATGACTTTTCCAACTATATTGGTATTTATCTAAAATTCACAGAGCTGCATAAGTCGCTCTATGAACGCCATCTTATTAACAATCCTAAGTCCTTTCAATTTGTCGACTGCAAAAGGAAATCTGAAAAGTTGGGTAGCCAATTTTACTCTCCTTCAATGGCGAAACCTCGAATGATCCCAAAACTATCGCCAACTCTTTTGCCAACTTTTCAAACAATCTTTCGCCGATGACTCCTTTGTACCGGATACTACCTAAGTATTTCGACTACTTACCAAATTTCTCCCTTGAACCATTTCTCCAACGTACTATTGACCCCCATATCATAAATTGAATCAACTTCATGATGAATTTACTCCTGGGCCCGATGGTCTCCCTGCCATATTACTAAAAAAATGTTCCTTCATTATTTCTGTTCCGCTCTCAAAAATATTCAACTTATCCCTGTCCCTTGGAGAATTTCCCCAGATATGGAGAACCGCTTTTATAACTCCTGTTCACAAAAAAGGTCAGAAGAATGTCGTAAACAACTACCGGCCCATCGCCAAACTGTCACACATACCTAAACTTTTCGAAAATATCTTCCACTGCAAATCTCTAATCTCCTCCAAACTTCCTTAAATGGAAGTCTACAACCACAAACTTTCGAATTTGCGTCCTTCACACTCTCAGGATTAGAGAATGGAAATGAGGTCGACGTCATTTCAACTGAGTTCAGTAAAGCTTTCGACAAAATTTCCCACAAACTAATACTCTTCAAAATGTCTTTCCTTGGCCTTGAACCCACTGCGTTGAAGTGGATATCTTCTTATCTAAAAAACCTATCTACAGTGTTCGTTTTCCAACACCTTCACAGCTTCTTCCGGCGTTCCCCAAGGCAGCCACCTAGGTCCACTTCTTTTTATTCTTACCATAAACGACATTGGGTTTGTCATCAAACATTCCCACCTCTCACTGTACGCTGACGACACCAAGTTCTTCAATACCATTTCCTCACAACAAGATTCTTTCCTTATAAAAATCGGAACTGAACAGCTTTTCCGTTTGGTGTTTCAAAAATTGTTTGGAACTTAACATTTCCAAATGCCAATCAATTACCTTCTCACGTAAATGAGACTATTAAACGTCTCTACTTCTTCAATAATCAGCCCATCTCCACCGTTCAGGTTATCCGCAATCTTGGCATACTATGTGACCAAGAGCTCAATTTTCGCGCACATATCGACGATATAATTCATAAAGCCAACTCTGCGCTCGGTTTTGTGAAACGTTGCTCTAAAGAATTCTCCCATCCCTACGTGACTCGATCCCTCTATATTACCTTTGTTCGTCCCCTTCTCGAATTTGCATCTCAAGTGTGGTCCCCTTATCAACAAACCCACATATCTAGGATCGAAAGCATCCAACGACGGTTTTTACGTTTCGCTCTTCGAGGTCTGCCCTGGAACAATCCCTTGTTCTTACCGCCCTATCAAGACCGTCTTAAACTAATCAACTTGAGTACTTTGGAGGAAAGAAGAAGAGTATCCGACATCATCTTCATTCATAGACTTCTTACAGGAACCATTGACTGCGCCACCCTTTATAACTTCATATCCCTTAACACTAACCCCCGCAATACACGCAATCCTCGTCTCCTCAATCTATCCACCCCCCGCACATCATACGGCTCCAATGGACTCATTTCCCGTATGCTGGCAAGTGTTAATTCGAATATTAACTTCGACTTCAACCTCAGCACTCAATGCCTAAAACTTCATCTTCTCAACAACCTTCCCTCCTTCCAGTCTTAGTTTATAAGATTTGTGCCCCCTCACCCGTTCTCATTAGTTATTAAGTTAGATTAAGTTTAGCTTGAATTAAGCTCAATAAATGGGGATGTTTGCCACCACGAAAATTAAAATTAAATTAAAATTAAAATTACTCTCTTGATATTTCCCCAAGAAACTACCATCTTTTCCGCAATCTGAATTCGTTTTACCGGGCGACGGCCTTCCGCAACCGAGCAGAGGTCATAAAAGCCTTTGAAGATTTTTTTTTATAGGGTTCGAGCAGGTTCAAAAGTTACGCTCTTGTGGTGTTTGTGACGCAACCTGGACGAGGAGCAGATGGTTTGTGTCGAAGATGTTCTTTCACTATTCTCCGGGGGTGGTTGTCCTAAATAGGATTCGAGAGATTCGACTGAATTTGTCGCGTTGGTTGTAGTTCACAGTTACTTTTTGTTTCCATCTCATTAAGGTATTATATTCGAAATGCACACACACACTGTGGGTAGTCGGTCTCTGACACGCGATGAGCGAGTTCGGATCCCGATAACACCAACGCCATCAAATGTTCATTTCGCGGCTCCTCTCCTCGGCGGAGTACTAGCAAAACCCCCCGCAGAACACTCGCCTTGAAAAAGCTTCTCGGCTCTCGCCGTTCGGATTCTGCTTTAAACTGTAGACCGCATTTACTTGTGTGAAAAACAAATCGCACACGACATACATAAGTGAATGAGAGAAGCTTGGCTCTGGCTCTCCGTGAGCTGTAACGCCATCTAAGAAGAAGAAATGATGCCTTCGTCAGCATTTTTTTGATTATCTCTCATTCACAACTGATGTTGTTGCACAGTTTTTCCGTATAGGAATTGTTCTTGGTTATGGACAGACTTGAACTGCGGACCTTTCGCTCATCAGTCGGTGATCATTGTCATTGCACCACGACCACCCCCTAGATGCCAACGGATCATATTTTGATTGAATAAAAATTTGCAGAAAAATAACATTGGCTTTCAAATTTTACCAATGACACGACAGCCTAAAGAGATCGTGGGGTTAGCGCGACTATACATCAACATCGTTGACAAACAAATATCCGTGGTTCGATCCAAGGTTCTGCTCTGCATTTTGAAAAATCGCGACTGCAATTGATACGTTTCAACTGAGCATTGTTGAAGGGAAAGCGCTCACAACAGGTCAACACTCGTCCATGATTTGACGGAAGGTTCTGTCCCAACTTCAGATATTGCCCCTGTTATCACTTGTTCCGCCCGTTGGGCAGCACTTCTATAAAGATGCCAAAAAGTGAGTCGATTCTTGGATAGTCTCTAAATATGAGTTGTTTTTCCGACGTGGAATTCATTATGCTCCCAGAACGATAAGAATAAGTGATGGTTAGCGATGGGTAATACTGTGAACGACATTAATTCTCACGTAAAAAACAGCGAGAATTTAATTAAGGCCTTAGTCTTTCAGGTAAAAAGTCTTAATTTCCTTAAATATGAGCGGCTATCTGTCTTGGGTAACAGGATGCATCATTCATAAAGACTTAAGGCCCTAAATTATTGAAAAAAAAAATATTTTGATATTTTGGATATTACTTTGATAGCTTTTATCCAGCCTTTAGCCAGCTGCTATTAGTAATCCACGCTTGAAGTTTCTTTCTACTTGACTGCGCAACGATGGGGTTGTCCTTAGCTGCGACGTCAACCGAGCTAAGAATCGCAGATGATGGTCTAAAACAAGGATGTCCATTTGCCCATATACCGTACCCGCCTATATAGTTCTTTGTGGTATCTTCTTCCCTACTCTTCGTTAACGCAAACGAGGCCAAAGAATTATCTTTAATCGCCTCCAAACGACCTCTTCATCCACTGTCGATAATGTCCAAGCCTAACGCAATAGACAAGGACTAAGATGATAAGAAAGGGCCATCTCCTCAATTGCCTTATAAGTCCAAAGCGTCCAAAGCGCCACTGATCTCAGCACTGATGTTGTTACAGTTTATCACTAGCGATTATTCAAGGGTGACGAAATCTTTGTTAACAGCTAAAGGTGATGTTTTGCTGTTTTCATCTTTCAAGTATGAAGATTTAAAATTAATCACGCCTCCGAGTCCCGCATGATATTGAAAAAATCACATGACAATGCGTCGCCATGCCTGAATCTTTCTTTAACATCGAAGGTCTCACATAGTTCACTTCCGACCATAACAGAGCAGTAAAAATTGTCTTTTATCATCCTGCATAGCCTGACGAGTTTGGTAAGGACGCTTAGACCAGGGACTGCCTTTCCTCTGACGATGTGTCCCTCTATTTGATCCCTGGTTAATACATGGCATGGCTCTGTCTAGCTCGTCTCTATAGACCCTGCCATATGCGGCAAAAGGGTGAGGAGAGTCTGGATTTGAAATTCATAAGCTTCTTCAAGTCAAAACTTGTGGCTTTTCCTGGTCTAAAAGCATCAGCTCAGATCATCAGATTGTTCATGAACGTCCACACAGCACAGAAGATCTAATAAGCGATGATTAGAAGATTTATCCGCCTATAGTTGGCGCAGTAGCTGCCCTTAAACTCTCAATAGTTGTCAGAACTCCCACACTGACCGAGTGGACTATGAGTATTTGTTTGGATTTTCTCCGCCTAATCGTAGGTGAATATTGAGCCTAGTGGTTTTGGTTTTCATAAATTGCAAAAAAGAATGATCCCAGGCGCGGCATTGGTCTCGAAATGCGCATGCTAGTGTGAGTAAAATTAAATCAGCAGTTCAGGATGTTATTATTATTAACGGCCATTTGGATCTCGTAAGTTCAGACCCTTCACCAAGCCTCTGTCATGAGTGTGTTTCTTCCATGTTCCGCTGCTCTGTTCCATCTCTTCTAGGTCAATTCTTATATTGTCCACCCCAAGCCGCGCCTTTCTTGTGATCTTTTTCCCTCATTAACTGTTTGTCCACTGTCCATTCGTTCTACGTGTCTTGCCCATCTTAGTCTTCGGGATTTTACTGCTCGGACAATGCTTGGTGTTAAATCTGGGACCAAATTAAAGAGAAGTTCCGACACTCCTTGTTTTAGCCCTTTACGTATCTTGAATGTTTAAAATAATGCTTTTCATACTTCAACTCGTCCTTTCCCAAAGCTTTTGTATAGTGAAAATCTGGTCACCTGTCGAGTGGTTCCTTCTGCACCTGCAGTCGCCGACTATTTCCTTAGCGTATGATGTCAGTCTCAGGTTGTCATTTGTAATAAAGAACAAAACGTTGTCGATCATGAATTCGACGCGATTATCGTCAGTGCTGGATTCCGATTCAGAGATGCCATATGAATGATGTGGTAAAAGACTAAAAACGGCTTGGAGGCTAACTGCGTTTTGTTTTGACGCCCTCATAGGGGCACTTTATTAGCTTAATGCAAGCCTTAACAAAATCTATAACTTAACTATAATTTATTAACTAGGTGGCAGGGTGGAAACGATTAAGGGGAGTTTGAAGGGTTGTGGTATAGGGCAATTCTAAGGCTGGACTTTTTGAGGTGAAGGTCGAAAAGATCGGTGTTAGCTTTGCGAAGCATTGTGGGCATTGGTTCGTGGTAGCCATAATTTGTGCGGTGAGTGTTTATACGAAAAAGGGGCGTGGACCGAAGGTTACGTGGGTTGGTGTTAAGGGGAATCATGTCCATATGTGAGGGGCTGTCAATGTTACCACTGGGAAGGTGGTGAATAAATAGAATATCTGCAACATCAGGTCGTTCTTTAAGGGGTTGGAGGTTGATTAATTTTAGGCGATCCGTATAAGGTGGTAAATTAAGGGGGTCGGCCCAGGGAAGGCCACGAAGGGCAAAACGGATAAGCCTGCGTTGAATGGCTTCAATACGCGTAGTATGGGATTCATAAGAGGGGGACCAGACTTGGCTAGCATAACAAAAGTGATGTATAATGATTTCGTAACGTAAGGATTGGAGAATTCTTTGGACCAACGTTTCACGAAACCGAGGGCAGAGTAAGTACGTTTGATAATGTTGTCGATATGGAGGCGAAAGTTGAGTTCACGGTCACAAATAACCCCTAGATCAACCAAGAAGTTGACAGGGGGAACGGTTTCATTACGAATTTACTGACATTGAGCTCGAGATGGTTTTTTTGACACCAAGTAGTGAACCTATTAAGGTCCAATTGGAGAGAGCAGGAGTCGACAGGGGAAGATATGTGTTTAAATATTTTCACATCATCAGCATAAATGGAGAGCTGAGAGTTCAGAATAACACTGTCAACTTCATGAATGGTTAGAATAAATATCAGCGGGCCGAGATGACTACCTTGTGGGACACCGGAGGTAGCATTAATTGGATCAGAGATGGAAGATCTGAAGATAACGTCTTCATCATAAGATTTGATCCATGAGATAAAACCGGGAGAGAAACCGAGGGCAGTGAGCTTGAGAAGAATAATTTGGTGAGATACGACGGTGGTCCGATAGTACTTAGCTCCACCGCCAGATGGTGCCAGTATCGCAAGAGCAACTTACTATCATGCAGTACATTCTAGTAGACGGATCGGGCTCGTAGTTTTGTTTTGACCGTGTGTGGAAGCGGGAGTGTCCGCGGATTTTAGAAAAATGGAAAAAGAGCAATATCGGTCGGTGATTCGATTCTTGTTTTTGGAAGGGAAATTGCGCAGCGAAATCAAAGAGCGTTTGGATGCTGTGTACGGTGACTCTTCTCCTTCGATGGCGACCATCAAAAATTGGTTTAACGAGTTTCAACGTGGTCGCACGTCGGTTTTTGATGAGCCACGTACAGGTGACCCGAAAACGGCTACCACGGAGGATTACGTGACAAAAATCCACGATCTCGTATTGGCAGACCGAGATAGCTGACACAGTAGGCATTTCAAAAGATCGCGTGGGTCATATCCTGCATGAAAGTTTGGGCATGAGAAAGCTGTCGGCGCGATGGGTGCCGCGTTTGTTCACTCCGGACAACAAGCGTAACCGTGAGACCACTTCAGAGCAGGGTTTGACGCTGTTTAAGCGCAATCCGAAAGAGTTTCTGCGTCATTTCATGACAGTCGACGAAACATTGATCCACTGGTACACACCAGAGACCAAGGAACAGTCGAAACAGTGGACTTCACCCGGCGAATGTGCTCCGAAGAAGGCGAAGACTGTCCCATCGGTCGGAAAGGTGATGGCCACCGTTTTCTGGGATTCACAAGGTGTCATCCACATCGACTACCTGGAGACGGGCAAAACGGTCACAGGGCTGTACTATGCCAAATTATTGGGCCGATTCGACGCCGAATTGAAGAAAAAACGGCCCCACTTGGCGAAGAAAAAAGTGCTCTTCCATCATGATAACGCACCGGCCACGGCCAAATTGGTCGAATTGGGCTACGAACTGCTGCCCCATCCACCGTATTCGCCAGATTTGGCACGTGTGACTTATTTTTGTTTCCAAACTTGAAAAAGTCACTCGCCAGGCAGAAATTTCAGTCGAGTGAGGACGTCATCACCGCCACGGAGGCCTTATTTGCATACCTCGAGAAAACGTATTTTTCAGGCGGGTTAAAGAAGTTGGAGCATCGCTGGGTCAAGTGTATCGAGCTAAAAGGATGCTATATTGACAAATAAATCACCATTTCTCCAAAATTTTTGTTTTTCTTTTGTAGGCTAAGTACTTATCGGACCACGCTCGTATTTTGTCAAAGGCTTTGCTGAAGTCAGTGGCGACAACGTCTACTTCTTTGCCAGTTTCGAGTGCAAACAAACATTGTGAAACAAACTCGACTAGATTAGTGGTTGTCAATCGACCTTTTAGGAACCCATGTTGGTTAGGAGAAAATATGGGTTTGCAGTGAAAGAATAGTGCATCATAAACGATGCTCTCGAAAAGTTTGGGTATGCATGAGCGCTTGGCAATGGGACGACAGTTCGACACATCATTTTTCAGTCATTTTTGTGGACTGGAATGGTATAAGCATATTTCCACAGCTTGGGAAAGAGACCTTGAGAGATAGAGCTTTGAAATAGAGCGGTAAGGGGTAAAATAAAATGGTTCGCGCACTTTTTTAAAACTATGGTAGGCGTCTGCCACCGGGACCGGGAGAGTAGTCGTCCTTTAAGTTGCATATTTTTTCGGCGATTAGGTCGGGAGTTACGAGTATGTTCAGTGAAACAAGAGACGTCTGGGGGCAGTCCTTCAAATATCGAAAATAGTCGTGATCAGTTGAAGATACTGGTCGCTGATTGATTGGCATTTTATGGCTTGTGAAGCGAAGATGCTGTTGTTGAGCAGAAGAACTTTAGAGGCAAAATCTGTCAGCATGTCGGCGGTTGAAAGTTTGAAATTCGTCAAAAATTGAAATTGAGCGAACGGGTCACTCTTAACTTCACAAACATTTCCGCTGATCTCTGAGTTATGATCGTCTCGATCTCCCGTTTGAGAAAGCTCAATACTGTGGAGACGGCACTCTGGATCGTTTCTGATTGGTCACCAACCTTGGAATTTTGACTTGATGAAGACAATCGAGCTTCCGTTAGCAACTGCCTGGCAGCCTATCGTAGTTATCGGTAGAATCCCGAGAATCTGACTTTTATCTTGTCGCAGGAAGGTTCGCGCTAGAAATTAGAGAAATCAAGCGACCATACGAAAACTCAAGCATTTCCGTTATTCTTCGTTTATTTAGAAAACTTTTTCTTCTTTTTTCCCAATAATAAAATACAAATGTTCAACAAGATATCAACTAACATTACTCGCTATTCCGTGACGGGGAATATGACCTGTGAGCGGGGTTGCATCAACCCCCATCCAGACGGAACCTACACTATCAAATAACATTTAAATCGATCTACAGTTTCGCTACAAAAGAGAAAATAAACAGAAATGAAAGAAAACAAATTTACTACACAACACCATGAGTCGCCGTCGGTTAGTCGTCGTGGTTCTCGTCTCTACATAATACTGCAAAACCCGTTCTCGTTCTTGACCACTTGCTGCTGATCGCTGATGCTTTTTCGAATCAGCGTCGTGCCATTACTCGGATTGTTGTTGTTTATCGTGTTGTCGGTGTTGCTTATGCGACGTACCGCTTCGGTGCGCTTCTTCGACTCGATCCAGTTTGAGTTCGTTGCATTGTTGTTGATATTGGACGGGGCGTCGAGACTCTCGGATACGTTGTCTATCGTTAGGTTTTCCGTTCCGATAGATTCACTTTCGGATTTTCGTGATGTCGCCGATTGGATGTACTGGTCGAGGAGGTATACTTGTGGCTGGAGAGCGATCATGAAACCGCGGTAAACACATTGTTCCTCGAATGACCATTGAGTGATCTTCTTTAAAGCCGCTTGGATGCGATTGCAGGATGGAATGGACTCGCTGCGTACGACAAAGTTGATAATGCGTCCGATGGAAGCGGCATCGAAGAGCAGGATCGAGAGGAGTAGCGCGTAATCGATGCAATTGGCTTCGATGAACAGTTGCAGCAGGTACCGGATCTTCACGCTTAGTTTCTCGGGCAGGGCTTTCCCTCTGCATTCGGATTGGAAATCTAGTCCGGCGAAGGTGATTTCGTCGTGAGACAGAGAGGAAAACCTCTTTTCGGAGTAATTCTCGTCGAACGTCTGAGAGTTGGAACGGGACTTTGGCGTTGTGATGAGTTCTTCGCTTTCCTTGATCGCCGGAATCAAGTGGTGATGATGAGTATTTTCAACTAGCGGTAGGCTAAAGTATCCAGACTCAGAGGTCTGACTCGATGTATTGCGACATTTGGATAAATCGTTGTTGGGCAGCAGGGTGCTTTCGTGAGGTTCGGAGCCGTTATTGACATATGGTGGCGGTAGCTTGAGTTCTTTATGCATTAGTATAAGGGCGGAAACGAAGTCGTCGAGTTTTGCTGATCGGTCTTTCTCCTGTGACAGCCAACCGACTAGATGGAAGTCAAGGAATGCACTCATGTAACCGAGATCGATGAGCTTACAGTTCTCAAGTAGCATTCGCGCTTGGCGTTGGAGAATCGTTTCGATGAAGAAAGTTTCTCGCTTTTCTCGGGAAGTGCTTCGTTCCGATTTGCGACGGAATGTTATGCCAGCAGGACCGCTGGCGGCAGCGTCTTTTTGTGACGTAGATGTCGGCGTTGTTGGCGGCACACTGCCGGAGATGCTCTCGCGTTTCTCCCTGTCCTTCTTGTCTTTCTTCTCATTTCGATTCGTTGCAACTATTGTTGTTGAGAAGCTTCTCTCACGTGCTACGGAGCCTAGGATAAGATTGAAAACTTCGGGATTCGGATTGACTTGGTTCGGCTGCTGGGCAGGAGCGATTTTCTGGTTAACTATCATCGATGATCGTGGTGAATCGATTTCATTCGGATCGATGGACTTTAGGAAGCGGATGAGGTCTTTTGCCAACTCCCATTTGCGATTTTCGAGGGCAATGTCGAGCAATAGCGTGGCGTATTGCTTGCTGACCGCGGATGGTTCGAGATTTTGCAAGATTATCAAGTAACTCGCGGCTGTATCCAGTTCCTCGTTCTTCAGACACTGCTGGAAAAGGTCCTTTGGCTTGCCCGCTACAGAGAACAGGTAGGGCCACAGGGCGATCTCTGTTTTTCTGGCACATTGTACGATCGTTTGCATGTGGACTGGGAACTCGCGGATAAAGTCCAATATACTAGGCAGAAGAGCATCGGGAATGGGATCTTTGCTTGTTGCTTCCTCTTCCAACACTTCGTGCAGCAATAGTTCCAGGGAATGTGGGAAGTAAGGAAGTGCGCGACAGGATTTCGCAATCTCCCAAGCACTATAGCCCAGATTCCTCTTGATAAGTTGACGTAGAATCTTGTGGAGATACACCTGACTCTTCCGCTCCAGAAGACAGAACGGAAGAGAAAAATGGGAATTCATCTCGCTCGTGTAGAGGGTAGTTTCGTTTTCCACTCCCAGCACGATGACGTTCTCAAATAAAATCACCAAAGGATACAGCTTCAACGGGAAGGATAGCATGATCCGCTTGGACATGAATGAATGCAGACGATGGCTGTCACGGATCTCTTCGTTTGGTGGAAGGATCGGCAGCCACACTCGCATTCCATGCGCGCCGCTGTACAGCCACAGACAGTCGCCCATGGGATTCCGCTCGGAATTCGATAGCCAGAAGCACTCCACACACGATGCAAGACAGGTAGCCATCAGATGATTGATAATATTCGTTCTAGCGTCTCTCTGCACCATTAGAATCCTGCCGCTGACGTTGAAAATTATGGTTTCGGTCGCGTTCACCTTCGAGGCGAGGTCGTTCTTTAGATTTGTGATCGTGAGCGAGACGATGCAAGCTGGATGGATGCATATAGCCTTGATATCCATCTCATAAATACACGAAACATCCATGCTATACGCATTTATCCTCTTCATGGTGAATGTGCTGACAATTCCGTCCGCCGTGAGGCAAATTAGTTGATTTTTGAATACATTGAGCGAGATGACTGGCGCTCTGACGGGGATTCTCTTGCCGAACTGGTTGTCCAGTTTGCATTCCTCCGGATAACATCGAATCTCATCCGTTCGATCGACTAGACTAAAGCATCCCAGAACTACAAAGCCTCGCCACCACAACAGACCGCCGGTGACGACAAAGTCCTTCTCCTGTGATTCGTTTCCGAACAGTTTCCAGCGCTTCGAAAGCATGGAATAATGTGCCAGACCTGTACGGCCTGCAACTGCAATATGTAGTCCTTCCACATCGATTGCTGAGTACCTTATCGGCCAGTTCGTTGCAGCGTACGTCAGTGGAAGCTGAAGGACACTCCAATACTTGCTCTCGGATAGAATACTTGAGATGTCAACTGATTTCTGCACTTCCAGGTTGTCTCCGGACGGTATATGGCTGGCATCCAAGTCCACCGTTTGATTGTTTGGAAAAATGAACTTTGATCCGAAGTAGATCTTCTCCAGGTTGTCGCCTTGGTTCAGGTACAGCGTATCGTCGCCCTGTAGGACAATGTGTGACGTTGAAGCCATGCACGGGTTCATGGTGAGCGCGCTTTTGACAAAACTTAATTGCAGGACGGTTCCTTCGCGACGAATCAAAAACAGTTGATAGCCCTCGGTTGACCATTCCATTCGGTCGACCACAAGTGGATTGTTACGCAGCAAATCGACGTGGATTCCGAAATCCCAGTTCAGTGATGACATTAACATGGTCCCGAAGGTGCTCCACAGCGATATGCCACCGTTGTCCCATGCGACTATTAAAACACATCCATCGGGAGACCATTTTAGCTCGTTTACAGCACCCAGCATCCCAGGGAACTCCTTCGAATTTAGAGATAATTTGTGACAGAACTCCAGTCCCCCGGTTGTGTCTTCAATCGCGTAAACAGCCACCTCTGAGTTCCGTCGGCCGTAGGCAAGTAGGCGAAATTTGTGATTCACACTGCAGACAGTCGCGTCGTCCACATCGGGAACCCAGAAACCATGCATCTTCTGATGGACACTGAGAAACGCCGCTCGACAGTCGTTGAATACCACGGCAAACCCGCCTATGAATGGCGAGTACTCCATCGCTAGTATGAACGAGTTCCTTCCAATTGGCGGCAGGTTCTTAAGATTGCTATTCTGGTTCAGATAGAATGGAATGCTTCTCAGATCGACGGCAGCTTGGTTTGCCTCGAAATCGTCCCATTGCGTGCGAACGAACTCACAATTCGCGGTGGTCACGACGATTTCTGTTAAACTCACGCAACAGAAGGTTGTTATCAACGAATCCATTTCAATGGAGCAAATTTGTTTCAAATACAATCTCGGAATCACCTCTTTGATGAACAATTCCGCGGAATCTCGCTTCAGATTCGTGAACGGCGAGTCGATTTGCGACATTACCCCTGCATTGTTACCGTCAACTTCGATTTTATAGAACAACAAATGCCCATAGTCGGTCAGCACGGCCAACATGCTCGAGTCGGGTTTCCAGATAATCAAGCGATTGCTACCATGCTTCTCTATGGACTCCTCCGATCGCTTATGGAATGTGATGGGTATCAACGGGTTCGCATACCAAATGCCGAGAAAACTTTCTCCCACGGCGGCGACAAGAATTTTCACAGCATCACAAGCGATATGTCGGATTAGATTATCCTCCGCGTTCAGCGAGAGGTTGATGGCCTTTGGCCAACCAACTGGAAAGTACATAATACGTCGTTACTCTATTTGCTGATTGCACTAGCACCCTAGATAGGCATTTTTAAAGTCGTGTTGTTTTTGAGATAAAAAAAACACATTTGAAGTAGCACTGACACCTCTCGTTGGAGATTAATTGTTTAATTTAATTAAGTGGTTTTGTGATTGGTTTGTTATATAAAAATCGTAATATCAATTTTGGCATTTAGTAGATAAATAGGTTAAGCAAATTTTACAGCGTTCTTAATTCCAATTAATTGACACTAGGACATTTTTAATCAAAAAAAAACAAGGTAAATACGGATTTCTTATTGTGAGCAATTGGCAAAATTTCTTTTTGTTATGAATTCCTTTTGTGTGATGTCAAGTGATGAGCTGTCATGTAGACGGGACAAACTGCGAATGGTCGGTAAGGTGGTTGATGGGTGAATTCAGCGTCTGTAATGCATTTTTGATGAATAATAAGAAATTGATGAATTCTTGAAGATCTCCTGGAGTTCTTGTGAGTATTTGTATGTTTTGTGGTTGTCTGTATGCAACTCTTGAATGACGTAGCTGAGTACCACTCGCGCGGTTTCGCCTTGACTTGATCCTATCTAAACTTGAAATATTTCAATTGGCTATCCAAATTTGAATTTATGTCGTGGCTTTTACTTCCCTTTAAAATGCGGTCCTCCGATTCCATTGAACACACTCCTTTTCATATCCCTCACTCTTACTGAGTGACATACATACACCGCTTTGAACCGATAATCGCCACGAACGCCAGAACAAAACAAAGGAGCGATTTACAATAACTTTACGTTCGTTTTTTTTTTTGCTTACAATTACGAGTATATTCGCTTTATATTATCTTTCTTCCGCCAATTGATATCTGTCTGTGCCTCGCTACGCTGCCAACTACTTTTAATACGCATTTACGATCCAATATCAACAAATCTATCAAATTCAACAATGTTGGGAGGAGTTTTTAGTTTAGATTTAAGCGTGGATAAGCAAAATTTACTCGACCAACTTGGCGAGATTTTCCACCCGTTTCCCGCGTCGAAAATCCGCGAGATATGTGACGAATGTCATTGGGACGGTAAGTGGTTTGCTGATTCACAGTTCATTGCGGTATTACATGAGCGCCATTTCAGAGAACCTCTGCATTGAGAAGCTCAGTGCACTTCGGCGTAATGAACATCAGTCATCTGGTACGGCGGCGAGTTTCAGCAGTGTTCTGCAGATTGACAATGGTGCTAACAAGGTCACTGCATTCGAAACGGTGGAACCATGGCACCAGCACGCGAAAATGGACCTCCCGTATGCGTACAAGAGCGTTTACAATAACATCCGAATGGGGTACAAGGTCCTGATACTCATGCGTGGTGCGCCGGGAAGCGGCAAATCCCATCTGGCCAAGTCGATTGTGCAAAAGTTATTGCCGGGACGGGACTGGAAAGATTTCATCCTTAGTGCGGACGATTATTTCTTCGATTCGTTGGGTAGATACCGGTACAACGCGGAGCAGTTAGACAATGCTCACAAGTACTGTCAGACAAGAGCGCGCGAGAAGACATCCCTCGGATGGAGTCCGATTTTCATTGACAACACCAACATTAAGTTGTGGGAGATGATGCCGTACGTTCAGGTGGCCGTGCAGAACGGTTATCTTGTCGAGATAATGGAACCGGTAACATCGTGGCGACAATCGGCGTCCAAGTTGGCCTCGAAGAATGTGCACAATGTAACGCGGGCAAAGATACAACGCATGCTCGATTCGTATGAGGTATGCACCACCAGGGATCTGCTCTCGGTAAGTAGGTGAAATCGAAGCGTAACTTGCTTCGAAATGATATGACTCTGTGTCCTTTCTAGCTGTTGAAGGGCACAGCATACTCGAATCCCGTGCCGCAACTGAGAACCTATCCACCTCCAGCGGCAATGCCTTTGCCACTACCGCCTTTGCTATCGAAACCGAGTACAAGTACAAAAGACGAGATGGACACTGCCGATTCCAATCAATGCATAACCGAAGATCTGATGCAGTTCGAGAAGGAATCAACGCCTCTCTTCGAGTCGACGAACATCTGGCAAAACTGTGCGGAAACACCACCACCGCCCAAGTCGCCAGGAAAGAATCAAAGGAAAAAGGAGTCGGACGAAGACAAACAACAGGAAACAGAGACATGCATTCCCCAAGCCACTAGCTCTTGGAATGACTCTATAATCACGGCAAACCCATGCGAGACAATGGCTGGAGCGTCTCCGCCATTATTTCCACGAGTTCCCGCTGCATGGCAACCGTTCGAACAAGAGGCTTCCAGTTTCTGGGGCGTCGACATCAACCCAGCGAATAGTTGTAGTACAAACACCGAGCCGATGAACACGGATCAGAATGAGACCTGCGGTCTGCTTCAGCTGCTCAAGGAGGGCGTCAAATCGATCAATGTGCCCAATAAAGAGAAGCTTGACATGCTCGATCAGAGTGAATTCGTTCGTCACAAAGTTGGTTGCGAGAACGAGAACCAATCGTTCGTCGCACTACGTCAGATCTACCCGAACAGACCGATCGACGAGCTTTGGGATCTGTTTGTCAAGTGCAGCGGAAGCGTTGACTGGGCCGTCGACATTCTTCTGCGAGACGTCGATTCGGCGAGTTCAGATTTTCTCGAAGTTCAAGACAATTACATTTGTGGTTGCGACGAACTCATGGGTTCCGTGAAGGATCCACTTTTTGACACCAAAATTCTATTGCCAGAGGTGAATGTGAAACCACAACGTTCAAAACCCGCCCGGAATCGTGCAATCCCCTCTCAGTTCCTCGAAGCCAAGGAAGCCATCGAGAAGAGCTTCGTACTCAGCGACGACCTGTACTCCAGTCATGTGAACAAGATACGAAGCAAACGCAACGGTCGGGAGGACGCGAACAATCGAAAGACCCTCGTCGACATCCAGGTCCAAACAGACTACGAAGAGAACGATAGCATAAGTGAAGACAGCGTCGATGGCGCGGAAATCATTGAAATAACCCTCGGCGAAGAACTCGTCAGTCAGTTACTATCCAAATTTCAATTTGAAACACCCACCCTCACAGTGCCTGAGAAGTACAAAACCAATGTTTTCATGCCGAAATCATTGGCTCGCGAGCTCCTTCTGCTCTGGATGGAATCCGTATACAACCAAATTGAAGAACAACGACAAACGACGCTCAAAGAGGACGAAGAATTCGCGCGTCTGCTGAAGAATCCCAAATACGAGAACTGCAAACAATCGCCGGAGAATATCAAGGAACTTCTCGACATGGAATTCGCTTGGATGGTATATAAAGGCGAACAAGAAGAACTCAGTGCAGCGACGAATCCAACGCACCAGCACCCAACCGACTTGGCTTCACACCTCACCCAAATGAAACTCTGCGAGCTATTTCCCAACATTCCCAAAGACACGCTCTTGGACATTCTTGCCGCGCATAATAACAAGTTCAGCGAGACCGTTGAGACTCTAAAAGACTCCCTGCAACAGCCTGCTATCGATCATAAAACGGTCGCTAACTTGCTCATGGAAAAAGCCCGCGACGAAGACGAGAAACTCGAGAAAGAAGCCGAGCAACAGGATAATCAATACGCTGCCACGCAAACCGAGCAACCATCCACACCACGTAGCACGCGATCGCGATCGCTCTCGCCCGAGGAGGCTAAACGGTTGGCACTCAAAGAATTCGAAGAAACTCGCAACTATGCCATTCACCACATACAACTCCGAGCCGAATGCTATCATAAAGCCAAAGAAGCAATACAGCGCGGTAATAGCGGTGTCGCCGCCTACTACTCGAACATAGCAAACCTCCATAAGAAGAAAATCGACGTCTACAACAATCGCGCGGCAAACTGCATCATCGAAGTCCACGATCTCACCCAGAACAATCCGGACTTTATTGACCTGCACTACCTCCACGTAATCGAAGCCGTCGGCTGCCTGGATATCTTCATCGACAAGCATATTTCGAAGCTCCGAAGCCAGTTTCGTAGCTACAAATACGTGTTTATCATAACAGGTCGCGGCCTACACAGCACGGGAGGAGTGTCAACGATCAAGACCAGGGTGAAGAGCCGCCTCAAAGAGCGCGGCCTCAAGTTAGTATTGTCTTTACAACACATTGCTTTACTCTCATTTCCTATTGTATTCTCCCGCCTAGGTGGACGGAGGTCAACCCGGGACTGCTCAAAGTCAAGATTTTCTCGGCGACCAAGTTTGCCAAGAACTTATAGTCACTGCTATCGCCGCTCACGCGGACAACCTGCAATTTTAATGAATCAAACGATGTTGAGTATTTTTGTTAGGCTTTTAGTTTTACTGTTTTCCTTTTCCTTTTTTTTTTATACACTTGTTTATACGTGTACTTGTGGTTACAAATTCTATTTTAATAAAATGGTGGATGAAGAGATAAGGCGAGTCCTTTTTATTGAGCTTTGTACGGATACAAGTTAGGAGGAACGAACAACAAAGACGGTAAAGTACACTAAAACTAGCATCTACAATACTTTCTACTTGCGATCTTGGGTTAGGTGCATGGTGAGACGTGGGATCAGTCGTCCGCTTTGCTTGGACCGGGCCCATTCCCTGATATTGCGTTCTCCTTTCCGAGGGCGATGGGCGAAATGGAATTGAGTCGGTTCATTGCAGCTCTCTCCATTAAGTTGCCGCGATTGCTGATCGTGTAGGGGCTAGCGCTGTCGCGTTTCGGTTTCGGCCGCGGCGGTGTGTTGAGGAATACACCTTCAAATATGGTCTCCAAATTAACCGTCCGATTGCTTTGGTTGAGTGGACTGTGTGTTGCACTGTCGCTCGGTGGACTGATCTGGGCGTTTATGTCGTGAAGTGTTATGAAATCATCGGTGGCTGGTGGTTTCTCGGCAGGTAGTTTCCTAGTCGGTGTAATGCAACTGTGCGTGGGAGACGACGGATGATCCAGATCGCTGTCGATGGGTGATGGCGAGCGGCCCATGGGTGATATCAGTCTTATTTCGAATGCTGGTAGTTCGTCGGAATGCATGCGACTTGTGTAGGTACCTACTTCCTTGTCGAAGGAGAATGACGATAAATCACTATCGAAGGAGATTGACGAGTTGCTCGAGATCTGCAGGTTGTAGCCATCGTTTGTGGTGGAAGTTGGATCTTTATTTGTCATTTCAATGGCTTCTATTGATAGCTACCGGTGGAACCTAAAAGCAATTAAATGTTAAAGGTGTATGAGAGGTTAATGTGAAGCGAAAAATTACAAAATTATGGAGAAAAGCGAAGAAAATCGGAGAAAAAATACTCTTTCTTCGAATAATGCATTTGATTTTTTGACAGTTAAGTCAGGCAGTGCTGTCATCATGACAATGTGAAAAAATTAATGAAACACGCATGGTGAATGGTTCGTGTCCAGGGTGGTTTGTTTGCACTACTCACTGGATAATGGCGACGGTTGAGTTTGAATTTCGGTGACTTCTGAGTCTCAATGTATTTGAGAAAAAATTATTTTTACAAGAATTAATCAACACTTACATCAAACTGACTTAGGCAAAGGCCACGCGGTAGAGCGGCAAAAAAAAAAAAACAGTCACTGAGTGGCAAGCGACGTTTTTGAGCGGCAGAGCGGCGTCGTTCAGCTTTCAATTCTGTTCTATTATTTTAGTGTAGTGGTGAGCGGCAAGAAGTAATAACTGCAAAGATTAACACTGAAACATTAATTTCGGAAGTACAAAGCCGTTCTGCATTATGGCAAGATAAAATTAAAGAATTCAAAAATGAAAATATTACGGTAAAACTGTGGAATGAAGTGGGAGAAAAATGTAATTGTTCAGGTGAGTTTCATTTTATTTATTTTACGATTATTTTTATTCAATACACAATTCTTGGTTTAATGTCAAAAATCACATAAGTGTTTTGTGAGCTCTGTTCTGACATTCAATGCCGTTTGACTGCTCCTATTGAAACGTGCACCTGAACCTTTCAGTTTCTTCAATTTTAGTCATTGTTGAGATGCATTTTAATCTCGATGTAATCAAGATCGCTATTGCCATCCCGCTCTCGTACAAAATTGTGTAAAATTCAGGCACATTTAACACTAGAAAGACCGAAACAAGTATATACCTACGAGGGTGGTCCGATAAATACTTAGCCTACAAAAGAAAAACAAAAATTTTGGAGAAATGGCGATCCGCAAAGCTCGCCTGATTGATGAATATGGTACCATCAGCTTTTCGGTTAATCTCTAATCCAAGAAAGTATTTCGCCTCGTAGACCTTAACTGCGAAATCCTTCATCAGAAAGATCCCCATCACGGCCGTGATTCTGTCTTCATCAACTGCAGTGATTATACCGTCGTCAATGTAGATCGCCAGAACAATGTCATTTCCATAGAAGACACATGGATCAGCTTTTGACATTTCCAGTTGGAAAGATCGAAGAAATGATGAAAATTGTTCGTTCCAGACTCGTGATGCCTGTTTAAGTCCCTAGAGGCTCTTAAGAAGTTTACAAACACGCCCTGTTCCGTCATCGAAACCTTTTGGCTGCTTCATAAAAATATTTTCTTTGAAGTGACCATTTAAGAACGCTGTTGTGATGTCGAACAGTTTGATTTTGTATCCCTTCGAAGCTGCCAAACGAAGAACTGTTCGAATCGATGAAAATCTGGCTACTGGACTGAATGTTTCTTCATAGTCGATGCCTTTCACCTGAGAGAAACCTCTAATCACTAGCCTGGCTTTGAAACGGGCTGGCTCATTTGTACTGGAGCTTTTGATTTTATATACCCATTTGTTATCCATAATCTTTCGGTCGTTTGGTGGTTGTACTAGTTCCCAAGTCTTATTTTCTTTAAGAGCTCCCATTTCTGCCTTCATCGCTTCCTTCCACTTGATCGAATCCTTGGACTGCAATGCTTCTTCAAAAGTTGTGGGCTCCATGGATTCGGCTATAAAGGCACAGCCTGCTAATATGACCGAAGCAAGATCATTTCTAGACTTTGCTGAGCTTCTCAAATGATCCTTAAGCGGAACTTCACGGACATTATTCACATCTTGTTCTTCAGATGAATAAAATGAGCTTTCATCACCGTCTGCACTGCCGTCTACATCACCACCTGTATCGCCAACTGCGTCGCCACCTGCATTACCACCTGTGTCATTGAGAAAATCGGAAACGGCAAAGTTTTCTTTATGCTCCACAGCACCATCAAGAAAACCAGGATTAATTACAGCACCAACGGAAACTGGAGCAGTTTTGGGAAAAATTACGTCACGACTAAACTTTATTTTATTTGTACCTGGGATCCATATTCCGTATCCTTTAATACCTTCAACGTATCCAACAAATATACCTTTCTCGGACTTCACATCCCATTTTCGCCTTTTTTGTTCAGGAATGTGAATGTAACATACCTCTCCGAAAACTGCAATCGAGGCAATTCGAAAAGCGTTTACCAGTCCATAGCTCAAAAGGTGACTTTCCATTATTATTCAAAGATGCCCGGTTTATAATAAAAGCTGCAGTGCTGACTGCCTCAGCCCAGAGTTTAAGTGGCAATCTCTTCGCATGTATCATTGTTCTGCCAGCTCCACTAGGGTTCTCATTTCTCGTTCTGCCTTACCATTTTGTTGCGGGCAATAGGGCACCGATGTTTGATGTGCAATGTTGTATTTTTGTAGTAGATTCTTGAAGTCCCGGTTTAAAAATTCAGTTCCATTATCACTTCTTAATGTTTTTTAAATTGTAGCCTGTTTCCGTTTTTAATTTCTTTATACAGGGTGTCCCACGAGCAGTGTGCCAAAAAGATAGAGCGTGTAGGTCTGGTCAAGTCAAGAAAAAAATCGTATAGGAGGGGGGGTCTATTCCCCCCGTTTAGCCGGGAGGGGCAATTTTCTAAAATATTGACTTAATTTGGAAAAAAATATGTATATTAAAAATCAACAGTTACAGCCACAATGCCGCGATATACTTTTTTGTAAAGCCAGAAAACTCTTCTTTCATCTTGTTTTTTAATGAAGCTGCTTTAAGAAATAGTTTTTGAGAAATTAATTTTCAAACTCAAAATTTTGAAAGAAAAATTGGAAAAAAAAATTTCGAACTACTTTTTTCCAAAATTGTATGTAATTAAGTACTAATTTTTTTCCCAGAATTCAATTCCCTTATTAGTTTTTAGTTAAAAACAGAAAACCGGATTCAAAAATGTATTGCTGTTTTTGAGAAATTAAAAAAAACCCGAACCACTTTTTTCTAAGAAAAACCTTTTTTTTTTATTTAACGCGTTTGGACTTGTAGGCAATTGATGGGTTCTACCCGGTAGGTCCTTAAGACAATAAAATCACAATTTTTCTTTATTGAAAAACAAAATATTTGCAACCCAAATGTAAATAAAAGGCATCGCATTTTTAATAAAAAAACATTTCCAAATTGGATGTTAACTCATCAACACATTACGATGTCAAACTCATACTCCCGAGAAGAATTAACGGACATGCACTTTTGCTACGGTTTAGCTAATGGCCGAGATCGTGAAGCCGAAAGACTTTACTCTGGAAGATATCCCAATCGGAGGTATCCCAGTCGTAGCATGTTTTCACGAATCCACCGACGTCTGCGAGAGCACGGAGTGCTAGAGTATCGAAGAAGCGAAAGATCAGTTGCAGATTGATCAGGAACCTTAGATGAAAGAATTTTGGATTTGGTCCGACGTAATCCCTCCCTTAGTACAAGGAGGATAGCTATTATGCTTGGAGTGCCTAAATCTAGAGTATGGAGAGTGCTTCATAACGAAAACTTACACCCGTACCATTTTAGGCCAGTTCAGGAACTCACCTCAAACGACAAGTTTTTGAGAGCAGAATTTTGTCAATCATTACTGCTTCGAGATGAAACTGAACGAAACTATTTTGGAAGGATATTCTGGACGGACGAAGCACAGTTTACCAGAGATGGGGTTACTAACTTCCACAATTTGCATCATTGGAGAAGCACCAATCCACACAACAAAAAACAAAATAAATCACAACACCGCTTTAGCTGTAATGTTTGGCTTGGTATTGTTGGACAAACTGTAATCGGACCCCGGTTTTTGAATGCAGTTATTAATGGAGAATCATACCTGCAATTCCTACGAGACCTTTTGCCTGATTTGATGGACAACGTTCTTTTGGCCTTAGCAGATAATTTAATCTACCAGCAAGATGGAGCACCAGCACTACTTACGGGTTAGAAACTGGCTGGCATTTTAGTGACCGTTGGATCGAAAGAAGGGGCCTCACGGAATGGCCACCTAGATCACCAGATTTAACTCCTCTAGATTTTTGTGTGTGGGGATTCATGAAGAATTATGTTTACGAAGTGGAAATAGTATCTTTGGAACAACTGAAAGAACGGATTGAAGTCACTGGAATCAAATTGCAGGAAAATTTGTCAAGCATAGACTTATGTGCAGCCATTAGAAGGAGACATAATCTTTGCCTTCTAAAAAATGGGGATCATATTGAAAATTTATTATAATAAAACTCCGAATTTTAAGAAATAATAGAAAAGAGGTCAATGTTTCATACATTAATTTTCGCTACAAGTCCAGCCGGGTTGAAACCAAAAAAAAAAGGTTTTTCTTAGAAAAAAGTGGTTCGGGTTTTTTTTTAATTTCTCAAAAACTACAAGACATTTTTGCATCCGGTTTTCTGTTACTAACTAAAAACTAATAAGGAAATTGAATTCTGGAAAAAAATTAGTACTTAATTACATACAATTTTGAAAAAAAGTAGTTCGAAATTTTTTTTTTTCCATTTTTTTTTTCAAAATTTTGAGTTTGAAAATTAATTTCTCAAAAACTATTTCTTAAAACAGCTTCATTTAAAAACAAGATAAAAGAAGAGGTTTTTGGCTTTACAAAAAAGTATATCGCGGCATTGTGGATGTAGCTGTTGATTTTTAATAATTTTTTTCCAAATTAATTCAATATTTTAGAAAATTGCCCCTCCCGGCAAAAGGGGGGGGAATAGACCCCCCCCCCCCCCTCCCATACGATTTTTTTCTTGTCTTGACCAGACCTACACGCTCTAGCTTTTTGGCACACTGCTCGTGGGACACCCTGTATATTCCTCAAAGTAGAGATAGACCTCATTTTTACTTTTTAGAAAATATACCGCGCGATAATTAGAGAAGTCGTCCTTGAGAAGTAGGAAATACCGAGAATATGATAGCGATGGATGTTGCATGGGCCCGCACAAATCAGCGTGAACGAGTTCACCTGGTACACTTGCTATATTTTCGCTTCTGTAAAATTTTAATTTTGATTGTTTTCCGAAAACACACGCGATAAACTCCAATTTCGAGATATATGTCGCAATATCATCCATCTCATCTTTTGTGAAGGCATAAAATTTCTGCTGGAGCATATGTATGTTGGTTTGGGATTTTTGTTCATAGACAGATTCTAATTTAATCCACATCTCCCGTGCGGATTTACAGTTCACTATGTGTGTGAGTGGCTGCTGACCAACGGCGGTCACGATAACCTTTTGTGCCTTTACATCCGCTTTTCAAAAATCTTTGAAATCTTCATTAGTTTCATCTGTTGGCTTTTTTAATACACCACTTACAACACTATAAAAATCACTGGCTTGCAAAATTATTCTTATTTGGAATTTCCAAGTAACCCACAGCTCGCCGTTTGCAGCTTCTCAATTCTACATATATTCAGGGTCCATTTTTAATACGCAAAAAAAAACGATTACTACCCTAAGACGCGTTTACACCACCTTTTTTGATCTGAAATGTTAATTTCCGCGGTTTCTTCGCAATTAATTATTTCCAAAAAAAACTGTTCGGTGCACCGTGTGCCTGGGCCCATAACCTGTTGATGATCCCAAGAAAAACGCGTCCGTTTGGTTTCTGATCTTTATTAGGACTAAACAATATAATAAGAGGGTGCATAGAAGAAATGAATGAGAAAAGAGTATAAGAGCAAATACATGTCTTCATTAAGGGAGGAGAATATTTATGAATTCTCTTTAACAGTTATCACCATCATCACCATCATCACCATCATCACCATCATCACCATCATCACCATCATCACCATCATCACCATCATCACCATCATCACCATCATCACCATCATCACCATCATCACCATCATCACCATCATCACCATCATCACCATCATCACCATCATCACCATCATCACCATCATCACCATCATCACCATCATCACCATCATCACCATCATCACCATCATCACCATCATCACCATCATCACCATCATCACCATCATCACCATCATCACCATCATCACCATCATCACCATCATCACCATCATCACCATCATCACCATCATCACCATCATCACCATCATCACCATCATCACCATCATCACCATCATCAACCTTCATCACCATCATCACCATCATCACCATCATCACCATCATCACCATCATCACCATCATCACCATCATCACCATCATCACCATCATCACCATCATCACCATCATCACCATCATCACCATCATCACCATTATCACCATCATCACCATCATCACCATCATCACCATCATCACCATCATCACCATCATCACCATCATCACCATCATCACCATCATCACCATCATCACCATCATCACCATCATCACCATCATCACCGTCATCACCATCATCACCATCATCACCATCATCACCATCATCACCATCATCACCATCATCACCATCATCACCATCATCACCATCATCAACATCATCACCATCATCACCATCATCACCATCACCACCATCCTCAACATCATCACCATCAATATCATCATCATCATCTCCACCGTCACCATCACCGCACTCATCACCATCATCACCATTGTCACCATCATCACCATCCTCACCATAATCACCATCCTCACCATCATTACCATCATCTCCTCCGTCACCATCGTCACCATCATCACCATCATCACCATCATCACCATTGTCACCATCATCACCATCCTCAACATCATCACCATCCTCAACATCATCACCATCCTCACCGTCATCACCATCATCACCATCGTCACCATCGTCACCATCGTCACCATCATCACCATCATCTCCACCGTCATCATCGTCACCATCATCACCATCATCAACATCATCACCATCCTCAACATCATCACCATCCTCAACATCATCACCATCCTCACCGTCATCACCATCATCACAATCGTCACCATCATCACCATCCTCACCATCATCACCATCCTCAACATCATCACCATCCTCAACATCATCACCATCAATATCACCATCATCATCTCCACCGTCACCATCGTCACCATCATCACCATCATCACCATTGTCACCATCATCCCCATCCTCAACATCATCACCATCCTCAACATCATCACCATCCTCACCGTCATCACCATCATCACCATCGTCACCATCATCACCATCATCACCATCCTCACCATCATCACCATCATCACCATCATCACCATCCTCACCATCATCACCATCATCACCATTCTCACCATCATCACCATCATCACCATCCTCACCATCATCACCATCATCACCGTCATCACCGTCATCACCATCATCACCATCCTCACTCATCACAATCATGACCTCATCAAGGTCATTGACCTCATCAAGGTCATTGACCTCATCAAGGTCATTGACCTCATCAAGGTCATTAACCTCCTCAAGGTCATTGACCTCATCAGGGTCATTGACCTCATCAATGTCATTAACCTCCTCAAGGTCATTGACCTCCTCAAGGTCATTGATTTCCTCAAGGTCATTGACCCCCCAAGGTCATTGACCCCCAAGGTCATTGACCTCCTCAAGGTCATTGACCTCCTCAAGGTCATTGACCTCCTCAAGGTCATTGACCTCCTCAAGGTCATTGACCTCCTCAAGGTCATTGACCTCCTCAAGGTCATTGACCTCATCAAGGTCATTGACCTCCTCAGAGCAGTGTTTGACGCTGTTTAAGCGCAATCCAAAGGAGTTTCTACGTCGTTTCGTGACAGTCGACGAATCATGGATCCACTGGTACACACCAGAGACCAAGGAACAGTCGAAACAGTGCATTTCACCCGGCGAACGTGCTCCGAAGAAGGCGAAGACTGTCCCACCGGCCGGAAAGGTGATGGCCACCGTTTTCTGGGATTCACAAGGTGTGATCCACATCGACTACCTGGAGAAGGGCAAAACGGTCACAGGGCCAACTCTCCTTTGTTGAAGCTCTTTGTCGTTCTAATGCTTATACTGATATTGATAGCTATGAACGTCAACATCTGTGGTTATCTTCACGTTGGCACCAAAAACATGTGAGTTATCATGAGTATCTGCTATCTACTATCATCTCCAGCCTTAATATAGAGCCGACCATCAAGATGTGTCATTTTAAATCAACAAAATCTGTCAACCAGCCTAATTTTCAAAAAAGTATGACTGCTAGACCAAAACTCGCACTCGTTGTGGTTGAAGGGGTTATTACACTATTACTCTCAATTTCAGGAGCTCAAGTTATGGCAGACTTGTTTTTTATATGTACCCAAATGAATGGTATTGGTTGGTTGAAGATAGGCCCAATTCTTGTGGTCTTCTCGAACTGTACACAAGAGATAAAGTCATCACCATCATTACCATCGCCAAAGTCATCACCATCATCACCTTCATCACCATCATCACCATCATCACCATCATCACCATCATCATCATCATCACCATCATCACCATCATCACCATCATCACCATCATCACCATCATCACCATCATCACCATCATCACCATCATCACCATCATCACCATCATCACCATCATCACCATCATCACCATCATCACCATCATCACCATCATCACCATCATCACCATCATCACCATCATCACCATCATCACCACCATCCTCGTCATCCTCACCATCATAACAATCATAATCAACATCATCAATATCACCATCATCATCACTGTCACCGTCATCACCTTCATCACCATCACCACCATCCTCAACATCATCACCATCAATATCATCATCATCATCTCCACCGTCACCATCACCGCACTCATCACCATCATCATCATCATCACCATTCTCACCATCATTACCATCGTAACCATCATCACCATCATCACCATCATCACCATCATCACCATCATCACCATTATCACCATCCTCACCATCATCACCATCATCACCATCATCACCATCATCACCATCATCACCATCATCACCATCATCACCATCATCACCATCATCATCATCATCACCATCAATATCATCATCATCATCTCCACCGTCACCATCATTACCATCGCCAAAGTCATCACCATCATCACCTTCATCACCTTCATCACCATCATCACCATCATCACCATCATCACCATCATCACCATCATCACCATCATCACCATCATCACCATCATCACCATCATCACCATCATCACCATCATCACCATCATCACCATCATCACCATCATCACCATCATCACCATCATCACCATCATCACCATCATCACCATCATCACCATCATCACCATCATCACCATCATCACCATCATCACCATCATCACCATCATCACCATCATCACCATCATCACCATCATCACCATCATCACCATCATCACCATCATCACCATCATCACCATCATCACCATCATCACCATCATCACCATCATCACCATCATCACCACCATCCTCGTCATCCTCACCATCATAACAATCATAATCAACATCATCAATATCACCATCATCATCACTGTCACCGTCATCACCTTCATCACCATCACCACCATCCTCAACATCATCACCATCAATATCATCATCATCATCTCCACCGTCACCATCACCGCACTCATCACCATCATCATCATCATCTCCACCGTCACCATCATTACCATCGCCAAAGTCATCACCATCATCACCTTCATCACCTTCATCACCATCATCACCATCATCACCATCATCACCATCATCACCATCATCACCATCATCACCATCATCACCATCATCACCATCATCACCATCATCACCATCATCACCATCATCACCATCATCACCATCATCACCATCATCACCATCATCACCATCATCACCATCATCACCATCATCACCATCATCACCATCATCACCATCATCACCATCATCACCATCATCACCATCATCACCATCATCACCATCATCACCATCATCACCATCATCACCATCATCACCATCATCACCATCATCACCATCATCACCATCATCACCATCATCACCATCATCACCATCATCACCATCATCACCATCATCACCATCATCACCATCATCACCATCATCACCATCATCACCATCATCACCATCATCACCATCATCACCATCATCATCATCACCACCATCCTCAACATCATCACCACCATCCTCAACATCATCACCATCATCTCCACCGTCACCATCACCGCACTCATCACCATCATCATCATCATCATCATCATCACCATTCTAACCATCATCACCATCATCACCATCATCACCATCATCACCATCATCACCATCATCACCATCATCACCATCATCACCATCATCACCATCATCACCATCATCACCATCATCACCATCATCACCATCATCACCATCATCACCATCATCACCATCATCACCATCATCACCATCATCACCATCATCACCATCATCACCATCATCACCATCATCACCATCATCACCATCATCACCATCATCACCATCATCACCATCATCACCATCATCACCATCATCACCATCATCACCATCATCACCATCATCATCATCACCACCATCCTCAACATCATCACCATCAATATCATCATCATCATCTCCACCGTCACCATCACCGCACTCATCACCATCATCACCATCATCACCATCATCACCATCATCACCATCATCACCATCATCATCATCACCACCATCCTCAACATCATCACCATCAATATCATCATCATCATCTCCACCGTCACCATCACCGCACTCATCACCATCATTACCATCATCATCAGCACCACCATCCTCATCATAATCGCCATCCGCACCATCATCACCATCAATATCAGCATCATCATCTCCACCGTCACCATCAGCGCACTCATCACCATCCTCACCATCATCACCATCATCACCATCATCACCATCATCACCATCATCACCATCATCACCATCATCACCATCATCACCATCATCACCATCATCACCATCATCACCATCATCACCATCATCACCATCATCACCATCATCACCATCATCACCATCATCACCATCATCACCATCATCACCATCATCACCATCATCACCATCATCACCATCATCACCATCATCACCATCATCACCATCATCACCATCATCACCATCATCACCATCATCACCATCATCACCATCATCACCATCATCACCATCATCACCATCATCACCATCATCACCATCATCACCATCATCACCATCATCACCATCATCACCATCATCACCATCATCACCATCATCACCATCCTCACCATCATCACCATCATCACCATCCTCACCATCATCACCATCATCACCATCATCACCATCATCACCATCATCACCATCATCATCATCATCACCATCAATATCATCATCATCATCTCCACCGTCACCATCATTACCATCGCCAAAGTCATCACCATCATCACCTTCATCACCTTCATCACCATCATCACCATCATCACCATCATCACCATCATCACCATCATCACCATCATCACCATCATCACCATCATCACCATCCTCACCATCATCACCATCATCACCATCATCACCATCATCACCATCATCACCATCATCACCATCATCACCATCATCACCATCATCACCATCATCACCATCATCACCATCATCACCATCATCACCATCATCACCATCATCACCATCATCACCATCATCACCATCATCACCATCATCACCATCATCACCATCATCACCATCATCACCATCATCACCATCATCACCATCATCACCATCATCACCATCATCACCATCATCACCATCATCACCATCATCACCATCATCACCATCATCACCATCATCATCATCATCACCATCAATATCATCATCATCATCTCCACCGTCACCATCATTACCATCGCCAAAGTCATCACCATCATCACCTTCATCACCATCATCACCATCATCACCATCACCCCACTCATCACCATTAGCACCATCATTATTATCATCACCATCATCATCAATATCACCATCATCATCTCCACCGTCACCATCACCGCACTCATCACCATCATCACCATCATCACCATCATCACCATCATCACCATCATCGCCATCATCACCATCATCACCATCATCACCATCATCACCATCATCACCATCATCACCATCATCACCATCATCACCATCATCACCATCATCACCATCATCACCATCATCACCATCATCACCATCATCACCATCATCACCATCATCATCATCACCACCATCCTCAACATCATCACCATCAATATCATCATCATCATCTCCACCGTCACCATTACCGCACTCATCACCATCATCATCATCATCACCATTCTAACCATCATCACCATCATCACCATCCTCACCATCATCACCATCATCACCATCATCACCATCATCACCATCATCACCATCATCACCATCATCACCATCATCACCATCATCACCATCATCACCATCATCACCATCATCACCATCATCACCATCATCACCATCATCACCATCATCACCATCATCACCATCATCACCATCATCACCATCATCACCATCATCACCATCATCACCATCATCACCATCATCACCATCATCACCATCATCACCATCATCACCATCATCACCATCATCACCATCATCACCATCATCACCATCATCACCATCATCACCATCATCACCATCATCACCATCATCACCATCATCACCATCATCATCATCACCACCATCCTCATCATAATCGCCATCCACACCATCATCACCATCATCACCATCATCATCATCACCACCATCATCACCATCATCACCATCATCACCATCATCACCATCATCACCATCATCACCATCATCACCATCATCACCATCATCACCATCATCACCATCATCACCATCATCACCATCCTCACCATCATCACCATCATCACCATCATCACCATCATCACCATCATCACCATCATCACCATCATCACCATCATCACCATCATCACCATCATCACCATCATCACCATCATCACCATCATCACCATCATCACCATCATCACCATCATCACCATCATCACCATCATCACCATCATCACCATCATCACCATCATCACCATCATCACCATCATCACCATCATCACCATCATCACCATCACCATTGACCTCCTCAAGGTCATTGACCTCCTCAAGGTCATTGACCTCCTCAAGGTCATTGACCTCATCAAGGTCATTGACCTCCTCAAGGTCATTGACCTCATCAAGGTCATTGACCTCCTCAAGGTCATTGACCCTACCAAGGACAATCATCAAGGTCATTCACCCGACCTTGAACTGATCAAGGTCAATGACCTTGAGGAGGTCAATGACCTTGAGGAGGTCAATGACCTTGAGGAGGTCAATGACCTTGAGGAGGTCAATGACCTTGAGGAGTTCAATGACCTTGATGAGGTCAATGACCTTGATGAGGTCAATGACCTTGAGGAGGTCAATGACCTTGGGAGGTCAATGACCTTGAGGAGGTCAATGACCTTGAGGAGGTCAATGACCTTGAGGAGGTCAATGACCTTGAGGAGGTCAATGACCTTGAGGAGGTCAATGACCTTGAGGAGGTCAATGACCTTCAGGAGGTCAATGACCTTGATGAGGTCAATGACCTTGAGGAGGTCAATGACCTTGAGGAGGTCAATGACCTTGAGGAGGTCAATGACCTTGATGAGGTCAATGACCTTGAGGAGGTGATGATGGTGATGATGGTGATGATGGTGATGATGGTGATGATGGTGATGATGGTGATGATGGTGATGATGGCGATGATGGTGATGATGGTGATGATGGTGATGATGGTGATGATGGTGATGATGGTGATGATGGTGATGATGGTGATGATGGTGATGATGGTGATGATGGTGAGGATGGTGATGATGGTGATGATGGTGATGATGGTGAGGATGGTGATGATGGTGATGATGGTGATGATGGTGATGATGGTGATGATGGTAATGATGGTGAGAATGGTGATGATGATGATGATGGTGATGAGTGCGGTGATGGTGACGGTGGAGATGATGACGATGATGGTGATGAGTGCGGTGATGGTGACGGTGGAGATGATGACGATGATATTGATGGTGATGATGATGGTGACAGTGATGATGGTGGTGATGGTGATGATGGTGATGATGGTGATGATGGTGATGATGGTGATGATGGTATGATGGTGATGATGGTGACGATGGTGATGATGGGGATGATGGTGATGATGGTGATGATGGTGAGGATGGTGGTGATGATGATGATGATGATGGTGATGATGGTGATGATGGTGATGATGGTGATGATGGTGATGATGGTGATGATGGTGATGATGGTGATGATGGTGATAATGGTGATGATGGTGATGATGGTGATGATGGTGATGATGGTGATGATGGTGATGACAGTGATGATGATGGTACTGATAATGTTGATTATGATTGTGATGATGGTGCGGATGGCGATTATGATGAGGATGGTGGTGATGATGATGATGGTAATGATGGTGATGAGTGCGGTGATGGTGACGGTGGAGATGATGATGATGATATTGATGGTGATGATAGTGATGATGGTGATGATGGTGATGATGGTGATGATGGTGATGATGGTGATGATGGTGATGATGGTGATGATGGTGATGATGGTGATGATGGTGATGATGGTGATGATGGTGATGATGGTGATGATGGTGATGATGGTGATGATGGTGATGATGGTGATGATGGTGATGATGGTGATGATGGTGATGATGGTGATGATGGTGATAATGGTGATGATGGTGATGATGGTGACGGTGGAGATGATGATGATGATATTGATGGTGATGATGTTGAGGATGGTGGTTATGATGATGATGGTGATGATGGTGATGATGGTGATGATGGTGATGATGGTGATGATGGTGATGATGGTGATGATGGTGATGATGGTGATGATGGTGATGATGGTGATGATGGTGATCATGGTGAGGATGGTGATGATGGTGATGATGGTGATGATGGTGATGAAGGTTGTGAAGGTGATGATGGTGATGACTTTGGCGATGGTAATGATGGTGATGATGGTGAGGATGGTGATGAGTGCGCTGATGGTGACGGTGGAGATGATGATGCTGATATTGATGGTGATGATGTTGAGGATGGTGATGATGGTGAGGATGGTGATGATGATGATGACGGTGATGATGGTGGTGATGGTGATGATGGTGATGAAGGTGATGACGGTGACAGTGATGATGATGGTGATACTGATAATGTTGATTATGATTGTGATGATGGTGCGGATGGCGATTATGATGAGGATGGTGGTGATGATGATGATGGTAATGATGGTGATGAGTGCGGTGATGGTGACGGTGGAGATGATTATGATGATATTGATGGTGATGATGTTGAGGATGGTGGTGATGATGATGATGATGATGGTGATGATGGTGATGATGGTGATGATGGTGATGATGGTGATGATGGTGATGATGGTGATGATGGTGATGATGGTGATAATGGTGATGATGGTGATGATGGTGAGGATGGTGATGATGGTGATGATGGTGATGATGGTGATGATGGTAATGATGGTGAGAATGGTGATGATGGTGATGATGGTGATGATGGTGATGATGGTGATGATGGTGATGCTGGTGATGCATTGACCTCCCAAGGTCATTGACCTCCTCAAGGTCATTGACCTCATCAAGGTCATTGACCTCCTCAAGGTCATTGAACTCCTCAAGGTCATTGACCTCCTCAAGGTCATTGACCTCCTCAAGGTCATTGACCTCCTCAAGGTCATTGACCTCCTCAAGGTCATTGACCTCCTCAAGGTCATTGACCTTGATCAGTTCAAGGTCGGGTGAATGACCTTGATGATTGTCCTTGGTAGGGTCAATGACCTTGAGGAGGTCAATGACCTTGATGAGGTCAATGACCTTGAGGAGGTCAATGACCTTGATGAGGTCAATGACCTTGAGGAGGTCAATGACCTTGAGGAGGTCAATGACCTTGAGGAGGTCAATGACCTTGAGGAGGTCAATGGTGATGGTGATGATGGTGATGATGGTGATGATGGTGATGATGGTGATGATGGTGATGATGGTGATGATGGTGATGATGGTGATGATGGTGATGATGGTGATGATGGTGATGATGGTGATGATGGTGATGATGGTGATGATGGTGATAATGGTGATGATGGTGATGATGGTGACGGTGGAGATGATGATGATGATATTGATGGTGATGATGTTGAGGATGGTGGTTATGATGATGATGGTGATGATGGTGATGATGGTGATGATGGTGATGATGGTGATGATGGTGATGATGGTGATGATGGTGATGATGGTGATGATGGTGATGATGGTGATCATGGTGAGGATGGTGATGATGGTGATGATGGTGATGATGGTGATGAAGGTTGTGAAGGTGATGATGGTGATGACTTTGGCGATGGTAATGATGGTGATGATGGTGAGGATGGTGATGAGTGCGCTGATGGTGACGGTGGAGATGATGATGCTGATATTGATGGTGATGATGTTGAGGATGGTGATGATGGTGAGGATGGTGATGATGATGATGACGGTGATGATGGTGGTGATGGTGATGATGGTGATGAAGGTGATGACGGTGACAGTGATGATGATGGTGATACTGATAATGTTGATTATGATTGTGATGATGGTGCGGATGGCGATTATGATGAGGATGGTGGTGATGATGATGATGGTAATGATGGTGATGAGTGCGGTGATGGTGACGGTGGAGATGATTATGATGATATTGATGGTGATGATGTTGAGGATGGTGGTGATGATGATGATGATGATGGTGATGATGGTGATGATGGTGATGATGGTGATGATGGTGATGATGGTGATGATGGTGATGATGGTGATGATGGTGATAATGGTGATGATGGTGATGATGGTGAGGATGGTGATGATGGTGATGATGGTGATGATGGTGATGATGGTAATGATGGTGAGAATGGTGATGATGGTGATGATGGTGATGATGGTGATGATGGTGATGATGGTGATGATGGTGATGCTGGTGATGATGGTGTTGATGGTGATGATGGTGATGATGGTGATGATGGTGATGATGGTGATGATGGTGATGATGGTGATGATGGTGATGATGGTGATGATGGTGATGATGGTGAGGATGGTGATGATGGTGATAATGGTGATGATGGTGATGATGGTAATGATGGTGAGAATGGTGATGATGATGATGATGGTGATGAGTGCGGTGATGGTGACGGTGGAGATGATGATGATGATATTGATGGTGATGATGTTGAGGATGGTGGTGATGATGATGATGGTGATGATGGTGATGATGGTGATGATGGTGATGATGGTGATGATGGTGGTGATGGTGATGATGGTGATGATGGTGATGATGGTGATGATGGTGATAATGGTGATGATGGTGATGATGGTGATGATGGTGATGATGGTGATGATGATGATGATGGTGATGATGGTGATGAGTGCGGTGATGGTGACAGTGCAGATGATGATGATGATATTGATGGTGATGATGTTGAGGATGGTGGTGATGGTTATGAAGGTGATGACGGTGACAGTGATGATGATGGTGATACTGATGATGTTGATTATGATTGTGATGATGGTGAGGATGGCGATGATGATGAGGATGGTGTTGATGATGATGATGGTGATGATGGTGATGATGGTGATGATGGTGATGATGGTGATGATGGTGATGATGGTGATGATGGTGATGATGGTGATGATGGTGATGATGGTGATGATGGTGATGATGGTGATGATGGTGATGATGGTGATGATGGTGATGATGGTGATGATGGTGATGATGGTGATGATGGTGATGATGGTGATGATGGTGATGATGATGGTGATGATGGTGATGATGGTGATGATGGTGATGAAGGTGATGATGGTGATGACTTTGGCGATGGTAATGATGGTGATGACTTTGTCTCTTGTGTACAGTTCGAGAAGACCACAAGAATTGGGCCTATCTTCAACCAACCAATACCATTCATTTGGGTACATATAAAAAACAAGTCTGCCATAACTTGAGCTCTTGAAATTGAGAGTAATAGTGTAATAACCCCTTCAACCACAACGAGTGCGAGTTTTGGTCTAGCAGTCATACTTTTTTGAAAATTAGGCTGGTTGACAGATTTTGTTGATTTAAAATGACACATCTTGATGGTCGGCTCTATATTAAGGCTGGTGATGATAGTAGATAGCAGATACTCATGATAACTCACATGTTTTTGGTGCCAACGTGAAGATAACCACAGATGTTGACGTTCATAGCTATCAATATCAGTATAAGCATTAGAACGACAAAGAGCATCAACAAAGGAGAGTTGGCCCTGTGACCGTTTTGCCCTTCTCCAGGTAGTCGATGTGGATCACACCTTGTGAATCCCAGAAAACGGTGGCCATCACCTTTCCGGCCGGTGGGACAGTCTTCGCCTTCTTCGGAGCACGTTCGCCGGGTGAAGTGCACTGTTTCGACTGTTCCTTGGTCTCTGGTGTGTACCAGTGGATCCATGATTCGTCGACTGTCACGAAACGACGTAGAAACTCCTTTGGATTGCGCTTAAACAGCGTCAAACACTGCTCTGAAGTGGTCTCACGGTTGCGCTTGTTGTCCGGAGTGAGCAAACGCGGCACCCATCGCGTCGACAGCTTTCTCATGCCCAAACTTTCATGCAGGATATGACCCACGCGATCTTTCGAAATGCCTACTGTCTCAGCTATCTCGCGCACCTTCAATCGGCGGCCAGCCAATACGAGATTGTGCATTTTGGTCACGTTATCCTCCATGGTAGCCGTTTTCGGGGCACCTGGACGTGGCTCATCAAAACCCGACGTGCGACCACGTTGAAACTCGTTAAACGAATATTTGATGGTCGCCATCGAAGGAGAAGAGTCACCGTACACAGCATCCAAACGCTCTTTGATTTCGCTGCTGTCTTCCAAAAACAAGAATCGAATCACCGACCGTTATTGCTCTTTTTCCATTTTTCTAAAATCCGCAGACACTCCCGCTTCCACACGCGGTCAAAACAAAACTACGAGTCCGATACGGCTGAATCGGCTGATCGACAGTAGCCGTCTACTAGAATGTACTACACGATAGTAAGTTGCTCTTGCGATACTGGCGCCATCTGGCAGTGAGGCTAAGTACTTATCGGATCACCCTCGTAAATGGCATTAAAATTCCATATGGCTGAGTACTGTGTCAGAGAGGTCTGCCAATTATCATCAAAGTATTGCAAAGAGCGAGCGACTTGTGTAATAATAACACATTTATAGAAAAGGTTGATCTACGATCGGAGCAATACAGAAGTGATCAAGGCCAGTCGTCGAAGATAGTATTATTGATATACGAAAGGCTTTCACTCAGCTATATGGGAAGACATGTTAAAAGCGCTAGCCTTTAAAATCCCAACTTCCTGAAAGACCGGGAGGTGTTGTAAGAAACCACTGAAGGGTCCCGGAGTGAAGAGACTATAGCCAGAGCAGCATAGGTCTCAAATCCAAGACGGACCACTGGAATATCTTATACGATGGAGCCTTGATGATAAAGGCATGGGACACTGAGAGCGTGCAAATAAAACTGGATCAGGTCGTGAGGAGATTAAAATCTTGGGCTTAGTCTAGAAATGAAAATAAAAAATTAATTTGTATTTCTCACTAACATCAGGTCTTCAGTTGTCTGAATTGATAAGAAGTTGGTGGACAGTAAATTACTTAGGATCAGCTCTTGACACGAAATTGGGCTTCTGGTAGAAAATTGGAACGAGCTATTACAAATTATGGGGGTAGCAGAGTTAGTAAAAGACGACTGTTCATCTCATACTCGTGGATGTAAGGCTTGATAGGCGTAACACGAAAAGAACAAGAAGTTAATGGAAGCTGTACAGAGGCACGTCGCTATACGAGTTATTTTTTCATATCAGAATCAGCAGTCCTAATAGTTGCAGGGATAACCCCTACCCTTATTGCCTAATAGCAGCAAGTTTTTGATTTTGAAAGTGGCTGGAAGGTATAATCATAAAAGATAACAAAATAGGCAAGAGCGATGGGACTTGAACAGCAAAGGACGATAGGCGGTGAGGCTTATTGGAGAGGTGGCTGATTGGAGCGAGCGAAAACAGGGCGCCAGTCTGCTAGTACGGTGACTCCATACCTTGTCAGTATACATCAGATGGGTAGAGGCTTACTTTTGTTTACAAGTGACACGACTTAGTGGTCAGTGTAACAATGACTATAATTATACGTTGACAAACCTAAAAAAAAAACGCTTTATTTGCTTCGCTATCTCATTTATAACACGTTAAGTGTTTATATTCCCACGTGCGAAGCTAAATAATAAATTCATTTATTGATGGGGTAAATTACAATCAAAAGGGCAAATGTAAAAACCTCTGCAGACAAATTAATTGCTCGTCACTTCTAATTAGTGGATTAATTTCTCATGCACACAACGCTAAATCAAAATAAACCGTCTACTCCACGAAATGTTTCACCATCACTTGTAGTCCTTAGACAGCACTACCAGTTTTAAGAGTCCCACCGTGAGACGTTTAAATTAAATATGATAATTACAATATATTATCCCATCACGCATGGCGCCAACGTCGGGCGCTACCCACCAGAACACTAAACAAACCACCACACCTTGTGGAATCTCGGCCAAAAAAGAGCAACGCGGTAAACAGCTGTGTCATGTATGCTGTATACCTATGAGTCCTTAATTACAAGCATGAATATTTAGTTTGTTGGCTGCAAGCGTCACGATTTGATGTGTACGTGCGGCAGGACCGTGTTCTGATAACGAGAGCTTAGCAAAATGCAATTTGTCGGAGGTAATTATTGCAGCGGAATTTATGCAAAGTTATTAATTAGTTTGCCAGCTTGTAGGATGTGATACCATTATTCCGATTAGATCACGTGGAAATGGGCGACATCGAGCAAACAGATGAGGTCGAGTGGAAATTGCGCAAAGTCTAACTGATTTATGTTTATTTGAATTCCGATGGCCGGATTAATGATATGTAAATGGTAATTGAGTAGTCATGCGTGTGGTTTAAAGTTGATTTGTCACGTAGAGGTGCGTGATATATGTAGCACGGGGGTGAAGAGGGCGGGATAGACTTTATGCCTCTAGTGCTTTCAGACGGCTACTTTCTTACGCCTTTAAGAGAAAAGCGTTCCGTTGAATAACGTGATTCTGATCCACTTGCCCACAGTTTCATCGGTTGTTAATGTGCTGGAGCGTTCGAGGGGCTCCTGACCTTCACAGTCTCCACGGCATTCTTGACAACAGCTCCATTGCTCGTAGGCTTTGCTCTATTGCACTTCTCTGATTGCGAATATAACAATAATCGCCGATCGCAATTCGCGCGATAGCGGATTGCACTGGGAGTTTGACTGGTAATGTATTGATTCATTTCAGACATGATACCCAAACGGAATATAAAGATTCCCAATACTTTTTGAACATACTTAGGGTCAGTAGGTAAAAAGAGGGTTGTAGTGTTAAAAAACGCTCAAATCACTTGGCAGCCTAGGGATCTAGGGTTCTTGCGAAGAACTATATTTTTTTTTTATTATTTTATTGTAACTAGCATTGCATTCCTCGGAGCACCAGAGCCTAGGCTTGTCTCAATAGCCTCTGTTGCGTATGCTTCATTCTTTTCCCTAGTCAAAAGGAACCTACGGTTGATTATCGACTCATAATACTTCTCGAAATATGATTTCGATTATTAGAATGAACCCCATGTCAACGGGGTAGAAGCCAACCTCTGAGCCATCGTGAACCATATTTCCCCTCGAAAATCTTCAGTTCTCAGAAAGATTTTAAATACAATAAATAAATCGAAATTAATGAGAAGGAAATGGTAATTACTCTCCATCGTAGCGAGGCAACGGGGTCTATCATTCATCATTGGATCCGTCTTAGATCTTCACACTGAATAATCGTTTTGTTCATTTTAAGACTTCAAATTCTACAAGAACTCCCACCGCCTTCCTTGTCTACCTTTTACATTCTCTCAAAACCAGTACTACACCACAACAACACCCCTCAAGCATCTATTTACAACTACATCAGTTTCAAGGGCTCTCATATCCGATGATCTCTAAAGGCAATCAACACTTCTATCCCATGCCGTATGTCGGATTCCACCCTCCGCCACATTCATTTTCAAATCCCATTAATTAATCCTCATTGCCATTCTACAACCGCTAATGCCACCACTCCACGGCCATTAGCAACAGGGTAAGTCGGGCACCTGGCCTCATTTTCTATTTGGTAATTAGAGCAAAAAGCCGAAAGAAGGAAAAGAAATGAACGAGAAACCCCAATGAAAGGTACAAAAATCGTAAAAAAAAGTACTTTTATTCAGCCGAGCAAGCCTCCAGCGCACAAGACAACACCATCGCATGCGACATCCGATGCAACAGATTCCTGTCCCCCCCAGCAATTAGCATTCATTTTTAATTACACCTTTGACTGCGACCAAACGACGCAGTCGTGGTTTCACTTATCAACATCTGCCTCTGGTTGATCGTTTAGTGTCCCGAGGTCTCGTAGAATGGCTCGTCCGTCTTAATGTCCGCGACGCGCCGATGTCATTTGTTATCGGGAAACGAAAGCAATTATTATCGCTTCAGTATTGAATTACGATAATTGCCGCGCTCTGTCCGGGGTTATTATGCCAGCCCCATGTATTGTGCTATTGTGTGGAAGCTATTTGTATGCATCGCAGGACACTAACCCAATTGTAAAATCTTCGTCCACGTGGCCTATAATTTTTTTTTACGCCATCAACAAAACAAAAAACAGGAAACGGAAATGGAAGTAACATACTCGCGGACAGCATAAGCCAACTATGCCTGCGATTAAATTGAACAATTACCATCCCCGGCCTGTGAGGCTAAGAATGACCTGGAATCTACAATTACAGAGGCGCATAGTTTCAGTTTCAGTCTTATTGGATTTCGCGTGTTGTCTGCGGAAGGCGCGATGAAACTTTCTTAATGAAGTTTCTAACCGGCCCATAACAATTAACGAAAAGGATTGCAATGTTTGTTGGCAGAAGCATGGTAGAGACTACTTGGCTGCTAGTGTCCTTCCAGTGGGAGGGGATGGGCGGATTGAATAAATTGAGGTCATGCGGCAGTTAGAGAACGAAATGAAAATCTACTCTTTTGGATGGGAGAGGTTTTTTTTTATTCTGTTATAAATTGTTTGAGGCAGAAGGATATTTATGAATGGGTGGTCGAAATGGACCAATGGACTGGAGGTGTTTCCTTTTAACAGAGAGGTAATCCGGACAAGTTATGGCAAAAACGTGTTAAAATTATAAATGTCTTGGAAGGATAAGGCAATCCAGTCAGTAACTTTGTTTTGCTTGAATGAATTAATTTCAGATTATGTGGATGATTTAAAGTTTCCTCGATCTGTCATTATCAAGTGGTGCGGCTATGCCAAGCTGCCAAGTTACGTGGAAGTTCTTTATTATGTTAATTTTTGCGAAAGTTCGTAATCGGGAATCTTGCAATTAAACTGAGAGTAGCTGATGATTTGTTACGCTACGTGGGGCGTATAAGAAACGTTTTAATTTTTTATTCATTGAACGAGCTACGTTTGCATAGAAAAATGACTTGGATATGAGGTTTCACTAATTCAAAAAAAGGCTTAGAGGATTTGTATGAGAAAATTGCATATTTGGAAACCCCGGTCTTCGCTGATCACGATAACGAGTTCTTTTTCTGAAAAAAATCTTTTTTTTACAGAGATATGATGTTTCAAAAATTGCAATTTGAAGCCTATGAGAGCCCTAGAGGCCTTGTATGGGAAAATTCGCAGGTCGAGATATTGCGAAAATCTATGCATATTTGGAATCTCCGGTCTTCGCTGATCACGATAACGAGCTCTTTTTCTCGAAAAAGTGTTTTTTAGCGGAGATATGAGGTTTCAAAAATTGCAATTTGAAGCCTATGAGAGCCCTAGAGGCCTTGTATGGGAAAATTCGCAGGTCGGGATTTTGCGAAAATCTGTGCATATTTGGAATCTCCGGTCTTCGCTGATCACGATAACGAGCTCTTTTTCTTGAAAAAGTATTTTTTCACGGAGATATGAGGTTTCAAAAATTGCAATTTGAAGCCTATGAGAGCCCTATAGGCCTTGTATGGACAAATTCGCAGGCCGAGATTTTGCGAAAATCTATGCATATTTGGAATCTCCGTCTCGCGCTGATCACGATAACGAGCTATTTTTCGAAAAAATATTTTTTTACAGAGATATGAGGTTTCAAAAATTGCAATTTGAAGCCTATGAGAGCCCTAGAGGCCGTGTATGGGAAAATTCGCAGGTCGATATATTGCGAAAATCTATGCATATTTGGAATCTCAGTTTCGCGCTGATCACGATAACGAGTTCTTTTTCTGAAAAAAAAATCTTTTTTTTACAGAGATATGAGGTTTCAAAAATTGCAATTTGAAGCCTATGAGAGCCCTAGAGGCGTTGTATGGGAAAATTCGCAGGTCGGGATTTTGCGAAAATCTATGCATATTTGGAATATCCGGTCTTCGCTGATCACGATAACGAGCTCTTTTTCTCGAAAAAGTCTTTTTTTAACGGAGATATGAGGTTTCAAAAATTGCAATTTGAAGCCTATGAGAGCCCTAGAGGCCGTGTATGGGAAAATTCGTAGGTCGGGATTTTGCGAAAATCTATGCATATTTGGAATCTCCGGTCTTCGCTGATCACGATAACGAGCTATTTTTCGAAAAAATAATTTTTTACAGAGATATGAGGTTTCAAAAATTGCAATTTGAAGTCTATGAGAGCCCTAGAGGCCGTGTATGGGAAAATTCGCAGGTCGGGATTTTGCGAAAATCTATGCATATTTGGAATCTCCGGTCTTCGCTGATCACGATAACGAGCTCTTTTTCTCGAAAAAGTGTTTTTTTAGCGGAGATATGAGGTTTCAAAAATTGCAATTTGAATCCTATGAGAGGCCTACAGGCCTTGTATGGAAAAATTCGCAGGTCGAGATATTGCGAAAATCTATGCATATTTGGAATCTCCGGTCTTCGCTGATCACGATAACGAGCTCTTTTTCTCGAAAAAGTGTTTTTTAGCGGAGATATGAGGTTTCAAAAATTGCAATTTGAAGCCTATGAGAGCCCTAGAGGCCTTGTATGGGAAAATTCGCAGGTCGGGATTTTGCGAAAATCTATGCATATTTGGAATCTCCGTCTCGCGCTGATCACGATAACGAGCTATTTTTCGAAAAAATAATTTTTTACAGAGATATGAGGTTTCAAAAATTGCAATTTGAAGTCTATGAGAGCCCTAGAGGCCGTGTATGGGAAAATTCGCAGGTCGGGATTTTGCGAAAATCTATGCATATTTGGAATCTCCGTTCTTCGCTGATCACGATAACGAGCTCTTTTTCTTGAAAAAGTATTTTTTTCACGGAGATATGAGGTTTCAAAAATTGCAATTTGAAGCCTATGAGAGCCCTAGAGGCGTTGTATGGGAAAATTCGCAGGTCGGGATTTTGCGAAAATCTATGCATATTTGGAATATCCGGTCTTCGCTGATCACGATAACGAGCTCTTTTTCTCGAAAAAGTCTTTTTTAACGGAGATATGAGGGTTCAAAAATTGCAATTTGAAGCCTATGAGAGCCCTATAGGCCTTGTATGGACAAATTCGCAGGCCGAGATTTTGCGAAAATCTATGCATATTTGGAATCTCCGTCTCGCGCTGATCACGATAACGAGCTATTTTTCGAAAAAATATTTTTTTACAGAGATATGAGGTTTCAAAAATTGCAATTTGAAGCCTATGAGAGCCCTAGAGGCCGTGTATGGGAAAATTCGCAGGTCGGGATTTTGCGAAAATCTATGCATATTTGGAATCTCCGGTCTTCGCTGATCACGATAACGAGCTCTTTTTCTCGAAAAAGTGTTTTTTAGCGGAGATATGAGGTTTCAAAAATTGCAATTTGAAGCCTATGAGAGCCCTAGAGGCTTTGTATGGAAAAATTCGCAGGTCGAGATATTGCGAAAATCTATGCATATTTGGAATCTCAGTTTCGCGCTGATCACGATAACGAGTTCTTTTTCTGAAAAAAAAATCATTTTTTTACAGAGATATGAGGTTTCAAAAATTGCAATTTGAAGCCTATGAGAGCCCTAGAGGCGTTGTATGGGAAAATTCGCAGGTCGGGATTTTGCGAAAATCTATGCATATTTGGAATCTCCGGTCTTCGCTGATCACGATAACGAGCTATTTTTCGAAAAAATAATTTTTTACAGAGATATGAGGTTTCAAAAATTGCAATTTGAAGTCTATGAGAGCCCTAGAGGCCGTGTATGGGAAAATTCGCAGGTCGGGATTTTGCGAAAATCTATGCATATTTGGAATCTCCGGTTTTCGCTGATCACGATAACGAGCTCTTTTTCTTGAAAAAGTGTTTTTTAGCGGAGATATGAGGTTTCAAAAATTGCAATTTGAAGCCTATGAGAGGCCTAGAGGCCTTGTATGGAAAAATTCGCAGGTCGAGATATTGCGAAAATCTATGCATATTTGGAATCTCCGGTCTTCGCTGATCACGATAACGAGCTCTTTTTCTCGAAAAAGTGTTTTTTAGCGGAGATATGAGGTTTCAAAAATTGCAATTTGAAGCCTATGAGAGCCCTAGAGGCGTTGTATGGGAAAATTCGCAGGTCGGGATTTTGCGAAAATCTATGCATATTTGGAATCTCCGGTCTTCGCTGATCACGATAACGAGCTCTTTTTCTCGAAAAAGTGTTTTTTAGCGGAGATATGAGGTTTCAAAAATTGCAATTTGAAGCCTATGAGAGCCCTAGAGGCCTTGTATGGAAAAATTCGCAGGTCGAGATTTTGCGAAAATCTATCCATATTTGGAATCTCAGTCTCGCGCTGATCACGATAACGAGCTCTTTTTCTTGAAAAACTCACTTTTTACAGAGATATGAGGTTTCAAAAAATGTTGTTCGCCCCCTTTAAGGCGGTATAGGGTTCGTATGTTGATATTTATCACTCTGCACCTGCCGAGTTCAGCCATCGCTGTGTTCTTCAACATTACCGGCGAACTGGACCATGAGTTCACCAAACGAGCATTGTCTACAATTGCGGCCATAAATCTGTAAAATTAAAGTAAAATAAAAAACTTTTTCTAAAAGTAAACTTCACTTTATTCTTTATCTTCTCGTACATCGTTACGTATACGTAACATTTTTTTTTTAGGAGACATAGACCCATATAACCCTCACCACTCACGTTGTTCTTGAATACATTCCCTTTGTACGACGACTAGCTACGAAGGCGCAGGTCCCTTTTGTATCCCATGAGGGTCATGTTAAATACCGCCGGCGAGTATGTTTGCACTGAAAATGCTTACATTTTGTTGTCTACCGAAAAAAGTCCTTGTGGAATGTCAGCTTCAACTTTGGAAGAAGTACTTGGATTCCATGACTGTGAAATGCCAGGATATTACACTGGGCAAAAAGTACTCCCTAAAAGCCCTAGGGGTAATAATTACATACTTATCATGATGTCTTACCATGCCGCTACTGTCATCGTAATACCCGTACCATAGGACATTCATATCTTTCCTGGCTAGACGCTGACGAGGAGTTAAATCTTCCTACGCCAAAGTCTTCTATCGACTTACTTGAACTTTTCACTAATACTGACAGGATTAACAATCTTTTCCATATGCAAAGCAAAGTTTAGTATAATTTGCTTTGTTTTCCGATAACGGTACTGCAGCTTATATTACGTCCTCAAACCTTATTTTTTGCCATCGTTCAAGCTATTTCAAGTCCAAGGTAATTCCAGTGTTCGACTGAACTCCTTACAAACTAATTAACATAATTGATTGGTCGATTGTAATTTCAGTGGACGTCTTGTAGTTCCATGAAAAAATAATCCTTGCCTTCCATCCCTAGTTGAAGGAGAAATTCTAGAAAAGTTGTTTTTTTATGAACTGCGTCTTTACAGAAATTGGCTTCCAATCTGGTGAAAGGATGTACTTTTTCGGCTCAATTGGAGACAAATACGTCCGTTTGAGTGCATTTGCTTCGGTGCTCGTTGTGGTCACTTTGTTTCACAATTTCATAGAAAAATTGATGTCCTGTGGGTTTCGAAAACCGCTGTCTATTGTCCGATCATTAAAAATGAATGAAGACATAGGAGTATCTCGCTTTTATACTTCATCAAATTTTTATAATAAGATTCTGAGCGTGATGAAGCTGTGACACGAAGATCCTTTTGTTCGGCCGACAGCCATCGAAATCATGTCGTGTGTACGGAAGTCGAACACGTCCCCAGCTCACTCTCAATTCCCTTCCATTTGTATGCAAATTCTTTTTCTATTTTGTGTTTTATTGTTTTGGCAATATGGGCGGAAACGGAAACTAAAAACTGCTCCTGTTGGAGATATGCTTCCGGGAATCGAATTTGTGTAGTGATGACTAGAGATGCAGTCACGTATGAAGTGGTTTGGAACTGGTTTACCGTCGTGCGGCATCGAATCGAACTGGTCATGATGTGGACAACTGAGATTTTTAATTTAGTTAGTCCGCAGTACACTACGGATTGTAGATTGTGCAGGTGGAGACCTGGGGAAATGTATAGTTTTTTGCAGTCAATTTCATGGAATGAAACATGGGACTGAATGACAATGATGGATACCGAGAATCAGAGTAACGCAAACAAGTTACTGCGCAAGTTACAGCAAGTCACGAATAATAAACTGCAAGATGCTTTGATCACAACGTAAATACCTTTTTTCCCTATAAACTTCTTCTCTCCAATTTAACTTTCCATTACCACAATAAGCAACCTGAGTCCACCCTTGAATTTCAAACTGAAAGCCATGAGCATCATGCCAACAAACCTAATTCAAATCAATACATTACTCACCATACTGCTGCGGGCAGAACAACAAAGCAGAAAACAATAACCATATCCGTTCACATTAAGCTCGTAGCCCACTCAGCATACAAAAACACGATCCAATCGTTTTCGTTATGTGATTTGATTCCTGCCATTACTAGGATATTCGTTTTCAATAACCAATTTGACGTGTCAACGACTTCTTTCATATTCCCCGGGTAATGGCTTTATACCCGTAGAACTGGATAATTGCTCTTAGAATAACTCGTGCCATTTGATTTGCTCGTCGAACGTCCCTTTCCGCCCCCATCACTATAGTTCTTGTCATCATCGTCCTGTTGCTCTTTCCATTTCAACTCGACAATAAGTACAAAACAAAATGAAAGGACTTTAAGTGGAGAAGATGGAAGGGGCAGGGAATAAATTGACACCATGTGCTCGGTCGAGCCGGAAGGGAGCAAAGACAAAATCCAAGGCGGTTAATTATGTAACGCGCCCGGACTACTCAGGGCTAAGGTAAGATTTTAAATACGCTTATGTGACTTTCAAGCCTCCAAGGGACTTTATATTTTCCTGCTCTGTGTTGTTATTTTTATTTTGCTCCGCGGTCGCTGTCGCTTGTTGTGTATACTGTGTTAGGTGTAAACACTCTCGTTGTTCGTGTGTTCGCTCGGCTGGATGAAGTTATTGTTGATGATGATGACGGCGATCACGGTGATGGGAATACTAATGATAAGGATAAGAATATGGTGAAGAGCCAATGAAGCGTTATAATCAAGGAGTTAGGGCAGAAGAGCACGAAAATCAAATCATTCGACCGTGCTGTGTGCTATTCAGCCTGAGGATGAATAGATATGGATAGTGTTAGCGTGTGTAAATCCCACTATCATAATCACGATGATGATATTATTTAGTTTTAATTATTAGTACGTGCATAGTGGTAGTAAAATTAATTCAAGTGCCTTGAGGCACGCTTTTATTTCTCACAAGTTTAAGTTTGCTTGCATGGAGGGGATAGATAGAAACGAAAATGTCGCTGATGAGGAAGAGCGGGAAGAGGCTGGAAGGTTCATACATATCTCAAAAATAAGTTAATTTCCTGAAAAATATCTTAGACAGATCTTAGTGGAATTTTCTTAACACTTTGGAAACAATTTCCGTGCCCTTATGTGACACGATACGCAAGTGGTTCGCTGTAAGATAAGTATTATAGAAGAAGAACCTCTATCTAGGGAAATCAAACTTTAAGTTTGTGCGCCGGTTGGCGAATGTTTGCTCTTTTAACAGCATATAGCGAGTTTATCAAGAAAATTTTTGGAAAAAAACTATAAAGTTTTGATGAATTACGTGCGATTTTTAATATTAACATCTGAATCAAGTTGGTTCCCCTGACACATAGCTATGTGTCGGGTCTATATTCTTATTAAGAACCTGACATTAAGCGGAAAGCTGTGCATTTGTCTCTAGTTTAATGGGACTTTGATGCTTGGGTTTTACTTATTTATAAGAGTTCACCATCAACACGACTATAGCACTCGTAACCATCGGTCATGTGCGTTATCATGTTCATGGCGATCAAGATTAAAACATTAGCATCAACAAATCTATGAGCATGATGACCATCATGCCCATAACGATTACCCTTATTGCGAGGGTGGTCCGATAAGTACCAAGCCTCATCGCCAGATGGCGCCAGTATCGAAAGAGCAACTTACTATCGTGTAGTACATTCTAGTAGACGGCTACTGTCTGAAAAATGGAAAAAGAGCAATATCGGTCGGTGATTCGATTCTTGTTTTTGGAAGGGAAATCGCGCAGCGAAATCAAAGAGCGTTTTGGTGATGTGTACGGTGACTCTTCTTCTTCGATGGTGACCATCAAAAATTGGTTTAACGAGTTTCAACGTGGTCGCACGTCGGTTTTTGATGAGCCACGTTCAGGTGCCGAAAACGGCAACCACGGAGGATAACGTGACATAAATCCACGATCTCGTATTGCCAGACCGCCGATTGAAGGTGCGTGAGATAGCTGAGGCAGTAGGCATTTCAAAAGATCGCGTGGGTCATATCCTGCATGAAATGTTGGGAATGAGAAAGCTGTCGGCGCCATGGGTGCCGCGTTTGCTCACTCCGGATAACAAGCGCAAACGTGAGACCACTCCAGAGCAATGTTTGACGCTGTTTAAGCGCAATCCGAAGGAGTTTCTGCGTCGTTTCGTGACAGTCGACGAAACATGGATCCACTGGATCTGTGTACACACCAGAGACCAAGGAATAGTATAAACAGTGGACTTCACCCGGCGAACCTGCTCCGAAGAAGGCGAAGACTGTCCCATCGGCTGGAAAGGTGATGGCCACCGTTTTCTGGGATTCACAAGGTGTGATCCACATCGACTACCTGGAGAAGGGCAAAACGGTCACAGGGCTGTACTATGTCAAATTATTGGGCCGATTCGACGCCGAATTGAAGAAAAAACGGCCCCACTTGGCGAAGAAAAAAGTGCTCTTCCACCATGATAACGCACCGGCTCACACCTCCGCCCTCGCCACGGCCAAATTGGTCGAATTGGGCTACGTACTGCTGCCCCATCCACCGTATTCTCCAGATTTGGCCCCATGCGACTTCTTTTTGTTTCCAAACTTGAAAAAGTCATTCGCTGGGCAGAAATTTGCAGAAAAAGTAGTCCCCTAAAGATGCCGACTTTGACCGTAAGCAAAAGGATAAAAACCGCTCTTGATATGTCTACCGTCAGGAGACCTAGGAGGCTTATTGTAGGGTTTTTCGCCATCCGTGGTGTAGAAAGTATTGGTGAATATTGCATTTTAAAAACCTTATCGGACTTAGGATCAGTCCCGGCGGAGGTTTTCAAGGCCGGGGCGGTGGTTTTCAGTCGCCAAAAAGGGGGCCAAAAGTTATATGCAGAATTTTCCTCTCGAAAATTATCCGCTTTTGATAATGTCCAAGCCTCAGCACCAGAGAAGCAGAGATTGGCAAGAGTTTTTCTGCGTTTGATCTCAGCGCTGATGTCGTTGCTGCTTGTCACTACCGAGCCTAGGTAGATGAAGTCCTTGACTACTTCAAAATTATAGCTGCCAAATATGACGTTCTGACCAAGACAACGGTGTTGCGCGACGGAATTCTGTTTCGTCCACGTCCATTGTGAATAGTATGCTCTGCCTGACGGCGGTATTTTGACTATCTTCGCAGTTATACAGACACATCGTCTTTTTACATTCTCAGTATCGACTGTGACTCTACTATAAGTTGTCCGTGCTCATCTCTACAGGCTTTCGGTCTGGCTTTATAGCTTCTGCATGTTGTACTTTTTGGTAAACATTTTCAAATCTGCGACAGCATCTTTCCATTTACTCGATCTCGCCCTTCCGATGCTCTTCCTTTTTCTTCTCAGAAGCGCATAGTCCACCCTTCTTTTTTGTTCGTAGAGCTCACGAGCAGCCATCCTCCGTCGATGCTGTTGATCCATCAAACCAGGAGTTTCTCGTAGTTGGTGGCTTGAAATGTGATGAATAGGTCGGAAACGCGTTCAGTCCTTATCGGATAGTATTTAACAACTCCAGTAGTCCGTATTTACGTTTCAGGTCGTTTACGTCATTGGGTCAGGCGACCGTACGCGAGCTCTGTAATTCAGAATGTCTTTAAGGCTCTGCTTGACTTTATAGCTGGTAATTTGATGTTAAGTCCTCAGGTAAGATTGGGATACAGGTTGACTTCTATTCAGTGTACATAAATATCATCATAGTCCTCTAGATTTTCTCCCCCTGACTGTTATATCATTTAAATTTTCTTAGGGTATGCTAGAGAACTTATTACCTGGCATGATGCCTATTCTTGCATTTTGTGTAGTACTCGACTATCGTTGAGTGTTGGAGTGTTCACAACCAAGATATACTTGTGTAGGACTAAGTGTTATTCCCCTGAGCACACCCCGTTTCCTTTCATTCAACAGAGCAACCAGGTGCCTGTTATTTACGGCAGTTTCACTATCACACCATGCTTATGCAGCTCACGTATTTCAATCTACCCTGGTAGGCCGACAGACGGATTTTGCAACTTTAATTTACAATCCTAGAACGTAATATAAGTCCCTTCAGTCAATCCCCGAACAAATTTCTTCGAAGCACTATCAGCCACTTTGTAATTTGTTCGCCAGACCTGCAATAAACCAGCAATAGATGAATGTAGGTCAAGTGGAATACATCACAGAAACAGAGCACAGAGACGACCACAAGCACCGTCAGTCGCTAGTTCTCCATCTCTTCGTGTTAATGAAATTTTCAGTGAAATTTCCTCCGCAAATATGTGCAGGGAAGAATAGGAAAGACCATAATGGTGTCGCTTTTTAAGACGTGATTTCCATTCAACCGATCCTTCATCTCGTCGTAAACATCAAGTAAAGCGAGTTAATTGAACACGCAAAAATATTACTGAAAATGCAAGGAAAAAAAGTCATGCACTTTACGAACATAGCCAACAGATGGTAATGAACTTAACGGTATAAAACTATAATATAAGCGAAAAAAGTTGCTAACGATAGCGTTGCTTGCTAGAGAACTTTAGTTTTCGTCCTGCGGAGTGCCCCTCGAGGGGATAAATCCTTGCACTTATTGGATTTAAAGTTTCTCGCCCGCCTTCAATGCTCGGTGCAATATCTGACCGCATTAAGCCAGAGAGGTGTAGTGCTCTGTTAGTGTCCTTATGGAGCAGTTGGGGTTTAGGGAAAACAAACTTGAAGGAAAGAAGGAATTCGATTATGGAAGCTCATTTACTGACTCAACAGGGAACGTGTAAAAAGTTTTATTTTTTTTCTTATTTCGCTTTTGAGACTTTCACAACTATCGTCTTCCATTGGCGTTGGCAAATGAACACGTTATGGAAGATTTATCTAAAAAATTTCATAAGTGTAAGTGGATGAAATCTTAATGGTAGTTGCGGGTAGTAGTAGCGTTTGCACAGGCATCGGTTTTCTCGTTAATTGAAATTGTATGTGCCAGTTCTAGCGAGACCTCAAGCGTTCTTTTTAGGTGAAAGTTTCTATATTCCCAAGAAGGTTGACTGAAACCAAACGTTTGCCTCGTTTGAGCAGGTCGAGGGAAGCTAAGCGAACGTAAGTTAACCTGCCCTAAGGTATAGAGTTGGTAGTGGGTCTCTCCCAAGTTGTTATAAGTTTGTCAATTCATAGTGGATTTTACTGGTCATGGCAAATTGCCGTAGCAGTTATTAGTTGGCAAAACTTATTTTCGGGATACTTTGCCAAAACTCATTTGACATAGAGAAGCTTCCAGTCGAGTTGTCAAATGGTGTATGTGACTTATGGGTGGGGGGAATTATCTCGGGATAGTTTAACAGTAATCCGCTGTTGGCATAATGTGCGATGAGTCATTAGCCTTGTGCTCGTCATAAATGTCATATAAGGTAATTGACATTATCTTCCAGTCATACTTCGAGATGTGAGTGACCATTTTCACCAATACGTAATGGGACCTTCTCTTATCACTGTCCCCATCTGCTTTGTCCTAATTACAAAATAATAACTGACATACAACGTGCTTCGTCCGTCCACCAATTACTGCTTATGACATAATGACATTAAAGATATTTCATTTTGAATGGAAGTGAAAAGTCGAAAAAAGAGCTTTTGCTTCTTTTGCATTTCAAAATTAATATTTGTTACTTTCCACTCAGCAAAACCTAAAGCGCGTCCGTGCCTATGAGCACACGAGGGAACCGATGCGACGTGTCAACGATGTCAACTGTAGAGATATTATAATTGGCCCCTCCATACGCGACTTGCATGAGAGTCTTAGATAGGGAACGGCGTGGAAAAGTTTTAAGCTGTAAACAAATGTAACCGTTTATGGAAAAGAAAATTAATCCCAACAGTAAAAGTGAAGATTGTTGTTGTTGTTTTCTACTTTGTCCTGCTTTTCGCTTATTAAAGCAAAAATGAGTTTTGTTTTGCTCTTGACAGAATGAAAAAATGAGTGAATGACAGTCAAGCGCATAAGAATGCCAGTCGTGATGCGCTGTACTGTGTTATGGGTGCTTTAAAGGACGGGGACGGGGATAAAATAAGCTTGTTACATCACAGGAAGTCATGCTCTGTGTTCGGATCGAAAACTTGTGCGCCATTTTATGTACCCTGCTGTTTGAGTTTATAGTGTGTATGTGTACTCGAAAAGTGAAGTTTTTCGTCAATATTTTAAGTTGCAGGGGAAGTGTAATTAATATAAATTGTGGATATTCGTAGATAGGTAGTGATATGGCTACATATATTCTGTTAAAAATTAGCATCCGTCAATAAAAACAACACAAACCCATTGATTATCAAATTTTATTCAGTCTCCTTCAAGGTAGAGGTATTTTATAGACATATTTCGGGATCGATTTTAGCTCTCTGAGTGTCTGTTTTATGGCTTAAATCGACTGAAAATGGATTCCATGGAAATAAGAATAAGTCACGGGGCACATGTCTGTTACACCGTTTTTGGTCAAAAGTCGCTTACTAAAATTTATTTGTGATATGGGAGATATTATTTACAGTATGACACACCGGAAGAAATTTCTAGTGAACAGCACGAAGGATGTAAAAAAAATTTTGAGAGCAAAACCTTGACTTTTGAGCTACTTTGATTTTGTTTTGCCTGTTTTGGTTGATTTGAGTGACAACATTTCGATGTCTGTTGGCATCTTGTACTCCTAAGTGCAAGTCTTGTAATTATGGATTCCATGAGGTGCGTGTGAGGTCTGAATTGGCTTGTCAGCAGCAATTCCCTTACGATGATCCATTTGACGAAAATTCAACTCTTTCGAAATAAGAAAACATAAAAATATGGTGAACAGATGAGGGATGGACAGCTTTTGTGAAAGCTCTCCCAAACGAGAACCATTTTCTTCATTACTTTGATGTTTAATTCAGATAGTGGATTATTTAATGAGATCCCTTCTTTTTTAATGAAATCACACCCGCTGTAGCTTATGCTGACGATTCGGACTTTCTGGGCGATAGAGAGGGAACAGGAATGCAGAAAATCAATCATTACCAATAATACAGCGTGCGCCATCTCATATGGGTCGATGTAAATTTCGAATAACTTCAACAATTCTCAAACGATTTTAGAAATTCAAACTTATTCAATTTAGACATTCACAATTTACGAGGGTGGTCCCATAAGTCTTTTGCCTCCCCACCAGATGGCGCCAGTATCGCAAGAGCAACTTACTATCGTATAGTGCATTCTAGACGGCCACTGTCGAAATTTCCACAGGATCGTTTGTTTTGACCGCGTGTGGAAGCGGGAGTGGTCTGCGGATTTTAGAAAAATGGAAAAAGAGCAAGATTCTTGTTTTTGGAAGGGAAATCGCGCAGCGAAATCAAAGAGAGTTTGGATGCTGTGTACGCTGACTCTTCTCCTTCGATGTTGACCATCAAAAATTGGTTTAACGAGTTTTAACGTGGTCGGACGTCGGTTTTTGATGAGCCACGTACAGGTGCCCCGAAAACGGCTACCACGTAGAATAACGTGACAAAAATCCACGATCTCGTATTGGCAGACCGCCGATCGAAGGTGCGCGAGATAGCTGCGACAGCAGGCATTTCAAAAGATCACGTGGGTCATATCCTGCATGAAATTTTGGGCATGAGAAAGCTGTCGGCGCGATGGGTGCCGCGTTTGCTCACTTAGGACAACAAGCGCAACCGAGAGACCATTTCAGAGCGGTGTTTGACGCTGTTTAAGCGCAATCCGAAGGAGTTTCTACGTCATTTCCACTGGTACACACCAGAAACCAAGGAACAGTCGAAACAGTGGACTTCACCCGGCGAACGTGCTCCGAAGAAGGCGAAGACTGTCCCATCGGCCGGAAAGGTGAAAAGGCCATCGTTTTCTGGGATTCACAAGGTGTGATCCACATCAACTACTTGGGGAAGGGCAAAGCGGTCACAGGGCTGTATTTGTGCCAAATTATTGGGCCGATTCAACGCCGAATTGAAGAAAAAACGGCCCCACTTGGCGAAGAAAAAAGTGCTCTTCCACCATGATAACGCACCAGCTCACACCTCCGGCCTCGCCACGGCCAAATTGGTCGAATTGGGCTACGAACTGCTGCCCCATCCACCGTATTCTCCAGATTTGGCCCCGTGCGACTTCTTTTTGTTTCCAAACTTGAAAAAGTCACTCGCCGGGCAGAAATTTCAGTCGAATGAGGAGGCCATCGCCGCCACGGAGGCCTACTTTGCAGACCTCGAGAAAACGTATTTTTCAGACGGGTTAAAGAAGTTGGAGCATCCATGGGTCAAGTGTACCGAGCTAAAAGGATGCTATATTCAAAAATAAATCGCCATTTTTCCAAAATTTTTCTTTAGGCTAAGTACTTATCGGACCACCCTCGTATTTTGAATATTTAAAAAAAAAAAATCAATTAAATGACCGCCTTTATTGCCGATGCAAAAATGGGCTCGTTTACCCGCATTCTCCATGACATTTTCGAGCATTTCGGTCGAAATTTCTGCGATTTTCGCATGAATGTTTCTTTTGAGCTATTCTATTGTCTTCGGGCCGTGAACATACACCTTGCTTTTCAAGTATTCTCAAAGCAAAAAGGAGGAGTCGAATCCGACGATCTCGGAGGCCAGTCAATATCGCTCTTTTTTTACACCAATCTTCCAGGGAACTTCTTACGCCAAAGGTTCATTGTTTTGTCCGCAGTATGGCATGTCGCGCCGTCTTGTTGAAACCAAAAGTGAAACAAGCCTTTTTTTACGCATTTCTGGGACCACATATAGTAATGGGCCAACATCGACCGATATTGATCGCCATCCACTGTATCTCCAACTTTGAAGAAATACGGTCCAATGATGGTTTTAGCGCATACACCGGCCCAAACAGAAATTTTTTGATGATATAGCGGCTCTTCGTTAATAATGTGAGGATTTTCGATGCCCCAGAATCGACAATTTTGTTTATTAACTGAGCCAGAGAGCGTAAAATGTGCCTCATCGGTCATCAAAATTTGCTGCCAGAACTCCGGCTCAGCATTAATCATTGCAACGACATTTTGTACGTATGCCAACCGCCGTGGCTCATCTTGTGGCGACACAGAACCAAATTGAAAAAAATTCGAGGCCCAACGACGAATTGTATCTTTTTTGGGCGCAACATGATCACGATATTTTGCACGATACGCAAGTTGAGTTAGCACAATCGAGCGTTAATTTTTAATGTACATTGAAACTATTTCCGCGCATTCTTTTGGTATGAAGCGGTTCATAGTTAAATTTGTACTGAATTGATGTTTCCAAAATGCTATGGCATATGAAAATCGTTTGACAATTGTTGAAGTTATTCGAAGTTAAAATCGACCCATATGCGATGGCGCATCCTGTACCAATAATACTTTAAGGAAGAGAAACTTGGTCTCTGATTAAGAAGGAGGAAAATAGATTTCGCCAATTCGAAAACAATATCTTAAGGAGAATCTTTGGTATGGAACAGGACGAAGAAAAAAAAACTACAAAATCAAGAATAGGACACATGAAACGAATGGACAGTGGACAGTCAAAAGAAAAATATATGGAAGGCCCACGAGAAAATGACCCCCAAGAAGGCCAACCCATAAGTGGGAGGATAGTATGAGGATAGACATGGAACATAATAACGAAACATGGAAGGAAAATACTCATGACAGGAAGGCTTAGCGATGGGTCGTCAACGAGGCTCTAAGCTTCCACGTTCAAATATTTGTTAAAAATGACAATAATAACGGCCGTTGTAGGTCATCTCGGATTAGGCAAATTTTCGAAAGAAAATTACGACACCCTTTGAACGCTCTGTACCACAAAAATGCTCTTATTCTCGATGTGACAGAGGCTTTCGTAAACTGTTTCCACCAGTCCGAACGAGAAATTCCGTTCGCAGCACAAAATTTTAAACTCTGTTCAATATTTCTTTTCCATAATAAAAAAACGGCGACAGATTAACTAGTATCTTTGGCAACTGACAAATAAATTAATCAAAATAGGTTCAACATGATCTAATATGGGATGTACGAGTATATTTTCTGAGATTTCCTTTATCCTATTTTGACGATATGTATTGTACTTTGCCAAGAGCTAGGAGAAAATATGATCATAATCCTAACGACGACCGATTGTTAGGCATTTGTTCTTGAGACATTGAGAACGTAACTGTTAGTCGGCCAAAAATCTTCTTATTTCAATTTAATCAGGAATAGGATAGTTTATGTGAGGTTTGTTCAATATTGTGACTTTTTGAATTTTACGAGCTACGTACATTTGACATTTGCTATAGTGTTACATATGCCTTCTAACTATGTTGGCATTCTCAGCAATTGTGTATATTTAGTTTGTATCCCACAGATATAAAGATTAGGCATTTTTTTATGTGCTTGGCAATTTTTCGTTACCGAAGAAAATGGATCAAAAAATCTACAATATTAAATTTTGTGTGAACAAGAAAGTGCTCTAGCGTGCTGGAAATGTTGACTGTGTCATTCATATGTGGTACGAGCTCTTCAAGGAACGCGAGAAAATGTTAATATGGATGTCCGTCCATGACGCCCCAGCATATCAACAACAGATGAAAACGTTGAAGCAGCGAGGAAAATTGTTAGGGAGGACATCAAATCACTTCACAGAAGTAGCTGAGGATATTGTCACATAAGTTGACTCATGCCATGTAATTTTTTTCGAATGTTTGGGGCGTGAAACGTGTGTCAACGAAGTTTGTTCCGAAATTGGTTAATTTTGACCGAAGAACCGTCTCATGAGCATCGTCCGGGAGCTGTTGAATGACGTGAATGACAATCTAGATCGGCTGAAGAGATTCAACCCTAGTGGCGAAACATGCATAAGTATATCGTTTTGACGTCGAAACCAAAACCCAATCATCTCAATGAAAGCGACCACAAGAACTAAGACCGAAAAAGCACTCCAGGTTCGATCAAATATGAAAGTTCTGCTCATTGTTTCCTTCATCATGTGTTCTTGCCGAAACCTCGTATAGTCAATTAGGAATATTACCTTGTGGTTATGCGCCACTAGCGTGAAGGAATACGAAGATAATATCCGGAAATCCACAAATAACATTACATCCGACCGCAGCTATTTTCGTTCTCTGGTATCTGAGACGTGTAAAGGCATAGTCTTTAAGGGTGCCAAATGAGAAATTCGTGGATTGGTGGGGGTAATAACTCCAATTATAATTAAAACTGTGGGAAGTCGTCGGGTTAATGGTACCCAAAAGAAGTCGATGGATGAAGAGGAGGTCGGATATTTTTCTTCCTTCTTCTAGGGTATTCAAGTTAATTAGTTTAAGGCAGTTTTGATATGGGGATAGTGGGAAAGAATACGACGTTAATAGTGTTGTTACCGCATTTTAGAGCGGTATTCGAAAGCGGGGCGAACAAATTAATATAGAGGCTGGAGAATACCTTAGACCATCGTTTCACGAAAAGGAGTCATGAATACGAGCAGGCTTTAAAAATCATATACATGTGCAATATGATAATAACCGCTCTAACACCTTACAGTAAACTAAGCAATTGGTATATGCAGCAATGTACGTGCTACATTGAAACATGTTCACTAATATAACAATAAGGTATTCGTGTGAATTGGACTAATACAATCTGCGAAATTGTACGTTCCAATTATTTTTTTAACTCTTTGCGTATTCAAAGAATTTGGTTATAACACCCAAGGCAGCTTGATAAGACCAGCAACTATGGTGATCGATAGCAGAACAAACCTATCTGTTAGGTCACAGAGTGCCAAAGTCATAGATAGATTGATAGTTATTTTATTCAGAATATTTAAAATGTATATGGCCACCTTATTTAACGCAGAGATTTGAAACTTAATACAGGGTGGCCCATACAAATATTTCACATTTTAGTAACCACCTAATTGTTGTCTTTCCAGGTTAGGGGAATTTTAAACGATGACTAATTATGTTCCAGTATGCCTTTGTCACCATGGGGCATCGCACGCTAGTGCAATTCGCGCATTTCGTAAACATTTTAAACTTGACGGAAAAAGTGCAGGTCCATTGCGACCAGTGCACTGCAGTGGTGAAATTTTGGGTAAGAGCTTTGAGGAAACCAGTCGTGCCTGTAAAAAAAACCTAGTGTAGGAATGCCAGAAATTATCTCCCGGTTTTATCTCATGGATTAAATCTTATCTTGAAGATCGTCAATATAACGTTATCTTCAGATCTTCTATCTCTGATCCAATTAATGCTACCTCCGTGTTCCGAAGGTAGTCATCTCGGCCCACTGATATTTATTCTAAACATTAATGATGTTGACAGTGTTATTCTGAACTCTCTGCTCTCCATTTATGCTGATGATATGAAAATATTTAAACACATATCTTCCCCTGTCGACTCCTGCTCTTTCCAATTGGACCTTAACAGGTTCACTAATTGGTATCAAAAAAACCATCTCGAGCTTAATGTCAGCCAAACCATCACTTACTCCCGCAAGCGCTCTTTCTCACCACCCAGAACCTACATTATTCCTAATGAAACCGTTCCCCCTGTCAACTTCTTGGTTGATCTAGGGGTTATTTGTGACCGTGAACTCAACTTTCGCATCCATATCGACAACATTATCAAACGTGCTAACTCTGCCCTCGGTTTCGTGAAACGTTGGTACAAAGAATTCTCGAATCCTTACGTTACTAGTCAAGTCTGGTCCCCCTCTTACAAATCTCATACTACGCGTATTGAAGCCATTCAACGCAGGCTTATCCGTTTTGGCCTTCGTGGCCTTCCCTGGGCCGACCCCCTTAATTTACCACCTTATACGAATCGCCTAAAATTAATCAACCTCCAACCCCTTAAAGAACGATCTGATGTTGCAGATATTGTATTTATTCACGGCCTTCTCAGCGGTAACATTGACATCCCCACATTATTGCACATGATTCCCCTTAACACCAACCCACGTAACCTTCGGTTCACGCCCCTTTTCCGTATAAATACTCACCGCACGAATTATGGCTACCACGAACCAATGCCCACAATGCTTCGCAAAGCTAACACCGATCTTTTCGACCTTCACCTCAAAAAGTCCAGCCTTAGAATTGCCCTATACCACAACCCTTCAAACTCTCCTTAATCGTTTCCACCCTGCCACCTAGTCAATAAGTTATAGTTAAGTTATAGTAAGGCTTGTATTAAGCCAATAAAGTGCCCCTATGGGGCGTCAAATCAAATCAAATCAATGGTAGAACGAGTGTGAGAGTCAGAATAAATTAGGCCTGCTAGATCAGCTCGAAAACGAGCAACACATTTGGAAATTAAACCGACTTCTCTGCCACGAATTTTATCCGATGACTCCAGTTACAAAAGTCTAATTATTAGAAGTTAGAAGCAAGCGATTCAGTGGCCAGAAAATCCCTTACGAGGGTATGCTCGAAAAACTTGATTCTGGCGGAATTCCGTTTACTGATCACCGACGAAGCTCATTTGTACATTAACGGCTTTGTAAACAAACAAAACATGCGCTACTAGTCAACCGACGATCGTGCACGAGAAACCTGTTAACTCTGCCAAGTTAACTGTCTGAATGGGTGTGGCTCAGTACGGTGTAGTCGGACCTTATGTTTTCCACGGAACTGTGATCGGCGAGCGCTATTGCATGATGTTAAATGAGTTTCTCGTGCCCCTGGTTTCAACAACAATGGGGCCATTTGGCATCAGAAACGGAAACATTTCCGTCACCGAATAATTTCTTGGCCGGCCCGCTCGCCCGACTTATCTTATGATCGGGCCTAATTGGAAGGGACATGCTCAAGAAAGAATACGAAAATTTCATAAAACGTTTGATTGATTGTGTAGAAAATGATGTAACGTTAAATCAAGTATATAGTTTGCACACGACATGTTCCTACTCCATTTTACTATCACAGCTTGAAATGTAACTTTCGTCAAAATTAATTCGGTCCGTTTTTTTTTTATTGTATTTATTCGTATTTCGGGCGTATACCCTATACCGATTGCCCATGATGGATCCGCCAGATTGTAGTAGCTCATAGTACACAACACTCTTTTGGCGCCACCACATTTTTCTTTAGTATTTTTGCTTTGAATCCAAAGAATCCTTAGAATATCCAATCACAATGTGATGGAAGATACCTATTCTCTTTTGCCTTTGAATGAGTTGTTTGCAAGTAAAAATTCGGCTTTCAACCACTAGCCTTCAACAGAAAGTTCAATCCAATGAATCTACAAGCTCCATTTGTGTTTGACTTGGATCTTCATCGAGTAGTGCCTCCAAATTTTTAATCTTTACTTTTTTAGTTGTTCCGAGCGCTCAACTCACACAACTTGTGCAACACTCAACACGCCTACCTTCTTCTTTCTTTTCCTTTTTCCGGCGTTGTTATGGTCAGAAGTGTAGGACCATAACCTTTCCACTTAACTGCATTCCTACTGGTCCGCTTGTGGGGTCCGCCGGTTTGACCTCAGAAAGTAGCGGCAGGCTTCCCGGTTTGAGATTACTTCATCGCTGAGGCCAATCAAATGCTGGTGTTTTTGCATTTGTTTGCTCCAATTGTTTTTTGGCCTGCCTTTTTTTTTTTGTTTTGTGACACGGGCATACTCCAGATTTTTTTGTTTGATCTTACTCTTACAACACCGGTGATCTCCAGTCGTGTCAACCCACTGATTTGCATGTACACTTGTGGGGCAGTTTAATGGTGGTATATGTGTCCCTAGGCTCACCTTGGTGTTTTCGAAACTGCCTAGATGTGATTTTTGTTTACCTTTGTTTTAGTCGCCTTTTACGACAAGCGAGAGGTATCGCTGCAGGGATATTCTTAACACGCCTACCTTAAAGGCAGATAGTGTTGTCCGTGAAATTGAGAGCTCGTTGAACTTAAAAGAGTTTACGATGGCAGCCTTCCTCGATATAGAGGGGGCCTTCAACAACGTAAACATAGAGGCCATAATAACAGCTCGAGAGGACATAAAAGTAGACAAATCCATTGTGATCTGGATTGAAAATATGTTGAAGAACAGAATTATCAATGCAGACATTGGACACAGCTCTATAAGGAAAGTATCAACGGGAGTGCTCTCTCCCCTACTATGACTTCTTACAGTTAACAAAATCCTCAAAATCTTCATGGAGAAAGGCACAAAGACAGTAGCATACGCGGATGACCTAGTTATCTTGATAAAAGGTAAATTTCTACCAACTATCAGTGTAGTAATGGAACCTGCGTTGAAGGAGCTCTCCTCGTGGGCAGGACAGAACGGTCTGAGAATAAACCCCCAGAAAACCGAGCTGGTCTTGTTCACCAGGAAAAGGAAAATCCTGATATTTGCTCCCCCAAAGTTAGAGGGTACTCCACTCAAACTCAAAGTGGACGATTCTTAATTTTCCTTGAAAAGGAACTTGGAAGAAAGGATGAAAAAAGGATTGAATGCTTTTTATGCATGCAAAAAGACCTTCGGCAAAAGATGGGGCTTCCAACCGTACATCATTCATCTGGTGGACTGCTAGCAGCACGAAAAGCCATATGAGCATGCTTAACAAAGTGCAAGGGTCAGCCGCAAGCAGGGTTGGACATGATACTTCATCTCCTTCCTCTGGACCTATTCATAAGGCTGGCTGCAAAAAGCGCTCTCAGACTAAGGAAGTCCTCTTTGTGGAAACAAGCCAACTATAGACATGCGGCCATACTCAGAATAATAGATGACCTGGGAAAGAAACATGATTTTAATAGCCTCGTAGGTAGCATTCTGGCTAGATTTCCACAACCTTGTCAAAATCATCCCAAAGGAAGAGCTTTTGTTTGTTGGGGAAGATTTAAACGGACATGTCAGGAAGACAAGCGAAGACTATGAAGACTACCACGGAGGGCTGGGATACGGCACCAGGGACTCTTCAGGTGAAGATATCCTAAACATGTGCAAGTCGTACGGTCTTCTAGTGCTAAATACCATGTTCGTCAAACAAAGCCGGCACCTGATCACTTATAGCAGCGGCGGAAATGAAACTCAAATAGACTATCATTTGGTATCCAGTTTCATGAAGCCACGAGTTAAAGATTGCAAAGTGATCCTGGGAGACGCGATCGCCCCTCAACACCGTCTCCTCCTGACTGATTTTTTTATGGAGGCGAGTAAGAAGTCAAAGCAGCAAACGAAGGTGTCTGAGAGAATCAAGTGGTATAAGCTGGATAAAGGAAAAGGCGAAGCTTTTATTACCAACATGAAAAACTACCTCTTTTCCATTATCGATGAGGTCGGTAATGAGGAGTGCAGAGCACAAGACATGTGGGATTCCCTACGAGTACAACAATCTGGCCTAGAGAAAGCCAAATCTCTGCTCGGAACATCTAAAGGCCCCTGCCAACACGCAAAAGAAACCTGGTGGTGGACAGACGAAGCCAAAGCAGTGATACACGAAAAGAAAATGGGTTTCCAAGCTTGGTCAAAGTGCTCTTCTACTAATAGAGAGGAAAAAGCTCGCCGTGAAAAGGTATATAGATATTGCAAAGGTATCGCGAAGAAAAAGTGCGCCGAATTCAAAGCGAAAAGCATGGAAGGCCTATATCAGGAGTTGGAAGAAATATCGTCTTCCGCGTCTGACAGGAACCAGGCTACCCAGGAGCTTCGACAAAGCAATTTGAACAAAGGAGCAACTATCTTTAAGATAGCCGCCCAGAGAAGAAGAAATGCTCAGGAGATTCGTTTCCCAAAGTTTATTAACAATGCTGAAGGCCAACTCCTTGTGGAAGACGAAAAAAAGTGACGGACCCCAATGTGCACCAGCTATTCTTTGCTGACGATGGAGCCATTATAAGTGATGATCAGGCGTCCCTACAACGAGCACTTGATGTGTGGGTGGATATTTTTGAGGGACACGGGTATCGTATTAGTTCAAAGAAGACAGAGTATCTGTGCTTGCCGTTCTCTGACCCTCATTAGCTCATTCCAGACATTTACTTGAATGGAAGAGTGCTTCCCAAGTGTGAAAAGTTTAAATATCTGGGATCTATGATTAATAAAGAAGCAACTTGTGATGACGACATCAACCATCGCGTAAGCGTAAGGTGGATGAAGTGGCGGGAAAACTCCGCCATCTTCTGTGATCGAAAAATGCCCCCTAAGCTGAAAGGAAGGCTCTACACTTCAGTTGCACGTCCGGCGCTCACATACGGTTCACAATGCTGAACAATGCACAAAAAGTATGAGAGCAAATTAACGGCAGCTGAGATGAAGATGCTTCGCATGACAGCGGGAGTAACAAAGCGTGACAGAATTAGAAGTTCAAAGATCCGAGGAAGCCTCCACGTAAAAGAAACCATCACAAGAAAGATAGAGCGCGACCGACTCAGTTGGTATTGCCATGTTCAAAGGAGAGATCCTTTGAACCCCGTCCAAAAGGCGATATCAATCAACGTTCCAATTTCAACACGCAAAAAAGGCAGGCCGAAAAGCAATTGGTGCAAACAAATGCAAAAACACCAGCATTTGATTGGCCTCAGCGATGAAGTAATCCCAAACCGGGAAGCCTGCCGCTACTTTCTGAGGTCAAACCGGCGGACCCCACAAGCGGACCAGTAGGAATGCAGTTAAGTGGAAAGGTTATGGTCCTACACTTCTGACCATAACGACGCCGACAAAAAAAAAGGAAAAGAAGAAGCCTCGTAGGTACAACCGACTATATTTCCCCCCAAAATTACTTCTCTCTCAGAATACCAATCCTTTTCCTCGACAGAGAAGAGTGGCTATCAAACGCCGTGATCAACGACCACGAGATTACCCGACGGATCGAAAATGGACACAGGTACTGGGGCCGGGGTCTACTCTGATACCCTGTACAAACAGGAATCATTTAGACTCCTTGATTTGTGCAGCGTCCTAGCAATCGAGAAAGCAGTCAAACACCTACAAGTAACCGATATCCCACCAACGGATATCACTATCCAGGCTGCACTGAAGTCAATAGGATCCTGTACAACGAGATTAAAGGCTGTCATGAAATGTTGTGACTCACTGAAGTCCATCAGACACCATAAAGTCAAACTCTGCTGGGTCCCGGGTCACAGCTCAATCGCAGGAAACGAAATAGCGGACGAATTGGCCAAGCAAGGGTCTGAAATGGACATCAGCGAAGCGGACACGTCATTGCAATCACCGATCAGCGCATTATACCGGATCATAAATGACACAATCATCAAAGAAGCCAACTCGTCTTGGCTTACAAGAAACGACAGCTACACGACAAGATCATCGTGGCCAGAGCTCAATATCGGAACAACAAAGAAGCTCTTGGCGTTGGACCGAAACTCGATCCGTATGCTCATCGGGGTGATCATAGAGCAATGCTCCGGAAATGGAACCCGGGATCCAGCGATTTCTGCCGGAGCGGCGGCGATGAGGAAGAAACCGAGACGATCCAACATCTGTTTTGCCACTGCCTAGCTCTCCAGAATTAGCTCCTAGCTTCGCTGGGCCAAAGATTCTTTACAGAGATTGCGGACGTGGCAAATGCAGTGATCAAAATAATGGGCCCTTTGGGCTCCGAGTGGAAGTGATGCTCAACCCTCAACTCCCCTTCCTTAACTTCTCTGAAACTATCGCGATCAATTATCACCATGAAACATTTACAACAGCCAGAGCCATCTCTTAAAAGTGGTCGGACGGAAGTTAAGAGAAAAATCAACCCGCCAAACCCATTTTTAAGAACTCTGATCCAAAAGTCTTGTTTCGAAATGTTACGTCAGTTAACTGAGACCAAGACGAAGTTCCTCTGTTGTGCTATCATAAAGAGCTCTTTTATGAAATAAAAGATAAAATCATTTTGATTACATAACGTTCTCTTTTAATCTTGGATCCTTTGGCTTAGGTACTATTTACACATTAGTTTTTAATTTTATCACATCTTCGATTTAAATGAAAAATATTCATATTTAATATTAAAATTTAATTTAATCATTAATAGTTAAGTACGCCATTTACATAAATACATTAAGCCTATATTCATAATTTTAATTTAGTTTAATATTTAATTAACAAGTCAATTATCTACTTAGAAACTATCTATCCATTTAGACTACAATCTTTTGTCATTAAATTTAATATTTCAACCTCGAATTAAAATAATATTTTACATAATCTCTCAACTGCAGCTGTCAAGCGGTACAACAATCGTGTATAGCATCGCAGTATATATTAACTAAGGGAAAGGTAGTAGGAGTAGTAGAAACAAAGGGCACGAACCTCTCGCTAGTTACAAATATACTCTAATATTGTGCGTGCAGTTCGCATTCGGTCTTTTTACATTCATTTTTGTATTATTTGCTTCATTTTTTAATATCATTCTGCAGGACAATCCTTTTTTTTCTCTCCACCTTCGCTTTAACTTCGTATACCCAACAGTCGTTTAAAAGCCCTTCTATAATCTAAATTGAAAATGGTATAGATAACCGGATTAAGCCCGGAGTTTATATATCCCAGCCATGTGATGAAATTCTTGAACTTATCTGTCGGACAGCAGGAGTCGCAAAATGGCAGAATGACATACATAAGGAAGAACGGCAGCCAGCATATTACGAAAACGCCCATGATGATGCCTAGAGTGCGAGCTGCTCGTCGTTCTTTCGACAGTGAAATCCTTTGCTTTTCTTCTATAAATTGATACACACCAGTTGGTTTCTTTGGTGGTATTTTATTAATTTTTATGGAACTCTCAACCAGGACACTCTTATCCGTCTTGTCGGCGTTTATATTTGATCCGCTATTGTTCGCATTTGGACCGGATTCGGAAGAATTCTCTGGATTATCACTTACGTTCGAGATCTCGTTGCGCATACTGAGATCATGGTTGTTATCGGGTGGCATCAGGGTACGTTCCTGGTTGATTTTTCGATTCTTACCATGCTTAATGGAGTCTTTGATTTTAGGGCGTCGTGACTTTTTTATCGGCTTCTCGGTTGTATTGTTGTGCTCTTTCGAATTGCTGTCATTTTTGAGAGCATTCTGCTCTATTGATTTTTGTAGTGCTTCGTTGGCGTTCGTTTCGCTGCTGATTGAATCTTGGTCTTGCTGAACGGAAGTTAGGTCCTTGTCGACGCGGTTGTTGATGTCATGTGGATTGAGACCGCCGGCGACAGGATCACCACCAGTGTTTGCGGCTCCTTTCATAGCAACGACTGTATTAATTTTTGATGCCCGAGCACGCTCCCGTAGTCGTCGTCGTGTGGCAATGTATATTTCGATGTAGACGATAGTCATGATGACCAATGGGATGTAAAACGAACCGAGTGAGGAGTATATCACGTAGCCACGATTCGAGGTGAGTTCACACGGTGTGGCACTAGTGAATTCCTCGGGCCAGTCATTCCAGCCAACCAGTGGCGGCGAACTTATAATTAATGATAGAATCCAAACGCCGGCAATGAGTAAGAGAACACGACCGACAGTTCGCTTCTGAGCATAGTTGATAGGGTCAGTAATGGCCCAATATCTATCCAATGCAATCGCGCATAGGTTGAGGATTGATGATGTACAACACAGGACATCGCAGGTTAGCCACATTTTACATAGATGTATGCCGAATTCCCAGCGGCCCAGTATGGAGTAGGCAACGTTGAACGGTAGGACAAGCAGCGCGACTGTTAGGTCGGCAACGGCCAATGAAACAATAAAAAAATTTTGAACTATCCGCAGGGGTTTATAGGTGAATACGCTAAGGATGACTAGAATATTGCCGACAATGGTGAGGACGATGATGATCGACAGGATGAGTGCTGTGAAGATGGCTTCCCATTCGGGAACTGCTAGATGGATGCCGAGATGACTGGGATAGAGGACGAGCATAGGTGTAGTGCAGCCGTTTCCATTGATAATGCCGAGCGTTTCGGTCGATAGGACAAGATAGTCCTCATCGACAGTTACCGTGGTTAGGTTGTCGGGTGATGTACCCATGTTCGCCAATTTTCTATGCTGCCAAGTCAATGTTTTTCAATTGGTTGTCCGCGGCATTGAGCTGAGTATTTGCACTGGATTTGAACATTTATCTACAAAGAAAGAGAATGGAAACCAATTAGTTGGCGCAGAAATAAAGGAACATGGAGTGAAAGTAATAATAATTTACTGAAAGAAATTCATCGATTCTAAAAATCATTCGCACGTTAAGCCGAAGGTTGACACACGTGTGGACAAAAGCAATTTTCTGACGGGTGCAATGCAGCTGTTTCAGGAGCGATATACAATAATAATAAAAAAGAATTTAATGGTGGTTGCGTGGTTAATATTGCGAAAGAGTTAATCACTAGATGCATCTCGAATTACCAGCGGCACTTGAATGGTGCCAATATCTCCTTGGAAATCAATTATTATATATCAATGTCAATTTGATAATTAAGTGGATGATTAGATCAAATGGAATCTACACGAAACAAGACACCCGTTGGCGATTACATTTTCAATTGGCTTAAAGTAGAAGCAATACCTTTAAGTTTAAAGATTTAAAGAAGCTGTATTTTGTAGGCTTTCCTATGGAAAGAATAGGACAAAAACTAAAAGCAAAGATCTTCATAGGTACAAAATTATTTTGGGACAGTCCTTTACCTTTACGCATCAGACGAAAACCGTCATTATTTGTGTATATCCTTTCCATCGAACTTGATGCCAAAAAGGTCGTTGGGAAGATTCTTCAGTTACCTAAACTGTTAGACCATTGTTTTGTCTGCTACCAGCTGCCAAAAGGTTTAAAAGCGAACTTGGTATGATCTGGGATTATTTGTTTGTTTAAAATTCTTTTTATGATTACTACCAAATATACCTTTTGATGAGTCTAGTATGAATAAGACTTAAGTTCGGGAGACCGTGATTCTACGAATGCCGAGACGACATTTAAAATAATTATCCTTCAAGGTGGTTCAGCACATCAGTAACTGATGAAAATGTAGAAAAAGTGATTATAAACGAACTTAGGCAGGAAATTCGTCGAAGATGTCGACCCGTGTCATAACTCGTTTCATGAAATTTTCTTCGATGTTTTGGGTATAACACGTGTATCATGGAAATTTGTTTCAAAACTTTTGAGTTCCAATTAAAGAGGGTGAAGAATGGAAGGTCCCAACTACTGAAAGTACAGGTAAGAAATTCTTGATGAAGCATGTGTCTTCGACTATGACGTTGAATCTTGCGATCAATAAGGATTTCAACTTACAAGTGCCATGTCATTGACGTTAAGCATTAAAAAAAACCGTAGTTCACCTATAATTTATTGCCGATCGATTACAATAAGACCAACCCACGAATTGAAAGGAGTCGCCGAGGAAGTTCCCTCTTTCAACCACCCAAAAACGGCTGGTGTATCCGGCTCACATCTTTAACATCTCTCCCAGATATCTATTTACCAAAGCTCCAAAGAAGCTCCTCAGTGATTTGTGCGACTACTCGGCTGTATTTAAGTCGTCCATGCACAGTTCACAAAGTGGAAGATTAACGATATTGCCAACTTGTCCTGGATTAGACTGGCCTGGTCGAAATAGAGAAGAATATCTGGAGGCACAAAGCCGAATAATACCCATAGCTGGGTTCGTAAGACCTAGAGATCAGGTTATTAGTCTCCTAGAGGTCAGGTTTGGCGAAATGTGCCTCCAAATCGTTTTAATCATTAAGTTGTCCACTCGTATCAAGTTCGCCCTGTTGTATGGAAGCTCATTACGATGGAATTGTTTGTACTGGGACACTGGTATTCTGTTAAGGTACAGGCAAACCCTAAGACAAGTCCTTTCAAGCACTCGAATCTTTTCTAAAAAGCTTACTCCCACGTTTAATAACACGTTGTAACCAAGTACCTTCAAGCCAGATGGGAATCGTGCTCTGGGCCAATAGAATAGATATATTTTGGGTGATCCAAAAGTAATAAAACACACTGATTGTTTCCTATTTAAAAAAAATATTTCCTTTTCTACATAGTCTCCTAACAACTCAATACATTTAGTCCATGTTTTTTCTAAGCCCAGAATTCCCTTAGAAAAAATTCTTGGTCTCGTTACTCCCAAAACGCCTCAACAGCGAGCATAATCTTCCTAGAGTTGTCAAATTTCTTGTCTAGATATATTCCTTGAGCCGAGGAAAGAGATAGAAGTCACTGGACCTAGATCTGGCAAAAAGGATGGAGCAGCTCGAATCTCGTTTTTGGAATGGCAGCCATGGCAACTGCAGTTTTGTGCCGGGCGTTGCCTTGGTCGAGCACTCAAGCTCGCAACTTCCCGGGGTTTTTTTCTCATTTTTGGTTCCAGGATCAAAAAAGTAGATTCATAGTCCCGAAATGTAACCAATACATTTCCTGATCTGCTTGGAATGCCTCGAGATTCACGACTCATCGTCGACTCGTTTTTTTTTTGCTCGTCGGTTAACATTCTCGGAACCCAACACGCAAAGATCTTTTTCATATGCAATTCGTTCCAAGAATTCTTTGAACGCTGGCATATGAGAACCTGTTGCCTCAGCTATATGCGTGATGGTCATAGCATGCCAACGCAGCATTTTCGACTTTCTTCACGTTGTCTTCAGTGAGGGACGTGAATGGGGGACGCGATGTCTTTCTTCAGTGGATGTTCTGCCCAGCTTAAATTCCTTGGCCCAGCGTGCAACTGTGGAATATGGAGGAGTGCTTTAATGATTTCACAAAGTCGCTGTCTCTTTTTTTCTAGACAGTTTCGTCAAGCAGAGGTACTTGATGACAGCTTTCTGTCTACTTTGTTGTCATCACTTTGACGGTTCGTATTCAAATGAATATATCTCCTGGGGATCGTGGTCTATTTATATGATTTTTCTACCCTAACCTAGCGGGTATATGAGCAAGCAAATTTTTTTTTGAATTTCATGCGGACATTAAAAAGGTCACCTTATTTTTTTAACAAACTCCTTAAGCGCTTCGCCAATCGTGTATCCGGATGTCCTGGTCGTTGAAAGACGAACCGACTAAGGATGTAGGTTGGTGTAAAGTGTGGTCAGCTCCCGAGAAATTCTCTTTTGAGCCGATTCTGTACAACTCATTGGAGATCTTATTTCCCCGTCGAGTGACCCAATCAAATCGGGACGAAATTAAGACTCAGCGAATTAGTCTTCCAACGGACACTCAGAGAGATCTTGAGTTCGAGCATTTTTGTGAAAATGGTAGTCGTGTTAAGCACAGCTTTGAGCGTAGCTTGATTCCTTCTGTTACACATTTGCTTCACTATATATTATGTAAACTATTAGTAATTGGTTTGATTGAATACGCTCTAGTGAACGGTCTCTGTGACTCAATGTTGTATACTGGATGATTGCAGCCAACTTCAGTGCAGTCCCTAATTGTTCAGTTCATTCGATTTTCAAATCTCGACACGGGAACATTTTTACTTTCTTGTTCTTGTTGATAAAAGTCATTGTATCAAAAATGATTGGCCATTAATATGGTGAAAATCTCTGCTTAAATGACGGACGCACACTTCTCTGATGACATGGATTGTCAGCTCAAGCCAAATTCATCATAGTCCCATTGTACCAAAAGCAACCTCTTTTAATATGGCTCTGAGTGTAGGAAGACTTAGCATAGCATTCCGAGCACAACCATTCCTATTGGGGAAGGCCTCCGTACAGTCAAGACAAACCGTTCCTTGGAACTTGGCATAAGAGGTTATAATTTGCGTACACGATAACCTGATTCATCAGTTTCGTATGGAATTAGGACATATGCCCTAAGCCTTGCCAAAAGGCATTTATATTGCCAGAAAACCAAGGTTCTCTTGCTTCGTATCTAGGTAAAAATTGCCTTTCGATGCAAGCAAGTAAATTTTTTTTTTGGAATTTTATGCGAACTGGAAATAACCGATTATCATTACTTTTGGATCACCCCTCTAATGCTTGTTAAAATACAGACATTGATTTAGCCAGATCCACTTTGTGCCAGTGGTTGCAATGGTTGTGTTGGTCAACAAATAGCCAATTCTTCTTAATATCCTGTCCTGTCCTGTACGCAATCAGATCCATCACCTACTCTATTACATGCTGTAGAAGACTCCTTAGACTAGTTAAATTAACACTTGAAAATATCGTCGAATTAACCACTCCCTGATGCTAACAGTTTTTAATTGCAAAAATTGCCATTTTTCATAACAAACATTCTGCTTGTGAGCATATTGAGGAACATCTTTATTAGTGGTTTGCTTCGGTCGACCCAACTTTAAACACTGTATTTCCAATCGTAGTGTATCAAAGGGCTTTTTCAAATCGGACAGTAGGGCATCCGTGCACTATTTCTTTGTTTTATTCTATTGTATTTCGAACAAAATCGTGTAAATTTTAACTCCTACTGTGGATAGGTGACGAAGAACACTGCTCGATATTCCACCATCTTTCACCGACTTCTGTTTTTAAAGTGTTTGGTATGGTTTTTGGGCTGGCGGAATGATTAGGCCGCATTTTTTCAAAAACGATGCGGGTGTGAAATTCTTTGCCTGAAATCAAAAGATTGACTGTTTGAGGGCAGATCTGAGAGAAACATCCGGCAGGTATTGTATTTCATTACTATCTAACTTCAGCACTTTTTTATAAAAAAAAAAATTTAACTTTTCATAAAAATGTTGAGTCTTCCTCCTGATTTAAAATGACACCACTTGTTGAATAAGAATAGTGTAATGATGCTTCATCGTCACATTCTAGACCTCTTAAAAATGTAGGGGGCCAACCTACAGGGCGATGACTGGGGCAGTCATCCGGTATCTTTAGCAAGCATGATCTTTGGCTAACTGCTTTTAGTGCCCAAGTTTATTGAAGCTAATTTCCATCTGTGGACGCCTCCTCAAAGTCAAAGAATCTTCGTGCCGAAATTGTTACTCAATATTTTCTACCTTGCTTTCACCTTTGCCTTGAATGACCTCCGCATATCGCTCGACCATTCATCCCAAAATTCTCCCATCACGAAACCAGTTTTTCCAAATTAGATTAGCAAAATGACATTCAATATTTGATCAGCGCGTTATATCCATTAAAAAATTAATAAGATCCCGAAAATCCTTTTTTGATGACACAGTAGCATCGTTAGGGCGGTTCTTGAATTTGAGCAGGAAACATTGATTCAAAGAGCAAATAGCAAACACTGAGTTGAAATTCACAGTAAATCCTTTAAATTCAAAACTGACGAGAAGGCACCAATAGTCGCTTCCACCGTGTTTGCTCGAGTCTTTCTCCTGTGCTTGGCTCTTGTGCTTTTGGCTAGATTTGTATCCCACCAGCATTTACATTGGCATCTCCTCTTTTTTTCCTTTTTTCTTCTTTGTACGCGCTTTATCCGGTGAACCGTTCATCGACAACTATCGGGGGACAAAGGATGATGTTTTATCTGAACTGCAGAAATCCAATGACCAGAAGGGACGACATGGTAATTCCTTTTTTTATTTCCATCTGCTTCATTCAGTTACCCTTTTTTTTATTACTAAATAAACAAGTTGTTAAGGGAGGTAAATACGAAAGCAAAGAGGATGACAGGGAATATGCAGAGACGTGCGAAATTTAAATTGTATTGTAAATATTGAATAACACCGCTATTCAAGAGAAAAAAATCAAACACTTTGCGATGTTCACAACAGACATGTGAGGGATCTTATCCGTTGATTGATTTTATATATTTCCTCTGAAGTTCTCCTTGATTTTTCTCGACAGGGTTAGGGCCATTGACATGGGTCGTAAAGGTAATAATGAAGCTATCCCCAAGGTCGTGAATTTGAGTCTTCACAGCCATACAAGTTGGTATTATTATTTCATTCATCCCATCCATAAACATGTCTATGTACGAAGGTTCTCTGATTTATAGGCAACATACAAGATAAGCCCTTACCACTACGCACCTAATTGGTCTTGAATCGTGTGTGCTTCCAACAGACAACCGTTTTCATATTATCACTGCAATAAATCCCGAGAGCACACCACAGCTCAACCGAATCGAATTGAAACATACTGGTACTCTGTATCTCTGAATTACGTATTCAAAAGATATCGCCGCAACTGCTAATATGGATCATCGGTCGGGCCGGGCGGTAAACGCACAACTAATTGAAATTGGAGATGATGCTTGGTACCATATACACCAACAGGCGGTATGTTGCCAGTAAATTGGCGTTTAATCGGGTATAATTTCACCGCTGTGTAGGGTAGGTCTACCCGAAAAAGTATATAAAAACCATGCCTTAAAGCACATTACTTCGAAGGGCTTTAAGTGTAGTTTGTTATAGGATCCCTTACGACCGCAATGAAAGACGGTTCCGGTTGCTTTTGCTTATTTTCACTTTGGCCACAATGATATCGTCACAATGCCCGGAGGTGGCGGAAGTGCGCGGATTTGGATACTCTTGATGAACAGACTTGCAGTGGAGTGTTTTTGAACCAAGGGCATTGGTTTATACATTTTTTGCTGTTGCTAGTTGAATGGGTTCGGGATGGGCGGTAGTGGATTTATTATTGGAACAGAATTCGGGAGCATGCTTTACCCTGAATTTAAATAGAAAATTTTATTCATTCATTGATTTTTTTATTGTTCGGGGCGTTTGCTATAGAGTCTAGCATTGTATTGCCAGATGGGCGCCTTACTTTATTCTTATTTTTCCGTAGAAAAATAAGAAGATGTTTCAATGATGGAGAGCTAAAGTATTCCGCACGCACCACGTCGTTCGCACAGATACGCCACCTGATGCTAGCAAAAACCGAACAGTCACAGAGGAAAAGCTCCGTCGTGTCGGTGTCACCATCATAAGTTTTACAGGTGCTCGTTTCATTGATGCAAGGCACGTCGAGGTGCTTGGCAAAATTGTGGTAGAACGTAATGATACCTGTAAGTCTTCTCCAATAAATTCTCCTTAATGATGTGATGAAAGTTGCAGCGATACGAGGTTGTGAATAAGGTGACTATTTATTTTTCCCCGAAAATATTTAATTATTCATCAATATCTGTTTCAGCCCCTTTAAAGGAATCCCCCTAAGAGATAATATTCTTGGCACTAGCACTTTTTCCAGTCCTTCCAGCGATGCGGTCATGGAAAATCTCTCTCTTTTTCTCGGGTTTTTTTCAGGAAGAGAAAGAGCTCGTTGGGAGTCAAGTCCGGTAAATAGGGTGGTAACACCCTCTCGGCCGCTTGCGAAGAGTTTATACCATATACAAACATTTTTGCTTTGTTCAGAGTAGACTCGCCAAATGCCACACAAAATTTAAGACAGATTCCTTGATCCATTTTTTTTCAATAGCAAAAAAATACCCAGCACCCCAAAAGCAAACTAAGAACTCAAAAAGGCTGAACATATATGGCCAAAATGTGAATACATATATGTCAAAAAACATGTGCACCAATATACTAAAAAGAAAATTTGAAAATCGAATTCACTTAACTCGCGAAATTCAAAAAGTCACCTTAATTTTTGAACAAATCCCTTATGCGCTTCGCCAACTGTGTGTCAGGATGTCCTGGTTGTTGAAAGAGGAACCGACTAAGGATGTAGGTTGGTGTAAAGTAGGGTCAGACCCTGAAAAATTCTCTTTTGCGCAACTTCTGTACAACTTACTGGCGATCTTATTTCCCCATCGAATTACAGACTCAGTGAATTAGTCTTCCAAAGGAAGCTCACAGAGATCTTGAGTCCGTGTATTATTTTGGAAATGGTAGTATGGTTGAGCTCAGCTTTGAGCGCAGCTTGACTCCTTTGTTACACATTTGCATCACTATTTAATGCTTGGCCATTAAAATAGTGAAAATCCCGATAATGACGGACTTGTCTAATGACATGGATATGGTGTAATTTAACATTGTCAGCTGAAGTCAAATTCAGCATAGTCCCATTGTACCAAAAGTCACCTCTTTTAATAAGGCTCCGTAACATGATAAACTGTTGGCGGCGGGAAGACGTAGCATTCTGAGCACAGCAATTCCTATTGGGGAAGGCCTTCGTACAGTCAAGACAAACCGTTCTTTGGAGCTTAGCATAAGAGGTTATAACTTCCGTACACGATAACCTAATTCATCAAACATCTGACGCTTATGAGATAAAAGATCTAACCATTGTCGTATTGAATCAGGACATAAGCCCCAAGCCTAGCCAAAAAGATATTTATATTGCCAGAAAAGCAAGAAAGCTTTGTAGCTTACTGTCTAGGGTAAAATCATGATGGTAATACCTTTCGTTTCAAGAGGATAAATTGAGATATTTCTTGTGCATCAATCCCCAAACACTGTTAAAAGTTACATTTCCAAAAGCAGCCTCAATAACGACGAAAATGACTAGCGCGTTATCTTCCGTCGAGTGCACCTGAAATTTTCCCAACTTTGTTTGCTTCGTCGGATTAACTTTGCTGATAAAAATGTCATTTAAGGAAGAGGACGCAACCGAAGAGCAATTTTGAACAAGCGCAATTCTACTAGACTTTCCATATTTTTAAGGAGAAAGGAGGCCAGGTAGGTAGGTAAGTTGAGGTGGTTACCCAACTTTACGCGTCAGGGTAAAATTAGCGCTCAAGCGCCGTTTTGATGCCACAAAACTTATGGAACCTAAGGGATGTGAAGAGGTAGTTTTTTTTAAATCCAGCCTGTGGAGTTAAGAAAACTGGTTATGCTCTGAGATGTCATCGAGGAAGTATTTGCGAAAGACGCAGAACCTTCGATTTCCCAGTGATGGGCATTGGCAGAGTAAATGGTGCAGGGTTTCCTTAACGTGGGTGTTTTGACAACTACGGCAGTGGGTGTTAGACTGGATGCCCATTTTCTCAGCGTGAGTTTCTATAGACCAATAGTCCGCACTAACCGCCACGATTCTATTGTAGCTATGTTGGAGCAATGTTTATTGAGGAGGTCGTTTGTGTTGCAGGATGTTGCCTTTTAGTAGGTTCAACGACAGACTCATAGTTTCAGTAGGGGAGTTTGAGGTAGCTTCAAGCCTGGCTACATCATCGACCCTCTTATTCCCTTCTAAGTTGCTGTGTCCTAGAACCCTCAGGAGCGTGATATGAGTCCAGCCATAAGCTCGTTGCATTTCTTTCTTTCATTGATCCACCAGTTAAGAGAAGGTGATCGCAGTCGAAAGAGCTTTAACAACAGCCTGGCTGTCGCTACGAATAGCGCTGGACGTGTAATTGGGGCGAGCTGCGCTTAGTATTTTGCACGCATCTCGAATCGTCAGCACTTCAGCTTGAATGATGCTCGAATGATCGAGGAGATGGAATGAATTTTTGATATTCAGTTGTGTCGGGAATACTCCCGATCCTTCATCATACCCCAGCTTGGAACCCTTAGCGAAAATCGGAAGTTGGAAAAAGAAGTCGACGGAAGGTGTGTTGTAGTTCGTAGGAAGCGAGGTCGAATTCGTTGGCAGAAGTGACAAAGCTCTGCCGTGGCCATATGGTCTGGGTTACCAGAAGCCCGCTTCCTTAACTCTGATGGCGCCACACGCCGCCGTGTATTTATGGTGAAAGTCCATCTGGTGATCTTTGGATTTTATTAAGTTTGTCGATGTTATAAGCTTAGGGCTGGCCACAAAACTAGGGAGCCATAGGTGAGGATAGGATGGATAACGACTGTGTACATTCATAGGGTCAGCAGGTCAGGACAGGTCTGAGTCCCCACTTTTTACCGAAAGAATGGAGACCAGACTGAAAGGTCGACGCTCTGGGCGAGGGAACAGTTCTCTTTTAGTCGAGCGCTAGCCCAGCAGTGAAAATTACTCCCAATGCAGGAAGCAACAGCTCTATACCTGACAGTAGCATAAAAAAATAAATTTTGAAGGAGGCGAGTTGGAAGGGGCGAGAGGCCTGTTGACTCCAATAGAGATTGCTTAAGCTTGCTCTCATTTAAAAAACGCAGCATACTACCCTTCCAGCTTAATTACGCTTAAACAGATTTATACTATATTTCATAGTACTAGATATTACTATAGTTACCGTTAGCTGAGTATAATGATTTACCCTAAGGTTGTAATTTTTTAATTATCTATAATGCAACATCCCGGTGTTGGACAATTCGACTACATGAATATAAATTGTCAACCCGTACAGCTTCGTTGCATTCCTTTTTTCCTCTAATTATGAAATTTCAAACGTGCATTAGACTTACATCCGACCATAAACCCGTCTACAAAAAACTCTCATCTAACTACATAACCTTCCCCTCCTGTGAGTGTAAATACAACCATTAATCTCCCTGGTGAGCGTCATTTCGAATTGAATACACACATGACTGCTAAATGCGTAGTTCCCCTGGTTTCGCGCCAAAAAAAATTGCACGTTATACCCACATAATGACAACACTAAAGAGTGACGTCGAGGACGAATTCTGCTACTCCACAGCTTTATTAGCGGGAATCCTTTCATTAACAGAATGATTTCGAGAACTCTCGCGTAGCAAATTTAAGTAGGAAAAAACGCAATAGAAACAACAACCCCAGATAAGATTTCATTGCTATAAAATTAAACTTGATTTAATGATGATTGCATTTGTATTGAATAGAGTTTTCGAAGCAGTCTGGATGCGGGTTAATTGGGGAATAAACAAACGGTCTTAAGTGATGCTCGTTGCGTTTCAACTCTACTTCGAAGATGGGATAATCATTCATTCTCACTAATGAATGTGTTTAAATTTAATGAAATATTTCCGTTATATTTTTACTATTTTTGTAGTGACTTTCGACTATTTCATGACATTGTGCGAACATCTATCGATTTATATCTGGTAACTGAATAATTTTTATTCGTCAAAAGTCGACGGTTCATGAATGGAATGAAATTAAAAATGACACCTCTTACTGAATAACATTTTATTTTGTTCTCCTTTGTTCAGAGCTCCATTCATGTATTGCTTATAATTTAACAAATAATCATGTCAATGTCTGGTGCGTGCTAAGGCAATTGTGGTGACTTGGTTTTAATCGCATTCATCTCTCTGCTCAGGGAGCACGGTCCTGTCAGAAAACCCTGTTCAAGACGTCACATGACAACGTGTCGCGATAACCGAAACCTCACGCAAGCTAATAAGATTAAATTGTCTCGTATCTAGTTTGAGAGATAATCCAGAGTCAAGTGCCTCTTCGAAACTGTAGAAGGTTTATTGGCTCCTAACTCCTCATCACTCACATGTGCTCTAGAAAAGTGCCTGGAACTTGTGCATATGAGTTTTCCCCAAACTTATTAATCTCTGATGTTCGATTTATATGAAACTGACTTATCTTCGCATCAGCTATTCTCAACATACAGCTCTCAATATCGTTGCTATGGCTTCAACCTATTCTCGTATACAAACAAATTAATGTCGGGCACGTTACGTCAATAAAAAATTGAATATCGATGAGTTTTAGCTTCAAAAGTAGTTACGACATAATATGTTCTTCCCTTTTCACGTCTTTAGCTATCTTCTTGACTTTCCTTACGCTTGACGCTAATCTTACAGCTGACGGCTGTCAAGCTTTCTATCTCGCTGATGATGTTCAGACGTTTCAGAAAATTTTAGAAACCTCAGCAGCAGGTAAAAGTTAGGATTGTTATGCAGTCACTGTTGCGATGTCTTAAGGTATTTCTTGGCGCGAAAGGTTTTTTATGATCCGTTTGTCATGTGACATTTTGACTGATTTTATTACACAAGGAGTACATATTTTGGGGTAATTTAATCCGAATAGAGAACCACGGAAATGTCACTTACCACCAGAAATATATTGAACTGAGTTGAACTTTCAGGACTTTGTCTCCTAGTAGCTTTAATAACCCTAATATCAGACACTTAATACACTAGGATCGCTGATAGCATTTCAATGATTGTTGTGCACCCTCAGTCATTTTCACCCCATCTCGTTTTTTTGCTCATTTAGTCGACACCATTATGACGTTCATGTGATTTTACCCTCGGGTATGAGGCAGTTACTGTTTCAGTGTAGCCTTCAACACGTGGAGCTGTTGCTGTCCTTTTCGATTTTAAATATTATGATCCATATGCTCCTGTAGCAGCTACCGGCAAATTGGCAGCTTATCTTCAGCTCACGTACATCCACCACGTTTTGTCGCTCTGAACGGGGCACTTAACGCCGGAGTTTATATATTTTCACGTTATTCCCTCTTTTGACTCTTCGTTGTTCTTCGTGCTGTTGCTGTCACCGGAAGTAAGCAAGTTGCATGGGGGAGACATTTATTTACTCTTTGTTTGTTCTTTGTGTTTTTTTTGGCAAGTGCAACAAAAGGCAGGGATTTTAAGCCGTAAACATAATGACGGCCCTATTCTAAAATATTTCTTTTTTTTGTCGAAAATATAACAAAAAAGAAAAAAAAAACACTCTCAAGTGTACGAGGATTTGCGTCGAGATCAAGCTCAGAGCGCCGTTTGCGGTACACGATTGCGGGACATAAGTCATGTTTTGACACTTCTCCCTTTTTTCAAATTGCGTTTTATGATTAATGTCAAGTGAAGCTTTACTTGGAGAATTTGTCGTTTGCTCGTTCAGCTTTGTGTAGTTTTGATTTACCAGCGAGAGTTAATAAAAAAATTGGCACTTGTCCTTAATTGGTATTTTGGTTTTTAAGAATTTTGATAGATCTTTGATAGATTGAGAACATTTTGTGAAAAAAATCAATATCTTAGGGTCGCGAATGATTAATGACCACCGCAGAATAGCAGTTCAACGAATAAGCGACTCAAAAGGACATCATAAATCATAATGGATACCCTAGATAAGGTTAACTTTAAGATCCTTGCAGTGATTGTCAATTCATTGGCTTGAATTGGGAGGAGAGCAACCCTTTGGATTATGTTGTTGAACGAATGACCCGATGTGCAATTGGTTAACGAAACTAAGCTAAATCAGAGTCACATATTGGGCTACAACGTCTGCCATGTAATAAAGAGAGATCGGGGTTGCTGTCTTAATACAAAAAGGATTGCGCCATAGCGTTCGAAGGTTTCCAGTGGTGTACATGCTTCTAACATTTCTTCAAAGTAGGAGACGAATCTACATAGCACCTGAGGCACCTCAACAGGTTCAGTTTATAACAGGGCTGGAAAAACTTTTTCAATACTTTCAATTGCATAAGAAAGAGAATTACTATTTCTAATCCCAAAGATATGACAGATATGTTAAATGTCACAAACACCAGAGGCAAGCTTCTATTCAACTGGTAGAAACTACGACCGAGTACAGACTTAAGTTTTACGCGACCCATCCATAACCCATCCTTTCCAAGAACCAACTCTTTCTTGGACTTGGGCAGACTTGTCTTGCTGGAGTTAAGAAAGCTTAGCATAAGCTAGCCATACAGATAAACACGAAACCATTCCTAGAAGTGTCTAATAGAAGGGATCTTTCCAGGCCAATGGAAAAAAAAAAACAACGTCTGGTGCTGCTGCCTAAAGGGAAAAAACCACCAGGAGAGCCCTCGTCATTCCAATGGGTAAAATACTTGAGAGAATTATAGGCAATAAATGAACAAACGAGCAGTATGAATTTAGACAAGCCCGTTCTACAATCGATACTATACGGAGGATAACTGCAATTCTGGAAGAAGCTATTCAGGGTAGGAGATGGAGAGGAGGCGCAAAGAAATACGTGGCTATAATAGCACTGGACGTTAAAAATGCGTTCAACTATGCAAACTGGGGTGACGTTACCTGTCTTACGACACCGACGAAGAGGTAAGACAGTATCACAAATCTGGTGGGGTACCACAAGGATCGGTATTTGGTCCTATCCTGTGGAACAATATGTATATGTAGTGTCCTGAGGCTTGAAATTCTCGACGAGACAGAAATAATGCGCTTTCGTGATGATATTGCAATTGTAGTAGCAGCAAAACACCTGGAAGAAATAGAGTATATCGGGAACGAATGTATCCGAAAAATAAGCAGTAGGGTAAGAGTTCGCCGAACATACAACGGAAGCAGTACTAGGAAGCAGCCGCAAGAAAAGAGAAACAATCACCTTCAGGCTAGTGATAAAAATATAACGTCAAAACCGGTGATCAGATGCCTAGGTATAATGATTGACGCTGGGCTCACTTACAAAGTACACCTTAAAATAATATGCGACAAACCTACTCGGGTGAGTGTCGCCTTATCCAGAATAATGATTAATATTGGAGGACTCAGACTAGTTTTGTCAAGAGCGGCGCAGTCAATAATAATGTGTGCGACACCAAAGACAGTGAAAAACTCAAGAAGAGGTAATTCAACGGACTATGCGCGCTGAGAGTGTGCTATACGAGTATGTGTTATCGCAAGAATGCTTCCATGGGATATCTTGGCTATCGAGCTACAAAGAATCTACGACGCTAAAATCCAGAAACCCCTTGCTTCGGTCAAAGATATTAAGATAGAAGGAAGCCAGCGAAGCATGAGAACATGGCCAGAGATGGAATTAGTCAACAAGGACATACCGGATTTACAAAAATGGATGAACCAGTACCACGTCGAAGTGGACTTTTATCTCACCCAGTTCATAACCGAACATGACTGTTTCCGAGCTTATCTAAATAGGTTTGGTCTTGATGTACCCCCTATTTGTCCAAACTGTGTATTTTTTCAGTGCCCACATTTTTGCACACAATGCAGAGCTCTTGAAGAAATAATTGGAGAAGTACAAACTCCTGAGAATATTCTGAACCATATGTTGACATCGAAGGCAATATGGGATGATGCGAAACAAACGGCAGTGATAATCATGAAGGAGCTTCGCCAGCTTGAAAGAATCAGGGAGAGCAACCAAACCCAAACCTCAACTCCCTCAAGGAACGTCAAACACTTAAAAAAGAGCACAAAGTGCCAACCAGTCCCGCGAAGTAATACCTAGCGACAGTCCTACAGGGAGAGTGGTTGATGTATGCAGAGTGTGGGTTAGTACGTAACGTAGGCGTATTCCTGGCATCAAGTATTCAGGTTTTCGTATCATATATGCCAGTAGTCTGGATTACTGGTATCTTTGAAACATACACATCCGTTGGCGCAACCAAAAAAAAGCTAAGAAAGCCTTCAGTAGGACAGCAGTCAACTTGATCGCAGGGTGAACATCATATGCTAAGGAGGCCAATCCATTATCGCGTATGGTTATCGGGTGTGGTTGAATGTACCGACCTCTTAGAGGGACTGTCATAGAATGCACAGAACGCGAGAGTCCCAGTTCATTAAGTATTAACCTAATGAGGTATTGTCTGTTAGAGCAGGCCTAAAAAGAATCGAAATTTTTTTTGGTAAAATCTCAGGTTTGTGATGGTTCGGGCATGCAGAGTGAGCGAGATGGCGACGCCCAGCCGGTGGAAAAACGTTTGAGAAGGTTGACTGTCAGGACTCGTGGTACATCTCGTGATTACGGTATCCAAATGGCCACACAGAAAAGCATACTACATAAAAGAAGCACACTTGATGCGAGGGTAAGGTGAAAAGTCCACTCCCTTACAATGAAAGACTGCGATTTTCAGTTAAAAAATGATTTTATTTTTCTACATAATCACCCACGATTTCAACGTCCAGTGTTTCTCCACAGTCAGTACTCCTTCCCGGAAGTGTGAGCCTAGAAGGTTGTGAAAATATTCATCTACAACCCTCTCAACTTCTTCATTGTATGCGAAATGCTTCCCAGCAACAAATTTCTGAACAAATTGATGTCTGAGGGTGCCAAATCAGGAGAATAGAGGGGATGGCCGGGTGCATGGTGCCCCAAATTCCGGTGTTCTCGTGAAAGATAATTTTTTTTAATCTCACGAATTGTGGCATCCAACTGGTCAAAAAGGTTGGAGTAATATTTGCCTGTAATTGTTCTGCCTTTTGCAAGATAGTCAATTAACAGGATCCTTTTCGTATCCCAAAACACACTGGATATAGCCTGCCTGGAAATTGCGGTTGACGTCTATTTCATTGGCGCTGAGCCATTGCCTGCACCCACTGCTTTCTGCCGTGTAGTCGTGGACCCATGCCTGCTTCAAGGTGACAAATCACCCCCCGGGTCGGTCGGGTTCAGCAAATGCGGCACCCATCTGTCGCAGAGCTTTCGCATTCCTAATTCGTTGTGAAAGATGTTTCGCGCCCTTTCTTTCGATTTCTCCCAACCTTAGCTATCTCACTAATTTTCATTCACCTAACGTCCAATATGATATCATTTTTTCGATGATTTTTTCCTATATGGTTGCGGCTTTTGGCAGTCTTTCAGTGCGTCACCTTCGTGTAAACAAACTACTTAAGGCAACTTGGAACAGCTCTCTGTGTCGGGCCGTGAACTTTTCGCGTTTATATTTTTCTCCTTTCTTTATTGCTTCTCAAACAGCAGGACTGATTAAACGCCTTTTGTCTTTTAAGTGTCTGCTTCCTGATGAAGTGTCACATAAGTATGCTCTGCTGTCACTAAATCACCCGAAACCTCAAAATCTGCTGTCGCAGCATGTAGTGTCCTCGTCCTTCCCTTTCCTTTCAAAACAAACGTAGACCTCATTCATATAGTCCACCCCACCACCTAGGATATGGGCATTGAACAATAATTTAAAGTTATGCCGTTAGGGACGAAGATTTGAATAATTCACGCAGAGCTCTCCATCATGAGCTCTGCTCGATGTATTCACTCACCATGCCCCGGGTAGCAGATTTTCATTTGTAACGACAAACCAAATTTTATACACACATTCAAACAAGGTTCTTCCCGTCGATTTATGTCAAAAGTCCCCTCTTGACACCCAACATCTGCTCCGCACTTGCACCCTCTGTAAAGCGTACTCGGATATAATTAATAATTAATTACAGCAACCGTCAGAATATTGTAGCCCATCCGGATACACACTAAGTCTTAAGTGAAAGAAAAACGTCGCGGTTTCTCGTGTGGAACACCACGAATGGCGGAAATAACGTTTAGTGCAAACGGTCGGGGTAACAAGATGTACGAGCAACGGATGAGCTCGTGACTTTCTCAACTGGATGTTAAGTAATTAAATCCCAACTCGACCATGTGCGGCAGACATATGAGTTTACTGTGTTTACCCGAAGATTAATTCTCACTCATTGCTCCTTATTCTGTTGTCGGTGGTGGGATTTTGTGTTCCTTTCCTCTATCTTCACACTCATCCCATCTTTAATACTACTTTACCTAGAGTTGAAAATCCGTGTCACGAACACAGAGTACAAATAACACCGTCACCTTCATTTCGCTTATCGTCGCTTTGAACGGCAATCAAAATTGATTTCCACAGGGCAAATCATAAACAGGCGCACAGGGAGCAACTAATCCACGCCATTGTCGTAACCGCTAAATTGATTTATTCACCCCAACCACTGCACCTTTGCTGCTCAATTGAATGCTCGCTATATCGATTTGAAATGCAAATTATCGAAACACAGGCATTGGTGTCCTCTGCCACCGCCAGGACCCCCAATCATATTAATAATAACACAATCACCGTCTACTTTTGCTGCCTGTCACAGAGCACGTTAAGAGTGAAACGTTTTTGCTTAATTTAATAATTCGCTGTTAGTGTTTAAGGCAATGGGGAGGAGGAATTTGGGACACGAAATTTTGTTATTCAGATTTTGGGGCGAAAACAATAAGAGCAGGTTCATGCAAGGGGGAGTAGGTAGCAAATAAAAGTAAAAGTTGATGTGCCTACTGCAGCATATATTAGAGGGAAGTCAAGGTGCCAGCAAATCAAAATGAGTTTACTTCATATCCATAATATCACAAACCTCTGCGATTCTTGATGGATTTACCTGTGTGGGCGCTGGAGCAGCTTTAATTAGCAAAGCTACTCGTATTTGATTAATTAATTAGACTTGTAACACTGTGCACTGAGTTGTCACTTTACTGCTGAATGAAACAATGATGAAGGGCCTCGTCCGAAGTGTAATCTCAGCCCAAAAGTGAGCATTGTCCTGGATCGATCCTAACGATGACACATTACCATTGAAATCATATTTTATCATGACAGCAGAAGCTGCTACTAAGCGCAATGTCAAGAAGCAATTAGCCATTAAGCCACTAGACCCCCATGTACTTAATCCTATCCAACCCTTGCCACCATTAAGTTATTTGAAGACATTCCCATGAACAATTCAATCGCTGTGCTGACATTACGGTAATTAATAATTTATATTAATTTTTGGGAATCCCGTGTCAAAACTGTCATTGCCACTATTTAATGCCATATTTTACGATGGAAATTTAGTACACTAGCCACCAACCACTACGGCTATATGTATAAGCGGATTTCCTTTATCGGACTTGTTTCCTCTATTGCAGACCCTGCTCTACCCAAAAGCATCCTCTCACACTCTCAGGATCATTATAAATAACCCATGTCTACGTCAGTTATGATGCATTTTCTGGCTGATTGATTATCTGCCCACATAGCTTCCGAAGTCAGAAATCACTAATGGTGTCGATGGGGTATGCTGCGGGTTCATTGTCAGTGATTTTGTAAATATTAAATGACAGTTAACGTGGGTGTAAATAGGTGTAAACTTTATCCATTACTGAAATTTAAATATGACATACTCGGATGGTGCTGAATTATGTATGAGATACAGTCCTAATGACAGAAGGATTTATGACCGAGTGATTAGACTTTGAGTGATTTATTTAACGGGTTTAACGGACGGAATTCGGCTATGGTAGGATTTAGGGAATTTAAAATTTATAAATATGAAAAAAATAACTTTAAAAATTAAAGAATAAGAAAATTTACCAGCGATTATTAAGGCCTAAACGTCACTTATTCTGTGAAGCACGAACCTCAGTCACAGTCACTTTCATCCTGTTCCGAATGATTGCCTTCCGCAACGCACTATCGAACCGTAATATCAATTTTTTATAATATAAATTATGACAGCGGTTCATTGAGCGCGTTTACCCACCGTTGTGTCTATTATTACACATTCACAAAAAAAAAAAAAAAGACGAAAACCCCTGACAGCGCTCATACCTGTTTATGCGACAGGTATCACCTATAAACCGGTCGTCATATAAATTCTGGGGAACCCAAACTCGATGACACTATCCCGGTTATCTCGACTATAATGACAGGTGTTGACAAGTCCATAAGTCGTCCTACGCAATAAACAGGGCGATATTGTTTACACATTCCATATTTCGCAAAATTTGGTTTAATAGGAATCACTATAGATATGATGTTATCTTCCTAGAAAATCACTTGGACTGCCAAGGTGACGATGTAATAGCTATACTTGATTTCTGATAGCATTGAATTGATTATTCATTCCGGTCCATTGAAATGCCATCAAGGGGAAATCAATAAGTTCTGGGAAGGGGGGTTATATCGAGGACTCTTGAACAAGAAACATTAACAAGTAACGCGTCTTACTCAAGAGCTGTTGATGACACGTGAGGCGTTTAAGATTGTGCCCCCTAATGCAATATCTGTATACTCAATTAGGCATAAGTGCTATGCTACTGTAGCATAAGTGGTAGTAGCAGACGGTGCTTCATATAAAGTTAATTACGTGAGATTGCTTACGACTTTCAGTCTAAGGACCTTGTTTTTCTTTTGAGCTGCTTGTGGTTATTAACAGGGTTGTGAGAGACTCATTTCAAAAGAATATACTGAGAAGAATGTGGCAAAAGTCTGGAAGGATGGTGCTTTGTCGCGATGCAATAGCTTTGACTTCATATTCGTTAATAAATGTTTCCTCACATTTTATGGTACCTCATTGAGCTGGCAGTTGACTGCAATCTAAGCTATTGATTTGTATAAAAATATGAATATATTTCAAAGACTTCATAAAAAACATAACAACAAAAAAAATGTCGCGAATTTGGCTAGCACTGCCCTTGAGAATATTATATTCCTGTTACTTTTTGAACACATAATATTATGTTCACTTACATTCAGTATTGTTATCATTATTACCGCCCACTTAGAACTCGGAAGATCAGGACCTCGTTCATAACTCTTCGCCAAACCCCGCTGTCATGGCTGTGTTCTTTCCACTTTTCACTGTTCTGTTCCATCTCTTCTAGGCTATCTCAGTCTTTGCGATATTATTACGTACTCGGAAAATGGTTGGAGCTGAATAGTTTTCCTTGATTTCTTGATTCATTCACCTGTTTTTTCGTCCTGTTTTCCAACATAAATTCTCCTTAAGATCCATAATATCGGTGCTAACAGAGATCACTGCGATCAGTGTAGGTCTATTATGCCTGCTAGCCAATTAGACGAGGAGTTCCTCTGCCTTCTTCTTATTGAGGATGTCCCTCGTAGGAGCTTAGTTGATCCTCTAAACAGTTATCATTTCTCTGAGGAGGAGGAGGCTTCCTAAAGTGACAGAGGGCAGCACACTCAAATAGACACTCGGGCTTAGACAAGAGGTTAATTATATTAAGGTGATATCTCAGACTACACTGTCCCGGCAGGTAACTGACCAGTCTTCTGATATCGACTCTATTATATTTGAGAATAGTGTTGAGTGTTTGTTCAGGGGCCATATTAATCTCTTCGATTGTCGGTATCTTTGAACGCTGTTCCAAAAGTGCAGCTGTTGTGATTTTTCCCAATTGTCCAACAGAAAATTAATCTTTGACTCGGGGATTCCGCAGAAAGGTTCGGCACCTATGTACCTTTCGCTGGAACCTTTTCTAGCGCGTTGATCGGTGATTTCGCTGACTTTTATGCCCTTGTGACCTGGTATCCACCAGAGTTTTACTTTATTTCTTTTGCCAAGGTCCAACAGGGCATCGTGGCATTCCTTGACGGATTTTGAGGTCGTATTATGCGAGCCCAATGTTTTGAGCGCTGCCTGACCACCCGAGAGTTTATTGATGGTTATATCTCTTATGCCAGTCTCTAAGTTTAGGTTGACGCACGTTATGATAGCGTATAATTCGATTTGGAAAACACTTGGACTAATTTGGTCCAAAGACGGTTCTGGGTTACCTGAAGCCTTTGACATTTAGGAAGGAATCGCCGCTTTTCCCAGCTGTGTCGCTTGGGATCATTTTTTGTCAAAAGTGAACGTGTGTGGTAGTGCGTCCGAAACCCCAGCTCAAGGTGTTCCTCCTTCTTAATCACACACCATATTCTACGTTCGTAAAATGTCATTCCCGTTGCCCATAAGCCTTTTATTTATTTCGATCTGTCGTTTTCGGCAATCAGTATAGTACCAAGATATTTGAACTCGTCAGGTACAATGTTTGGATTGACTCAACTCGGTGATCACATAAAGGGTTTTTTTTCAATTGGCGCGGATAGGTTTTGATGCTCTGCGGAGGCCATGTTGTTTTGATGACATCTATCAAGTTTGTTATTTATTATTCAGTTACTGATGCCAAATCACCATGACAAGTTAGACGATTGAATAGAATTACTAAATGATAAAACTTCAAAAATAAAAATGGGTGCTCGTTGGAGCAAACGTGGTCCGCGTTGCAACCATTTTATGGTGTTGGCCCCTTCACTGTCGACTCTTCAATCTTTGATGGCCAAATTTGAGCCGATTGGCTTGGTAATCAATCAGCCAATATTCGCATGTCAAAGGAAGGCAATATCGCCCGGGATCATCGTCGCGGTCCGTGAAAGTATAAAGCAGAACCCTGTCGATTCCTCGCCGTGCACAAGAACCCGGCTTTTCGCAGACTTCAACTTGACGAATTTTGCTTCGGGCATTCGCCCTACACCCATACAAGATCCAGCTGACCCAGTAGTTCAAAGTTCATCACCATAGACAGGGCCGTTTGTTCACTGACTGGACTTCGGAGTAGTGTTTGGAAGTGGACTCTAATTTCATGTGTTAACAAGAAAATGTTCGTATATGGGACGACACTAACCCCCACGAGGTTCACCAGGTGAGAACGCTTCCTCAAAAAGTTACCGTTTGGTGTGGACTTTGTGCCGGCGGCGCCAATGGTCTGTATTTTTTCGAAAACGACTTTGGTGAGGCGGTCAATGATGAGCGCTACAGAACGTTGATTACCAATTTCTTATGGCCCAAATTGAACCAAATGGACCTAGACGACATGTGGACGGTGCTGGACATTTTGCTTGAACGATTTGAGGGTAAGGGTATCTCTTGTAAAAGTGGCGTGAATTGGCCATGAAGATCATGCGGCTTGACCCCGCTAGACTTTTCCTTATGGGCTTTCCTGATGTCGAACGTCTATGTGAATAAACCACAATCGACTGATGCCCTTATGGTGAACATAACACAGGCCATCGCTCAAAGTCAGCCGGATCTATGCGAAAGAGTCCTTGAAAATTGGACTACTCGGATCCGGGCCGTAAGAAGCTGAGGCGGCATTTCACACGTAATGGCATACATGGGCCTTTCAAATAGAAAATTAATTTTGTTAAATCTCTTACAGAGCTTGTTTTATTCAATTTCAACAACTACCCGCCCTTATTGGAAAACCCTACAGTTGTGATGAGCCCATGTAACTCTTCTGTTAATTCATCTACAGCATATTTTATTAATTCCGATGGTTTAGATCAACTCCTGTGGCCGTCTTATTCTTAAGTCGATGGATTACTTCCGTTACTTTCTCGATTATTGGCTGGTTTACACCGATTTTTAATTATACAGCTCTTCATGTACATTAAGCAACTCTTTCTTTGAAACGAGATCCTCATTTATTTGTGAGCTCTTAACTACTTTCCAAGGCTTGAAGTCTTAGGACATGAATGGCTTTTACTTTTTGTTCACATCGTTGAACCAAGGTTTCCCTTGGGGGGCTTGCAGTAGCCTAGTTTTTTATTCAGTACTTCGTTCACGACACTTGATATTGTTCACCATACTGCTTCTACCTGTCTTGAATCGTCGTTGTTTCTATGCCGTCTATTAGGACAAACCGATCATTAATTTTGTCCTGGTATTGATGCTGCGTCCGAGAGTCCCTTAACTTTTCAACCTTAAATTCGCTTACACATTCCTGGGTTTCGTTTCTTTGACTTTTGGATTCGCAGTCCGCTACTCCGTATGCTTCCACATCTAATAAGTTGGAATGGTGTCTTCTGCCCATCAGAAAATTATCCATTTTGCTGCGCGTTACTCTATCCGTTGATATCCGTGTAGCCTTGTGCGCTCTTTTTTGTCTTCGCGAACATTTTTTTTATGAGTTGGCGAATCTTATTATCCTTAGACCATTATCGTTTGATGAGACATGGAGACTTTCCTCTCCTATTGATACTGAGAATTTGATACTTTAATGATATCATAAAAACACAGCAACAAAAATTGGAAATTCAATTGATAGAACCCGCGAGGTTATCAAATTTTCGTTACTTTTTGAACATATCATCTTATGTTCATTTACATTCATTAGTATTAGTAATCTTGGAACTTACTTCAAAGTCATTTTACTAGATGTCAAACCTTGATAATAACGTTCATGGCTTTGACGCGTAACATGAATGGCCTAATGGCTGTTGTGCAATGATTTCTACACACAATTACCAATGACCACAACGGAAAGTAAATAAGTGCCACTAACTTAGCCAACATATGCTTCCGGCAATTAGTAATTTTTTTTCCCCCAGTCCCAGGTCCTCTTGAACGTGCAAAATGCTTCTATAGAACAAAGGTCAATTCCGCATTGCACTCGCTATTCGCATGTTAAGCATTATTTGCTGCAAGTTTTGTTTCTTAAAGCGCAAATCACTTTGGCACAAGGCCTTCACCAAGCAAATACATTCGAAAAGTATCACTTTGAATTCCCTCCGAAAACGCCCCATCCCTAAGCTATTTGTCAAATGAGCCACTCAAATTACGCTTTTGAAACGGGATGTCTTACATGTCAGACTGCCGTCACTGCCGTCACTGCCGCAAGATATTCGCTATAAATAGGACACGATACATATGACATTCACCTTTAGACTTTCGTGTACTTTGAAACTTTTGCAAAATCTTCTTATCATCAAGATGAACAGAAAGAAGCCAAACATTGCGTATTGGAGACAATGTCAAGTGAATTTCAAGATATTCCCGAACATGCCCGCTGTCAGGTGAATTTCAAATTGGATACAATTCCATTTCGAGAAAGAAGAAGGACGAAAGACAGGAAAGGAATTTAATAAAATCCATTACGAAGGTGGAGGAATACGTTAATAAATTTCGAATTCATCCTTCGGTCGGCGAAAAATGCATCCGATCCGACCGTAAGCAGTGTCAGGAACAATTTTGCAAATTCGCCTCTCAGTGTGGGTGAACATTGACAAACGCAGACGGGACGGATAGACGGAAGGTCGGTTATTTAGTGGCCTGTTATACGTAGCAGAACGTGCGATACGTCAACTTACTAAAGTGCTTGCGCACGAGGGAAGTCGTTGCTCTGTTGCATTTACACCATGTTCTTCATGCATCACTTCGACTTCGGGATGAATGACGAAAGTGCATAGAATGTTTCCTCCGCGCTTTTTTGGTTTATCATGCTTCATAAATAATTGAGGCGAATGAAAAGGATAAAGTGGATGGAATGGACAAAATGTTTGTTTGATTCAGTTGTAAAAGACGACTGAGTACGCTTCCACTCGAACGTGTGGACGTGCTTTGTATGCGTCAGATCCAGCGAAACGGTGTCGATAAATTCATGAAATTGTGTTGCATTTTGCTTTTGCTTATGTCGGATTGAAGATATTTCATTGTGACGCCGGATAAGCTCGATATGTTTCCATATGCAAGCATGAAAGCGTCACGGAAGTTTGGAGGAACCAGTATGGAGTATGTGTACGTGCAAGTCTGGTGGAATATTTAAGAAGATATGTTGTGTTGAACAAATTTGCGTCTTGTGCACATTTTTTGTGCTATCGGGAGATGATTTATGGGATGAAAGGACGATGGCTAAATGGAGATGCTTTGAACGAGTCCCTGGAGGGTCGTGGATTATAGGTCACGACCAAATTTGATGAAATGACTCACAAGAGTTTCTTGAGTACGTTGTCATGCTAGCATGGAGAATATAATTAGATGCCCCTAAGCAGCGAAGATTTTTGACATTTTAAAATCATCTGTGAAACGTGACTTGGTGGTTTTCGGAAGTTTACATTTTCCGGAAAACAGCATACACGAATGCCCTTGTGAAGAAGAAAGGATGTTAAGGAAGTTTTTGAAAATCATATATTGGAGGGAACGAGCATTGCATATTTTACAAGCTTATTGTCGGTTCTGGAACATGTTTGCTTCTGCGGAGAAAGCCGGGCGGTCCTCTGTGCCTTTTCGCTATGTTACTCAGTTAAACATTCATAAGTTGAATTTCGATCAGTTGACAATCAATGTGTGAATCTATTTGTTTCATTTTCTCTGCCAAACTCGTCGGCCTGTTTAGACTTACAATGGACAACTTGCTCATCCGTTGAGCTTGATAATGAACTAACTGAGTCTCTGAATGTAAGAAGACGAACAACGTCATTGATAAGATAGTGCAGGAGTCACTGGTCAATACGAGAGGCATAATCTGTTTCTAGTCTGTACGATTGTTTGCAAACGGACACAGCGGGAAGTCATTGAAACATTCGAGAGCATTGAAGCAGCAGATGGCTAGTGAGGGCAATATATTGATTTGTACTACTGTTTGACGCCTCCGTGGAGGTAATTTATTGGCTTAATGCAAGCCTTAACAAAGAGCAAAATAACGTAAATAATTTAAACTTAAAGCAAGCTTAATACCTCTAGTATTAGGAAAGAGAATATTAAGGTGATGATGAATGGCGGCGGTAGAAGACATTTCTAAGACAGGATTTTGTGAGATGCAGGTCGAAAAGAGCGGAGCTCGTTTCGTGCAACATTCTGGACATTCGCTCATGTTAGCCTTAGTTCGTTCGATGGGAGTTGATGCGGAGATGGAATATGGACAGAAGATTTCGCCGATTTGTGTTTAGTGGAATGTTTTGAAGTTAATATTATCAGCAAGTAAGTAGCTCATGAATGAAAAGTATGCCTGTTACCTTGCGTCGTTCTTCTTATAGGGCAATCAATTGTAGGTATGTATTAGTCCAAGGAAGACACTGAAGACCAATGTAAAACTAATAAACCAACGTCGGACGGCCTGAATGCGCCCAATGATACCGTAAAACGGGGACTAGTCTTGACTAACTTATTCATGAAAGGGCCTCGTGAAGGTAGTATATGTATAAAGATTTCGTGATGTAAGCATAGAACTCCTTGGACCAGCGTTTCCCAGATGTTTCATAGGCTCTGAATGGTGAAGGGAAGCGCTTAGGGGAGTAAGTGATAGCTTGACCCACTTGAGCTTGACCCACGATAGCTGGATTACCTTAGCTTGAGCACGAGGTGATTATTTTGACACCAAAAAGTGAACCTGTTTAGGTTGGATTGGAGGGAGCAGGAATTTACAAGGCAAGATATGTGATTGGAGATTTTGATATCATCAGTGTACATATATCGAAAGATGGAAGTTTTTGATGACACAGTTAACATCATTAATCGTTAGGATATATATTATTGGGCCGATGTGGCAGCCTTGGGGGACTCCGGAGGTGGCATTAATTGGATGGAAATAGAAGATCTGGAAACAACATTGTATTGACGGTTTTCGAGTTAGAAAACCGAGGGAAAACCAAGAACAGTGAATTTTTGACGTATAATTTGATGCGCGATTTTATCGAAGGCCTTGCTGAAGTCTGTGGCAGGAACGTCTCTTCTTCGCCATTCTCAAGTGCATACAAATCTTGTGAGGCAAAGTCAATTAGGTTAGTGGTGGTTAATCGACTTTTTAGGAACCTGTGTTCATTTGGGGAAATAACTGAACATCTCATTCTTTCTTTTTTTTTTTTTTTGTAGATTGAGATAATGTAAGCATTTTTCCAAAGCGGGGGAAAGAGTCTCTCGGAAATGGAACTTTGAAAAATGCAATGAGGTGTGGGAACGGATGGTATGTGTTTTTTTTTTTTAAACTATGACCTGGGAGGCAGTAAGGATTGGACGAGTAGTCGTCCTTTAAGTTACGTATTTTCTTAATGATTAAGGCAAGAACTATATTCACTGACGCTTGGGACGTGTGAGGGCAGTCTTTCATATTACGAAAGTAGTTATGATGGGGTTGAAGGACCAGTTCGACTGGCTGGATCAACCTACATTACATTTATGAAATGGTAGAAGCTTTGCGGATCGGTCATAAAAGAGAGTTGCATTCGGTTCAGATATCGGAGGTAGAGAGACCCACATAGTTGTGGGAAGTCCATTTAAGACTGCAGGTAAGTAGAGAGGTCGAAAGCAGAGCGAGATTTAAGATAGGCCTGCCACCGTTTTTTTTTTGTTCCGCAGGAAGCTTAGTTCCTTCTTGTACCAGGGTGGAGATGAGGGGCAGTTATATATATATATATATAAATAAGGAACGGAGGAAGGCAATGGCGATGAAAATATCAGGTCAAATTGTCGATTCATGTTGTTAGTTACTAAGTTTGAGTTGACCAGAGTCGGAGAAACGATCTATGAAAAGGATTTTCTTACCAGGCAAGGTGGTGGTCGCGACAGAGTGAGTCTAATCGTCGGATTTAACCCATTTCAAGTAGGAATCGCCACAGATGATCATAATGTCATTGAAGTCGATTAACCATTGTGAGGGACGAATAGAAAAGCGGGCAAGGTAGAGCTTCCGTTCCGGGAAAGTTATTAAGATATTGTAAATTTGAAATCAGTGGAGTTGGACGTTTTGAAGGGTAAGGGATCCACGACCGTCCGGATCAGCAGTATTGTCGCGGCGAACATCACGAAACAGGGCATAGACATTAGGGCATATATTAGTTTTACTTGGGCAGACATGTCATAAGACAGTTTTTGGGAATTGAAAAGTACTGCGGAAATTTCGGTGCTCACTCCTCTGACATTCTTGTAATAGAAGGAAATGTATTTAGCTAAACTGAGTTTTTGGTGGAATGATGTTAGGGTGCCTATGTTAGGATTGAAAATGTTGTTGAAGTTAGAGTTTCGTCTACTTTGACTCTGAAAACTGGCAGACGACACTGACAACAGTGCTTAGGTCAGACGCTAAATAGCTCTTACCAACCACTACTTCTTTGAGTCCAAGAGGCTATTAAGAAGTAGATTCTCCTCTCGAAAAATTAGAATCATCTAATATTTAACTGAAACGTATTGTATATTGCTTTACTATAAATTGAAAGAAGCGTTTGAAGAATAAAGTCTTTGCTGAAGGTAAGCTACCTAGGTTGTTTTTAATCTTCGAAATGAGTCGGGTTGATCGAGTGACAAGTCGGGCTGATCACGTTGTTAATGGACACATAGGTAGCAATGGATCTCAATAAAATTGAAGAGTGGCTAATAGATTTGGATTGGCGTCTGTTGATAGACTGTTTCACATTAGACGAGGCGCGACATGTAATATCGATGATGTGGGAGCAACCGAAGTTATTCTACCTACCGACCTAATTAGATCTTGAAACCATAGACATACAAGACATTAAAGAAGGCTTTAATATTGTCAGCATGGAAAAAATATTACAAGACAGCTGAAATACGAAAAAGATTAAAAACATTGACACATAAGATCACGTACTCCATACACAAATGTGTGCATGCCATTTTGCATGGTCGACTCTCTTCAACGTACCTTTGGTCCACTCGCTCTGTGTCAGCATGTTGCTCGCGTGAGTGCCTTCGCATATTCAGATGGCACCGGTGTGCGGACGTTGGCACATATGCTGTCGCTGGGATGGTGACCCACGAGGAGAGCCGACTGTCTTCAATTTTATTTTCAGAATTAGCCCTCAAAAAGAGAAATAAAGTGTCAACCTGTCCTAAAGCTTGAAGTCATATACATAAATCATTGTTGTCCCTCTTCAAGCAAAACATCTCATTAGGTCTATTATCCTTCCACCGATTTCATTACTTCCAATTTAAATAGATGATTCAAGCGTCCAGTCCATTAAATTAATGTTTAATTAACTCATGTTTTGATTTTATTTGTTTTTCTGTGATTTATCTGGAACTCGATCTATCACCGAAAGCAATTTTCAATTCCATTGAAACACCGACCAAAAAACTTTCATTTCTTTTTTAGTTTTTAATCGATAGCCGCCCTGTAAATAAAGTTTGTGGGTCTGTATTGGTATGGGAATGTGTTTCAATAAGTTAACGCGTCATACAAGTGATATCTCATCGATTCTAAATACAAATGAAATGCCAAATAGACCGCGAAAAAATTAAAGAAAATGGAAAAGAAAAATGTAAAAAAGGGGAAATCTGTTTGGAAATTGGTTCGCAGTCAATGCGTCTCGTTTTTGCGCCACCACATTTGCCTTAGTTCGTTTTAACTTTTTAGATCGTTCTTTTGTTTTCAAAACTTTAAATATTAGATTTTGTAGTGGGAGATTGACATGTTGAGTGCAATTGATGGGATTTTTGTGTTTTTGTTCGGGCTGGAATTTCGAATTCATTTTATTGCCGCACTGTTGTTTGGTTGAAGATTTGATTATTATCTGATGCTTGAATCAGAATCGACCAGCTGATTGAGCGGAACTTAACTCTTATTTGTTAATTGTAGGCCTGATGGGCGGCATTGTCTAGATGTTGTGACGTAAGCCCTATGCATTTCTAGGAAAAATATTCTCAAATGTTCAGCATTCGTCTCCTCGCCCACAAAAATCAAAAATTAAACAACTTCCTACCACAATGACTCACGATTGAAACAGAAGACCCAACGCCACAAGTCTAAAACTTGATTTCGCCACAATGAAACACCCCTCACCAGCATTTCAAATCCATTCTGCAAAAGCCATAGCGATGTTCAGAACATAATAAAAATAAAACGTAAACATTTCAGTTCCCCTAACTCTCGACATCTTTCCATTTCAACATGAATGGACGATGGTGGTCTGCTGTGCCGCTTTCTACCATCCGCCCACTACAATCGTTGTTCGTTTATTTGTATTTCCTTAGACTGCTCGCAGTGCTCGTCCACCTGTGCTCGTACGTAACGAAACAGAAAAAAAAGGGAACCATTGCTACCATGGAATCGGCTTTCTTGAACTTCAACAAGCAGGGGGGCTTTTGACAGGAACGGCGGGTGTGGTTTTTAAATCTGTAAGCTGGTTGACCTAATTGTCAGGTGCTCTATAAACGAAGAATTCCTTTGCTGTGCGGTTTTTCTTTTTTTTGTTTGTTTGTTTTGAAGGAAAACATTCCGCGGAGTGAATACGAGAACAGATCTATGGCCACGTGTTCGGGGATATAATGGCATTCTGTAGCATACTACTTCTCATATGACGAAGGCAATATCGTCTTTTGGTTTTAATTTCGATCCGGACAGGCCGTGGTATATGTATATTGGATACGATATTTTCAATCATTGGAGCACGCGATTTATTGCCAACTTCAAAGGCCTAGACAAATCGACCATAGATGTCGGCACCTCGCTAAGATAAAACACCGGGAAACACAATCTAAACGACTTAGCTATTGCTGGAATCCGATAATCACCTCGAATTGACTGTACCTACTCTCCGTATCATTTACTTAAGGTTATATTGATTATCCAGCAAGAGGTGTCAACCTCTAATTCAGCTAATTTTAGTCTAAGACACGTACAAATTCTGAGGTAAATCGTAACATACAATGCCTGTCAAATGCCATCTTCGATTCAGTTTTTAAATAGTTTGCCTTTTTACTAGACTTTTCCCGCCTTTTCGATACGTGTTGCGTAGTGTCGTTTTGTTGAAAATAAATGTCGTCCTCGTGCATAGAACCAAAAAATCATCCCGAAAAAATCTGTCAATGTGCCTGCAGCATTAAAATTCTATGACCTAACCGCCACAAACTGTCATTCGTTTTACAATGTATGAGGAGTTTATTCCTCTATTTTTCTTGGGTTTTCGGAGCCCTAACAATTTTTTTGTTGTCACCTGTCATATACGAGGGTGGTTCGAGTACTTAGCCTACAAAAGAAAAATTTTGGAAAAGAAATTTTGGAGAAATGGCGATTTATTTTTCAATATAGTCTCCTTTTAGCTCGATACACTTGACCCAGCGATGGTCCAACTTCTCTAAACCGTCTGAAAAATACGTTTTCTCGAGGTCTGCAAAGTAGGCCTCCGTGGCGGCGATGACCTTCTCATTCGACAGAAATTTCTGCCAGCCGAGTGACTTTTTCAAGTTTGGAAACAAAAAGAGGTCGAGACTTGACAGCTTTGAATTTAATTTGTGAACGCACCCTTTCACTAATCATCGAACTGTCATTGTCACTTTATTCAGTAAACTCAACATTTTCATCATGGTAAAGTACACGAACGAGCAAGGTCTACAAATTATAAACATTTTCTACCGAAATTCGGAGTCGGTGACTGCAACTTTTAAAGCGTTAACTCCAATTTTCGGTCGTAATTCTCGCCCTAGTAGACAGGCAATAACAATCCTAGTGCAAAAATTTGAGTCTACATATTCGTTGTGTGATGTTGTCGTGTCAGTGAGACAACGGTTTGGTCGAAGTATCGAAAATATCGCTGCCGTTCAGGCGTCCGTAGCAAACGATCCAAATCAGTCAATTCCACGGCGTTGTCAAGAATTGGGCATCGCTCAGACCACATTATGGCGTATTTTGCGTAAGGATCTTGGTTTACACCCATACAAGATCAAGCTGACTCAAGAATTGAAGCCAATGGACCATTTAAAGCGACGTACGTTCTCCGATTGGGCTCTGGAGAAGATGCGCCAAGATGATGAATTTCATCGCAAAATCATCTTCAGTGACGAAGCTAATTTTTGGCTCGATATGTTCGTCAATAAGCAAAATATGCGTTATTGGTCGGGTTAAAATCCACATGAATCACCACTTTATCCACAAAAAAATAACTGTTTGGTGCGGTTTGCATGCCGGCGGCGTTATTGGGCCATATTTTTTCGTCGACGATAACGATCGTCACGTTACTGTGAATGGCCAGCGTTATCGCGCCATGATTACCGATTATTTTCGGCCCGAATTGGAAGATATGGACTTGGACGACATGTGGCTTCAACAGGATGGTGCCACAAACCACACAGCACACGTTACAAACGATTTATTGAAGAGTAAGTTTGATGAGCGTGTTATCTCAAGAAATGGGCCAGTCGATTGGCCGCCTCCTTCGTGCGATTTAACGCCTCTAGACTATTTTCTTTGGGGCTACGTTAAGTCATTGGTTTATGCCAATAAGCCGACGACGTTGGAAGAGCTCAGAGCCAACATTGAACGCGAAATAGCGGCCGGTTTCGGCCGAAATGTGTGGCCGAGTCATCGAAAATTGGGTCCAACGAATCGACCACTGCAAACGTGCTCGCGGTGGCCATATGAACGAAGTCGAGTTCCATTGTAAAAATATGTTTTGATTGTACTTCAAGCTGATAATAAAGTTTTTGAAATATCTCAAATGGTTTGCGTTTTATTTAAAAAAAAAGTTGTCAAGTCTTTTTTGGAAAACCCTTTACCTATCGGATCACCCTCGTACACTCAGGACGTTGAGTATTGAATTTTCTAACGTATACAGTGATTTTGGTGAGTACGACTGACATAGGCAGTTTTCAATGGAGTCTAAACGAACTACAATATGTATTCCTTCTTAAACGGGATGACTATGGGGAACTCTCGCTGCTCTGTCAAAATCGGTAACGCGAGAAACTAAGAAAAATTCCTTCCTACAGAGGAATTTTGATGAACACAGCAAGACGTCAATTAGGCGAGTATTGATGCGGAAGGAGTCTGACAAACTTAGATATTTGTATGCTGCGACCAGAAAATGGCGAAGTCATGTCCAGAACATCAGTATTGAGCGATATAGGTTGGAGATAGTGGTGGCGTTCGTCTATCTTGGCCCAGCAGTTGCAAGCAGCAACGACATCATTGCGAAATTCAGCTGTGGAATCACAACATGCTGAACGGAATGTTGAGCGAATGGACAATGGAAGAGGCTGACCCAATCTAGGGTGATGGATAGGCAGAACCAAAAATAGCTAGCATAAGACCGTTCCAGTTGGGAAGGCACGTTGATTATGGTCGACGTTAAAGCCGACACATAACACCACTTAAGCAATTAGGTAGCTCAAATTAAACGGTCATAGTTGCCAAGATTTCGACAGCTAAGAGCCAAGTAACACTCCAAGTCTCGTTAATTTGCATGTCGAAAACAATGCTATTTAGTTTGTTACTTGAGCAAATTATAATCAAGCAGGTGTCGAGCTCTGCCACTCAACCCAGTATCTGGCAGCATACTTATCCTTAGATTTCCAGTAAAAACCATTCACCACCAACCAAGCCAACGATCGCTTATGGCTACAATATGAAGCCTCTCCACAATACAACCTGTCCCACAGCAATCGCCGAAGCACTCCCCGAACTCGATATTTGATAGTATTAAGTTCCGTCATCGTAGGGCTCTAGTATCATCTGTGATAGAAAAACGATACCGTAAGCAAATATGTGATGAATATGGAAGCTGAACCATAATTTTGTGTTGTTCTCGAGCACAAGCTGTGCATTGTTTCTTTTTTTATAACGCTCTTATGGCATTTGTCACACAACCTGGACGGGGTGCAGATGGTATCTGTCGTAGATGTTGGTTCACTGCTCTCCGGGGGTGGTTGTCCTAGATAGGATTCAAAAGATTCGACTGAATTTGTCGCGTTGGTTGTAGTTCACAGTATTTTTTTTTTACATGTCATTAAGGTGTAATATTCGAAATGCAAATACAGAATATGCGTTTTGAAGTGATCTTATAACTGCGAGTGTAATGCCTTTCATTCACAGGTGATGATGTTGCACAGTAAAGGAATTGTTCTTGGCTATGGACAGACCTTCCGCTCAGCAGTCGGTAATGATTATCATTGCACCACGACCACCCCTTGTTATCTGATCCATGCTTTTTCCTTATTGCGTTGAATTTTTTTATTGAACACTTGACCTGAATTTGTTGGGCCTATTCCCGTCTCTACTTCAACTGGGACTATTGAGTTTTGACGTCATATTCGTAAACTTATGTTTCACCATCTGTTGTGACACATTTCAGTAGCGTCGTTACCAAATTTATTCAGCAACTACTGGCGAATTTCCGTACATCGCTGTTGCCGTTTAAAATTTAAAAGTTTTGGAATAAATTTCGCTACAACATATTCATATTCCGGATAATTTAACGGAATGATCCAATTGACTTCGGTCATCATCTCTCCATTCACTTTTTCCACGTTTTCATCAGTTGATGTGCTGGATCGTCAGGGACGCTCGTCACTCTCCAACGCCTTTAAGACCTTCTGGGAAACGCTTACAACAATTGTAATCTCGGGTTTTATTCAAAGCACATAACTAATACGACCCGTAAATTTCCTCAATCTTTGAACACACCTCTGTTACTTCAGTCACCACAATTGCGTGTGCCTTTATAATCTCCCTAATTGCCTTCTATTCATCCAAATATTGTAAATGGAATTTGATTCCAGCTTTTGTATTGTATTCGAAATATGTAAGTTCATTTCCTAACAAATACGAAACATATGTTAGGACTCTATTCGAAATTCAATAAGAATGTTGACAAGCAACACTCGTTGCTTCGCAACCTCATTCATTAACCGACTTCATATCAGGAACTTGCGCTTATAACCTTAACAACAGCCGACATTTCTCCAGAATCCATCCGGCATATGTATGCGACCCCTACTTCCCCCATGTCTCACAGACAATTATCATTCAATGCAAAATGTCTTTAAATTAAGACGCATTCAACAATTCCGCTTACACCTCGAATACCTTCTGGCAACCGACAAAATATCCAAACACACTCATAAGTTGGGGTTGACAACTTTCAGGAACTAAGAACACGACATCCCTTGCGGGGATCTCACTAATCCCGTTTGCATAATTGCAAATGTACTAATTTGTTTAACTGACAACCAGGATGTTTGTCAAAATGAACAAAGTCCCCTAGTGCCGACAGGATTCATTCACCATGTTCCTGTCATACTTTGAATGATTAATTTCGCCCTAATTTAGATTCCCCCGGCCGGTCGGGAAACAGTAGTAATTATAAGAAAAATAAATCCACAAACACAAAATACTGAAAACCAAAGAATCCGCAGACTCCGGACGGGTAGGTAAACATTCATTAATGTTCTGCGAACACATGTCATTTGTTTTCTCGTGCCATGTCACGAATCAATGCTTAATCATCCCCATTATCGTCATTGTGCCAAATTCACATATCCGATGATGTGGCTGTGGGTAGTTGTATCGTTTTTACATGGGACGCATCTGTGTCACTGATGTGGGAGACGCATCTGTCACTATATGGTGTTGTGTTAGCGAGTCTACCGGGATTGATATGCTTCGCAAATGCAATCACGTCCTGTGGTTTGTCAGCTAATTGGTTTGACATGACTGATGAAAGGGCTCGAGGAAGATAAAAACGGAAATACTACTACGAGCTGGGTCGCGAAATATGAATGCAACAAGCTTCTTCTATCGCGGCTGGGATAAGCATCAGGAAACTTAAAAAAATATTCTGTCAAATGTCATATTTCTATTTTAGTCAATAGGACTAAAGGACTTGACAGTGTCAATGTAAAAGCAAAAAGATGTTGGGTATTCGACAAATCCCTAAGGTCTGCCTACATCATCGATGGCGTGACAGATAGATAAATCGCTGTTTGCCTGTCAAGAGGTTGTAAACTCAAGCAATATGTACATTAAAGCCAGAATATTGGCAACTCCAGGTGGATTTACCGTCTCTCGTGTACTGGTGAATCAAACTGCAAACTCAAAGCTCAATGTAATATTCTGACAGATAGGCGTCTGACGCGGGTTATTCGCTATATATAAAGACAAAAGATAAAGAAACCTTCCAGCTTGTCGAAAGACTCTTATAATGATGATCAATTGACGACACACTGTCATCTCTAGTCGTAAATATATTGAAACGACTTGTCTCTGCTATTCCCATTGCTACCATCACCTTCAAACGCAATCTTATTTATCTTTCCTCTTTCCATTTTTTCAAGAGTCCTTGCTTTTTTTCTCAAACGGAGAATAACATTTTAAGAAGAAACCAACTGAGACATAATAACATCTATTTAAGGACAACTTGCGAAGGATAATTGCTGTAAAAAGAAAAAGAAACTCCACACCAGTCCTTCAGTCTCACTGACCAACTGGTGGTCCAGCAGTTAGAATGAAAAAAAAAACCTCAGCTTTTCATGATAACAAGGACTATTTTTAAAATGGGTGCGCATATATTAAACTTTATTGTTGAGATATGATAATTTATTAGGAAAGAATTCGGAATACTTTTAATGCCCCCAATAAGACGTCACACGGGGAAGAGTCTCGAAGATGTCCTTTTATGAAAATGTGCTGTCAGGGTGATTTCAAAGTGTTTTCACCAAATAAATTCAGGGAATTTGGTCGAGAATCACTTAAGGACATTTTTTGAACTTTTGGTAAACGTACGACGTTTAAAGGTCGGACTGATGACATCCACATGACATTTAGACAACTATGTTCGATATAGCATCTCTGACAGATCATCATGTGCCCACCATCATATATCCACCGACCGAGTACTTTACCCACTTGTACTACGCACTCATCTAAAACAACAATCCATCACCAGTCGTAGTCGACACCCAAACATGAAAAATATCCGAGAAACACTAATTCAAATGCCGACAACATACCCGCCATCGAAAGTGATTTACACGCGCGCAAATATTAATGTTTTACTCAAACATGTTTATTGTGTAAACAAAAATCAACTTGACGGACGAAATGAGTATTGACTTTCACATTCGCCAACTAATGCTTTTCATTTTTCAGCGGAAAAAAAAGCGACTACGAATTGATATGCTTCCGACAGATACACATGTTTAGACGGCACGACTTCCTCAATGAAATTATTCCATCATCTTACCTGGTGCTCGGACAGAAAGGGACGAGGTTTTTCATTATTGTTTTTCTTTCGTTTTGATTGAAAACGTACGTTAATATTATTTTTAGAAAATGTTTACAATTTTTGTTTTCTATTTTGTTGGGACATTTGTCACTTCTTTTCCGGTGAAGACGGCTGTCGCAAAAGTGATGAGAACTCATTATTTTTATAAAATTCGACCGAAAATTTACAAAATATTTTCATTTCATTCGAAAATTGAGAAGGAATCGGTCAGATAAAATGGAACGCGGTATCTGGAATTTCGGGACAGAAGTCCAACAGTTTTGACAGATCTGTGCTGCATCAATTAGGTCTTTCAGTATTTTCATTCTGAGTGTGGACATGATTTCGGTGGAATTTTGAGGTCAGTCTAATCACCTTTCTGCCATCCATCACTTGAAAGTTTTACATATCACGACACTGTCACATGATGCCAGTATGCCCGACATTCGTGAGTACTTGTGACTTCGTCAAGCAATCTGTCAATCACTTGTTGGAATTAATATTATTAATATTATTTCAAAGTTAGATTAAGTCGATTACACCGAGGTTACAAGGTTAATGACGACCATTCGACTTTCGTCGGTTGTAAAGAGATTGTCAATTGGCGCGGGTAGATTTTGGCGGCCTGTGGTGAACATGTTGTTCTGGTGATATCTGTCAATTCTGTTGTTTATTAGAAAAACTTTACTATCAAAATGAGTGTTTGATAATGCGAATGTTTCCAGCGCCCATTTTACGATAGACGTAGTGGCCCTTCACAGTCGACTCTTCAACGTTTGGTGGTCAAATTTGACACGAACGGTTCGGCAATCAATCAGCCAACATTCAAACGTCAAAATAACGAGAAAATCGCCGCGGTCACTGAGGGTATAAAACAGAACCTGGGCCAGTCGATTCCTCGCCGTGCACAAGAACTTAGGGATTAGTGCCTACAACCGTACAAGATCCAACTGACCCAGGAGCTCAAAGTTCACAACCATAGACAACGCCGTTTTTTCGCTGACTGAGCTTTGGAGCGTTCGGGTGATGACCTCAATTTTGGCCGAAAAATCGTCTTTAGCGACGAGGGGTGTTTTTGGGTGAATGGCTGCGTTTGGTCCGTTCTTTTTCGAAAATGACGAGGCTGTCACTGTCAATGACGAGCACTATAGAACGATGAAAATCATTTTTTTATGGCCAAGGAGAAGTAGAAGTACCTGGACGACATTTGGTTCCAGCAGGACGGCGCTACGTGCCACACAGCGGACGCCACGATTGACATTCTGCAAGATTGATTTGAGGGTAAGACTATCTGTCGCACAGATGAGGTGAACTGGCCACTAAGGTTATGCGATTTGACCACGCTAGACTTTCTCTTGTGGGATTTTCTGAAATCGCAGGTCTATGTGAATACAACACTTAATGCTCAAATTCGCTCTACTCTATGTGGAAGAGTCATTGAAAATTGGACCACGCGGATCCGTGCCAACGTAAGAAGCCGAGGCGGGCATTTTATCGATGTCATATATACATACATGGGCCTTTCAAAGCACAGAGCTTGTTTTATTAAATTTTAACATCTACCCACCCTTATTAAAAACCATTTATAAGCTTCGTCTAAAGTATGCCACGAAACTAGCGAGCCATAGGGAAAGATGGAATGGATGGATGAAAGCTAACCCAGAGAGTCAGCTTAGGCTAAGTATCCATCTTTTACTCATGTTTTGCTGCAAAAGCCAAACTAGCTTTTCTAAGTATAGTAAACTCTCGTCTGAAACTGAGTGACGACTCTGTCTAGAGGACGAGGAAGCTGAAGAGGAAATACTATGCGAGTGTGCTGCCCTCTGCCATCTTAGGAAGCGTATCCTCCTCAGCGAAATCATGACTCCTGAGCAGAACAGCTCAGCTCCTACGAGCGACATGCTCAGCTTTATTAAGAAAGTAGATGAACTCCTCGTCTAATTGGCTAGCAGGCACCTAGCAGCTAGCAGCCCTACACTGGTCGCAGTGCTTTATGCTATTTGTTAGCACTAGCCCTCAATTAAAAAAGAAAAATACTAAACCGGCTATGTTGGACCTCCAGCTAAGCTTCGGTTAGAATGTCGTTCAAGTGGATCGGTGGACGCAGACTGTGGCCCAAGTTTATACTCTAGCCAAAGCTTATTCATGATTTCATTTATCACAGGGATACATGTCCATAAAGGTCGCGAAGTAAATGGATCGCTCTCGTCAGATCACTTCCCCTTTTGTAACAATTCCAATGCTGTCCAACTTGGGAAAACTTATACAATGATTCTGAAGTATGAACGTTTCTCGCATTACGAGAAGGTGACGGTCGACATAATAATACATCTGAGTGCATTATATAGGCAAAACTGTAAAAAATTGGAAGAGAGTGACTCTCTTGCTGAAGCCTTAAGATCCATCTGTTATCAAAATGCATGCTCTGCAGACTGTATGAGTTTCGGTATCACAAATTGGACGACTGATAAGCATCAAATTATCACAATTTCCATGTTTGATTGACACGGTAATATCTCCCGTGAATAGGCCTTCATTGTTGTCTGTAACATAGAAGACGCATTACCAGTCCAGTTACACATATTGAAAGAAAAAAAAAAAAACTTTGACCACACCAAAGCTTCAATACAAAACAGCTTAAACAAAATTGTTTGACATCTTACCTCCCACAGTCAAAATCTCGTCCGTCGGAATTCTCGTCCAGCTTCAATTAAATTTACCAACATGTTCCCAAAAGTCTAATCTCCTGGCTACTGAATTCTGATTATATCAACCTCATACCATACCACTTTCTGTCCATCTCATCCGGATATCGTATCCTTTTTCAATGCAAACTTTATTTAACACAAAACGACTTTGTGTCTATGCCACTTTAGATTTCACTTCGAACGCCAACCATGAATTCAGAACTTTATCGCCAAGAACCTATATACCATCCAACTCAATGGGGGAGAAGGTCTTTAATTAAAACTTATCCGAAAAGCTGGACTGGCCAAAAAGCCAGTCGAGAGCTATTATGATTGCTTGCATTGGATTTTGTATTCCTGAATGAGGCAAAGTTCTAAGTCGAGAAACTAACATTCATCCCTGATTGAAAACCAAACAGTTCTGATATTTCAACCCGATAGGTTGGGCAGAGAAGTCGTTTATGGTTTTCAATAGTGACCTCATTTGATAGGATTCCGAAGGGAAGACCGTTTTGCGATGGGAGGTTATTGAAATGGGATTGTTGTGGGAAATGGAATGGGAGGCAAGAGTGTTTAAGGATATTTATTTTCCCATCACCTCCCTCAGCTCTAGTCGCTTGTGTCATCACTTTGATAGTGTAAAGCTCAGGTACTTGTCTTTGGGTAAATTATTTTGAGTCGTTTATGACTAAGGATAGGAAGTCGATCGTCGCTCAGTTGATAATCAGGTCCAAAGTTAATGAGGAGCACTCGTTACCAAGTAATGTAATGCATCACTAGCCGTGGCTGTGCGGAAAAAGGAGCCAAATTCAGTTCTTGGGATCCAGTGCACTGGTTCCACTAGCACATACCAACATCGCTATCGCATCTCATTTCGACAACTCCATTAAAATGGCTCCAATAACGAAGAGAGGAAAAGTTCTACGCCCGTCCCTCAGTGTCCACAACCTCTCACACGAGCATATGAGATTTTATTGAATGACAACAGATGGCAACTGATGTAGCAATGTAATAGGATAATTGAAACGCTGGACGCGTATTCAACATAAACCACTCGTCATCATTACAGCCGTCCATTTCCGTATAATGAGCATTAATTAACGCAGCAGAGATCCATTGTCGGCCTTTTCAGCAAAGGAGAATTGAGAAGCATTAACAGCACGGCACAGAAAGGTGATTATGCCCAAGCTGCAGCTTACTCGGAAATCGCGCGTTAATAATTTAATAACGTGCACTCGTCTTACTTGCAATATTGGTCTCTCTTCACACCATTGTATGATTCTTCCACACCTGGTTACCGCCTGCTGTCCAATGTTGCATCACGGAAAAATGAACAGTGTCAGCGGACAAGTAATTACTCTACATGCTCTGGCGGTTCAAAAGCATCGAATTCGATATGAGCATGGGTTATTTGGTGGACATTGAATAAGGTGAGACTTGTCGTGAAACTATGAAAAGTCCACTGCAACAACAAGCATGAAAAAAGAGTAATGGATGCATCTCAGTGGAACGTAGCCATACATGAATTTATCTGGAATAATATTAATATCGGGCCCTTTAAGCTTGAGTGGTTGAATTCATAATAAATGGAATCCTCCTCAAGCAGGAATAAATGGTATGGAGGAAGGACATTAAATCATTGTCAGTGGAGCGACAACGATAAATAAAAGTTTAAGTACTGTACAGGGTTCACCACTGTTGGCTAGTGTATTGTGGTATGCAAAAAATTGGGACATCAACATCTCCACTGGCAACAAATTTGATTTAAAAAGAACTATCTTTCATATGTTAGGTTAACCTCTTTGAGGGACTTGGAACGGATCCTTTCAAAAATTTGAAAATTATTAAATTAACAACATAAAGCAAGAAGTTAGTAATAAGTTAAAGAGTTCCTTTCACCCAAGCCAAATGCGTCGCCTATTTGAAACCCATCATATGTGGTTTATGACCTATATAAAACTCTCCTCTGTGGCTAAGTAAGATGATGTCCCTTTAATACACCATCAGGGTCGTAGCAAATGGCAAACTAACTTGTTTGAAATAAAAATAAAAACCATTAATCATTAAAATGCTTGCTGAGCAACATAAAAGGCACGATGTGGCCAAACTCAAATAATGCTTGCCGATCAAAGTCATTTCAATCATGCCTGAAGCATTCAAAAGGTTCAACCACGTCTGGAAAGGTTCTTCGGGATTCAAAGTAAATTCTTGGAAAAACTTCATATTTTGGTTAAAAGTTTAACGTTGAAAAGTTAAAGGACCCGCGTATCTCAATACCAAGACTAAATGAATAACCCGTTTACCCTAAAAGGCGACATTGAAACTAACGATGAAGCAAGGCAGACAGGAGCAGTTTGGTCAACAATAAAAAGTGTTGCAAAGGACACCAGACAACAAACTAGACTATTGCGAAGTTCTCAAAATAAGCCTTGGTTTGATGAAGCATGCAAAGCAGGATATAATGTTCAAGACCAAGCCTTTTGGATTGAAGCTGTATTGTGCGCTATATATCAGACCCTAAAAAAGAAAGTAAGCATTGTCCTTCGGAATAAAAAATTCCAAATAAAAGCTGTACGAAGAGGGTATCGGGGAACAACGAAAGAGTTACAGCCTAAAAGAGGATGATATTTCGATGAACTGCTGAATGTACCTATACTTCATCGACTTAATAAAATATTCTGAGGGAAATTAACAGAGAAGTTACATGGGCTTATCGCCACCATATGGAACAATTGTTTCCCGAGGAATGAAAAAATGTTGTCATCTTTCCCTTATTGTGATCGACACAATGTAACAATTAACGAGGAATTTACTGCTTTCAAGCTACAAGGTATTGTCGAATATTCTTTTAATGAGACTGACATCATACGCAAAGGAAGACTTCCAGTGTGGCTTCAAGGAGAATCGCTCGACGAGTAACCAGATTTCTATTGTACGACATCTTTAAAAAAAAAATGGGTTCCACGACACGATCCACCAGTTATTGGTAAACTTAAGAAAAGAGAATGACTCTATAATCTGATCGAATTATATACTTGTAAGGCTGAGGGTTGACACACCCCATACTCTTCAATTCAATTCAAGGCTGAGGGTCCCAAAAATTTTGGTGAAACTGATACAAGAATGACTAAGGGACACAACGTTAGAGTAGGAACTGCCTTATTTTCAACGACATACCTAAAGGATTAAAATAAGGGCCAACTTCTACTCCATGCTGAAATATGTGTTGAGATCCCTTCAAGAAATGTATAGGCAAATAATCCGAAATGGCATTACATCCACTATAGTTTATGCTGAAGATCTGGGTCTACTGGGAGATAGTGAAGAAACAGTGATGAAACGCAAAGACGAGTTCAAATGCCAGGGAACATATTGACTGGCAAAAACTACATAAATATCGAAAGAAATGAAAGGCTGCATATGAACAACGCGCCCTTTTTGGCGATGAAGGAACTATGGGAAAATCTCCTTTGTTCCTCAATGTCAAAATTCATATTTATAAAATTACGATGTTGTGAAACTTGGTCTGTTCATATGATAGAGGATAACCGATTTTAGATCTTTAAAAACAGGTTCTGAAGCAGAATCTGTTGTGGAAAACAGTACGAAAAAACAGGCGAATGGAGGAAACTACACAATAAAGAACTCGAGGAATTCTGTTCAGCTCTAACCGTTGTCCGAGTAATTCAATCGCGCAAACTCAGGTGGGTAGGACATGTGGACCGTATGGACAGTGGACGAACAGCCAAACGAGTAATGAGTGGAAAACCTGTATGAAAAAGCCCGCCAAGGAGGCCGCGCCGTATATGGTAGGAGAATATAATGATGACCTAGAAGAGATGGAACAGAACAACGAGACATGAAAACAACATCCCAGCGACAGGTAGGCTTGAAGGGTTACCAACGAGGGTCTAAAATTAAAAGTTCTAAATGTCTGATAATAACTATAACTAAGTACAACTAAGTTCACTACAAGTGAACTCATGTTTAGTAATCAATCCGATTTTCGCACTGAAAGAAGCTGTAAGCTCGCACCCATAGGTGCTGTGGATGACATACTACTGGAAATGAATTCAAATTATTGCACATTTCTAGCTTGGATGGGTTTTTTCCGATGTACTCGGTGAAAAACTTTAAACCAACTTATCTGATCGACAACTAAGACTCAATAGATTGTTCTATATAACAACATTGTAACTTGAGATTTCCGCTGGAGTTCCACAAGGATCCATTTCTGGACCTTTATTATTCGTGTCACTTTCTGAAACGAGTTACTCAATGCTCTATACATATGATTGCCGACGACGTCCAACTTTAATCATCCTTGTGGCCAACATCTTAAACGACATAAGCTTTATATACGAAGAGTTGTAGAAAATACAAAAATGGACATTAAAACATAACCTGTTACTAATTCCTAAAAAGTTTAAGATGTTATGTATAGACTAGTTACAGAATACACCTATTAAATATTTTAGCGCAGCCAGAAATCTTGGTCATCTTAAAAAACATGTAAACTTAGTCAAACCAAGGGGGCCTTCAACAACGTAAACACAGAGGCCATAATAACAGCTCTAGAGGACATAAAAGTAGACAAATCCATTGTAATCTGGATTGGAAACATGTTGAAGAACAGATTCATCAATGCAGACATTGGACACAGCTCTATAAGGAAAGTAATTACTAGAGGCACTGGAATGGAAGCAAAGTACTATATCTAGGCATCGTTCTTGACTCCAAACTCTCCTGGAAAAGGAACCTAGAGGAAAGGATGAAAAAAAAAATTGAATGCTTTTTATGCATGCAAAAAGACCTTCGGCAAAAGATGGAGCTTGCAACCATACATCATTCATTGGATGTACACAGCAATCATCAGACCCATTTTAACTTATGGGGCCCTAGTCTGGTGGACTGTCAGCAGCACGAAAAGCTATATGAACATGCTCAACAAAGTACAAATGTCAGCCACTGTTTGTACAACCGGAGTCAAAAGAAGCACGCCGCAAGCAGGGTTGGACATAATACTTCACCTCCTTCCCCTGGATCTATTCATAAAAGGCTGCGCTGCAAAGAGCACTTAGGGAATCCTCTCTGTGGAAGCAAGCCAACTATGGATATGCGGCCATACTCAGAATAATAGACGACCTGTTAAAGAAACATGGTTTTAGTAGCCTCGCAGCTACGACCGGCTATATTTCCCCCCCAAAATGACTTCTCTCTCAGAATATCAATCCATTTCCCCGACAGAGAAGAATGTCTATCAACCGCTGTTATCAAAGACCACGAGATCGCTCTCTTCACCGACGGATCGAAATTGGACACAGGCACTGGGGCCGGGTTCTACTCTGATACCCTCCACTGTGCCGCCAAACACCTACAAGTAACCGACATCCCAACATCGGATATCACTATCTTCGTAAACAGCCAGGCTGCACTGCAGTCAATAGGATCCTGTACAACGAGATCAAAGGCTGTCAGGAAATGTCGCGACTCACTGAAGTCCATCAGATACCACAAAGTTGGGTTCCGGATCACATCTCAATCGCAGGGAACTAAAGAGCGGACGAATTGGCCAGGCAAGGGTCTGAACTGGACATCAGCGAAGAGGACACGTCATTGCAACCACCGATCAGCGCATTATACCGGATCATAAATGACACAATCATCAAAGAAGCCAACTCGTCTTGGTTTACAAGAAATGACAGCTACACGACAAGATCATCGTGGCCAGAGCTCAATATCGGAAAAACAAAGAAGCTCTTGGCGCTGGACCGAAACTCGATCCGTATGCTCCGCGGAGTGATCATGGGACACTGTCCCATTGGAGCAATGCTCCGGAAATGACACTCGGGATCCAGTGATCTCTGCCGGAGCTGCGGCGATGAGGAAGAAACTGAGACGATCCAACATCTGCTTTGCCACTGCCCAGCTCTCCAAAATCGATGCCTAGCTTCGCTGGGCCAAAGATTCTTTACAGATAAAATTCATAAAGAGCACGGGGTGGTTTCAGCCTCCTCCTCCTCCTATGAGTACTCCACAAATGAAGGGAATCACAATGGGCCTTTTGGTCTCCGAGTGGAAGTGATGCTCGACCATCACATTCCCCTTCTTTAACCTAACCTAACCTAACCTGGTAGTATCGAAAAATAATTTGTAGCATGCGTGAACGTACTCAATGTCAGCGATCATTATTATCGCTTTTGAACGGAGTTACGAGCCTCGAAAGGGAGCCCTCAGATGACATACCACACTGAGGTCGGACATTTTATTTTGTGGACACCTCTGTTAGGGGCTAACACGAGTGAACGTCGTTTCGTAAAATAAATTTCTGTTCCGGACACCCGCTAGTGAACAACGTTCAGTGATATACATGTCTGTCTATTCCTAATAGACACGTGTCACCTATAAAGGGAGTATTCTGCTGTGAAATTTTTTTTCGAATAAAATGTTGTATCATACTATACCTACTATGTTTTGCACATAACCAAAGGCTCATCGAACAAAGGCTTGGTGCGGCAACACGCAATGCTTTTCGCGAAAGGTCGATATTTTTATTCTTCTTTAAAATAGAGTCTGAGGTTGGTAATGGAATAAAATATCCGCCTATATAGTCATTCTTGGGTGAAGTTTTACATCACATTTTCACACCTCTTTTGGTGGGTGAGCCGTTTGTTGGCTATTGTCAATCGAAGTCCTTATTACGAGAAATCACATGTCCGTGAAATCTGCCACGCAATCACGCAACCATGTAAACTAAACTAACTAAACTTCGTCCATGTCCAAAAAAAAATTGTTCAGTGCGACAGACTTACCAAAACTTTCAATTTGCTATTTGGTGCCCCTGAAGGTTAGAAGTAGTGTACAAGTTTCGTTCAAAAAATAAGGTGACTGCTTCAATTTCGCGAGCTGAGTACATTCGATTTTTGAATTGTTTTTTAGTTAGTACACATATCCTATAACATATGCTGATAAAGTCAGTCATTTTGGATATCTAGTTTGTTTTTCACAGATACATATGAAGGTTAGAGGTGTTTTGTTGTGCTTGACGAGTTTTTGTTATTGAAAAAATTGAATCACAGAATCTGCATCAAATTTTGTGTGAAAAATAAAATTAATTGATCCAACCTACTTGAAGTGTTGTATGTGGCATTTGATGAATATACTCTGAGCAAAAAAACATATTTATAAAGGCATAAACCCTTGACAGAAGGCCAAGAAGTTGTTAATAACCATGTCCGACCTGGACGCCACAGCACCTTAAATATGGATGAAAAGTAATGGAGAAAATTCGGTCGAATCAGAAAAGTTGCTAAGGATATTGATATATCGGTTGGACCATGCCATGAAATGTTGTTTTAGTTATTTTGGGCATGAAACGTATTTCAGCTAAGTTTGTTACTAAATTGCTAAATTTTGACCGCATCGCTCAGTGCTGTTGAATGAGGTAATTGATGATAAAAATTTGCTGAAAAGGGTCATTACTGGTATCGAAACATGGATGTATGGTTATGATGTCAAAACCAAAGACTAATCATCTCAATGAAAGGGACCGGAAGAGCCAAAACAAAGAGAAAAAAGCACGTCAAGATCAATGTTTTCTTCAATAACAATGGCGTAGTTCATCATGAGCTCTTGTCGGATGTTCGTATGGTCGATAATGAATATTATAACAAACAATCCCGTAATCATGCCTCTGTCATCGTAATCACCAGACTTGGCGCGCTGCGACTTCTCCTCCCAAAACTGAAAAGATCTATGAAACGACTGAGATTTGCCGCAATTGAGGAAGTAAAAACTGTATCGCTGGAAGAGCGTAAGGCTAAACCAAAAAGCGCATGTCAGAAGTGATTCAAAATTTGGAAAAAGCGCTGGCGCAAGTGTATTAGATCTAAGGACTCTACTTTGAAGGGACCAGAAAAGGCATTGATGGATAAATGAATGTTTTTCGAGAAAAATAAAAAGTTACCTTATTTTTTGAACATACTTTATTTTGTGCAATCTTTTCCCATAAAGTGAATAAAACTTAATCATATCCGAAGCAATCACATCACGCGTCTGAAGTTGTTATCTTAATTTATTCTCAAGAAATATGTACATCTCATATACACGCATACAGATTTCTCCATTCAAACAATATTTTCGAACTTTTGAGATCTTAAGCATGTAAATGTTTTACAATAAATCAAACGACAGCTGGGAGCAAACTTAACATAATTGGGGTATTTCAAACATGTTTATTAACATATTTGAGACATGTTTTCCAGCAAGCCTCGGACGTGTTTACCAACGTGATAAGAAGAAAGTCTGATGAATCAGACCAGTACAACCCGTGAAATTGTAGAATTCCCGCTACTTTTTAAGAGTTTTCTCAAGGAATAGGATATGATGTGAGCTCTGCTCTCAGAAATCCTCCTCTCTTATTTCTTATAAAGTTGAAACTTAACAAAAACGCTAGAAAAAAAATTAAATAGTACTTAACTTTGTCACTCAGCGTGTCAACCTTCATCGGATAAAGCATACTTTAACTGACCCATCCTTTGTCATCTGCAATATATGACCATCCATTTCAACCGGCTCGACAAGTGATAATTGCCATTATAAATAACCTGCTTAGAAATGAAATCCTAGTTTTTGTGAAACAAAATTTATACAAGTTTGACATTTCAACAATGGCGTTAAATTAAAAATGACACTTTTTGTTGGATGACCTTGTTTATACATATATCTTGGCAGCAATTGATTACATTCATTGTTGATAATTGGTGTTTGATTCCCAGATAGTGTGTGGGCTAATTTTAGGCTGCTCAACAAGGACATACCGCATACCTCCTATATGGGATGATATCTATACCTATCCCATCGAGATGACTATTTTAAGAGCATTCGATTTCTTTTACCCCCTTTTACTCTTTTCTTTCTTGTCTCAACAGTGTACCTTTACAAGTATACATTTTAATTACCATCCCACATTAGTACAAGCAAACGCCAGTCAGCCAACCAATAAGACCATCCATCCGAGATGAATGTACGCTTCTATATACAAAGGAAACCAATTAATTTCCGAGAGTCTCTATGCGAGCCAACTGATGTTAAAAAAATACTTCATTAAGAATAATAGAAGATCCTCTAACCGTTCCCAGTTCCGTTGGCATTGTGTGAAATTAATTACTACCAGTATCGGTTGTACTACTCCATGCGTATGAGTAGATTCCCATATTTGTTCTTCATCGGGCTTGGGTTGTTACTCCTCTGCAAGCTTGTCGGCGGAAGTCTAACCATGATTGCTATTTCAATTTACTTTATATCGTTCTGTTACTTTTTCCTTTAACTGCTTAGTACCTTAGACTATATCGTTGTATGTTTAACATGGATAGGTGCTGGTTTCAGGGTTGGAATCAAACAATGGGTTAGAGCTGGGTACAATTTAAAATTATGAGACTGAGACGAATCCTATAGTTTTTGGTATGTAAACGAGTATATTGTGTCAAGTGGGCGAGGAAGCCTATGAATCTTCACCTTGTTCTGAAAATGATGGCAAGTTGACTGGCGTCAACCAACGTTTTGCAAGCTGCTTAAGGTGAAAGTGTACGGAAGGCTTGAAGTAATTTGTTTGGAATTTGTGGTACTTTGTGGCTAAGTGGTACTTAGTTCACTGCCTATTCGAATAGACGCTGGCAGGTTATGATTGAATTTTAAATTCAAATTCTTCAGACTCGGGCCACATTGATAGCCGCTGGTCGTTAATTACAAGAAAAATGAACCCTTTTTTAAAAAACGAATGGAAAAGTCCCTTAATCACCTAGGATATCAAGGCTCAATCCCATAAGGCAAACTTTTGACTCCACTTCGCGATTCCATTAATCCGGCTTTATCCATAAAGAGACTTTCTGAAACCATCCAATCTGAATCCCACACAATAAGATTTCAGTTGATCCACAGCACATCCACCATCTTGAAGGACATCGTGTCCAAAGACGGGCATCAAGGCTCAGTTCCTCCACTTCGCTCCTGAAAAATAAATTTCCAATCACATTAAAGAAAAATCATTTATCTCCGATTTCCATTTTCTCGACGTTATGATTTCAAGTGGTCGACGACTGTCGACTGAATTGTCATTTGCATTTGCTCCAGCGTGCAATCGTGGCAGGAGCCGCATTGAAATTTAATTCCATCTCATTTGACCCGATATAGCGCCGTTCCTATTCCTCCCTCGAGCTCAGGGCATCAAACAATCCATTTAGAGATTACTATTCTTATTCTATATCCTTTGCTCCATTCCTAATTTCTTCGTTTATGTACCGTGATTTCAGTTAGAGCACGTAGAATGCCTCCATTCTTTATGAGTGTTGGAAAGGACAGTCCATTCAATGTGATTGGTGATGAGCCGACAGAGAGCAATCGCGCTAGACATTCCCGGAATTCCATTGGTTTGATTATTCGCTGCTTGCCTAAACCAGAATGTCGTTTGTCTTTTATTGCTCAATTACCCGAAGGCAAAAAAGGATATTTAATGTCAATACCATTCTCGTAAGTAATATGGTATGCAGAACATCATTTCCTCTTGAATAGGTTTTGAAGGAACGGATATTACGAAGATACCGGCGGAACTACAAACTAAAGAACTGCTTGAGACTCTTCGGATAAATTGCAGCAAGGATATGCCAGATGACATGCACCTTTGGCAATTAAGTTCTTCGACATAAAAGTCTGTGTTTTAATTCCGTAAACTGGCAAAGTCTCTTAGGTTCTTACAATTTAATCAAATTGCCTTTCATTGTCCCTAATTGCAGGTTGTGTTCGTAGTGAGTTATCTGCATCATCCTTGCGTCATTCGGCATGAGTGCGGAATGAAAGTTGTAAACTGAGTAAAACGATTGTTTTTATTGTCTGTCTGAAAGGATGAACTCGAGGTTGAGGGTTTCTTGCACTCGAGAACATTGAATAATTACAAAGGATATTGCGCTTTTCCATGCAACCGAGTGCTGATGGTAATTCCGCAAAGGGTCTTATTGAAATTCAAGGGAAAATTTTGTGGTCTTCAATCAAGTGAATATGTACATAAATTACATAGCATCCAGCGCTTTTATTCTTGATATCCTTGCTGAAGAGCTAACGAATGCACCACAACAATATGAGATATCATTTTTTGTGCTTATGAATTATTTACCGTCAAGTGTAGGGCTTTATAGAAATAACGATAATGAGGAATATGCAAAAATACTGAGGTAAAATGCGAGTGTAAGAAATATCTAGAAAAATATTCATTAAATTCCAGGAAAATAAAAACTGTAGTTAAGGCAAAATTGCTCGTTTGGGGCATAGACCCACATTACTCCCCATTGTCGTCACTTCTTTTCCTGGTTATGCTTGCTTTATCACTCTTTTCTCTGCGTAATAAAAATTGATTTTCGGGTCACTACCTTTCATAAGACGCACGTGAAGCTTGTTCGACCCACATCTAAAAGGCAACAATGGGCTTTCGTGGGCTTATGAGTGATGCGGCAGCTGTTTCACGAAATGAGTCCCTAGAGTGTCCTGAAGCTAATTTTTGCCGTATCGTGGCACCGAATTCCATGGTTATGGGAGGGAAGATGTCACATCTATGAAGCGCGATTCTTGCGAGTGAATTTCAATTTCCGCGAAGTTGAGTGATAATGGTAATCTGTTTAACTCGGTTCTATGTTTTCGTTTATGCTAATGAAAGTGGTTTGATTCAAATCCTGGTGGATCTAATCTCTTTTATGAGATTAAGCTATTTTAGATCAAGCTCTTGTAGGCAGACATTCTTTTTGTTGACTTTATATGAACGTTGGCATCACAATGGTTGAAGTGCTTCATTCTCATTCCTCATTTTGATAGATGGGGTTCGGTTAAGCCGGAATATTACACCATATCCTTGCAACCAGATGCCAAATAGGCAGTCGGTATTGCCGGATTTACAATCTGTCTCTTGATTTTCCTAGAACTCTAGCTTCATGTATGGATGAGGTATTGATTCTCCATGCGCGGTTGACAAGTAATCACTTATGATATACGATTCGGCGTGAAGATGATTCTAGGTGAGAGCTGGGATTACATTGCAATGCCATTTATCGGAAATTTCTTATCTCTTTCTTCTCATTTATGCATAAGGTTAGGAAGATGACACAATTTTGTTTCCAGTATGATATCATGGTCCTTTTAAATGCTTCACATAGATCTATATTATCTTTAAATGGATTTAAATGGCCCAAAAGTGGTCCTAGGCAACTCACGGCAAAAATTAAATTTATTTTGTTATTTTTAAAGCAAACAGAGCAGATTCGAGGTTTGTTCAAAAAGTAAGGGGACTTTTGGAATTTCATGGGTATCGTATATTCGATTTTCAATTTTCTTTCATTAGGTTTATACACATGTCTCCTAACATATGTTCACATTTTGGATATTCAGTTTTTTTTTTACAGATATTGTATAAAGGTCAGATTTGTTTTGGTGTGTTTGACGATCTTTTACTATCGAAAAAAATTGATCAACGAATCTGTATTAGATTTCGTGTGAAAAATAAAATTAGTGCTCCAACGTACTACGAAATTACCAAAAAGTGCTAAAAGCTCTTCACAGAAGGGCGAGAAGGAGTTAATGACATCAATAACGGATGAACGTTCAAGCTGTGAAGAAAATTATTATGGAATATCATCAGATCATTATAGAGAAATTGGTGAAGCTATTGGCACATCGGGTCACTCGTGCAATGAATTTTTAAATTTTTTTCGTGTGTCAGCGAATTTTTTTCCGAAATTCCTTAATTTTGGCAGTCGCATGACTACGTTCAGGAGCTGTTGAATGGCGTGAATGAAAAGTTCCTTCACTGGTGACAAAACATGGGTGTACTAGCGACCAGAAGGGCTAAGACCGAAAAAATCTCTTCGATCACGATGGCATGGTTGATCATGAGCTCTTGCCGGAAGGTCGTATGAACAAGAAGAAATATTACATTGAAGTTATGCGTCATTTGCGTGAAGAAATACCAAGAAAACGTCCGAATTTGTGGGAAATAATCATGGCCTGCTCAACCATCTCACTCATTATTACTTGTTACGCACAACAATACCGTAATCATGCCTTAACCAACGTGTTTACCGGACTTGGCCCCCTGCGACTTTTTTCCCTTCCCAAAACTGGAAAGTCACTATTGAGAAGATAAAGACAGGATCGCTTGAAGAACTCAAGGCTATCCGCCTCACATATTATGTATATCAAAAGTGCTTCGAGGATTGGTGGACAGTACTTTGACGAGGACTACATGGATATTGATGAATAAATAAATATTTTTGAAGAAAAATGAAAAGTCACTTTATATTGTGAACAAGTCTCCTACACAGTTCACATGCCAAGCAACGTTACCACGTCTCATGATCGCGGAATACATTTTCTTTCGGTTCATTTTCTTATATATAGTTCGTCAGTTATTTTGGTGCAACGTGAACTTCAACGCAGATTTCCTGACCGTCTTACAACGTTTAGTGAAACAGGAAGGAGTTTAGCCGATTCTCTCGAAGAGACTGGGACATAGGTGACAGAGGACATTATCGCTGCTATAGTTAAAGATGTCGAGGGACGTACTTTGGTTGATTTCAAAACCAACTTTACAGAATGGTCACTGATCTATTAAGGTCTTAATGAACTTATCAAGATATTCAGCATTAGAAAAGGATTTAGGAAGGGCATCACATTTTTCGTGTGATTTTTTCGACTTCATACGGGCAAAAATCATGCAAGATTCACTGGCCACGATCTGTTTCAGGTCCATACTCTTGCTTTTATTCACAGATGGTATTGACGTGCTTGAATGATCACAGAGAGACGGGCAGTTGACGTGGGCCGTAGGATAAATGACGGCAAAATATATTAATGATATCATCAATAAAAGACGTGCAGCACTGATGCTTTGGCCAAAACATCGCTTTTAGAGTGATTATAAATTTCATCTCCCGCGGCTCATTAGTTACAACTAAAACAGCGTTGAGGTCAAACACGAAATAACCCTTATCGATCGCCGCTTTTTTGGGCTCAAGAGATAATTGAGAGGTAGAATGTCTTCCTTTATGGCTCAAAAGCTCGGACATTAACGAAAGTGGATGAACGGAATGTGTTACCAAAAAGGCTATAAAGCCAGAACAGAAGCGTACTCTGCGAATCCATCGTTTAAGATGATAGGGCCCTATAGAGCCAAAGAAAACCACTGCTACGGCCCAAAGATTTTTCGATTCTATCCCTAAGAAACGACGCAGCAAAGAAGCATTTAAGGTGGCTCACATAGTTAATAAGGGACCTCAACTCACTGCATGTGCAGCTGGCTAAAGAGGCTGGTTGAGGCCCAAGCTCACTCCGAATTGCAGCACTACATTAATAAGTAACTTAAGTCGCCCCTGAATGATTCTCTTGATATCTCTTAAAACTTGTTTACGACCGAATTTTCCCTTCTTTTCCTGAGGTCAGAAGTTGGTCAAAAAAAAACGTTTACCAGTTTTGGTCACAATATATATACAGCTATATATTAATTGACAACAAACGTCAACAAATTTCACTTTTTTATTAAGCTACGAGTATCTTGAAAATCTGTCAGCGAAGATCGCTTTTCGAATAAGACGGAAATATCGTTTTTCTCCGATTAAGACAACTTGGAGACCCCGGACCTGGAGATGGTTTGTGTCGAAAATGTTCGTTCACTACTCTCCGGGGGTGGTTGTCCTAGATAAGAGTTGCGAGATTCGACTGAATTTGCCTTGGTTGTAAATAGTTCACAGTAATTTTTTTGTTTTCATGTCATTAAGGTGTTATATTGGAAATGCACACACAGAGTATGAATTTTGAAGTGATCTTATGCTATGAGCGTTATGCCTTCGTCAGCACTTTATGATCACCTTATCTTTAAGGTATAGCTTTGATACCTTAGAAAAACACCAGTAAGAGTCTCTAATACTTGTATAACCTTGCCAAAAACAAAAAAAAAACCCACTTACATCCTAAGAAGTGCTCATAATTGCCACCAGGTGTATTAAAAACACTCACAATGAATTACAAGCTCTTACCATTAAACCCAAAAGACGAAGAAGGAAACCTTTACAAATCGGATTATTTTCCATGCCAGATACATCAAATCCCTTAAAATCACCCGCCCAACGCCTACTGGGATGCATAATTATAAAAACAAGGTAAAATGTAGGCCTCTGTAGCTACCCAATTCCGGTAACAACCCAAACAAGCAAAAGCAAAGCGCATTTTTGATCCTTTCCTCCCGTCATCGGCTTGTCGTCATGTCGAGATGTTTACTCTTTCCCCATTAAATTACATGTGCTGAGCCTTAATTTATTTTTAATTTAAGCAAATACGGAAAACAGGATGCTCATGGACGCCCATAGTAGTACACGCGCCTCCGTCCTTGTTTCATGAATTTTAGAACGAGTGCTAGTTGAGTTTGCCGACACATAATGAATGCTGACTCAAAGCAAATGTATGCTTGCCAACATGTGAATTTTAAAAGGAGAATAATACTTACTATCGTAATTAAGATCCTTGCAGCCGGTGAAATTTATTGTTAAGTGTGTGTTGAATAGAAGTGGTTCTATGCCGATAAAGGACGAAGGAGAGCAGTGAATAAACGAAGCAATCGGACCTGGAACAGAGCTTGAGGTGGACGTATAGTTAGGAGTGTAAATTAAGGAACTTATTCGAGTGTAGTTCCTTAGCTTGATGTTGATGAAAACAATAAATTAATTGTACAGACAAAGGGAGCAAATGCTGACTAAGCAAATGTTTTATTATGAAAGGCACTTTAATCAGGATATGCAAATATATGACCAGGTGGTCATAAGTATGTTTTTCGTAAAAGACTTCTAACCCCACTTAATGAGAAACTGAAAGAGAGAGCGGCCAGCATCATCATCATTCTTCATCACTGCTGGACATGGATTCTAGAGAGATTTAATGACAAGCTCCAGGCTCCTTTCGTTATTTCGAATTACTGACTAGTCAAGGGCAGCAACCTCAGCTCATGGGCTAATCATCATTAAAGAAAAGAAAACATTGATTCATCAATTTATTTTTAATCACGACAAGGAATATCAATCCCAACGCACCTAGCTCCAACCCCAGCACACCAATGGTGACCAAACGACCCAACCAGCACAAGCACTATCATGACCACAACGTGCACCATTTCATATGCGGGAAATCCATTTCACAAACTAGGTTCGTAAAAAAAAAATTGAGCGAAAAGTTGAGTTGATAAAGGGAGAAAACATAATCAGAAAAGGACACACCATGGCTCTGGGCAAGCAGTTAGAAGCACGTAGGGCGACAGCGGGAAGCAATATCGATTATACTCCGTTCCGTTCTAGCGTTCTTCCCTGCTGCTATGTCATTTTTTTTCCCTTGCCTTTGACACATCACTCCGAGGAACACTATCAGTCTATCCGGTTTGCTTATTTTTTGCATGATGCCTTCGGGGAGAAAGATGATATGTCATTGGGTGTCTGAGTAGTTTTCTGATCGAATAACTCCATGGGAGACGGGGGACAGCATGCGATTCGTCCGTGTAGACGGATGAGGAAGATTTGATTGACATAAATGTATATAAATAGCTCAATGATGGCACATAAAATTAGTCTTTTAAGATAATCATGGTCATCAAGATCTATTGAAAATTTGCTAAGGTCATAGGATAAAATGGTGATGGTCATCGCACTTACCACATCTTACACGTGGAGATATTTCGGGGCGAGTTCCCTGCTGGCGGGGTAATCTGTACCAAAGTAGTCTGTAAAAAGAAAATTGTATTTATGTTATCATACACGTGGCATAAAGAATCAGAAGAAGGCTAAAGAAGTTTGTTCCAAAGTATGTAGGCAAGTGAAAATAGAAGGGGGAAATAAATAAATAAATAGTCTAGCTGAGGGCAAAGAGTTACGGATGACAGAGCACCAGAAATCGAGCTTAAAAGAAAAGTTGTTTGAAAATGTGGGGTGCTAGAATAAACTGTCCATAAAACAAGGACAATCCTATCGTTGTAAGATTATAGTCGGTAGAAAGTCTGATGGTGGCAACAGCAGATGGTCCCAGAGACTAGTAGTGATAGAGGTTGTCGGCAACGTAGGTTAGTAATGACAGAGGTTTTTTTTCACAAGGATCGATGGTGACGGGGGCTGATGGTAACAGAATCGAATGATGACGAGTGACACGTTTGTGGTGACAGAGACCTGAGGTGATAGAGGCCGCAGGTTGATGATGACCGAGACCTGAGGTGTAAGAGGTTTATGATGACAGAGGCTGATTGTGGCAAAGGCTTGGGGTGACAGGAGCTTGGTGTCAGAGGGTTATGGTGACAGAGGTTTGTGATGATAATGGCTTGTGGTGACAGACGAGTGTATTGAAAGAAAGTTGGCAAAGGCTGGTGGTGACAGGGGATTAGTGACAGAGGTTTATGAGGATAGAGACGTGTGGTGACACAAGCTTGAGGTGACATGTGTTTGGAGTTACTGGAAATTATGGCGACAGGGTCTTGAGGCTTATGGTAATAGAGGCTTGTGGTAACAGAGGCTTGTGGCGACGGAAGCTTGGGAGGAGGGGGAGGGGGAGGGAATGTCCTAGTGATGACATAACTTCTTGATGAAAAATACTGGTGATGACAGATAATGGAGCTTGGGTGACACAGGCTTGTGTTGACAGAGGCCTATCCTGGTTGTGATAAGGACTGATGGCGATAGAAGCTAGTGGTGACAGGGACCTCCGGTGACGAAGGCTTGTTTTCACAAAGACTGGTGGTCACAGGGCTGGCGATGGTAACAAAGGCTGATGGGAGCAAACGCTGCTTGTGGCAATATTGTGTTGATAGAGGCTTGTTTTGATATACATTTGGAAAACTTGAAAGTTTTTACACGCTCGACAAACTTTGCTTCTTACTTAACAAACCATCCCCGGCCTTGATTTTTTTGGCAACAGATTTCACCCGAACAATTATGATTTGACCAAAGTCTCTCACCTTCGTTTGACTTCAATCCGTCTTGCCTGTTCCTTATAAAGTTTGAAGTGTGTTTAATGAAATCATAAAACCTCATCATACCAATTGTCCTTTATGGTAAAAGTCAAAGTCCCATGCCATGCCATAGAAGGAATTGTTTAATTGACAGACAGGATTTAGGGGATAAAATCTTCCCGAAGAAATGAACACCACAATGAGCTTCGAAATCACATTTACATAAGTAACAAACCTAATTTACTATGTCTGTGGGTGCCATTCAGGATTTTCTTTCGGTTGCTGTTTTTTTTTATTTGACATTTCACCGGCTAATATCGGATGACCCGGTCCGAAGTATTTTCTGCCTTTTAGCCGTCGAATATAAATGACAAGCAAGGCATGTGCGATAGCAGAAAGCTTGACGCTATGACAAGGTGTGTGATGATCCAGATACATCGGAAAATATTAACAAATCCGAAAACGTCAAAAAGCTTTCAGATAAACAAACTCGGCTAAAAGTTCATCCCTAATATAGGGTTTACTGTTTGATTTGCTGGGTATATTTTCAAATCCTGATGAAGAATGGGATGTGATTTATTACGACAAGGATATATTGGATACTATTAACAAAATTGTATTGTTAGACGATGGTCATGGCTTATTATATCAATTTTCATGGAGGTTGAGAGGAAATAAATATCAGCTATTAATTGAAAAGATATGATGTGCTGGACGTGATGTCAGAGCATGTGTCAGTGAAGTTATGGTTTATGCCTTTCATAGTCGTAAGTTATTTTCTTGACTATGAGCTGTAATTTTCGAACGACTATAGTTAGTTAATTGACAGTTTGACATAAAACAGTTGTCATGTCGTATTGTTAATGTGGGCTAGTGCGGCATAATTTTTTTATTCATGTGTTTGCTTATCTTTAAATAAAAGCCCCTTTAACTGGCATGGCAATACGTAACCCAACTTAATCTGAACCATATTCGGAGAAAAGTCATCCCTGATTGGTTGCCGAAGCAGAAATATCTCTTTAATAAGAGAGCAACCTTCAAGAAGTTTCAATGGCTTTACCAGGATTAAAGAACACGTATCGTGATACACACCCACGAAGTTCATTGGCTGCATGTGTGGAACATGCGATACAGCAGACTGTCTATATGCAACACATGTGGCACATTTAAGAGCGGTATTTGAATATGTGAGGGCGCATGAGGAAAGGGACCTCCCGACCAAAACGTAAATTTTACAGGAGAGCGTTTTAAAGTTTCGAAAGTTAATAGTGGTAACATTGAGATCGTAATGTCTCGGATAGGTATTTAGGAAGCTACACTGATGCCGACCGCGACATTAGTAGCTCCGCTAGCGGCGATATCAGTAACTTTAAGTTAAGTTTTATCGGTAAGTTGTTTCACTTTTACAAATTAATTATTTTCCAATAAATAATAATGAATAATTTCGAAATACTTTTTGATAAGAGTGGTAACTGAATAGTAATGTTCACTCATGTTTATTTTTTACAGTTTAACATGGATAACGACGAATTCGAAGTTGTTAGAAGGCAGTATTTCGCTGACGATGAGAACGGTTATCAATCCAATGATCCTGACGACGACGATGCTTCCGGCGATGAAAATTATAGCTCCGGTGGTTTCTTGGATAAGTCCGGACTTGATAAAATTGATAAATCCATTATCGCGAAAATGTACGGTAAAAATGTTGCTCTATGTTGTAACAAACAATGTAACAAATTAATTGAGAAGGAGTTGGCTGTAAACTTCCGTACATCATTCATGAATTTAACGAAATATGATCAAGATTTGATTCTGCCAGGCCAGTTGGCTGCTCATAAAGAGCATACGTCAATGCAGAAAATGTATGAATATCCAGTATCAAGTGAGCGACAGTCAGTAGATAAATCGGTTTGCCGTATGTCGTATTATTTTCGTGGCGCTTCGGTCTGCCGTTCATTTTATCAGTTCTTGTATAATGTCGGTTTGAAGAGATTTAAAAACATCGTTGAGCATTTCGTCACATCTGATGGTATTGAACCGAGAGAACACGCTTTGTCCCAGAAGCAATGTAACAAAAATGCCATTACTTCTGATGAGGCTAGCCGTATCGTAACATTTATCAAGAACTTCGCGGAATCTGTGGCTATTACTTTACCTGGAAGATATCCTCACCATTGGAAATATTACCGCATACTTAAAATGCCTTCCAATGAAAATAAAGCCACTGTCTATCGAAAATGGGTATCTCAGTGCCCAAGTGATACTCGAATCGTCAAGTTGAGAACATTCCAAATGATATGGAAGACGTACTGTCCTTACATCGTAACAATGAAAGCGGCGTTTGATTTATGCGATACCTGTGGCGAATTAGCTAAGCAAACGAAGGATACAATTAACGTTGACGACGAAGCAAAAAAAAAGGTGTTGCAGCAGTATCGTGATCATTTAGATGCAGCGGCTCGCCAGCGTAATTATTACAACGAATGGAGAGAAAATATCAAAACTGTCGATGAAAGTGATTGCTTATTGATCTCCATAGATTACGCTCAAAACGTAAATTATCCGTCTGGGCCTCAACAAGTAGGGAGTTCGTATTTCAAGTCTCTAAGAAAATGTGCTGTGTTCGGCATTACAAATGAAAAACGAAATGTCCAGCATACTTTCTTAATTGATGAAGCGGATTCAATCGGCAAAGGTCCAAACTCTGTAATTTCGATGGTTGATTACTACATACAACAAGTACACCCTACTAAACGTCTCATCATTTTTGCGGATAATTCAGCAGCTCAGAATAAGAACAACACGATGATTCGATATCTGCAGCATCTCGTCGATTCTAAAAAGTTGGATTACGTCGAATTAAATTTTTTACTCACGGGCCATACTAAATTTTCCCCGGATAGACTTTTTGGACTGTTTAAATCAAAATTTAGTGAAACCAACACCGATTGTTTCACCGATATTGTGGAAGTTGTACGTGCATCTTCTCCGAATGGATACAACATTCCAGTTCCTATCCGAGAACCCGAATGCGAGCAATACAACGTTGTATGGAAAGATTTCGATGCTTTCTTCGCCGATAAATACTCAACACTGAAAGGAATTTCAACTTATCATCATTTTGAATTCAACTGCCGATCAGCGATTAAGTGTAAACATTTCTGCAATTCCGAGGCGATAATGATAGCCATACATGCTTACACACCCAAACCCAGTGATACAGAAAATGAGTCCTCCGCTGCATCTTCGCCTAATGGTAATATTACTAACGGAGAACGTGTTAATGTCGCATCACCGTCATCGGAACCTGTTGTTACTAAAAAGCCGGAACCGTGTACAATTACGCCACCTGGACTGACTTTACAACGAAAGTGGTATCTTTTCAAAAACGTACGGAATCTGTGTATTAATGAAAGTAAAAAGGACAAATGCGCACCTCGGCCTGTTCTACAAATTTATAGCTCGGATGACGATGAATCAGAAAACGAAGAAGAAGTCGACGATCCCGGCAGAACAACAAGAAGTAAAGCAGCAACGCCAAAAGAGACCAACAAAGCTAAAAAGAAATCGAAATCAATCCCGAAAAAAGCAAAGGTACCGAAAAACTTGAAAACTGCGAACACAGCAAACAAAACGAAGAAAGATGGAGAATCATCAAAACATGTCAAATCGAATCCTATGGTGCTGAAGCGGAAAGCACCAACACAACCAAACGAGACCTCGAAACCCCCCGTAAAAAGAAGCAAAAGAAACGAAAAATAATTATTCATTGTTTTGATTATTTTTTGTTTATTGAATTATTACTTTTTTTTATTGAATACTTTTTCTTATTTTTTTGAAAAATAAATCGATTATGTTCAAATTTGAAATAATATAATTAGTTTTGCAGTGAAAATGTATTAATTCTTTAAAAAATTGTCATCTAAACTCTTTTCAGGGGGAAAAAACATAATTTTGGTCTAGAGGTGTCTTTTTGGTCGGCAGGTCCCTTTTCTCATTCGCCTATAAAAATGCAAATAAAATCATAATTTCGCAATTTTTCGGTATAAAAACCACTTGAGTCGATGCTCGTGGTCATTTAGCATCGATTTAGCCAAAAAAGTGAAAATCGAAATTTTGGTCGGGAGGTCCCTTTCCTCATGCGCCCTCACATATCTGCTTACGTTTGAATTTATATGATAAATTGGATTGATTTTTTGTTATTCCTGATAGGACTACAAAGTGATAGACAGGTTCTGGAGATACCTATCGAAAAAGGAGACTAATGAACGGGTGAAAAGGAAAGTCAAAAAATTAGAGCAGACTCGAGAGTATGACAAAAATCGCACTGATGAGCATTCAAGCTACCTATTTTTTGTTTATATCTATTCCATTAGGAAGGTCACTGGGGACCCACAGCGGTAATCGGAAGAAAGCCTACGAGGGAGCTATAGTACATGAAAACAGCAGCGGAAAAGTATACCTTCCTATCCTAGCGGGGGCCGGATATCCTGCGAAAGTGTTTTGGGACTGTTATTATTCGGGATCAATCTTACGCGAGGATGCCAACATGTGCTCTGAGAACATGGAAAACACGTGCGGGTATGGGTGTCATCACATGGGTAAGGAGATCGAAAGAAATGAGTAAGAATTATGGATGTGCATAAATAACGTCTACAAAATAATATTCGATTTCGTAACTCGTTAAGGAACATCAATCTCTTGAAGGAGCAAATGACGCGACGGTGTGTGTGCGGCACTGTCAACGGAAATCATTTTATGTAAAGGGATATGAGCGAATTATTTTAATTTGATTCGCAAGTGGCGTGTCGGTGAATAAACGAAATTCCCAGAATGTGTGAAAAGAAAGAAAAATCATAGGATACGTTGGTTTCGGTTAAAATATGACACTTCAAAAAATTTCTTAAAAATTATGTACATACGAGGTATGTTCAAAAAATAAGGTGACTTTTCGAATTTCGCGAAGAATTAAAAATTCTTTTTTTATTTTGCTGTATTTGGTACACATGTTCTCTAACATATATTGACATTGCCAGCCATTTTGGTCTTCTCTGAGCAAAAAAAAAAGTTTATAAATGGTAAAAGCTCCTCACAGAAGGCAGAAGGAGATTACGATGATCGTCCCGAACATCCCAGCACGTCAAAAAAGAATGAAAATGGGAAAATTAGTATAGAAAATCGAAATCCATATCGGTTGACTCATACCATAATTTTTTTCAGATATTTTAGGCATGAAATGTGTTTGAGCGAAGTTCGCTAAATTTTCACCAAAAGGACCGTCGAATGTGCATAGTTCAGGACCTGTTGAATGAGATGAATGTTGATGGCATGATTCTCTTTATTTTTTGGAACAAACAAAGCATTGGTAAATCTCCTCATTCCTATGCTATTACCGATTTCATTTATCGCCATTTCCCGCAATTAAACAGTTTCGGGGAAAAATGTTGGACAAATTTGGAAAGGCTTATTAATTCTGGTTTAACTGGTTATTTAGGCTATTAACAAATCACCAAAAGCAAGATTGTATATTACGAAAACTTGTTCCACTTTGGTTCTTTTTTAAGCTCAATTTTATGCCAAATCTCTGATCTATTTTGTAAATAAATTGAATAAATTTATCCTATTTGATATCTGACAATACTAGTCAATCGGCTTACATAGCTGCGTACAGAAACTTTAAAGACGATTACAAAAACCAAAGCAATTCCATAAATTTGCATAGTTCCTCTTACTTTTTGAACCATTCTTGTATAATAAAAATGGAATACTAGATGACAATAATACGAGGGTGGTCCGATAATACTTAGCCTCACCGCGAGATGGCGCCAGTATCGCAAGAGCAACTTACTATCATTCTAGTAGACGGCTACTCTCGAAATTTCAGCCGGATTGGACTCGTAGTTTTGTTTTGACCGCGTGTGGAAGCGGGAGTATCCGCGGATTTTAGAAAAATGGAAAAAAAGCAATATCGTTCGGTGATTCGATTCTTGTTTTTGGAAGGAAAATCGCGCAGCGAAATTAAAGAGCGTTTGGATGCTCTGTACGGTGACTGTTCTCCTTCGATGGCGACCATCAAAAATTGGTTTAACGAGTTTCAACGTGGTCGCATGTCGGTTTTTGATGAGCCACGTCCAGGTGACCCGAAAACGGCAACCACGGAGGATTACGTGACAAAAATCCACGATCTCGTATTGGCAGACCGCCGATTGAAGGTGCGCGAGATAGCTAAGACAGTAGGCATTTTAAAAGATTGCGTGGGTCATATCCTGCATGAAATTTTGGGCATAAGAAAGCTGTCGGCGCGATGGGTGCCGCGTTTGCTCACTCCGGACAACAAGCACAACCGTGAGACTTCAGAGCAGTGTTTGACGCTGTTTAAGCGCATTCCGAAGGAGTTTCTGTGTCGTTTCGTGACAGTCGAAGACAGAAGAAGGCGAAGACTGTCCCATCTGCCGGAAAGGTGATGGCCACCGTTTTCACAAGGTATGATCCACATCGACTACCTGGAGAAGGGCAAAACGGTCACAGGGCATTATTGGGCCGATTCGACGCCGAATTGAAGAAAAAACGGCCCCACTTGGCGAAGAAAAAAAGTGCTCTTCCACCATGATAAAGCACCCGCTCACACCTCTGCCCTCGCCACGGCCAAATTGCTCGAATTGGGCTACGAACTGCTGCCCCATCCACCGTATTCTCCAGATTGGCCCCGTGCGACTTATTTTTGTTTCCAAACTTGAAAAAGTCACTCGCCTGGCAGAAATTTCAGTCGAATGAGGAGGTCATCGCCGCCTATTTTACCGACCTCGAGAAAACGTATTTTTCAGACGGGTTAAAGAAGTTGGAGCATCGCTGGGTCAAGTGTATCGAGCTAAAAGGAGACTATATTGAAAAATAAATCGCCATTTCTCCAAAATTTTTCTTTTTCTTTTATAGGTTAAGTATTTATCGGACCACCCTCGTACATGACCCCTTCGGAAAAGCTATCCAAAATACTTTTTAATGACTTGAAAGCAGTTAGAACTATGGTGCAAGCAATGCACAATGGCATTATGCTGGTAGCAATTCTTTTCCAAATATATAAAAAGTTTACCTTGTTAGTAAGTATCGTGTTAAAAACTGAACTGCTAGTGGACATAATCGTATGTCATTGCCAACACTAGATATCTATCAATAATGTCGCTTATTTCAAATATCAAACACTAGCTAAAACGAACTCCTTTTCGAAATTGATAACTTAATCACTGGTAAACGCAAAAATTATTCAAATTTCCTGCAGAAATAACAATTCCCATCGACTCTCAACCGACCAATTGTATTCTCCTACGTGAAACGTGAAAAACTTAATGAAACTGCAAATATTGAAGACAAAGTGCACCACCTGTGGAGATTGCTACTGTACATCTGGTGTGACCATGAACGAGACTATCGATTGATTTGTCACAGAATTTGGGCACTTCTTTCGGTTCTTTTATTTCACTTTGTTAAATGACTTCCACCTACAACCGGCCATGAGGGTCTATGAGGCTGCTACAACTGCTGGAATTTGAGGCTGAGTTTTCAAGCAAATTATCGGTGGTGAGTCACTGAGGCAAAACAAGTGTGTGATGTTCGAAGTCGAGTTGTTTCAATATAACCGCGCAACACTCCACACATTAATTATTTTTAAAAATCTCACGTTGCCGACCCTACAATTGGTCCTCAAAGTCCTAAAAAAAAGCCTAGACCCATCAAATATTGAATTTCGAATTCTAAGAATAAATTTTAAAAACTTCTGGAAATTAATTTATCGTATTATTTCCGTTCGCTCCTATTTCGTCCTTGAGGCTCTTTGGAATTGAGAATTTGTCAATAAATTGGCCTAGTTTGGAATATTTCAATTAGAGAAAGCTTATTTATTTGCTTTCCTAACCTTGAAAGTTATAAAACTTTCTTAGATTGCATTACAAAACTAATTCTTGCTAATAATTTAATATAATTAATAATATAAATAAAATATAAATAATAATAATTCTTGTTAATAATAAGCTAATTCTTCAAAACAAAGCTACTAATTAAGGTATTTGCAATAAATTAAAAATGCAGTCAATCAATGTCATTTTTGTAACAATTGTAAACTAAATCTAAACTTTTAGAATGTCAAGGAACGTAAACGAAGTCGTTCTCTCTATGGCGTAAACTTCGTGATTGGGCATATACGGCTACATATTATATTTAACAGGGACAACAGAGGTAAGGACTATCGATGAGATTTGTTAAAATGTCCTCCCTATAAATAGAGGCTGAATTTCCACAATCGTACAAATAGGTTCATAATAAGCAATTTCATTATTCCACGCCATTCCTCTTTGAATACATTTTATAAATTGTTTTTAAATTTCGTCTATCGGAATGAAATTATTTTGATAAAACCGGCATCTTGTGATGACGTTATTCCAATACGGATTGGATTAAGAAAATATATAAAGATCAGGGAGTAGGGATCCCGAAGGTCTTCGAAATTACGAAACAAAAAATCCAACATGAAAATCGACTCGAATATAATGTAATCGAAATGTGTATTAAAATGAAGCTGATTGTCAAAGTTTACGTCAAGGTCTTTTTGACTAGACATTGTTTTCAACTGTGTGTTATCAATGCGGCTATAATATTTAGTGACAAACTTTACTTGAAGTTTTTGTTCTTTTTCTCAAAGTCTAGTGTTGATGTCATCTGTGTAAGTGGTGTAAGTGAAACCTGGTTTAAGCCAAGCGTGCGGGATTTATCCTATAATATAAATAATTTTGAAATTTTTAGGAACGATCAACCTACTGATACTACGGATGGCGGGGTAGCAATTTACTGCAAATCAGGTATAAACTGTAAATTAATTACTAAATCTAGTGACAGTGGAATAGAATATCTTTCAGTCGAATTTCGCGACAATAGTACTAAATGTTGGATAGCATGTTCATACAACAACAATAGAAGCCGCTCCCCTTTACCGTTCTTCTCAGCAATGTCTGATTACAGTGCTCTATATGAGCCCATTATAATTTGTGGAGACTTCAATACTAATCTATTGAAAAATGACTCACTTGCCTTCCAAATGAAAGACTTAGTTTCTTCGGTTGGTATGACATTAGTAAACACTACTTATCCCACTCGTTTCGCCCAGAATCGTGTCCCAAGTCTACTAGATTTAATCGTTGTGTCCACTCCGTCGCTTGTTTTATTGTTTGAACAATTGTCGTTTGCTGTTTCTGAAGATGATCTTCTGTTCTGTACCTTGATATTAACTTGTCCAAAAACGTTGTAATCACTCTTCAAAACGCTGTTGTCTCAGCGCCCTGGGAAGAATGTCGCTTAAGGTCTGACCTGAATGATAAAGTTAAAGTCTTCCAAGAAATTCTATCTGAATCGTACGTTCGCTGCGTACCAACCAAAACGGTAAAAATTCAGAACTGCGCATGTCATTGGTATACAACTGAAGTAGTCAACGAAAGTCAACGAAACGACGAAACAGATTGTATAGTAAATGTAAACGAAGGCCTTCTGAGGTTAATTGGACTTCGTTTAAGACGGCGCGCAATTACGCTACCTTTTGTTTGCTTCTAAATTAAATACATCTCTTCCTTCTAAAAAATTATGGAGTAATCTTAGAAAAATTGGTTTATCTAGCAGCAATGACAATTCTAATTATGCTTATGACCCTAACGAACTTAACCGCACCTTTTTAGGAGAAGATCCTTGCTAAACAGCATTCGATTTTAATCAGATATCAGACTGTCTATACTCGCTTCCAAGACTAGACGGTTTTGTTGTTGCCACTCAAGAGGAAATTGTCCAATGTGTCAAAGCCATTAAATCCATTGGGGAAGATGGTATACCAATACGCTTCCTCAAACTTACATTGCCATATACCGTCTCCCATCTTACCCTTGTAATAACTTGGTGTATTATTACATCGACTTTCCTACAATCGTGGAAAGTTGCTAGATTTTGCCTATTGCTAAGAAAGCTTGTCCAAGATCTTCTGCTGATTTTAGACCAATAAGCATTCTGCCATCCTTATCCAAAGTCTTCGAGAAAGTAATAGCTAAACAGATCACGAAACACTTGTCTTTTAATAATTTGTTGTATGCTCTGCAGTCCGGTTTTAGAGCCAATCACAGGTGTTCTTCAGCCATGGTAAATTTGCTCGAAGGAATAAGACAATCTTTCGACAAGAATGCTATATCCCTTCTCTATCTATTAGATTTCTCAAAGGCTTTTGATAAAGTAAATCACAATGTCTTATGTTAGAAGCTTGAATACAATTTCGGTTTTAGTGAAAGAGCGGTCTGCTTATTGAGTAGTTTTCTTTCCGGTAGGTCGCAAAAGGTAGTTTTGGGTGAGAGTTTATCATCCCTCATGAATGTGAAACAAGGCGTACCACAGGGTTCTATATTGGGTTCAATATTATTTTGCATGTTCATAAACGATCTTCCGTCAGTGTGCAGACACTCATCAGTGCATTTATACGCGGACGATGTTCAATTACATCTTTCTAAACCATTTGTGAATATCGATGAGCATGCATTCCTTATAAACGACGACCTTAAACGAATTTACTTTTGGTCTTTCACTAACGGACTACTACTTAACCCGACAAAATCCCAAGTAATTCCGATATCCAAAAAACAATTTAACCTCGATCTTCTTCCCGGCATATATCTCAATGACTCTAGAATTAAGGCTGTCGAGTCAATTACTAGCCTCGGGTTTGTAATAAGTCGAGACCTAACTGGTTATCTTCACACAAATATGGTTATTAGTCGCGTTTATTGTTGTCTTCGTAAAATGTGGCCCAGCGGGTACTTCACTCCACTCGAAACACGTCGCAGACTGGTGGTTTCTTTAATTTTACCACTAATAACATACTCGGAGGTAGTATATAATAGCCTAGACTCCTTATTCCAACGTAAGTTACAATTAGCCTTCGACGATGCAGTGCGTTGAATCTACGGTATTCGCCGCTTCGAGCATATCTCTGAGTACTCTCGAGATTTACAACTTTGCAACTTGCAACAATACATCAACACCAGAAACTGTATGTTCCTACAAAAAATTATTACTAACCGTAGCCCGGCGTATTTGTACAACAGACTGAATTTCACTCGATCTTCTAGAACCTCGAACATCATTCCCTACCGCGGTAATTACGTCAACTCGTCACGTCTATTCTTCATGCACACTATTAGACCGTGGAACTACTTGCCCTCTAATACATAAAGGGTCCGCCATCTAACGTTTTTTTTTTTCAAGTAGTGCTTATTTCGTGAATGGTAACACTTAGCTCATGTCTGATTTGACAGATAATTAGTTTTATCCTTCCGCTGAACGAATATGGTTGTGTATACGCTTGAACAACGCTGGGAAATATTGCGACATTACTTTGAAAATCATGGTAATGTTGCAGAATGTGTGCGAAAATTGCGTACGGATTTTGGAAGAAGAGAAGCACCGTCAGCTCCGTATGTTCGTTATCTTGTGAAAAAAGTGAAAGAAACTGGCATCCTCATCGATAAACCAAAGCGTGAAAAGCCAAAAACAGTGCGTACACCCGAGAATATTGCTGCTGCGGCAGAAAGTGTGCGTGAAGCGCCATCAACATCAATTTACCGTCGTTCTCAACAATTGAACATTTCGGAGACATCATTGAGACGAATTTTGCATAAAGACCTTGGTATGACGCCATACAAAGTCCAATCGGTACAGGAGTTGAAGCCAACTGACCATCCAATGCGTTTTCGCTTCGCTAAGTGGGCCTGCGATCGACTTACAGAAGATGCCGATTTTGCCAAAAAAATCATCTTTTCAGATGAAGCTCATTTTGATCTTGGCGGGTATGTAAACAAGCAAAATTGTCGCATTTGGGGCACAGAAAACCCGCACGCATACATTGAAAAGCCGGTGCACTCAAAACGAGCCACTGTTTGGTGCGGATTTTGGTCCAGAGGCATAATAGGGCCATTTTTCTTCGAAAATGAGCAAGGAGTGGCCGTTACAGTCAATGGCGATCGTTATCGGGCCATGTTGAACGAATTTTTGTTCACAAAAATTGAAGAGGAGGATATTGGCAACATTTGGTTTCAACAGGACGGCGCTACGTGCCACACAGCCGAAGCTACACTCGATGTTTTGCGCCCTGTTTTTGAAGATCGCATTATCAGCCGCATAGCTGATGTCGTTTGGCCACCTCGGAGCTGCGATTTGACACCGTTGGACCATTATTTGTGGGGTGCCGTCAAAGATAACTGTTACGCCGACAAGCCAGAGACAATTGACGCTTTAAAGGACAATATTCGTGAAGCCATTGGTGAAATACAGCTGCACACAATCGATAATGTGCTTAAAAATTGGACCGATCGTGTAGGCTACTGCATGGCCAGCCGAGGCAGCCATTTGAATGAAATTATTTTCCATTATTAACCGGAAGGATTGTACTTTCAAATAAAAAAAGAAATTTGAGAAAATATTCAGTAGTTTTTTTATAGCATTTTCAAAAAAAAAAATTATTTGGCGGACCCTTTATAAGATCAATTTCAAGCTTGTCCAATTTTAAAAGTGCAATCCTTCGCTATTTTACAAGTCACAATCTGTAAGATAAACCTCTTAGCTATTCCATGTGTAGATATAAGAAATACATTGTTAAGTACAATAGTTTTAAGTAAAATTAAATCCAATCTTTCTGTAATTAATTGACTAAGTACTAAAAAAGATTCGCATCTTAATCTACATTCCGATAAATAAATAAATTAAATAAAAAAAATGAAATAAAACTTAGTTTGGCCAATATATTGTAGCATTTGTTAATATTTAAACATAGACCATTTTCATTTCCACACTTAACTACAGTATCGATATATTCCTACAACTTTAATGCTTCATCAAAAGTTTGTACTCTTTTATAGAATTTAGGAATGTGTTATAACACCCGAAAAATTATCTATGAATAGCAAGAGTAAGAGTGGATCAAGATGACTACCTAGAGGTACGCCAGAAAAATGTAAAATGTAATTTGATAAGTAGGAGTTAATTTTTACGTATTGTTTACCATTTATAAGATAGCTACGAACCCACCATAAGGGATTTAAGTGGAAACTAAACCAATTGTGGAAAATTAAGCTCGGTCAAATGTTTTAGCGAAATCGATATAAGTTGTGTCTTCTTGAAACTATTTAAGCTATAGATTGAGAATTTGATGAAGCTTGTTTCTGTAGATCTATCACTAACTATACCATGTTGATGGGAAGAAATATAATTTCGTATTGGATGATACTCGCATAGCTTATTTAGCAAGGTCATCAAAAACTTGAGTCATCAATTGTCACTTGGTTATATGCCTTTCATTTACTAGAAGGGACCCCCGTTATGAATGGGAGTTAAAAATGAAGTTTTCCAGGGATCTAAGAATGTACCAGAGATAAAGACATTTTACAATAAGTAGAGGCTTGCCAATACTGAATTTATATGCTTTCAAAAACCGATGAAATATAATTAGGCGCAAGTTTAGAGTTTGACTGCAAAGATCATAATAAGTCGGCTCTTTCATTTTCCCTTAATGACAAAAGTCCGAAATCTATTGGTGAATCACAGAAAGAGCTTAAATCGTAATTTTTTGTATACATATGACATGAGATTATGAAATTCATAAAATTTTCTTCTAGTTTTAAGATATGCCCAAAAGGCTTTAACATTGCTAATGAATTCGAAATTATGTTTACCTACCGAAAATTATTATTTCTTCAACTTAGCTTCCATCAGTCCAAAGATGTTAAAATAGACTTGAATCCAGACCTTGAATATAGTGAGAAAGCACTTTTTTTCACATAAATAAATGTTTATCATAGTGGTTAAGTGTTTATGGTCATTACCATGAACTCAGTCTTAACCCTCATGTAATCTTAATTTATTGGCTGATCTCCTCAACTTTCTTTATAAATATTTGAGTAATATGTTTTATTCATTATATTCTTCAAAACAATCAAGCTACATACCACTCCACACGGAAAAACATTCACCACTAAGTTTAACCGTCATATTTACATTCTCTGTGGCAGGCTGTCCCTCCTTTCCTCCAGACAGGACGGCGTCCACTAGACCCAAATAAATTAAACTTAAATTCACCGGCAAAAAGTACAGCGTGCGCCATCTCATATGGGTCGATGTAAATTTCGAATAACTTCAACAATTCTTAACCAATTTTGGAAATTCAAAATCTTTTATTCAAATTTTTGAGAACAATATCAATTAAATGACCGCCTTTACTGCCGGTGCAAAAATGGGTTCGTTTTGACATTCGTCCATGACATTTTCGAGCACTTCGGTCGAAATTTCTGCGATTTCCGCACGAATGTTTCTTTTGAGCTATTCTATTGTCTTCGGGCCGTGAACATACACCTTGCTTTTCAAGTATTCTCAAAGCAAAAAGGAGGAGTCGAATCCGACGATCTCGGAGGCCAGTCAATATCGCTCTTTTTTTACACCAATCTTCCAGGGAACTTCTTACGCCAAAGGTTCATTGTTTTGTCCGCAGTATGGCATGTCGCGCCGTCTTGTTGAAACCAAAAGTGAAACAAGCCTTTTTTTACGCATTTCTGGGACCACATATAGTAATGGGCCAACATCGACCGATATTGATCGCCATCCATTGTATCTCCAACTTTGAAGAAATACGGTCCAATGATGGTTTTAGCGCATACACCGGCCCAAACAGTAACTTTTTGATCATATAGCAGCTCTTCGTGAATAATGTGAGGATCTTCGGCGCCCCAGAAGCGACAATTTTGTTTCTTATCTGAGCCAGAGAGCGTAAAATGTGCCTCATCGGTCATCAAAATTTGCTGCCAGAACTCCGGCTCAGCATTAATCATTGCAACGACATTTTGTGCGTATGCCAAGCTCCGTGGCTCATCTTGGGGCAAAATTCTTCGAGTTATCTGTACTTTGTATGGAAATAAGTAAGGTCATAAGTAAAGGTCATCCTTTAAAATTCTCCGCAAAGTGGTCCCACTTATGCCTAACTGCTGCGAACTGCGCCGATATGACAATCTTGGGTATTTTTGAACACTGGTCTTTACAGACTGAATAGATGAGTTTGAACGCCGCGGACGTAACCTAGGTTGCTCATAAGGCTTGACACAGAACCATATTGAAAAAAATTCGAGGTCCAACGACGAATTGTATCATTTTTGGGCGCAACACGATCACGATATTTTGCACGATACGCACGTTGAGTTAGCACAATCGAGCGTTAATTTTTAATGAACATTGAAATTATTTTTCTGCGTTGTTTTGGCGTAATGCGATTCATGGTTAAAATTGTACTGAACTGACGTTTCCAAAACGCTATGACGTATGAAAATCGGTTGACAATTGTTGAAGTTATTCGAAGTTTACATCGACCCATATGAGATGGCGCACTCTGTATATAACTCCAAAACTCAAGTGGCTTGTGGATATACTCTTTGGTGTAAGCCAAACGCCTGCTCGTTCCGTTCAGGCTTATTCCGCTGTACAAAATTTATTTAAAAAATAGGGTGACTTTTTGAATTTCACGACCGTTTTTCATACTTTACTCTGGCATTTGATGAGTTTTACTCACTTTATTTCATGGTCAATAAGAAGTTATAATGCTTTAGCAACGGAGATTTTCCACAACTGAGGGGATAAAAATCGCATCGCTGAAAGAGCTCAAGGCTATACTAACAAGCGCATATCAGAAGTGCTTCGAGCATTGGAAAAAGCCCTGGCGCGAGTGTATCATATCTAAGCGAGATTACTTTGAAGGGGACAAAGGTGGCTAAATAATATTTTTTAGGGAAAAATAAATGTTCACCTTATTTTTTGAACCAACTTCTTGCATAAGGATTATATTTGATGGAATGTCAAATAATCTAGTTGTTGAGGGGTGGTGACTAATAATGAATTTGTTATGGAAGCTTGTACTCCAGACATTTTTAGAGTCTGTTTTTTAATTTTCACACAATTGCCGGTCTTCCACGACTATAAGACGGCGTTTAGATTCGTGGACTTTTTTCTTAAATAGAATTTAGTAATCGGGAACTGAATAACTCTGTACGAATATAGTATACTCGTTATTAGTCGATTTGTTTGGGATCCTGTTAGCAGAGCAGATGATTGAATTTTACAAATATGGTAAGGGTTGCTGGGAATATACGAAAAATATAACCAAAATAGGAATTTCCATTTTAAATGATCCAATTATTTCAGATGAATATATGCAGTAGTCCGTGAACATACTAACGAACATATATCCTACATGGAAATGGGGAGTAACAAGATGCCATATGGATGAGGATGAGTAACAAGTATTTAAATAACCATGTCTGATATAGACGTCTGTGCACATTGATTGATTGCTATGAGAGTGCTATGAACTTGTATGTCCAACCAGAAGACCTTCCACAAGAGTTATTTCAAGAAAAGTTCTTAGAATAAAAAAAATATAAATTATAAATGCGTCCTTCATGGCTGAAGGGAATTCTGTGAATTTTACAATATTCAAGGTTTTACTGAAGATCCTTAAATTCTTAAGTCTATAATCGTTTAACTAAACAAGTAAGTACAATAAAAAAGGGGATATGCCTTTACTAATTAGCTCTTGTTAAGCAAATAAAATTCTTACCAAGATTGCAGGCAATATCTCAAATATGCCATTTTTCTTTTGAATGTTTTTTTAGCCCGAAAAATTTCTTTGGAACGTGTGTACAAAAAAGGAGGAGGTTGCCTGATTTAATTAATGTTATATTTAAGGCAGAGGATTTTGGAAAGGCTAGCCTGGTATTTCTGTCAAAAGTTCTACGAAATTTTTATACATTTTTGGAATTGTCGTTAGTCTTCTGAGAAATCACGGCCCTTGTGCTTAAATAAATATATATGATTTTAATTAAAATCCATTTTATATTTAATTGAAACTCAGTTTGTGGGAGTTTCTTCCGCTTCTTCCAATTTTATTTTGTTCTGAACTTATTTATCAAATGTCACCAAATTTTGCTTCCGGACAAAACACTTCTCATTTTTAAAGGATACTAGAAATTTCTGACTTCATCCCTTTGGCTTCTTGCAGTTTTATTTTTATAAAAAAATACCTAAGCATAAAGAAATCATAACTGAATGGGACGGCAATTATATTTTAAATAGAAGGCATGCCGTACTTATTCGCAGTTCACTGGGAGCTACTGTGGATTTTCTCTTTAGCTTGGAATGTGTAAACTTGCTATTGTTTGTATCATAAATTTTCCTTCGGACCCTTATTAAATACTCCCCCTCACTAAAGACCGATTGCTGAAAAATTACTGGTCTCCCTGCTATAAACGGTTTTCCGTACCGCATTGGCTGGCACAACCTTACCTTGATTAATGAAACTAAAATGAGAAAAGGTAAAATGTATCTACATTGCTTAGGTCTTATTATATTTGGAATCATTTTAATTCTCAATAGAACACATTGGTAGCAGCGGGATAGGCCTGTTTCGTGTGGCACGCATGAAATGGAATTTCGGAATATCGGAACATAACAAGGTGGATGGAGTGGGAGAATAGACAGTATACTCCAACAGAACTATTATTGGAGTGTGAATTAATTGAACATTGAAATTATTTTGGTATGGAAGGCTGAGGAATGTACATGGACTTTGGCCAGGAGTTATAAATCAATGAACTGTAGGCAGAAAGGTATATAGGCTGGTTTAATTACGTCAAGAGAGGTGACAACATGATAGGTAAATGGGTGAAATATATTTTGTGAATATTTAAATGTGAACTGAAAGGTAATATATTTAGCTCTAAAGAACACATAATCTAGTCCTAATTGGTATAAGACTCTAGAATTGATTATAGAAGGACTCAAAAGCCCATTTTTATTCTTGTGCTTAAAAGAGTAATTGAGTACCTAATCAAGTGGTAAACGAAGGGATGGCTTAAACTTGGAATATAAAGGGTTTTATCTTAGAGCTAACCGCATTAATTCATTTTGAGGATATACTAAAAAGGTCAACCCTAAACCGAATATATAACATCAAAGTGACCAAAGACCCATCTTCGATAGAGTTATAATATAGCTGGTGAAAAATCGATGAATTTAAAGGGTGTATGAACAGTGGAACCTACCACGGTTCGGTGAAGAGATAAAGTGGATAGTAGAGGCTCTTATTTTACAGCATTTTGGTAATTTGTCTAGTCTCATGGCTAGAATTTTGATGACTACGGAAGCTAAGATAGTCGATGACGGAACGAACTCGATTTTCGTAACGATACTAACTTTTCTGCGGAATGCGGAGAATAATAATAACCTAAATAAAACCTTCCGAAAAGCCCGTACAAAGGGCAGAATTCAAAGCCCAGTTTATATAATAGACTAACGCAATTGAGAAGGCAGAAATTGTTGGCCTTATAAGTATATATATCAGTAAATACCAAGATATCTACAGAGTTAAGCTCATTAATATTTACAGTTTATTTTAAAGATTGCTCTCAATATTAAGAGCCAATTTATGTGATGAAAATAGCGCGGAGCCAATAGCGGGATAAGTATTTCAAATCAGAAACACTGCTATTAACATGGACTTTGAAACGACTTCTAATCAAGTAACTTTGACTTTACGCATATAAGGAGGAAAATTTATTTTAGGCCATCGTGGCGAATAGTCAAAGGCACGAAGGTTTTTTTAATTTTTAATATGTAGACTGTAGACTTTTTTTTTGACATATTCTCATTGCTTGATTGCTTTCAGATTTTCTTCTTAAGTACTTTTTCGTACACTTTATTAAGAGCGCTTAGTAGTCTTATAGGTCTCTAGTTATTCAGTTTTCTTGGAGGCTCACCAGTTATTGGCAATATTCTAGCAAGTTTCTATACATCAGGGCTAAGTTATGAAAACAGCCCGTATCAATGGTTTCTTAAAACATAAGTATTTCCTATATTTGTTATAATGTCTTCTATTTTGACTCTTAGTTGGTAGTTGGTAGCTTGTTTCAGTATTTTCAAGAGTCTCATCAGTTAATGTCATTTGTATCAATGATTTTTGCTGTGGAAGAAATAATTTAGCAAAAACTTTGTTTGCAATTTCTTATTCCGAACGGAATTCTTGTTAGCATGGGTTGAAAATGTTAAAGAAACCCTACGGGACTCTGTCCTACTGAGAACAGAAGCATTTGAGTGGTACAGAGCTCTCACGGAGGGTCGTGAAGTTAATTAAAACTTATCCAATTCGAGAAGTCTTGCAACGGTAGATACTGAAAAAAACAAAATTCGTTGCTAAAATTTCTGATAATTTTACCAAAAACAATTCATCTTTCACGAATCAAGAATATTTAAGTTAAAGTTTTGTGTTTGAGACGCACCCTATGGTCTGTTTCGAGGAAGCCGAATTTTCTCCAAATGTGTCATCGCAAGGGAATTGCTACAGACATGTTAGAAGGAATCATTCGGAGCACATATTCATGCAACGCATCGTTACGGATGACGAAACTTTGGTTACGAGTGCAAACAAGGCATCAAGCATGAAATGGTGTCGCTCAAATGAACCAAAACCGAAAAAAAAAACACATCAAAGTGCGTCAAAATATTTTATCGTTGTTCAATCAAAATTTCTTGCAGCGTGTCAACCCCTGAATGAATAATATTCTTTATGGATTATTAAGGCTTTCAGGGAAGGTTTCCGTCGAAAAGATTAGAATTGTGGCTGAAAAAATCTTGACTTTTGCACTATTTCACAAATCAATTTTTGTGAGCAAATTTTTGGACAAAAAAGCTACCAATATGTTTGGCCAAGCATCTTATTCTCCAGATATGGTACCCTCTGATGTTTTTCCATCTTCGTAAAACACGTCTTGAACCGATTCAAGACAAAAAAAAAAAAGCGGAGAACTGAAAAAATGTACGGAGCCTATTTTAAACGAGATTTTGATAACTGATTTGGGCTGTTTTTATTTTCACTGACTCTGACTCACAGTTTTGGCAGAATGTATAACTAAAACTGACACAGCGAGAGGGAATAATCAGCTTTAATATATTAATCGTGCCCAAGCACGGCCTCCCACGGCCAAACTCACCAAACATATTGCCGAGCTTAACGCCGAAGACCGCTATGTTATGTCACGTTTAAGAGACAGAAGAATTGGCCTACCTCCACGACAAACCTGACTCCATTTGTATCGGCGGCAAACCTAAAACCAACGTCCTAGTTTCAATCCACCAAGAAGGCCTACTCACAGACCTCCACGCGTTAAAAAAGACCTTTATCCGATTTTACGAAAGCCTTAATAACTCTCCCATTGATGTAAATAACGACCTCTCCACATTCGCAGCCCACGTCAGTTCAAAGCGCATCGCACACTTGCAAAGTACCCGCTCTAATCTCAAAAATTATTTTAAATCCTAACCCAAATACCTGTACATCTCCCCACCGACTAAATAGAACGTCAGAGGATTACGCATCAAAACCTCCGCAGTACTCCTTAACTCCCAAAACCTAGCCTACGATATATTTGCCTTAACTGAAACGAATTTATGCTCCAGCTTTGGTGACAGTCGGTTATTCACATCACATTTAATTCTGTTTCGGGCCGATGGAAGCGACAACTCTGCCGATCCGGATGGTCGCAGAGTTCTCTTAGCAATCCACAGTCGCTATGATCCCTTGCCCTTCAAATCGTCGAATTCCTCTGACTTCAACTTCACTAGTGCCTCAATAAGTCTTCATACACAGAAATTTTATCTTGCCTGCTGTTACTTAAGACCCTCACAGTCCACACAGTGCTACCAACTCGCCGTTGATCTCGTCGACTCCATATTTGATATCACCTAACCCAATGACATCATCATCATCTGTGGCGATTTCAATTTCCCACACCTGAAATGGGTTCAATCCGATGATGAGACCCATTATATCGCCGCTAACCCCTCCTCAGGTAAAGAAATCCTTTTCACGGATCATTTCCCTGACTCCGGCCTTCTGCAACTCAGTAATATCACCAATAACATGGACAGACAACTCGACCTGATTTTCTCATCTGACGCCGTAAACTGCATTGTTACCCCAAGCAACCATTTTCTCTCTACCTTAGACCCCCTTCATCCACCTCTATCGGTAACTCTTTCACTCGAGACCCAATTCACTATTCTTCCATCCGAAAATACGTACTGTTTCAATTTCCAGAAGGCCGACTTCGCGAAACTAAATAATCTGCTCAACAAAAATTGGCACGCCTATCTTAGATCCTCCTCTGCATCTGACCTTTCTAATTACATGCAGTCCTACACAAAATTTGCACAGCTATGTGAATCACTCTACGTCCGATACCTGAACAGAATGCAATCCGCCCTTATCTCTGACCCCAAGTGTTTCTTCCACTTCATTAATACAAAAAGAAAAACCGATAGCTCCCCCACTACATTTAACTTTCTCAATAACTCTTAGAACGAACCCGAAGTAATCGCCAATTTCTTTGCTCATGGAATCTCTCTATCTCTCAAGGACTCTTTCCTAAGCTTTGGAAATATACTTACATCATTCCAGTCCACAAAAAAGGTCTGAAAAATGATGTGTCCAACTATCGTCCCATTGCCAAGCTCTCATGCATACCCAAACTTTTCGAGAGCATCGTTTATGATGCACCCATATTTTATCCTAACCAACATGGGTTCCTAAAAGGTCGATCGACAACCACTAATCTAGTCGAGTTTGTTTCACAATGCTTGTGTGCACTTGAAGCTAGCAAAGAAGTTGACGTTGTCGCCACTGGCTTCAGCAAAGCCTTTGACAAAATGTCTCACCAAATTATTCTCCTCAAGCTCACTGCCCTCGGTTTCTCTCCCGGTTTTATCTCATGGATCAAATCTTATCTCGAAGATCGTCAATATAACGTTATCTTCAGATCTTCTATTTCTGATCCAATTAACGCTACCTCCGGTGTCCCGCAAGGTAGTCATCTCGGCCCACTGATATTTATTCTAACCATTAATGATGTTGACAGCGTTATTCTGAACTCTCAGCTCTCCATATATGCTGATGATATGAAAATATTTAAACACATATCTTCCCCTGTCGACTCCTGCTCTCTCCAATTGGACCTTAACAGGTTCACTACTTGGTGTCAAAAAAACCATCTCGAGCTCAATGTCAGTAAATGCCAAACCATCACTTACTCCCGCAAGCGCTCTTCCTCACCACCCAGAACCTACATTATTCGTAATGAAACCGTTCCCCCTGTCAACTTCTTGGTTGATTGGGTTATTTGTGACCGTGAACTCAACTTTCGCCTCCATATCGACAACATTATCAAACGTGCTAACTCTGCCCTCGGTTTCGTGAAACGTTGGTACAAAGAATTCTCGAATCCTTACGTTACTAGTCAAGTCTGGTTCCCCTCTTACGAATCCCATACTACGCGTATTGAAGCTATTCAACGCAGGTTTATCCGTTTCGCCCTTCGTTGCCTTCCCTGGGCCGACCCTCTTAATTTACCACCTTATACGGATCGCTTAAAATTAATCAACATCCAATCCCTTAAAGAACGACGTGATGTTGCAGACATTCTATTTATTCATGACCTTCTCAGCGGTAACATTGACAGCCCTTCATTATTGCACATGATTCCCCTTAACACCAACCCGCGTAACCTTCGGTCCACACCCCTTTTCCGTATAAGCACTCACCGCACAAATTATGGCTTCCACGAACCAATGTCCAGAATGCTTCGCAAAGCTAACACCAATCTTTTCGACCTTCACCTTAATAAGTCCAGCCTTAGAATTGCCCTACAACCCTTCTCACTCTCCTTAATCGTCTCCAGCCTGCCACCTAGTTAAAAAGTTATAGTTAAGTTATAGTTTTTTGTTAAGGCTTGCATTAAGCTAATAAAGTGCCCCTACGAGGTGTCAAAGCAAGCATATAGGTAAAGTCCTGCCTTCTAGAAACCAGAAAGCTGAAGTATTGGGTAAGACAAGACGACTCCAGAACCAAAGCTAGTTTATTTGCCAACATCTTATCACTATTGAGTTCGTATTTAACCAAGTCGATAATACTCTTGTAATAGATGTAGCAGGTACCGCTTTTCTAAATTTACACAAGATGGAATCAGCTCGCGGGAGGCAAGCTACTATTCCAAGTCTTCCACCTAGAATCTTGCAAACCTTTACAAATTATTTATAAACCGAGGATCGAATGATATGGATTTAATCCAATTCACCACTGGCGGTTGGTGAATTGGGTTAAATCGTCATTCCGGTTCATGTATTTGATGAGATATATAATAATACTGGGTATATTGTAATACATGCTTATAATTCACATTCACCTAGCACAAGTTTGCATATATGTATATGATATATACGAACAGGCAAACAGGTAAGCCTTTGCATAGTCTTCCCACCCTCAGCTTTGCAAGGTGAAAGACTAAAAAATTAATATTAAAGTTAATTTCGTATAAGTCACTTTATTCAGTAAGCCACATGAGAAATCCAGAAGAAAGCTAGTACTCTCGTCAATATAAATATCGAACAATAAGCTCTTGCCAGTAAGACACGACTTATTGCCAGGAATAAATGGAAAGTGCTGAGTTGACAAATCAATGCTTGCCATGTACATTTTAAAGATTATGTCATATTGACTTTGATATTGACTATGACTACATTTTAATTGGTCCATACGGAAGTCCCAAGCTTGCGATTCTCGCTGGCTTACCGTCAAAGATGAACGATTTCACGTATCCCCAGAAAAAAAAATAATCTAAGCCGTTAGATCGCGCCAATTAGTCGGCCAATTTACGGGTCCAAAAAGAAAAATAAATTGCTCTCAACTTAAAATTATTGAACGATAGCTGTCGCTATGATCGGCAACCGTGCTTTCACGGTCATCTTTGACAATGGTCAATAACTCCGCCGAACCATAAACCATTGGCCGCTCTTATGTTGCCTAAAGTTGTTCCAAATATTCTGCTCATCAGATTACAATTTTCTTTAAGACCTTATTCATGAGCTTAAAAATGAGCTTCGTTGCTGAAGACGGTTTTTCAATTAAAAAGCGATTCCTTCTCTAGCATTATTACGTTCCACTGAAAATTCGACGCTTTGGCAGGTCGTTTCACTATAACAGGTTGCCCCCTTATATTAAAATGGCACCATTAGTTGAGCATGACTAATTTCAACGTATGCTACTAATCAGACATGAGCTGTAAAAACGTTGACACTAAACGTTGACACTAAACGTTGACAAAAAACCAAACAGCAGAAAAATCACTCTTTAACGAGCTTAAGCCTAATCGATCGCTTCTGGCCAGATGTCAGTTGCTTAATAATTAGTTCTTGAACATCCAGTGGACTATTGCCTGACTTACTGACAAGAAATGTCGCGACTCACTGAAGTCCATCAGACACCATAAAGTTAAACTCTGCTGGGTCCCGGACCACAGCTCAATCGCAGGGAACGAAAGAGCAGACGAACTGGCCAAGCAAGGTTCTGAAATGGACATCAGCGAAGCGGACACGTCATTGCAACCACCGATCAGCGCACTATCCCGGATCATAAACGACATAATCATCAAAGAGGCCAACTCGTCTTGGCTTACAAGAAACGACAGCTACACGACAAGATCATCGTGGCCAGAGCTCAATGTCGGAAAAACAAAGAAGCTCCTGGCCCTGGACCGTAACTCGATCCGTATGCTCGTCGGAGTGATCACAGGACACTGTCCCATTGGAGCAATGCTCCGAAAATGGGACTTGGGATCCACCGATCTCTGCCGGAGCTGCGGCGATGAGGAAGAAACTGAGACGATCCAACATCTGCTATGCCACTGTCCAGCTCTCCCGAATCGACGCCTAGTGTCGCTAGGCCAAAGATTCTTTACAGAGATTGCGGACGTGGCTAATGCAGATATATCGGATCTTCTAAGATTCATCAAGAGCACGGGGTGGTTTCAGCCACCACGTGATAGGACAGGTTAATTTTATGTGTACCCACACAAACGAAGGGAATCACAATGGGCCTCTTGGCCTCCGAGTGGAAGTGATGTCTAACCATCACACTCCCCTTCTCAAACTCAACTTAACCTACTGATAATTTTTGCACCAAGCATATGTGATGTTACAAACAGAAGTAAGCCCCGCAACTCAAGGACCAACTGTATACGAGATTAATTTCCGTAATACATATAGAAAAAAATTAAATTATGGGAGGCCATTATTACCAAGGAAACCTTAAGAGTATCATGGCTTTAATAACATTGATGTTTTGATTTACTCTTAATTATGGAACTGCGTAGCAGTTGAATCGTTCCCATTGTATGTTTATTGGCAACGCAGCCAACAAATACGTCTCGCACTTCATTCGTCCATACATGAAAACGTCGTTAATTTGATTAGACTTTGCGATAAAATCCATTTTCGCACTTCAAACACCTTCTTTGCCTGCTTCCATGTAAATATCATTCCACTTCGAAAGCAGATAGAATCGATCGAGCTGCTTTCATAAATATTTCATTCGAATAAATGTTTCGAAACAGCATACAAAAGCTCCACGTGGCTGGTTGACGAAGAAAAACGAATAAACAGAAAGAAATTAAGTCTTCACATGGTATTTGTCACCAGAAAGCTAATTTACTCAGCCAACTTGTTCCATCATACCCCACCTCATTCACTGTGGCTGAGTACATTCTGGCTCTATTCTAGATTAAAATACAAATTGGAATAATTGGCCATCGTCAATTTCATGTGTGTCGAATGACGCTTCTGGCTATGATTTTCCAATTAGGCTATCCCAAGAAATAATTGGGAAAAACTTTCACCTAGAACCCATGCGGTAGCCGAAAAATATTTTACGTCCATGGAGAATTCTTTAGGCAAGAACTTGGGAACCATTAGTAAAACTTAATATCCGAATATTCTAAAAGTTTGAATACTGACCATTCACGCATGGAATCATAGTTAGGTTGCTATGCCAACTTCATAAAAGTTTTCGTTTATTACGGCTGGCACATTTCTATGCCCAAGTCTTTAGGGTACGCCATCCCATTAAAATCGGGATACAATTGCCACAGACCCACTTGCGGTTATTACAATGAGCTGTCGAGACGAGGACGGGCAGGAGGATGGCAGGATTGTTTTCATTTGGAAAGTGGCTGTCTTGACGAATTGTATGGTGTACTCTGGCCTTTTATTTTCCTGCTACTCTTAGGCTGTCATTGCGCTTCTTTTATTTCCTTTGTTATTCTTCTAAGGCATTAAGGACGTTTCAGGGAGACTGAATTAAATGTTGTTGTCGGGCGCTCTCTGGTTTCATTATGTCATTTCTCGTTGGCTGTTTGGGGGTATTCATTTCAATATAACTCATCGTGCACCCCTGCATCATGGAATCATACCCAATTTATATGAAAACGAATGTTGGATAATAGTTTTAAGTTATGCGTACTTAATTCGCTATGCAGATCTATGTAAAATTAAATTGCGAACTACGTCCAACTCTATATCCTCGGAGGATTCCTAGTCATCAGTTACATGAGGAATTCTAAATTCCCTTCAGTAAAATTATCTCTGACTTTTGAAGTTGTTTTGTTTTTTTGATTTTCGTTGCATACTGAGCAACCAACTGCGCTGGTTTTGAAACTCACAGGAAATTATTATGACCGCAGGTGAGCAGACGACAAAACCAAAACTTTTTTTTGAGCAACTACGGTCAGCGCAAATGAATTTCAACAGTATTCAGTGAAAAAATATTTTGGGAAATTTCCCGAATCATAGTTACGTTGTTGGCTAATCGATAAAATAAATATTTTTAATTAAACCCTACGGCGTACGTATATTTCTGTTATTGGTGTCCGAACGATGACCACACGAATTGAACGTCCTTTTCGATTTTATGGAAACAATTCAAATAGGAAATCAAATTATTGTTTTATTAAATGACATGTGAGTGGTTATACCTATGGGGCTAGGATCGAAATGTACAATGTTGGCGGCTCGTGCGTGTGCTTAAAAGACACTGGAAAACAGTCCCAGCCAGCGCCAACGCCTCATTCTCATCTCTGAGCTTCGCGTATACCATCTAAGGCCCTTGACGTTTATCTGAAGATCACCACTCTCCCAAATGAATCGGTTTTCGGTCAATATTTTTTTTTTTTTTGTCAAGGATTTGTGGCATGATACCCAATACCATACCTACGTAACATTTCGAGCTCAAGAAGTTCGCTCGGACGAGTACGTAAGATGCTGTAAGTCCAATCAGTGGTCCTTGGCAAAATTATAAAGACATTGTAGTTTGGTGATTGAAGATCAGGCGAAAGGAGCTGGTCTTCACATCACATCAATGATGAGAAGACGAAATACATCCTATCAACAAAAAAAGGTCCGTCACCCATCACCTAGGACAAAATATTACGATCGACAGCTATAATGTCGAGGTGGTGAAGGAGTTCGTATACTTCGAGGCAAACCTTCACCAATGACATAATAGTGGAGATCCGGCGCGGAATCGCCCGCTGCTACTTCGGGTCCTGATGGTTTGTGTTGAAGATGTTCGTTCACTACTCTCCAGGGGTGGTTGTCCTAGATAGGATTCGAGAGATTGGACTTAATTTGTCGCATTGGTTGTAGTTCACGGTAACTTTTTTTTTCCATGTCATTAAGTTGCTATATTGGAAATGCAAAGATTGTATGGAAGATTGTATTAACTCAGGCCTAGACCCTCCACGGGTTGCTGGCCTGAAAAGACAAGTAAGTAGTTTGGTGATTTTAGTTTTCTGCTCGGCTTTTTTTCAAAAAGGATCCATTCGGTCATTTCACCATCGCGATATATAACCAGAAGCTGAATTCAGTTTCAATCTAGAGGTTTTACTGCAACCGGACATTTAACTTCATCATAACTCCAATGTTTACATAATTTTGGGTGGTTGGGCAAGTGTATAAACAGTCTTTGACGGGTTAATGAATAAACCCTATGAGTAAATTGAAGCGCAGTTTGTATCCGTTCACAAGCTTCTACTTGACAGTTGCGTAGGATTACATCCACAAGTTCATCGACATATCCGACGACTTCATAGCGAAGATCGGTTAGCATGTAGATGTCATCGATAATTTCTTCTTTAACTAACAAGCGTCTCCAGCTGACACGATTTTTTGCCAGTTGTTTCCAGTGCCGCACTCCCAGTTGCCCGTCCCCTTCCACCTGTGTGCGCTACCTTGAATTCCATCGTCCTCTGCTTCGTCGTCCCTCAGGGTCGGATTCGAAGACTCTTCGGGCCGGAGCTATGTTGTCCATTGGTTCTACATGGCCTAGAATTTGGATCCGGAGACGTCATATTAGGCCGATGCCGCTGTACAGCCCGTACAATTCGTCGTTGTATCCTCTCCTCCACTCTCCGTTTATATAAAGAGGGCCATAGATTGAACGCAAAATTTTCGTCTCAAAGCGACCAAGGGCATCCTCATCCGTTTTCGTTAAGGCTTTGCTGCCTTGATTTTTCAAGAGAGGGCTCTACTTCCCAACTGCCTCTTGAGCCCAAAGAAGCAGTGGTTGGCAAGAGTAATTCTGCGTTTGACCTCAGCGCTGGTGTTGCTGTCGCTGGTCACTAGTGAGCCAAGGTAGACGAAGTTCTTGACCATTTCAAATTTGTAGCCGTCAGTTGTGACGTTCTGGCCAAGACATCGGTGTTGTGCGTTTTTTTTTTTGGATGACAGCATATATTTAGTTTTACCTTCGTCCATCGAAACAGCCATTTTAGCCGCTTCTGCTTCAGTCGTCGACAACAGTTAATCACAAAAGTGGTGAAAGGATTCCACCCTGTGGTCAGCCTTTTGCTGCTGATACTATCACTGATTCTCGCCGAAGCTATTTGAAATTATTATTTATAGCTTTCGTGCATTATCTTAACCTGCGCTGATTAATGCTCTTCGAACCTGTTTTATCGAATGCCTCTCAATATTTATAAATAGTGGTCATCTCTGAATTTAAACTGGCTTCTACCTGCCTAGCTGGATGAAGTAAGGAGCTTTCGGATGATCATTCCTTGCGGTACGCATATTGATAAGGATGATAGATTGTATGTCCCTCTCTGATATAAAGTTCGAGAAACTTTTCTACTGACTTCGGAGGGAACGATGTTATTAGTGAATTTAAAGCTGCTTTGACAGTAAATTCGAATATCTTGAAAAGGGTTCTGCTGCTATGGGTATAGACACCTACATAGGGACCTCTAGGGGAAAGCAAAAGCAATATGTCCTCTTAGTGGTCCACGTAAGTAAGTTGGAGGTTTCGGTTTTGGACTAATCTCTAAGAAAATTCATCCGAATTCGTCACAAGTTTACGGGGACTCTGCTCCATCGACGTCAACCGTTAAAAGGTCGACAGCTTAATTTAAACTGTGGTCGCACATCCATCCACTTAAAGGATGACCAAAAACCGCAATAAAACGGGAAACCATCGAAAAATTGTATTATACCATGTTGAACGAGAGATGACTGGAGTTGAGGCTGTTGGGATATGGGAAGAAAATCTGCGAAACATCCTGCTCAAAGGCTTAGGGATGCGAAAGCTCTACGCAAGATGGATGCCGCATTTATTGATTTGCGATTTTCGTAGCAATCCTTGGACCGATCCAATAGGAATCCGATTGATTTTGTGCGACGACTTGTCACATGGGTCCATCGCTATACGTCAGAAAGGAAACAAACAGTAGTCCAAGCACTTGACCGACGGACGGTTGAAGCCGGTGTTTCAGCGCCAAAAAAGCGAAGTAGATCACATCTGGCGGAAAGCTCATGACTAACGAGTTTTAAGTTGTTAAAGAGATCCTGTTAAATGATTACCTTGCAAAAGGCCGCCGAATATTTCTTCTTCCTTTTTGACCAGCTGAATGCCAAAAATCGCGGAACGAGGCATAGCTCCAAGAGGAAAAAATTGTCTTCACCTATTGATATAGGTGCGTTGACGATGAAGAAGGGCTGATCTGCTCGACCATCCCCCCTGTTCTGCTGATTTGGCACCTTCGGACATCGTTTATCTGTACCCAAACTTGATGAAATTTGTGTCTGTAAAGTACTTCGCATTCGATGAAAAAATTTAGAGGGCCGGTGATAAATATTTTCACAGCTCTCAGCTCGGGAAGGAACTGAGGACTGATGTTGAAGAAACGATGGACCAGGTATGTGGAAGTCAGGCGTGATTATAGAAAACTTAAATTCTTTTTTAACTGAAAATCGCAGTCTTTTATTATCAGACAGATAACTTTTCACCTTACCCTCGGACTTCATAATATGCGAGCTTTAAACCCATTTAAGGTACAGAGTGCGCCATCTCATATGGGTCGATGAAAGCTTCGAATAACTTCCACAATTATCAACCGATTTTCATATGTCATAGCATTTTAGAAACGTCAATTCAGTACAATTTTAACCATAAACCACCAATGAGACGTACCACTTAAAATGGCCGCCGACGTTTGCCTACAAGCTCGGGTGAGCACGTGGGTACCTCAAGTGCTGTCAAAATCACGCACATTGTTATAATTCCAAGAGTGTGTGTGGCGGGAGTACACTGCGGTAAAATGAAATGAGCTCACACGTATTCACGAATAGAGTTTGTTTTTAACGGGTTTTGTCGCTACGAACCTGAACTTCTTACAAAATTTCAGGGTGTCACGGGGGAAGACGTACGAAAGACGCACGTCTCATTCTGGTTTCTGATTTTAACGATGAATGGCTTCACACCAAAAGAACGCGCGGAAATAGTTTCAATGTTCATTAAAAATTAACGCTCGATTGTGCTAACTCAACGTGCGTATCGTGCAAAATATCGTGATCGTGTTGCGCTCAAAAAAGATACAATTCGAAGTTGGTCCTCGAAGTTTTTTTTCAATTTGGTTCTGTGTCAAGCCTTATGAGCAACCTAGGCCACGTCCGCGGCGTTCAAACTCATCTATTCAGTCTGCGAAAGCCAGTGTTCAAGAAGACCCAAGTTTGTCATATCGGCGCCGTTCGCAGCAGTTAGGCATAAGTGGGACCACTTTGCGGTGGATTTTAAGGATGATCTTCACTTATTTCCATGCCACAAGATGAGCCACGGAGTTTGGCATACGCACAAAATGTCGCCGCAATGATTAATGCTGAGCCGGAGTTCTGGAAGCAAATTTTGATGACCGATGAGGCACATTTTACACTCTCTGGTTCAGATAAGAAACAAAATTGTCGCTTCTGGGGCGCCGAAGATCCTCACATTATTCACGAAGAGCCGCTATATGATCAAAAAGTTACTGTTTGGGCCGGTGTATGCGCTAAAACCATCATTGGACCGTATTTCTTCAAAGTTGGCGATACAGTGGATGGCGATCAATATCGGTCGATGTTGGCCCATTACTATATGTGGTCCCAGAAATGCGTAAAAAAAGGCTTGTTTCACTTTTGGTTTCAACAAGACGGCGCGACATGCCATACTGCGGACAAAACAATGAACCTTTGGCGTAAGAAGTTCCCTGGAAGATTGGTGTAAAAAAAGAGCGATATTGACTGGCCTCCGAGATCGTCGGATTCGACTCCTCCTTTTTGCTTTGAGAATACTTGAAAAGCAAGGTGTATGTTCACGGCCCGAAGACAATAGAACAGCTCAAAAGAAACATTCGTGCGGAAATCGCAGAAATTTTGACCGAAATGCTCGAAAACGAGCCCATTTTTGCATCGGCAATAAAGGCGATAATTTAATTGATATTGTTTTCAAAAATTAATCAAAATAAATTGTAAAGGTCTGCATTGAATAAAAATTTTTTTGAATTTCCAAAATCGGTTGAGAATTGTTGAAGTTATTCGAAATTTACATCGACCCATATGAGATGGCGCACGCTCAATTTCACTAGATCTATTTTCCTTAATTTTAAACAAGCTTGATACTAGCTACTTCTTTGCGTCGAATCTGGCTATAATTAGCACGCATATACAGTGTCCGCTTTTGGTCTTTTTCATAAGCCATGTTAGTTTACCATAAAAGGGGGAGAAAGACACAAGCTTAAAGTGAATATCATATCAAAATAAACGCGCATTTCTACAAAGGATAACTTCCAAACGAAGCAAATTTCGCTAATACCATCGCGGGAAACTAGAGAGGGATTGCGTTTATGGGTATGGTATGCCTTTCAATCAGGCATATCCTCTGCTATACAGCCCAAATAAAAATCGTTTTGTTTGAACTCATTCAACCGATTACATCGGATTTGTATTAATTTGCTTTGCAGCCTCTCAAACGTTTTTCAATCGAAAATAAATTCACTCAAATCGTATTTCGTTCGTTCTTTACACACTCCTCTAATACGATTAAGTTCACAAACAAAAACTCACAAATGAACTCTACATTTGAGTTAAGGGCCCAATTTGAATACAAAATATTGTTTTTCATTCCAAAATTAAGTATCATCCAGCCATTACGTGTAAAAAAAACTCAATCAGTTTATCAAATTTGAGCTGCAGGATGAATGATTGCATGTTATGCTTTTGATTGATGAAGCGTATGATATGCAGGCTTAATCCTTTCATCTTCCAGCTGAATGACTAACAATTCTATTCATCCGCACGACCATTCGCAGGATATTGAAAATAAAAGAAAAAATTCAATTTATACCGACTGCATTAGGGCTTATTAGAGCAAACACCGTAGGCACTTCGAGTGTATTTTGACTCGTCTTTTGTACAAGATGTTTATAACACACAACAAACAGGATTATAGAAAGGACAACAAAGCATTCACTCTGTCACTGTACCGGTAGTAATTATTCGATATAATACCCTCGGTTCCCTTATACCTGATTTGCCCAATCAATCATCAATTTATTAGTAAGGGCAATAGCTCGCGCCCTCGACGGCTGACGCACGTACTTCCTGGTTATGGACCCGACAATTAACAAATCACGCCAACCGCCCCATGCCAGTCTTCGAAGCAGTGACCATTTAGAATTTCCCTTTCCCTCATTGTCATTGAGAAAAAAATGTTGAGACCTTGAGACCATTATCCTTCGAACAAAAGGGAGCCGAAGTCGTTATATTATTCCTTTTCCCTTTATTTCTCTGATTGGTTTTCTTGCTATAAAAAAAGGGTCGATCACAGGCTTAACATAAGCAAGAATGCGGATGGAAAAGGGACATGTCATTAGGGACATTTGTCAGTGAGACGTAACATAATGGAGAATTGTGAGTTATGGAACGGACTTTGTTTTCACAGACCATTAACTGTACGATGCAAGTGCCTACATAACTTCTAGGTGCGATATGATTGTTCTTGGGACCGAAGTGAAGTTATGGAGCAGGTGGTAATAATATCTCTAACTTAGATGATTGTGTAGTCCCTAATTTGATTGGCAAATATACCAAGATTGTATGTACATGTATGATAATAGCTGCAAGGCTGAAGCTACGTTTAGTATGAGTCGGTTGACGGCTTAATTAGCTTGGGTAATGGAACGGCAGAAGTCGAAGTAGTGAAACAATTTCCTTTTAAAATAATTGGATGACATTTATTCTGATGTCAAAAGACATGTAAAATCTCTAAAAACTAAACTAGCTTTTTAGCTGATAATATAGATACACAATTGCATGGCCTGGCTAAGCCAAACGTTTTTCGTCTCAAAGGATGTTCAGTTCCTCTAACGCAAGACTGGTAGGCTGCTATAGGCGTTTTAGCTAGAATTGGACAATACTTTCAAAAATACCGAATAAATCCGAAATGAAGCCCCAAAGTTAGACAATGTGATCTATATATAATGCAATTACGTAAGACGTAACTGAAATAATAAGGTCTGAAAGCCCGCCAACTTTCTGCACTAAATGCAAGCCGAGATAGAAGCTCTGGAGGCAGTGAGGCGCTGTAGAATAGTCGCATTACGGGGCGTATACGTAACATTTCTAGGATTTTGGTATCCGCTCACTTATTGACCTTAAAAACCAGGTTGCCATATCTCAACCACTTAATATGTCACTGGAATAACAAGGCCTGAATATCAGTCAACTTCCTGCACTCAATACAAGCCGAGATAGAAGCTCTGGAGGCAGTGAGGCGCTGTCGAATAGTCTATACTACTACTATACTACTAGGACTATAGGGCGTATACGTAACATTTCTAGGATTTTGGTATCCGCTCACTTATCGACCTTAAAAACCAGGTTGCCATATCCCAACCACTTAATATGTCACTGGAATAATAAGGCCTGAATATTCGCCAACTTCCTGCACTCAGTGCAAGCTGAGATAGAAGCTGTGGAGGCAGTGAGGCGCTGCCGAATAGTCGGACTACAGGGTGTATACGTAATGTTTGTAGGATTTTGGTACCTGTTCTCGTAGTGACCGTGTGAATGCGGCTTCCCTAAACCAACCACGTAATAAATCAGTGAAACGGTAAGGCCTGAATACCCGCCAACTTCCTGCACTAATGCAAACAAAGATAGAAGCTCTGTAGGCAATGAGGCGTTGTCGCATAGTCGCACTACAGGGCGTATACATAACATTTCTAGGATTTTTCTACCTGCTCCCTTAGTGACCGTGTGAGCTAGGTTTCCTTGCCCAACCACGTAATATGTCGCTGGAATGATATGGCCTGAATAACCGCCAACTTCCGAGAGCCGAGATAAAAGCTCTGGAGGCAATGAGGCGCTGTCGAAATGTAAGTACCTAACATTTCTAGGACTTTGGTACCTGCTACCTTCTGTGAATGAGGCTTACCTAAAGCAACTACGTACTATGTAGCTGAGGAGATTAATTCTCAATATCTCCCAATTTCCTGTATTGGGTGTGAGACAGAAAAAGCGCTCGGAGAAGTGTGAGATGCTTCCGAAAAATACACCGCGAACTCAGTCCTCAGCTTCATTATTATTGTTGAGAGAATTCTTTCGTAATGGGCTTATTTAGCAAAATAAATCTCTTTCGACATGGTACCTCTTGTACGGTAGCCTAAGCTTCCTAATTAAAAAAAATGAATAAACTTCAAACCATCGGTTTGGAAATCACCTCTTTGTCTTCAGATGTGCTTTGTCTGCTCCATAAACTGAAACAAAGGTCATCTAAAAAACTTGAATTGGGATTATTGAGTGCTTCTGCTTGAGCTTGAACAATCTTTTGATGGATTTGAGAATAGAAAACTGTTTGCGTTTTAATTTCAAAACAATTTATAGAAAATTATCCGTCAAGTCGAAGTTCTCTCCCGCCAAATACATCATTACAACTATGAAGCCATTAGGATATTCCCTAAGGGCTGAGTTCGAAAATTATTTGGGTCCTGTGGTAATGTGCTGATTATAATTGGATTAGTTCTTTCGCGAAGTGTTTCAGAAACTCTTCAACCACAGGCGATACTGAAAATAAATTACTCTCGCCTTTTAGATCAACAACTACTTACCAGCAGCCTTCTGCTGGAAATATCAATTCAATCATGTCCTGCATGAGACAGATGTTAAGCAAAAAAACGCCACAACAATTTGCCAATACAGTACAAACTAACTTTCGACAGCAAAAACCATATGCCATCAACATGCCTTTACATCAAATACGGACCACCACCATGACGCCCTACAAGGCCAACATCAGCAAGTAGCTCATGGTCAACCGTCGACCCTTACATGCACAATATCATTCCTCGTCCATCAACTTTGTTTTGGATCAGCAAAACATCCAATGGGCGAAGTGGAAATAATAAAAACATTCTGTTGGAATTTATATTTTTTACAGCATCGCGATGTTTTCGAAAAGAGCATGGTCCCATCAACCCCTGATAGGAATTTCAAAACAACAATGATATTATCTACGAAGGGTAACCAACGCTCTGACATAGATTGATGATAAATCGAGATCACATGTAAATACTCTTGCTTCATCGGATGCGAAAAAGCTGTGCGGGAACGATTTGTCCTGGTTAAATAATAAAGGAACCCAAAAATGTGTTTACAATTCAAAAATCTTATTTATGATGGCGAAGGGGAAATGCACTTATACGAGTAGAGGGAAGCACGTAGCCTTGAGGACATTCTTTGATGCCGACATTACTTCGACGGCTTTTCATCCGGTACGCTCGTCCTAACAAAATACTCGTTCTCGTTAAAATTTTTCTGTCGTATTTACCTTATTGAAAGAGACATCGTTAAAGCTGTAGCATCAATCTCCCGCATTTCTAAGGGTATGTTTGATTCCTTTTTATAATGCGTTCATTTCAAATTTAACATTTACTTATCCCTCTTACGAGGGCGCCTCGTCGTGTTTGCTTAGAGCACTGATTACCTTCAATCCTGTTTGTACATCAATATTATTTTTTGTTATGAAAAGGTTTTTCAAATATTGCCTGTGGATAGCGGAAGGTAGATGAAGCTGATGGGGAAGGCAAGAGAAGTGGATTGCTATTACGTTTCCCCGTCTGGTCTGGTCATACATTTATTATTCACACGCTATCACGACACCGCAGAAGCAAAACAAAGTGGCGAGTGCGGAACAGTTTGCTACAAAACAGTTCCTGACCATCTCTAAATATAGCTCTTTACCTCCCACATTCCCCAAGGATCACATGAGCATAAAACTTAATGTAAACCTTACTCAACGAATTTTAATAGGCAGAAACCAATGCTTGCGTGCCTTTCGTCATGCTTCCTAGCGCCCAGGAATTCGATTTAATAAATATTTGAAGTCTGCCTCGCACGCTTGCTCGGTATCACGTACCACTATCGCAATTTCTAATTTTATGTAAACGTTTTCCGACTTTTGTTTCCATAGCTTATGGCATAAATATTCATTAATTTTTCGTATTTCTGAAAGTATAGATAGAACCGTTGATTCATAAGCCTGTCAACCGGAGTATGAAGTTTTCCTGTCCGTGCTGAGGAACTGTCACTTGCTTTCTCATTTTTCTTAGTCCGATATTAATATTTCATTCTATCGCTTTGTCTGGGTTCGGGAGCAATAAATCAGGATAAAAAGAATATCCTTGAACGGCGATTTCTAATGAAGGTAACGGATATTACTTGTCATTATGTGCTACATCCATTGGAATTCCTCGCATAATGTCGTCATATCATTCGATTTCGTTTTAATAAACATCCCATCCTGATGACAAATTAATCCGCAGGACGAAGGGACGAGCGAGGGTGTTTTCCATTTAAAAGAGATTAGTATTAGCCAATAGATATTCGATATCGCGGGGATTATAGAAAATGGATTGTGCTCATGACGGGCGGATTAAAGAGGTGTGTGGAAGACGGCGTTACATAAATCAAGTAATCGCGTTTTATGGTTGATTGGAAATCAAAGTAATATTCTCGGAAAACAAATGATGCTTAAGTGGACGTCGTTAATCCAATTATTAATGAATCGATATCTTCGCAAATGTCAACATCAGATGCCCACATTTTCGATAAATATCGCTACAAATGAGGCCAACTATAAAGAGTAGTCGAGTGTAGATTCGTTTGAAAAGTTTTTGTCGTGCTTGGCATTAAATCTTTCAGGACTCTTTGAGCCGGAGGCATGGCATTTATTCGCTCAAATTCAGTTTGATAAGTGATTTAATTTTCGACTGCTGCCAAAAGTTTGTCTCATATTATAGAGTCGGGATGCTAAAGGTTGGTATTGTATAACCTCAAATTTTTCGATAAAATGTTATGCTACTTAAATGCCTCTTAAATCTAAACACCAGTGATTGGCAAGAGGGCTACTAAGACTGATGTTTTTACAGCTTATGCTGCTGTACCGCCGTAACCAATGTTGTTTAATTAACCTCAATGATGTTACGTTCTCACGGAGCTCTCTGTTGTGCGAACTTTTTGATGGTCTTATTAAGTTAGAGTTCTCTAAAGTCGATCTGTTCAATCATGGTTCTATATAGCTCGTGGGACATTTTTGATGTGCAGCAGCAGCATTGAAATTCACAAGTCTTCCCCGAGATGTCAGTAGGCAATCAATTTAGAAATAGCTCCAAGTCGGGCGCTTTAATCCTTGGCTCAGTCTAGAGACTAGAGATATGACTGAAACCCAGGCGGGTATTTCAAGTTGGTGACAGGAATTAGGTCTATTCGCGGTGCTACATGCCATAATACTGGTGAAACAAAGGTTCTTTTGCCATGAATGCTTTCTCGAAATGGAGGCTTCAACTGATCGCCGCGAACGTACTATTTACCATCATTAGCAATTTTTCTTTGCCGCTATGCTTTAAATACTTAAAACTGTTTCTCCACATTATTTGTTATACAATACTTATTTGATCCATTTTCACTCATATTAATGTAAAATTCGAATTTCTACAAAAATTGTAAAAGAAAACCTTAAATAATTCTTAAAACTAAATCCTGTAAAATGAAAATGTCATTAAGTACTATAAAAGACTAAGTCTTATTTGTACATCCATTCTTAAATAAATAAATAAATAAAAAAAAAATAATAAAAAATTAACCTTGATTAAAATTGTTTTCTTTTTTCTTATTGCAATACCTTAACAGATTAGTACTAATCCTAAATTTAATCATGATGGCTAGCACTCGTGAGTTTCGTTCTGAGTGGTCACTCTCCTGACTGCGTATTTCATCAACTGGGCTTCGCAATCGCCTTCACTTTGGATGCATGAAACTTCACTTATTTATAAATTTATTTATTTATTTATTTATTAATGGCATAATGTACAGATAAGACAAGCATAGTCTTTTAAAGATGTACAAACTTTATGTATGTGTGTTTAGACTGACACAATTATTTAGTATAAAATTAACATTAAACAAGAAATAAATATACGAAAAATAGATCAAATAAAGGAAACTTATGCAAATAATTAATAATAATATACAATAAATTGAAAACTTTACGTTTAAAATCATTTGTGTTATTCGTTAACTTGATGCATAGTGGGAGTGAGTTCCAAAGTTGAACGGCATGTACAAAAAACTGGCGGCTATTTGCCATGTCTCGGCAATATAAGATGTAGGGATCGATAGCTTATTGCAAAATTGATTTTTCGGTATAGATACGTCGGTTCTTTTGTGGTTTCAATTTTATGTAATAATAAAATAGTTCGATATTTTAATAGTTCTATTAAAGGGCAATCAGCTATTTTTCTTGTATATTCGGAAATGTGCTCATATCTTCTTATGCCATATACATACCTTGCACAACAGTTGAATGCCACTTTTCATTCGGAATCGTAGTCCATATTCGAAAATAGTTCACACCAATATAGGATAATTGGCAAAATATAAGTCGTTATAAGTTTACGTTTGACATTTACTGGTAAGAATTGAGCTGTAGGGCTCAGTCCACGGAGAGCGCCATAAACTTTGGAAGTGACTTTATTTATGTGGAGGCTCCAGCTAAGATTGGAAGTGAAATATATACCTAGGTTCTTAAAATTATCAACAAATTCAATTGGAGATCCATCCAACTGCAGTGGGGGGATAGTGAATGGTTGTCGAATTCTGTTCATGAATAATGCTTTCGTCTTTGATAGATTCAGACCTAATCTATTAGCTTTAGACCACATATGGACCTTTAGTTCACTTGTTAAGTGATTTACAGCCTGAGAGTAATGTGGTCTAAGAAACATAAAATATATTTGAACATCGTTAGCGTAGATGTGATGATTGCAGTACATAAAACATTTCGAGATGTCATTAATAAAACAAGAAAATAGAAGAGGGCCTAGGATAGAACCCTGTGGGACACCTGACGTAACTGATAAACGTGCAGAACAATTACCATTAAAGTACACCTATTGCGAACGGTTAGAGAGATATGAGTTGATTAGTTTACAGGAGGACATTTGAAACTGAAATTCTGTTGTTAGTTTTGACAGGAGTATGCCATGATCAACACAGTCAAAAGCCTGGGAGAAGTCCAGGAATACCATTATTCCCACCATATCACGGTTAAAAGCGGCCCGAATATCATCAGACACTTTAAGTAAAGCTGTTGTGCAATTGTGTTAACGCGAAAACCCGGCTGAAACTCAATGACTAGGTTCGAGCGAGCCAGATGTTTTTTTATTTGTTGACTCACAATACATTCAAATACTTTACTAAGGAATGGAAGTAAGGCTATAGGACGACATTCGATTTTCCTGGAGGTAGATGCTTTGGGTAATGGTATAATTTTTGCTATTTTCCAACTATCAGGAAAAATTGAAGTAGTGAGAATGGTGTTGAACATATATGTAATGGGATGGAGCACGAACGGAAGTAATATTTTTATAAAGTAAATATACAATTACCAACAGAAAATTCGTCTACACAAGAAAAGGAGAAAACATTGGATCGATTGCAAGACGAACTGAAAAAGGCTATTGCAGGTGACACATTTGATACAGTTGGTACATTGAATGGGCGATGGACGAAATTGGAGTTTAATGCGTTTACATCTATTTTGTGCGTTATTGACTCTTTATTTGACTGAATGCCAATCTGGCGAATGTTTTTCCAGAAACTGGAGCTTGAATTACAGTCCCTAAACTTAGTTTTATAATACGGCCTCTTGTTTTTACGAATAAGGGACGTAACAGAGTTGCGTAATTTTTTAAACTCATTGTAAATCGATGAGCATCTGTATCTTTTCCATCTTGAATATAATAAGTCCCGAGACTTCATAAGAGATATAACCTCTTGTGTTAGCCAAGGAAAGCGTGATTTTTTTCTTTTAGTTACTACAGGTACATGTTTTCAAACAAACTAACAATACATTTAGTGAAAAAGATCACTTGCAGGTTAACATCATTTGACATATACATAAAATGGTGACCAGTCAATACATAGATAGTCCTCGAATAGAGCAGGTACATTGGTGGCTGTAAAGTTATAATATTGCACCTTTTTGTCTTTTGCAGGATGCGAGTACACATTTAGTGTAATAAATATTAGATCATGGAATGAAAACGCGGGTACAGATTTTTGTTAGATGTTAAGCAGATGTCAATTAAAGACGGGAAACGATTAGGTTTGAAATGGTATTTGGGTTGCATGGTATTAGCAAAAAATAAGCCGAGCCATTCCATAGAGCTCTTAAATTGTTTCCAGTACATTGTTAATAAGACTGCAGTTAGCTACATGTGGGGGCATATAAATGCATCCAAGCAGTATTTTAGCACCACTAATAATAGCTTCAACAAATACGTATTCAATAGAATCACCTGCAGATGATTTTTTTATTATGCTAAATTTCATCGAATTTTTAATGTATATACCTACACCTCCACCTACACTTTTTTCTCTATCGGCCCTAACCAATCGAAAAGAATTAATTTTGAAAAGATCAGAACACATTTCCGGCTTTAGCCACGTTTCAGACAGTCAGACCACATCAATTGTATTATTATTTAAAAGATACCGCAAGTCATCGATCTTATTTTTTAAACTTTACACATTCAAATGACAAATATTAATGCCAGAGTATTGTTTGCCTAAAATGTTTAGCAATGTCCTTGTTTCAACCGAGGAGCCACCCCATGAATGTAAAACAGAACTCATTTAAAATAACAACAAAAATAATACGCTAATGACGAAAATAAAAAAAGTAAAAAAATGAATAATAACTCAATGAGAATAATAACGTAAAAATAATAATAAATAATAATAAGTCTCACTCAAAACAAATAAAATACACTCAAGAAAGTAATTTATTTATTTATATATTAATTAATTAATTAATTTATTTATTTAGTTATATTTTGCGTGGGTTACAGATAAAAAATATCCTATCGGTATGCATCGTGTATGCGTTAATTTTAAAAAAAAAATTGGTGAAAAAAAGCTTTTATTTATATAAAATGAGCACAAAATAATTCAAAGTATTGTCCATCGATAACTATGACTTTTTCTCATATTTCTGACAATTCATGGATTCCAGCCCAAAAAATTTCCTCAATTTTTGAACTCAATTTTTAAGCCCAACAACGAATCGAGCCAATTTTTGATACCTTCACCTGAATTGAAGCGTATTCCAGAAGGGCCTTTTGCATGGATTGAATCAAGTGATGACCGGATGGTGTAAAACTTTGGTGGCAAAACTTTCCATCCGATATTTTCCAAGTAAATTTTAACGCGTTGCCGTTGTCGTGTCAATTTGCCTAGTCTTCCATTCCAGTTCTTTATTCTTTATTGCTTGATTCAAACGCATCAATTTTTGATTCCTTTTTTTTTTTAATCTCTGTCTTTTGTCATTCATTGAAAGGAAGTAAGTGCAGTGTAGGACCAATGTCCTTTGCAATTGTTTTCCTCATGATGTTGTGGCAAAGGTAGAACCTAGTCTACCCGAATGATGTTGTCGAGATGCTCTTGTAGTTTTTGAATTGCACCTTATTGGTTTTTGTTAGCTCATTCTACAAGCTTAGTTGTATCGTCAGCGAGGGAAACTAACATCGAATGTTGTGTTGTTCGGGTTGGTATATCCGCTGTATAGATCAAGTAGAGCATCGGGCCTAGGACACTTCCCTGGGGGACCCCGGTTGAGACGCTAAGATCTTATTTGTTACTCGATGAATCTGTTGGATTGTTGCTGTTGTCTAAACCCAAATTGGTGATTGTGTGGTAATCTTTTCCAACAGTTTTGAGATAACTGATAGTAAGCAAATGGGTCTATGGTTATTAGTTTTGGTTGGATCTTTACCTGGCCTGGGGATAGCTTTTACTTCAGCAACTTTACAGGTTTTAAGAAAGTACTGCTGTTGAAATATGGCATTAAAAATATTTCTTATAAATACTAAGCCATGGTCTAGTAATTGTTTTAAAATTTGTCCACTTGTTAGGTTATAGCCAGCGCTCTTCTTGGCTTTGGTTTTATATTTAATAAGATATCTTAATTCATTTCTAGTGGTCAGTTTAATCACAATGTTTTCATGAATGTTCTCAAAGTTTAAGATGTGGAGGTTGTTTTCTTTTTCGTTTGTAAAGGTTTTGGGAAAGAAAATTGCTAGTTTTGTAGCTTTTTTTAAGTCAGATCTAGACCACGTTTCGTTTTCAAATAGGACGGCTGGTTGATGTGAGACTTTCGCTTTCAGTTTCTTTGTTGCCTTCCAGATGAATAATTTGTGGAGTAGCAGTCCGATTTGAATGCCTCATTGAGGCATTTATTCTTGTAATTTTGTAAGAGTTCTTTCACTTCTTTGGCTTGGTTAAGTTTCGTTTAAAATTTTGGCCATTTATTGCTTTACCCATGTTTTCCTAGTTTTCCTTTCTGTTTGATTTTCGTTAAATTTTGTGGCGGGATATACGTCCGGTTTTTCTTAGATTTTAGTTAAGATGTGGATCTACTCGCTGTATAGAGTATTGGTCGAATATTTATAAGAAGATCCGATTCTATTATGTCTTTGAATGTACTCCAATCAGTTTTTTTTTTGTTACCAATTGGAATATTGTTGATGGTTGGGGTGGCTTTAGTTTGGTAAGTTGATGATATGATGATGGAAAGTAATCAGATGAAAGGTCAAGACACATTTTGGCTGTTAAGTTTGTTCTCTGAATATTTTTATAAATACAGAAGTCTATCAGGTTTCTTGTTGATGTCGCTGGGCCAGTAGGTCGGTTCTCTTGTGCTCTAGAAGCTTATATTGTTTAGGTTTAGCACTTTAGGTAGTGTGGTACTGTTTTTATTTGTTATTCTTGAGTCCCAGTCGATATTCTAAAGTCTTCCTGTAAAAATATATTTCCTAGAGTACATAGGTGTTGTTGTTATGTGTTTTGGAGGGCAGTAAAGTGTGGCTGTGATAAGTAGTTCGTATAAGTCTTCAATTTGGACAGTGGTCGCTTGTATATGATTGGTTTTGTAGTTCTGAAGCTCGAGGGATTTAATTTTCTGTCGTAAGCCTCTGTGAGCTTTGTTATCAGGATGATGAGTCTGATACGCTATGAATTCTAGTATTTCGAATTAGTTTTTGTCTGTAAAATGTATTTCGGAGATAAGCAGGAAGTCCACAGAGTTTGCTTTAACGAAGTGTTTTAGTTCATTGGCGTGCTGCTGTAAACCATTCGCGTTCCAGATAACAATATTCATATCTAGTTGTTAAAATCGCATCAATTGTTGTCGATAAAAAGATCCATTGATACTCAGCAGCTCATAATAGACAACTCCCTTTTGATCCCATCAAATGGTTGGGCGGATTTGACAAATGATTTTCTGCGCTTGGAATTATCATAATAGATCCATTTTCGTCGCCAGTAAAAATGCGGAGCAAAAAACTTTTTTTATGGTGATTAAACAGCATTTCTGGCATACAAAATTGCCTGTTTCGGCTTTTACTCGTATGGTACCGACTTCCCTTGCTATTGAATTAAATCATTCCCAATGCCATCAACCATCTGGAAATGATTGCTTTTTGTATATTATAAATTCTTTAAAATGAATGCATACAAATGAATGCAATTAATTAATGAATTAATTTCAACCCATGAGAAATTCGGAAATATGATGAGGAATTGCATCAAAAAAATGAATTAAGAGGTGTTGCATCCCATTAAGTGAACTTGGAGCTTGAACTTTGGACTGAATTATAAATAAAAAAATGTTACGTAAATTAAAATGACACCCCTTATTGGATGACCCTATTACCACTAAACGAATCATTCTAAAATATTCCAATTGCTTTCGTTGATTACAATATTTTTCACAGTATGGAGGTTTAACCTTATGCACTTGACATACTACGCCCCTTTCAACTTACGAGTACCGCTGCACACTGGGTGCCAATAGGCAATAGTTGCATTCAGCATTGGCCCTTTGGCATATCTGGAACACAAAGGTTTGCCAGTCAACGAAAAAGTGAAAACCACAATCGATTAAATTGCTCATTAATATATAAATACAATAGTTTTGCCGTTCACTAAAAATTAATTTTTTTATCATCAATCCACAGAAGATAAAAAGTTCCGAAACGATACAGTCAACCTATTTTGGACGTAATTATCACACTCGCAAATAAAATAAATTCTCAATATAATTCCAGTTTAATTGCTACTCATAATACTCATTAATTTATTGCATTAATTTTAAAGAATTTATAATATACAGCAAGCAATAATTTCCAGATGGTTGGAAACAACTTTCAATAACAGTCCACCATTGACCGGTTGGGAAGCAGTAACAAAATAATTTATTAAGTACCTCCCCAGCACTCACCTCGACCTCTGACTACTAATTAAACTCTAATTATTGTCGAACTCAGAAATAATTGAAAAACAACAATTAAATTTGCTCTAAAACAAACCAAATCCAACAGCAACAAAAAAACGTGCGCTACACCGCTATTTCAATAGAAGCATAAATAATTACCTTTTTTTGTTTTCACATAATCGCATTGAAATGAGCATAAAAGCAGCGTAGAAAATCCTTAGAGAATATTTAATTAACTAAATGAAAAATTAATTCGTTGGAAAAATTAGCTCGAGCTGGATGCTTTTGTAAATAAAAGTTTCGTTTCGAATATTTGAATGAAATGTAAAGTTTTAAATGCGCGGCCAGTTACTAAATCGATGCTATTAAACGAAGAACTGCTATGCATATTACAGTAGCTCTCTGCGTTCGGATCGGTAAAAGTCCTTTAATATGTACAATAGATACAAAGATATACAGGGAATTAGGTGTGCGTTTATTGTTTTTGTACTGTCGTCGGTGTTGGCATCAAAAATTGTCGGAATATTGCTGGAAATGACTGGAGCAAGTTTTGGCATCTGTCAACTAATTAACACGTTGTGGGGATAAAGTTCTGAGCCAGCCCAAACCATACCTTCCGGCAGGAGGTGCGTTTTATTTATCGTCCGGAACTGCTGAGTTGAAATGTGGAAGTTGTGTACATGAAGAACAACAAACTAAACTTTAAGGTAACAAGTTGTAATTAATTTTGAATAGTAGAGTAATAAATCCTGAGCGTAGGACAAGAAGTCCTGGGCAAGAAGTGAAGTCGATATATAGGTGTAATTAAAGTATATCCAAACAAGTGAGATTGAAGGACTAACTTCTCGTTAAAATAATAAAGAGCAGAGATGGGTATCGGTCCGGTGGTATAGTTGATTTAGGTTAGCTAGTCATTCATTGCCAATATCCCTTAATTGTTTCGTGCAGAAATGATATTCTGTCTTCATACAGCCATTCAAACATGCTGATACTTCGATATTAATAATCTAACTTCCTTAAACTCCTTTCACATGGTTGGTCCTTGTGTGAAAGTTCTTTACTATGCACTTGGACGGATTTATTCGAATTAAGCTCTCTCTTATGAGATTTTACTGCTCCAGGAGAGTTAGCTTTATTCCCATCAAACATAAGAGCACTTATTTGATTTTCCAAGTATTTATAGTTCTGAATAGATGTACCATGTGATTGCGCTCCTTGCAATATTGCCGGACCGATGAATCTGGTGGAAATGTTTACTCAAGATTTTTTAAATAGCTGTAATTGAATTGAATCCAAGAAAAATTCAAGGACCTAATTAATCTTTCTGATATGTGCCACTTGTATCGCAAAAAAATCGTTAAGATAGTTAATAAATGTAACCCCCTATTCAGTTAAGTGTTTCTGTGAAACGCGCCTCCCAGCGAGGATATTTAGTACAAATTTGGCCTTCAAAATGGCCCAGACAGAAAAGCGTAAATCGTTCCTCGGAGTTTGTAGAAAGATGTCTTAATGGAATATCCAGGGCCTTCAGTCGAAATAATTGATGGCCTAAAACGATCCAAAATCATGAACGGAGGCAATTCTGCGACTATCAAAAACGGTGGTGCTTCTTGATTCCTGGTGGATATTTTTTGGTCGAAATTATCGTGGACCTCTCCAACAAGTAAACTCAAACTCAAATGGTTCTTCATTAGAGAAGACGGAGCTTGGAAATTGGCCACTTGCATGCAGCGGATAAACTCATTTGCCATTTCCAATCCAACTCTTTTTGGCCAGATTTGTGATCGTGCATTTTTTGGAACTTTAAGGCCCTGAGTCCGACTCATTTTTTCAAATGCGTTGCGTCCAAATTCTGCATATGTTTAGCTCAGAATCCACTTTTCGTTCTCTTAGCCAGTGATTTCGTTAGTTTCTTTTACTTTTGGCGCTGTTGCTATATTTTTTGGTCCACCGTATTCCTTTAAGAGGAACGGATCAAAGAACCTATTTAATTTTGTCCAAAAAATAAAATTAAGTGCTCCAGAGTAGTTGAAATGTTGATTGTGACGGGTCTACCCTGAGCAAAAGAAATGTTTATAAGTGATACACGATCTTCACGGAAGGCCGAAAAGATGTTATAACCGTGCTCGCCAGAAAATTTTATGGAAATCGCCAAATCACTATCAGAGAAGTTGCTGATGATATTAGCCTATTGGTTGGCTCATGCTATGAATTTTTTTCAGGTATTTTGGGCATGAAAAGTGTGTCAGCGAAATTTGTTCCGAAATTACCAAATTTTGGCCAAAAAAACCGTCGCATGAGCATCACTCAGGAGTTGTTGAATGACGTGAATTATGATCTGTTGAAAAAGGTCATCACTATTGATGAAACATGGGACATTGGTATTTGGTTGTGACATCGCAGCCAATGCTCAGTCTTTCAAATAAAAAACGACCAGAAGAGCCAAGATCAGAAAAAGCACTCCAAGTTCGGTCAAATATGAAAGTTTTTCTCACTATTTTCTTGGAACACAACGGCGTGGTTTATCACGGATTCGTCTCGCAATATCGAACGGTCAATAAGAAATATAAGCTTGAAGTAAGGATGGAAATTTACTAAGATTGAGGAGATAAAGACCGCATCGCTAGAAGAGCTCAAGACTATACCACAAGGACAAATAAGTGCTCCGAGGGTTGGAAATAGCGCTAGTTCAAATGTATTATATCTGCTCGATTCCGTTGTCTATTTGCTGAAGGCATTTAATCATTTAGTCATAGCACTCTTCATTGACAGTTACAGGTCTTAATAGCTCTTGCATTTTGGAAAGAAAAAACCAACGATCAAGTCAGTTCAAAACTCACACCAGTCCTTGTGAGTTGTTGTGGATTTAAAGATTTTTCTAAAATTTCAACAACTTTGATGACGAACTCGTCCAATACGAAATGATCTTCATTAATAAACAAGATGGGATCAGCTCGCCGGGAGCCAAGCTACAATCTAAGGTCTTCACCTTGAATTTTGTAATGGTTTTAAAAGGTTAGCTAGGGTTCTAAGCCCGGTCGTTATTGCCGGTCTAAATCATGTACCCTATAACACAGGCAAATTTTAGACTCACAGCTACCCGGCAAGTTTGGTTTGATATACGCCTAACGACGGATGGACAGACAGGAAAGGAAAGGAAAGTCTTCCCCACCCCAGCTTTGCAAGGTAGGAGAATAAAATTACATTACGTGACAAACCATCTTGGTTTACCAGGCTTTTTCGATCCTCGAAAATACCACTCTCTTCGATTTTTCCCACTCCCCGAACTGAAGAAAAGCTCAAACACAATGCTCCAGCATTTGGGAATCCATGTACATGTGTCTACTTTATAAATATGAAAGATGACAATAAAACAAGGTAGCGTTTGGAAATGCAGGCAGCTAGTCGCGACCTTATAGAGCGAGAGCGACTGTTCGACTACAAAGGCAGGTAAAAGGGTTAGATAATTTAAAAATTCTGATAAATAAGATCTTTAAGGCAGCTACAACTCTCAAGTCCGCTGGTTAATTGGATTTTAAATCCTTACTGCCCCAAGGCCTTAAGCTGCCGTCAAAACAAGTTATTGATTTCTACCGGCGCCCTTATTCATTATATCTTTGACCTTAACACTGTTATTCCTCATTTTTTCCTATCTTACAATAGATCTTGATGGTAATTCAACCACGTTTTAGTACTGACCTATTCCTAGACGCATTACTTATGCATGAGCACATGTCGCGTTTTAAGTTTGATTGGCTACCTCTAGCTAAGTAATATCGGCTTGTTGGCTATTATGGCAAGTACACACTTTCTCTTAAGTCCCCGACTGACTACTCATGGCACGAGTAATAATATGCAATTATTATGAACAAATTGGTTCCATGCCACTTCCAAGTAAAGATTGAAAATAAGCCCCTCGCCATCCATTCGACCTAACACAGCTTATTCTAGGGCAGGAGGTATAGAAATCAAGGTGTTGTGAATGCGGTTTCCGGAAACATTGAAAAGTGATATTCAATAATTTCCAGGAAAAATTTCGCCACGGAAATCCCAAAAGGAAAATCGAAATTGTAGATCCAACTTGAAGGACATACCTATCCCAATGGGCACGTGACTCGGTTTCATCGCACGGCGCTGGAAAATTCTTTGTGCCCACGTGTTCCTGCTCAGTAAATGCCATTGTTAATGTATTTTGTAGAATCACTGGTGGCTTTTCATTGATTCGAGTGATATTTATTGGTTTTCGGAATTAATGTCCAGTATTCTTTGTCAACAATACGAGATAAGAGGCTGACCTTTCGTCGGTTTTGTGAAATTTATTTTAGAAATGTTGTTTGCAGTATATTTTGGGATAGGTTCTTGTAGGTGTATTTGTTGATTGTTGAATTAGGGTGCTACGGGGAATAGCAGTTCGAAGTATCATGAATTGAGAGGAATATAATGGAAATCGAAGTTTGGTAACTTTGGGCAATTGAAGTTCGAGTGGTTGAACTTTTTCCGCTCGCATGCAACTTATCTACTATGATATCGCTAGACAAAGAATCCCCATAGGCACTGAGTATTCTCGGTAATTTTACGCTGGACCAGTGGGAATAGTTTTCGAATCGTTCACAGCATGACACATATAGTGCTCTCTCGACAAATAACAAACAACTTGATAATGATGACAAATTCCAAAACCTGACAGAAGAAGTCGATAGTCAAGAAGAGAAAATACTTATTCAACAAGTCAACAACTACTCAGTGAAGCCATTTTAATTGTACGTCTCTATTATCCATCTAATGATACGTTTTATGTGTATGACTGCTGGATTCAAGATGATCAAGTGACCATGCACTTGGGAAAAAAAATCATTGGTTGCTTAAAAACTGGAAATTTCTACATTTCATCATACTTATAAAACAACAATCTTCAATCAAGCTCTTGTCACTCCAAAGGACAAACTGAATCGATTAGAAGACAAAGCGTGTCCCCTTCGTGTGAGAGTTTGGTCTCGTTTTTGGGGAAGGCATTTTTGGCAATTTTTCGTTGAAGTCAAAGATGGAGAACAGCCTTACGGTCAACGGAGAACGGTACAAAAACACAATACCCGATTGTTTTTGGAGACATATTGATGAAGGATGGCGCCATGTATTACACAAACTATTAAACAATCGATCCTTTGAAAGCAAGGGTCATACGAGGGTGGTCCGATAAGTACTTAGCCTCACCGCCTGATGGCGCCACTATCGCAAGAGCAACTTACTATCGGGTAGTAGACGGCTACTGTCGAAATTTCAACCGGATCGGACTCGTAGTTTTGTTTTGACCGCGTGTGGAAACGGGAGTGTCCGCGGGTTTTAGAAAAATGGAAAAAGAGCAATATCTGTCGGGGATTCGATTCTAGTTTTTGGAAGGAAAATCGCGCAGCGAAATCAAAGGGCGTTTGGATGCTGTGTACGGTGACTATTCTCCTTCGATGGCGACCATCAAAAATTGGTTAAACTAGTTTCAACTGGGTCGCACGTCGGTTTTTGATGAGCCACGTCCAGGTGCCCCGAAAACGGCTACCACGGAGGATAACGTGACAAAAACCAGGATTTCGTATTGGCAGACCACCGAATGAAGGTGCGCGAGATGGCTGAGACAGTAGGCATTTCAAAAGATCGCGTGGGACATATCCTGCATGAAATTTTGGGCATGAGAAAGCTGTCGGCGCGATGAGTGCGGCGTTTGCTCACTCCGGACAACGAGCGCAACCGTGAGTCCACTTCAGAGCAGTGTTTGACGCTGTTTAAGCGCAATCCGAAGGAGTTTCTGCGTCGTTTCGTGACAGTCGACGAAGTATGAATCCACTGGTACACACCAGAGACCAAGGAACAGTCGAAACAGTGGACTTCACCCGGCGAACGTGCTCCGAAGAAGGCGAAAACTGTCCCATGGGCGGGAAAGGTGATGGCCACCGTTTTCTGGGATTCACAAGGTGCGATCCACATCGACTACCTGGATGTATGTAGAAGGGCAAAACGGTCACAGGGCTGTACTATGGCAAATTATTGGGCCGATTCGACACCGAATTGAAGAAAAAACGGCCTAACTTGGCGAAGAAAAAAGTGCTCTTCCACCATGATAACGCACCGGCTCACACCTCCGCCCTTGCCACGGCCAAATTGGTCGAATTGGGCTACGAACTGCTGCCCCATCCACCGTATTCTCCAGATTTGGCCCCGTGCGACTTCTTTTTGTTTCCAAACTTGAAAAATCACTCCCCGGGCAGAAATTTCAGTCGAATGAGGAGGTCATCGCCGCCACGGAGGCCTACTTTGCAGACCTCGAGAAAACGTATTTTTTAGACAGTAGACGGAGACTATATTGAAAAATAAATCGCAATTTCTCCGAGATTTTTGTTTTTCTTTTGTAGGTTAAGTACCTATCGGACCACCCTCGTAGATCGTTGGATAAATTATGTATTTTGTGATCCAGCCCGACCTGCGCCGAGCAGCCATTTAACACCATTGAATTGATGTTACGCAGTCATAAGCCATAAAGCCTTTAAGTTTGCTGGTGGGATATTCAAACTTTCTGACGGCTCCAGTCTTTCCCCAATAAAATAGAAACTTAAAATGTTCTTCATTACATGAGTGAAAGAATGCTTCAGAAGCGGTATTCTAATATAAAGCTCAAGGATTGCTTGGATGATATTGGCCTTAAGTGCTTGAATCGTTTACGGATTGGTGGCATAACATCGGTCCTTCACGGTCCCCCACAAAAAAAATGTCCAAATGTCGCAGCGACGAGGCGGCCAATTGAAATCGCCAAGACGGCTGATAACAAGATTTGAGAATTTGGTGGGCAAAAGATCGATTGTGGCATGAGCTGTGTGGCATGGCGCGCCATCCTGCATGAACCAGAGGTCGTTCAAATCCATGTCCAAAGGTAGTAAAAAAAAAGTCGGTTAACATGGCTCTGTAACGCCCACCGTTGACCGAAACGTTGTTCGCAGCCTTATTTTCGAAGAAAAATGGTCCAGTGATGCTACCACTCCACAATCCGCACCAAACTGTCATTCTCTGTGGATGCATTGGCTTCTCGACAATAACGTGCGAGTTTTCCGAGCCACAGATGAGGCAATTTTGTTTGTTAACGTAGCCCCTGAGATGAAAATGCGCCTCGTCAGAAAAGATTTATTTTCGGTCAAAATCGTAGTCCAATTCAAGCTCCTCTAATGTCCAAACTGCGAAGCGATAACGAAGCGGATGGTCGTGCGTCTTCAATTGCTGAATCAATTGGACCTTGTAAGCCAATAATCCGAGATCTTTGTGCAGAATTCTCCTCAGGCTCGTGCGTGAAATATTGAGCTGTTAAGATCGATGGCGAGTTGATGTTCGTGAATTGAGTCTCACACTCTTGGCCACAGCAGCCACATTCTCATCTGTGCGCACCGTACGACGACGGGGACCATGAATATTGTCCACTAGCATACCTGTCTCACGAACTTTTTGCACAGTCGCGGTGGGTGCTTCATTTCGCCCAAAACTTCTTTTTAAAAAAACGCACTGTTTGGGCTACATAGCACTAATTTTAGAGATAAGTTTTCAATGTTCCCCAACATTGTTCAAGCGTAAAGCGACTCATTTCGTTCCGCGGAGGTATAATACTGACTTTCTGTCAAGAGTTCGAGCGGAAAACAGCTGCCAGTGTCAAAATAACCTATGATTTAGAAAAAAAAAACACTAGATGGCTCACCCTTTATATGCTCCTATAAAAGTCCATGAACGTACATACACACAACATTTTTTCTAGGAACAGCAGATGTAGTTTATAAAAGCCTTAAAACTTAAAGCTATCTAAAAAATGATAATCTGCGAATCATATGTAGCCAAATAAAACGCCTTTGACAACACACTGAACAGCCGGCTTGATTAGCAATGGGGGTATACATGTTTACTAGCATGTATCAAACATGTTTACCAGTATGTCTTAAACATGTTTACCAGAATATTTAAGCAGCGTGAATCAGTCTAATTAATCTTTTTGACTACTTATGCTAATTAAGGGAATCTTAAGGAATATTAGGGAAAAGTTCGAATTCAGCCCTCAAAAGTAATTTAAAAATAAATCCTTTTCGAAACAAGAGCCCTGGAGAATTAACGAAGTAGTTCTTGTCTTTGCTCACTGTATGAAACCCTAATGCTAGTCACTCTTGCCAACTGTACAAGCATCTCGCTGCCTGTCGTGCATTACTATCAACTCCACAAATCCAATCATAATTATCATTTTGTAAAGAAAAATAGTTTTATGGCAAGGTAACATCCAGGGAGCAGCATATAAGGCCACATTCATTTAACACGAACCGTTTAGCAGTGCCAAGCAACTAGCACGCACTCAGCTGCCTATCCTCCCACTTTCACTCATAATATCATTTTATTTTGTTGTGTAGACACCTCCAGAATTTACGACCAATTTATTGCCCGTGGTGGCAATAATCCCCGAATCAATATTTATGTAAACCGTTCAAACCGGAAAACGACGTGAGCGGGTACGACTGGTCCACCTAAACCATCAACTCCTCATATACAATTGCAACACTAATAAAATTTCATAGCTTTTTTTATCTTTTGTTAATAAAAACAAATCGCTGAGTGCCGTAAGTAAATGGTCTGGAGTGGCTATTACTCCAATTGAATTACTCGAACGAATTACGTGCGTATTCTAGCGGATCCTTTAAAATAAAGCAAGTTATCAATAGCTGAGCAGTAATAATTTTGGTATAAGCTTGTCTGGCTGGCCATTAGGTATGAATCAATCAAGTCTTCTTTATTCGGCATTCTAACAACTTGTAGATGGCGCCACTATTGACAAATCCATATGATTTTTAATAAGTAACACTTTCAAATTGTACGTATCAAAATTGTATGACAGTGTGATGTTTACAGGCTACGATGGTTAAACTGACGCTACTTTTGTATTTCTTAGATCAATGGAAAAATCCGAATTATGTGTGTTTATCAAGCTTTGCTTGTCAACAGTGCCTTGACAAGTGTCATTTGGATTCTGCTACATCAACACAAGTCGTTTGCTGATTTTAGACCTGGCCAATCAAACACCTATGATACTGGACGCTCTGGTCACCCAAAATGTATCAATCTTGAAGAAGACTATATTAATGAAAAGGTCGAATTTTTCCAAAAAGTTGTAGTCTTATTAGCCTTCCTATGAACTTATTGGATAATGTATTAAGCAAGAACTTCCTTGACATCTCACAGGGACTTACATATAAAGCCAGAAGCCTTCAAGCTTCCAAGGCGTTTTCTATAATTTTGCGAGAAAATTTATTTGAGACCACATTCTAGAAACCATAAATGCCTGGTCCATTTCAAAAAAATTGCCATGATGTGCGCGTGCTAATGTAAAAATGTAGTTCGCTCTGGGCAAGATGATTTTACTAATTTTAATTTCAAGTCTTACCTTATCAATCTGGCCGCTATCAAGCCCTCTGTTGTCGTCTGCAAATTTCTAAAGTTGGTTATCAATTCATCAATTCAATTAATTACTCCATTCAATCAATAGCCATCAATCTAATATGTTTTTCAATTGATGCCGTGTTTTGGTGACATCTGTCAAATCTGTCAAATCACACAATTTATCAGCACGTCCAAATGAAGAAATTTAAAAAACCAAAATGAGTGTTCATTAGTGCAAATGTTGCGCGCCCTGCGCCCATTTTACGGTAGACGTGGTGGCCCTTCACATTCGACTCTTCAACGTTTGGTGATCAAATTTGAGACAACCGGCTCGGTAATCAGTCAGCTAACATTCGTACGTCAAAGAAGGCAAGATCGGAAGAGAACGTCGTCGCGATCAGTGAAAGTGTACAGCAGAACCCGAGTCAGTCGATTCCTCGCAGTGCAAAAGAACTTGGCCTTTCGTAGACTTCAACTTGACTTGGGCTTATACCCATGCAAGATGCAACTAACCCGGAGCTCAAAGTTCACGACCATAGACAACGCCGCTTGTTAGCTGACTGGGCTTCGGAGCGTTTTGGTAAGACCCAATTTTGGACGAAAAATCATCTTTAGCGACGAGGCGCATTTTTGGATGAATGGCTGCGTCAACAAGCAAATTGCCGTATATGGGTTCACACCAACATACCGAGGTTTATTTCGTGTGCACCTTGAGCCGGTGGCATCGTTGGCCCGTGCCTTTTCGAAAACGACGTTTGTGAGACGGGCGCTACAGACCGAAAATGGCCCAAATTGAACCATATGGACCTAGACGACATGTGGTTCCGGCAGAACAGTGCTACGTGCCACGTGAATTGGCAATCATATTACCTCGCTAGACTTTTTCTTGTGGGGTTTCCTGAAGTCGCGTGTCTATACCAATAAATCACATTCGACCGATGCCTTTAGGGTGAACATAACACAGGCCATCCCTCAAATTCAGCTAGATCTATGCGGACCACTCGAATCCGTACCACTGTAAAAAGCCAAGATTGGCATTTGAACGACGTTATATTTCGTACATAATGGCATATATGAGCCTTTCAAATAGAAAAAGAATTTTGTCAATACCTCGAACAGAGCTTGTTTTATTCTATTCCAACATCTACCCGCCCTTATTGAAAAACCTTAAGTTGAGTAGTCTTATGACAGTCGTACATTTATAACTCAAAGTGTAACTCGAAAAAAAACATTTATTGTGCCTCAAATGCCGATTTTTATTTTGAATATAGACCCTTTTAGTGTCTAGATTCCATGAGAGAAGAGCTTCCGAAGACTTGCCGATTACTTTTTCAATATGTTTGTTAATCAAATTGCAAACCTCCATCCGGCTTCTGTCAGCTTTAAAGTAGTGAAACAAACTGCTGTTGGACATCAACGACAACTTTTATATAATTTCCAATAAATTCATTCGCAACTCGGCCTAAAAACAAAAACATAATTTCCAATCCTGCCCATCATCCTTAAATATTTAATAACAAACGCACCTACATGGAACAACTCGCCCACCTCGTCCCCGCCATGCATGGCACGCCTATCGTCATCAATAGTGTTATGACAATCTAATTGGATTTTATCATTTAGCTTTACATTTATTGAATGAGCTACATTTTTACACGCCTCCTGTCTTGTTGTTATAAATCAAAAATGTTTTCATTTATGTTGTGATTTCCATAAGTGAACATGTCGAAAAAATATTGCAAATAAGCTGATTCATTAGGTACATCGCTACGTAAATACAGTGTCGGATGATTGAATGTTTTGTTTTATTACATTGAATGAATCTGAATGCAGGTTATATATGGACTTTCATTAGTCTGATTGTCAGGGGAGGAAAGTAGGGTATGAAAAATGATCGATGGACTTTGGTGGAATTGTTAATAAAATGTGTATGATATGTAAACAGAAGGCAATTAGTGATGCAGGGTTGTTAGATTCAATTAAATTGCGCTGAAATTGGTTGTTAAATTACTCAAGTTCATTTTTGTAATTAATGGGCCTTAACATTTTTGCTTTAACTTTTAAAATAATTTTATTCAGCGTTCAATCCATTAAGGCCCTTTTTTTTGACTACCTTAAATTACTCATAAACAAAATAGACTTTAACTAAAGTTATAGTAAATGATTTGAAAGCTCAGTAAAAATGTATATCTAAGAATGACCAGCGGCTAGAAAGGGGCTAGACAATTGAAGTTTGAAAAAAAAACTTGTATAAGCCTTCATCTGGCAATCATGATCGTTTTTAGATCCAGTTCCAATGATATAATAAAAATCTGTATTATAAAAATTAGCTATAAGCCTTAAGCAGCCGTTTCCACTTAAAAGTGAGAGAAATCAAGAATAACGTCACATACGTTGCCGGGACTCGAACCTCATATCTGTGGCTTCAGAGGCCAAAATACAAGCCCTAGGAATCTTAATGGAGAAAATCTTTATTTTTAGTAAGGTTAAAAACATCAGGCATATGGATAACGTATTATGTGATTTAAACAGGAAAAAGGTTGTTAGGTTGAAGAATTAAGCCAGTATATACAAAGTGGCGCAAAATTCATCATCTAATATTGTTTTTGAATTACTTTTTTACTAAATAAAAAGAAAATGATTTTGAGTGATATAAATTCTTATTTGGACCTTTTCTGTTAAGTGAAAGAGATGATATCCGTCAAATGACTGCTGCCAGTTTTGATACACATTTGTACTTGTTATCGGTGATTCACATTCGAATATTTTCCTTAAGGGCTGCGATTGTCTGAGGCTGGGTGGCATGAACCCGCGACTTCAAGTAGCCCCAAAGAAATAAGTCCGGGATAGTTAAATCGGGCGATCTTGCTGGCCATGCCAAGCTGCCTTCACAATATCCATTGTGGCTCGTGCTGTGTGTGCGGTTGCACCGTCTTGTTGTAACTCATTGTTTACCAGCCCCCCGGTCATCAAATCCTGGCAGAAAGAAGTCGTTTATCATTGCCATGTAGCGTTCGCCAGTAAAATTGACCGTATTGCCGATGGCGTCCTCAAAAATTCACTCCTCCCGCGTGAATGCCTCGTGACTCATGATGATTTCGACACAAAATCGTCCTCTTCGTTGTTGAGATTAAGGATGGCTAGACAGTTATTCACATGCGTATGACGGTCAGCAGACATCAACTGATGCACTGTTTGCACTTTCACTAAAATTCGCTGTAAAGTTCGTCTGGTGATGATCAATTGCGTGACCCGTCGCCTGGTTGGTGTTTCTTCGTTTTCAGCGACATCGACAGCCACAGCCACGATATTCTTGTCTGAACGACCAGTCGGGTGGTGGCTACGCGCTGCATGGTCTCTTGTGATTGCAGCCTATTCGAGTCGAGTGGCTAAGCTCCGGAATGTTTGTCCAGTTGGCGCGACACGATTAGGAAACCGACGTCGAAATTCACGTTGCGCTAACACCACCGACCGATTATTGATAAAAAAAATCGACACAATTATTCCACTCCATTGCTTACTTGTTTGTATACTGCAGCTGCCTAGTTCACAAATGCCAAATATGATTGACGTACGACGCCATTTGCCAAAAATTTTAATATCTTCGGATAGGGTGATTCATTTTGCGCCATCCTGTACAAGCAGGTGCTACGATCTTGGACCAAGCCAATATACTTGTAGGGTATTTTGAAGATAACATGCTTCTTTGGACTTTGCACTCTTCGGAATTGAAAGGGTTTTGAAAGATCATGAGGTACATAAATTCTCTGGTATCGATAAAGTTGTTGAAGTGGTGTTCTTCAGCGTAGGATTTCACACTTAACCTAATCAAGAACGAGAAAGACGGTATTTGCCCATCTCTTAAAAATACGTTTCTTATTTTTAACGTATTGCTCATAAGCCCTCAGGTTAGAATTTCTTAACGGCCGACAATAAGCAATACATTCACTGGTGATCGATTGACCTGCCTGCCCGAAAGGGGAAACGCGGGTAAAAGCAAAATGATTGGCCGTGATTTTTCGAAAGCATTTGAGTTTGACATGAACTGTCAAAAATGCATGCAGGAAGGGTTCGACGCATCCCCTCTTCAATGAATTAGCAACTTACTTTCGAACAGTTCAATCCAAATCATTTTGAACATATTCAATTCTGATATTCACCGTCTAAATGCTGGTGTACATCAGGGCTCCGTAACGTCTCAGACACTTTTTCTCATTTTTGAAACTCGAACTGTCATCCGACACAGAATGTGTTTAGTTATAAGTTTGTCATTTTACAATGGTCGTCCTACAAAAAAAGTGATTCTGTAGTAGGTAGGCTGGGACGGTAAGACATAATCGTCCATACTATAGCCATATATTGCAAACTATAGGAAGACAATGCACGGTCTGCAGAAAAATAGATGCTGCTAATGAAAGTGCTAAAGACGAGCCTAGAAGAAGGTGTGGATATAGAAGATATGTGGCTTCAATGAGACATGGCTAGGTCTCACATAACACAGCACGTTTGAAAAATGTTTCGGAGGAGTTATTATCTCTTTAGTGATATGAATTGGCCACCAAGATCGTGACATTTTTCACCGGCTGGTTTTTTTTGTAGGGCTTTGTAAAAGATCGTTCTTATGCACACAATTCTTGACCCTTCAGTCAAACCAGTTATGGCTGAAGGATCGTCCGATATATGTCGAAGACTCGTCGGAAATTACTCTGTTAAAATTGCAAGCATTTCTGAAAGAGATAATAAATGATTTTACACTTTATTTAAAATGGTAAAATCCAGATAATATTCGTAAATAAAAATTTAATCAAACTCCGAGTTCTAGATTTATTTTATTTAAATTGACTTTCGGAAACATGAATTGGATAACTCTTTTCTTTTAGCTTTGCTAATTTTTTCCCAGAGTCACTCTTGGGTAGTGGAATGGAACGGCAGCGTATGGCTAACTAATTTAATTTCGACACCAACAGTATCATTTAATGGCGTGAAAACCATAGAGTGAAAATTATTGCTTCCAAAACACAGTGTCTCCTGTCGTTTCAACATAACCGTGCCTTGTGGCCTTTATTCATTAAAGCGAAAAGCTTTCCATTCTGAGTGCGTGCATTAGTGACAATATTAATTGAAGGAACCACATAACAGCTACCTTCAGAAATGCTATGAATAAGTTTGGAGAAAAAATCATTTTTTCCACCGCTCTGGCTTTAGTTAACAAGGTGTATATCAAGTTAGAGCATTGCGTAGACTAGTGAATGAATATCTTCGACACAAGCCATTTGCACCCCGTTAAGGTTGTGTGACAAACGCCATAAGACCGTACACTCTTGAGCCTGCACGAACCTTATAAAACAAAAAAAAAAACTTCCAAATTGAATCCATTATATTTCGCAGGGTGAGCATCATCATGTCGTTGGCTAGGGAGGGCGCAAATATATCTCAGTTGTGAATTTGTTGCATTCCTGTTGTTTTGTATTAGCGCAGGGGTAACGTCTATATATATTTACAGCCTTATGAGTGTGGGACGCTTTTCCAGAAATTGTCACACTTTTGCTTACACTATAACTTTTCCAGTTTATCATGCCGTGTCCATGAAACAAATTCGAACTTCTGTCAGAGACTAAATTCAAAAGTGTAGCCTTGACTGGTGACTCATGGGAATCAACCCGAATTTTCATAGTATGACTTGCAGTTAAGAAGTTTTATTAGAAAAACGTGTGCAACATGTTTTGAATGCTAACTTTCCTTAGAAAGTTCTGTTAAAAACTTATTCCGTAAAACCATGGCGAGCGAATTAAAAGTTTCCAATTTGGTAGAAAAAAGTATTCTGAGGTTAAGATTGTATGAAAGAAAAACTTGTCTTTCGAGCAAATGGCAAAGTTGAGTCAGAACAGACTCCAAAAGTACCAGCCTGAATGATGGCTGATGGTGTTTGCGGTCATAAGACCCGGTCGAGTATTTCGAGAACTAAAAACCCTATTAATCCTGCCTGATTCGCCTGATAGTCAACTATCAAGAGCTCAATAAGAGTAACCGAATAGCCAATAAGAAAAACATCCAACAAAACTTTTAATATCTACCCCCGACCACACTCCCCTGCGCTGACCGAAAGCTCTGATTGGTCACCAAGTCACGACGTAAAACATAAACAAGTTGTTTTCGTCCCCCATACCTTATGATTGCTCCATTTGAATAATGCCTGCCTACTAGAGCCATCAAAGTTGCTCAATCACGAGTAAAAATGAAAACAAACTTCCTAATGAACCTGGAATAGACTTGACAAATCTTTCCCAATACCAATCGGGATCCAATTGAACTTCAAACATCTCGAGTCGATAATATTCTTTAGTTCCGATGAGGTGGTCAAAGAAAAATTGAATATGAATTTCGAAAAAGATTTGTATTTGCTGCGGGAGTCTTAATTGCTGGTCGTTAAGGCCGTTTTTCCTTGTTTAAATAAATTTTCCATTTACCATGCTCACGTAGGCGGTATTCGTACCTGGACCTGATTTATGACCGCGACGCGATGGTAATTTTTTTATGTTTATTTAAATGTTTGTATTTTTTGTTTGTTCGCTTTCAACAGGCGTTTTCTACTGGCAGTTGATGGTAAGTTCTTGGGAGGAGATCAAAGCAACGAAGTGGATCATTATTGGAGCCGCTAGTTTTGGGGGAGCGATGTTGGTCGTTATGCGGCAGTGTCAGGCTTTGTAGAAAATTAAGTCGTTAGACGCGGTGAAAGTAGTATTATATTTCGGGATAAATTGGTACTGGGAGCATGACTGATGATAAATAGAAGGTATTGGGTGGCTTTCTTAAATCGAATACTACAGCTTGTCCTGGAATATCGCAAGCCTAAAAAAGGTTGGGCATACATGATGTCAAAGGAGCAAAAAAGGAAAATGGGCATGAGTAACAAGTGATCGTAGGATTAAGGATATATAAAAGTTTTAAAGTAGACACCGTTCGACACCGCAGTCCGATAAATGCTACATCATTCAGAGAAAAAAGAGAAATGAGGGCTTAATGCTCTCGTTTCGATATGCAACTTGAATATACAAGTACTGTTCAAAAACTAAAGGGAATTTCGTAATTTCACTGGTTGTACCAATCCGATTCAAGTCATTTATTTTTGTGGTTTTCTTATACTTATTCTTTCTTACAAACTATTATTTTCGCCCGCGAAGCCTCGCGGATTATCTGTGAGAAATTATTTCCATTTTTTCTTAAAAATATTTTATCATCAAGGCTTAAATTTCCTATTCTTTCCTATTTAAAATTAAGTTACCGTTAAGGAGATATGAACAAAACATTTTAATTCAAAAATGAACATTTAAGTCAAGTTGCTTTAGGTTTTAAAATAGCTTCTAAAATAGCTCTTTCAATCTCCTTTTTCCCCTAGCCCAATGCTTCTTATGTCGTTGAGAATTCTGTTAAGAATATTCGGTGAAGTGTATTTTAACTGCCTTTGGCAGTGGATATTTTTAAAAACAGGCAATTGGCACTTTTCTTCTGATATTGTGGTAATTGGTATTCCAAAGTTGCAGTCAGCTTGAACATTTGTTTAATTTTTAAACCCTTACCCTACCTTCTGCAGAGTTTCTTGTTGACAGTAGTTTGAATGCTTGATTTTGTATATTCTGGATTTTGTCTACATAAATTTGTGCTTACGGCTAAATTAGGACGTGGTAGAATTGTTTTAAGACACATATTGAAAATCAATGTTAAAGCCATGCAAGTGCTAATAAAGACCTTTTCAGGGAGTATTCCTAAATTATTTATACGAATGAAAATAGCTTTCTATCTAATCGTAAGTACCTACGATTTTTATGGCATTGAACTATCCAGATCTTTTCAGTTTGATTTTCGCAATTAATTTTCGAAAGGTCACACAATCGCTTCCGAGGACAATGAACGATGTCACCTGGAATCCGTTGATGGTCGCTTCTTTCAGGTACTCCGAGTGCTCGCCTTTTTTCAGTAATTGTTGTCACGTCACTTGCAGCTGTTCATTTCGCCTGCTTAACTGCGGGCAGTTCCTCATCAGGTGTCCTAATTGATGATATCGGAAACAGTTGTCCCTGATGCTTTGGCCTGCATACGGTCGTTCCCCGCCTTGCCTCTTCTCATTTGTCCGCTGTCCTTCCTTAGTTTCCAGCCCAGAAACCCAAAGCGCACGATCCAGCATTTCGCCAACAGACCCAGGTTTCATCGCTCTAAGCGCCTCCTTGAACCGAGTTTCCGACATCCCCTGATCAACGTATCGCATGAGGGATGATTCCTGAATCTGCCCACGTGAAGCAATCGCTTTCATACTAAACACGTACTCCTCGAAATCCTCTCCCCCTTTCCGCCGTTAGAGCCTCAGTGCTTCATGGATATTAGCCTCTTTGTCTTCTGACGGAAACGTGGAACCCAGCTCAAAGAAGAACTCGTCCAACGACACCCAGATGATGCTAAAATTCCATAGCCAGTCAATCGCGACGTTGCTGCCATCAGTACGAAGCATTCGTCCAATTTGTATATGCGTTGGATGTCTCTCACCTTTCGCCTCAAAGCGTTGGATGTCTCTCACCTTTCGCCCCAAAGCGTTGGATGTCTCTCACCTTTCGCCTCAAAGCGTTGGATGACAGCCCTGAAAAATATCATCAATATCATGCCTGCTATGTCGGGCACATTGTAGCGGTTGCGTCCGTTTTACCGCTCTGCCACTCGTTGTGCCTGCTCGCCTGCACCTGTCGTCTGCATCAGCGTACTGTTCAACTGTTCTTGCAACTTTTGAAGTTCTGCCCGAAGTACCTGCACTTCTGATTCACTCTGGTGCATCCTCTGTTCAGTCACTGCGTCTATAGCACTCTCCTCCCGTCCACTGTCGTGCGCACACTTCTCAAATGGCTTGCCCTGCTAGTCTGTTGTACCCAACTCAGTTGTGGATGTCCTAGCACACTCCGCTCCACTCGACGACTCTAGCAACCGCTCGACCAACTTCTTTTCAACTGACTGTCTCCAGGCCACATGCTCTGAGTTCTTCGCGTAGCTCATCCCTGGTCATCGCATACACTGCTTGCTTATCCATTTCCAGCAACCAATTCCGTTTTCTTTTCCACCCTTAAGTGGCCAGGATCGTCAGCAGATTTAAAAAAAAAATCGCAATCACGCCACTCTATCTGCTGTTGGGGTTCCGTATCCCACTTCTGAGAAGTTATACCAATTTTTTTTATGAAAAGAAAACACAACCGCGCCGCTTGACAACTCTTTATTGTCTCTCACCTCTTTGTTTATACATATATGCCATACGTATGTACATCTCTCACATACCTTGTGGCTGATTTTGGTGTTGCCATGGTTGTTGTAACAAGAGTTTTAATTTTAATTTCAGATCCTGCATACTGTATATTTCATTAGTGCATGAGTTGTGGTTTACATCTATTTATGACAAGACCATTATTAATGCACCACTTGTCCCTTCATTGAATCTCGCCTGCATAATCCGCTCAGCCTCTGCGATAGATCTGCGACATACCGCCTTGTCATTTTGCTAATGGGAAAACGATTTTTCAGATATTTAAGTAGTCAATGCATGTGTATTATGGAGAGAAGTTGACCGAGCTTGGAACCCTGCGGAATTCCATATTGCACTGGTTGCTTCATGCTTTAGCTGTCTTTGATTCTTACACGAAGGGTGCTCTCTCTTAGACTAACTTCTCAGTCAATCTACTTACTACGAAGCATCAATGAGTTTCTGTGTGGCTCGTGGGTCGAATGCTTTTCCTAAGATAAGGAACAACACCAGACTTTTGTAAGGTTACTATTAAATCGGGAGAATCAGCCAGAAGTTGATTTGTACTTTTTCCCCTCCTGAACCTGTCATGTTTTTTGCTGATTAATTTATGTATTCACCAGGAAATTGCGTATCCTGTTTAGCTCCGAGATCGAAACAGTAGGCAGTATTGCGGTAGGTCGGTACCAGTAATTTGTAGCTTCGTTCTTGGAGGATCTCTTGTAAATAGGTGAGGCGACTGCTTACTTGATTTTCCTTTATTTGATTTGAGGTTAGTGAGGGAGACTGGTCGGGAGCACACCGCGCATTCGTGATTGAGCAATATTGCGCTTCGCATATTTGTACTCACTTCAATTTACGCAGACTGAGTGATGGTCCGAGAACGCAACTTATCTGGTCGTGGGTGAAACATCAGCATCGACGGCAGAACATGTCGCTAAAATTTGGTACGAAATGATGCGAAATCCATAAGAAAGATTGCGATCTCTACAGGAATGAAAAAACGCAACTGTGCACGTTATTTTGAAAAAAAAAATAAAAATCCCATACAAAATTCAAACCATGCAAGATCTAAAGGAAATTGACTATCCCTTGCGAGGAACCTTTACAAGAATAGTGCTCGAACGTTTTCGATTAAGGTAAGAAAGAGCAACGATTAAGGCTGGTGTACGCGTATAAAGGACGGCCCTTATATGATAATAAATGATTGGTTACCGAGGCATGAAATGAGTGGCAGCAATATTTATTTGTCGATGCTGTCCAATTTTTTTATTTTGGAACCACGAGCGACAACGAGTTGAAAGAGGCCTATTGTTTATTGCCGACTCCGAACCGCGAATTTCGAGAAGTTTGCTTCAGGAAAGTATAACACATCAATCGTATCGCCGCCAAATACGATTTCGGTGACATTTCAACCACTGAATCATGGTGACAAGATGTGTTTGTGTGAGCGCCTTGCAAAGTTCTCGCGGCTGTCATGAAATGTCGCGGCTCACTGAAGCCCATCAGACACCACAAAGTTAAACTCTGTTGGGTGCCGGGCCACAGCTCAATTGCAGGGAACGAAAGAGCGGACGAATTGGCGAGACAAGAGTCTAAAATGGACATCAGCGTAGCGGACACGTCACGGCAACCACCGATAAGTACGAGTACATTAAAGCAAATCATAAATGGCACAAGAATGAAAGAAGCCAACTCGTCTTGGCTTTCAAGAAACGACAGTCACACAACAAGATCATCGTGGCCAGAGCTTAATATCGGCAAAACAAAGAAGCTTTTGGCGCTGGACCGAAGCTCGATCCGTATGCTCGTCGGAGTGATCACAGGACACTGTCTCATCGAGGCAATGCTCCTGAAATGGAACTCGGGATCCAGCGATCTCTGCCGGAGCTGCGGCAATGAAGAAGAAACCGAGACGATCCAACATCAGCTTTGCCCAGCTCTCCAGAATCGGCGCCTAGCTTCGCTGGGCCAAAGATGCTTCACAGAGATTGCGGACGTAGCAAATGCATGAAAACACAGGGTGGTTTCAGCCACTAGAAAATCGAAACCTAATACAAACCGAAGGAAAAAAAACGAAGTGAATCCCTGCTGCTCACTGTATACAGCCTTTTAACCATAAACTTAACGCGCTTTTTGCCACGCTTTTATTACCTGCAGTGTATGGCCATCCATTACCAACAATTCCCTAAAACTCTTTATAATTGCCATTAAAAAAAGCAGTAATGGCTCCACGCAACATTACATTCAGCGTGAGAGCATATAGCATATTATTCATTTTTCATGTCACCCCTTTGACCCGCGTTGTAGCGCTGTACCACCTTGTACACTCGGATGACTATCCTCCCACTTTCTCTCGTAATATCATCTTTGTATGATTTTCAACGGAAAAAAATGAGTTCATGGATGAAGCGGGTTCCTCCAAACTACTAGCTTCCCGGATAAAGTAAGATAAAAATGAATAAGCAAATTTCTTTTCAAAAAATTCAAGATTCCTGTTATTTTATGAACACTCCTTTAACTTTTATTACCCCACAATTTACTGGCACGAATAACCATAGTGGATAATGCGAACTAACGAAAAATCTGAAATTGATGAAAACACATCAACTGCAGGCGATAAGTCACCTATTAGAGATGCTTTCCCCTCTAAGCTCCGACTTCCTTACACCATATAAAACGTGTGAAATCTATCGATTTAAAAGTTTTCAAAAGTTTCAAGAATTCCCAGACCCATGAGAACAGTTTAGTAGTCGATTGGTTGGGATTTGTACCTCGACTTCAAGTCGACACTTAAAAACTCCGAAGAACATGCACAAGATGCCTCACAGTTCCTAAATCGTTTAGCCCATTAAATTGGATTCACTAGTCAAGACTTTCTCCTTTGTTCGCACATTTTATGTGCCATCAAATCCCCTTGGCAAATTAGTTGATCCCAAACGTCTTTTCGCAAGCAAACATTATTGTCTTTATTGGATTCATTTATGAATAAATTTGAAAATCTGACAGATTTTTCAAATGACCTTCTCCTTAGCGTCCGAGTGCCTTACGACGTACGTTCCTTATATTCTATCTCTGTGTTCGTTGAATGTTTGCGAAAATTGCTCAATCCAGGCACGTACAGATATCCTATGTCTTTCTCTTCTATCCACCATTCACATTATATCCTGTTCGTCCTGCTTCGTTCGTGATTATGCTTTGAGAGTGGAGGTTGTTGTTTGATTGTCAACACGCCATTCCCTTCGGAGTCCAGATGTTGCTTCAAGGTACTTGGAAATGTACACATTTAATTGCAGCTACCCTATAATGAGAATGTCATGGGAACCCTCAAGGGAATTGATACACGCAGTCCTTTGAGCTTTCACTTTACTACTCCGCGTGTTTGGTGTGAAATATTAAAACTGTGCTGTGACTGTCATTATTTGACACCTTTTTTGATCACGACGTTGATGTGATACGTGCAAAATTTTGTCGTGATTTAGGGACGGATCCACCCAGCTGAGTTACTTCCATGCGACGATTTGTCGTCAAAGGACCTTCTGTTTATATGCCTCAGTAGCACTATTAACTTAGCTATGAGCCTTTAATACAATAAATGCCGCGCCACAAAAAAGGTATTTTCTCGGATCAATTCATCGCAAATCCAAAAGTAATTCCCACCCACTGTCACCGCTTAAGAATAATCCTCAGTCATAGCAACCTGGCAAGGAAGTCAGCAGAATAGCTTTTCCGTCCCAATAAGAAAATGGAAAATTATCGAGTAACATGGACAAGGACGACAGTCGTAAGGTAATTGAACTATTTCACGGTTTGGATATCTACCGAGGTATTAATAGCATTTGGCCTTGACAGCTGTCACGATCGGTACTTTTAAAAATGGTCATCATTAATTCTAGGCCGATGATACGCCACCCATTGACGTTAGCGTCTATCATTTATCATGCAATGTCCATCGTCGTCTAACAAGGAATTAGTAGACATTCACACATATAAACAACCGAGATTCTTGCCGTCAACAAAGTCATTTGATTTAATACGGTACAGTCTTGATATCGTGGGCGGGGGTTGTGACAATTAGAAAAGTTGTAAAGTCACTTGAGCATATTTCCACTGTGGTTGGCCGGATTGCTGTACGTGCTTGGGCTGTGAGTATGATGACTTTGATTATGAATCATTATCCAGTTTGGAACGAAAATTATTCGGATAGCATGGGTATTAACACTGCAAGTCGGAAAAACGTGACTGTTCCACGTCTACGAGGACAAAAAAATATAATACTACCCCACAGAGCAACCCGATCGTTGACAACCTCAGCTATAGAGTGTTTACACAAATCGTTAATGGTCTGACACTTGCGTGACAGGCACTTGTCTTTTTGTTTTTTTATGGATCCGGCCGACGGTTGTGTACAAGCTTGTCAGTTATTGACCTTGACCGGTCACGTCAGTCTGTGTTGAATTTTTCCATTAACTCTATCAACTGTCATTTATAAAAGCTGTCAACCATCGCAAAACGGGCTCAGATATAATGGAGTATTGACTTGGTATGCTCTTGGAAACCATTAATTACGGCTTTGTTTCTCAAACAAAACTTTGTAATCCCCTTGGTGTGGTTAGGATGAAAAATATCCCTGGAGACTGCGAAATTAATTGTTTTCCAAAAAATCGAAATAGCGCTAATGAAATTGAAAATCTATCTACTGATGGTGTATAGAGTCCTAGAAACGGTTATAATGGGTCATCCAACAAGAGGTGTCATTGTCAATCTTGCGCCATTTTCAAACCGTCTATTTTCATCTACCATTGCAATGACATTCGCTTATTGAAGACCTGGAGGCTTACAAAAACTGCTTCAATACACACTCGCACAGTAAGATGGTGAACATTTTGCGGAAATCTTTTGTAAATTTCGTATTTCTTGAATGTGCCACATTGAGACGCTGTCTTTAAAATCTGTGAAGACTCTTTTGATAAAGACAAACAAGAAAAAGAAGGAAACTAATGCACTCTACTAATAAAAGGCATGCGAAAAGAAGAGAGCTCAGTTACCTACTTTGGTTGGGCAAAAAGGATTTCAATTTATTTTGAAATGAAATAGTGCTGCTTTGGGTTCTTAAATATTGCGGCACATAGCGGCAATAAATCTGCATTTCAGTAAAATTAAGGGCGGTTTAAGAAGCCGCAGTACTTAAAGCGAAAAGGATAGGGAAATAAATTTCATTTAATTTTCAAGCGTAATTCCGATGAGGTTTTTCGACAGATCTGATATGTGATTATTATTATTACCGACCACTTGGAACTCGGAAGTTCAGAACCCTTCGCCAAGCCTCCCTTTCATGAATATGCTCCTTCTATGTTTTATCCATATATTGTCCTCCCATCTACGGTGCGGGCCTCACTGATGGTCTTTTTCCTTCATGTTGTCCATTCATTATTCGTTTCACTGTTCATCCACTGTCCATTCGTTCCACATGTCCTGCCCATCTTAGTCTTCGCGATTTTATTACTCGGACAATGCTTCCAGACTCGTCCCTAACTCGTCCAGATCTTGATTGTGTAGTTTTCTCCATTCTCCTGTCTATTTTCCTCCTTCTTAGTCAGAGACCAGATTTGGAGATATGGTTTCACAAATACTGATTTTAACATTACATTGTTTTGAATAATTCTTTCGTCACGAAGAAGCGCGCGTGATTTTCAACAGTCAACCCAGATATTTACATTCGTTTACTTTCTCAAAGCGCTTATCGAGTACAATCAGGTGCGAACCTTGGACCATAATTTTATCATCATTTCTCATCATTTACTTCTAAGCCTCCTTCCTTTCCTGTCATTATTACACTTTCTTTTAACTGTCTCCACACTTGTGCAGATTCCCAAGATCCCAGCTTGTGCAGATTGTCAGCTTAAGCTAGAACGGATGTGATTTCATTAAGGGAATTTCAGCACTAAATTAAAAAGAAGTCGTGACAAGGCGTCTCCTTGCTTTGATACTCTTCGTATCCCAAATATGTCAGACAAAGTGTTTCCTACTTCAGTTTGTCCTTTCAGTTCCACACTCTCTTTCGGAATTCCCAGGCTCACAAAAAGATGATACATTTTCGATCGGTTTATAGAGTCATACGCCTTACTAAAATCTACGAATATTTGGTAGACTGTTTCGTGGAGTTTCCACTTCGTTTCTGCAAGCTGTCGTATAGCAAAAATCTGATCATTTGCTGAACGGTTCCTCCTAAAGCCACACTGGTAATCTCCGATTAATTCCTTAACGTATCATGCCAGTCCCTGGAATGATGACCGAGTTTTTCCCTACCTCGGGGATAGCTTCATTGTTCTATATAGTTGTAATGAGCCCATGTAACTTCTCTGTTTAATTCGTCTCTAGTATATTTATATTTTATTAATTCCGATGCCATTAGGTCGACCCCTGCGGCCTTGTTATTCTTAAGTCTATGGATGGCTTCCTTTACTTCCTTGTTGCCTGGCAGTTTTACCTGAACCTCTGCTAGATAGATAACAGCGTTCTCCACTGCTGCTGGCTCTCCATGTGCATTAAGCAGTTTATCAAAATATCTATTCCAATAGGCTGCAACTTTTTCGTTATTCTACACTAGCTTCCCATTATCGTTGCGTATAAATTCTGATCGTTAGATAGATATTTATTTCGTATGTAAAATTTGTAATGGTTTGCTACCGCACATTTTACAACACAGGAATTTGATAATTAAGTTATATCTTTCCACTGAAAATTTTTAATATTTTGTATAAAGGAAAAAAAACGGAAAGACAAAATAACAAAATGCTTGGGAAGTAAAATACGACAAAAACCTTCTATACAAGCAAAGAAAAAAAAAAAAAAGTAAATACAATAAATAATTAAATCAATAAATGATAATTAATAAATAAATAAAAAAATAAAATAAATGAAAATAATTAATTAATTAAATAAATAATAATATAAATTTAAATAAATAAAAAGGTACTTAACTAAATAAATAAATAAATTAAATAAACAAAAAGTAACAAAAATATAAACAAACGTAACAAAGTAAACAAGCAAGAAAATAAATAAATAAATAAATAAATAACAGCGGAAGTAAAACAATTTAATTATCACATATTTCTTTTACAAGGGGGTTGTCAGTAAAACTACATCGTTCCACAAATCTAGTTTTGAGTTTTTCAATCCTTTCATGGATCAGTTCAACATTCATATATTGTGCAGACCTAAGGTAGAGTGATGCCCTGGCAAATTAAGCATCATTTTTAAAACCTTATTTTGACATACTTGCAATTTCTTTATATGGCACTTTGCACAATCACCCCAGACTTGGCAAGAAGAATCGCTTGAAAAATCACTTTGTAGATTATTATTTGGTTATCTATTGATAATAAGGATTTTCTACAAATAAAAGGATACAACATTTTTATGGCAAGTCCTGTTTTCTTAATCGTTCTATTTATGTGGTCATTAAAAATCAGTTTTGTGTCAAGAAAGATTCCTAAATATTTAGCACAGGACTCCCAAGGGATGCTCAGGTCATTAAATTGTAATTGAGCGGAAGGTACAATAGAAAGCAATGTTTTCTTTTTCTTGTGAAAAAGATAGCTTGCATTTTGTTTTCGTTTAGTTTTATCTTCCTTTAATACTTGTATCGCATTTTTAAGATCGCTCTCAATGGTTGAAGCGAACGTATGCGATGAAAATATTGCAGTATCATCCGCAAAAATAGCTGCATCACAGTTTGGTAATACAGGGAAATCCGAAGTATAAATATTATATAAGATTGGACCAATTACAGAACCTTGGGGGACACCACTATTGTACGTTATTATGTTGGAAACACCATAAAAAAAACGACGATTGGATAAAAAGCTTCTAACTATTTCACAGATATGGAACGGGAAATTGAAGTTAACCATTTTGTATATAAAACCGTTATCCTGATCTAGTCGGGTATCCCACATCGTTTTTTGTCCCAATGGAGACGGCAGATTTTCTTTCATGGGGTCCGTTATGTTTTGTCTGTTTTCACTATTTTCGGGGGTTGGAGTCGTAGAACATTTCGAGCATTTATTTTTTCATCGAACCAAGGGGCTTTGTAATGGCTTATGTTGTTTTGCTGTTGACCATAGTGCTTTATCTTGTTTCGTCGTTAGATTTTATGCTATGTACATGTAGTAGGGCAAACTGGTTATTGATTTCGTCCTAGTATTGACGCCGCATACGAGAGTCCTTTAGTTTTTCTACAATAATATTTTGTTTTTATATATTCCTGTGCTCCGCTTCTGTGAATTTGGATTCCGACTTTAATTCTGTCGATTATTAGGATGTGATCTGAATCGCAGTCGGCTCCTCTTTATACTTTAATATCTAGTACGTTGGTATGGTGTTTTTTATCTATTAGGAAATGATCAATATGGTTGGGCGTTATTCCATCGGGTGATATCCATACACCCTTGTGTATTCTCTTGTGTTTGATTATTGTGGCTTTCACGATTATATTTTGTGAGCTGAGGAAGCTTATTGTTTTAAGACCACTATCTGGATGTTAATAGGAATAAATTGCTATGATGTTTACAGGGATCGAAGAACGCCATACGTTTTTCCCACAATGGAATTTGTATGGTCATTTCACCTTAAGGTTCTGTTAAACGTTACTCCCACATTTTTAGATGTAATAGCAAACTCCGATCAGGAATTGTTTAACATTATCGATGGAAAATACTCAAATGTCTCCGTCAGGCCTTTTCTCAACGACCAATAGTATATTTGCTCCAGATCCAGCTTGATGTGGGTAGCTTTGATACATATCCAGTGTATACATGAGTTGATGAATAATTAGCTATATTTCAGATATTTAGTAAAAAAGAATAAAAGAGGTCCTAAGACGGAACCTTAGGGTACACCTTTCAGTGATGATATTAACTCTGACAACGTGTTTCGCATACTGAGATAGGTAGGTGGAGTTGTTACTTAGTTTCTGGATAAGCAAGGAAAGAGGCATCCTATCGAAAGCTTTAGAAAAGTCCAGGAGTATTAAAAAAGAATACCGTGCTTCCATTTAGACGAGTCTTAACATTAACAACTACTTTCATAAAGCTTGTTAAGCAACGGTGGTAATGTCGACAGCCAGCCAGATTGAAATCGAGCTATCATATTCCTCGAATTAATATGTACATTTAGATGATGGTTTTGCATTATGCCTCCACAAACTTCAGACAGGATATTGTAGAACAGAAATGTGTCTACATTTTTTACATGTTCACTTCTTTGGTATTGGAATTTTGTTTTCCACTTTTTACTGATAAGAAAAAATTCCGGCAATAAGGAGTGTATTTATTGCATGCCTAGAGCTCGGTAATAAAAGAGAAAATTTGGCTTTAACAAAACCAGAATTAATACCATCGAAGCCGAGTACATATGACTTTATGGCGGAATTCAAAAGTGTCTCACTCGTTTCTAAGTTTCTCAAATTATTATATTTCACAATTTCTTTCATAAAGGTTCCTACTGAGACGATTAGAAATTTGGTCAGAAATTTTCATCGGCAGTATATTTGTTTACGCTCTCTTACCAAGACCCTTACTTCTCTCGAAAACCATGTGGTCTATTAAAAAGTCTTATGCAAGGAATATCATAAACATCTAACAGCTAATCATAGAAGAGAACATTATTAATTTGACTAACAAGAAAGGCATCAGGATACTTGACAAATTTGGTAAATGAATTGGAACAGTGGTATAAAGAGTATGTACAATATGTAAGTTGAAAGATTACAAGCTTTCGGGTAGCCGCTTATCCACTAAAAGATTTTTCTTAAAGTCTCCATAATAAATTATATTTTCATGTCTGGCAGACTCTTCTTCAAGTAAGGAATATATGTAGCAACACCATCTCGAAATTTCTCTGAAGTCTATAGACCGCTCCTAAAAGGACCTTATCTTCTATCTCTAAAACGGAATATTCAATTGAAGTCCCAACTGCTGATGACCGCTAGGTTAGTGATGTAAGACTCCAGCATGTGCTCATCTGAAGGTTAGCTGAAACCATTTCACTCGTAGCGCTGAGTGTGAAAAAGGAACCAAGTGTCTAAATTTCAAGGCGATCATGGGAATGCTGATTTCACACGGTATTTTGGCTTCGATATGTAAGTATATTCATCTAGTCCAGCCGACACTTGCGTTAAAGCTATTGGATGCATTATTTTTTACACTAATCGAAAATCCTAGGAAAATAATGGGGCAACCTCTTCATCCACAACGAGCGATAGTTTTGATTTTTACCAACAAAAAGGTTGTATGACCGTTTCAGTGAATGTGTAACCAAAATATTTTGACGCGTTTTTTCTCTTGCCTGGATTGTTTCCTATGAACGTGAGTGACATTATAGCGTGACAATTTTCCTCGAATTGTATGATTTCTGGAAATGAAATAAAACATCAAAATTTCTAATAGAAATGTTGCGTTCTTCTATTCATTTTAAACGACACCTCTTGCTTGATGACATTATACAAGTCAAAAACTGACAGTGAATCTGTCCTAAACCATAACCAGAATAAAGTTAAAGTCCTAAATAAAGTTCCACCAGAACCTACCTTTCGATCACAGGACTTGCCGGTGTTTTTCCCTCAGTCAACATCCCACTTATCAAAAAACGTGCTAAACGCTTCGAAACAGAGTGGGTGTATACAATTTCAATAAATTCCAATCGAAGCTCGATTCACTTTATACCGACATTGCCTGGAAGGAAGGAACTGAAACTTAGTTTTCTGTTGTTCAGCAGTTGTGAAATATTTATGAAATACCACGTCTAGGACAAATGAAGCGAAAGCAAAAGTGGAAAGTGTTGTTTCTTATAAAGGTTCTTCAAGGTAATGCGTTCAAACCTCCAGGACATCTGAAGGAAGGTGAGATATAATATTAATTTCCAACGAATCAATTAAATGAAAAAAAAAGAAAACCAAAACAGATCGATAGTATCAAAGGAATCCCAATCGATATCCGGTCAGAGAGCTCCTGTACAGCACGTCCTTCATTTGCCTTGTGATGGAGAGAGCCAAGGATATATGCAATTTGTGTCGCTCACATCACGACGAGTGATGTGCCCTGCAAAATGAAAACCAAGATCTTCACGGTGTACTCGTGCAGTACATCGTAAACAAATGCCTTGTGCATTGTCAGATGATTGTACGCCTCGGGACCGCAGTCACGACGGAGACGAATGTAAATCATCATGCTACAAGGACGAGTAGAGCAGAGACGAATTTGTCAAAATATCCCGAGGATTTGTGCATTTACTTTCTGGTGAGAATATTTAATTTTCTGTCGCGAACTTTGCCTCCGTTGGAGCAGGTCGCGTAGTTCGGGAAAGTTGTCTTTATTTGTCAGATGTTTTCTAGTCTCTGAAAATATCCGAAACTGTTTGTCCTGCTCAAATTGATTTAGCCCTTCAAACGACACTAAATGGGAAATAAATGTTTCGAGTAAATGTGTTTTGATAGTGAGAGAGTCGCTCGACACGAACCGATGTCCTTGTGCTTTATTTATTCGATCGATGGACTAACTCAAATACATTACGTTTAGGAAGGCAACTGTTTAGAGTGTAAACGAGATTTGGTGGGATGACAGTAAGTGATTTCGATTAGAATGGGATCAAGTGTCGTGTATGTTAACAACTGTTAGCATGTTAGTTTCAAGTAATCCATTTCATGGAAGTGATTCGGGATTTTTAAACTTCCTATTGTGAGAATGTTGATGCAGAAGATACAAAAGAGCTCTGATTGTACCTATGTATAATATGGCGAACCTTAAAGTTTCGAAGGATACTGAATATCCCTGAAACATCTTCTTATAGCGCAATTGAATGTGCAAAATTCCTGTTACTTTTTGAACATACTATGAATATTGCTCCTAAAATAACTTCAATATTTGATGCGATTTATAGAAGTATAAAGCTTAATCGACCTTTTCAATTAACATATAGTATAACTAATCGTTAATGAAATTATTTTGTCACCGAGATACCTGAAAGGGTGTCAACATTCTACAGATTCTTCAACTGCCATAAAATGTATTTGCAATAGATTTTAAATCCGATTCTGATATTTAAAAACCTTCCTATTTCTTCCCACCATAGCTATTTCAACTGGCTCCCTAAGGCACCTTACTGTTCACATGAAAATAAATCAGACCTCACTACCGGTTGCTCATTAAAAAAAAGCCCTCAAACCCCACATTTTGACCCCATTTGACCGAGCTAATTAGATCCACCTTCACTGTATAGACTTTCGGGACTTGTCCTACATCGACCCTTAATTAGGAGATTGGTCTACAAATTTTTTCATCCCCAATCTGCCCCTCACTCACTCACTCCCCATTCACTCCACCAACGTGTACAAGAGAGAAAGCAAAAACCAAAACATTAAAAACAAAAAAATTAAATAATCTACCGAACGAGCTTTTGTGTATTCTGGGTAATTGAAATAAATGAATGAGATTTCTGGCAGCTAAGAATAGAGTTTTTTTTCCTTTTCTGTTTCAGCATAGAAATGAGCAAGGGAAAAGGCTGCGCAAATGGAGGTATGAAAGAATGAAATTTTTATCTCTTGCTAAACAAAAATTCGTTGCTTAACGACGCTAATCAATCTCTGTAATTTCGGCTGATTAATACAATATTTTTTGAGCCGGTACATTGGAACGGTGTTCGAATTCTTTTAATCGATAAATTCATGGAGCTTTAAGGATAAGTCGATTGAAATTGTGTATAGGTCGTATGTCAGGCATTGTCATTCATCATATTGTGTGTAGACGTGTAATTGTTGACCAATTTCGAGTGAAATACATACGTGTGTGTGACTGGAAGGGCAGTCATTTTATGAATTCTTTTGACATTGAGTCCTTTACTTAGGGGATCCCTCGGACAGGATAGGTTGGCTATATTACGCATTCATGAAAACACGGGGAAGCAAGTAGGCTTTTAGGACAAATTATGAATGTAAAGGAGACGTAAAGCCTTTGGAAGTAGCCAGTAGTAGTCTTTATATAAACTCAAAAATTCTTTGGTGGTTTAGCACCAAGCTGGCAGCGGGCCAGCCATCCAAAGAGCCTTAGTAATGAATTCTGTAAAGGTCAGTCATCAATATTAAATGCTACAGAAATACATCAGTTCGATTTGCGTTGGTTCATTATTGCGTGTGGATAGGAGTTTCCCTACATACGTACCGGGTGGATCAATGTTGTTTTGCTACATCTTTAAAATTATTACTTTTAGAAGATGATATAGATCAAGTGGAGGCCAATATTGGTGATGACTTGGGGCTTTAAATTCTCCCATTGCTGCCGGATATTGTCTTTGCGAGCTTCGAGCTAGTGCAAATCAATAAATGACACATTAAGTGATCAGGATACGCATCCTTCAAAATGTATATTGTCTCGTGAGCCATGTGTGCGATTGCACCATTCTATTAAAACCTGCCACCATGCGATAACCTAAGTGGATGTGGCTCTTCGTGAATGAAACGTGGATTTTCATTGCCCCAGAAGTGCACACTCTATGTGTTTACGTGTCCGTTTATATGGAAATTGGCCTCTTCGCACATGATACACTTCGAAAGACGTCCACTTCCTTATTGCGGTTCCGGAGAGCGTTTGGCAGCTTAAACGTTATTTGCTGCCAACAGGCAGTAGCTGGAAGGGTACATATTCAGGTCTTTTTCATCGGAACTAGCACTGCGAGGCCTTCCGGGGCTTCTTCCGTCACGTGTTGTTCCCTTGTTATTGAAACAAGTGGTTAAGAGTCTTAGTGTTAGGACAGTCGGGAATCGTCTTCTTGAGTGTCCAAATATGAGCTTAAGCAAATCCCACTCCCATTTGTTGGAATTATTGGTCGTGTGACCATCGTTGCGTTAAAGATTAGCTAATGAAGAATATTCATGGAAAAAAGGCTTCCTTCGACATCAAAGGTTACATAAAGTGGTCCGTACATGTAGAAAGCAGTAAAATAATTTTTTTATGGACAATTTTTAATTTTATGTTCTTTTGTCAAACTATCGATTATTCAAAGATTTTGGAAGATTGAAATCTCTGTATTCTAGGGCTTCCCATACGTTAGAATATTGCCAGACCGAGATACTGAAACACTGGAATTAGTTTCGAATGAAACGTTATTTTGTTTTCATATATGTATAGAAAGCCAATGACAGAGACGAACTTTTATCTGCTATGTCTGTATTAATTAAGACTATTGGGAAAATTTACAAAAATCTGAGGATATTCATGTAATTTTACCCCTAACTGGGCATGTTAAGGAGTAAAGTTTGTCCCTCATAAGTATAATCTGCTGCAATATTTGGAATGGCCGGAGAATATTTCAGAGACTCAGGCTCATTGGATGATGATAATATGGAGTTTTTCTTGAAACCAAGCCTAACTTTAAAAACTGATGTTTTCCAAAGATGTATGACATCGGACACTGCTACTTGGGCTTAGATTTTATGAGTTTAATATTACTATCTATCAAGCTTAAAGCTTCTTTATGGCCTTGGTTGGTTTAAGGTGAACTTTTCAATATTTTATATTCAGGCTTCTTGTGGTTTCATCATGTAGATTTTTAGGGCTACATCCGTTCTTACATACTACCGTAGGACTGATGTGTATTAAAATAAGCGCAGTTATTGGTTCTTGAGCGCATTTAAGCCCTCTCTACGTATTGGGCTTGTTCAAAATTTTAGTGAATAAAATAAAATTGGACGAGCTCAAATATCTGAAAATCATTTTACCAAAAATTATACTAAAACCGAAATGAATATAAGACTGCAACCCTTGCTTCCTCGCGATGAAGGTACTATTCAAACTCAAAAATCATAATAATGCCAATGACATTGTGAAAATTGATTTCCGACTAACAAAGAAGAAAATAGATTTCGGGTCTTCGAAAATAAGATCTTGAGGAGAATCTGTGGTGGAAAACAAGAGGAAGGACCAGTCGAAAAAATACACAATCAAGAACAATCATCAGCTCCAAGTACTGTCCGAGTAATAAAATGGCAAAGATTAAAATAGACAGGCACGTGAAACGAATGGGCAGTGGACGGTCAGCCAAAAGAATTATATGCGGAAAGCCAGAGGGAAAAAGATCGGCAGGAAAACCGTACCGTACATGGGAGAACAACATAGGTATGGACCTAGAAAAAACAAAATAGAACAGCAAAATGTGGAAGGAATACACTCATGACTTCCGAGCTCCGATTGGCGGGTAATAATAATAATAATAAAATGTGAAAACGTCGTTACTATTTCGGAGACATAGAAGTATAGTAAAAACGAAGGTCCATAATTCTAGTCGTTTTTCTTGTTCCTTTGAAAGGATGTTTTCATTCTTATAGGAAGAGTAAAGATTCAAATGGAAAAGTCACATGTAGCTCAACAAAAAACTAATCGGTCCAGGTGCTGTTTAAAAGTGAATTTAAAATATTTTCCTTCCATTCCTACATCAAGCCAATATACGACGAATTGCCAAAGATCAGATTGTGAAAATATGTTCAGAATAATACGAGCAAAATAATAGCGAACGTATTAATAGAACGATTTAGCATCAATTGGACGATTATGCCGATTATTTGCAACACGATGAATCGCTTTCACACCACGTATACTCTAGTGGATAATACGCATCGCCAAAGACGACAAACAGTGCGAAGAGAAGAAGTCACCGCCATTGTGGAGCGCAGTGTTGAGGAGAATCCGAATGAGTCGATTCGCCTTCGTGCACAGCGATTGGAGCTATGCAAGATTTTAAGATTTCGGCTTAAAAGCTTATAAGATCCAGCTTGTACGAGAGTTGAAACCGCGTGACCATTGTACGCGTCATAGGCTCGGTGGATATCAATTGATTCACCTTGATCTTCATTTTTGATTGAATAGATATGTAAACAAGCAGAATTGCTGAATTTGAACTAAAGAAAACTTAGAAACCTTTGCGAAACGCCCTTAAACTAACCTAAACCTAAAGCTCACTGTTTAGTGTGCTTTTGGGTGGAATCATCGTCCCATATTTCTTTAAAGACGATACCGTCCAGAATTTTACTGTTAATGGAGAGCTTTATAGAAACATGATTTCTGACTTCTTCGCTACTCAGAATGGCACTGACGTGACAGAACTTTGGTTTCAACAAGACGACGCAAAATGCCACACGGCGCGCGACACCATCAATTTATTGCGTAATGAACCTGTGAACTGGCCTCCACGATCTTGCGATCGCACACATTTGGAGTATTTTCTTTGGGGTATGTGAAGTATGTCGATAAACCAGAGACATTGGACGTTGGTTTAGAAGTCGGCATTCCTGTATTATTGCTAATGTACGGATTTATTGCTAAAATACAGATAATTGGACTTCACGATTGGGCCTCAGCAGTAGCGCGCATATCACCAAAATTACATTTAGACACTAATGGCGTAAAATTGTCTATTAAATAAAGCTATTATCATGGTTATTAATATATCTCTCAAGTGTTTTATTTCATACTGAATTTGTATATCTCTAAAGAAAACACCCTTTATATCGCAATTCCGTGAAGCAGCAATTTCTCTCCACCCGGGTGCGCAAGGAATCGTCCGACAGCACCAACGCTTTTGGTACCTTGCCTCTTCAAGGCAAAGTCCACTGATCGCCATAGACTAGGGTAGATTGGGGTAGATTACGATAGTCTACGGTTCTTTGTTCAAAAAATAAGGTGACTATGTACTTTTCTCGAAAAATGTTTATTTATTGATCAATATCTATTATGTCCAATTTGAAATAATCCCTCTCAGATATAATACGACTGCGCTAGCAATTTTCCCAATCCCCGAAATATTTCTAATACGCGGTTTTTATTTTTTCAATTGTGGCAATTGTCTGCCCTTTTATGTTTTTGGGTAGATAAAAAAGAGAAAAAAATATCCAGACGTATTGCTTTACGTACATGCAAATAACTTCAAGGTAATATTCTTTAGACCTACCGACAAGTACTCATTATGAATCAAGTAAGGCTTTCACATTTGTCAGAGCTTGGCCTGCTTTTATTTTTCTTCTGATTGCTAACACCAGCTATGTTTTCGAAGTCTAACCATATACCCATGTATCGTCCCCAGTGATGATCCTTTTCAGCAAATCTGTGATTCATGTCTATCAACAGCTCCTGAGCGATGCTTATGCGGCAGTTCTTTTGGCTAAAATTCAACAATTTCGGAACAAACTTCACTGACAAATGTTTCATGCCCAAAATATTTGAGGAAATGTCATGGCATGAGCCAACTAATATGTCAACATCTGCAGCGACTTCTTTGATAGTGATTCAGCGATTTTTCATAGCAACTTTTTTCACTGGTTCAACGTTTTCATTCATGATTGAGGTGCTGGACCGTCCAGGCAACATAAAATTAAGCACAGCAAAGAACAGCTATTAACAATGTCAGCATATGTTAGAGAACATGTGTACCGTTGCAAAATAAATAAAAAATCGAAAATCGAAGGTACCTAGCCCGCAAAATTCAAAAAGTCACCTTATTTTCTGAACAAACTTAATAAACTTTTACTCAGTTGTAAGGTGTATATATAAATAAAAACAAATGCTAAGGCTCTTTCCAAAAAAATATATTCTTGGTTTTAATTATTTATTTATTTTAATAAAGTTAAGGGCTTAAGACCGAGGAATATAATTTCGAGCTTGTCGCGGAAGCTTTAAAGTGCCCGCATAAACCCAGTAAGGTATTTTTAAATTATTTAAGCATTTTAGAAGCTTACGTTTCCTATCTATACCAAACTTAATTCCATTTAAAAACATTTTTTTCTTACATTATTCTGATAATTTTAATTGCAATTAATCGAAAACCCAATGGACTACGGTGGCTTAATAAGCTGAAAAGTGTTAAGGTCAGTTCAGGTAATAACTCGCCTATATAGAATAGATCTCATATATGATTTGTGTCTAGCCTTTTTAATTTCGTTACAATTACTAAGTACTGAATGAACCCTTAGAGCATGGACACATCTGCATTCCATTTTCTTTCTGTTCTTATTTCCATAACAACTGAATAACCTTGTGTGCTTCTCAAAAGCCCGAATTAACTGAATTTAATTTATTAAATCAGCATCTGCCCTGTATACGACAAATTACGCATTTGCTGTATACCATACGAAACACATCCTAGTTGAGGGGCACATAAGCCTCTTCTTCCACTTCTCTAGGTCGATACTGCCATGCTCATAATACGACATCACGTTTTCCGGTGATACAAAAAGGTACATGCAACAAGTTGGGAAGGTATCATAAAATAAGTTATTCCTTTAAGGCACACATAGTCCTTTATAGTCTCACATCGTTTTGATGCTCGTGGCACACGACCAAAAACGACCTTGAACATTTGTATCTTCTTTTCCGACTGTCTTTCAAGGTGAATTTAGTCAAGTGATTTAATACAAAGAGCAGAGAATCTGATCACGTACGTCAGTTATCCCACTTAAGCTATCCTATTTCCTTGAATTCCATAAATCGATATCCGAATCGACTTAAGGTAAAGGGATCTTGAAGTGTAGCCAAATCTCGTCACTGAAGTCGACCAATTTCTGGGAAATTTCATTAACATTAAGCATGAAAGATGTATTTTGACCATTACCTCCCGCAATTACTCACACATGAATCCATCTCACACGCTCTTCATTAAATTCTGAATCGAATCATAAAATTTGTTTCCACTATAGGTAGAACAGCAGGACGCGGCCAGCACAAAAATAACGCAAGGCAGAGGGGAGTAATAAAAAAATCCGTTCGCATAACAGTTTGATGCCATAACAACCACTGCAAATCTCCCGGAAAAAGGACATGCTACAAAGGAGAAAAGCTTACACAGAGGAATAAAATACTGCATCCTTCTATATTTGTTTTTAATTTTCTGTTTTTTCTTTTATTTGGTTGTGCCTTTTCCACCTTTCTAGGATAGGTTTGTATGCCATTTCATAACTTTCTCATAACGTCCAGAGCGTTCATAACATCCTATTGTGCGGCTACAAACAACCTGTATACAAGGTGAACTGATAGTTTCACGACAAGGATGCCCGGGCTACACTCGACTACGACAACAACGTGGGAGGAAAACAGTCAAATTTCCGGTTAAACGTATCTACATGCATGAAACGGTACGAGGCAAATAACTTACCAAAAACAAAAAGATACTTTTCCATCATATTCGCGTCGTTGCTGAATTTTCAACCCGTTTGTTTTCTGCTTTGTTGTTATTTTGTTTCAGTGGATACGGGAACGTGTTCGGATGCGAAGAAATGAATCACATCAGAAGGATCAAAAAGGATGTTCTGGCTGATACACCGCTGGTGCTGTTGTGTTTTTCTATCTGTTGCCCGGTCTACTGTGGGATAAACCTGCGCGGCATTAATAATTTACACGCGTTTAAAATGTATTTCATTCCATTTAAATAATCGACGTACGAGTACTTGCTGACGATCTAAATTGCGCCGCCGAAAGAACCCCACGAGCCCGTGAGCGAGATTGTAGGTACACCACTTGATATCATTATTGTCATCACGCAACGCACGATTGTGAAGACTAATTACCCATCATTCGTCGAGGACACTCAAGTCGATCGGAAGACAAACACCAAAGAAAAACAACAAAAATACAAACTTTACAGCGAGGAAAGACTTGAAAACTCGGAAACTTGAAAAACACTGAGAACTCTTCAAATGATTAATTTGTATGCTCGCCAGAGACTAGGATGAGGGCACGTATCAAGTAATCTTACGGTACACAAACTCTTATATGCTCTTGTACCCGATGTATCTATTCAATCTCATTCGCTAGACACTTCATTGAAGAAACACTTTCATTCACTTTAACCGGCGCCCGATGCAAGGCTGTCGAGGGCTGACGATCAACCTCGGGGATGCTAACATGCATAACCTATTTTCCACATGATTTGCATTTTGATTAACTTTTCGTTATTATTATTAGAACGATTCGTGCTGTGGGATGCCGATAAGATGTGGAAAACCGAAACCCCCAACCGAGATGAGAGATTTTTTTTTTTTAGATTTTTGAAAACAATTTTTTGGATAGAGGATTACGTCGGAAATTACGCGCCGCACAACCGTAAATTGAGGAGGGTTTGTGAGTATTTATAATAAGACCTATCACGTTCGAGGCCAAATAAAAACTGTTGGGCAAGGTGTTGGATATTTTCTGATAGCAATGTTTCAAGTGTTCTCGGGGATGGTGCGTTGAGATGTCATGCGCGTTAGGGAGCCGGTGGGAATTGAATAGTATTGTGAATACCCTGGAAAGAAGTTGAGACGTGAGAATTTATAGCAACGTGCTCATAGCACACATGGTTCTTAGTAGAATGACTAGCAACATGTTGGTTGGAAAATTATGGTAAATTTCATCCAGAAAATGGGAAGTATTTTCTCAAATCCATAATCAAGCACTGAGTTAAATGGATGAAACTTAATGGGTTACGTGTATTTCGTTTAATTCCAGTGATCAGACGCAACAAATTGGTCTTATGTTACATTGTTCAAAAAGTTCCAGGACTAAGAGCAATTGCATTGATAAGATCAAAGACTTACTGGCCATAAGTACATTAATAAATTAGTAGCCTTGCTGTAAGGCTGGCCATGGAAAACTAGATTTTCTCTGCCTAAAAGTGGGTTCGGCAGTTAGGAATATAATATGCATTTCGCGGTATTTCGGCTTATCATTCAGCTTACTGTGAACTTAATACATCGGATGTGAATATAATAATACGTGTGTGAATATGAAAATCAATTTTTTTTAATACAATAATCATATGTAGTATTGTAGTAATCGAAAGCTGAGACTTTTTCCCATCTCTCTTGCAATTGATGGATTTCGCGCCGATACCACTGCTCATCTTTTCACAATTTTGACATTTCATTTGTTTCAAATAATAATTAAAATCTGTTGTTGCAAAATTTACATAATTTGATTAACAGTGATTTTTATACCTTAAGCCGAGTAATTATTTATTAATTTATTTTAACCCTTTCCAGGATAGGGAGCTGTAAGTCTAGACCTAAATATGGGCGCTATTGATTTCATACATATGTATACTGGTTTCGCTGCATGGTGGTCGACTCTCTGCTCGATGCTCTCAATGCCTCTGGAATCTATGCCCAGGCCTATGCGGATGATGTTGCTGTTCTCTCTGTCGGCGCATGTTAAGCGAATGTCTGTCTCAAAGCGCAGGCGGCGCTAAATGTGATCGAAGACTGGTGCACGAGAAATGGGCTGTCGGTTAATCCTCTTAAGATTAATGTCGTTCTTTTCACGAAAAGGTGGAAAAATACTGGCATTATTCAGCTGGTGCTAAAAGGCATTCCCATCCCGATATCCAAGGAAGTACCTGGGAGTCATCCTAGATAGCAAGCTTCTTTTGTCAGAGCATGTTGAGTCCAAAACCACCAAAGCGCTATCAGCAATGCAAAGGTGCCTTTGGCAAAACATGGGGCCTAACGGCGAAAAGGGTCCTTTGGATCTACACGGCAATGATAAGACCGATAATCTCATATGCATCGGTTGTTTGGTGGAGCAGGCTAACACGCAAACACGCTGTGGCTTCACTCACCAAACTCCAAAGAGCGGTCTGACTCAGCTGCACGGGTGCTTTCCCCAGCACACCGGGAGCTGCTCTAGATGCTATGATGAATCTTCCACCCCTTGACATATATAGGGTTTTCCAAAAAGGACTTTTTTTTAAATAAAACGCAAACCATTTGAAATATTTCAAAAACTTTATTATCGGTTTGAAGTACAATCAAAACATTTATCGCCACCGCGAGCACGTTTGCAGTGGTCGATTCGTTGGACCCAATTTTCGATGACTCGGCCACACATTTCGGCCGAAACGGCCGTTATTTCGCGTTCAATGTTGGCTCTGAGCTCTTCCAACATCGTCGGCTTGTTGGCATAAACCAATGACTTAACATAGCCCCAAAGAAAATAGTCTAGAGGCGTTAAATCGCACGAACGAGACGGCCAATCGACTGGCCCATTTCTTGAGATAACACGCTCATCAACCTTACTCTTCAATAAATCGATTGTAACGTGTGCTGTGTGGCTTGTGGCACCATCCTGTTGAAACCACATGTCGTCCAAGTCCATATCTTCCAATTCGGGCCAAAAATAATCGGTAATCATGGCGCGATAAAGCTGGCCATTCACAGTAACGTGACGATCGTTATCGTCGACGAAAAAATATGGCCCAATAACGCCGCCGGCATGCAAACCGCACCAAACAGTTATTTTTTGTGGATGAAGTGGTGATTCATGAAGCACATGTAGATTTTCACCCGACCAATAACGCATATTTTGCTTATTGACGAACCCATCGAGCCAAAAATGAGCTTCGTCACTGAAGATGATTTTGCGATGAAATTCATCATCTTTTCGCATCATCTCCAGAGCCCAATCGGAGAACGTACGTCGATTCATATGTTCCATCGGCTTCAATTCTTGAGTCAGCTTGATCTTGTATGGGTGTTAACCAAGATCCTTACGCAAAATACGCCATAATGTGGTCTGAGCGATGCCCAATTCTTGAGAACGCCGTGGAATTAACTGATTTGGATCGTTTGCTACGGACGCCTGAACGGCAGCGATATTTTCGACACTTCGACCAACCCGTTATCTCACTGACACGGCAACATCACACAACGAATATTTAGACTCAGATTTTTGCACTAAGCTAGTTATTGCCTATCTACTAGGGCGAGAATTACGACCGAAAATTGGAGTCAACGTTCTTAAAGTTGCGGTCACCGACTCCGAATTTCGGTAGAAAATTTTTATAATTTGCAGACGTTGCTCGTTCGTGTACTTTACCATGGTGAAAATGTTGAGTTTACTGAATAAATTGACAATGACCATTCGATGATTAGTGAAAGGGTGCGTTCACGAATTAAATTCAAAGCTGTCAAGTCCCCATTGGAAAACCGTTTATATCAGAGGGTGTGCATTGAAAGCCATTTCTCGCCTAAGGAGATATGGTCTTTGGTACAACTCGCATTAGAGTGAAAGTGTACTTGCGGGAGAAATATCCTACGACCCCTGTCTCATGGATATGCCTTCTGATCCAATGACACCTGCCAATCTACTGCGCTGTAACTTCACAGTCACATTTCCATGGCGCCAGGACTGGCTTTGGCCAAACACTGAACCTGGAATGGAATGTCTTCGCATTTTCACAGATGGCTCCAGGACTAGGCAGGGATCCGGCGCTGGAGTTTTCTTTGAGCGCGAAAACAGTCGACTGCACTTCTTGTTAGGAAAATATGCGTCTGGCTTTCAATCAGAAATTTACGCAATCCTAATGGCCATGCACTATGTTGTGAAACACAGGTGAAGGGGAAATGCGTCTGCAGTGACAGCCAAGCTGCACTCAAAGCTGTGTTCAACCCTCTATCCAACTCCAAATTAGTGCATGAACTCAAGACCTTTTTGAACAAAGTCGGAAGACTAAATTCACTTAGGCTTGTATAGGTCCCCGGTCACTCTGGAATCCCAGGAAACGAGATCTCCGATGAACTCGCTAGAAGGGGCTCAGAGGAGAGTTTCGCAGGACCTGAACCCGCCTTAGATCTACCTGCTTCCACGGTCAAATCTGACTGGGTCTTTAATGTACTCAGTCGTAGATAGAGGGAATACGAGGGTTGCCTTTTAAATTTTTACAAAAAGTGAAACAGAAACGAACAAGTTCGAAACAAAGTGTTTTATTGCTTTTCGAAATATTCGCCCTTAAGGTCTATACATTTTTGCATACGCTCAAACCAATTCCGGAAACATTTTTTCCACTCTGAAGCTGATATCGTAGAAACATAGAAACGAACAACTTTAGTGGGATTGAGTTCATCGTTAAACACCCAAACAGTAGAGTGTTGTTTGTTTTCAGGATCATACGAATATATCCAAGTTTCGCCTCCTGTAACAATGTTGTATACGGATTTTGAACGTCCTCGGTCGAATTTTTCAACATTTCCTAACACCAATCAACACGACCCTTTTTTTGCGCTTCGGTCAAATTATTCGGAATCCATCTAGAACATATCTCTCTCACACCTAAATGTTCATGCAAAATCGATTGTATTGTAGTCTGCGATATCTTAAGAGACGCCTCTCTCTGTCTGTAAGTCACATGCCGATCTTCTTTAATCATGTTGCGCACAGCATTGATATTTCTCGGAATGACAACCGATTTTGACCGACCTCCTCGACATCCATCACTGACGGACGCACGACCATGACGAAATTCTGCAAGCCAATTGTAAACAGTCTTCTCTGATGGTGTGCTTCATTACCAAAAGTTGTACGAAGCGATTCTATGCATTGTTGTTGAGTAAGGCCTTTTTTTAAATCATAAAAAATCATCCAACGTAAGCCTTCACGGGTGATTTCCATTTTTGCACAAACTTGCTTCTTTTCAACAGAAATGATTGAAGGCTTACGGGCGTCAGTACGGGCCATCACACTTTTGCCAAGCATCTCTACGTTGCTTGGCATCAGTGAGACGCCTACCTGTGCTGCATGTTGCGAGGAGGATGACACAGCAGAACACTTTCTCTGCACGGTAGCACACCCTTGGAGCCGACGTGGTGGGTGCCGAATCTCTTAGCTCTACATCACTGAAGCCCCTCCTCACTTTTCTCCGGACAACGGGGAAGATACAGTAAAGACAAGGTGTCTGTCTGGTAGTACAATGGTCCAGTATTTGTGTCTGAGTGCTCCAACATAACGTACATAACGGTGCGTCCTAAAAGGATAGTGTTATCCTCAAAATGTTCTGTGTAAATAATGCGACACAAGTAATCGGGGAAGAAATTACTTAGTTCTTCGAAGCATACTCAAAAATATGAAATATATATACTCAAAATTCCAACTATTTAGAAGTTGACTGTTATCTGCAGTCATTTGGACAAAAACACACACATTTAGTGTCCCATGTCCCATGTCTCTAAGCTCCGTGGCTATATGAATAGCGATGATTTGCTCTAGATGTCAAGATGGGCAAAGGAAAGTCGTTGAGTGAATTCGAAAAAGGTCAAATAATTGAATTGTTGAAAAGTGGAAAATCTACACGTGAAATTGGAAGGCAGTTAAATCGTTTCCATCACCTCATTCAAAATTTTAAGAATTTGGGCACTCTTTATGGCACAACAAAGTCATCAGTCGGTCGCTGGCATTAGCTAATCACCAGAAAAGGCACATTTTAAGGGAATTGTCTAATTCCACAAACACTATTCGACGTGTTGCAGTATCTCCTGGAATAGAAGACGACCGTTCACAGATTTGTAAGGGCTTCTGGTCGGCTTCTATCGAAAAGAATGAAGTCACCACCTTTTACTATTAAGCCTAGGACGATCAGATTGGACTGGGCTCGAAAGCACATGACCTTTAATGAAGAATGGAGAAAATTTGTGTGAAGTGATGAAAAAAAGTTCAATTTAGACGGACCGGACGGATGGGCACACTACTGGCATGATTTAAAAAACGAAAAAATGTCGTGTTCTAAACGTCAGCATGGAGGAGGTAGTGGAATGGTATGGGGCGCCTTAAATTTGGTATAGAACATCCCGTTTAGCAATTTTTCCTATTAGGATGAAAGTGAAGAAGTACCAAAACATGTTGGAGGCTACCCTTAAAAAAAAGTGGTTTTCCGACAGAGATATTCCAATTATGTCATCGCCAGCACGTTTGCCAAGCGTGAACCCAATCGTACACTTCTGGGGCATATAAGCAAGACTGGTGTATGCTGAGGGACGGGGCAATATAACAACATTCTTGGGCTTATTAAATTTATGTTGAATTTTGCAAAAGAAGTACGTATTTTTAGATAGTCGAGACATTTGAATTTTAATTATTATTAATACTTCTGATTTATTGTCTGTATTTCCAAGTTTATCGATGGCTCTATCATTTTGGGACGCACCTTACAGCTGCCTTTTGATCCCCAACCAATCCAGTGATCGATTTGGCCACATCGTATGGCTCTTGTAGTTTTTGCAACATATGATCTTCTCTAAATACTTGAAGAAGATCGTGATGGTTCAAACGATGAAGCTGGTATGGTTGAGTGGAGTGATAATGCGAAGCGTCTCGCAGTGTTGGAGTTGTATTTTTTTTTTGCGTTCTATCCAACTGAAAGCTTAGAAGTGTTGTTGTTCCCATTTGAGTTTTATTCGAAACCTGCTGTATACTTGTTTGTTAGATCATCGACAAGCAATTAAGTTATTTGTTGCTTAAAACGTAAAATCATTTGATCTTCTACCTTTTTTGAGGAGATCCCTTTCATCGCTTAGAACACAGTTTCTACAATTTAGTGCTTAATGTAAAACATTTTAACCCGGCGTGTGTGTACTATGTTTTCAAGTGCACGACGTGTATACTGGGTCTTCTGGGGAATAGTTAAGTTTACAGAGTTTTCTCGGCTTCAGAAAAATCTGAAAAAAATTCTGGGTTACTTATTGTACATGGCCCTACGGTTATCAATCTCAAAAGTTTAAAAGTCTTTAATAAAAATTAAGCAATGTTCCAAAAAAATATAAAAAAGTATTCTAGACTTTTGTAACTTAGAGTATGAGCTTTCAAAATGATGATTTTTTACTACTTGAAATACAAATGGAATGATACATTAATGATAATTAAAGAAAAAAAATTATTGTGCGCAATTTTTGCAAAAATGCAAAAATGGTCCTCGCAAACCATCGAGGTAATTTAAGCTACCCGTGAAGCATATTGCTTATCTATAGGTGAGTGGTGGGGCTGGTTTCTCGCAAATTATATAAAGTTGCGCTGTTCACTCCTGCCTTATCCAATATTCTAAAAAAGAAACGCATAAGCCATCGTTTGGTAATTCGGCTGGTGTATAATATTTACATAGCTCGTCAAACGCGTCCGTTTCACCTTTTTTATCGTTGTAAGAGGCTACTATTTCTGGCTTGCCGATTCTTTTGTTCATTCGGCCGGTTTTGTGCAAACTGGATAATACATAGTGCGGTCCATGAGTGCTTGGCCTCATATAGTAAATAGAGTGCGTTCGCAAAAATCTTTATGCAAGCGTCAGTGGCAAGTCTTAACAAGCTTTACACAAAGTTTCAGCTTGCTGCTTCAATCCATATCATTATAGTAGAGCTCAAAGGACCATTCAGTCAAGTTGTTTAAAAAAAAATATCTCAAATTGAGTTTCGAGCTGATATAAAGTTTTTGATTAAAGAAGGATTAACGCCAACACAATCAAAAACAGAATGGAGACTGTTTATGGTGACCTGTGTCCATCATTTTCAACAATTAAAAATTGGTCTAACTTGTTTCGCTTGGGACGAGAATCATTATAAGTTGACCCACGTGCGGGGGGTCCTGTGATGGTGACTACTCCAGAAAACATTAAATTAGTTGAAGAAATTATTCTAAGTGACCGGCGCCTAAATAACAAAAGAAATTGCAGGACAGACCGGCATTTTCAAAACAAGTGTTCTAAGGATCCTACATGAGCATTTAAATATGACAAAAATGAGTGCAAGCTATTTGTCTCGAATTTTCAGCGCGAATTCTAAGGGCAGTGCAGCGTCGATTAAAATGTTGTGAGCAATTTTTAGAGCGTTGCGGCGAGGACCAAGAACGTGTAAGCCATGTAACGGCTGATGAATCTATGGTATTTTACTATGATCGGACATCCAAAAGAGATTCCATGGAGTGTCATCAGAAAGGAGAGCCCGCGCCATAAAAAACAAAGGTCACCCAAAGCACCAAAAAAGTGATGGCTACAATATTTTGGGAGTGCGAGGGTATCCTTCTGATTGACTTTTAGGAATCAAACACAACCGTGAACGCGGCATATTACTCTTACTTACTAAGGCAGCTGCGTCAGGAAATTATCGAAAAAAGGCGCGGCAAAATCAGCCGAGGTGTGCGCTTGTTTCATGACATTGCTTCAGTCCACACTTTCGTTTTCCAAGGCTACTATTCGCGAATGTGGCTTCACAGAGATTGAACACCCACCATATAGCCCTGATCTGGCCCCGTCCGGCTATTTTTTGTTCTCAAGGCTGAAGGCCGAGTTAACGGGTAAAAGACTTATCAGCGACGATGAAATTAAACAGGCGGTGTACGACCATTTTGACCCTAAAGATGCATCATATTTTTATAGTGGCATAGAAGCTTTACTCAGACGTTCTGAAAAGTGTGTGGAAATAAAGGGAGAATAATGACCTTTCTTTCCATGTTAGGCTAAGAACTCACGGACTGCACTACGTAGCGAAACTACCTTGTTTCTTTTCGGGCAGTAGGAAAGTAACGTCATTCCATCGGCGTAGGCGTACGGCACCATGCCGGCAGCAGCTGGTTGTGTAAGAGTCCTTGGTATTTCGGCATTGTTCATTCGCAACGTGCCAACCATTGTCGAGGAGTAATTGTCCTTCATCTCTTGAACAATCTTCACGGGCATTTCCTCGTAAATTTATTCTTCATTCAGGACGACGTTCGCGTAAATTGTACATAATTTCTGATGCATTCTTTTGACCCATTTTCAAAAACTGTTAGAACGAAAAATTATTTCAGTAAAAAGCATGAACTAAATAAAATAAAAAATCGAGAAAGCAAGAAAGTCAAAAAGACAAAAAATTACAGCCGAACTTTATTTTCTACAAATAATATGGAAAAATAACGGACTGTCAAATGTTGTTATTAAGGTCAAAGTTCGTAAAAACCAGCCGCAACATCATCAAATACATGCAACATTTATTTAGGGGGTAGTCTTATGTGAACGCATAAATTTTACCTTTTTTTAGGCAATTTTTTTATAAGAGAAAAAAAATTTTTTTTTTCTTATTTTACATTCACCCCTATTACGGAAGTCGTTTTATTTGTTCGACTCTAGTCGTTTTAGGAGTCACTTCATTTTGTAGTCGTTTATGTGTCGGTATTACGGAACTTAAACGACTCCACTCTCTTCTCATTTAAATTCCACATAGATTCCACACCTTCAACTATCTGTCAGATTGATTGATTGTCATATTGGTCTTGTGTTAATACAAATTTTGAATCAGATAATAATGCTATTAATAATGACGTTGCTGTAAATAGATTCAATTGTTTAATATTTATTTAAATGTAAAAATAAAAAAACGAATGAAAAATGTGAGATATGTATGTATATATTTTATTTCAGTCAAGACTACATATTTGAATTTGGTCTTCCATTTTCTTTGGTTGACTTGATTCCCAATTTTTTCTCTTCTAATTCTAATTGCCCCCTCTAATTGTCCATTAGTTTGAACTTATTCTCCTCCAGTTTTTGCTTCTCATATAGTTTTAGTTTTTTTTCTTTTGAATAAAAAAGTTTTCGTTGGTTTCGGGCGTTTTCCTTTAAATGCTCCTCGATTTTATGTAACGAGTAATTCACCACATTGTATATATTTTCCTGCACCTGTTCTTGTTTACTTAACAAATTTTTCACACATGGTTTTGTATGGTTGCTTGTGGTTTCAATTGAACCGGAAGCTATTTGTTTCTGACTATCTTCAGATTAAACTTCAATACTGTTTTTCGGTGATGAAATGGGTTTTACCACTGTAGATGCTGAATCTTCCTGTCTTGATGCAAGTGATTCACTTAGACTAGAAGTGCAAGAAGCTTCAGTTGTTGTTTCCATCGGTGAACATACAAATACCTTTCCAGGAGGATCCACTAGTTCATTCAGGGCGAGAATCCTTGCTACTGTTTCATCAACTTCATTAAGTTGTTTTTGTTTATACGGTCCTCCTCCAGTAGACGCTTGTTATTCTTTTATTAAAAGAAAACTTTGAACTTTAGATCAAACCAAACCGTACATCAGTCTTAATAATTTGTTCCTTATAACTTTGAATTGTTTGCATATATGTACGTATATGTACATACCTTTTGCCATTCCTTTTCGTTTCGTATAGGTGAACCTAAACTGTTCAGAATTCCTGCTACTTCTTCCCACCCAGTATTTTTTGTTTGGCTAACACCTCTTCTGAAATTTGTTGCCAAAACCTTATTCTGTTCCATTAACTCCACTAGCCGCTTCATTTGCTTTGGGTTTGATATTTTTATCCTAAAAAACCGAATAAATTGTTCAAACTTTGGTTATTAATCCACTTAAATAAAAAGACAAAGAAAACTCACATCTTGAAGAAATTTCATTGCAAGTCGTTTAGAAAATCCTGTCGTTTTGTGACTCAAAAACGACTATCATAATAACGAAAACAATAGTTATTCGACTCATGTCACTCAACAAATACATTCCACACGAGATAACGACTTGAGTCGGATAATGACGTAACTCAATTGTATAAAACGACTTCCGTAATACCGATTTGACGTAGTCGTTTTATGACTCGGACTTAAACGACTTCCGTAATAGGGGTGATTATTTAGATATTTTTTTTAAATTAAATTAGGCACAATAAAAATCCGGTGACGTCATGGTAATAGCGGCTGTTGTCTGAAATAAAAAAATCGAATGGATTATTGTTCAGTAGGTCTGCCGCTATCGTCCCTACCAAAATTGAAAACAAAAATGGCGGACTGTAGAAAAAATCTTGTTTTTTTTTAATTATTTTGTCAAAAATCGTTTAAAAAAAAATAAAATATTTTCGAAAATAAGCAATTTTGGTACGGCTGATAACCATTAATGAGTAGAAGAACATATGTAAATTTCAAAGCAATTGGTTGAATAGTTTTTTTATTAGGACCATGACAGTTTTAGAAAATGATGTTTCGAGAAAAATGCGTTTAAAGCTCCAAGAGCAGAACAAGTCGCTTACGGCGCGTCGGCGACTATGAGTTATTTAATACTAGGAATTTCGGTCTGAAATTTTCACAGCATATTTTCGATAGGTTTTACTATCGAAATATGAAAAAAAACTCGATTTTTCGAAGTGGTCACATGAGACTACTCCCTTAAATTATAAAAAAAAAACTGAAAAACTGCGAGAAAAAAAAATCATTCACTTACCTTCGAAAACATTGATGCGGCGAGTACATTAACCCTCTTAGGGAACAAACTCGACTCGGACTCGCCAGCGTCTGCAGGTAAATTGCAAGACCCGGGCGGCCCTTGAACCTGTAGTCACTGCTACTACCTAGATTTTTTAGGGAGTGTATCCGAAGCCGACTCTCTATTCATAAGAGAGAAAGTTGAGTTTTAAATTTTTACTGTTCCACTAAAGACATGTTCGCTATGTGATTTGGCCGAAACTAACTATGCTTTTCCAAGTCATTTCCTCTAGCCCTGAACTCCTCCATTAAACTTTCTAAGTCAGTTTTTTTCGATAACCTTTTGTACCAAAAACTCACTTTTGGAACAAATAGAAATGTACATGTCCAGCCGGCAAATATCAGCAACGAAGTGATCACTGGCAATACCCAAATATTTTGTAACAAGCCTGTTTAAATATCAAGCTAGTCTGAGCTGAAAAGCACAAATAAAAATGATGAATAAAAATTATCGTTTGGTATGGGCAATATCGGGCATGAAGGAGTTAACAATTAGGGAAGAAGAAAATTAATATAATAAAATGAGAAAAATCATAAAAAACCCTAAAATTAAAAAAAAACAAAATAAATAATAATAATAACAGAAAGTGTTTAATGAAATTGAATTAATTAGCTTAAATAATTAAATATGTAAATAATGGATATGAAAATAAATAAATAAAGAGGTACATTTATAGGGCACAAATGATTTGATTTGATTGAACTTGAATTGAATTATTGAATAGAATTATATAATCAGCCAATTTTTTACTGTTTACGAAACCCCGCGCTGCATCTAGTTTGGTGGATGGGCTGGATGGTGTGGAGATAACCGGTTAATATTTGCCAAATATAATTTTTTTCCTTTTTTTGTGGACATGTAAAAAAGCATTGTTATGATGGAGAATAACTGATGCGAGTCTTTTGGTGGTTTTTTGCTTCAATTCCCGATTCAATTTTGTTTTTTTGAGGGTAGCAAACCCTAAAAATCGTTTCACTTGGTTTTAGCCGTTCACAATTACACAGCATAACCTTCTCTCTGTGGATGTGGATGTCAAGGATGCGAGGGTCACTACTAACAATGTAAAAAAAAATAAAAAAAATTCTCTGAAATGGTTTTTCGCCTTTCGATGTCTAGTTTTTTTCATTTTAAAGTTTCTTGGACATTTCCCAGGACTTTTAAACGTTTGAAAACAGTTGTAGGATCAACTTTTCACAAGTTGTTCTTGTCTTTGAATCGAATCTTCGTCTACTAATGTTTGCAATTCTGCACCTTCGAATTATTTTTCTTTCACGGTCTTTGTTATCGATGCGAAAATCACCACTTCTGTAACGAACAAATCAATGTTCACACGTCGTTTGAGTTGAACAAGTTCACCACAAACTTCCATTAACAATCGATGATTTCCAGCAGCAGTTTTCCTTGAAAAAAAAAATTACAGACTGGATTTTATTGACCGATGTCTACCCTCAAAAGTACCATACATATGTGTATGTATGTCATCATTTGCACTAAACATATGGAGTATTCATGGTATACCTATTAGTCAAATCCTCATTTCATAGTAGACAATACCGGGGATTTTGATGACTAAGTCAATGCCTGTATTCGATCCTATTTTAAACTGCCTACTGACCCAAGGCGCTCTTAGTAGAGTTTACTCAATATTTCAGTGACCACCTGATATGCATCGGTGCTATCAGCGATAAAGCGCTTATTGATGACATGTTTCGTTTGGTATGGGCAGAAACTGTTAAAGTGAAAAGTAGTATTTTGGCCAGGCTAGGCGTAGTCATCTTCGAGAAACCATTTCTGATTGGGCATTTAATCATTTACGACAGTAACTTTTAAACAGTTTGGTGACGTGTCTACCTATATGGCAGTAGCCTATACTGGCTGCCACGATTCTGGCGATATCACGACAATGTTTGTTTGGAAGGTCTTGTGTTTTTCCCTCCGTATGGGTCATCATTTCTTAGATATCATGCACCTGGTTGGTCTGACCCCCCTCTTGTTAAATGTAATTAAGAAGTGTTGGAGAATTTTTTTTTGATGTATTTCAGCAAAGTTTCGATTGAAATCGTTAACTTGTTATTCCTTTCATGCCCCGCAATGGTTCTGTGATTTCGAACTAAGAGAAGATCCTGATCCTGATTGATCCACCAGTCTGGAGGAGTTGATTGGCGGCTTGACTATCATCGCCACAGTGACCAGAGAGTTTGTATTGAGAACTTCGTTCCCTAGATTTTTATTTAAAAAAATAAATAGGCTAGACACTAGAAAATGACGAACCACAAACTCTTCAAAAGTTAGGATGAGAAGAACTTTTGGACTTGTAAAAAAACGGTCAGAGAATTGCTCGTCGTATACAAATTGCTCGATCAATACGATTATACAAAACCAAAATCACAATTTAAGTTCGAAATTTAGCAACTTATTGAATTGATCTCCAATACCACCATTTGATCTTCGTTCAAAGGTTACAAGTTTGCTGAAGATCAACACAGCCCCTAAGAAGACCACCATGAGCTCTGCGGCCTATTTCTCTATATTCTTTTCCTACTTTTAGGTTCCTATCGACTATCGTTTCTTTGAAAAATTATAAATTGTCAACATTCCAACATAAAACCCTTTTCTCCTCAATGCTCATAGTGATCCAATTTGTGGTTCTGAATGTAAATTTACGTAAAAAAAACCTTTGTAATATAGATTTTGACAAGATGTTTATTTCGATATATTTTGTGGATTTAGCCATTACTAATGGAATACAACATTATTGAAATGGCTTTCAAGGGAGTTATTGCAGGACTCGATTCTGACAATGTAGTTTTCGAAAACTTTTCAACATATATCGGGCAATAGCTCGACCACAACTTTCAATATTCGTTTTCAAGGCAACGGGAGTTCACGAATTATGTGCATAAATTTCGAATTGGAGCCGAAAAGTATCGATTAACATTTGGCAATAGCTTGAACTCGATAGATTTGAATTTTCTTCAACACCTTTACTAACGGCAGCGACATTTTCTGCAGAATCGGAATTTTGATAATGAAGAGGGCTTAAGACTTCTATAACAGAACCAGTCTCTTTGACTTGTTTCCTACAATTCTATTTATAGTATGCTCAGACCTATAATTTACTCGACCATATTCTGCCTGTAATGCGCGAAAGGTACCTCCTACGGAATGACCTTTTGCAATAACTCTTCATCATTGTAATACCTGCAAGAATTAATAAACTTATCATATTTTAAACGGTAAATCTTAAGCTAAACGTATGCAGTCCTGAATGACAGTTTAGTTCGATACATGATATTAAATTGGCGATTTCAAATCGGAAATAAAAATTGGATCATGTTGAACAAAATTGGGTAATTGGATTTGAAAAAACGTTCGTAATCCACCTGTTTCAAAACTTTTGCTCTTCACCATTAGTCTCCAAAACATTGTCTCTAGAGTTAATTCTCAACAAAACTATCGACTTTACCTTTAAACGTAGCCTAATTCGATTTTGTAGCCTAGTCAATTCAAACTGCCTGGGGTAAGTGCGATCGAAACCTGTCATAACTGGGTGTTATAAAGCTTATGAGTCGAAAACCTGCACCCTACTCACTTTTTTAATTCACAACAGCAAAGGCATGGAATACTGCGAATTATAAACAAAATCGGAGCAAAATGCAATTACCCCTCTCTTTCTGCTGAAGAGACTTGTTGAATATATGACTGTGCTTGCAACTTGGAAATATTCTGCTCACGTATCCAGAGGGTCATGTATAAACGCCAAATCGTGCAATGTTTTGGTTTTCCATGACTCCATGCCTTTTATTGGTTTATCAACATTCATGTCAGCAGCGGTCTAGACACATTCATCAACAATTCTTCCACCAAGAGATTCTATGTTTTTACTCCTTTTCACATCCACTTAATCCTTTTCATTCCCTGACATTACCGTTTTAATTACAGATTCAACACAACTGTGCCAATCCCGTCTGCAAACATGAAAGTAAACCTTACCAATTTCCGATTAAAGCCAACGTCCTGGCACCCATCAAATGCGACCACAGCAAAATCCCTACGAATCCCCTTTCGATCCCTGCTCCGCTTTAAATCCCGTCCAATTTACGACATCATGTTATCTTTTCGCTGTTTGCCAAGTCGAAGTCCCCCCCTTAGCGAGAAAAAAACTCTGCAGTTAAGAGGAGCCATTTTAATCCGTATCAGTGGTTTGCCGATTCCAAGACTGTGTTACACCAGCTCGAAATGGAGATACGTTTTTAAGCAAAAAAAAAACAATCATTCACAGGAGAAGAACCATGATGGAGGGCCAGAGCTGCGTTCAACAGATGGAACGAAGAAATCGAGGGAACCAAGGGAACTGATTTATACGAGAGAGATGGGAGTGTGGGTCCTTGTCACGTTCTATGAATAGAAAGAAGTATAAAGCTGTGCTTGGTTGGTTTTGAAAGAAATTCTACTTAAAGATCGTTAACTAAGATGCATCCTTATATAATTGATCAAGTATCTCCCCATTCAGGCAGAAGCTCTAGCTTTAAACCAGAACTCAATCAATAGGAGTAATGGGGTAAAAATTAGACATCGTTGAATGGAAAAGGTGTACTTTTATGAGCTCATACTCATATGTATGGCATTGGAATACAATTTGCTCATACGTGTGTGAGTATTATCAAAGGCAGATGAAGTCAAACGATATTACTCATTGGACTTTGAAGATAAAGGACGTGACGAGATGAAAAGTACATGAGGGTATCTAAATAGAATAAAAATCGCTACGAGCAGTTGTTACAGAGACAGGGGACGCCATGCCTTACGTTTCAAAATTTGATATATATTTCTCGACTACAGATGAGAAGAAGTGGATACATAAGCAATATACTTATCATCTATTTATCATTATTGCTAACACTGAAAGCCATAAAAGGCGAGGGCTGACTGTTTCCCCAGACACCTACGTTGGGTGTGATTTTCGTTTGGGATAAGTGATTTTGTTTTGATTTGGATAGTGATTGAGTCAACGTGTTCTTCAGTAAGGAAAATTAGGGTCATCCAAAAGGGGTGTCATTTTAAAATAATAGTAAATCCTGGTTACGAAATACTTTGCTCTAGCCATGAAGCTTGATAGTTTTGTAATTCGTCCAGGCCTTTAGAAACTTAAATTTCCGGGGAAAGTTTCGAAGTAGTGCGTTTAGTGTGTGTTATTATTATTATGTGTGTTTTGCAGAAGAAGCGAGTATAGTTAGTATCCTGTTATCGGCGGCCAACTGAAGTCTTCAATCCCCGAAATCGCAGTTCCAGGAAGTTTGTCAGCAACAGACCCATCGTTTCAGCACCTATGTGGCACCATTGTTCCAGAAAGTCGGCAAGTTCTATTGTCCATTCAGGGAAAAAGTCAGTCATCAACGTTTAGTAACCCAACATATCACTATCGTTTTAAACACTTATAGTTCATTCACACCGCCGGCTCAAAAACTTAACTTGTTACACGTTCTGACACCCAGATAAATGGAAATGAGCCCTGTGACTTAAGATAATTTTGTATAAAAAAATCATGATCTTGTTCTTACGGCACGACGTTGTGTTGGCTTCGATTCCTGTGTCATGATCTTGAACAACTTTATTTTCATTTGACGTATATATTTTGAAGAAATCGGTCAAGTGGATGTCGTCATTATTGATGACCGTTTCCGCTTTATCCAAAATTTAGTCAGCCGAGTTTAGTTTAGGTTAAGAGCTTCGGCCGATAAGTTCTTGTTGAATATCGTCTTTAAGAGCTTACAGTGATTACTCTGTGACTTATTCTGATAGACCCGTGACTTCAAAAAAACCTAATTGAGGTTCAACCCGAGCGAATTGAGCCGGCCAGTGTAAATGGCTAAAACGAGACATTAGGCGACCCGTAAACGCTATCTATTGTCGCGCGAGCTGTGTGTATAGTTACTCCGTCCTGTTGGAACCACATGTCCTTCTACCCCGATTGACGGTCTGCTGACGTTTTTCACCAAAATACGCTGCAAGGGTTGCCCCAATCTCTGTGACAAGCGGTTAAAGGTAATATGTAGTGTTTAACCAGTTGGAGTAAATAAAGCCATCGGTACATGGTTGTCAGAAATATCAGATAAAGAACGTCACATGATGAGTTTGGACATCTGTCAACAACCCATCATTATAAATGTTGAATGTTGACTTTCTAGCCAAATAAGGGTCATTTACGGGGGAATTTGCTTTTAACCTTCGGTTCAAAAAAATCCTCGTCAAATAATTATAGAAATTTACGTTGAGGCTGGCTTGAATGCTACAAAATTAGAAGCTCGAACTCGTGAAAAAGTTTGAAGACATTTCTGTCATAGATCAAGATCCACATCAAACGCAAAAAGAAATTGCAGAATCATTAGCCGTAACTTAACAAGTCATTTTCCATCACTGGAAAGCCTTGGATGTTGTATGAGTTGAAGTCGAGAGACATCGAACGCTGTCGTTGCGACTGAACTGAGGGCGCTGCATACATGGATCGAAGCTAATGCTGTTTATTTAATGGAACAGGTTAGGCCATCACTGACCGCCACTAAAGGGTCTGGGTCGAGCGTTGAATGGAAAAATGTCTATAATAAAAGGTGTTTTTCTTAGAGGTGTACAAATGTAATATGAAATAAATAACTTGAAACTTCATTTAGTGTCGATAATATTTACTTTTTTTAACAGATAATTGTGTGCCATTAGCGCTTAATAATAATATGAACACCATGGCTAGCTCGAAGGATGCGCAATCATGAAATCCAATTTTCGACAACTTCATCGAACAACTGGGACCTTAAATCACCAATAACACGACGTATGTTGACTTCCAAATCGTCCAACGTCTCTGGTTAATCGACGTAGACTAGTGACTTTACATACCCCCAAAGAAAGTAATCACAGGATCGTGGAGGCCAGCTCACAGGACCATCGCGCGAAAATATGCGTTTAGCAAATGTTTCCCGCAATAAATAGACAGTGTCGCGCGTGACTCCACCAGCCCATAAAGCACACCAAACAGTGAGTTTTAATGGTTGCAAAGGCGTCTCGACAAAGGCTTCTAGGTTCTCGCTACTCCAAATTCTGCTATTTTGCTTGTTTACATTAAGCCTAATATGGGCCTCATAGGAGAACAAAATGTTGGATTAAAAATATGGATCAAGCTGAATCATGTTTTCAGCCCTCTGCGACCTAATGAATTTGAGCATGGCACATCATCATGCTTTTCTGGTTATTAAAACCTAGCTTAAAGTACTGAAATGGGACCCTCACCTTCCGGGGTGAAAAATACGTTTTCTCGAGGTCTGCAAAGTAGGCCTCCTTGGCGGCGATAACCTCCTCATTCGACTGAAATTTCTGCCCGGCGAGTGACTTTTTCAAGTTTGGAGAAGTTTCTGGAGAATACGGTGGATGGGGCAGCAGTTCGTAGCCCAATTCGACCAATTTGGCCGTGGCGAGTGCGGAGGTGTGAGCCGGTGCGTTATCATGGTGGAAGAGCACTTTTTTCTTCGCCAAATGGGGCCGTTTTTTCTTCAATTCGGCATCGAATCGGCCCTTCTCCGGGTAGCCGATGTGGATCACACCTTGTGAATCCTAGAAAACGGTGGCCATCACCTTTCCGGGCGATGGGACAGTCTTCGCCTTCTTCGGAGCACGTTCGCCGGGTGAAGTCCACTGTTTTGACTGTTCCTTGGTTTCTGGTGTGTACCAGTGGATCCATGTTTCGTCGACTTTCACGAAACGACGCAGAAACTCCTTCGGACTGCGCTTAAACAGCGTCAAACACTGCTCTGAAGTGGTCTCACGGTTGCAAATGCGGGACCCATCGCGCCGACAGTTTTCTCATGCCCAAAATTTCATGCAGGATATGACCCACGCGATCTTTTGAAATGCCTACTGTCTCATATATCTCGCGCACCTTTAATCTGCGGTCTGCCAATACGAGATCGTGGATTTTTGTCACGTTATCCTCCGTGGTAGCCGTTTTCGGGGCACCTGGACGTGGCTCATCAAAAACCGACGTGCGACCACGTTGAAACTTGTTAAACCAATTTTTGAAGGTCGCCATCGAAGGAGAAGAGTCACCGTATACAGTATCCAAACGCTCTTTGATTTCACTGCGCGATTTTCCTTTTTTTCCATTTTTCTAAAATCCGCGGACACTCCCGCTTCCACACGCGGTCAAAACAGAACTACGAGTCCGATCCTTACTCCGACAGTAGCCGTCTATTAGAGTGTGCTACACGATAGTAAGTTGGTCTTACGATACTGGCGCCATCTGGCGGCGAGTCTACTTATCGGACCACCCTCGTAGGTGCACCACATTTGTTGATAAATACTTTCGTTCGTCAATCAACTCATAAATTCTTTAGAACTAATAGAACCTGTGACCTCGACCTGGAGGAAATCATTGAAGATGACCCTGCACCACACTCTGTCATTCATAACTGAAATAAGAAAGTGCTGAGTGCGACACATCTGTCACGATTATTGCAACAATTGAATCAATTTTATTGCATATCTCGCCACAGCGGCAAGAGACTGCCGTCATCCAAGAAAACTCTTAAAAATGATGCAATTCATCTCACGAACCATTCGTTATCCGAAACACGTCTCCTGTAGTATCTCAAACTACCTTTTAACTGACTTGTTTCAAGAAATTTAATTTAGACACTTGAGTTTCTCTTCCGAATAACGTACTGCTTATAGCGCACTTTGCTCTTACCACGAACCTTGACAATGTGGTAATTCGTCCAACTTTTCGGAAACTTTAATTTCCCGGGAACGTTCCGAAAGTCCCAGTAGTGCACATCAAACTTTGGTGGTTGTTGGCTTTTTTTCTCGGGTGAAAGTTCTAACGATATTCTAAAACCGCACCTGGGGATCATGGGATATTTGTAGCATATGCAGGATTATTGGGAACAGTGATGTAGTGATATTGTGATGTGATGATGATCCCAAGGGCTGTCCCTAATGAATTAATTTGAGCCAAAACAATGGAATCTAATTAGTCCATTACCGTACAAACATCTTTTAAGCCTCAGAAGTTAACGACTCTGTGACGGGGATGTGATAAAATCCCGAAGGTCTTTTCTGACTCACGAAGTGATGTGGGTGAGTAATATAGTGAATATTCCACGGTTCAGAGGCAGGCAATGTGCTCCCAATGGAGTCAGCAGAGCAAATTTGCTTTGTAAACAGAACGGAAAGTAAAATAAGGTCGTAGGTGTTGTGTCTGTTTGTTTTCCGGGATTAATGTCTTGCCAAATAATGAAACGGTCACCCCTACTACGAGTATAGTGGATGTCATTGTTCATCGTTTCACGGAAAGGGGATCGTTTAGTCGTGGGAATAAAAAAACAGCTGTTGCATGCATTAAACACGACTATAGGCTTTATATGTATATCACCGACTGAAGGTCAGTACATTAATTGAACTTTTCGTTTGTGTAAAAATTTATCAAAAGGATTAATTAATTTGGCAAGCGTATCCACACCGAATCAGGCATATTATTTGCATCTTTCCAATCGAATGCATATTCAATGACGTGCAGATAACTATCTAAAATAAATTTACACCCAAAAGTGCATTGTAGCCACATCTATGCTGGCAAACATTAGGGCATTGCTGTCCAAATAATTCCATCGATGCGGTTTAATTACTAGAACAATATATCGGTTGCAAAAAACTCACATAACCTGTCGATACATCCGTACTGTGTCAGAATAGGTGTCACAAGTCGTATCAATTAATTGAAAAATCTAGTTCGATTGCAATCCGAGATATCGACACCAGGGGAGACACCACCACACCATTCTTGAACCGCAATCAAAACCAATGCACACCATGAGCTCGTGGCAGAATAAACGACCCACGTCCACAGTGAATTGTACATCCATCCCAATTCAATTGAACATATAGTCCCACACTAACATCGCATCCTTGCACATATTTACTCAAAACGAGCGAGGCATTGTCACATCCAATAAGTTTCAAGAACCGAACGTGTTTGCTGAACAATTCGAATTATACTATTTGTGGTCCTTAATGCTCGTGCAGCTGATTTGTCTTCAATTAGTTTGTAATTTGTCACGACGATAACCGGCGAGTAGACAAACTGACTATCCATTGAGATACTCCCAGCTATTGTTGAGTTCGAGTATCCTGCGTCCATTTTCAGTTCACATTGATTGAGTGGAATTTGGCAAGATGTACGTGCAGCCCACTGTAATCTGTTAATGACCACAATCACACATAACTTGTGTGCATAGTTTGTGGATTAGCAGATAGAATAACCACTGACACTGGCAATTCCATCGATTCCGGTGTGGTTGAGACAAATCGATATGCTCGATGGACCGGTCGTTAATCTCATGAATTTTTTTTAATTCACTGTATCGGAATGCGAGTTGATTGAGAACATTTCAAGGAATGGCATAATTAGGTCATGCTACTGCCCTCCCCATGACATAGAAAGATTATTTGTGTCGGAAAGCCGATTAGGAGAGGATGTACTCAACGTTCTTAATGAAATTGAAGACTGATCGCGTAGGAATAGAGACGGTTTTCTGAGAAAGGTCGACATGATAAGATAGCAGACGACAACACTCTCACTCTACTATGTGTCAACAGGCTCGAGATAGAATCTGTACTCTAGGGCAAGAATAATTTTTTGGAGGGGATAGCTCAAACCCCAATGGGCTGGGAGAGCCGAGCCGAATTATATCAGCTACATCCAGAGAGGTCTTTGTCGGCAGCTAAAAGGTGTCCACAAGATGGAGCCCTTTCAGCCCATCCCTGGTGGATAGTCAACCACGACCTACTCTACAAGTTAGACAACCTTGGTTATGAAGTCATCGGAGACGCCGATGACCTTATAGTTATTGTTATAGGTAATTGCGAAATGTCTGCCTATGAACGTATGCAACTTGCGCTTCAATTTATCTCTGACTGGTGTCCTGGACAACCTTAGTCCCTTTTACAAAAAATAGGAAAATACAACCTTGCTCCGTCTCCCTGATCGTTATAAACATAGGATTTTCAGATGAAGTCAAGTATCTAGTAATTGATCTTGATCGCAAACTAGAACTCCAACATCGAAAACAAACTTGCAAAGGCTACTAAGGGACTGTGGACCTGTCGACCCACCTACGTTTACGGTTACATACCGCGTTAGTAACACCTGTCATCATTTATGCGTCTGCCGTATGGTGGGCAAAAGTTGAACACAAAACGACAATAATTAAACTTAAACGCCTACGGAGATTTTAATGTCTCGCATTACAGGCGCTATGGCAACTTGCAAAAAGGTCTCTTCCCTCAGAAACAAACCGTCAATGTTAACCATTGGGCCACATGTCCATCCTACAACACTTTCCTGGGATGGATATGATTACCACATTTTCGAACGCATTACCACATACATCTGCTCCCTTTGATACAAATGTTGAGACACTGATCTCAAAACCGCACAGCTTGGGAAAGCAGCGATCCCTTGCTAAAGGTCAAATACCTCAGGTGTCTTCCAAGCCGAAGGCAGGCAGCGCTCAAAGCATTGGACTCGTATACTACGAAATCAAAATCCGCCAAGGAATGCAACGATACCCTGCAGGACCTAGCCAAAAAAAAAGTAAAATCAAACTCTGGTGCCAGGGCAGCAAAATCGTCGGCCCGCTCGAACATTAACTTTCTCTCAAACAAGTAGGAAAAATCTCAACACCTGCACTTTTAGAACAGCATTCAAGGACTCTGTCATTCGAAGAGATTCATACGACCCCTGAATATCCACTCGATCAATATTCTCAAATATAATAGAGTCGATCAACTACCTTTCGGGGCACTGTAGTTTGAGATATCATCTTAACAAAATTGATCTGTCGTCTGAAACCGAGTGTCGACTTTGTCCAGACGACGAGGAAACTTCAGAGCACATACTATGCGAGTGTGCCTCCCTCTGCCATCCTCCTCAGAGAAATCATGAGTCCTGAGGGGATCAGCTCAGCTCCTACGAGGGTAGCTCCTCCTTCTAATTGGGTAACACTGGTCGCAGTTCCCTATGTAAATTATGGGACCTATAAAAATTATATCCTTTTCCAAGACTGCAATTGATGCTGTCTTACTGAACAGATGCTTACCGAACTCATTCCTCAATTGGTCCATCCATTCTCGTGCTGTGTGGCATGTAGCGCCGTCTTGCTCAAACCACATGTCGACCAGGTTCAGCTTGTGCATTTAAAAAAAAAAATCGAAACCATTTGACGAAAGCGGATGCCATTGATGGTAACGTTGTTCTCACGGGCATCTTTGAGAAAATCCGGCCCAATGGCTGTGTCACAAGGTAAACCGCAACAAACCGTGCATTGGCAGTTCTTATATTGGGTGAAGTTACCAATCGGAACAGCATTACGTTCAAGATTTGAACAAGTCAAATTGCCTTCGTTTCCGGTCGGAAGTTAATACTATGTTGCAATATTCTGCAGTAGAAGTAGAAAGTATATCCAGTAAACAAAATATCGATATTATATTGCATCATTTCTCGTCAACCATATTGAACACAGCCGAAAACAACATTCCAAAGAAGATTGGAAGAGTCGCTTTCATTAAAATTCCTCCTCAAATTTTGGAACTCATAAAAATAAGAAACCTTTATAGGTGGCAGCGATATCGAGATCCCTTTTATAAATATGAGGTATCAAAAATAAAAAAACCTACTTCGCAAAATATATGGCTTAATCGCAATAAAGAGTGGAATAAGAAACTAAGCAACCTTCAAAGGAACGCAAAACCATTTTGGAATATTGTGAAGGTAGTTAATAATAGGAAACGACAGTTGCTGGCCCTGAATTTTGCAAGCAGCCACAATGTTGCAAAAAATTTGGGTGATAGGGAAACAGAAAATATTATTAACACAACAGTGGAAACATATTTTTCGAATAAAGCTTAGCAAAGACCTCGAACAAATCTAGTCACTTACAGGGATATACAGTACATCGTTGACGATTTAAGAATAAGAAAAGCAAATGGTTTTGATTGCATTCGAAACATATATATAAAGCAATTACCAAAGCTTGGAATAAAATCTCTTACATATATTGTCAATGCCTGCTTAAAAATAGGGTATTTTCCTGATGCTTGGAAGTTAGCCAAAATTGCATCGGTTTTTAAAACGGATAAGCCACCTGATAGCCCTGAAATTTATAGGCCAATAAGTTTGCTCAGTGGCCTCAGTAAAATATTAGAGAAAGTCCTTAAGGAACAAATGCTTAGACATATCTACGATAACAACATTTGACCAATTTTGCACAATAGTGGTGTCCCCCAAGGTTCTGTAATTGGTCCAATGTTATATAATATTTATACTTCCTGTATAATACTACTGTATTACCAAACTGTGATGCAGCTATTTTTGCGGATGATACTGCAATATTTTCATCGCATACGTTCGCTTCAACCATTGAGAGTGATCTTAAAAATGCTATATGAGTATTAAAGGCATATTATTCAAAGTGGAAGATAAAACTAAACGAAAACAAAATGCAAGCTATCTTTTTCCCAAGAAAAAGAAAACATTGCTTTCTACCTACCGCTTCTCCTTCTTCTTCTTTTCCTTTTTTTCCGGCGTTGTTATGGTCAGAAGTGTAGGACCATAACCTTCCCACTTAACTGCATTCCAACTGGTCCGCTTGTGGGGTCCGCCGGTTTGACCTCAGAAAGTAGCGGCAGGCTTCCTGGTTTGGGATTACTTCATCGCTGAGGCCAATCAAATGCTGGTGTTTTTGCATTTGTTTGCACCAATTGTTTTTCGGCCTGCTTTTTTTGCGTGTTGAAATTGGAACGTTGATTGATAACGCCTTTTGGACGGGGTTCAAAGGGTCTCTCCTTTGAACATGGCAATACCAACTGAGTCGGTCGCGCTCTATATTTCTTGTGATGGTTTCTTTTACGTGGAGGCTTCCTCGGATCTTTGACCTTCTAATTCTGTCACGCTTTGTTACTCCCGCTGTCATGCGAAGCATCTTCATCTCAGCTGCCGTTAATTTGCTCTCATACTTTTTGTGCATTGTCCAGCATTGTGAACCGTATGTGAGCGCCGGACATACAACTCAAGTGTAGAGCCTTCCTTTCAGCTTAGGGGGCATTTTTCGATTACAGAAGATGGCGGAGTTTTCTCGCCACTTCATCCACCCTACGCTTACGCGATGTTTGATGTCGTCATCACAAATTGCTTCTTTATTAATCATAGATCCCAGATATTTAAACTTTTCACACTTGGGAAGCACTATTCCATTCAAGTAAATGTCTGGAATAGGCTGATGGGGGTCAGAGAACGGGCAGCACAGATACTCTGTCTTCTTTGAACTAATACGATACCCGTGTCCCTCAAAAATGCCCACCCACACATCAAGTGCTCGTTGTAGGGACGCCTGATCATCACTTATAATGGCTCCATAGTCAGCAAAGAATAGCTGGTGCACATTGGGGTCCGTCACTTTTCCTTCAAGCAAACAATCAAGGACTGCTATAAAGAGCAGTGGGCTGAGGACGCTCACTTGGTGTATACCGACTTTGATTGCGAACTCTTCGGTGACTCCTGCGGTGCATCTTACTCTTGTCGTTGCTCTCTTGTACATGTCCATGATCACTCGCTCGTAGGTTTCTGGAACTCCTTTTTGTCTTAGCGCTACCCATAAAAGATCTCTTGGTTGCCGGTCGAAGGTCTTCTCAAAATCAATCATATGCAAGTCTTTTGAAGAATCACGATGCTTTTCCATCATGATCCTTATACTTTAGATTGCATCTGTTGTTGATTTACCCGAGACAAACACGCACTGGTCATCAGATAGTCGTATTATTTTCCGCAGTCGGCTATCTAATACCCATTCAACGATCTTCATGGTGTGCGACATTAGCTTGACAGAACGGTAGTTATCACAATTTCGCGTATCACCCTTTCCTTTGTGCAAAGGAAGAAGATAGCTTTCCCTCCATTGATTAGGCATAGTGTCGCCTCTCATAAGTTTGGAGATAGGAGCCATGAGCCATCTAGACCCGATGTCTCCCATCTTTTTCCAGAACTCAGAGGGTATCCCGTCCGACCCAACAGCTTTTCTTTTCTTGGAGTTTTTAACCGCGTACCGAACTTCTTCGACTGTGATGTCGGATATTTCGGCATGATTCGGGGCGGCTCTTGGAAAGTACACTCGGGGAAACTGTTCGTTCAGAAGTTCCTCGCAATACTGTCGCCATCTGTGGAGAATTTTTTCGTCTTCCACAAGGAGTTGGCCTTCAGCATTGTTAATAAACTTTGGGAAACGAATCTCCTGAGCATTTCTTCTTCTCTGGGCGGCTATCTTAAAGATATTTGCTCCTTTATTCAAATTGCTTTGTCGCAGCTCCTGGGTAGCCTGGTTCCTGTCAGACGCGGAAGACGATATTTCTTCCAACTCCTAATAGAGGCCTTCCATGCTTTTCGCTTTGAATTCGGCGCACTTTTTCTTCGCGATACCTTTGCAATATCTATATACCTTTTCACGGCGAGCTTTTTCCTCTCTATTAGTAGAAAAGCACTTTGACCAAGCTTGGAAAGCCATTTTCTTTTCGTATATCACTGCTTTGGCTTCGTCTGTCCACCACCAGGTTTCTTTTGCTTGTTGGCAGGGGCCTTTAGATGTTCCGAGCAGTGATTTGTCATTCTCCAGGCCAGATTGTTGTAGGGAATCCTACATGTATTGTGCCTGCACTCCTCATTACCGACCTCATCGATAATGGAAGAGAGGTAGTTTTCCATGTTGGTGATAAAAGCTTCGCCTTTTCCTTTATCCAGCTTACACCACTTGATTCTCTCAGACACCTTCGTTTGCTGCTTTGACTTCTTTCCCGCATCCATAAAAAATTCAGTCAGGAGGAGACGGTGTTGAGGGGCGATCGCGTCTCCCAGGATCACTTTGCAATCTTTAGCTCGTGGCTTCATGAAACTGGATACCAAATGATAGTCTATTTGAGTTTTATTTCCGCCGCTGCTATAAGTGATCAGGTGCCGGCTTTGTTTGACGAACATGGTATTTAGCACTATAAAACCGTACGACTTGCACATGTTTAGGATATCTTCACCTGAAGAGTTTAATCTCTCGTTTAAATCTCCCCCAACAAACAAAAGCTCTTCCTTTGGGATGTTTTTGACAAGGTTGTGGAAATCTAGCCAAAATGCATCTTTTTCTTTTTGTTCGTATCCTACTTGAGGGGCATATGCGCTTACGATGTTCCACACCTCACCATGCATCACCAATTTGAGAGCCATCAAACGGTCACTGGACTTTGAAATGGTTAAAACGTTGCCAAGTAGCTCTGCCGCAAGGATCATGGCGATTCGGTTTTTTCCTTGTTCCAATCCATAGTAAAACATCTTGTAGGCTTTTGTTTTAACGTCCAAGAAACGTGCCCGATTACCGGTGTTTCGCTATTTTGTCTCTTGTACGCACAGGATGTCTACTTGCCTTCTAACCATCATTTCTTCAAGCTCATAGCTGCGACCACTCATGCTTCCAACGTTCCAACTCGCGACTCTTAAGTGTAGCTTACGCCGTTGCATTACTTTGCTATCCCCCGGAAATCCTATAGCTCTGACCCGAGCATTGCTGCTCGTCCCAGGATCACGACCATTAGTAGTGCCTGGCGGGGTAGTGCTTTTCCTTTTAGCGTTCTTTTCCATAATGCTTCGGTTTGACCGTTTTCTTTCTTCCCCTCCTTTTTGACACGGGCATGCTCCAGATTTTTATTTTTTATTTTTTTGTTTGATCTTACTCTTACAACACCGGTGATCTCCAGTCGTGTCAACTCACTGATTTGCATGCACACTTGTGGGGCAGTTTAATGGTGGTAGGTATGTCCCTAGGCTCACCTTGGTGTTTTCTAAATTGCCTAGATGTGATTTCTGCCTTCCGCTCAATTACAATTTGATGAAGTGAGCATCCCTTGGGAGTCCTGTGCTAAATATTTAGGAATCTTTCTTGACACAAAACTGATTTTTAATGACCACATAAATAGAACGATTAAGAAAACAGGGCTTGCCATAAAAATGTTGTATCTTTTTATTTCTAGAAAATCCTTATTATCAATAGATAGCAAAATAATAATCTACAAAGTGATTTTTCAAGCGATTCTTCTTGCCAAGTCTGGGCTGATTAGGCAAAGTGCCATATAAAGAAATTGCAGGTATGTCAAAATAAGGTTTTAAAAATGATGCTTAATGTGCCATGGCATCACTCTACCTTAGATCTGCACAAAAAAGTGAATGTTGAACTGATCCGTGAAAGGATTGAAAAATTTAAAACTAGATTTGTGGAACGATGTAGTTTTGCTGACAACCCCCTAGTAAAAGAAATATATGATAATTAAATTGTGTTACTTCCGCTGTTATTTATTTATTTATTTATTTTCTTGCTTGTTTACTTTGTTACGTTTATTTATATTTTTGTTTACTTGTTTATTTTATTTATTTATTTATTTAGTTAAGTACCAATTTTTTTATTTAAATTTATATAATTATTTATTTATTTAATTAATTATTTTCATTTACTTTATTTATTTATTATTATTTTTTTTTTCTTTTTGCTTGTATAGAAGGTTTTTGTCGTATTTTACTTCTAAAGAATTTTGTTATTTTGTCCTTTCCTTTTTTCCTTTATACAAAATATCAAACATTTTTAGTGGAAAGATATAACCTAATTATCAAATTCTTGTGTTGTAAAATATGCAGTAGCAAACCATTGTAAATTTTACATATGATATAAATATCTATCACACCAATCGGACTAAATACGGCTGCCTTGTTTATGACCATACCCATTCACCTAGAAATAACCTTCTTTGCTGGAGACAATTTTTTGATAAAAAAAGTGAATCTTCCTACAGCCTACTACATTAAAACTGGTGAGTACAACAGCCATATTGTCCTCTATACCCATTGGAGTAAGTAGCTCGATATCCAATAGCCCGAATTGAGTGCGAAATTTGGTCACTATGGCTTGAACAGCTTGCTCAATAGGTTGATTATGACGACCAGTCGAAGTGCGCAAAAAACAGAGCACAAATTTTGATAATAAAATTCAATAATTTGTAAGCTTTTTTTGGGAATAAGTCTCTTAGATAATATCGCAATGCTAACTGAGTGGTTTTAAAACATGTCACAAATCACGCATGAGCTGCCAATAATATAATATTGTAAAACCCTTTAGAGCTGTCTACAATTTAAGAATTCGAAAAATGCTTTGAAGAAAGCTATGCGAATATATTGATCCACTATGGGATTGCTATGTAAATCAGATACCAACCTCAGTGCCAATACAAGGACAATCCTGGAGACCTGCTCAAGGTACCCTTTCCTGATTTACATCATAAACATTATCGAACTTCCTGATGAAAAGAAAAGGCAAAAATGATTTCTTCTCTATAGGGTCTGGATCACAGCATCCTCCCTTCGATGGCCTTATTTAGGTCCAGCCTACATCACGTCAACCTGGTATTCATGCAAGGAACTGGAAAATTCCACGAGCTGCCTCGGAAAACTCAAAAAAACTAAAAAAACATTATTTATTTAAATTATGGAAAATCTACGATCATACCAAGGCATATATAACGTCTTTAAAGACTGACAGCAGACCAAACAATCAGTAAAAAAACATGTTAACGAGCATGCTTACCAAACATGTATACAAGCATGTTTCAGACATTTTTATTAACATGCTCTAATCATGTTCACCAATCAACAGTTGTATTGATGTTTCAATGTGAAAATGTATATCAAAGAGTTACTAAAAAATCAAATCCAAAGTAGCTGTATACTCGTATTCAGTAGGCCACCAAAGAGTATAACTCGGCACTGCTATAACCTTTTGCAATTATCACCATGTTCATAGTGTCTTTTTGCATCTAATTTCAGGGCTAATTAATGAATATTGCAGCGACGAAATCACATTTAAACGTCACTATTTCCTAGACTGTGAGAGGATATCTCGGGATACTTCATTATTTAGTCACAGCACTACCAGCTGAATCAAATCAAATCAGGACTCATAGACCCTCTAGAAGATAGCTTGTTATACCTAAATAAAAATACATCCAAACACACGCGGTACTTCCCACACAGATTTCAAGTTGATAAATATACTTTTCTTTAATGAGGATGAGAGGTGTCTACTGTCTGACTGACAGATCACAATGAACTCTGCTGCCCGTCCCTCGGAACTGAAATCGAAAACCAATGGTGACGTTGATCCAGCTCATTCCCAAGTCCAAGTCAAGTCTAATTTTAGATTGCCTTATAATTTAATACTTGTGACGCCAGCATGTAACAAAGGACTTTTTCGTACATTGACTCATCAAAAACTCGCTCCTAATTGTCCTGATTCACACGTCTTCATCTCCTCGTACTGATACTCTACTTTCCATCAAGGTTGCTGGCTTTTCGCCACAGTACCACAAAGCATTAAAATGCTTGTAGTCGAATCTTTCCCTGTCTTTCAATAAGTATGGCGTTTAGAAAGGGATATAAGCAAGTTAACAATTCAATACGATCCATGTCGATGCATCTGGTGCCAATAAAATCCTCGAGAAATTGAATTAAAATAAGTCAAGTCCCACGGACCAGATGGTATTTCGTTCCCATGTATTCAAATCCGAACCCTTGCTCAAGGGTATTAGGAATGTTTAAAGTGTCTACAATAGAGGGTGTCCTTTATTTAAGTGTCTCCTCTCGGTAACTCGTTGAACTGAGGCATACATTTGCGTGTGTAAAACTCGAAACCATGAGTTCCTTTTGTGAGAACTTTGACTAAATGCAACTTTCGTGTGGTTACCTTGGAAGCCCTCGATTGCCTCTTTAAATCGAGTCACTTGTTGATTATTTTTAAGTCGATGATACTAATGGTTTGGAGGAAACTATTTTGTGTGAGTTGAAATAAGGGCAGTTAAGGCAGTGACAATGGAGTTGCAATTAAGTGCTAACGGCAGAGGTGCTAAGAAGAAAGGAAAATGGTCAAGATTTTTCGAAGTTCGAATGTCATAAAAGTGTTCCCTCTATTCAGGTTAAGTACCTGAAAAAGGTCGAAATAGAAAAGCATACATACATACTAGCAGCCAAGCATTTCAACGAGCCATAATTAAATAGAAATTGAAAAATCAAGGTTCCATTTAAATATGACAGCCTGCGGGAGAAGAACAAATTTATCTAGACAAACATTGAATTTCACCTCGTTGCTGTCATCATCAATTCTATTTTCATTGTCGTTGGGTACACCAACGGACTTTGTTTGCTTTTTAAAAGTACCCAAAGACGAACCATAAGAAATTTCGCGCACCACAGAGTCGACATTCATTCATTCAAATTTTCTTCACAAAAGAGTTCATTGAAAAAGGTAACAGATGCGGCGGACCATGAATCAAGGCAGTGCTCTCTTCTTTGCAATCAAATTGAAATATATTATTCTTAGTTATAAGACGCGTTATGGGTTGTGACTGATGAAGGATCAAAGCAATATTAAGAAGGTTATATATAGGAAGGCTTCGGTGATTTTTTCTTATAATGGGTGCTTTCTAAATATTTGAAACATGATGGTCAATCTTCTCCCAGAAAAGGAGTTGGTCCGTTGATCACAGAGGAATGGAGATGCTTCACGCACTGGCGTTGGCAAGTAATCTTGACCTTCAACTTTTAAGAAATTACCCCAAAACTGAATAATTCAAGTGCCCATATCTACCTGACAAAGGCTTTCCGTGCTTTCTAAGGTGTGACAAACAAAAAAAATTGGCCTTGAATAGTCCACATATTAAAGTTGACAAGATTATCAGCGGTGACAGCACATGGAGCAACTCATTCTGCTGCAACTCAAATACAAAATAAAGAGGTATCCTGGACACGTGCATTATGCGTAATGCTCCGCTTACATTGCTAGGGAGGAGCCCCGACCCATGGGCATCTGTATTGGCAGTTACAGCCTTGGGGTAGAAGGCGAAAATAATCTTCTGAATATACAGTTTGTGTTAAAAAAATCATGGGAATTTTCTGTAAAAAAAAATTTTAAAACCAAGAAACAGGCGAAAGAAGGAAATTAAACAATCAGGAACTCGAGGAACTCTATTCAGCCCCAAGCATTGTCGAGTAATAAAATTAAGATGAGCAGGATACCTAGAATGAATGGACAGTGAAGGAAAATGAGTGGAGAACCCGAGGGAAAAATTCCGCCAGGGAGGACACATAAGGGCTGGAGATAGAAGAGGTGGAACATAACAGCGAAACGTGGAACGAACCCCCTCATGACAGAAAGGCTCGGCAAAAATGTTCCAATTGGCGGTGATTATTATTGACCTCCGATATTATACATTTATGCCAGTGCTCCCTCTAAGCACCGCTACGTTTCTGGGGCTCGATGTCTGCGATAAACTTTATCTCATAAAATGCTTGCGTAGGAAGGTCCTTTAAGATTCTCTATTTTGTTCGGGAATAGAAAAAGTCATACCGGGTTACGCCTGGCGAGTATGATTGGGGCTTCATAACCGTATTATTTCTCATCAAATATTAACGATTGTGGACTTTTACGATATCGAAACCAGGACGATTTAATTTTAGTTTCGACATGCTATTTTTAAGTCCATGTTTCATCACTTGTTTAAACACATTTTATCAGTTCTGCATTATTATAATAGCCTAAGCACCCTACGGAATTTCGAATCAAAGAGAACTGTCACCATGAATGTCACGAACTGCCATGAAATAAATTCGAAGTCAAAGTTTACGAGTATGCGAGAAGACAAAATTTAAGGTAGCGATCACCATAAGGTCATTCAAGATGACTTGCTGGGAAGATTTCGGAAACCCTTTTTAATGATATATAGGTATCTTCAATTTATATATCCTTTGCGTTGGATTATTTTTTTGCTGCTTAGTTTTTCGGTGTTCTATGATTGACAGCTCAGAGAAGAATGGAAGCATATCCATGATTCGAGCATACTTAACTGGTATTGGCATTTTATTATGGAACGGCTTATACCAGAACAATGCTTGCAATTTATTGAACTTTTTTATAAAAACTCGTTGTCTGGGAAAAATGTTTTTGCGCACTTCATTATTGGTCTTCATAGTCGACCTACTGAGCAAGAAATGTAAGTCCTAATGACCACTAAAATCGCACCAATTTCACTCTATTGGACATCGAGCTACCTACTCCTATGCGTAGAGTAGATACAGAGGACCAGAGGGCAATAACGACCGTGAAACTATGTCAGTCTACAAGAACCGAAGCAGAACGACCTGTCACAGCGTCGAATAATCGGTGACTCGGCCTTAGAAAAGTTATGGAAATTTATCCCTCATTTTGGACTTGTAAATTGGCGAGCTAGATCGTCCACCCTAGAGTCATTTAGACTACTTTTTATGAAGATAAGTCAAATCACTTGCATATGCCGATAATGGCATAGTGGTGGCGTAAAAAAGTAATTCAAGCAACGCTCAATAGATTCAGAGTTGCTTCTACCCTTATCAGAAGATGTTAAGATTCTTGCAAATGCCGTACGTCAATCACATTTGACATTTGTGAACTAGACAGCTGCAATAAACAAACGGACAGGTATTGAAGCGCTACACTCCCCAAGAGCGTGGAATAATTGTGTCAATTTTTGTGACCAATAATCGGTCGGTGATGTTAGCGCAGTATGATTTTGACGTTGATTTTTAGTCGTGTCGCGCCAACTGGGCAAACATTCCGGCGCTTAGCTACTCGATTCGAACAGACTCGAACCACAGGAGACCATGCAAGGCGTGGCCGCCATCGGACTGATCGTTTGGCTGAAAATATCGCGGCTGTAATTGCCGATGTCGCTGAGAACGAGGAAACATCAACCAGGCGACGGGCCAAGCAATTGGGCATCATCAGACGGACACTACAGCGAATTTTAGTGAAAGACTTACACATGTTCCCGTACAAAGTGCAAACAGTGCGTCAGTTAATGTTTGCTGACCGTCAGTCGTGTGTGAGTTACTGTCAAGCCATCCTTAATCTCAACAACGAAGAGGACGATTTTGTGTCGAAAATCATCATGAGCGACGTCAATAAGCTAAATCTTCATTTCTGGGGTACTGAAATTCCACGTGTGATGCACGAAGAGCCATTATATCCACTCATAACCACTGTGTGGTGCGGTGTTCACCCGGTGATAAGTGATTTTTTGAGGACGCCATCAGCAATGCGGTCACCGTTACTGGCGAATGCTACACGGCAATGAAAAACGACTACTTTCTACCGGAATTGGATGAGCGGGGCTTGGTGAGCACGTGGCTTCAACAACCGATCACACAGCACGGGCCACAATGAATATTGTAAAGGAAGCGTTTCCTGGTCACGTAATCTCCTGTTTTTGCGATTTGGCATGGCCAGCAAGATCGCCCGATTTAACCATCCTGGACTTCTTTCTTTGGGGCCATTGTGTTACCACTCCAGTCGGCTTGGTCACTGCTATTCTTGGAACCACTTTGAGTTGCTGAATATCTCGATATTTTGTATATCTCCGTTTCGGGTAGATCCGTTAGTTAAAAAAATATTCTCCCAGAAATCATCTTCTTGAGGAGGCTTGAGCAGTCAGTTACATAGGAGATGGGATGGAGATTCTTCCTCTTCGTCATCATAACACCTACTGCAGTAGTCGTTATATGGCAGTCCTAATCTTGCGGCGTGTTTTTCTAAAGCGTAATGTGCTGTTGGGACTCCGATTAGGCTGTTTATAATCTGCCTGCGTATTTTTAGCAGGCTTATGGTTTACTTTGACCAGATTTGTCTCTGTAGTAGCATGATTTAAGGTCACGCCATCTCTCATTTGCCCGTTGAGGTGCTTGTTTCGAGATTTTATATTTTTACGTTTCCATTGGTGCGTGGATTTCCCCTTTAACAGTCGAGAGCTCTAGTGTGGTGCCTATATCACTATGCCCAGGTACCCATGTGCGGCAGTGCCTGACCAATTTTGATCTTATTATTGGTGATTCGAGTGCTTTTATTGCTGCTTGGCTGCCTGCGTAGATGACGATGTCTCTATTGTCTCTATTGTTCACAGACAGCCAGTCGGCAGCTCCACGAATCGCCGTTAATTTAGCTTGAAATATGCTACATTGGTTCGCTAGTATAAAGGATTGGCTGATTTTTAGGGTCGGTGTATAGACACCGGCGCCCACACCATTGCCTGTCCTGGACCCATCTGTGTATATTTCCAGTGCAATACTATTTCTTGTATTTCCCTCCCATTGTCCTCGGTTGGGAATTGTTGTTTTATAAAAAATCTTGAAGTCTAGGGTCGGTACGTGACTTTACTTAGAACATTGCTTTGACGTAAAATACCAGCATCCTATGTGCCCTATTTCGGATAACCTCCAATGCGTTGATTTCTTAAGTCGCAGCACCAATTTCTTTGCCAAAGGAAAAGAGCTGTAGTGGGAGTTGTTCGCAGTGCCTCGGTTATAGTGATGCACATCATCCTTTGAACTCTATGCCGATGATACAGCGTCAAGTATAGGTTTGGAAAAAAAACGGAATAAGTGATTGATATGCTTGAAAAATGACTCAAAATCGGACCCTTCGTATGGACCATTTAAAACATAGTTGTATCGATTACTTACATAAAGTGATCCTTAAAGAGTAAATGGCAAGTACACATTTATCAATTCGAATCAAAGTATAATAAACATTTATAGCTTTACTATTTTGTTTTAACAATAAGAAATAAAAAGCTTTTAAAAAATCACTCATAAGATAATTCAGTAGTGAATCTGTTGTCCTGGCAAATCGAATTTCAGTCAATAAGTGGACATGGTCATAAATTGCCCTTTAAATGTGAGCTTTGAATAGGTACTCCAACTCCAACAAACAAAGCAATCAGGTTTCATAAACCAATAGGTTAAGTGCTCACCAACTCTAACTATTAACGTTATACTATCGAATCGTGAAAGGCTTTTGTATAATAGATGGAGTAAATATCATGGCAATCAATATAAGCCAAGAGGTTTCGTGACTATGATGGATTGCATTCATAAAGCAATCAACAATTAATCCAAACCCTTTCCCACCACGATGATTGCCCTTTTTACTGTTGAAATCCGCGTTAATTATTGCGCTCAATTATGAAAGTGTTAAAATCACTCTGGGCGTTGTACGACGAGGATTAAATATAAATATGGGTCGATGGTGGACTTAATGAATTTAACCATATGGAGGACATATACAAGAGTATGCGTTGGAAAAAACAAATACCATGACCGGAATCCATGCATGAAGTGTGGACAGAGTTCAAAGAGAAAAATGAGCTCTTTAGTAAGTTTTTTAAAGGAAGTTTTGGATTTTATCCATTAATGAAAAGCCTGTTTGACGTACTATGGGTATTGAATGTTGGTACTTACAAGCTGTCCATGGATAAGTGGACTGCTCTTGACCCCAAAACTCGTCATTAGGCAGGCCAAGCCTTGACAATATAGTCATTCATACATATTTATTAATTAGAAGGATTTGAATATTTGGAACGATTTATTGCTTCCGACAGTTTTAATGAGGCCACGCAAGGGGGCTATAAATCCCAGTGGTTCGCCCCTATCCGAGATATTTATCGGAAAAAGGTTAATGAGTAAATATAACTTGCCGGCAGTAAAATGAAAATTTAAATAGGTCACATCGTAGATTCTACGGGGTGGACGGGTTGTATTTAGCAAATTCTTGCTTTTAATGATCCGAAAGGGGAAGCTTAAATTTTCACGACATTTTAATTCAACATCTCCTCATAAAGCTGTCATACGACCCCGACTATTATGGCGATACAGACCATAAAGAGGGAAGGAATTCCTCTCATTTTGCTATTATCATGGTAGCCGAATTGAAAGTATCTACCTAAGTTATGTTAAAAAGTTCTAAATGCCTTGGTTGTTATCAAAGCAACATTATAGCGGATAAGCCACAAAGGGTCTTTATTTTTTTCTCGACTTTCTTCATTTGTTTCCTGACGGATAGGGACATTTGCAAAAGTCCATTGTGGTGGGGATGACAACAGAGGCTCTATATACGCTTACAGATGATACCCTTGATATTAGCATAGAATGTGACTACATAGAAGGAGAGTGAGAGACTGTTTGAGTGACTTTGATACATTCTATGATGAGCGCTATGAAATCAACCCTTCACAACACGGCTGGTGGGAACGATAAGGGATGTCGTTTGTGGTTTGCTTTTCCGCCCACTTTTTTTCTTCATAATCTTTGTTGACTGGAATAAGAAAAAGTCCTAATTAGTGGTGCAATGTTCAACATTTGGAAGCGTCCCAAAAATGAACTCAAACTCTTAATTGAAATTGCAATACTCTTTCGAACAAATCCTTCCTACAACTCCTTGAAAGAGGTATTTTAATTAAATGGGACTACGGGGCGAATACGCAATATTTCCATTCCATATTGCAACACTTTCATCCTCACATCTTCTGTTCACAGAAAATCAAATTTCCAAGCATAGTCCCCCCTCTACGAAGCCACCAGACCAGTGATGACTCTACGTCATTCGTACTACATGTCCGTATCACCACGAATCGATTGCACTCAACTTCCAAAAAAAACCACATGCAACACTAATTTCCCATTCTTCTCCCACAGAACCACTTTCCGCCCGCATACTATGGTATAGTGACAGCAAAACCAAGGACTACACCAGGTCCACTTTGATTAATTGTCCCCAACACTATGCACATTCCAAATTCTTCGAACAGCAAAACCAAAAGCAAATGACAACATTGCCGCCACACCCAGCACTCCATTCCCATTAAAGTGAGTCGAACAAAACCAGATTTAATTAAATCTCGCGACTTCCGCGCACGCATAATTACGCTCAGACAATGGGATAATTTCATAAGTGCACTTACGACGGTGTTGAAAGGATCCTAGTCGGATGAATCATTACGTGTTCCCCTCCCAAGTGCTTGAAGTACCTCGAGCTCTTTTGTGCTGTTTGTGATTCATTTGTGCTGTGTTTGTCCATTCGTCCTTCAATGGCAGATAGTGAAACGTCGAGATTCTTCCTGGGATTCGTTTCATCATCGCATTGTACATCGCAAGTACAAAGAAGTGTACGCTTTTTCCCCCGCCGTGGACTTCATTCGCTCAAATGCATAAAAATCAGACTCAGCGATGTAGTGAATTGCTGAGCACACAACGAACGGCACCCCTGGGATATAGTCAGGTTGAGGAGATTGGATTGGTTGTGGTAGATTGTCGTGGAGTTTTTATTTAACACAAACCACGGGTGTGATTGCTCATAAATTCACACACAGGAAAGCACACTCCATTTTTTTACGGCTAATAACGCCCAACAAGTGTGACCGTGCAACGTTTACTATTGTCCCCTTCCGGTTTGCTGTTTGTTTTCTTTTGTGTTGACTTTATTGATCGTCATTTGTTGATGCAAGGACTAGTTTCGAGAATGCAATAGTCAAGCCTTTGGGAATGTGGACAAAGCATACTGCGAAGGACATTGCGAGGCCGTAGGTGCGACGAAATATTGAGAAACACATTTTTATTCCATTATTCGGAGGTTAGGCTGACTTTTTTTTTGTTTTTTTTATAATTCGTGCAGGTTCAAGAGTTACACTCTTATGATGTTTGTCACACAACCTGGACGGAGTGCAGATGGTTTGTGTCGAAGATGTTCGTTCACTACTCTCCAAGGGTGGTTGTCCTAGATAGGATTCAAGTGTTTCGATTGCATTTGTCGCGTTGATTGTAGTTCACAGTAACTTTTTTGTTTCCATGTCATTAAGGTATTATATTGGAAATGCACACGCAGGGTATGAATTTTGAAGTGATCTTATACTACCAGAGTTATGCCTTCGTGACATCAGTCAGGTTAGTTCTCGATATCTGAAAAAACCTTTGCGGGAATGGCTCACACACGATATCCGTTGATGATCATATCGTCCGTCCACGTGAGTCACCAACTTCTTTAATTTATGTATTGTAGTATTTCCACAAAAGAACTTTCTATCCTTATTTAAAAGGCCATCCAACAAGAGGTGTCATTTCTTACGATTGATGAACCGTCAACATACAAATGTCACTGCGTTGACTTCTGATAAGTAAAAACTTGGAGGTCATTCAATATTCCAGACAACGTGTTGAATTACCGAAAACGCTCTACAAAAACAATAAAAATTTAGTGAAAACCTTTTGATAAATTCGTTATGTCTTTGATCAACATTAAGTGGCCCATTTCGAGGCGGTTAAAGGAAATGAGTCTAAATGCTCACTTTTGCTGGTTCGTAAATAAACAAAAGATCACTCCAAAAATCCAAGAGAAATAGAGAGTAAAGTGGCAGGCGTGGTTTTTGAGCGGGTTTCGTCGTTAGACCCCATTTCTTTTAAAACTTTTTCTAGCTCAACATATTTATTATGGACCCCTGGTGGGTAAGGTGTGTTTTCAACAGGACCGCGCTACATGCCCACTGGAGATTTCTCGTCAGCCGCTGATATCACGCGATTTAGCAGCATTAGAGGTTTTCCTTTAATGCTATGTTAAGCATAAAGTCTATGCCAATGCTTCACCAACAAGTCATGCAGTAAAAGGAAATACGGGGTGACCCAAAATACTCACCTGATGTTGTTATGCTGTAACTTTAAAAGCAAATCGAGGTAATTTAATTAATAATTAATGTCCTGCTGTAACCATTCACCATTCTGCAGCAAAAAATTCTCGATGATCATGTATCGCTCACTAGTCGCAGAAAAACGTCATGGGTAAGACGTAATCGAAAAAAAGATGTTCGAGTTCATCTCTCACATACCTTGCAGTGACTTTTAGTGAATAATACAAGTTTTTAGTGCCTCAGAAGTTAACATTTTGTAGCCGTTCAAAAAATCGCGTTTTTCTTCACTGAGGCTCAGGAGAGTGGGAGCGTAGTCAGGGCGCGATTGATGGTGGGTATATGATCGGAGAGCTGTTTGTACTTTGAGAAGGAACATTTTAAAGTCTTTCATGAACTTACACCACAGAGTCGAGCATACAATATCCAATCGCGACAATTCTATTAGTCGCCCATTCTTGTCATCCTTAGCCACAGCGGTGATATTCTGGTCGGAAATGTCGAAACGTTATCCTTTCGAGGCGGACAGCTAAACGCCTTATTAAATTATAGCCATGAATATACCCGTTCACTTCACTTCATATAGGGAAATAGCCGCCACCACACGTAAAAGTTAATTATTATTCAACACTTGGTGGACCATCTTGTATCAGAAAGAAACGCGTCCGAAATTATGCGAAAAAGCGACGAAAAAAATCATCAAAAGAATAACTATTAGAAAACAAAGCCAGGACTGTTATAAGGCCATTGTGTTCCATTACAAACATCAGAGTTTTGGTTCGTCTTATGTAGCAACAATATAAAAGTAGGTATCAGCATACCCCAGCAGTAAAAAAACCCGAGCAACTTTCAGTCACTTTCGACCCTACATGCTACATTTCGGGTTTGGACAAGGCCTCGACTAATATGCCTCTCCAGCTGGCTTGGTCTTGCGCCAATCATATCCAGTGTCACACGTCCAGTTGTTTAAGATCTCCATCCACATATGTGACTGCCCTCGGCTGCTCTTACCCATGAAAGGTGCGTTGGTGTCCAGAACAGTCATCTGAGGCGAAGAATCCGTAGACGCCTCACTAGGTTATCGCTCTACAGTCTATGCAATTCTTGTTTTAATTTTCTTTTCTAATACCCATCTTTACGAACTGAACTGATAATCACACGTAGAATTTTCCTATTAAAATAATCAACGACTTCTTCATCCGCCTTTGACAAGCTCCGTATTAATGCGCCATAAGAAGAACTGAGATGATAAGAATCTTGGTTTACGGCTCAAATGCTTTCTCCTGACCCCGCAGAATTAGCGTTCAACAAAAGTAATTCGGAGTTTGCGTACGAAGGTGGTCCGATAAGTACTTAGTATCACCCCCAGATGGCGCCAGTATCGCAAAGCAACTTACTATCGTGTAGTACATACTAGTAGACGGCTACTGTTTGACCGCGTGTGGAAGCGGGAGTGTCCGCGGATTTTAGAAAAATGGAAAAAGAGCAATATCGGTCGGTGATTCGATTCTTGTTTTTGGAAGGGAAATCGCGCAGCGAAATCAAAGAGCGTTTGACTCTTCGGTGACTCTTCTTCTTCGATGGCGACCATCAAAAATTGGTTTAACGAGTTTCAACGTGGTCGCACGTCGGTTTTTGATGAGCAACGTCCAGGTGCCTCGAAAACGGCTACCACGGAGAATAACGTGACAAAAATCCACGATCTCGTATTGGCAGACCGCCGATTGAAGGTGCGCGAGATAGCTGAGACAGTAGGCATTTCAAAAGATCGCATAGGTCATATCCTGCATGAAATTTTGGGCATGAGAAAGCTGTCGGCGCGATGGGTGCCGCGTTTGCTCGCTCCGGACAACAAGCGCAACCGTGAGACTTCAGAGCAGTGTTTGACGCTGTTTAAGCGCAATCCGAAGGAGTTTCTGCGTCGTTTCGTGACAGTCGACGGAACATGGATCCACCGGAAACCAAGAAACAGTCGTAACAGTGGACTTCACCCGGCGAACGTGCTCCGAAGAAGGCGAAGACTGTCCCATCGGCCGGACAGGTGCTGGCCTCCGTTTTCTGGGATTCACAAGGTGTGGTCCACTTCGACTACCCGGAGAAGGGCAAAACGGGGAACCGGAGAAGGGCTGTCCTATGCCAAATTATTGGGCCGATTCGACGCCGAATTGAAAAAAAACACGGCCCCATTTGGCGAAGAAAAAAGTGCTCTTCCACCATGATAACGCACCGGCTCACACCTCCGTCCTCGCCACGTCCAAATTGGTCGAATTGAGCTACGAACTGGCTGCCCCATCCACCGTATTCTCCAGATTTGGCCCCGTGCGACTTATTTTTGAGTCCAAACTTGAAAAAGTCACTCGCCGGGCAGAAATTTCAGTCCAATGAGGAGGTCATCGCCGCCACTTCGGCCTACTTTGCAGACCTCGAAAAAACGTATTTTTGAGACGGGTTAAAGAAGTTGGAGCATCTCTGGGTCAAGTGAATCGAGTTAAAAGGATACTATATTGAAAAATAAATCGCCATTTCTCCAAAATTTTTGTTTTTCTTTTGTAGGCTAAGTACTTATCGGACCACCCTCGTATGTATGTTACCGCAAACCCAAGGCAGACTAGGGTAAAGTTATATTTATCAATACGTACGTTGTAGTCCAGATATTGATAATGTGAGTTCTGATCGCAGAGAATAATTTGATTTAGTCTCATTTGTCGCCAGTGTCATCTTAGACCCCTTCTTTCCAATGTTCACAAATGCTTCCTTGATGTCTCAATATGTTCGCCTATATCATTTACATAAGCTAGCAGTTTGTCGATCTCCTCAATATTTTCAAGCGCAATATCAAAAAACTCACGACAGCGCGTCGCCCTTGATTAGTTCATTTTCTACTTTTATGAAACATAGATCTTTACATATGATATCCAATGCCTTTGGCAGGAATATGAGGAATGCGGTATCAGGCTATAAAGACAACAAACAGGATGTGAGTGTCGATCTGGATCTCGTGGTTTTTCCCAGGATTTGCCACGCTGATATGGACCGATCAGCTTGTTTACAAGCCATTTCAGGCAGCACACAGACCGGCAGAAGAGATCTTCCATGAGGAGTTCAGAAAATTGATCCTTCTTTAGCTGTCGCAGCTAAGAAGGTCTCCCTTCTTGCAGATCGCGCAAACCATACTGGGTTTCTTCCTATCATATCTTACATGAACTGATGCGTGCTGCCCGCCAAGTCATCTCCAGCCTCTTCGAAGAGCTCAGTAAGCAGTCCGAGTGCGGCAGTAGATTTGCTTGTTTTGGTAAGGGAGGCGTCCACCATGCTGCCTGACAGCGTAATCTTTTCTATCACGATTTTCCCATGTCCTTAATATCTCCTGCGCCTGCAGAACTTGCAGGGTCCAATTCTGAATTTTCCCTAGCGTATTCAATAAAACGTTCGGGAATCATTCCTGCAGAAACATCTATTCAATTCCTTAATCGCACGCTTCTAATACGCTTTCTTTTTTTCGTTAGGCACTAGTGTAAGCTCGTGTCCCTCTCATTCTGCTCGTAGAGCTGAAGAGCAACTTTCATTTTGCGATGAAGCGAAGCCTTGCGGGCTTTCTAAACAGCACAAGCGACGTTGTTGATTACTTATTAGCAGCGTTTCCAGTGTTCTTGTGGTGCAGGGACCTCGAAGAGGGTGCTTTGGGGCTCTTTCGGGGATGTGGACACTGTAGCTAGAATTATTGTTTGTAGGAAAAATGTTTACGTGTACACCGCGCCGTCTAGCGCCTTGTAGCAGTCACTTTCGACTCAAATGGCAATTTCTCAGTAAGCAAAATGTTACTTTCTACTGTTTCCTGTTATATTGTATCTTAAGTCATGTTTCAGGTTAGTTTTAGTTGATTCATGTATTAAAACTTGGTATCAGGTTTTGGATGGCTTCAGAATTGGTTTGAGTGCCTTGCATTCAACAACATATCTAATCATGTTCTTGGCTCTCTTGAGCTTCTTCTTATATCCAGCTTCTTGTGCCAATTTATGAATCCATACTTTGACGTGATCGATATATGTACCTATGTACATACCTGTCCGCGTACTACCATACTCATACATTCTATCTACCTGCTCCTCCGCATATCATTTCCTCTTGAAAATATTATCACTAATTCTCAAGTGCACTCAAATCCACTTTCTTTACTTTCTCATGTGATGCTATATTCGAACAAGAATGAAATACAAATCCATAACCTGAGTGCTATTCCGGATATTGGACTAACACGGATACCATAAACTTCCGACTAAGTTCTGCAAATAGCAGACATTCCAAGCTTGGATTTAATTCCCCCATGTTGGAGTGGAAAACTTTCCCACAGAATGAAAGCCCTTTTCCCTTTACCTGCTATGAATCACAGTAAAACGATTTGAATACGTGGAAGAAGAGACTACGAAGGATTATGGAGGCACTGAAAAACTAAACCGACACAAAATGCATGCAAAGAGAGATGCAAGAGAATCTATAACCAGCCGAATGGGCTTAAATGAAGTTCACGCTCGAGAGCAAGCAACAAGCTTCCGGAAAATTAAATTAAAACCAAAGGTGTTTATGTAAATATGGTTCGTTATTTCCTGTTCGCCTCGTGAGGATTCCAAGGCACCGCTCCAAGTTAAAAGTAAGTTTCCATGACGATGACACGAATGGGTCATGGCATCCAATATTTCCTCCGAAATGGGTCTAGCAACTGAAAATATTCCCCCATTAGATAGATGTTCGCAGATACATGCCATACATTCAGTCTAATAATTTTCCAACTGAAAAAAGGACAAACATTCTCGCAGCATCCTCATTTCACATACAACGTATAACCATTCCAGTCCACATCGTCATGTTCTATCGAAGGCCGTTGAAAACTCCCTCACAGTGCCTGAAACTGTTCAGATAAGGCAAATTGTTATTTTAGTGCTAATGTGGGATTTATTGCTCTCTGATTATCGACCGGTCGCATTTGAAATCAGGATCAACTGCCATGGCTTTAAAAGCTATTTCAATCGAGCACAGAAAAGAGCAAACAAGTGACATGTGGCAATCGTTGCCGACACAGATTGGGCTAATGAAGTTATGACTCCCAATTCACAGATATATCATCCATCATTGCAGCGATACAATTTAAAATTCGAAATGTCGTTTCATCACGAGGCTTTCATGCCGTCCAATTTTCTTGGATACATCACTTTTCGTCAGAAGCGGTCCTTTCTATAGTACTCTTCCTGATTGTGAAGTACATACAATAGATAACGATAAGCACGTGTTTGTTACCTGACAAATCCACCAACTCAACTCTGTAGAACTCGTAATGCTATCTAACGACAATCATACTATGTATGTACGAGTAAGTACCTATCCTTCACATTCGGCCTGGAGCTTTAATGGTTTAGCAATTGTTTTTGCAAACGGAATGGCTTTTGTGTACCTAGGTTCTGGAAGTTTTCTTTAAAGTCATCAGTTGTTCTCTCTTTTTTTGGCGAAAATAGAGTGCTAAACGAAATTCTCTGAAACACCTAATTAAAGAGGATGTGGATGGGGCATGGGACATGTAATAAACACTGACTATCTACTGGAAGAGGTTTTAATTACGACTGCAAACTGTTGTAGTTCTTGCTTTTTACTCGTCACTTGTGAGTAATTAAATTAGAGTAACATTTGCCTTAGAGTAAATTGAGATCATGATAAAAGTGCTTGTTCAAAAAGTAAAGGGAATATTCTGATTTCCCAGGTTGTGTTAGCCCGAATGACGCGATTTTCTTGTCAAGGAAACAGCGAATGCTTAAGTACCATCGGCTTGACACAATAACTTGACTTCATATTCTTAATCGGTCCAGACTCATGTGAGCATACTTTGGGTTTGATGAGGGACTACCATTAACACATGGTAGTCATAGTACCTTCAGAAGGAGTTGATGCGGGAGAAGTATGTTTCGAAGAAATAACATGAAACAGTGACCTCGCGTCGTTCTACTAGAGTCGGAAGATTATAGGGAACAATCTGTTGACGACGAGGGGGAGAAAAACGACTAAACGAGGCTTAACGAAGGTAGTGTATAAAGATTTCGTAACGTAAGAATTTGAGAACTCCTTGAACCAATGTTTCACAAAACCAAGGGCGATGCGACGACGAAAGTCAAGTTTTCGGTCACGAATAATATCTAAGTCAACCAAAAAGTTTGCCAAGGGGAAAGACTGCATGACCTAAATTTTGGGAGGTGGAGGGAAGTGCTTGTATAGCCCAACATCTGTTTATGTCGGAGTGGAGGAGACAAGGATCAACATGGGAATATATATATTTGGAGATTTTCAGCGTGACACAGGTGACATCATTAATTGTTAGGATAAATATTATTGGCCCGAGGTGGCTGCCTTGTGGGACTTCGGAATTGGCATTAATTGGATCAGAAAAAGATAACATTGTACTGACGATCTTCGAATTGGGAATTGATCTATAGGATAAAACCAGGGGAAAGCCAATAGCAGAAATAAAATCTGATGAAGTCTGAGGCTACAACGTTACACAAGGATAGTGAGACTCGACGATTTTAGTGATATTTTATTTTTATATATATAAATATATTAGATATAGGTAGGTAGGTAGGAGTGGCCGCCTGATATCAAGATGCCAGGTCCAATTAGCGCTTATGCGCCGTTTAGGTGCCACCACTCAGTGACCTAGTGTGCTATTATTAGAGTTTCATATCCATCCTGTGGAATTAAGGAATTTGATGATATTGCAGAATCCTATTTCCCTGAATTCTGATAGGTCGTCGGAGGAGATTTTGCCGAGTAGGCGCTGTCTGGTTCTAGCTAGAGCCGGACATTCACACAGGAAATGGGTGAGAGTTTCCTTTTCCAGTGGGTTCCTGCAACTTCGGCAGTAGGTGTTGAATGGGATGCCTAACTTAGCAGCGTGGGTACCGACAGGCCAGTGGCCAGTACAGATGGCTACAATTCTGGCAATCTCTTGTCGGGGTCTGTTAGTTAGGTCGAGGGTTCTTTTCCTGTTATAGGAGGGCCATGTTTTCCTTAATATGACGCAGTGGCTAAGACTGCACCATCTGGAGTTCGACCTCGAGAGAAAGTGTTGTAGAAGGTTTGCCTTGACCAGTCTGATGGGGGGGAGTACTGCCTCCGCCAAAGAACAGTCGAGGGAAGAGCCGTGCCTTGCTAAAGCGTCAGCCTTTTCGTTTCCCTCTATTTTGCTGTGGCCAGGAACCCAAATAAGAGTAATGTTGAACTAGTCTCCTGCACAGTTGATTTCATCCTTATACAGTGCAACTAATTTGGATTTTATGGAGTTAGAGACGAGGACTTTGATAGCTGATTGGCTATCAATATAAATATTGACATCTCTCTTGGTAATAGGATAGCGCGTGAGTAACTTGCAAGCTTCCTTAATCGCTAGTATTTCCGCTTGGAACACGCTGGCCGAGTCTGGAAGTCGCAGCGATTTGGAGATATTCTGTTCCGCTGAGAAGATACCCGAGCCAACCCCACACTCCATTTTCGAACCGTCGGTGAAAAAAGCTACCTGATAGTTCTCAGAGTGCAGTCCCTGTTTCCATGCCATCCTGGATGGGAAGTGGACATGGGCGGCTTTATTTGGGTTGTGTATGGGTGTCGTGAAATCGGTTGCAGTCGTGGCCAGGTCACTAGGTGTAATAGGTCCAGCACCTTGCTATGACCGTAGGGTTTAGATGACCAGAACCCAGATTCTCTGAGTCTAATGGCGCTACAGGCTGCATTATATCTGATGAAGAGGTCCAGAGAGAGGAGGTTTAGGAGTACGTTAAGTGCCTCGGTCGGAGTAGACCGAAGGGCACCGGTTACCCCGATACTGGCCGATCTCTGTACTCGGCTTAGTTTTTTGATGTTGTATGCCTAACTTAGGGCAGGCCACCATACGAGCGCTCCGTAGGTGAGGTGAGGATGGGACGGATGACAGCCGTGTACATCCACAGCACCATTTTGGGTCGGAGTCCCCAGCTTTTGCCGAAGGTTCTGCTACAGGCATAGAAAGCGACACATGCTTTCCGTACCCGATATTCAATGATTATCTTCCAACTGAGCTTGGGGTCTAGGATAATTCCTAGGTATCTAGCCTATTAGATATATTAGATTAGATATTTTACGAGCTCATGTTGATTTCGGGAAATGATGGGCTTGCAGTAAATATTGTATCATAAGCGATAATCTCTAGAGAACATAGCAATGGAGCAATGGACACCTCATTCTTAATGAGGGGCATGATCAGTGTACTTGATGCATGCAGTTAGGACTCAGGAAGGAGTATTCGTCCTTTAAGTTACGTATATGTTCGATGACTAAGGCAGGAACTAGTATATTTATTGACATTAGAGTCGTCAAGAAATGGGAAAAATATTTGCAACTATTTTCGGATCATTAGATGAAGTATTGAGGAAATTTAAAGTAGAGGTAGAGGTTTAGTAATCAGCTTCTGATCTTACATTTGTAAAGTTGTAAAAGGGCTTTAGTTCTTAGGGATTGGTTCGGGTATCGGAGGTAGAAAAATCGCTTAGTTGTGAATTCCATAGAAAACAACGGGTAGGAAAGAAGCTCGGATTGGAGCGGGATTTAGGATAGCCTGTCACCGTTTGTTTTTTTTTTTTTTTTTTTTCTTGCGCAGAGAGCATCCTTCTTGCTCCTTGATGGACCTGGATGGAGATGTGATGCAGTTCTTTTTTGGGACGGGTGAAGACAACTGATGGCTTTGGAGTAGAATTGGGAAGTTAGTCATCAAAGGACATGTGCGTGTTATGGGTCAGGAGCTAATAGCTATAGCTTAAAGCTAATATTGCTGAACAGGTTATTTAATTTTGCGAAGTCGGCTTTTTGGGGAAAACATATTTTCGGACTGGAGGATGGTGAAGTGATTGTTGAGAGAAAGTGTTCCCGAAAGGGCTGGATGAAGTGGGTCCACGGTAGAGGAGGTGATTTCTTCCGATAATAACGCAGTTTTCGGCATCAGATAAGATCAGGAAAACACCAGAGTCAGAAAGATGATCGGTTAAGAGGACTTTCTTGCCTGATGAGGTGATAGTCATGACAATGTGAGTCCTCGGATTTAGTACATTTCAACTATGAATAGTTGGGAAGTCGCCACAGACGATGATAATATCATTGGGGTCAGCGACATAAAATATGGACTCTATAAAGTCGGTATGGAATCGTAACAGCTAATAATTGCTATTTTTTTGTTTTTTAAAGGGGTCGCGCAGGTTCAAGACTATACGCTCTTATGGTGATTGTCACACAACCTGGACGGAATGCAAATAGTTTGTGTCGAAGATGTTCGTTCACTACGCTCCAGGGGTGGTTGTCCTAGATAGAATTCGAGAGATTCGACCGAATTTGTCGCGTTGGTTTTAGTTCACAGAAACTTATTTGTTTCTATGTGATTAAGGTTATATTGAAAATGAACACACGGAGTATGAATTTTGAAGTGATTTATGAGCTACGAAAATCCTACGATCGTCAGTATTGTCGTGACCATCAGCACGAGTAAAATCTAACGGGAATAACTCTCTGTCTCCGATATTGGGGAGCAGATTAATTTCACTTAGGTAAGGTAGTTTTTTTTCGAATTAAGGAGTCCTGCAACGGTGCTTAGGTTAGGATTGAAGTTAGAATGGAATTTCTTCCGGTTTGATAGCGGCTTCAGAGGTTGGCAGCGAACGAAGAGAGATTGTAAATTATGTTATTGGTTGAAATACTAAGGCCCTCGTGAAATCTGATTTCGGAGAGTGATTTGGGGCGCCTTCTTGGTAGATTGATACAATGGCATTGGTTTTGTTTTGCTGTTAATACAGATAAAGTCAGTTGTGTCGTTAGGGTAGGCAATATAGAGACGTTTTCATGGATTCATCTGTCTCTTAATTTCGGCAACATATTTTTAGTAAGTTTGACCATGGGAGGGGGGAGTGAATCTAAGTAAGATTTGGATGGATTAATGGGAGTGCTGAACGAAGCAAAAGAGGTGAAAGGAACTGGGATTTAGAGTGTAGGAGTGTATAAAGGTAGGGTTGTTTTGAAGATCCCGAGGGATGGAAAAGGAGTTGCATTAGCGTGAAATTTGAAAGATATGGGACTGCGATGTATTTATATGAGTTACCTAAACAGCGGGGGTGGGGAAGGTTTGTGGGTAGTTGTTGATTTGAACATTTTTGAAAGAGGCTGGTAAGTCTAGGAGGATTAGGAAATATTGTTCATTTACCTTTAGTCCCCAGGTTTGGTTGTAGGTTGTAGATTGAGAAAGAATTGATGGATAGGAAAAACTATATTACTCAAAGTACGCTAGCCATTGCATTTTCCCATCTATCGAGTAAGATATGCATCGATACGAAAAACCGTCTTGTCTTCAGAGGCAATAGACTAATCACACCATTTCTTGCAATCTTTGAGAAAAACGTCTGCTCGGACAGGCCACGAGTCTTCGATTTGAACAAGTGAGAAGGAACCATTTCAGAAACAATGAAAACGGACGAGCCCTTTCAATCCTCTTCGAATTGTCCTATTAAATCCACTTTTAATGCCAGTGGCAGTTCGATAAAAAAATCTTTTCCTATACTGGTGTTGAATCAATGTTCAAAAAAAAAAAAAAAAGAAAATGCCTTTCGACATCCCTTGGTTTCAGTTTGTATATAATATTCTAAGAAGCTCTTGGATAATGTCAACAGCTCTAAGACGTCCACTCCCAACGCGTTTGATCAGCTAGAGCATAATGACTTTCGGCAGCTCTTTTGTCGTGTAAAAGTAATGAGGTAGAACTCTCCGCGAAACAATTAATCCGGAACAAAAATCAACAGAATCGATAAAGTACAAAGTGCTGTTAATTACCCTACAACCAAATATCTGTCTTAGGTAGCACATGAAGAATGTACCTCCAACATCTCCGGTAAAACCCCAACAACAAATTCCAGCTCCCGATATAATTCCACCAGGTGAAAAGGGTCTAGGTATGAGAATCTCTGTTTGTTGTTCCATAAAACAAGTTCCACAAGAATGGGCAGAAAAGATTTCTGTAATTAAATCCGACTCCTTTGAGGACTTTACACAAACTTTGTCCCTAACGGCGTCCAATGCTCTCCCCCATAATATGTAAAATATAACAAGCTTACAAGGTAAGCTATAAGCTTGTCGAACCAAAGTCAACATTTTCATTTTTATTAAAAATAAATCTCTCCGGTGCTTTAGGTAATCACATCCTCAAGCTGATTTCCCTTTAAACAAATTTTATTTAAATGAGTCTATGAAAACTTCCCTCAAGTTGAAAACATGGAAGTTTACAACCTCCGGACAATAGCCCCCTCCGTCCATCCCACGACTTCCTTTCTCCCTTTTTACGTAGACCTCATTCATAATTCATTCACTTTTCATTTGCCCAACCCGAGACGGGGTATAGAACATCATATCGAAGGACTAACCTTCTTTAATGAGGAAATCAATGAGATTTGCCCACGACTATAGAGTCTGTAGGGAAGTTATAATTATTTTATTTAATTATTCCCTCGTTCTTCCGGCGGTAAATAGGCTACACAGTGGGGATTAAGGACTTAATTGTTTGATTATTAAATCGATGCATAAGTTTATCTTCAATGTCGGATTAATCAGGAAATGCTCGACCTTAAATCTGTTGATTGCCATGGTAAGGATTTAGTCATCTCACTGTCGTACACAAGAATGATCTGTTAATTGAAGCCTACCCTAAGTATTTAGGTATCGATATCGATTTGTGAAAATAAATTTAAAATTTTATTTCGTCAAATAAAATTTTATGATCGAAATGACTATGGAATGTGAATACTGTTCATTCAAGAAGTATAAAAGAGTGTCAACGACAAGTGATACGAAGGGGTTTATAGAGTGCGTCGTCGTAGAGGGTAGCGATAACGTAACATTCTATTGTAATAACACAACATGTTAGGTTCGATCTTACCGAATCGTGAGCATGTGATTCTGAAAAGACCGTAATTTCGAAAGCCATATGCGAGAAGGATGCCATAACCGGAAATGAACTGGGACACCGTCATTGCTTGGAGTATTATATGGGCTATTTCCACATGCATTTAAAGACTACCTTTTCCACTCTTTGGTTAGCTTTGATAGATGACCTAATCTGAGCCCTTGTAAGGACTTTTGAAGCACGAAAATATGTCACATCACGGGCTGGTGTAGTCAACGGGGCAGTCATTGGGGTGTGCAGCTGGCGTCACATCCGACACTTAATCTAAGATGTGACAAATATAATCGATTGCTGCCTTTTACGTCCTTGGGACATCATTATTTCCCGTGGCCAAGTGGGCCAAGTGATGTTATCGCGGTGGATGCAATCAGCTAAAAGCGTGTGAATGGTGTCGTTAAATTGATGCTTTATTTGTACATTGCGTCGAATGTTTCCGAAGTTTTATTCGGATGAGTATGAATGATGAACCAAGGCAGCTACCCTGCAGCTAATATATTCATCGAAAATTGCTTAAATAATCAGTCTAACTACTTCACACACCTGACAGATAATCACAGGAAGACCCGTCAAAACCAATTTCGAATAATACAGCATCCCGCACAAACTATACCTATAGTTGAAGATAGACGGCAGGTCTAAGCCGATAACATTTTCCTTTATGACCGGGACGTAATCCATATCGGGCTATCAAAGTGTCAAACTACGGCCTTTTGAGGTAGTCAATTTTACGTGTCATAAAAAAGGAAAAATAACACATCACCGTTGATAGCCGTTCACGCAGCAACTACGCCGTACTCGATACGGAAATAGGGGGGTGTATGCCTTTAGCTTCCTGTTTTCCGTGTCGGAGTTTTACTGCGCCAGGCGAAACCAGTAGACACGGTCGGGTACAAACACTTTTTATGACTAGGTGTCATCGAATGCCAACGTGGGGCTAGTAGCGATAATCAAACTGCCGCATGTTAAACCCTCGTATCCAGGGGTGACGGTAACTTATGTTTGTGGGCTTTCCTGTTAATGGCAACTTCTAATCAAGTAATTTCTTTGAAATGTGATGGTAATCAAACGCACGTGGCACTCAAAACTACATCATTCCTGGAACAATTAGTTCCACATGCCTATGCTCATACGTCCATTTCAACAATCTTGAAACAATTAAAAGGAATTGCTTTACATTTGTATAAAAGACTGCCCCGCATTGTCCCTGTTGAACCCCTTCTATGCCTTCTACTTCTTTTTCCAATGCTAGAAGGAAGCACGCCTCAGGAAGGATTAAATTATATGGAACCATCGTCAGGATAGTGAACCCTGTTCGAATCCTTTTTTTCATTGTCCTTTTAACCACTTTACAATAAAACAGATAAACTTCATCGATGGATGTCACTAATGGAAACATGCTTAAGTTCCGATAATGTCCCCTCCACAGTCACGTAGATGTCCAATAAATCCCGAAACTCTTCAAAAATCCCTCTCCTCCTTTCGATTTTCTTTTCAAAGGTATTTTTCAATGAAGACAGCCACTTGGATGCTACCTGAATAAAATGCCGTTGAAAACCCCGACCGATGCTGGTATTTGTGAAATGAACACGTGCCTTGATACTTGGTTGATTGGCTGTGTTAATTCTTAAAATGTTGTTAAAAAGGATAAGAAATATATAAAAGGCGAATGGTTATTTTAAAGGAAACCCAAAAAAGGTGACAATGAACCAAATATTTTAGGGTTTAATGAGCTGACTACATAGAGCGTATCAATGGGTTCCTCATAGGACCGGTTAATCAATTTGTATTTTTTCAGAAGGGGTTTTCTTAAACCAGGGAAAATGAGCTGAATTACCAGAAGCGACCTATGGATCATAGTTATTAACCAAATTCTATTAGAGTTGGAAAACAAAGGAATGAGAGTGGTCGCGTATACGAAACGGTTGTTCCCCCTCTGGATCTAGGACACCACCATTTAAACCGCCAACAATTTGGGTCTCATTATAGTCCCATGGAAAACCGTTGGCGTATCTAGCCTGCCACAAAACTTTCTCCGATGTCTGCCTCATTCTGCAGTTTGTTGGCCTGACCTAAGCAAAGCTTAAAAATGAGGCAGGCTTAACAATGTTCAATGATTGACAGGAATCCATTCCCCATCGACGGGCTTAATATATGGTTACAGCCCTACATCAAATACATGTTAATTTGTGCTCTCATCAGACTCGAGGGACTAGCTCGATTGCTTACTATGCGCCATCTAGACTATATGCACTAACAGAGCCCTGCTAATCCTACCCGCCAACATTACACAGACTCCAACAGATTTCATAATTCCCCCTACTGCTTTCTTCGGAATAGAATGTCTCACGATGATATCAGATTACCAGCTCCTGCGCTACTCTGATAACTCCAAGCTCGACGTATGATCAGGGTTTTCTCGATTCGTACCGCCTTCCTATTGAGTAGGTCATATGTCAAGCAGAACTACTGCCGTTCAGAAAATTGTGCAAAACACTCATTTCGACCGAGAGTTACTGCCACATACAGTGATAATCAGGCTGCCATCAAAGCTCCATATTCTCAGCGAGCACTGCCTTCACACTGATCGAGCAAAGAAAATAATCAAATGGACCAGCAACAGAATCAGGATCACTCTCCTCTATCACACTGACATAGAGTCGGATAAGAAGGTCGATGAACTAATAGGGCCCGACCACCATACCCACATCGGAACTTTAAGTTTCACATCCTCCAAGCACAACTATAGATGGGCTAAATCAACCAGTCACAAAATATCTTAAAAAGGACTGCCTTCTTGACTAAGACGAAGGTCTCTGTTTGTATCTCTTCAAGCAAGGTTCCTAATATTTCGCTCTTAAAAGTATTTTTCTATATTCAGTGTCTGACATTGTCTATATTTAAATCCATTGGTTTTAAAGCCTTTTTCCAGTATAAAAACTCCAGCAGCGGTGGAGGGCAAGAGCCATAAATCAATTGTCCCACTACAACTGGGGAAGCTATTCCCAGTAGTCTGATTCTCGGCGGAAGCTCTCTGTTATTAGTTGCAAGCAAAGTTGTATCGGTATTTTTTCAATAAGGACATAACAATTTTGAATTGGAAAACAAACGCGTTCTTAAACTTTTTCTATAATTTGTGTAATATATACCATGTCCCACCAGACAAGCTGTGCGTGTTGGATAAATTCTTGTTGATATATAAGATGTAGTAAAAATAAAAAATATTATTTTTTAAACATCCTATTGGTACGATGTTAAACGCTTCGCTCAGTTCTGGTTTCCTCGATTCCGTTCCAGTAATTTAGATGTCTTAGATGAACCACGAAAACGGCCTTGATCGAATCAGCTTAAGGCGACTAGCAAATAGTGGATGCAATGTCCAAGATTGACGTAAAGTTTTGTCGTGTGTTTGGTGGTTCTACTATAAGCTGCACCTTTACTGCAAAATTCTAATTTTAGACCTGTTCAACAAGGAAACAATCGCCCAGACGCGGCCAACTTTGGCCAGTAAGAGAGAGAGTGTGTTCCATCATGACAACACATCGATAGCAGCTCGCCAGAAGTCCCACCGGTTCTTGTCCATGGCGACCACTTTTTCTGGTGAAAAATTTGCCTCAAGATAAGTTTGTAAAAACGACTGTCCCAAAGTTTTGCCAGTAGGAGAGAGGGTTTCTATGAGAAAGGCATTAGCAAAGCTTTCAATTTCATGCAAAAATAATGAATTTCTCTATACCATACCTGAAATTCACAGTTGAATATTCCCGTGTACGTAAGACAAAGCATGGCTGGAAGTAACGAAAATATAAATATCGCAGCCGTAAGTGTTTTAGTTCAAAATGAACCAAATCAAGCTATTCCACGCTTAAGCCAGAATTTTGAACCGTTCAGCATACATTGTGGTGAGTTTTGAGTAAAGGTCCTGGCCTATTCACTCAAGAATTGAAACCTCTGGATAATTTGAAGTACCGATTATGGTCTGCGAAAGTATGAAGAAAATCCAGATTTTCAGCGAAAAATTCTCTTCAGCTGGGGTTCGATAAGCCCAATTTTGACTTAAGGGCCTCATCAATGAGCAAAATATTACGGTCAATGGAGTTGGCTTTCATAAAAATTGAAAGACTACCTTTGGTCAACTTTGGATGGACTTGACATCAGTGATGTATGGTTCCAACAATATGGTGCCACATGCCAAACAGCTGATCTGGCTATTGATATATTAAAATGTGAAATAATATCGGGAAACTTTCCGGTCGAATAGACATCAGGTTCATGCTTCTTTAATGGGCTATGTTAAATCGTTGGTTTATGCCAGCAACGTTAGAGGAACCCAGGTACAATTTTTTTCTTATAGGGTTCGCGCAGGTTCAAGGGTTGCGCTCTTATGGTGTTTATCACATAACCTGGTCGGGGTGAAGATGGTTTGTGCCGAAGATGCTCGTTCAATACTCTCCGAGGGTGGTTGTCCTAGATAGGGTTAGAGTGATTCGACTGAATTTGTCGCGTTGGTTATAGTTCACAGTAACTCAGAAGCAATACCGAACCCAAAATTGCCAACGCCGATATATGCGGAACAATGAGGGAAAATAACTCAAAAGAATCGATCGCTGCAAACGACGTGCTCGCGGCTTAAATTAAGCATGTGTCGTACATCTAAAATGAATTCCAGGTCGATATCTCAATTATTCTGTGTTTTACTTAAATATAAATTTATTATGTCCTTACTGAAAAAGCTGTATTACTTTCATCATTATTGTGGTTAAAGAGTTCACACTAAAGTTTGGTCATCTTAGGAACGTGTCCTTGAGACGTTAAAGTACGTTTCATCTCACTTTATATCAAAATCTTCAGGCATTCCACGGCCCATTTATATCATTTATATTCTCCGAACCTACTGAAAAGCTTTAACCCAAACTCACAGACAGGTCTGCAAACAAAAGGAAGAAAACTCAATTCCCGTGTGCAAAAAAAAAAAATCGTGGAAGATGGATGAGGATATAAAAATCCTTTTTCCAATGAAAAACTTCGCAAATGCAATTTCCACTTCGACAAACACTAATGACCTGTGAATTACGAGTATACTCGTATGTACATCGAAATTGGTTTTTCTTCGGAACGACATTCCCGATGTTACGGATTAACATAAATAAAAGCTGATTGATTATGGAAGTGTCAATGCTAAATAAAGCAAATCCATTATGCAACCCACCTTCCACCGAACTTTACCAATCGGAATATGTCTGGGATTAAGAGTCTTCCCTGTCGATTCAATTTAATCCCTGAATGACGAAACTACCCTTGAGAAACAACTGGAAATTAATTTGCAATACTTCTCCTTCAAAACTTTCTATTTAAGAACGATAAGCAGTCGGGTGGATGAGAAAGATTCTTTAGTGCTCTCCGGAATGCAGTTGTATTATTAAAGTGTCTGAATACCCTTGGCTGTCTTCTTCTTTGTGCCGGTCAGGATACAGGTAAGATTCCGCTAATCTTTACGCGGGAATCATCCTTCGCTCTTAGTTTGTGGGATGGAAAGAAGAGCACAAAGTTTAAGAATTTTTCAATTTGATGGAAATCGGTTTCTTCGAAACTATAAGGGATAATACCATGAAAAGCAATTTTCTAGGTAGTCCATTAGAGAAATCTTGCATCTTGAAACTTCTTTTAGACAACCACTGGCGAGTGTTATTATTTTCAACGTGTTTGCTTAGCTTGCTTTTTTCAAAGGATGCAAACTCGAATTAGGGGAAGCTAGTACAATGTGGGATTTAAGCATGGGACAGTAATTAAAGGTAAAAGTAGAAGGAACACAGAAGGAACAGCGCAGTAATATAAGTATGCTGGTCCTAGGTACTGATTAAAAGGATCTCAAAGTTCATTGAATTAATTGGATGATTTTAAATACCAGAGGGTTCAGCAGAAAATTAAGGCCAAGCCTGGCGTATATTGCACTTAACCTATGGGTCTTAAAATCATTCAAGGACTGACCTTGCTGGTAGGTATGCCGACTACCGTAAAGTTACAATAGATCAGTATTTAAAAATGTTCCTGGGAAGAGCACGTCCTTCAAAAGCCTGAACAAAACCTTGATAGTACTCGTAAACTCTAGTTTTACATAAACCAAGCTTAATAAAAGCAAAAATTCGTTTTTAGGGTTTGCCCATGTGACTAGGCTACCAAAACTACACGAAGATTAAAGGCCATTGTATTTATGACAGCTCGAGTTTCCAATTTTTTTGTCGTAAAATTAATGTAAGCCCATGAACTCCCACTACACAATTAGGAGTTGAAAAAAATGCGTCCCACCGAAAAGACAATTTTAAGGACTTACCAAGTTATATACACCCAAAGGTAAGTCTCAAAAAATGACAGTTTCGTCGCCATTGGGCAGTCTAGGTAGAAGCAGACTTAACAACTTGTTTTATTAGCAATGAGCAGGATCTTATTTTGGCTCCTCGACTTCGGCGTGAAACCGTCCTACTGAACCTGACTCAGCCCACGTCGATTTAAGTAGAGGAACTGTTACGACGCACCCTCTCGTAGCAGGAGTAGTAAGCTCCGAAGACCAGGTTATTGCCCCTGCAACGTGACCTCGAATCAGTTTAATTAGAATGTTGTCTACCTCTAAAATCCTAGTCCTATTCGTTGGGTAAAATTTAGTGAATTCAAATTCGGGTGTTCCATATAATCCGAGACAAGTCTTAAGACCTTGTCTCTCGAACACCCGACTCCGGACATCCATAGGCACTTATGAGCTTGATTGTAGCTGATTACCTTCACTCTAGATTCAAGTTGGTTGCTAAGAAGAGCCATCTGGTCAGCGCGGAAGCGCCACGGGCCCCTACCAGAGCAACGTCTATATGCTGAGCTTGTAATATGGTAAAGACCTTTTAAGCCTGTGCTGCCGAAAGCTTCTCTAAGTCAATTAGACAGGCAATCGTTCATTGGTTCTTGCATTTGTTTCCTTGGATATCTGAAACGAACTTCGACGCAGCATGGATAGCATCATTCCTTGCTGTGAAGCCAAACAGGTTATCCGGAATAGTTTTATTGTTTTCAACCCATTCACTCAGGGCTCTATGGACCACCTTTTCGAATATCTTAGTGAGACTTGTTGATCGAGGATTTGCTGGCCCAGAGCTGTCCTCACCACTCTTGGAAATTGGTTACACCACTGTTGCCTTCTCATGCTGTCCTCTGAATAATGCATTAATAGCATGATGTACATCTCTACAGCACCTGGAAGCACCTGAGCACAACATTGGATATGCCGTTGGATTCCACGGATTTTTCAATGATTCGAAGATCAATGACTTGAAGATCGGCGATCAATGAGACGGCCTTATTTTCCATGGATTTGTCATTTTACCTGATAAAACCAAAATTCTCTGATCGCCAATGATCGACACAATTTCGAAGTTAGAAGTAATGAAGTATTGCTGTGTTTTCCAAGTCGTCAATGTTGCCATTCTTTGATGATGGAATTCGTTTCCCTAAGCTTTTCGTGAGCTACGAAGTACTTCTGGCCGAAATTGTCGCCAAATCGAATGGGCAATTGGACAAATTATGATCGCTGGGTTGCTGATTGAGCAGACCGAGACATGGGGTCGTTCGAAAATATTGCTGCTGTCTGACTGAAGACTCAAACCTCTGGATTCCTCGTCTTACGCAGTTGGCCTTTCTGCGACCTCAACTTGACGAATTTTGCAAAAAGACTTGGATAAACACCCGAAGAAGATCCAATTGACATAAAAACTGGAGCCCAAAAATCACCAAGCTCGCCATCCTTCAGTGATTGGTCTCTGGAGCAGTTGAAATCCGATCCAAATTTTGAATTAAAAGCGTTAAGACTCATTTTTGGTATAGTTCAAAATCACTGTTTGTTGTGGATATTGGTCAGCCGGCGTCATTGGACCGTAAATCTTCCGAAGCGAGAATAGACAGACAGTGACAGTCCATGTTGAACGGTCTTGGTATATTCTGGCTGACAAAGTTGCAGGGAATAGCAAAAGTCTCAGATAATTAGCCCTAAAGTATTGGAGCAAGTATAATGGCACTAGAGTAAGTATGGCATAGGGAGCTCACATGATTTATGGAAGTCATCAAACTGACAAGCTTAACTACAGACTGAATCATGCCAAAAAAGGATAAGAGGAGAAGAGCAATAATTATAAAGAACATTAGTTAAAACTAGAATTCGTAAGGCTCCAAACTCAAAGCTTCCAAGAGGGTAAAGCGCTTATAAGCATACTACCAGGCCTACCTCAACTCACCTTATTTCATATCAACAAATTGCAAGTCGTTTCTCAAATAACAAATACGAGTAAATACTTTAATCCCCAAAAGGGTTTTAGGATACCTTTTAATAAGCAGTCACCATGAAGCAGATGCAATATGTTCAAACCTAAAAGCTAATTAGGGGCAACCGCCCCTTTGGTTACCAAGAAACTAAGAAACAAAAAGCATCCGTTCCAAGAATCTTTCCCTTAAAATCCAATAAATTGGAATTAACTTCGCACACAATCTGCTGCAGCTCCCCATCCCTACATCAGGTAGAACACCTACCTTCCAGCCTGAATCCGTTTCCTCTTGATATATATGTCCTCATGCATTCAAGCCTCTGCCTCGAGCAGCACCTACATTTATCTGCGATAACAGCTCTAACAGACGTTTAACACCATCAGGACTATTCCCACATACTCGAACGAAGAATCATGCTGGTGCACAACGAGTACCATTCCCTTCCCACTGATTGGGTAAAATATTTTGGGAATACCTCGATACGCATTTGATGTTCATTTACTCGTTTGCCCGCACCATAAGTTACCCAGATAGATGGAGCATTCTAACAGAAACAGCTTTTAAGGATATTAAAGATAATTGCTTTTAATCATTCATGCACACACACGTGCATATTAACGCATTCGTGTATGGTGTGTATGTAAATTGCTACAAGTACACCATGAACAGAACTTCGGAGATGTGCCTCGAATTTAGGGTCAAAATCAAGATATGTAAGTGGAATGTGGATGAGGATGGAATATCTCTTATCTGGTCCCATGGCCAGAAGCATGCATTGAACTTTAATAGGATTTTCTGTCGTTGAATCCTGGTGAAATTGAATTGAATTCAGTAGTATCCGTGCCAGACGATAGATGGTGCATACAGGCAGGTTGCGCAACATTAGTCATTATGGTCATGTCGGACAAGGTGGACCATAGAAGAGTGGTGACCCTTTATAAAGTGGGAAGCTTGGATGGAATTCACATCCACCACAATGAAGTCCGGTCCACGTCGCTGAAGCTTGTATTCAGTGGTCATGTGCCCATGTGGATGTGTTTCAGATTGAGTTGCAAACCCAAAGTGACATTCCGATTTTGCAAATCACAAAGCAGTGGAGCGGTGTCAAAGTGTATTGGATGAAAACGTTGTGTGAAGAATTTAAACTGATAGGAAGATTGATGAAACGTCAACGTGACAAATGAGAAAATGTTCGAGAACTTCCTTAATTCGGGGATAACTCTATTCGAGGTGATGATTGTATTCTTTTGGAATGAATTTCGCACAAAGCGGCAGAAAAGCGAATTACGTGGATCAAGTTGACGGCTCATTAGTGCCGTTCCCCCCAGTGTGGTAGTGAAAAATGCGTGATCTAACACTAAAGGCTACACTGACAGTTACACGAAATGTGGAGTGTGTTCCTTATATCAACAACCCATCAATCCAGCACATTTCAGTTAAGAGAATTTCTAGAATGCATCAAATCCGTGTATCCAATCGGATTAATTCATGGACGCACCCTATCGTGTGAGTATCGACAATGTCCATGAGGCAGTTTCTCATAAAGTGCAATTTCGGGTGACTTTGTTGACCTTTCAGGTCACAAGGTTTCACAAGAATTTTAATTCGTCCTTACAAATACAAAGCAAATCCTGCCTGGTCGCAAACGAGCAAATAGTATACTCAAAGCATGAAAGAAGACTAACAAGAGAAAAAATCAGAATAGTATGAGACTTACACTTACATTAGGGGCCTAGCAAAGCTATCCTAGAGATAAAAGAGACTCATCCAACAAGAGGTGTCATTTTAAATTGCATGCAATAGTATGGTTTCGGCACTCAAAAACCAACGAGATTACTTTTGATAAGTTAAGATTAGAAGGTTATTTAATTATTTATACAAGTGATGAACATCTTGCCAAAACATTTCCTAAAGTCCATACTGCATTTGGTCGACGTCACACCCCTACATATCTTCAATTTAATCGATAATTTTGAACATTTCGGATAAGCTTAGTATATGAAGACTCCAACTCGTGTTCAGCTGATAGATTCAAAGCCACGACTGAAGGAAACTGTGTTCATTTCCTTTTAATCTCGACCTAAATATATACGAAGTGCGTTCAAAAAATAAGGTGACTTTTTATTTTTTCTAGAAAGATATTTACTTAGAAGGATTGGACTTCGACGTCATAATGTCACGAATGATGATCCTTTCAGAAAATCTGGATCGTTATTCACGTCATTTAACAGCGCCGGAGTGCTGCTCATGCGGTCAAAATTTAGCGATTTCGGATCAAACTTCATCACACACGTTTCATCCTAAAGTATTTGAAATAATTTTAAGACATAAGCCGACCAATATGCCAATATCCTAAGCAACTTCTCCGATAGTGATTCTACGATTACCTATAACAATTTTCTTTACTTACGTTTTCATCCATTCATCCATAGACGTTTTGTTTCAATAGCAAAAGATTCCCAAGCACACCAAAACATGTCTCACCTTTGTATCTGTCGAAACAAACTAGATATCAAAAATGACTGACAGTATCAACATATATTTGGAAACATGTAAATATAACAAAAAAAAATCCGAAAATCGAAATGTCACCTTATTTTTTGAACAAACCTAGTTCATATCAGGCTATGCTTGAAGTCAGTAGGCAAAAGCACGATTTTTTTCACAAAATTTTTCTGAATGATAAGACTAATTTCCGTTTGTTTCTATATGTATTTCTAGACAAGCTTGTCACATATGGAATTCGGAAAACCCGGGAAAAACAGCGGAACACCCCCTTTATTCACAACGACAGAGCATTAAACATTCAGCGTTATTTGAAAATAATTAATTTAATCCAAATTACTGAATGAACTATTACCTAACGATGTTGACTAACTGGTTCCATGGACATGGACGGCATTTACTTTCAATAAAATTGAGTCGCTTGGCACAAGCTGTTGAGCACAAGGACTCTTTTGGCATGGTCGTGCAATTTTCAAAATCGGTACTTCAATTGGAGAATAGCTCGCCTTTAGATACAGCTAAGCAATTTTTTGCAATTGTCATAAGGAGTAAGTCTCTGCTTGAACAGGTCATGAGTCCTGCAGAACTTTCCATTTAAGCGTTTCGACCCGTTTTGCGAGAGCATTACTGTACAACAAGATCATTCTGTGTCTTTCGCAGTATTTCTAACGTTTTTCCTTTAATGCACGGTTTAATTGCAGTCGGTAGCGATCTGTTGTGATGGTTTCATTTGATCCGAGGAGCTCATAATGGACTACACTCTTATGATCCCAACAAATACAGATCTGAAGCTTAGATCATGGCCGGGCTTAACCCATGATATTAGTATCGTCCTAATGGATCCACTCTACAACGCCAGTGACTATTCCAAACAAAAATCCTTTCTTATTCTGCCGTTGAAGCAGATGTTCACAAGCGAAACGAAGCCTTCGACGTAGCTTTATTTCAGTTTATATTGGACCCAGTTTCAAAGCTTTTGGATCATTCTCATGGCTTTAAGGTGGATTCCTACCATTGACAAATAAACTCCCGACGATTCCTACAACTATTGGAATGTTTGACACGGATCTTTATCGAAAAGTTCTTCCAATTCCTCATCTTCGAATCTTTCTGGCTGCTGAGGCCATTCTATTCTTTCCAATTCCAAGTCCACTTTTAAAAAAAACAAACTACTTCCGACTTATTTGCTCAACTAGAGCATTGTTACCTTACACTTCCACTACAATACGATGACTTTCGGCAGCGGTTTAATCTGGAACAGAGTTCAACTGTATTATTATTATTATTGGCCTTTTGATGATCCTCGTTGATAATCCGTCCTTCTGACATGAGAGTGTTCTTTCCATATTATGCTGTTCTGTTTCATCCCTTCTTATATAGTCCTTCCACCTACGTCGCGACTTTCCGGGCGGTCTTTTCCCTACGGGTATTCCACTCCTTATTCGTTTGACTATTTGTCCACTGTCCATTCGTTCCATGAACTCATCTTGGTCTACACGATGAATAAAGTCGGGCAAAACTTGGGGCCTAGTCCTTGAGTTCTTGATTGTATATTTTTCTCCACTCCCCATTTTGTCCTGTTTTCCTCTATAGGTTCTCCTTAAGATCTTGTTTTCAAAGACCGGAGAACAATTTTTCTTCTTCTTAGTCAGTGACCATATTCGGCGAAATACGAAGCTTTGATCTGGTAAGATTCTAAGAATGAAATCCGACTCGCCAAAAGCTGAGAGCTTGACAGTTTTAGATTTAAGTAAAATTAATACTTTTATATAAAAATGCTTCTTTTGTATTTATGTGAAGTGACACATTCTGTTGGATAAGCCAAGATGCATGATCACTTTTTTTTGTGAAAACTGATGTTTTATTTTAAGTAAGACGGAAAAAACATATCACTCAAAGCGTAACCCATCCATGGCTACAGTTTTTGGTCATCTTTCTGCCAGCAATCGAATTCTGTGCTAGAAAGGCTACACGCCCTTTAACGCTACCCACGAATCAAACCTTTTGTGGCTCCTTCGAAAAATTGGTGTCATCCATCGGAACAGATAGTAGTTGGAAAGGGCGATATTTGGAGAATACGGTGGGTAAGAAAGGACTACTAATTTCAGAGTTTCCAGGTAAGTTTTAACGATTCGAGCTATTGTACATACATATGACCGAGTATTGTCATGTAGTAAAATCACCTAGTCATTGTAATGGGCTTTCTGGGCCAGGGTAAACACGCCGGACCGAGATCTGTTACATAAATTTATTTGTGACACCGTGAGACGTGCTAGTGTGATTGAGAGTGGTTGAGACCCGTTCGGGACACTCGGTCGTAGCGGCAAATTGTCTCCTCGTAGCTGTCGCGTTAACAGCACCCAGTCAGTCCCCTTCTGGGTGGGAACCCGACTCCGGATCGATCCGATTGGTGATGGCTTGCCAATAATAGTGTGAGGCCAAGCCCGTCGTGGTAAAAACCGGAGTCGAAGACCTAGCTGTTGTTGGCTTGTGCCCTATATGCGGCTATAACATTTGGTCAGGCCTTTCCGGGTTAAGACCCAAATCGGGGAACTGACCCTACGGTATTCGCCTCAGGAGTAGATACTAATAGGAGTTGATCAGTCTCGTGTGGGTTAAAACCCGAGTCGGAGAATCAATTTCGTCCTATTAGTCCCCACTCACCGTTTTACTCGCTGAGTGATAGCCCCAACTAGTATCGACCACACACTCGTCGCTCACTTGTAGTCGAAAGGTTTTTATTTTTTGTTAAAATATTATTATTTTTTTGATTTCGTGCAATGTGATGCCACTTTAGCGTCAACACTGCATCGTTGTCTTGGCGAACACTTCTTACCTTACTCGTGTGGTAATTGTTGTTATTGTTCTGCCTCGGTGTAGTTGTTGCGACTAGATCTGGTTGTCACTCCTTTGTTGTCACTACTTCGTTGTCACTGCTTGCCCTTCTGCCGCGGACTTTTATGGGGCTAGGCCGAACGGCGATGTGAACAGCGCCTTTCCAGTCGTCCCTGATATTTCCCCTCTTTACGGAATCTGTCAACAGTGACGGCAGCCGTAGCCGTTCGTCTTTGGTGTCTTTGACCTGATGGTCTTGGGCAAATTGTTGAATGAGTGTTGGATGCTTTTATTTTTTGTTTGATTGTTTTGTGTTTATTTAATGGGTGATCTTATGTTTAGTTGCTGTATGTTTGGTGGTTGTTTTATACTTATGTGTTCATGGAGAATTTTTTTTATTTGTTTCTTTGTTTTGGTTATTTGTTGTAATTTAATGTGGAGTATGTTTATTTTATCGTTTTGTTTGTTTTTTTTTTTTGTTTTTTTTCTGGTTGGACTCAGGTGAGGTAAGTAAGTAAGTAAGTTTGTGAACGAAAACTTATTTATTTCATTTTTGTTCCTAAGGTGGCCACTTTTCCTTTAGTGCTCGGCTCAACCGAATCAATTGCAGTCGATATCGTTCTCCTTTAATGGTTTCGTTCGGTCTGAGATCAAAAGGGTTTTTGCCTCTACGCTTCAACGCTTCAAATTCGTGCCAATAATTATCCCCTTCGGAGTATAGGGATTCTAGAAAGTTTGTCAGAACAATACGGGTATGTTAAACTACTCACCTGACGGTGATTTGTATTCGCGATGAGACTAAATTACGGAACCACAAGAGAACTTTTTTGGAAATTAAACTCTAAAATTTACTGCACTTTTGAAAAGTCTTGTATTTTGAACACGTTTTTTTTATCTGGGGATGGAGCTTGTTGCGTTTTACCCGCTTAGTGTTCACTGGTAGAAAGTTGATAGATGAATGTTCGTAAGGACATGATCTCGATGTTCTTTTATATTTTGAATTCGGATTAATTTGACTTGGTGGCATGTCGTAAAGGTAGACGTGATGCCCCACGTACACCCACTCGAAGGGATCGCATTGGTCAGAGGATTCTGGAATAGCAGGTGAATGTGTTGGCGGTGATTAGAAGGACAAGGATTAGGTAATCGATTGAACAATGATCGCACAAAAGTAGAAACCGAGTAATCGATTTCATACCTCATTTTTTCTACCTAAGCCGTATACTCGTACATGCTTTAATCCTTTGAACTACATCCTGCTGATCCTAACAAATGACGAGCAGAACATTCGAAAGATTGATATTTGTCTTTTTCTATGACTTTAATTCATGACCGGATTTACCACACTATTTTTTACGCTTAAGATTATCGATTAATATCCATTTTCTGCCGTTGAAGCCTCGTTCACATGTGAAAGAATACCGTTAGACTTCTTTTGGCTTCAACTCATACGGCCCTCAGTGCCCTTAATTCTGAATCATTCCTAATGCTTTCGAACGTCTTAAAACGGAGGTATCAAACGGAGGTTTGAAAATTGCAATTCTTTACCTTCAACATCAAAATAATTATTTCTGAAGCGTCCGAAGCAACCTCTGCGTGTCGCTTTCGACAGATTTCAACAAAAATGATGTGTACTTCAGCTCCAGATTTTGCGTGAATAAAATAGGGCAATAAAATTCTCCACAAATACTATTTTCCTTACACGAGACTCCTAACCCCGTGAACTAACATACACCAAAGTTCAAGTTTACCTACAGTACTTCCTTGTAGATGCGCTACAGTTTTAAATGACAGGGCAGTAGCTCTGGTAACATCATCTGTTGATAAACATCGAGAACTAAGGTCCCAAAAACAAAATATGGCAAAACAGAAAAGTAGTTACGGGATCTTATTGATACCAAGGTCATAACCCCAACAGGGCTAGCAGATCATCTCTTCTGCCTCCAAAAGTCAATGGAGCATGTTGCAGAGGACGTTTGAATTTTTTGAAGGATTTCAAGTGTGAAAATAGAAGCAGCTGACTGGAGAGGTTTTGATTGCTAAAATACTTTAACTGCCTTTAAACTTTCACATCCTTTATTACGTTTCAATTATTGAGACATTCTCTAGGAAGGCCTTCCCTTAGTATACATTTTCTGTTAAAGTACCAACCCCCCTGTCCGCTTTCCAAAGCCTAATGCTATTAAAATTGCCTAACGAAATGCAAATTCGACAAAAGAACCCATCACACGCACCAGCTCACAATCTTCGTTCACCTCACCGCACATCCAACAGCCTTCGACCCCCGACGCTCAAACCGAACTAAATACGCCTACCTAAAATAAGAATCAACATTAATTTCAACAAATTTGTTGTACTATCAAATCGAACCTGGACTTAAGCAAACCTAGGATCTCATACCCCCGACCCTAATCGTGCCATTGGCATTTCAATTAAATCCTTCCGCCCCACTGGCTGTCAAAGTGTGATAGAACTTTCTCGAAGTAATGTCCACACAATGACGTCTCAGCCCATCAGTACCGGACGACAAGTTGCTTTGGATCAGAAAGTATCTTTATAGTAATGGAAATCTCTTAAGGCAACAATAGATTCCTTTTACATCTTCCTCTCTCTCTCTCTCGGACCTATGTTAGGATGGCATACGGGAGTTTTCAACGAGGTAAGTTTCTTTCATGTTTTTTTGCTTGCAGATGGCATCATTAAAACGATATTACTCACACAAGCAGCTCGATGGTGTATGTGAAAGGAGAGTACCTTGAAACTTATTTATTCTGAGAAAGGATGTGCACTATCTGGTTTAGCGCATAGGAAATCTATTTCGCACCTGAGGGAAAATATTTGCGCACCTCATATTTCATGGCAAGACTGTGAAAGTTGCTCGATAATTTGCAGGAGTGCATGTGGCATGATATGTAGGGGGGGGATGTATCTGATTGTCACGTTTTCCACTTTCCAAAAATTAAAGACAAAGAAGAGGATTACCTTGTAATTGGCATGTACATTAGGTGCCCGAGGCTGAGCACGTTTTTAGCAGAGGACCAGATTCTAGCTATTGTCTATAATGATGAATTGCAGTCGATTTTAAATTCAATCATAGCTCTCGAGATAACTACTACGAGCGCATACTATTTTATTCCATGTTAATGTCACTCAGAAAATGACAACCAAAGTGCCATATTACACTTCGAGTCACTTGTCACATACTACTGAAAATTGACAGACGCAAGTGTCTTGTTCCCCAACACAGCGTCTTGGAGTAAATAAACATTTCAATATCTGGATTCGCTCATACCTCTGTAATCTCCAACCCAAAAGTGTAATTGATGTCGTCATCCTTTACACGAATAGCCTCCTCCTCCTATCAACCAACTGGTAGGGGGAAAACATCGCAAAAAAAGGCCGATATAAAAGACCCAAATCGCAGTTTTCATACCATAGAAAGTGCCACTTAAGTTGTGGTGGACTGACGACTTGGGGCGTATACGTAATATTTTTTTGCTCTTTTACCTACTAAATGACCGAGCTAAGGTTGCAGAAAAGGTTAGATCTGAATATATGGCAGTGAATTATCGGAATCCATTAAAAATAATTTTTGAAGAACCCATTTACTCGTATACGATTATGGAGGACCTTACCCTTTTTGTTTTTATTTTGAGGCGACTGAATGTTTTGAAGATGAAAAGAATGAAGTTTGGGTATAAAGAGATGCTATCACTTGAAAAAATCATGGAAACACAGGCTGCATCGTACATATATTTCCAAGTGATATATGAGAAACAATTTCTAGAACAATGCAAGGAATGGATTGCCTGCCGCACGAAGACTATGTCGAACAGATACCACATGTCCTTGACATAATTCTGTTTTCGTAGGGCATTCCCTTAACCTTATTTAGTCCAATAGAAGATTCTACTAAAACCATTTTCATCCATCCTCCTTAGTCGAACGTTACCCGTCTAATTAAGACTAACAGTCGCTCAACTTTCCGACCCCGTCCAACCTCTTAAGAAATTGAATACATTTCGTATTCCGACAAAATTCCTCCTAAAGCCCTTTTTTCACATTTAATTAGTTAGCTGCAGTATAATTTAACCCGAAGCGTCTTCCCCTCATTAGAAGGCAAGTGCTCTCTCACACTCCCATTCATCCATTCAGCGCTAATGTCCCATTATGCATAATGGCATCATGCACTCGAAGGCTGGCAATGGTGACGACCGTAGATGGAGCTCAAAGACGGCCATTTATGCATAGCATCCTCTCTGGAATTGCCTCGTTTATTTGTCTGTGCTACATAAAGATTTACAGTTTAATTTAAAGAATACAAGGGCCATTATAAGTCCCGTCTCCTGTACTTCCTTGCTTATGAACTCATTTGCATGAAGAGAGCAATTGAATTTTTGCTTTTAGTGCGCATCTTTTCGAAGGCGTCCAGGTGTAGTTACGACGTTAATAAGACGGTTTCATATGCACTCATGTAACAACCTCACGAAGTTAACGGATATTGAAACGGAAGACGAAGCCTCCTCATGATAATTGAACGGGAAGAGCATGGCATCATTGGTTTGAAGTTCATACGCAAGTTGCTTGTTCGGCAGATGGAAAGATGCAATTTTTAACCAAATGTGGCGGAAGAAAAGTTTCACACATGAGGTTGGATGTATAAATAGACAGCGAGTTGGTGACGTGGAAACATATGCGTCAAGTGATATTGAATGCTATTTTTTTGATAATGTTTGGTTAAACAAACAGTTTTTATTAGCATCAAATGAAAGAAGAAATTTTCTATCGACTTTGAGATGAAGTTAAGTTTTTACGCCCCATGTGTCACCTAAGAGTTAAGGCAAATTTTGAAGACCTGAATAGAGAAATTCAGTGTAAAACCACACGAACTACCCGGATATACGTAAAGGGTGTTTTTTATAGAGGTATAGAACTTTGAAATGGAATAAAACAAAGATGATATTTTTAAATTGATATGAAATTGACTTTATTCGAAAGATAAAAAAAGATAAAAATATGCCAAAAGTTTTATTTGAATTATAATGTCGGAAGATTATCTTTTGATTAAAGTCAATCTCATGTCAATTTAAAAAAACTATCTTTATTTTATTCCATTTCAAAGTTCTGTACCTCTATAAAAAACACCTTTTATAAGTAGCAAATCAACACCGAAAAATAATTAAAACTCGAACGAAATACTTCAAAGTCAATTAAATAAGAGATCGAGAGTGATTATAAATTCCCAGGAAAGTGGGAAATATACAGAAACTCGAGCATAAAGGAGCAAACCATAATGGCCCAAAAAAATCAGTTGGACCAAAACAGACTTAAAGGCAAAAAGCGGGGCAAAAATTTGAATAACTTTCTATTTCGAATTAGAGGTCAGAAATGTACAACCATGCGGATAGAGAAATTTCTTAAAACCGAAAATAAAAAAACAAAATCCAAGCTCTAAGATATGTTATTTGGAAGAACCACATCTAGTGCGTATCAATCGTAATCATGCTTCAGGCACCGTATACTCCGGACTTGAGCCCCGGCGACTTTGTGAGATGCATATCAGAAGTGCTGCGAGGATTGGAAAAAGTGCTGACGCAGTGCATTACTACTGTAGGGGATTATTGTGAAGGGAACGGAAAAATCAAAAGTCATCTTATTTTTTGAACAAGCCTGTGGTTATGAAGGGACCTCTTTAAATGTCGATATTTGAGAAAATGAAGCAAGGGGCACTAGGAAATGCAAATTATACTTTAATCATTGCCGTTTTCGCGTATAACAAACAGGATCTTATTTATGACCGATTAGACATTTTGTAGTCTAGAAGACGCATTCAACCACGACATAGTTCGAACTCCTCCTGCATCCCCGATGTCCAAATCGTCCGCGGAGCCAACACTGACTCGAATCTTCACCTGGTATAAATGATATCGTGCATAAAATATAAGAAGTCATTCAAAGTTTAACGTCGGGAGACGTAATCTTAGGAGGACGCATGGACCTTTGTAGATCAAGCTCTCTCAAAATACGATGCAAGCCACAGAACAGCAATGAGAATGTTGTCGAAGCGCAGTCAAAGATTAGAGAAACAGATGCAAATGTGGCCATGTGACATCGACGAACGGGGGCTGCCCGTGAGCTATACGAACCAAATAGAAAACACATGAAAAGCAGGAGATAAACGCTTTTGCAAGACTGCTATTTGAAAATGTTACCCAAAAGTTAAGCGAACATGACCACACTATGAAGCCAAAGCAGAAGTGAATTCACAGTCGATGCTGAGAATATGGAAAGACCAATCCAGAAATACAGCTGTTAGATATAATGAGCCACAAAGAGTGGGGAGAAAGGTTATGCTTAAGAAAGTTGATCCCTATGACTGCGCTAATTATGAGGGCATAAGTCTCTTAAATAAAACGCTCTATGGACGTCTAAAAACCTTCGTGAACAATTTGATAAATTCACATCAGACTGGTTTCATGGCAGAGAAATACACAATAGGGCAAATATTCATATACCGAAACATCTTGGCGGAGACTCGCGAATTTAGAACCGCACACACATCACTTTTTTGACGATTAAAGTCGCACATGACAGCGTCTTTAGGGGCGACATGTGGCTTTTTCAGCATGATCTTACGCGAAAAGGGCAAAAGGATGAACAATGTATTCCCAGTCCACATACTTACTTGAATACGCAGATGATACTGACTTCATCGGACGAACGTAAGGAGGCATCACTGAAGCGTTTGAAAGCATTGAAGCCCGGACAGCTTAATTCATCAAAGAAAAACGGACAACTATAACGTCTCAGTCAGATAGGAAATAGACAATATTTTGGGCTTTTCCAACACTCGTTTGGTACTACCGTGACTCAGTGATCTGTATGTTGGCATCTAACGCCAATGGGGTTCCAATCCCGCAGGTTATGGAAATCGTATTTGGCAGTAGTGTTTCTCCTCATTTTTTTACTACCCGTCATTTAAAAGCTTCCTGAAATTAGTCGTTCGGTATCGGCAATAAAAGTAGATCACTTGCATCAACACAGGTATTTAGGAGGAAGTGATGAATGGTATCATTCAAATGGCAGCCTCGTTAACAGGACTCGATTCGAAGGTCCATTTTTGTACAGGGTTTTCCAAAAGAGACATAACAATTTGGTATTTTAAGACAAAAGTACCCCTAAACTTCTTTTCAGGTCTTGTAATGCCAAACTTCAGCCAAGACTGATCTTTTTATCATGATAAAATTCACAATCAAACAAAATTTCTACCGAAATTCTGAGCCGGTGGTCACAACTTTAAGAGCGTTTACTTCACTTTTCCGTTGTAGTAATTGTCCCATCAGACAGTCTGTGCATACTATAGTGGATAGATCCTAGTGAAATGAGAAAAATCAGTCGATAAGTCGATTTTACGCCGATCACGAAAATTCGGCCTTTCGCAGACTTCAACTTGGCGAATTTTGCGTCGGGACTTGCGCCTACACCCGTACAAGATCCATCTGAGTGAGGGGCTCAAAGCTCATGACCATAGACAATGCCGTTTGTTTGCTGACTGGGCTTCAGAGCGCGTGGAAGAGGGCCCGAATTTTTAGCAACGAGGCACACGAAACAATGCATCCTGAAAAAGTTATCGATCCGCACTTTTTCGAAAACGACATTGGTGAGGCGGTCACCGTCAATGGCGAGCGCTACAGAACGGACGGCACTAACGATTTGAGGTGACGATTGATCTCTCGCAGAGGATAACTCTTGTGAGGTTTCCTAAAGCCGCAGGTCCGTGCGAATAAACTACAATCTACCGATCCACCATCGGCCATCGCTCAAATTGAACAGGATTTATGCGGAATTGGTTGGAGTCAAAATTGGATCATTCGGACCCGTGCCACCGTAGGAAGTCGAGGCGGGCATTTAAACCATGTCATATTTCATTCATACTCGTAATGGCATACATGGTCTTTCAAATAAAAAAAGAATTTTGTTAATACCTCACACACAGCTTGTTTTATATCACTTCAACATCCGCCCGTCCCGTCAGACTGCCCCTGACGAAAGCTAGCCCTTAGATCTGAGCGTTTCTGATATAATATGTCTTAAAAATGTTTCGTATTTGATCAAGGAAATGGATGAAGGCATCTCTCAATGTCTTTCTCTTTATTATCTTAAGGAAAATCATTATTTTTGGGCAGCAGCCTCACTCGGGATCATTTATCCCGATCACTTTTTTTCGTAATCGTACTCGTACTCGATGACCACTTCTACGCACTGAAATTCCCATTGAGTGGAAATCCATAATTTATGCGCCCACTCTTCCCAGCTCACATTATCTACTCGCACATTTGCTTGGGCCGGAAATTCTCAACTCTAGTCCTAAAGTGGCAAATTTATTATTTGTGTTCCCTTTGTCAAATTGCTCGTAAGAATCAACAAATGATCTAAACGTCGCAGATATAATTAGCAACTATGGAAGACAACGTCCCAATGTCTAGGATGACATGGTAAGAAAATCCATCTTGTCATCCTTGTTTGTCGGAGTCATTTGTCTTCAATCCAAGTGCGGTCTTCGAGTGATAAATGACCCGAAAGGCAGTATGATTGCCAAGCACATACAATCAGTTCCAATGAATGTTAAATATAGTCCCAAAACTAGGATTGCCAAATAGTTCATTGGAAGTCTGAGAAATCTGATGTTTAGTTGGATTTGGTATATTAAACTGCATCGAGTCTGCTGTGTCGTCTCTATCAGATGATAATATTATATTGAAATACAGAGAACAGGTCAGCCGATTTCCTGTGACCCAAGTGGAGAAGTATTTAATTTGCCAACCATTTTAAGCATAAACACAATACATTTATCTGAAAACTCTATCCTTGTTATGGGTTATCGAAAATACTCCTAGCTCCTGAGCGCAGTTCGGTTTGAAAGTTTTCTCTTGCCTAGCAAAGCCATACTCCAACATACCGGCAGAGCATTGCATATTCCATTCGATTAAGGACTTAAGTGAAGTAATTAGGTTGGAGACATTTTAGAAGTTTTAATGAGACTTAAGTGGATGAGGAAATGCACAACTTCTCCATAACAGGTAATGTCATTTACCCAACTCGAAACAACATTATCTTCCATGACATTTCACGAATGGCATCTTGTTTACCCTATTTTCTCTGCTATTTGTTAGATGTCAGAGACGTTTTTAGGACGTACTTCCCAGCTCACTACGATACCTATGTCACGCTTTTGTTCGCTCTTGTTCCCTAAATTACATCGTTTTTCTAGTGCTTGTGACACTTTGTTCCGAACTGGAAAAAAGTACTCGTAAGAGGAGGGATATCAAATAACGCCATGTTGACTTAAGGACAAGGATAGAGTCAAGAAAAAAACTTGGAGGGATCAAATTGCACTTTGAATTTCATTAACTCGCCCAAACAGCCACGAGCACTTTTTTCCACTGTCCATCGCTTTTCTTGTTGGACTCCTGGTAGGTACTTATGTTGTCTCATTGAATGAAAACTTTTCCATTACCGGAGCAACTCTGCTGCTGAATGACTGATGTCGAAAGAATGGGACATCCAGAGCTTCGGTTACACAGCAATTGCTTCTACTTACTTTTGTTCCATGTTCGTGGCCAAGGAAAAGTCGTAATTTTCCACCATACGTCGTCGTCTGTGATTATCGAAAATCAACAGCCGAGAGCTCAAATTCGTTCAATGCCAATGAATCATTGAATAATTCATTTCGATAAAATGAATATCACTGATGTCGGCTGGCATCGAATGGGACTTTCGCTAGGGAATTTGATACATTTCATCATGGATTTCCAGATTGTCCGGGCAATTGATTTTGCTTAGAAATTCATTCATTAATCCTTTGATTGAAATTTTAAGCCCTGAGGAGCAGATATAGGTTTCTTTGTCATCCAACCGGAACCGAATGTGAGCAAAGCACACAAAGTGACGTGGATCAACACGGGCATAGAATAGAATTCAGTGTTACCAACAGGTTCATCTGCTAAGGACTTGGTATCACCAATCTCCTGCGATCACGGACTCTTTTCTAAGACGAAAGTTCCAGTTAAGGAGATATGTACAGTTAAAATTTTCAGCACGAGTCCTGCAATTTTATCAGCTACGGTCGCCTACATAGCCTGGTCGACTGCATCAGCCATGCGAACTGTGTGAGCCATGCGAACTGTGAGAGCCATGCGAACTGTGTGAGCCATGCGAACTGTGTGAGCCATGCGAACTGTGTGAGCCATGCGAACTCTGTGAGTGATGCGAACTCTATGAGCCATGCGAACTATGTGAGCCGTGCGAACTCCGTGAGCCAAGCGAACTCCGTGAGCCAAGCGAACTCCGTGAGCCAAGCGAACTCCGTGAGCCAAGCGAACTCCGTGAGCCATGCGAACTCCGTGAGCCATGCGAACTCCGTGAGCCATGCGAACTCCGTGAGCCATGCGAACTCCGTGAGCCATGCGAACTCCGTGAGCCATGCGAACTCCGTGAGCCATGCGAACTCCGTGAGCCATGCGAACTCCGTGAGCCATGCGAACTCCGTGAGCCATGCGAACTCCGTGAGCCATGCGAACTCCGTGAGCCATGCGAACTCCGTGAGCCATGCGAACTCCGTGAGCCATGCGAACTCCGTGAGCCATGCGAACTCCGTGAGCCATGCGAACTCCGTGAGCCATGCGAACTCCGTGAGCCATGCGAACTCCGTGAGCCATGCGAACTCCGTGAGCCAAGCGAACTCCGTGAGCCAAGCGAACTCCGTGAGCCAAGCGAACTCCGTGAGCCAAGCGAACTCCGTGAGCCATGCGAACTCCGTGAGCCATGCGAACTCCGTGAGCCATGCGAACTCCGTGAGCCATGCGAACTCCGTGAGCCATGCGAACTCCGTGAGCCATGCGAACTCCGTGAGCCATGCGAACTCCGTGAGCCATGCGAACTCCGTGAGCCATGCGAACTCCGTGAGCCATGCGAACTCCGTGAGCCATGCGAACTCCGTGAGCCATGCGAACTATGTGAGCCATGCGAACTATGTGAGCCATGCGAACTATGTGAGCCATGCGAACTATGTGAGCCATGCGAACTATGTGAGCCATGCGAACTATGTGAGCCATGCGAACCGTGTGAGCCATGCGACCCGTGTGAGCCATGCGAACCGTGTGAGCCATGCGACCCGTGTGAGCCATGCGAACCGTGTGAGCCATGCGAACCGTGTGAGCCATGCGAACCGTGTGAGCCATGCGAACCGTGTGAGCCATGCGACCCGTGTGAGCCATGCGAACCGTGTGAGCCATGCGACCCGTGTGAGCCATGCGATTTTTTGTGGTTTCAACAGGATGGTGCTATATTTCGCACAACACAATCCGTTTTGGCTTTGTTGCAAGACAATTGTTCTGGACGAGATATTTCGCTTTTCTAGTGATGTGAATTGATCACTAAGATTGTGGAATTCGATGCCATTAGATATGTTTTTGAGAGGCTATGCAAAAAATTTGGTTAATGCATAGAATCCGCAAACGAATCGAATATAAATATTCATGAAATATGCGTCGAAAAATCACAGAAAATTACCTTCTTAGAATAAAGTCCCGTAAAAACTCCCATGAAGGATATTTAAATAGAATTATATTCCGTTCGTAATGGCAAGATCCAAACAATGCGTTGAAAATAAAAACTTGATCAAGGTTTGATTTGTTATCACGTTTCTCTTGAATTTACTTTTAGAACTAAAAAGTGGATCACTAGAAAATTGGATAATTGAATAACCCTGTATGTTTTCGGCTTCACAAAAACGGGTCTTAAGTCCTTATATATCTAAGTTTTAAGTCCTTACTATCAAAGGGCATAAACGTTAAGTTTGTTGAGGCAAAACGTATCTTCTCCAGTTCAACAAAATTTAATATAATAAAATTTCCTAATAATTTTTAACAACTTTTTTGAACTATTATGCTTAATCACATATCATTTCATTTTTAGTAATGAGTTAATTTTTTTAAGTCATTTGTCTAGAGATGAAAACTCGTATTGTAAAACACTTTTCTTACAAAATCTGTATAATTTTCATCTCAGAAGTTTGCCTCTCTCAAAGTATTTACCTACATTTGACCTATTCCTTAAAAATCCACATGTACTACCGACTACAGGTTTAATTAAAAACCTAGAAAGCAAAATATTTTTTTAAGCCCACTTCTACAGGGCCCGTGCAGCCACATTCTGAATGTACGTGACCACTTCAAAAGCATTTCAGGAAGAAAGTAATCGTAATTCCTTCCTACAACGAAGCTAAGCTGATCTGTATCCAGGAGGCAATTATGCAAAAATGCTACCAATTTGCATATTCCAATTAACCTGTTAAGCCGTTACCATTGCCGCGGCAGATTTAATAACTTTTTTCTATTTTTTATCGTTCTGCCTTAAATAAGGATGTAATGGCGTGCTTATTGTTAACAGAATGTTTCCTAGCAAGGTCTTAATTAGACTTGCTAAGGAGATGTAAGCTGGAAAGGATTAAATTAATCGGACGGCTTTAAGGTGCCTATGATTCTTGCGGCCTTTAATACTACCTTCCATTTTGTCACACGGCAAAAGCTCGATTGAATACACAATGAATTTCAATTATACTGTGCTATAAATTCAATTGGATCACAAGTTGCTTGCCACACATTTCCCCATATTTTGCTGCTCACTAACCTTGTCGTCGCCCTACTCGCTTGGAAAATTTCCATTATACCAATGTCTTTTATTTATTTGGATTTATTTCGTCGTCACCGCCCTATGCTATAACCCAGACGCGTCAATAGATCACGCCGAGATGTATTCTTTATTTCGTGTTTTTCTTGCATCTCTTATTCACCTGAACTTTTATCTTTGAGCTTTATGCCGACAAGCGTCGTGCTCGGAGTGTACTATTTAAGGATTCCTAACTCAGTCGCCAGGAAGCATTGACAACTTATTAAGGTATCTTAATAAAGTTTACCTTTGAAATATTGTATCTGTATCTGAGTTAGATTCCACTTTGCTCCTCGCTTTCAACTGAACAGAGTTTGACATTCAGGATGAAAAATACATTTTTTTACATTTATCTTCCCACTCATGCCAGGAACTTGATACATACTCACTCGGAAGTGTGCCCTTTGGTAAAAGTCCACATTTCCTGCCCATTCTTGGCAGGAGTATCGTCATGGATTGACGATTGATGTGTATCTGGTGATATTTACTTTGAGAATATTTGGACTATTGTTATCGAATTCCATTCAACATAATCCTAATAATCAATTTAGGGGAAATATAACGTTGACAACATTGATTGTTGTTTATTCCCTTGTAATCCTTCCGGTAGATTGAATCTAGGAAAGGGATTGAAGGAGAAGTTGGGCGTAAATTGATCCTTAATAGTATGAGGGGGATGTGACCTTTTAGGCAATTAAGCTGATAAATGTATCAATTAACATCGGTTGAAATTTGAAGTGTTGGTTGTAACATAAGTTTAGGAGGGGGGGGTCCAGTCCAATGAATTAAATATTATTGAATTATACTTTGATTGAAATCAATTAAGATGAGTATTGGCTCGACTAGGGTCGTGATGCAATGGTAATCATCACCGACTGTTGAGAAGAAGGTGTGTAGTTCAAGTCCGTCCATAGTTAAGAACAATTCCTATACGGAAAAACTGTATATCAACATCAGTTGTGAATGAGAGATGATCAAAAAGTGCTGATGAAGGCATAACACTCGCGGCATAAAATCACTTCAAAATTCATACTCTGTGTGAGCATTTTCAATATAACACCTTAATGACATCGAAAACAAAAACAGAGTTACTGTGAACTACAACCAACGCAAATTCAGTCGAATCTCTCAAATCCGATCTAGGACAACCACCCCCGGAGAGTAGTGAACGAAAATCTTTGACACAAACCATCTGCACCCCATCCAGGTTGTGTGACAAACACCATGAGAGCATACACTCTTGAACCTGCACGAATTTTATAAGAAAAAAAAATACTACCATGAATCTTAAAAACCATTTAACGCGAAACTTTTGAATCAAAGGGCTACATTCACAGTCCTGAAATGATTATGAAGTGCCACCACTGATAGCAACAAATAAACAGAGGGACACGCACTATAATGTAACATAGCCAATCTCATCTGTAAAATCACCAACGACCGATGCAAAAAGTGCAAAGCAATCTACATATATTACAACTTAGTCACCTTTCCCACAAAAATACAACCTGAGCTTGGGGGTCCTTAATTACAATTTGCAATCACTGGCGAAAATATTGAATCGTTCCACTATATGTGAAAAAAAAACCAGAATTTCAACGAACTCAGTGAAAAGGGTTCTGCTTAAAACCTTGACATGTGGTTGCCACGTACTTTACAAGAGCATCTATTCCAACACGAAATAATATGTTCCCCCATTCCAGATACCTTTCAAAAGGACTTGTGGGTGTTTAATCAAAACTTTGCACAGCAGTCACATAGTCAAAACGAAACCAACTTTAACCACAGGTTTCAGCTAATTACACTCAAAGCCACACACCCACGCCCATCGCCATCAGCCCTCTGTGTTTCCCTAGTGAGGAAAACTTTCACGAATCAACACAAAGTTAACATACTTTTTCCTAATTTCTTATTCACTGCTAATTTTCGAGATTAGCCAACAAAACACTTCTAAATCCGTCGGGTCGTGTACTCCCCGTCATCTGTCTTCAGTCTCAACAGCTCAACAAAACGCAGCCGACGACCAATATAAATGAACTCACTGAAACCGTATTCAACATTGCATAATATTGCTTATCCAGTCTACATCCACTGTTTGCACTTTTACATCCAACCCGTAACTCCCTAACCAGATTAACGAAAATTTATTACAGTCCCTGACCATTTCCCACCGACTCCGCAGCACCAGAAGAATTTATTCAAACTCAAACATTTGTAAATGAAACATTCATTTTTGGTTCAGGCATACCCTCATGGATACTCCGGACAGTCGGACGCGGCAATGGAATCGATATAGCGAGCATTTTCTGATAGCATGAATTACAATGAAAGTTTCTAGGAAAAGGTAAATACAGAAGAATCCGTGGTCAGTGGGGGTCGCGTATTCGGACACCAACGTGAATTTAAATGAACCCGTCCCACGACGCTCGATGGTGTAAACAAGTTTTTGTTCTTCGATATCGATTGCTAAATTACTTCCTGCTGGGCAGCAAGTAAATCTTAATTTAGTCGAGGGAGATTTGGGAAGAGGTTTTCTGCATCGGAGTGGTGGTGATGGCACCAATTCGTAGGTGTACAAGGTAGTTGTTACGAACTTGTTTGCGCAGCAAGTTACAATCTTGCCAAGGTAAATATGTTTTCCAATAGATTCTCCGATGGCTTATAGTGGGGCCAAGAGTGGTGGAGGACAAAAACAATGGGACGAAGAGTTATGAATGTTATGACTTTGTCAAAGGAGGTGGTGGCTTTTGTAAAATAAAACAAATAGATGGCAGATATGTTTCCAATTAAATCGGGTGTAATGGGAACTTCACAGCGAAAATTGAAAGTAGAATTGTCGCATGACACAATTAGTTCACATAACACACACATTTCGACTGACGCAAACAGAGATGTTACTATGTCTTAGGGCGAGCACCAGAAACAGAACAAGCAACAGCAGTAATAGAATCAACAGGAATAGCCGCAGCACTCGAGTAGCAGCCCCGCCAAGTAATACCTTCTGCCAGTATCGCGTAGAGAGTAGAGGGAAGAAGAACTTTATTTTATAAGCACATTTCTCTTAGTGGTCACTTATATCCAAGAAGATTCCACGTCACAGGTGCAAAGAAAAACGAGCGCCGTGCTCCTCTAGTTCACATAATACACCCAGTTCAAATGACACACACAGTTCGCATGGCTCACAAAGTTCGCATGGCCCACAAAGTTCGCTTGGCTCACAAAGTTCGCTTGGCTCACAAAGTTCGCTTGGCTCACAAAGCTGGCTTGGCTGACAAAGTTCGCGTGCCTCACAAAGTTCGCGTGCCTCACAAAGTGCGCATGGCTCACACAGATCGCATGACTCACACAGTTCGCATGGCTCCTAAAGTCGGCGTGGCTCACAAAGTTCGCGCGGCTCACAAAACTGGCTTGGCTGACAAAGTTCGCGTGCCTCACAAAGTTCGCGTGCCTCACAAAGTTCGCGTGCCTCACAAAGTTCGCGTGCTTCACAATGTTCGCGTGGCTCACAAAATTCGCGTGGCTCACAAAGTTCGAATGACTCACACAGATCGCATGGCTGACACAAATCGCATGGCTCACACAGTTCACATGGCTCACACAGTTCAAAAATTTCGATTTGTTCACAAAGCTGGCTTGGCTCACAAAATTCGCGTGGCTCACAAAATTCGCGTGGCTCACAAAATTCGCGTGGCTCACAAAATTCGCGTGGCTCACAAAATTCGCGTGGCTCACAAAATTCGCGTGGCTCACAAAATTCGCGTGGCTCACAAAATTCGCGTGGCTCACAAACTTCGCGTGGCTCATACAGTTCGTATGGCTCACACAGATCGCATGGCTCACAAAGTTCGCGTGGCTTACAAAATTCGCGTGGCTCACACAGATCGTATGGCTCACACAGATCGCATGGCTGACACAGATCGCATGGCTGACACAGATCGCAAGACTCACACAGTTCGCATGGCTCACACAGTTCGCATGACTTACACTTGGCTCACAGGGTTCCCTTAGCTCACAAATTCGGATGGCTTACAAGACCTCATAATCCACACAATTCGCATGGCTGATGCATGATGTAACAGAATCTTCATGAAGTATAATATTGCATTCGCAGATACCTATGCATGTCGTGTACGAATGTAATCTAATAAGGTCCGCCCGCATTTTATTGGCATCCTACATACAAAGTAGGTAATCATTTACATCGTTCTAGCAAACCACTCTATCTCCGATTGAGAGCTAAACGGGGGTAAAATGACTGCAAATACCAAGTAAACGCCTGTCTGTTGGCATCTTTATTGCTATTCAGATATGTTCACCCGATGTGGCAACTTGAATATATGATGAGCTTACGAGTAAATGAAATTGAAGTGGAATGCAAATAAAGTCAGGTTATTATGCAGCCGTAGGAATTCTCATTGCACCATCAAGTGTGACGCATAGTCTTTTGATGACCCAGGAATTGATCGTTGGCTGTCAGATTCGTACAGTATGTGGGGTAGAGTAGGTGACAAAATAAAGATTTTGGGTAATCTCCTCTTAAAGGAAATGTTTTTAAATCGTTCACTCTTCACGCTCGTGCCTTCAGCGTTGGTCATTTGTTTGACACTTTTTACCTTGAGTGATCTGAAAATCACTAATTCATTTAACATAACAATGAGATTTATCTGAAGGTATTACCTCTTAGAAGTGCCATGCGTGCAAATCCTTAAATGCTGAGTAAGGATATTCCACAAAAGTATAGTTAACATCCTGTGGCGGATTTTAAATTCTGAACAAAGGATGAAAACTATAGTTTTCGTACCACAATACCTCAATCCGATTACTGTTTACATTCTTGCGCCCGTATCTTCCTTGAAAAAATTCAATTTTATTGTGACAGTCAACGGGAAGCAGTCAGAATTGTTTTCCAATCTCTCGGATCCAACTAAAGAAGAACTGCCACATAGGTATGCAGTAACTATCATTGTTTCGCATCCCATTGTTGTTGAAGTACTACAAATAATATTCATTTTGTTTCGTTGACGTTTATCACGTCATATAGTCACGGTCTTTTTGGGACATGCAACTCTCATATTGATTTTCTGTAATATTATAAACATTTTTTTGTATCCTTCTGGAGGTACATGATAGATACAGGTGAGCGATGCGAATATCATTTACATAACAATTAAATTCAGTGTAACATCCTGAATTTCTACCGAAAGGACATCGTACAAAAAGGCAAAATAATTATTATCCACGGGGGGATTATATTATATTGCGACGGATAGATATTTTGACTTTAATGTTTCGCTGCTACCTGTTTTGGTTGATGTTAGTGCTGTGGAGGGACAGGAATATCGTATTTACACCAACCTCCGGAGAATTTTCTCAATGCTGGTGGGGGGAGCGATTTTTAGCGGTAATCCGCGCTTGAAATGTCTGTACTGGAAAAGGAGAACTTAACTAAATTGTTTTTCTGTTTACTCTTGTCCCATTTCTTGCATTTTAATGAATTCGGATTTTTTTTCTATTTCACTTAGTTGTATGACAGGCGGTAGATTGAATAAGTTTTTCTGAATATTTTATTGCGTCACGTAATTCGTTTGGTGTTTCTGAACACTCCCGTCACTCCCTATTCCCAATGACATTTAAGGAATATGTCCCCTTAAGCCGAACATTGAACTTTGATAACTTTTGAGAAATTTGTAGGAAGAGACGTCATTAATCTCGGGTAAGTGTGTTCGTCGATGTCCACGTGTCATTTTGTCTGTTCGTGGACTCGTGTAAGTCTTTATCGCACACCATAAATTTCGAACTTTGCTTTTAAGTAATTTTTTTGATTACGGATGATAAAATGACGATATATGACTTTATCATTGTGTTTTCGTTGCCAAGGATACTGACAGTTCAGACTAATCTTTATCACTTGTCAATGGAGCCGGGTTAAGTATAGATTGACATATTTGTGCCGTCTATATATAGGGTGGCAATTTTAATGGAAAAATTAGCTGTAAGTTCGCTTACATTAGCGATATTTTCTGGTGAACGATTTTATGTGATTAACATATTGATGGAAAAAGTTGAAAATGTGTTAGGATATTCGGCGAATTTCTGATTTTCCGTTCATTTCATTGGGAATTAAAATTAATTTGATGAACGAAATGAATTTAATGTAAGCAGATGAAAGCGGAATGAACTGTCATTCAAATATAAAAGTTGCCAACAGGAACGGTTGCCATCGGCTCTTAAATTAGGGATAATCGTTAATTTTATTCTCATTTTCGTCATCCTACCTTAATTCTTATTGTTTGCTATAATTTTTATTATTGAAGGCCATTTGACAATTCGAAAGTTCGGACCCTCGTTGACCAGCCTTAGCTAAGCCTCCTCGCCATGAATGTGTTCCTTCCATGTTCCGATGTACAATTCCATCGACGTTTTTTTTTTTAATGACGCGTGTTTCTCTAGGGTTCACAGGGTGATATAAAGATGGCACGAATTATGTGAGCTATGCGAATTGTGTGAACTGTGAGTGTCATTTGAATTGGGTGTATTATGTCAACTGTATGAGGCACGACGTTCCTTTTTCTTTTCACCTGTGACGTGGAATCCTCTTGGTTATTACTGATCATTAAGAGGTATGTGCTTATATACTGAAGCTAAATTTTGATCAAAATAACCATCGCATGAGCATCGATTATTGATGTCGATTCATCATCATCACTGGTGACGAAAAATGGGTATATGGTTATGACATCGAAACCAAAGCCCAGTTATCCCAATGAGACCAAGCGAAAAAAGTACGCCAAGTTCAGTCAAATGTGAAAAGTTTGCCCATTGTTTCCTTCGATTACAATGGCGAGATTCATAGTTATATCAGAAACCATAAATGCTAAACCTAACACAACACAAAAACACAAGAGCATAATATAGGTCACATCGCATATTCACTGCAACTGTTGCGACATAAACAAAATTAGTACAACGATCGCCCAAAAAGCTGACATCGCGATAAACATAAACAGACATGACCATTTCAGAATTGTTACAATGTCCGCCCAAAAGCTGACATTGTAACAAACGTAAACAGACGAACGTCAACAAACAAAAAAACGAACTCCACAAACACTCCATACCAAATATAGGTCACAGAAAACACAAAATCATAGTCAAGCATAACAGGCTAAATACAGGCCAACGCCCAGACAAAGGCACTCACGCCAATGACCGACCCCACTTAACGCATTGCGACATCATCGCAACACGCAGTGAATCGATCTAAGAACACCCTATATAAACCAAGGCAAAACCCCTCATGTTATGTTGTTGTGCTCCCGACTTTGACCATATCTGACGTGCTCTCGAAATAAAGATTCAGACTAAGTATTCTTCTTGAGTTTTATTTTATAAAGTAAATGTAATTGGCGCAGTCGGTAGGATACTGGTTAAAATTATCAGAACGAATATCTGTAAGCCAGCTATCCGCGAAACGAATCCAACGCGTAGTGAAGGAAAAAGTTAGTGGTCTTATCAGAACGAATATCTGTAAGCCAGCTATCCGCGAAACGAATCCAACGCGTAGTGAAGGAAAAAGTTAGTGGTTTTATCAGAACGAATATCTGTAAAACGAATCCAACGCGTAGTGAAGAAAAAGTGAAGAATAACACTCAAAAGAAACCGTGCTCGTGAAAATCTAACTAAGTGTCGACATCAGAGCAGCGATTCCTTCAGCAGTCCAACATATGCTGCCAGGAGAAGTAAACCCGCAAGAAGAAACAGAGGTACCGCCGATAGAAGCCCACGTACCCCAAGCTGAAGATACATCAAGATCCTGGATCGACGACGAAGGCACAGCTGACTTCCAGGAGCACTTCAGGGCGTTACAGCAGCGACTCAGGAGACAAAGCCGGAGACAGGTTCCAGTGCCACCAAACTGAAGAACAGCAGAACAGCATCACCACCACCACCACCAAAGCAACGCCGTCATCAAAGCAGCTATCAAGACTCCACACAGATTCCGCAAAAGTGAATATTTTTTTTTTTCCTTTTCCTTTTTTCTTTTATATATATATTCTCCTTCCTGTATTCATACATATACATATACCTATCTCATTATAAAATTGTAACAATTGTATCAGTAGTAACTAAGTTAGACTTATGATAGAAGATATAGAGGTAGGAATAAACCGGTTAAGGGCTCAATCAGCCGAGATTTCTAATCTAGTACAAAATCTCAGACCCGAAATAGAGATGCTGACCCTAAATATCGACCCCATAAAATACCTCACCCATCTACCTGAATACTCAGGAGATTACCGAGAGTTGCAAAACTTCATAGACTTGATAGACAGAATACATCCAATCTTGACCAGATACGATGAACTCGGTCAGAGTATTTTTTCAGACCTTATTAAATCAAGATGCAAGGGCAAAGCCAGGGAAATTCTTGAAATTAATAACCATGTTACAACATGGAACGACATGAAGGCAATCTTAACGAACAATTTCGGCGACAGACTTAGCGTCGACAACCTGTTCGATGAGATGCGAAGCCTTCCAGTACGCACAACCTGTATCGAATATTACAACTCAATTAGACGCCTCAACAACAAACTAAAACAAACCCACACCCCCACAGATGGAGATTTAAACCAGAGGCTAGAATTAAACAAAAGGTCCGTGTTACAGATTTTCAAGACGAAATGCCCAGAACCGATGAGATCGATCTTATATTGCAGAAATCCTGACTCTCTGGAAGAAGCCATAGATATACTCCACGAAACAGGATACGCTTACTACAACATACATCAAAATACCCAACCAAAACCAAATAATGAACTCAACAAACACAGAAACCCGTCTCATAGATACGAATCATCAAATATCAACCCAAAGTCTCGAAATTCCAACAGAAATGGCTACAACACGAGACCCGCATATCCAATTTCGCATGAACAAGAAATCCGACCCAGACAAACCCAAAACCAATATCCCAACCACTACCAACGAAATCCCTTCCCAGCTAATAGGAACACCCCAAACCTTAACACAAGGAATGTAAATTACTCCCGCAACTACCCTAACTACAATAACACCCAACCGCCAATCCACAATGTCTTCACCAACCCATCTCCTCGCTACAGAAACCAAACTATAGAACCAATGGAAGTAAACAACCAAAACACTGTAGAAGTAGGAAATTTTCGAGCTGCCCCCATTTCCAACTCCCCTACATAACAATACAAACCAAACATTTCTTAATAGACTCAGGAGCCTCAAACTCAGTAGTCAACCCCGGAACCTTCCAATCACATCTTATCAAAAATCTTCAAAAGCCTGTCGTCCTCCGATCCTTAAACAAAGATACAATAGTCACACAAAAGGCGACCATTCAAGGTCAACAAATAATCCAATCTATAACAGGTAACTTAGATTTTCTGGTCTACCCATTCCATCAGAAATATGATGGACTTATAGGGAACGATATTCTAATAAAAAATAACGCAATAATCAATTTCAAAGAAAAAACCCTCGTAATAAACGGCAGCAAAATCGAACTCAAATTTCTCCCAACAAGAGAAAACACTATATTTCAAATAGACCCAGGCGAACACACATATAAGATCACAGTTAACAAAGAATGTGGAACCGTCTTCATACCTGAAACAAAAATAAGCGATCATATTCAACTATGTGAAGGCGTCTACAACGTTGCAGGTCATGAAACGCTAGCTAAAATCATCAACACCAATAAAGAACCCCTAATTTTAGATCTCGCCACCCCTTTCGAAACAATCGATATAGAGGAAGTACACGACTTCCATAACTTCGAACCCCAATGTATTGACTACAATGAAGTATCCAACGAAGACGAACTTTTTAAAGACATTCGAACGAATCACCTAAACCCCGAAGAAAAAGGAAAGATAAAGAAAATAATACTTTCGTACAAAGATATTTTCGACAACAAGAAATCCCTAACCTTTACCAATGAAATAAAGCACAAAATAAACACGACAGATAACAAACCAATTCAGTCAAAAATTTACAGGTACCCATACATTCACAAAGCAGAAATTCAGAGACAAATTCAAGACATGCTCGAAACCGGAGTCATAAGATCAAGCTCAAGCCCATACAACAGCCCAGTATGGATCGTTCCGAAAAAGGACGACGCATCGGGAAAAACCAAATGGCGGTTAGTCATAGATTACAGGCGATTGAACGAAAAAACAATCGATGACCGCTATCCCATACCGAATATAGAAGAGATTCTCGACAAATTGGGCAGATGTAACTACTTCTCAACTTTAGATTTGAAAAATGGATTTCATCAGATCGAAATGGAAGACAAAGATATTCAGAAAACTGCATTTTCAGTCGACCACGGACATTACGAATTCTGTCGAATGCCATTTGGATTGAAAAATGCCCCGAGCACATTCCAAAGACTAATGGACCAGGTCTTAAGGGAACACATCGGTAAACAATGCCTCGTCTACATGGACGACATCATTATTTTTTCGAACGGACTGGAAGAGCATATACATAATCTAAGTTTGATCTTCAAGAAATTAAGACAAGCATGCCTCAAAATTCAATTAGACAAATGTGAGTTTCTGAGGAAGGAAGTAGAATTCTTGGGCCACGTGATAAGCGAACAGGGGATCCTCCCAAACTCAAAAAAGATCGATGTCATGAAGAACTACAAAATACCTAAAAACCAGAAAGAGATAAAAAGATTTTTGGGAATAGCCGGATATTACAGAAAATTTATTCGGAACTTCGCCGAAATAGCCAAACCCATGACTACATATCTGAAAAAGGATGCAAAGATTAACATAGAAAATAAAAATTATATAAAGAGTTTCGAAACACTCAAAGAAAAATTGATCACCGCACCCATCTTGCAATACCCCGACTTCAACAAAACTTTCGAAGTAACAACGGATGCAAGTCAATACGCCATCGCAGGCGTTTTATCCCAAGAAAACAGGCCCATCAGTTACGTCTCCCGAACACTGAATCAACACGAAATAAATTACTCAGTCATCGAAAAAGAATTGCTTAGCATAGTATGGTGTCTGAAACAATTCCGACCATATGTCTTCGGAAGGAAAACTAAATTATACACCGACCACAAACCTCTTATTTGGCTCAGCAATATGAAGGAACCAAATAGTAAACTTGTAAGGTGGAAATTGCAACTAGATGAGTACAATTACGAAATACTATACAAAAAGGGTCAAGATAACAAAGTCGCGGACTTCTTAAGTCGCATCGACTTTAATAATATAGACACAGCAGAGAACGATCATGGCACTGAAAACTCAACGAATATGAGTAACATAACCCAAACGATAACACCGATAAATCTCTATAAATACCAAATTATAATAAACGAAATTACATCAGGATCTTCACACATAAAAAATAAAACAATTTTCGGAAAAAATAGGAAGATTATAGGTATGAAGGAAGCTGACGAAGACAGCATAAAACAAATAATAAAAAACCACTTCAACCCTAACAAAGTTACAGCAATCCTTGTAAATGATGCAATATTCGAGAAAATAAAAGAAATACATCAAAAATACTTTAACGCATATAAAGTAGTAAGATGTGGCAAAATGTTGAAAGATATCGAAGACACGGACGAACTCGACAAAATAATCGAAGATAAACACATCGAAAACAACCATAGAGGAATCGAGGAAGTATATGAGGAATTAAAACAAGAATTCTACTGCCCAAACATGAAGATAAATATCTCGAAAATCATAAACAACTGCGAAACATGTATTTTAGGTAAATACGAACGCAATCCCGCGAAAATCCCTTTCAAAATAACCGAAACCCCAACCAAACCCAATCAAATTATACACTTAGACGTTTTCTACTCAATCAACAAATCACTTTTCGTTACAATGATAGATAAGTTCAGCAAAATAGCCCTCTTTACCAAGATAGAAAACAGAAGTGAACGAGAGTTCAGGAAAGCAATACTAAAATATATAAGCGTCTATGGACTCATAGAGAAAATAATCACCGACAACGAACTAGGTATGAAGTCCAAATTAATGCAAGATTTTCTAACAGAAAAGAAAATCGAAATCCACTTTACCTCCAATTCAAACCATACTAGTAATGCAGACATCGAAAGGTTACATAATACTATTAATGAACATCTCAGGCTTCTAAGATACAGAAAAAAACATTTACCTATCGAAGAACAACTTATCCTTATAAACGGCTGCTACAATAATAGCGTCCACTCGACAATCAAACGTAAACCACTAGATTTCATACAGGGAAAAGTAAAATGTGAAGAATATCCACAAATTCATGATTTGCTTATTCAAAAGAAGTCCAATACAATAGCTAAACTTAACGAAACTAGGAGAGACGTCATAATCGAACCAGGGATCAATTTCATTAAAGAAATAAGAGGAGGAAAGAACCATCCTCGTTATAGAAAAATAGAGTGCGAAACCGAAAGATGAAGACCACGTAAAGGATAAAAAAAATAACCTCAAATACTTTAAGACCCATGTAAGAAGGAAAAGAAAATTTCAAAACAATAACGCTCTTAAGTTTAACGTGCATACCAAATGTAATAACAAGAACCATATCACTCTAGGTAACAATGACGCCAATATTGGGGATAATACTACTTCTATCTCTTCCAAGCAACGGACAGCATTTAGAAATTCAAGACCTAACAAACAATAACGGATTTATAACTTTCAAACTCGACAACGTCAGACTTATAAACAGACATACAAAGGTACTTCACATCATTAATATCACCGAATACGAAAATACTAGTAAACAGATTCAACGCAGTATAGATATTTTAGAACTTAACACAACCTTGATCACCCCAATGATTTTTTTTTTTTTTTTTTTTTTTTTTTTTTATAATTCGTGCAGGTTCAAGAGTTACGCTCTTTTGATGTTTGTCACACAACCTGGACGGGGTGCAGATGGTTTGTGTCGAAGATGTTCGTTCACTACTCTCCGGGGGTGGTTGTCTTGGGATTCGAGAGATTCGACTGAATTTGTCGCGTTGATTGTAGTTTTACAGTAACTTTATTCCATGCCATTAAGATCTTATATTGGAAATGCACACGCAGAGTATGAATTTTGAAGTGATCTTATACTGCGAGTGTTATGCCTTCGTCAGCATTTTTTGATCATCTCTCATTCACAACTGGTGTTGTTGCATGGGTTTTTTCCGTATAGGAATTTTTCTTGGCTATGGTCAGACTTGAACTACAGACCTTCCGCTTAACAGTCGGTGATGATTACCATTGCACCACTACCACCCCTGATGATAAACGCAATGAAACACAACTTACAAATTTTAGAAGATAAAATTAGTTTTTTAATACCCCACGAAAGACAAACACGAGGCCTTTTTAATATTGCAGGCAAAGGGCTTAAATTCTTAGCAGGAACCTTAGACAGCGACGACGAAATCAAAATTACGAATAAACTCGATACACTCGAAAGAAATAGTCATAATATTATACTAGCTAGCAGAGATGGGAGTAATGCATTACTTTGTCAATGAAATTAAAAATATCATTAGCATTAAATAAAGTAATGCTAATTACAAAAAAAATCATTAGCATTGAATTATTTAATGCTAATTATTTTTTTTTTCATTATCATTGAAAAATACCAATGAAATGGTTTGGCATTACTATTTTTAAATGCCAATGAAAAGTAGAACAAAATTGATATTCACCATTAGGTTTGTGCATTTGGTAACTAGGCAAATGTGCACTCGCTAAGACGCTACCATATTACTGTTATCACTTTTAGCGAATTGAAGAAGATACAACGCGAGATTTTGTTCATTGTTAAAGTGATTGTAAAAGTGCCGTGATTAAAAGTGCAAGGATATGAATATGAGTGATAGTGATAATAGTGTCCAAGAAAGTGTGTCGCCAAAAGTAATGGATGAATGCAGAATGAGTTTAGATATTGTGTCTACTCGTACTTCGCCTAAACCGACAAGTTCGAAATATATTCGCATCGACCCAACCAGGTTTTATTAATCAGTTTTCTGTTTTCTTTTCATTTGAGTTTAATATTATTGTGTTATTCTATAATAACAGTACACATGTAATTAGTGAATTACAAACAGAAAAATCATTGCCATTGATCTTGACTGAGGAGTACTACGCTATCGTAAAACGAGTAAGTACCGTTACCGGTGTTCATTTCCAAGATAATTTCAATTTATCGCATTTCAGCGACTAAGTACAAATAATCAGGCATTGTTTCGTGGTGTGATTGCGACCTGCCAAGTGTGCAAAAAAAACATTAGAGGCTCGATAAAAGTTACCTCGAATTTTCTGCAACACTACAAGAAAAAACATCCTCAAATATACAACAAATATATGGATCAAAAAGGCAACAATCGTGCAGCTAATCGCACAAAGAAGAAACAAAGTGCTTTTGATGGTAAAATTTTGCGATTCATAATTGCAACATTTTCCCCGCTATCCATAGTTGAAAATCCAGCATTTGTGTCACTTTTTGAGGACACTAATATGGAAGTAAAATCGCGACGCTATATAAGCAGTCTGCTTGATGAAAAATATAGGGAAATGGTCTTAGGAATCAAACAAGACCTTTGCTTGGTAAGGCACTCGAAAATATCTTATAAAGCCATATTAATTCGATTTTTTTAAAGATTGATTTTGTATGCTGCACAGCAGATATTTGGACAGGTCGACGGAAATCATTTTTTGGTTATACCTGCCATTGGATTGACAACAATTTCAAAAGAAGTTCGAAAGCGCTAGCATGTCGTCACTTCAGTGGATCGCACACCTACCTCAGAATTGCTGACATTATTCATGAAATTAATACGCAATTCGGCATCACAGACAATCAATTAATTTGTACTGTGACCGATAATGGCAGTAATTTTGTGAAAGCTTTCAAAGAGCTTGGCATTCAATGTAAGTAGGCTGAAATTTTAAATGTCCTTTATTTGTATATACGAATATATCTGTTCGTCTATTTAAAGGTACCGACACATTTTGTGATCAAGACGTGGATTCGAAATGTGAACTGGAAGACATTGATACTACATTTGAGACTTCTTTAGTTACACCTCATCTATCAAAGCATGTCAGATGTGCTAGCCATACTCTGAATTTACTAGCCACATCTGATTTCATAAGAGTATTACAGAAAACAAGCGCACTTTATGAGACACATCTATATACAATGAAAAAGTAAGTTGAGAAGTATAATACTTGTATATCATTACCAATATTCATTACTCAAATATTAAGGTGCACCAATATTTGGAGCAAATGCAATCGCCCAAAAGCTGCGGAGCAGCTCGCCCAGATTCTTTCAGCGTCACTTAAAACACCTGTACCAACACGATGGAATTCACTGTACGACTCTGTAGTACGACTTCTATCCTTCTCGGACAAATTGACTGAGATAACAGAAGTTCTCGGTGTCGAATGTTTTGCCCTATCCGAAATAGAATATTTAAATGAATATTGCCAGTTTACGAAACCAATAGCTGAGTGCTTAGATTTTTTGCAAAAAGAAGAGAACATCTACTTCGGATATCTTGCACCGGCGTTATTGACGTTAAAAGTGAAAATCAGCAAATTTGGTACCGCATCAGCTGCCAAATATTTTAAGGATGTCTCGGGACCCATGCAAGATGCTTTGGTTGATCGATTTAAACCATTTTTCGAGCTACAAGATGCATCTTACGACACCGTAGTTGCTGCTATAACGTGTCCATCTGTAAAGATTATAAATCGGACAAAATTGTTAAAAAATTGGAGAGAAACTGCGCCACATTGCACTGCTAAATTCCTTCAAGATATATTTGTCAATAAAGTTATCGAAAATAGTCCACAAGTGACTGACTTGAATCAAAAAAGGCAGAGTCCGGACTATATGTCACATCCATTTTTTTCCTTAGAAGACAGTGATGAAGACGGTAATTTATTCATATACATATTTTTCTTCTAAGATAATACTTTTTCATTAATTTCAGAGGAAGATCAACTATCAGCCAGCAATATGAACGATCTGAATATAGTGAAGGAATTGAGAAACTTTTTGGAGAGCGAAAATAAAACGCCGAGCGTACTCAACGACTACCCTATAATAAAACATATGTTTTATAAATTTAACACGCCCTTGCCATCATCAGCTCCAGTTGAAAGACTATTTTCATTCGCTGGGATAGTTAATAACCATCGTCGTCAAAATTTAACCGACGACCACTTTGAAAAGCTTGTTGTAATGAAAGCAAACAGCTGAATAAAAAATATAACTAAATACAGTTGATAATGCCTTATAATTCAATGAAATTGTTGCATCATTGCCATTACTGCTTTTTCATTAGCATTGAAAAAATCAATGCTAATGAAATTTTTTTTCATTAGCATTGAAAATTTCAATTGTAATGATTTTTTTTTTCATTAGCATTGACTTATTTCAATGCTAATGAAAAAGTAATGCTAATGCTTTGCTCCCATCTCTGCTAGCTAGCAACCAACAAGTAAAAATAAACAACCAGATTTCTGACCAAATCAAAAATATAACCATACACATAACAAACCAACAAAACTTAATAGAAACACACCTCAATGCCCTTAGTAACACCGTAGTCAAAAAACTCGACAACTTCCAAGATGAACTTTCCCTTCTTCAATTAACATACCAAATTAACCATAACATAAACCTTCTAAAAAACCACATCGACGACATCGAAGAAGTTATAATGACAAGTAGACTAGGGTTACTTTCAAGAAATATTTTAACACCACAAGAATTACATACAATATCCGACTTAGAGGCTTTGCAACAAATTAAAACGGTAGTAACATATTACAATAACCAAATAGTAATAATTATATTAATTCCTCAATTTTCAAAACTAACTTTTTCACGTCTGCTTATTGAGCCCATACCCACAATCCATAACAGAACCATACTTATAAAAAAACATATTGTAATTGTTGATCAAAATAATCAAATATATGATAACGATGTCTAGGACAACCTTAAAAATAATTTAATTAAAATAGAAGACACATGCATAAAAAATATTATATTACTTAAAGAAGCTGATTGTAACATACTAGAGAATGACGTTGAAGAGATAAAAGAAATAAAGGAAGGATTGATTGTAACCAAAAATCTAAACACTGAAGAGCTCTACCATAATTGTAATAGTTTAAGCATAAACATAAGCGGAACTAAACTTATCAAGTTCACTAATTGTTCCATTAGAATAAGAGATAATAAGTTTTCCAACTCAAACAAAGAAATTGTCGATCATTTTGTATTACCAAATTTCCTCATTAATGTCAATGAAAAACACATAGTTCCAAATATAAAGCTGGAAGAAATCCACTTTAAAAATATAAAAAATCGAGATAAAATTTTAGAGATAGAAAGCAAAAATCATTATAAGAATATCGAAAATATTTCCTTACACACTGTAACATACGTATTGTTTATCATAATATTGATCATAAGTTATAGAAAGTATTCTACAAGAAAACTTATTGTAAAAAGTTCGTCGGAGCCTCACACTAACGAGGGGGGAGTTATATCAGAAACCGTAAATGCTAAACCTAACACAACACAAAAACACAAGAGCATAATATAGGTCACATCGCATATTCACTGCAACTGTTGCGACATAAACAAAATTAGTACAACGATCGCCCAAAAAGCTGACATCGCGATAAACATAAACAGACATGACCATTTCAGAATTGTTACAATGTCCGCCCAAAAGCTGACATTGTAACAAACGTAAACAGACGAACGTCAACAAACAAAAAAACGAACTCCACAAACACTCCATACCAAATATAGGTCACAGAAAACACAAAATCATAGTCAAGCATAACAGGCTAAATACAGGCCAACGCCCAGACAAAGGCACTCACGCCAATGACCGACCCCACTTAACGCATTGCGACATCATCGCAACACGCAGTGAATCGATCTAAGAACACCCTATATAAACCAAGGCAAAACCCCTCATGTTATGTTGTTGTGCTCCCGACTTTGACCATATCTGACGTGCTCTCGAAATAAAGATTCAGACTAAGTATTCTTCTTGAGTTTTATTTTATAAAGTAAATGTAATTATTCATCATAAATTCTTGCCGGAAGGTCGTACGATCAATGAGGAATAATACGTCCAGATTTTCGGGAAAAAATCATGGCAGTTGCATCACGATAATGCACCCATCAATGCTTTGTGTAAGTATTTTGCCCAAAACAATACCGTAATCATAACTCAACCACCGTATTCACCGGATTTGGCCCTTTGGGATTTTTACCAATCCCAAAACTAAAATGTTCCATGAAAGGACGGAGATTTGCCATGATTGAGGAAAAACGACCACATCGCTGGAAGAGCTCAAGGCTTTACCAAAAGGCGCATAACAGAAGTGCTCCAAGGATTGAAAAAACGCCAGTGCAAATGAATTACATCTCGGGGGTTTACTTTGAATGGGACAAAGTAGGTATTGACGAGTATTTTTTGTACAAACCTCGTATTCAGCGTTTTGCATAAACATTTGTTTATACTGTTCGACCAGAAACAAAAATGACACTTCAAAGCGCTGTTTGGAGCCTTCAGTGCATTAAAAAGTTTTTTTTTTGTATGCAGTATTGTCCATAACTACGCTCCAGACTCAAATCAACAGTCAGCTGAGTCAGTAAAGGATAAAAATCGTCCAAGGCGATCACAAACGCAAATGCCAGCTGGCAAAGCTTAGCCTCCGTATTTTGGAATGAGCACGATATTTTAACCATTGATAACCTTAAGAAAGGAAGAAGCAAACGTCAATTGAGGGATATAAGAGGCTAGAAGTGCCTAAACGATATAAGTAAAGTTATCCCTTTTTAATGGCAAACGCTAACGACACCTTCGTGGAGTGAGTATATCAAGAGGAATGAAACATACTCGTGGTCCCTTTCCTTGTACGAACTGGCAAGGTATATGTACGAGTGTGTTCAACAAGTATCAAAACTTTTGCAATTTCGCGTGTTGTATTAATCCGATTTACGTCTGACAGATAACTTTGAAAACAGATTATGCTAGCGCGTATAATGTATAATTAAATTATCCTCCTCACTTAGATAAAAGGATATACTGAGCTTACCCTAAGAAAACTGCCAAGCAATCAGAAAAGAGATACTCAATATTGAATCCAACTATAGTAACCAAAAAATTCAATTTCCTGCTTCGCACCCATTCGTCGGAATATTCAATGCGTGTCCTGGTCACAAAGAGCGAAAGAAATCTATCTGAATGCACGTTGCATTGCATTGGATGATTTTCTTCTTCATTCTGGTCTCGTTACAATTCCTCTTATATAAGTATATTTTCAGGGTACCATGACTATTTCGGGACTCGATTGAATAGTAACTTGTTTGACTAAATTTCATACTTCGAATCGGTTCCAAATTGAATTTATTTATTTTGATTTCATCCCGGTTTTATGGCAACAAAGAAAAAAGCGTAAGAGCTGGAAATGAAATTCAATAAGCTGATTGTGAAACAAGACTCAATCAAGTGGAATTTTCCTCTTAAACGAGTCGCAGACGACGACTACGAAGCAATGAAATTCCGTCCATCTTAGTCGAATATCGCTTTGGTATTTTCTTCCTTTTTTAACTTCCTTTGAAGTAACTCTAAAGGACATGACTTGATATATTTTTTTTCGGACTTGTTCCTTTTACTTCTTATTAACTTCCCGCTCTTCTTACGAGGACGACATACGTACTCGTAAATAACCATTAGTACCAGAGCGTCATGAACACAAAAGAGCCTGTGTACCGTCATACGAAATGATGCAACGAAAAAGTTCTTAAGGTCTGATGGAGATGTTGTGTGCATCAATATGGAATTGACTAGCACGGACAACGCCTTGTGATAGAGTGACTATTAAACTTTTTATAAAATGAAATAATCTGCTTGAGGCCATCTCTCGAGATGACTATCTAACATATTTCGTGATCTATTTACACACCGTAGGTATGAAAAAAGGCGTTGGGCTTTGAAAACCCATTAGCATCAGCCTCAGCACCAGCATCAGCTTCAGCGTCAGCGTCAGCATCTTCATCAACATCTCCATCAATCTTCACAACTTCCTCATCAGCGCCAACCACCCCATCAGCATTAGCATCAGCGGTACCATCGTTACCAGCAACTACATCAGCCATAGAATCCGATTCAGAATAGACGTTCACACAGCACCCGCATCAGAACCAGTTTAGCATCCCCATCAGCCTCAGTTGTATTATTAGCATCAACATCTGAATCAGCATCAATACCTGAATCAGCATTAGCATCAGCGTTAACACCAGAACCACATATAGTTCTTTCGTGCTGCCTTGATCCCAATCTGTTTTCACAAAACGCCCCTTAGTGCTCAGTTCGTTTTGACTGCCTGATGCTTACAACAGTACATCGGCGATGAGCTGTCTAAATAAGCATTCAGAGAACTTCATTAATACTTCATTAAATAATAGGATCCACGAACCACAAAATTCATCACCTAATTGCACAAACACCACATACTTTATCGTCTTACATCATTAGGTACGGATTGATTAATTGCTTCGCATGAAATCTGACTATCCCACAAAGGGTCTTTTACGAGTAGTAATCTCTATAATCCATAGACGTCTCCATCTCCGTGATATGCCTATATAAGGATGTACATTATATCTGTGCTTCGAGTTTTATCTACCTACCACCTAAGGGCTGATATTTAATACTAATGAGTGCGTATCATTCATTCCTCTCGTGTAAATAAAGATAAACAAAAGAAATGAAACCGCAGTTGTGGTCATTAGGCAATAAAAATAATGGCTTTTTAAATGGTTTCGGAAGTGAGGTTGAAATTTCTTTAAAAGAGCAGAAGATGTTGAGTGTAAACTGCTCTATGGATCAAAGTGCTTTGTCCCTAATGTAAGGACTAAAAAAAAAAAATGTATAGGCTTCGCGTAGATTCGAGAGCGTACGCTTTTATGGTGTTGGTCAGGAAGCCTAGATGGGGTGCAGAAGGTTTGTGTCGAAGATGTTCGTTTACTACAATACTTTCCGGCGATGGTTGTCCTAGATAGGATTCGAGAGATTCGATTGAATATATCGCGTTGGTTGTAGTTCACAGTAACATTTTTTTGTTTCCATGTCATTAAGGTGTTATATTGAAAATGCACACAAAGAGTATGAATTTTGAATTGCAAACAAGCCTCTTTAACCAAGTGCGTCCAGTGCTACATATCTAATTGGTTCAGGTCCCTTTAAAGCTGTATACGCCACCTTAGATATGGTCGTATGCCGGGGCTAGGATGGAAAACTTTTCAGCTGGAAGCAGTGGAATCCATTCGCTCTGCGCGCTCCATCCTTCTTACATATTACATCCATAGACACTCGACGAAGTTGATGCCGCAGCTCATACAGTTCCCGATTGTAGCTATTCCTTTACTCTCCGTTAACGAAAGAAGAACTTGAGATATTTTCATGAATTGCTCGTTGGCCTCTTGAATCGCTTTCACTAATGTCCAAGCTCTTGTATCATAAGGGAGAGAAGTGATAATTAAGCTTTTGTAAAGGTTAACTTTGTTTTTCCGAGAAAGAGTTCGACTTCTCTATTGCAAGAGTTATCTTCGTGTGATCTCGGAAGTGTTTCCACCATTTATCACAAATAAGCTAAGTATGCTAAGATTAATCAAATTCGAAATCAAAATCAAAACGCGGATGTTCGTTCAAAAAATAAAGTGACTTTTATTTTTTTTGGGAAAAATGTTTATTCACTCATTACTATCTATTTTGTCTCCTTCAAAAAGTCTCTCTCAAATATAATGTACTTGTGCCAGAGCTTTTTCCAGCCATTAAAGCATTTTTGATGTGGGCTTTTTGGTTCTACCAGCTCTTCCAGTGATGCGGTCTTTAATTCCTCAATCGTCGAAAGTCCCCGACCTTTTATCGGTCTTTTCAGTTTTGGAAATAGAAAAAAGTCACAGGGGCAAGTTCGGTGAATACAGTAGCTGAGGCATGATTACGGTATTGTTTTTTGTCAAAGAATTACGTAGAAGTAATGACGAATCGTTAGGTAACAGCTATTATTTTTTTCCCTTCGTATTGCTTCACGCAAATGTTGCATAACTTCAACGCAAGAACTCATGATAAACCACGCCATTGTAATCGAAGTTTTAAAGTGAACAAAACATTCTCATTTGACCGAACTTCTGGTCACTTCCATTGGTATGATTGGGTTTTGCTGTAGACGTCAGAACCATATACTCATGTTTCGTCACTAGACTAAATCGTCATTCAGGTTATTTAACAGCTCCTGGGCGATGCCTATGCGACGGTTCTTTTGGTCAAAACTTAGTACATTCAGAATAAACTTCGCTGACGTAGGTTTTATGCCCAAAATATTTGAAAAAATATCATGGCATGAGACAATTAATACAACACCTTCTCTGATAGTGATTCGATGACCCTCCCTAACAATTTTCTTTATTGCTTCAACGTTTTCATCCGTTGTTGACGGGTTGGGGTATCTAAGGCGGGCATGGTCATTAACATCTTCTCGACCTTCTGTGAAGAGCTTATACCACTTATAAACAATTTTTTTTTTACTCGGAGTGGATTCCTCAAATGCCACCGTTAACATTTCAAGTACGTCGACACCTTTAATTTTATTTTTCTTACGTATTTTCTTCACAAATCCATTTATCCATTTCTTCAGTAGCAAAAAATCACGAAGCACACCAAAGCACGTCTAACCTTTATATTGTTGATCGAGCGGAGCGTAGCGGAGCGAGAGCAATCACCCACTTTTTGGCCTAGCGCGTGCATGTACGGGGAATATAGTGGTCCGAAAACGATTTCGGACTAATCTTGTACGCACTAAATGTAGATATCGGCTATAACCACACATGTGTGCAGCATGTCATTCGATAGATCTAGGTCTGTAGATGAGCCATAAATTATCAAATGAAATTGTTTGATTGAAAAATAGTGAGAAATAACGAAGTAAAGTTTAGAAAAGTGCCATGCGGAGCGAGAGCAAGGTTGATAAAACAACAAATTTGCTCGCTCGATCAAAAATTTTCAGTAGCGGAGTTAAGCCCGCGCATACTGATCTGCCTAGTTAAAGTTAAAATCCGAAGTAGCTGACAATATCAACTTACGTTAGAGGACATGTGTAAATAGCTAGCGAAATTCAGAAAGTTACCTTATTTTTTGAACAAACTTCTTGCATTTGATTTTGAAAAGGTAGGCCCATTTTACGAGAAGTTCTCAAACGCTTTATAGACGTCTCCAATTATATCAATATCATCCGAATATACAAGAACAAACTCGAACAAAGCGCGACAGAAATAGCGTCGTGGGGCGTTGTAGTGCTCGCAGATGAGCTGTCAACGTGGACCAGACGTGGTCATTCATCTCGGCAGCTCATTTTTGTGGGAGACTTGAAGATTTGCTCTTTCAAAGCCCAGATAGGTTATCAGCTACTGTCTGCAGCCATCAATCGCTTCGAACTACATTCATGTTTTCCTGAGCCTCGTCTACGAAGCGAACGATTTTCCATTTTCGATGATGAATTTCGCATCATGAACGTTGAGGTGTATTTCCACTTGAATGGGTGCGCAAACAAATAAAATTTGTGCTTCTAGGACACTAAGAAACCGGGTGTCATTCACGAAGACCCATGAAACCCATTCAAAGTCACTTCATGATGCGCGATTTATGCCGCAAGTGTCACGGTGGGTAAGAAGGTTAGTATAACTGGTGATTGATACAGAACCCCGATCAACGAAAATATACATTTCAAAGCATTCGTTTCCGAGTCGCCTATTGTCTCATTTTGACAATTTGCACGGGCGACAAAATCACCGAGTTTGACCGTAGACTATCCAGACACAGGTTTATTAGACAGGTTACAGACTCTGGAAGCTCTTAAAGCTAAGAGTGTAAGAATTTATCGCTCGAATGCGGCAATAAGAACTCAACCGCTCATAAATAATGTCGGCGTCCCCTTGACCGATATCTTCTTCGAAAATGAATAGTAGAAAACTTAAAGGCCCAAAAAAATGTACGAAAGTATATATACATTTTAAAGACATAGCAAAACTAGATCGAAGGGGTTGCAGAGCAAAACCCCCCAAAGGAGTTTCGGTCTCGCAAATTAGCAGAACCTTAATAATGGATTTTCATTAGAGCCTTTCTAAAAACATAGTAATTCCCAGGAAACAATAAACCACCTCTGCTACCTCATCGATGCTTATGTTCAGCTTAAAGGCTTACGTCCATTAGCTCTAACCCCCCGCCCAGATCCGACTTAGTGCCAAATCTGCATCCAGTACACATTAAGCGGACAAAAGAAACAACCCCCTTCCATGCATAAGCCACAGTTATTCTCATGAAGCCATTAGCAAGGCAAACGGTTGCAAGTATCCCATCACCCTTTATTTCAACGTGACTTCGTCCTGCATAGAAAGTAGCATAATCAGCTTTTTCCTTTCTCGATGTTCTTTTTTTCATCGCTCATTTGCTTCTGCACTAAAGACTATGTAACCTTCCCCTACATTTGGTTCAATTTAAGGTGCTGTCAGATTGATCGTTGATGCCTAATTGGCATTCACATCATTTTCGTCATCCAACTCTTGCTGCATAGTCGTGTCTTGGCATCATCATCATCATCGTCGTCGTCGCAGGATATTGCCTTTGAATTGAATTTTAATAATTTCTCTTGCACACACCCAATATATATGTAGATAAACACGGATAGATACGAGATACGTGATACAAGGAGCGCTTCAGTTAGCTCATTGTTATGCCGTTATGTGAGTAACATAATTTAATTAGATTGCGCCGCGCCAAAAGCAGATATATATTCAAGGACATCACAACAATAGACGAGCAGTGAATAAGCAGAAGCGAAGCAGAAGAGGAGAGAGTTGAAAAGGACATCTCAAGCCCTAAAAGATATTTATGGCAAATAAATTAATTTGTATGCGCAATGATCCGGATGTGTTCGACGTCGGTTTCTTCTGTTTCGTAGGGTCACGAGATTTCGTTGCTCATTTTATCGTCGTCTCCATTATGACATGACAGCTCTGAGCGGAATGACATATCAGACGCAATTCATTGAAGGCCGATTGATCCACGATAGGTTGTTTAAATAAATATTAATTCGTTAGGGCACACGAGGCAATTAAGAGACATTTCATCGCTTTCAGAAATTCATGGTTCGGTCCTTATTCACGGCGGACGATTCCAGGAATTCGATTATGCTTTTTTAGAGGACGTAGGGAAATGGACTTGATGGAAATTCTAGGAGCTCTGATATACAATATCAATCACACTTACTGCCGACAGACAGTTGCTAATTAAAAATGGAAAATAAAATGATTGGGTTCCGCGAACTACTTTGTCGAGGACCTATATATGCATCGAAGCTTCTTCTGTCAAGAAATATTATAGTTGGACGCCTCCACCCGAGTTGTGCTCATAAACAATAAAATCTCCAGCGAGTCCACCCGGGTCATTGTCACATTTCTCTTTTATCAAACTTTGTTTTGTCGCGGGCTTCAACTATAACGCAATGAAAATGTCAAGTGTAAAATTTTCGGAATCTGAATGATCCTCTCAACGGCGGAATGGTAGAGAAACTTTTTCAAATTTATTTAACCACAAAGCGGGCACTTGCCGAAGCACGAAAACTTTTAAGTGTTTTCATTGTCCTCTATGAAGTGGTGTTGTTCGGCGAATTGTTCTTCTGTTTTGAAAAGCTCTATACAGACGTGAAATAACAGGAATTTTGAGCTATTTAACATATAATCACATCGCAGTTAAAATAAATAAACATTTCTCGGCAAGTGATTTAGTATTGACATCAAGATGAAACGAAATTTTGTCGAAAAAGTTGGCGTCTTAGGATGTTTTTGACGTCGCACATTTATTTCTATAAAACTCGGTTGTTATTCGAAAACTTGCTGATTCGTAACAGAAATCGCTGAATTCTTGAGAGAAAAATCAAAAAGCTTACGGTTGAAGGGTGAGGTCCGCAAGGATTACTGAGGGGCTTCGGTAAATACAAAATGCATAAAGTGACTTATGATTGAGTCGGGGTCGGTTCTGAATAAACAACTTACAGCTTGGGCTCTAAGGTACAAATTACTACCAAAAATATATTCAAGGCAAGAAAATGGAATATCAAAAGGTTTGCCACGAGTCATGGGTTTGTTACAGAGGGACAGGGTGTGCCACTGACTTAAGAGCGCACGTTGTAGCGCGGGCTCTGTGGCTAACAGGACATGTATCCGTGTTTTTGACATTTTGCATAGGTCTCAGTCCAAGCGGTGTTATTTAAAATTGATGTTGACCACATTGCTATCAGCTGAAGCTGGTGTTGATGCTGATGCTGATGCTGATACTGATTTTTTTTTTTTTTTTGTTGGAGGCATCTATTATCTGTTGGAGCACTCAGACGCAAATACTGGTCCATTGTACTACCAGACAGACACCGTGTCTTAATGTATTTTCCCCGTTGTCCGGAGAAAAGTGAGGAGGGGCTTCAGTGATGTGGAGCTAAGAGATTCGGCACCCACCACGTCGGCCCCAAGGGTGCACCACCGTGCGCGAGCGAAGGCGGGACACTCGTAGAGGAAGTGTTCTGCTCCTCGCAACATGCAGCACAGATAGGCGTCTCAATAATGCCAAGCACGTAGAGACGCTTGGCAAAAGTGTAATGGCCCGTAATGACGCCCGAAGGCTTTCTGCAATAATTTCTCTTTAAGGATAAGGAAAATGTTACGGACTTCTTGCGGACATCAGGGCGTACGAGCTTAGTCATCCTGCTTCCTGGATATTCTCTCCATCTACGACTGTGTGCATTAAGGATCCAGTCATTGATGTCAGATTTGACCGTGGAAGCAGGTAGACCTAAGATGGGTTAAGGTCCTGAGAAACTCTATTCAGAGCCCCTTCTAGCGAGTTCATCGGAGATCTCGTTTCCTGGGATTCCAGAGTGACCTGGGACCCATACAAGCCTAAGTGAATTTAGTCTTCCGACTTTGTTCAAAAAGGTCTTGAGTTCATGCACTAATTTGGAGTTGGATAGAGGGTTGGACACAGCTTTGAGTGCAGCTTGGCTGTCACTGCAGACGCATATGCTTTTTCCCCTTCACCTGTGTTTCACAACATAGTGCATGGCAATTAGGATTGCGTAAATGTCCGATTGAAAGACAGACGCATATTTTCCTAGTAGGATGGCAGGTGTCATTGCGTCAGAAGGCATATCCATGAGACAGGGGTCGTAGGATATTTCTCCCGCAAGTACACTTTCACTCCAATGCGAGTTGTACCAAAGACCATTTCTCTTTAGGCGAGAAATGGCTTTCAATGCACACCCTCTGATGGGGTGGAAGATTCATCATAGCATCTAGAGCAGCTCCCGGTGTGCTGGGGAAAGCCCCCATGCAGCTGAGACAGACCGCTCTTTGGAGTTTGGTGAGTGAAGCCACAGCGTGTTTGCGTGTTAGCCTGCTCCACCAAACAACCGATGCATATGAGATTATCGGTCTTATCATTGCCGTGTAGATCCAAAGGACGTTTTTCGGCGATAGGCCCCATGTTTTGCCAAAGGCACCTTTGCATTGCCAAAAAGCTGACAGCATTTTGGTGGTTTTGGACTCAACATGCTTTGACGAAAGAAGCTTGCTATCTAGGATGACTCGCAGGTACTTAGCTTACTTGGATATCGGGATGGGAATACCTTTTAGCACCAGCTGAGTAATGCCAGTATTTTTCCTCTTTCTCGTGAAGAGAACAACATCAATCATAAGAGGATTAACCGACAGCCCATTTCTCGTGCCAGCCCTCGTCTTCGATCACATCTAGCACCGCCTGCGCTTTGAGACAGACGCTGATACTGATGCTTATGCCGATACTGATGATGGTGTTGATGGTGATGCTAATGGTGATATTGATTCCGATGGTAATGAAGATGATAATGCTGACACTGATGCTGGTGCTGATAGTACCGATGATACTGGTGATGCTGGCACTCAATCGTCTATCGTCTGTTATGATTCTCTTTTGTCACTGTTCATTTGTCGAATAACTGATGACATAGTTTAATCAATTCTTTCTTGTCACGTAGATTATTCGCAAATAACGCCTTTCTTTTCCCACAAAAGATTTAAAAAAAACTAAATAAATTTAAGAAGCGGGCAGAAGCTTCCTTTTCCGCAATCACTTTAACAATCCCTACGAAAAAGGCCACACCATAACAGCATTATAACAACATCATAAATGTGTTCCTATTGCCAGCAAAAAGTCATAATAGCACTACATACTTGCAAAATAATTTTAACTTCCCACTCTCGAGCTTAGCAACGCGAAAAGGGAAAAACCTATTTATCACTCTTCAGCACTATGCCGGAACAAAACAGCGACAACAACAATGACAAAACCACCGAACAATGGACTTTTTTTGCCTTTGCATTAAATACAGTTTTTGCCTCTTCCACTTGCTTTATGGAGTTTTCGTTTTCCGGATAACTCTTCCACTGATTCGTTGGCAAAATATTTTCCAGGGAGGATGTAAATCCATATGGGACCAGGGAAACTTATGCAAGTAAGCCGAGTGGTGGTTTCTGTTGTACCCAGAAAAAATGTACAAAGCAGAACGTTATACCTAGACGGCCATAAGGTAACCAACCTTATACCGAATTGGGCGCGGTGTTCCATGCAATGGCATACGATAATAATGTGTTGGCAGGAAGAGTGTCGATTCGTGAAATTTTAATAGTACCTACCCCTTCCTGTTGGTTTCAAATAGGTTATTTTGCTTATTATTTCATTTTATCCTTTGATCCAGACAAGCGTGAAATAGAAACCGACAATATTGACTCAACTTTCAAAGACTGAGAGTGAAACCAGTCGAGGAATATTTCACAAAGTATAATACGAAGTCAGTCAACCAAGCCATCGGGCAATAAATCGGGGTAACCCCAACCAACCGCATAGAAATGCATTCTGAGAACGTTGCCAAAAAGTCATGGACTCCTTCAGCTGGTATCCAAATATAGGAATGAGATGAACCTCCATTAGCTAGTGTGAGAGCTCCCGAGATCAATAAAGTTTCACGCTACATTGACGTTGAGACTAAAAAACTATGATGATGCTTCGCAAAAGAGATTGTATCAGGACGCAGGTGTATGACTAAAAGAATTTCGTATTAAAATATCTAGTGTATTGAATGGAAGGATGGGTCATGGCGTTGAACTTCCCTTTTCGATTATCGATGAGTACTGGCATGGTGTTCCAGACACATTTATTTTGTTGGTCGTGCATCGATAAGTTTAGTATATTATTGAATACAGAAGATTGACTTCATGATAGGGGATAATGGTCGGAGGCGAGATGAATATAAATGAGCAGTTATTGTTTGTATTCAACTATGTCCTCTAATTGAAATGGCTCGATGGTGCAAAGTTGTTCGCAAGCGGTTTGTGTTTCGTCGTCATGGACACGATTGAATGATGGTCTAGGAATAATGTCAACTTCGAACTCTCAATAGTATCGGCAGAATATTAAATTTTTTGCAATGTTATCTATTTTTCCAAATCCATTTTGTTCCTTTCGTATAATTATAATGTTTGTTCAAAAAATAAGGTGACTTTTTTGATTTTTGCGATCTAAGTACATTCAAGCGGCGCCACGCACAAGGGCAAGAGCTGGTCGTGAGAATTATGAGCAGTCGAAGAGGAGGCAGCATAAGCTTCTCAAAACAATAAAGACAGCATGAGAAGCTTGCGATCGAAGAGATGGAGAGATGCTATCGCAGGAGGTATTATCAACCAATAAAACAAACATGTCATGGATATAGAACCAGAACAATAGCCTACAAGGACGAAAACGGAAACCTAGTAGTAGATTCCCAGAAAATCTACTTCTGCAGACTCTTTAAAGGTGGTGACGAAATAGATTCTGCTATCAAGCAGAATGACCCATTCACGATGGACGATGGTAAACGAGAATTCCGCACCCTTGACCAGGACCTTAGAATGCTTTTTCTAAACTTAAGCCCAACAAAACTATTGGAGCAGACAGACTACCTGCTGAGCTCTTTAAGGCAGATGAAGATGACCTGGTTGGGAGTCTGCACCAACTCATCTGTAAGATATGATCAGAGGAATGCATGCCCCATAATAGAATCTTGGTATCATTTGCGCGATCCACAGGAAGAGCTTTTTGTCTGCACTATTTACAGAGGCATAAATCTCCTGGACATCGTTTACAAGAGGTTTCTGATATACTGTGTGAACGCCTGAAACCGTCCACTGTCCACTATCGATCTATACACACTACACCCGGAAAAAATCAACGATATCCAGACCGACACTTACTATATATGTATGTGTTGACTTTAAGGCCACATAGCGTGCATAAAGAGAAGGTGTAGTTTTGACAACCCTGCCAAATTCGTCAGACTGTGCAGGATGACATTGGGGAAGTCTCGCTGCCCCATCAGGCTCGGAAGTGGCTTAACCGAGATCTTCAATGTCAGTAAAGGTTTTAGATAGGGCGACACGCTATAATGTGACATTTTCAACATCGTTCATGAAAGGATCATGCAAATTTTACTGGTCAATACGAGGGCCACGATCCGTACAAGTCCGTACAATTGCAGTGGCATGCAGCAATGACACCATTGCAGAAATTGAAAGCAGAATAACTCTGACCGACCCTCGTTTCTTTGGAACAGGTACCCCTCTCTTGGAAAACCAAGGTGACCATATACAAGACCTTTATCATCCCGGTCTTGCTTTATGGGACAGAGACATGGACCTTATCGAAAACGGGTGAGAAGGCCCTTAGTCGTTTATAAGAAAAAAATTATAACTGATACAAGCTCTTCACAGAGGGCCGAGAATGTATTAATGATGATGCCCGTCCTGGACGCCCCAGCACATCAACAATGGATAAAACAGGGAACAAAATTGTTATGGAAATTCTTCGAATCACTATCAGAGAAGTTGCTGATATCGTCATTTTGCTTGATATCGATATCATCGAAAATCCATATTTGCTTAAAAAGTCATCACTGGTGGCGAAACATGAGTAGATGGTTAAAACGTCGAACACAAAGCCCAATCATCCCAATGGAAGCGACCACAAAAGCCAAGACCGTAAAAAAGCACCTCAGGTTTGGTCAAACGTGAACGTTTTAGTCGATTACAAAGTTATGATTCATCATAAGTTCTTGCCGGAAGATCGTACTTTTTTTTTAAAAAGCCTCGTACATGCTAACGTTGTTTTCTTTTCCAATTTTCAAAGAGTTGATAAACTTGATTTTTCGTGATTTTTCGAGATGTCTTTTAGTTTATCCAATGATTTACGACGAAACTCTTCTATGGACTCAAAGCCGTGTCCCCGAAGTGGTATTTTAGGTTCATTGAATGGTCACACGAAACTAGATCCAAGTTTCCCTCAAGTTATGTTTGATTTCATGAAGCCTTTCTTTCTCAAGGAATCTTAGTGTTTTTCGAACCAAACGAGATGAGAGCCGTCTTAGGCCCAAATGGCCTTAGAAAAATAGTTTAATCGATCCATCAAGATTTTTAAGCTCCAAAATTTTGATTGGAAACCAAATTTTTTTCAACACATTCTCTTCCTTTTTGGAATGATTTTTACATCTTGTGATCATTCATTCATGCATTATTCGGTAATGCCTGATTATCAGAGACCTTCTGTAGCAATCTCAGCGGTCTTGTAGTAAACATTTTATTCCGTAAAAAATATTAATGCGACTTCTTCGCTGAATGAGGTCAGCCATTTCAAAAGTCACCAAATTCACTCTTAGTTTTCCATACAGCTCAAGCCTTACTAACAACACCATGGAAATAACGATATGAAATTTGACACAGATGACAGACAGGGTTTTTCAGTAGGGACATAACAATTTTGTATATGAATACAGATGTATTCTTAAGCCCTTTTTATGACCTATTAATCCCAAGTTATAAGTCATAACAAGCAGTTTTTATTATAGTAAAGCTTGCGAATAAACAATTTTCAAAAATGTGAAAAATTATTAATAAGTTAGCTGAGCCGTCGGTTACAACTTTAAGAACCCAATTTTCGATCCTAATAATCATCACACCAGGCAAGCTGCTAAAGTTAATACATTTGGGTCAATATGTTAAGTATTGAATGTTTCTGGGTCTGAAAATACCGCCCTAGGATACATTTATTTTAATCTGTACATTCATTTATTTGTTTTTAAACATTTGTTGACCAATGATTTAAAACTCAAGATAATATTAAAATATTTACAATAATATATCATAAATTAAATCATTTATTGTACTTTTAACAAAATCTTCTCTTTCCCTCCGCTTGTAGGTAGAAGGTAGTCATAAAATTTGAACTTTCAGAACACTTACATTATCGATTATAGTGTCTCTTCTATCTCGGTTTTTTGGAAGGTCTGTAAGATTTCGATGTGTGTTTGCACTCCTCCCACCATACCGTACCCTAGCCTGAACTCTACAAGAGCATGATACACTCACTTTTGGACTCAAGCCAAAGATTTGTACAGCAGTCAGACCAATGCAAACAGGACCCTTGTATTTAGCTTGTAACTTAGGCCGTTTATGTGAAGATCCCAGAGAAAATATTGTCAATCGTAACGCCTAAATATTTAAAGGAGTATGTATCAACAATCTCAATTTTTCGTAATTGTTTTTGATGGGATATCCAAAGGTTTTAATGCGAATGATGACGCTTGATACTGTGACGCGTTGATTACTAGCCCATTATTACGACACCAATAGCCGATTTCACGGAGTTCAAATCGCATCAAATTCGCAGCAACTTCCAAAGATTGATGACAGACGACGATCGCTGTATCATCCACCTAGGAAAACGGAAAGAACCTTTTTCATTTCAATCGTATTCAATACAAATACAAGTGGCCATAGTTTTGAGCCTTGTGGCACCCCATACTGCATTTTTTTCACTGCTTCAGCAATCCATGCCCCTTATCCCGGCTTTTTGGATAGTTTTAATCAACTGCCTTACTTCTTCTTCTTCTTTTCCTTTTTTCCGGCGTCGTTATGGTCAGAAGTGTAGGACCATAACCTTCCCACTTAACTGCTGGTCCGCTTGTGGGGTCCGCCGTCAACTGCCTTACTAAGTCAGAAAACAATCCTAGCTTGTGATGTTAACCTAGTTCGCAAAGTGTCCAAGGAATTGGTTAGTGCTTTATTTTTTTTGGAACCCTTATTGATTTTTACACATAAAGTCACGCTTTCTGATGAAATCTCGAATTCAAATCGTAATTTGTTCCATAATCTTCTCGATGGCAAGCAGAATTGTAATTGAACTATAGTTCGTTAGCTGGACTTGGCTACGAGTATCTACTTTGTATCCACGTATTTTGAAGCTCAAATTTATCAGCTTTGCTAAAATATCGAATTTGTTTTCATTTATCAAACCCTGTAACCCTGAGAAATACGAGGGTGGTACGTTAAGTACTTAGCCTACAAAAGAAAAACAAAAATTTTGGAGAAATGGCGATTTATTTTTCAATATTGTCTCCTTTTAGCTCGATACACTTGACCCAGAGATGCTCCAACTTCTTTAACCCTTCTGAAAAATACGTTTTCTCGAGGTCTGCAAAGTAGGCCTCCGTGGCGGCCAAGAACTCCTCATTGGACTGAAATTTCTGCCCGGCGAGTGACTTTTTCAAGTTTGGAAACAAAAAGAAGTCACACGGGGCCAAATCTGGAGAATACGGTGGATGGGGCAGCAGTCCGTAGCCCAATTCGACCAATTTGGACATGGCGAGGGCGGAAGTGTGAGCCAGTGCGTTATCATGGTGGAAGAGCACTTTTTTCTTCGCCAAATGGGGCCTTTTTTTTCTTCAATTCGGTGTCGAATCGGCCCAATAATTTGGCATAGTACAGCCCTGTGACCGTTTTGCCCTTCTCCAGGTAGTCGATGTGGATCATACCTTGTGAATCCCAGAAAATGGTGGCCTTTTCACCTTTCCAGCCGATGGGACAGTCTTCGCCTTGTTCGGGGCACGTTCGCCGGGTGAAGTCCACTGTTTCGACTGTTCCTTGGTTTCTGGTGTGTACCAGTGGATCCATGTTTCGTCGACTGTCACGAAACGACGCAGAAACTCCATCGGATTGCGCTTAAACAGCGTCAAACACTGCTCTGAAGTGGTCTCACGGTTGCGCTTGTTGTCCGGAATGAGCAAACGCGGCACCCATCGCGCCGACAACTTTTGCATGCCCAAAATTTCATTCAAATTTATCTCGCGCACCTTCAATCGGTGGTCTGCCAATACGAGATCGTGAATTTTTGCCACGTTATCCTCTGTGGTGGCCGTTTTCGGGGCACCTGGACGTGGACGAAGAGTCCCGTACACAGCATCCAAATGCTCTTTGATTTCGCTGCGCGATTTCCATTCCAAAAACAAGAATCGAATCACCGACCGATATTGCTCTTTTTCCATTTTTCTAAAATCCGCGGACACTCCCGCTTCCACACGCGGTCAAAACAAAACTACGAGTCCGATCCGGCTGAAATTTCGACAGTAGCCGTCTACTAGAATGTACTACGATAGTAAGTTGCTCTTGCGATAGTGGTGCCATCTGGGGGTGAGGCTAAGTACTTATCGGACCACCCTCGTGTACGCCATTGGATTTCTTCTTATGACGTTGTATTAAGTTGTAGGTCTACGCCAACAAGCTAACAACGTAAGAGGAATTCATGAACAATATCAAGCACGAACATGCCGACATTCCAAATTCATGGAAGAATAATGAAGAACTGGTACCAAAGAATCGATCGCTGCAAACCTGCTTGCGGTCACCATGTGAAAGAGATAATCCATTACACTTTGAACTATTTTGTTCACTTGTTATGTCCTTATTGAAAAGGCCCGTACCAACCTTTTTCTTTTGAATCGTTTAAGTTGTAAAAGTCATCTTGTTCTATTCGGCCAGAGTAGCTGACCGCCGGTTAATTTAAGTCATGGTGTCATGTATTCCCCCAAGGGCCAAGCATATGCTTGCTTGTACAGTGCTTTGAATTCCTAGAGGTCCTTGTTTTATTGCTTTCTCTCCGACTGAATATTGAGTACGATGATGCGGAAACGGCTAAAATGTCAACAAAACAACAAACAACAGCATCTTGAGAAAATCATATTGTAGACATTTGAGATAGTATTACTTCGTTTCCATTAAGCATCTGTACGTTTGTAGGCGTGTCGAATCTGCGGCATCATGACAGTCTCTCAGAAACGATCTTGTCGCCGTATACCATCAATTAGTGTTTCTTTTTCACACCACCTACGAACTAGATTAAGAAATTGCACTCAGTTTTATTGAGCCATTTCCTTAACGTTTAAATTCGTCATCAACTCTGCTTGGTTCATGTGATAGAAACAAGTGATTTCAGAAGGGCATGGTAAGAAAACTGTAATTAATTACAAAACGAGAGAAAATTTGACATGAATTGCAGCGATAATGGGATTTTTAAATTTCTTCCACTAATCTCTCCACAAACCTCCTACTCACTACGTCACCGCTTCCTTTCCGAATAAATTTAATTCCCCCATTATTCACGTTCAAGAATTATGCTTAGTTTATGACCATAAGGACCTTGAGCTTGCTCACTCGCTTCACTATACAGATACCCTCAACTCCAAACAAAAGGCTAGATAAACGACTTTTCGCAACCTATTCTTATGACCTACAAAAGCGGATAATAAATTATCTTAAAACACACGCTCCGTCCTGTCCACGTTAAGGCAATGAAACTATCTTGCAAATGCAAAACACCACCTCACACAATCCGACTAAAATATATTCAGTCTTTCCTGGTGTATTGCACGTAACACGATCCGTACGAAATGAATTATTCTATTTCTATCTCGGACCGTTTATGTCCCTTCTTACAGGCGACAACTTTCCTCCATATGCGTTGTTTGAATCCCGGAGACGTTGATACATGTGTCTGCAGTGGATATAATTTATTTCGAATCCTCGAACAAAAACAACATTTTGTACAAGGGAAGGCCAAGAAAAGGATAACACTCTTCCCAGGACACAACACCGTACGAGTAAAGTATCATTTAGAACTCACCCGTGTAGGTACTGGTGACATACTATGTAGAGTTTTATTTAAGAACGTCCTGGAAGGGAGACGATTTTACTTTGTTTGAACATATGCATTGGCTCGGATGTGCTGTAACACTTAAATGAATTTCAATTATGACAAAAAGCGAGAGTACGAGGTAGTACCCACGACATTAACAGGCATTTAAGAGGCACCCTGGAAGGCTTCTTTAACATATATTTCACTGGTTATATACTAAGACCTTCTTTTAATATGATTCATTTCATTCCTCTCATTAAACTCGTGCAGCACGGAAGTTCGAAAAAGTTACTCCCAAATACTGTGTCAACTTGAAAAGGCATTCCACAAGACAAGAATATATTAGCGAAGACGGTAAACTAGACCGTTCCTCCCAGCGGAACGTAAATAAACAAAAATTAATTCAATAGAAGCCAAAAGTTTTACTTGCGAAACGGGACGCATTAGGCATTCCATGGACCCCCAACTTTCGTTTATGATTGTACTGCGAGTACCATTCGTCCTTTGTTTCTGAATTGCATGCCTGCTTTGTAGGTTGAGAATTGAAATTGTTTTAATATCTCTAAGTATTCGAGACATACATATTTGTTCGGCGAGCAAAAGAGATATTCTAATTTGCTCCTTCAGCAATTCTTTCCGCCCAATACAGCAAGAATGTTTTGTAAGCAATTCATGAGATGGAAGTAATTTCTGGTGACGTCTTTCTGAGCCTAAGTTCCATGTTGTCACTGTTGCTCCTAATGACTCTTTAAAGTGAATTCCACCAAAAATTAACGGACAATAAACAAGCATCACATAACAGGCGTCCATCCATATCTACCATTTAATTCTATGCCGTACATAGGGACGAGCAATCTCATCGAGCGGCGACAAACCATGTAATGAAAGCTTGTTTTCATCCGATTTTCCGTCTTCTCACAACATATTACACACCGTAAAGGACTTCTCCGTTTGAATTGTGCTCTGTCAGCTTGTCCTGACCGGAGGGACACATCTCTTCCACTCATACACATCTGTTACGTTAGGGCTCTTTTCTCTATGCGCTTATGTTTTCATACTTCGCAATTACTTCAAACAATAAACAACATCTGGACTGGGCGGAATGAATTGCTCATCGTCCTTCCCCAATGCCTCTGTGAGGACATTTCCACGACAGTTGCCAGAACTCGTAATAGTAATTTCTATCTCCACACATTCATGGTGATGATGTACGAATTTTTCCATCGAGCACACTTCACAATTACAAAGAAGCCAGAAGCAAGATTCAGTTCCTACGATGACGTGGGCCATTGATGTCTTTTGTCGCCGTCTTTCGGATAGGGTCGATTGTCTTCGGAACCAAAAACATTGTTACAGGGAAATATCAGCTGCATGAGATGATGGACATTGCTTCCTCTAAGCAATGAACATTTAGATGAGCTTTCAAAATAACGGAAATTGATATGCTGACTTGCTCTCCTATGTTAAGGTAGTAATCGCGTTTTAATCACGTAAGGCGGTGATGCGGTCTTTTGGTGGCAATGAACGAAATTCTAGGAATTGTTGACTATGAGTGGTGGATTGTCTAGAGAAAATATAGGAATTGGTGGCAACTCGATAAGCGATTTTCGTGTGTGTTTCTGAGAAATTGGTTTGTCGGGGATCTCGAATCGGGGATGGATTCTGCCATTTGCAAGTATAGTTGGCGAGTGAGTTTTGGTCTCAAATCTTATAAAAGGCTTAAAGGCACTTGACACACTCTAAAATCAGTAATTTTCAAAAGAAAAGTAAACCAGCATCCAGCAAGAGGTGTCATTTTAATTTTGATGCTATTTTTTAATTGTCACGATCAACTATTATTGCGATGAATTTTGAAAGTAAAATGCAGAACGTTATTAAATACCAATCCATACATAATCGCACAATATGTTAAAGTATTGGAAACCCACTACAAAAACGGCGGAAATATGGTGGATATGTTGAGTAAAGTTCGAACTCTTTCTTATCCAAAAGCGATCTTACAATGCCAGAAAACCGACAAAGCTTTGGCCGATTTTGATTCGAAGTTCTTGATCAAAGTAGCTGTGGTTGGGAAATGGTGTTTTGGTACCTTTCAACGTGATCTAAGTCTTTCCCATCGTTTGGCTCGATTACGGTTGAAGCTGCCTTACGGGGGCAAATCTTTGCTCCACGAAAAATGTGATGGAAAAGTAAAAGCCCCTAATGTTCTAAGACTTCAAGCCCTAGAAAGTACTGAAGAGATCACGGATCACTCGGTTCCTGAGAACTAAAAAACGTCAATGGCAAAGGACAAAGTTTGCTAAAAGTCAGAAAGAATGCACGGGGAAAATCAGGAGAGCAATGTATTCAGGAATAAACACTGTACAGAAGGGATACACGGCCAGATCAAGAAAAATGGGTAACCCATTTCACACAACGAAAGAATTGCAGCCCAGTAGATAAAATATTTTAATGAACTCATTCTGTACATGGAGAGCAAGCAGCATCGAAAAAGGATGTTATCTACACACCAGAAATTCAGGTAGAAGTTTCAAGTAAAAATAAAAGAAATAAAAGAAGAAATCCACCGGCTTAAAATATTGAAGCCTGGAGAAGCATTGATGGAGGGGAATTAACAGGGGAGTTACATGGGCTCATTACAACAATATGGTAGTTGTAAAACTATCCCCGAGGTATGGAAAAACTCGGTCGTCATTCCCGTATTTAAATAGGGTGACCCAATACAATGCAACAATTACCGAAGAATATCGCTGCTATCAAATATCCTCTTAAAAAGGATCAAGCAAGACCACCAGTTTGAAGTCAGGAGGAACTGCTCGACGAGCGACCAGATTTTCACTAAACGACAGCTTTTAATAAAACATGGGGATTCTACGCTCCATCAACTATTTTAGAGTAGATTTTTAAAGTGTGACTATACTATACACGCTCTTGCTCACAATCTGGATCTTCTGGGGGAGAGGAACTATGCTTAGAAGTAATATAAGGTCACTGACCGACTTGGATCTATCCAAACCTCACACCTGATTGTACTCGATAAACGCTATCGAAAATGGAGAAATATCTGCGAATCGTACTGTCTGCCAAAAACGGCATGAAGGTCATGGTGCAATGGTATCAATCACCGACTTTTGAGCGGAAGGTCTGTAGTTAAAGTTTGTCCATAGCCAAGAACAATTTCTTTAGGAAAAAACTGGGCAACAACATCAGTTGTGAATGAAAGATGATACTCTGTGTGTGCAATGGAAATAAAAAAAAGTTACTGTGAACTACAACCAACGCGACAAATTCAGTCGAATCTCTCGATTCCTATCTAGGACAGCAACCCCCGGAGAGTAGTGAACGAACGTCTTCGACCCAAACCATCGACACCCCTTCCAGGTTGTGTGACAAACACCATAAGAGCGTAAGTCTTGAACTTGCGCGAAACCCTATAAAAAAAAAAATAATGCTGCATATGAGCAGCTCGTTCATGATGGAGGAACTACTCTAAACAACTTTTTTGTCTAGCAATCCTTATTAAAAAAATTACTAAGAAGGAGGAAAACGTCTTTGAAAACGGGATCTTAAGAAGAATTTATGGAGAAAAACAGGAGCCTTATCCAGCATTGCCAGAGTATTAAAATCGCTAAGACCAATATGGGCGGGACACGTAGAACGAATGGACAGTGGATGAACAATCAAAAGAAAAACGAATAGATGGAAGAAAAGTAGAAGGATAGACCTAAAACCAGAACAACGTAACCTAAAAATAGCACCCTCATGACAGGAAGGCTTGACGAAGGCTTAAACTTTAACTTCCAAGTTCCAAATGGCTGTTAATAATAATAATAAGCCTTACGGCAGAGATTCGCCAAGCATGAACTAGTAGAGAGAACGACAATATCGTCCGTATAGGACTGGGCGTAGGCTTCCAAAACGTTGAAAGCAGTGAGCATAAAGTCGACCACCCATATCGTAACACTGGGGACAGGAAACCTGTTTGCGGATCGCCTTTGTAACCCCAGACACAAGTCCTCTGCACTAGCACTGCTCTAATCCTCGATACCATCTGCACCAATTTGCCTAATTTTTATAAGTACATTTTGTGTGCGCGTTCAGTCCTCCCGCCTAAGTGTCTAAGTTTTGAAAGGCTGTTTGGCGGGATTTTCCTCGCTGTTACATCTCAAAAAGAGGACTCATTGGAAGTGCGGCTCTATAACACAGTCTTTCCATACTTTTAAGCAGGAATGGGGTTTTCCAATATCAAGAATGATTTCAAAAATAAAAATAAAAGTCCATCCAACAAGAGGTGTCAATTAAAGTTTTTATTGAGTTATTGAACTAGCAATACTCAATTATCAATGTGATTACTTACGAAAGTAAAATCCAGGAAGTTATTAAGTATTGAAATATTGAAAACACGCTACAAAGTTCAATTAACAGTACAGATCTTCTCGTCATCTTTTCATCAAACTGAGAGGTCTGAAGTGCTCGACAAAGTCATTTTTACAATTTTTAAGAAGACCACTCCGACCATACGCCGGGGAATAAATTTATATACTAATACCTAATTGACAGTGAAAATTATTTTCAATGCATTAAGCCTCGTTGGGTTTGAAAGTAACCACCTCTGACGTAAAATATTTACTACGCCAGGTGGTTTTCACCGCAGACTCTAGGAGTGGAGCTTCTCTCAACCGCCTAAGGAGTGTATGATTTATTTTTTCCTATAGGCGAAAGAGACATGCTGATTATTACTGTGTCAAGGGGTATTGACCCCTTATCATCTAAGTCAGAAGTAAACAGATTAATCAAGATATCATTATGTATTCAATTAAAATGACACCTCTCGTTGAATAATCAAATACCACTCACCAAAGTACGAAACGTCCTTTATTTATTGAATACTTTGAAAAGAATTGGGGACATAATCGGTCATGCCAATCATCAGTTCTTTGGGCTTAGGTGACAATTGAGTTATGGAATGCTTTCCCGGCAAATCACTCCCCTTCCGGCTATACACCGTAAAAGCATGTTCCCTGTCAATATTAGATGAATAAGTTCTTTGCCGATTCGAAAAGTACTGCATATGATTATTGGCACTGTTTATATTGACGAGAAATGGGTGAGGAGGCTTAACACGTGACACATTAGCTTCGAGATAAATAAAAGATTCGGTATAATATCCCAATAAGCAAGGATACCTTTTAAGAAGGTAAAAGGTTGAAGATAAAACATCAAAGTAGCACTCAAGCATTTATGTTTCCTCGATTATAGTTAGAGAAATAGTTTATTTTTTTCCCCACGAACCAAAACGATCAAAAAGCTCTAGACCTATCTCATATGGGGACGGCGAAAAGGGCTTCTCAAGGCTATTTTTGCCATGTCTCTAAATTGTAAATACGATTTTAAAAATTACTATAAAAATCCTCCTTTTTCCTCTAACATTACTTTCCTTGACATAAAAGAGGTCCTCCACTGCCATCATGATTTTTAAATTGCAACCTTCAACGTCAGTCATAGAACACAACCAGCAAAAGGAACTACATTTCCATGCATCTTGTCACTTGTATCTCTCAAATGCATTCAACCAAACCAATGTCATTTCATTTTATGCTGATTTCCATGCATCCAATATGCAGATGCATCTAATCCTGTAAGGAATTCAACTAACATTCCACTGCGCTCTTGTCTGATGTGTCTGCAACACATTTAGCTAATAAAAGAGTTCCTTCACAGGATAGGTCCGTATGGAATTCGAACTTCTACCACTGGATTCCCATATATGTTGAATTTCCTTCTTTTTTTAGCTAATATTATATGAGTACTACTCGCAACTTCTTGTTTTCCAGGAACTCATAATACCCTCATGCATACCTCCCGACAGTGAATTTCAATTATCTTCCTGCAAGTTTCCGGTGAGCTTCACTTCACTAGAGGCAACATCTTCCATTTCATTTTTCACAAGGAGAAGGAATACAAAAGTATCGTCCGCCGTTCTCGTGATAAATGATTTGCATGTCCTCATACAAGGGTACACCGAACAACTCTTGAAATCGGTCTTTGAACTACTCGATATTCGCACAAGTTCATCTACAAACTTAAGGACATGTCTGAATATGACTCAATCAAAAATTGTCGCCAAAGGGCACGTCGTCAAGTACATGCGTTACTGAGCAAGCATCTGCTTCACGCGTTCGCCGAGCACATAATTTATGCCCATATTTAACGAAGCCCAACTGGGCTTATTTTTTAAGCTGTAGGCATAGTAAACATTAAAGGGGAATATCTGCAAACGCATTTGGCTCATCATAATGTTGGTGGACTTCATTGTAAAGCATTTTTCATTAAACGTGTCTTGGATTTAAAATTGAGTAAAAATATTTAAAAAATGTTTAGTGCTTTTAAAGATTACAACATTCAAATGGCTTCCGTAGTTTTATTTAGAGGCTTTGGTCCACGAGGTTCAATTTTATGAGTTTGTTGTATGATTCGTCCTAGATATCACCAATGTTTTGAATGATGTTATTCTCCAGTTCTTCAGTTGATCAATGGTTTGTTGCCATGAACCAGTGTCTAAATGTAGACCCAAAAAAAAAAAGTCTAAGGGCATTAAATCGCCCACACCCGATCTTTGACACGTTTTGTTGGAGCCAAATGTCATCCAATTGAGGCCACAAAAAGTTGGTTGTTGCGGTCATTTTTCCTAGACAAAAATATTTAAATCTGACTTGAAAGTATTTGACTGTTAAATATGTATGTCTTGCTTGCCTTGTGCCGGTGTACACTAAATCTAAGTAAATGCCTCTTCCCTTGGACTCTTTTTTTTAAATTAAAGGCTTGTTCAAGAAATAAGGTGATTTTTATTTTTATTTATTTAGAAAAAAGTCTGAGGGATGAATACAAGCGTCAAGTCTGATGAATACGGCGACTGAGGCATGATTATGGCATTATTTTTGACCAAAAAAAACAACGATTAGTGAGCAGGTCATGGGCATGAAACTTTTCCCACAAATTGGGACGTCTTCTTCGTATTGCTTCACGCAAACGGTACATTACTTCAATTTAGTATTCCTTGTTGACTGTAGAACTCGTGATAACCCAACTCATTCTAAACAAAAACGTTCATATGTGGCCTCAATGGCGTGTTTTTCTTCGGTCGCGTCCATTGAGATGTTTGGACCTTGGTTTCGTCGTCACAGCCATAAATCAATTTTTGGTCAAAAGTGATGATCTTTTCAGCAAATCTGGATCGTAATTCATATCATTCAAAAACTCCTTGGCCATGCTCATGTGACAGTTCTTTGATCGAAATTTAGCAATTTCAGAACAAACTTTATTGACGCACGTATCATACCCAAAATATCTGAAAAAATGTCATGGCATGAGCCAACCGATATGCCAATATCCATAGCAACTTTTCCGATAATCGACGATTCTCCATAAAAAAGTTCTTCACTGCTTCAACGTTTTCATCGATTATTGACGCGCTGTGGCGTCCAGTTCGTTACGTTCGTTAACATCTTCTCGGCCTTCTGTGAAAAGCTCATACCACTTCTACATATTATTTTTTTCTCGGGGTAGACTCGCCAAATGTCACAGTCAACATTTCGTCAAGTACCTTGGAGCACTTAATTTTAATTTTCACGAAAATTTTTCATCCATTATTTTCAATAGCAAGAAATCGTCAAGCACACTAAAATGCTTCTAGTTTTTATATCTGTGGAAATTAAATTTAAATGGCTAATGGTGTCAGATCATGTAAGAAGACATAAGTACCAGTATAATAAAAAAAAACATCTAAATAAATATAATAACTATAATAACCTTTTTTTTTTTTGAAAATGCTATAAAAAAAAACTACTGAATATTTTCTCAAATTTCTTTTTTTATTTGAAAGTACAATCCTTCCGGTTAATAGTGGAAAATAATTTCATTCAAATGGCTGCCTCGGCTGGCCATGCAGTAGCCTACACGATCGGTCCAATTTTTAAGCACATTATCGATTGTGTGCAGCTGTATTTCACCAATGGCTTCACGAATATTGTCCTTTAAAGCATCAATTGTCTCTGGCTTGGCGGCGTAACACTTATCTTTGACGGCACCCCACAAATAATAGTCCAACGGTGTCAAATCGCAGCTCCGAGGTGGCCAAACGACATCAGCTCTGCGGCTGATAATGCGATCTTCAAAAACAGGTCGCAAAACATCGAGTGTAGCTTCGGCTGTGTGGCACGTAGCGCCGTCCTGTTGAAACCAAATGTTGCCAATATCCTCCTCTTCAATTTTTGTGAACAAAAATTCGTTCAACATGGCCCGATAACGATCGCCATTGACTGTAACGGCCACTCCTTGCTCATTTTCGAAGAAAAATGGCCCAATTATGCTTCTGGACCAAAATCCGCACCAAACAGTGGCTCGTTTTGAGTGCACCGGCTTTTCAATGTATGCGTGCGGGTTTTCTGTGCCCCAAATGCGACAATTTTGCTTGTTTACATACCCGCCAAGATCAAAATGAGCTTCATCTGAAAAGATGATTTTTTTGGCAAAATCGGCATCTTCTGTAAGTCGATCGCAAGCCCACTTAGCGAAGCGTCGTTCAAGCGTATACACAACCATATTCGTTCAGCGGAAGGATAAAACTAATTATCTGTCAAATCAGACATGAGCTAAGTGTTACCATTCACGAAATAAGAACTACTTGAAAAAAAAACGTTAGACGGCGGACCCTTTACTTAGGTTCGAAATTCAAAAGGTCACCTTATATTTTGAACAAACCTCATGTAACCTCATGTTCTAAGAAAACCCCAAATCCTTCTTTTTTTTTTACTCTAAAGCTGAATCTACTTGGTTCTTGCCTTAAATATAATGAAGTTGGGTAGGAACCGTAATTTTCGTTCCAAGTGAACAGGTTTCGCTATCTGCATACCCGAGACCTCAGCAAAGCTGAAAAGCCCCAGTCAGTTCTCAAATTCATCTAAGCATAATAACGTGCCCAGCCTCCAAAAAGTCCCAAGCTAACCCTTATCTTCGTCAATTTCGGAAGAATGAAGAGGATCTTACCGGAGTAGCGCACCATTCTGGGAAGCGTTTTCACTTGGCAAAGGCCCGAATTCGGCGTGTTGTTTAACAACATTAGCGAGATCTCAGCCCGCTATTGTGGTACTCGACGGATGAACTCATGAGCCCTGTCAACGTATCCGCCACGTATGAGTCATTTATCGCTGCCACTACGGTCGATATATAGGGCCTTATAAGACTGACGTTTGTACATTCTAAGAGAAGGCCCAAAGTCTTTTCCTTATAAGATGGCGCTACATTACACCGCACATTACTGCGATCAATGTGACTGCTTTGAAACAAGTTTCTTGTTATGCCGAAGGTCTTCTTAGCGCCAGCAAGACAAACGTCTGCTTGTCTATTGAAGTATAAATACTGGTTCATCCAAATACCAGGATATCTAACAATGTTTCTCACCGCAAATGGTTGTCCATGTCGTTCAATGTTGCAGTTCTTATTAGTATCACTTGAGGCTCTATATAACGGAGTCCTAAGCATCTTTTCCGACTTTTGCAAGTTAATTTTTACCTTCGCAATATGTGATTGAAATCACACTAGAACAGTGCACTGATAACCTTTTCGTTTCGGAAGATGTATGGCTCAATGTCAAAAGGTTAGTCTCAATAAGTAAGTTTTTCTAGACGCAGTGGAGACTCTTGATATTGCTGTTTATTGGTCTTTCCCAATGTGTGGCAATTTTGCTCGTTCACAAGCTCACTTCACCAAAAATTGCTTCATTACTGACATTGAAGACGCCAATATTTTAGTCCATTTGAAACTGCTCCAAAACGTAATCCGTAAACGTACGACAAGCTTGGTGATCTTGGGGTTTCACCTCTTGTAACAAGTTCGATTTTTAAACGGATGCGAGTCCAAGTCATTTCCCAAAATTCGCCAAGTTAAGGTCGCAGCAAAGCCAAATCTTTCTGAACGATGAGGAATCGAGAGGTTGTGGTCGTCAAACACACTTTCAGCAACCCAAGTAATATTCTCACTTGCCCGCGCGTTTCAGCGTCGTATAGGTGCTGCTCGATCAGAAATCGCTTTCTCCGAATTTCAAGATAATTGCTCGCTCGATTAGACGATCACTCCGATGGATATTTCTTGGCTCGCGAAAAATTTGACCAACGCAACAGGATTTTGTATGATGGAATTTAAGTTTTCGCGCATTGTTTAATGAAGTAGCGCTCTATAGTGACTGTGACAGAACAGAAACGGCAGAGAATAATAGCGATGCCATTTGAAATGTCGGAACAATAAACTGTTAATGTGTGCACAAGACTATTGAAAAAGCCATTAGAGTATACGAGTATCAGTGACACAAATATTGAGATATATGGACGTTTTCAGCAACGAATGGTCGCATGTTGAGAGGTAATAAATCACTTTATTTCCGAAGCCCCCAATGAACTTCGAGCACTATCACGCCACTTTGTTAGTTCTATTCATTCTGAATTATTTCCTGGTACCGCCATTACCGAGGCAAGAAAAAAATCAGAAAAAGGACAACGACCATGAATCCTTTTCACTAGTTGTGCCCTATTTTACGTTCCCTGCGTTTACCCAGCTAAAAGGGTACACTTCCCGCCCTAGCTTTTAGCCTCAAATTTAAACCAATAGAAAAGATAGAAAAAGACATTCAACAACTGTCCCCAATCAAAATCAATCAAAGTTGTGCGAATATTCGTCCATCAAAGGCTTAGTAGCTTCATGTGTATGGCATGTGACATATGGCATTAAAACGTCAAATATTTTATGTTCGTCTGGCAAATGGAAGCAGATGAACGAGGCTCTTTTTCGTATGATATGTTATTAAACAAGAAAGCCTGTGGTTCGACCCGGGTATTGGGTTAAAAGGGATATAAAAATTGGGTTCATTTGAATAAGGTTGAGTTGAATTCAGTCCACGTCCGGTCCGGTTGTAATCAAGGGGAATCCTTTCATCGAGTACAAATACGTGATTTGCGATGACGAGTGGGTCGTTTTTTACTCTGTCTTACTCTAATTTACTTGGCGGAGTATTGTACGTTGACAGAATATGGCCTCTAAACTGGCTGGTGGTTCAATAAAGAGTTGGATTGAATGTGCAGCTATAAAGTAGAAATGAACCCAAAATCTCCATTAGCTGCTTGGGCATTTATACAATTCACAGGATAGGAGTTAAACAGTATTAAAAATATATTTCATTCTTCCTGATGCTCGGCTGTCACCATGGGACTAACTCCTGCTCACTATGAATTGAATTAAATTAATTGAGTCTCTCAATTCCCCCGGCTACTTGTAAAATTAATTAGTTTTCAACTTGTCAAGAGATGCTTTGTACCATCATTTAAAGGGAAAGATAACAAGTAGGTTATTAAAGTCGTTGATTTGCCTACTCGTATAAATGGCAATGGTCCGGGACATTTAAACATGTCATTCTAGAGTGTTGCGTCAATACGGAAGTATTTATGAGACACTGGGCTGAACAGGTGATACGATAAGCATTCTGCAGTGATGTGGAACTCACTGGATAGAGAATATGTCCGAAACGATTCGGTTTCAATGGAGATGTAATGTCGAGCTCAAGTATGTGGTCGATATGATGTTGAATATAGCCTTTGGGTGTTGATAATCCGCTTTCTATTGTCGGTGATGGAGAATGGAGCAGTCATGTTGTCATGTTGTTGATATGTAGGTATACCTGTGGTCATTCGTTAACAGATTGTTATACTGAAGTGCCACAAATAGAACCTCATATGTGCACTAAGTATGGGAAAAGCCATCCAACAAGGAGTGTCATTTCAAGCCAATTAGAAAATGCAACATGGCTTTATATGTTTTTATATTGCCATTAGCCTTGCCACTGGCCCAAATTTTGTAAAAAAAAATTGAAGAATCTTGTTGAACTGGTAGTATGAATGGTCATATACTACAGGTCACATAGGGCTGGAGCAACTGTCAATAAAGTGCTTAAATGGTAAGGATTGAGCGGCAGAGATAAGCACCACGTGTTTTTTTTTCAGAAAATGATTTTTGAGGACTGAACTTGGGTTTTGTCCTTTACACTCAGACGTCATCAGCGTCTGTGTTCAAAAAGTAATTGTAAAGGGAACTGTATAGTCTAGGATTTTACTTTGTCGTTTTGTTTAACATCTCTGAAACATGCTAGTAAATATATATCTGCATGCTGCTAGTCAAATCTATTGTTTAGTCTACTGTCAAAGAGATCAGAGAGGAGCTTGTTATGATCGACGATTTTTGGTACTGAAAAATGTTTTTAGGGGCTTTAACAAGTTCTTTATTAATGCCTTATGTCATCATAAACGTGTCACTCAGAATATTGGTAACTACATTTTTTTGCCCACAATTTCGGCCGCATAAGAATTACGTTGGAAAAGCTGCACGTCCTTTGAGACGATCCACGAATCGACTAAATGTATGGCATCATCAATTAGAGCAGATGACAGTCGAAAGAGCCGGTGTCTGAAAAATACGGCGAGTGGGATAGGACAACCCATTTCTAAGTTTCCAGACTGATCTGAATGCCTCTGCTCATTTAGTGGACGTTTATCATTCATTGCTTATTTCAAACACATTAATTGTAGTTAGCTCATAATAAACTTCATCATACTGATCCCACCAAATGCCGAGCAGAACCTTTGGACCATGGATATCTACCTTCCCCAACGATGTTGATGCATGGCCGTCTTACCTTACGATCTTTTACACTTCGGGTTATTGCTCAGTATCCATTTTTCATCAACACTTCTCGAGAACACGTGAAAAACGTCGTTCGGCGTCCTTCGGCTCGAATTCATATTGCACCCAATTGAGTTGCGTATGAATCATTCCTAATCCTTTCGAAGAAGTGATTTCTTAAGTGTTTGGTTTCTAATTGTCAAAAAATGAATTAAAAAATTGCAAAGATGTATACTACTTTTATTTGAATTGATAAATCAATATTTGCCATTTATTTAATGGGTATTATTTAGTTCAAATATTGATGGCAATTATGTCTTGAGTGGCCCATACGGGGATTCTGAATTTGAGTACATTTTTCAATCAGTGGGCTGGCATCGTTTTACTAACACGTATAATGTTGTCTTCCAAGGCTGCAATTGACGCTAGCTTATCAGCATAGATGGTTGATTTGACATATTCTTAAAAAAAAAATTGTGCTGAGGTGTCACGATCTAGCCAGCCACTTTACGGTTCAAAACCAAAAATAAATTACTCACCGAACTCATTTCTCAACTGGTACATCGAGTCGACACATTCCCAATAGCTGCTAACGGTGATGAATAGGCAAATCACGGTCGTCATTAACATTAGCGGATACAGCAGCAATATGTTCCTCTCTACACATACGAGTATGTATGGACCAAAATCTTTTACATATGGCTTAAATTGCTTGTTCAGCAGGTCGAATTTTGATTATTAAATTAAATAAGTTGTATGCATTATTCGAATGAAAGTCTTTTTATATTCGAATGGCAATAATAATTGAGCATACTTTGCTTTGACACATGTCACAAATTACGTAGGAGCTTTCAAAAATAGAACACTGGAAAACCAAGCAGTACAAAAATCATCTTTTGCTTTTATGGTATTTCAATTTCAGCTAACGTCTGACATAAGCCTTCATGATGCCTCCATAATGCCTCCAATTCTTTTTTCAATTTTTTTCGCTGCGCCACAGCCTTCCTTATCTTCAGTATCAAATTCCCTATTTTTGAAGCGTTGAAGTCAATCTCTGCGTGTGGTTTCTGACAGAGCATCTCACCATTAAGCTCTACAAAAATTCTGTATGCTTCAGCTGTAGATTTTTTTTACATACACTGGGTTCAAGCTTGCCTACAGAACTGCCCATAGACCATCCCAAATTACATGCAAGTAGTTCAGGTACCATCTATTGGAAAACAGCGAGAGCTTATTCAGGGTCCTTAGACATGTTTTCACATTTTCGAGCTTTAACACGTAATGTTTAGAGAGATATCTGTACGTGCGTATATGTACATTCAAACACAATAATTTCAATGCACAAATGCTGAAGCTGTTGAGAACAAGTTTAAGTAGAGCAGTAGTCGAACCCTAAAACTCATTATTCACCAAATTTTCCGCATATTTGCGCTGTATTCCGTGATCTACATCACTATAGAAATTTGTCACGAAATAGAGTCTTACTATGCAAAAATATCAACATCATTCGATAACACAATCCACCCAATGACACCGCCTAACCCACAAATCCCACCAAACTGACACTTATTGTGGACGTGCCCAGCCAAATGGAAATGAGTTTGATCAAGCAGAATAATTTCGTGTAAGAAGTCATGATTTTGTTCACTCATTTTCAGTATCCAATCGGGCTTCAATTCTTTTGTCAACTTAACGAGTTGTTACGAATTGGCTCATTTCTGTGGTCTTCTCGAAACTGTCACACCCTCCGCTTCGCGGCGATAGTGCCTACATCGCTTACCTGTTAACTCATTATGCCTATGTGGGAAAGCACTTGTTGATGACCACCAATTTTTCCCTCAAAACGTCGTGTAGATGTTTATATCCTCCTCCTAGTTTTACCTTTTCAAAAGTCCTCACAATGATAATCAAAAGATGATACTTCTTGCTGGATAACCCTTTACTTCATCAATTCCATGTCGTTGGCAGTACTGCCAAAGCTCAATATGCATTTTGAATTCAGTTTACCGACCAAATTCACACGTTAACAAAAGCCGACTGAAATATTCTAGACAACAGAGCCCCCACATTCTACATCCTCACATCCATCACATCCTCATCCACGAATTTGAGGATTTCCCGAAACTGAAAGCATCAAGAGGCGTTATTTTGTTCATTGCCTCGTCTATCACCAGTGACATTGTCCCCGCCATCATCGTGTTCGTCCTTGTTTCGGCGAGAATTTCTGAAGACTCGCCTTTGGATGCTTTTCAATTGATGGCATTCAATGCAGATTCCACTCCCAATGACGCCGATTGGAGGTGATTGTACATTAAAGGGAACTGGTCGCTGAAAATGCAAGTTTTGCCTTTGATGTGACTGGGTTTCGCAGCTGCTGACGGCAACAATTCATGTGGCTTTTAATGGAGTGAGATAAATTGTTTGGTGATTCTCGGGAATACACCTAAGTGGGACACCGAGTCGTTACGAAACAATGGCGGTGGAGAATGAGGGTTGTGAATATAAAGCGAGCGAAGTCTGGGACAATCCGGTTCAAGGTTTGGAGGTTGACAACTTCGTTAGAGAAACCGGCATAGGATAGGGGCTATACATTTTGTGTCTCATCAATGTCTATTGGGGCATATTGCAAGTGGTCTTTCCACGTCCTTCTTTGTACTCATACTCTTCACTGCCTCTCCACGTGACTTAGTTGCAGAAAACTTAAATCAGCTTCACGCAGTTACATTTTCCCATAAATTATTTCTCACCATCAGGAAAACCATCCCAAAATACGAAATGTGTTCATATTTCGCGTAAGACTTCCTTAAATCACAAAGTCCTTGAATAAAACATGCGAAACGGTCTTAATGCACTTTTTCATCTTGCACGAATGTTTCGGGCGAAGATTTTCATTAATATTTAAATTTTTTCACCCTTAATTGCATTTGGGTCTGTGCATTGTGAGAAGTTAAAGACAAATGTGAACGAAGTGCTCAATTATTCAGTTACCTTGCATGCAGGATATCATTTGTGAGTTTTTTGTCTGCAGTTTCTTTCTTTACTGCATTCCACACTTGAGTCCGTCGAGTCCCCATCGAAAAACAAGAAACTGTCAGGTTCATGTTCTCGTCTTCGTCCTGGGGATTCGCGAGGGGGAATTAGAATTTTCCATGGAAACGGTGAAGTTCCTAAGATGATTTGTGCGCTCTTCGGGAAAGAAGGAGGTGACGCTTGAGAACACGTTTGCCGACTTAAGTGCTGGCTTTAAGGAGGAAGATGATACTCCTGCACATGATAATGATGCATAACTCCTTGTGACGCTGAACCAACTGATAGCAAGTTGATTTCACACGACTTGCCCAGTGTAAGTCTGCCAAATTGCAGTTTATATCAAATCAATATTAAGGATCGCCCAGATAAAAAGTCAAATTGGAAGGAAAATGGTAATGAATATCCACACCGCGATAACTCACTACCCTGACCGCTGTGCTAATCAGCCTAAGGAATTGATTTTTTTGGTGGCCTCGCTCGTCGTGGCGTGACATCACCAACAATGGTCGAGGCAGGCGGCTATTAATGCGATGTAATGTGTAATTAATGGGATTAGGGTATCAATTATGGTTGTTTACGACATTCCACGGAAAATGATATATCCGGTGGTGGTGTATGCAGGAGTGAAGGTGCTGGCAGGAGGATGAAATACGTCGATTTCAATTGTACCTTTTGTAGGAAAGCAGCTCTTGATTTTCTGAGAGAAATTAATGACATTGGTTTTCTTCCTTCCGATTAGTGTCTAATTAGTGAAACTGGATTCGATAAAATACCACATCATTCCATGAGGAGTCTGGAGTCGAAGATTGCATGTTTTACGTCCTCCTCTTGGTTTGGAGACTCTAAGCAATAAGAATCGCCATAAGCCCCGTGGCCAGAGAGGATCTGAATTAGGTGGTAGTTGCACTTTCCTGGCTTTCGGTTTACCCATATATCAATTGATGAAACCAAAGGGTGAGTCCATCTATCCCTAGTGGTATATTATACACGTGCCCTGTCTTCTTCTCTGATTCTACTTACTACGTCAGTTGACATAGACCGTCTCCCGCAATAAATGCTCCTTATGCCATTTAGGACGATGCCAATTGGATTAGTACAATATTAAGAAATGTGGCTTCATCCGATATAGTCTGGTAACCACTTATTGTCCTTATAGCACAAAGCCGGTAGACTGATGGAGCAATGACATTTGTAACAATGACACTTTCTTGCTCACGCAAAACGCAACCTGATGTCGAGCTTACCGCTTTCTCTTATTATGATTGCCGACTTGTGAAAGAATGGCCTCCGTGTTGGGGTCGGCCAGTACGAGACCTGCAGATTTAAGCCACTTACTCGTAACTGACTCGATTCGATTGATATTGAATCCCTGTCAAAGTGAAAGAAAAGAGGGGACCCAATAGGGAACCTTGAGCTATCCTCACGGAGACGTAGTAATATTTAACTCTTTCTTCCGTGTTACAATATATATTAACTTCCCGTTGGTAAGGTGATTGGAGACTATCTGTCAATATATCAATGACTGCTACTGTTTTAATAGCTTTGGCAGTAGATCGCGAACTTCTGGCTATACTGATGATCTGATAAAGCTCCCGACTCATCTACAACCGGTTTTGATACAACAGGGAGATTGCTCCTGACAAGTGGATGATAGGATCTATTTTTGGTTCCTCGGGCGCCACCAAAATCCACCGTAGTGTAAAAGGTGTTGGACTAATATGACCGTAGATCACACAGAAGTGGACTTTTCACTTTGCTGACTAATAAGTTTAGACGTTAATTTGATGAAATACAAAAAATCCCATTAGGAAGGACGTATTTCTCCATAATTAGCTCTGTTAAGAGATCCGAAGTCAGAAAAAAATTATGTCACCTTATTTTTTGAACAAGTCTCATATGTGTAGTCTCGTCGATCAGCTTCAAATAAAGCAACCCAGCTATCATGCAACTGAAGAATGACAGCATCAGCAGATGCAGGCGGTTAAGTCTGACGTGATTGGGCAAACCTAACGAAACATCAATGAAGTGTTTGAGAGCATTGAGCACAAGCGGATTCACTTTGGCCGCTGAGGATTAAGGAGCTAACATAAAAAGCGTAACACCGATGTCTTGATCAGAACGATACATTTGGCAGCCCTATGAGAGTGGGAGGTATGGAAAGGAAACACTAAGTCAATTCAATTCACATAATTACTTCTTCTTCTTCTTTTTGTATGGCGTTACAGCTCACGTAGAGCCAGAGCCTAGCTTCTCATCCACTTATATTGCCTGCGATTTGTTTTTCATACAAATGAATAGAACCTTCAGTTTAATGCCGATCTCGAACGGCGAGCGCCGAGAAGCTTTTTCAAGGCAAGTGTACTATGGGGAGTTTTGCCAGTACCCCGCGAAGGAGAGGGGCCGCGAAATGAATATTCGATGGCGTTGTTGTTATCGGGATCCGAACTCGCTCATCGTGCGTCAGAGGCCGACTCACTACCCACTGCGTCACGCCGCTCTCAAATAATTACTTCAGCACTTCTTATTCACTTTCCTTCACTTCACTTTTTTTCTTGTTAACAACTAGCTTTACATTAAGTTACATTAAGAAAACGATTCTCCCGTCCGACCCATCTTACTACGTTTCATTGTGACGACTCACTGCCGAATTCTTTCGTTGCGCTTCCTATCACGACTGACTCGGTATTCTCCTCGTTGCGTTGCTCGTCTCCACTACGTTGCGTTGTTTTTCTCGACTGCCCGTTGATGATTGGGTGATCGGATTCCGTTGCTGATCGGGTGATCGCATCCCGTTGCTGATCGGATGATTGGTCTGCCTGGGTGATTGGTCTTTTTGGGTGACGGATGTTGAGCATCTCAATCCTACATTTATTTGTAGTGGTGAAGAAGTTTACTGAGGTCAGACGCTGAACCAATAGGGTAATAGAACACTCTCTCGAAAAACTCTTTACAAAACCTTAATCGTTCGCCCTCCTTTACTGCCTGTTGATATAAACGAAAAGTGAAAAGAACATACAACCGGAAACTGTACGGTGTATCCAGCGACTTTGTCAGGCGCCTACAAACCCAAGGCTTAAGATAGCTGGGCCATATAGAACGAATAGACATCACAGCTCTGACCTAACAAGTTTTTGATTCCAGTCCTGAAGTATAATTTGGCTCAAGAATTGTTTCGTATGGCAAAAGTCAAGTCAATTTGCATCTGGTGACTGCGAGAGTCATTGTGTCGACGAAACGAAGCAAGGAACTTATTCAATCAGTCTTGGTTGATGCGTGCTTTGTGTGCTGTTAGAACGCCCATTCTGTCTCACCGAATTTTTTGATTGCACAAGGCTTCAAGGCAAACACTTTTGCAGCATTCGCATACCCCCTGACGCCACGGTCCCAAAACACAAGCGGCAATGGGCCACGTTTGTGCAAACACCACAGTTCCTTTGCTCTATCGAACTTCTTTTTTTATAGAATCGCAAAGGTTTTGTATTTTTTGGAATTTATAAGGCTTTTAGGCATTTGATGTTTTCAGCTCAGCAGCTATTTACCTGCTATTCCGTCAAGCACTCGTTCAATTCGGGCCTTCAATATTCGAACCACTTTTGGCGCTTTCACATTTTTTGTTTTCCGAAAACTACTATAGATTCTTGCAGTACTGATAGTACTGTTTTAGCGTTAGGTAAAACATGCGTCTATTAGGATGGTAGTATCCCTAACACAGATCTGGCGAAGTATTACCGTGGGATCAAAGCCCCTAACAAAAAAGTCCAAGCTGTTGTTCTAGTATTATCAATAATGCCTAATGGAGAAGAATGCTAGAAGATGCGAGAGTAAGCGGAGCTTATTTCATCCGCAGCACTACGAAAAGCAAAAAACCGAGGACTGTGCAAAATCGAGTGCATGGGTATGGACGCCCAAGGTAAGAGCTTTTTTTTCGAATACCAGCTACCAAGTTCGTGAAGGCAAAGAAGATCAAACCTCCGGATGAAACGCCAAATGATCGTGGACATCAAAAAATTCGATCTCTCTAACTGCAATCAACGAGCTCGGGAACGTAATGAGCGGCAGCAGGCTTATATCGTCTAAGTAAATACGCTACTGACGCTGTGCTAAGCAAACAATACTGAGATTTCATATTTTGAATGTGAACAAGAGCTTGAATCTAGCCAGATCTTCTCCAACTGTTTAGAGATTTCGATATTATACCTAGATTTCGATATTGCTGCTCTGGTGGACTGCTCTGTCCGACTGCCATTGATGTTGTACGGTCGGGCAAAGTGGTGTTTCCATAGCGTTGTCAGAACCTACTGATTACTTTTTTCTTCGGGTCCTGGCAGTGTTTCCGTACCAGGTGCCTGTGGCTCTGTTATAAGGACCTCATTGAAATATAAGGCTCAGTTTAATTTGGCTCTGTACATTCCCTTAATACGAAGCTCAAACATATTGCACAAGGGCAGCGCTTCTCTTCGTGCCTACAATGAAATGAGAAACTTCCCATCATCCGATTTTATCCATAATTCACTGAAAATACGTAAATCTGCCCGAAGATTTATCGCTCAATTATTGAAAATATAAAAATCACCGACCGTTCGAGCCCTCGTCCCTTTTTGTGTATTAATTAAAATCGAGCAATAAATTTACTGCCGCTACGCACTCGAGAAATCTGTCGTGCTTTTCAATTAATTAAAAAATCGTACAAACATATCCTTTTTTTTGGGTTTTCTTCAACAAACAATTTCATTACAGAAAAGGGACGGGGAAGGTCCTGATTATAAACGTACTCGTATGCTGTGTGTGGAAAAAAGGAATGCAAATAACGATGAAGCAATCGATAACAGCCACCGTCAGCTGCAAGGGCAAATCGTCCTTGCCATCTCTGATTTATTTGCGATAGTATATTGCTCTGTGGCACGTTCCGTGGCGTCCCCAGTCGTCAACATCGTTCCACACATATGTTCCGCTCATCCTATTTGTCATATTTTTCTTGCTTTACACGAGTTTGTATCACCGACTTGATATCTGGATCCAACAACGTACCATATATCTGATTGGATTATGCCCCTTGTGGTATGAAAATTGAAATTCCTTCAATAGTGGAGATGAATAAATGAAAATATTACGATAACTTATGGTTTAAAGTGTCATGTTTGTTCGAGTATCGTTTATGGACTCACGGGTGTGGGTGCGGGATGGGAATGCGGCAATCGGTCTTAATAGCAAAGGAGGGTTTTAGAAAAGATTTAAGTTTTGTAAGTGGAAAGCATATTAAGACGTTCATTCCGCAAGATTACTTCTTGGACCCTATGGGAATCTATCTGAGGGTTTTAAGTACTCGTAGTGAGGAATTACTGCCTTCAGTTATGACAAGTCGTAAATTCTCAGCGTCCTTTACGGAGATAATCAGTATTGAACACAACAATGCTGAACTTCCATGAACATTTTTGTGCCTAAAATACCAAAAATATTTTTACAACGGTATGCTATTTTGGGTATATCCAATGAGCACCAGAAGTCCTGCAAACTGATCTTTATTGGAGCTCCGGTAAGCTTATAGTTTATACTTCAAAAGGAAGGCAGTGCAAAGAACAAAAGGAAAGAAAACCTCGGAACATATATAAGCTATCATTAACCACGCTAAGTTAAAAGGTTCTTTTTTTATAAGAAATTATTAGAAGTTCCGACCACAAAACTTTGTATATCCTGGCAACTAATTAAGGCATTGAAGGCACGAAATCCAATGAGTTACCCAAATGCGGTTAAATGCGTGCAAAAATACCCGAAATATTAAGATTTTGGGTGTTGTAAGCGGTTTTTCATTAACTGTGTCTAAACTTTTAAATTGAATAAAGAAAAATAACTCTTTATTCAGTACCATTAAGTTTTAAAGATGGCATCATTCAACTGACCTTTACGACTTTGTTTACCGGACTCGATCCGAGAGGTCCAATTTCGGATCTCACCAATTATTTGAATAATGAAGTTCTTCAGTTAGTGAGTCATTGTTGGCTTAATGCCATAAACCAGCGACCTTCTGGGAACTTTTCTTGCACCTATTGTAATATTATGCCCGACCATTGGCAAATCGATCCATCGTTATGGAACCAAATGTCATCAAATCGAGCCAAATCGAGCCACCAAGGCCAAGTGGCCTTTCTCTTAAAAGTTTCCTTAGCTATAATCGTTAAGTTATTTAAAAAGTTAATCTTAAAGCCAGTAAGATATTTGAGTTAGTTAAAATATTTAAGCTAGCTTAAGAAAATTATCTAACTTAAGGAAACTCTGAATAAAATATAATAAAATAAATTTTTGAAGAAAAAAAAATAAAAAAGTGATCAAAAAGTTTTCATCATGGCCCAGGTTTTGTTTAATTTTAATTTTTTTCCTATTCTAGCAGCTTCTAAGCTTAAATATAATCAAGTTAGCTGGCACTCATGCGTTTCGCTCCGAGTACTCACCCTCCTGAGTACTCTTTCTCTCTACTGTGCTTCGTCATCTCACAATCACCCCAGGGCTAAAAACTTCAGTCAGTTCTCAAATTCATCTAAACGTAATGGCACAGCCTTCTAAGGATTTTCTAGCTTATATCAATCTGACTTATGGACTAAAGATTAGAGAGGATCTTACCGACCGTGCTTAGAAGCGTTTTCATCCGACAACCACCGAATTTCGGCGGGTTGCCATTCGGCGGCGGCCATTCCAGTACTACTCGTAAAGCGGAGGAGCTCATGACATTTTCGGGAAGGTAATACACGACAAGTGAGTCGTGGGGCGAAAAAGTAAGAAATGTGCCCCCTTTCTACCTAATTGTAGGCTTGTTGCTTGATGATCGTTTACTTGCCATTCGTGTAACTAAGGAGCGACTAAGTTGCCTGACAGGAAAGGGAGGGAAATACAACTAAAATATATCTAAGTATGCAGCACTTTCTACACTAATTTGTTCAGTATTTAGGGGAAGGTCCCTAAATTTATTCAAACTTTTTCGTAAGATAAATTCCAAAACTCGAGAAGAAAAAATGCACGAAAATCCACAAGTTAATTGCAACTCAGAAGAGACCTTTCCCAATTCATCTTATGACACTAATCGACAATGAACTACAGAAAATAGAATACCAGTTTCCTAAGAAAGAATAGCTCGTATCGAAAACTTGGGAAAACAAAAAAGCCCCAAGCTCGACTGTGCTTTGGCAGAAATACTGAACCATGTTACCGCTCACAGCCAGTGAATGAGTGGATACCAACAATTAAAAAATTGTGCGCATACGCTCCGCATTACAATGTGTTGACAGCACTTCTCAGCCTTCACAGCTTCTTTCTCGACATGGCAATGACCCGAAGAGCTGAGCCCTGATCAGATCTAACCTGGCCAATTACGTTTATTGTGATTCTTCTAGTGAAACGTCGCTCATAGAGCCCGTAAGCGAAAAGGTACCAAGAATGGAGAATGTTACGTATACGTCCCGTAGTGCAAGGCCAAACAGCACATCTCAGCCTTCTTTTTTATTTTACCAACATGGAAATGGCGCAGAGATGTCAACCAATTGAGCTCACAGAAGTCAGTTATCATAGCTCATTCGGTATTGAGTCACCATCTAGCCATACTCCTTTTGAAAAATGTTTGCTCAATAGCGCCGCCTACCCATAATCCACACCAGAGAGTAAGTTTCTCCGGATGAAATGGAGACTGTCTATACTGATCTCCCTATATGCGGCAAATTAGCTGGTTCCCGAAGCCGTTCAACCAGAAATGTGCTTCATTGCTGAAGATGATTTTTTCGTCAAAATCACGAACCGTACGTTATCATTTGTTCACTGCTTATATTTTTTTTATAGCGAGAGTAGTTATTACAAATGAGAAAATTTTTGAAAAATGGATCTCTGCAAAAAAAAAAATGCAAAAATTTATGAAATACAACAACACGTTTTGGATCTATTAAATATTATCGAATGACCAAATTTTTTTAAAATGTTATGTGGCCCAAAAATGTGGCGTCTTTAATATGAATGTGAGCAAGTGGTGGAAACAATGCTCTCGCAATCGTTTTTTATTTGCAAAACGTCACCACCTTTGGTTGAAAACTGAATTCAGTTTACCAGAAAGTTTATTAAACTTCTTGAGCAAATCTAATACCGAAGAACTTCCTGGAACTAGTCATGGAAGTCCTACAAAGTCATTTGAAGAATCGTCTCATAAGACAAAAAAGGGTAAGCTAAAGCCACTTTTAACATCATGGTCAAGTCAGGAGTTGAATTATGCAGCAAAATTATGCAAAGAGTCACCTAATTCTGCTTTATCTCCAAAGAAAGCATTGAGCTTGTATCTTGACCTGGATCTATCGGAGAGGAAATACGTATTACTAAGGTCAACGGTAAACGCGATCCATAAAAACTTCTTCCCTAGTCTCTACGCACTAAAAAAATTAAAAAAAACAACTAGTTCCGACAAAAAAAAGGAAATAACAGAGACAACAGCCTCAGTCTTCTTCAAAACCGCCGAAAGTATTCTTGAAGTTGCTAAGATAGAACAAAGTACAACTACAACCTTAGTATGCAAATGGCGTTTTGATGGAAGCTCTGGGCATAGCACATACAAGCAAACATTTTCTCTTAAACTGGTAGACAACTTCACCGGTACTGAAATTTGGAAAAATCCTCATCCTTCATCAACGCTGTACTGCAGGCCCATTAAATTCTCTTTTATTAAGGAGAGTGCAAACGTTGTGCAGGATGAAGAAGCTGCAATGGACGAACTGATCAATAAACTTGGAAGGTACTCCTTTTCGTTAAATGGAGCTGTTATTGAAGTTTCGTATAACATGCTGTTCACTATGATCGACGGCAGTGTATGTAACATTTTATCAAAAACGAATTCCGCGGCAAAATGTTACATTTGTGGTGCAGCTCCTAAGGAGATGAATAAAGAAGCAATCAGCGAAAAAGTACCCAGCCAAGAAAATTACCGTTTTGGACTTTCAACCCTTCATTGTTGGATAAGATGTTTTGAATGTTTGCTTCATATTTCATATAGACTACCCTTTAAGACTTGGCAGGTGCGTGCAACCGAAAACAAAATTGTTTTTGAAAACAGGAAGAAGGAAATTCAAACTTATTTAAAACCAAAATGGGGCTAATAGTCGATAAGCCCTAACCAGGATTTAGATCTACTAATGATGGGAATACCGCTAGAAGATTTTTTGCAAATCCAAAATGAACAGCAGAAATTACTGGAATCGCATGTGCGAAACATATATCTAAATTTACCTAAGTTCAATAAGCTTTTGCAGGAAACAAGGCAGACTTACTTACAACTTTATAGTTGGTACTATATGCCTAGTAGTGTTCACAAACTTCTCATTCATGGTCCGGCTATTATTTAATTTTTCGACTTACCCATAGGTCAACTGTCAGAAGAGGCTTTAGAAGCATGCCATAAAGAATCTAGAAGGAATCGTTTTGCACATACAAGAAAATCCTCACGGACATATACAAATGGAGATTTGAAGATTTGGAAGATTAAGGAATCCAGTTTCTAAAAAGACCATAGCTCTAGATGATCATCTCAATCTATCTAATAGACCCGGGAAATATGGAATTACGTATATCTTCAGCCGATCCTTCATATTTTGAATTAAGTGCCGGCCGTGCCAAAATCTATATTAATAAAACCAAACAAACCAGTAACACTTTACGGTTTTGTAACTTGGTCTCTGACTCAGAAGGAGGAAGATGTATTTCGGGTCTTTGAAATATTGAAATTGAGTAATAAATTACAAAGACTTAGATGGACAGAACACGTAGAACAAATGGACAGTGGACGAACGAAGAATTATGAGTGGCGAATCTGAGGTAAAAGACCGGCAGAAAGCCAGCGCCATAGATGGGAGAACAAGATAATTAAAGATTGAATAACGAAACATGGAAAGAACACACTCATGACAAAGAAGGTTAGGGAAGGGTTGTCGACGTGGCTCTGGACTTGGATTCTGGTTTCAAATGGTCAGTAATAATAATATTAATAGTTTTGATGATGATACTATTGCAGTAGTTCCAGTGAACAGTAGTAAGCATCGTTGACTGTTTTTTTTTTTGTCTGAAATTAGTGCAACGTTCGTCGACAACATTTGTGCCAAGCAGAAAGGCGCGGGCGCCGCAGGCCACAAAGCCCTTGAAACAATGGCTTTATTATGGTAAAAATCTGATGGCAAAAAATATTGACTCTTGATAGGCAGAGTCGTAGTGGGTCCTTAGCAAATATTGTATTTCATAACTATCCTCAAAGCTCGTACTTCTGATTAAAATATAAATTTCACCTCTTTGCCTAAAAATTATGCGTTTTTTCATTAATATACAATAAAATGACTCGTTTTGTTCTATGATCTTCTATTACTTGCTAATCCACCTCCATTTGCACAAATTAATGCACGAATTCGTAATGAAACAACTTATGCCTTCTGCGATACCATATACACCTGCTAACAGTTGCTTATTCATAAAAATTTGGCCAAAAACAATATTGTGATGATGCCCCATCCCATAGGTAAGTATATTCTCAACTGGATGAAATGCTGACATAATACAACCCTATGCATGTCTATCTAAAAACGGCTATTTTGAAAGATACGAGGGTGGTCCGATAAGTGCTTAGCCTCACCGCCAGATGGCGCCAGTATCGCAAGAGCAACTTACTATCGTAGTACATTCTAGTGGACGGCTACTGTCGAAATTTCAGCCGGATCGGACTCGTAGTTTTGTTTTGACCGCGTGTGGAAGCGGGAGTGTCCGTGGATTTTAGAAAAATGGAAAAAGAGCAATATCGGTCGGTGATTCGATTCATGTTTTTGGAATGGAAATCGCGCAGCGAAATCAAAGAGCGTTGGGATGCTGCTCTTCTCCTTCGATGGCGACCACCAAAAATTGGTTTAACGAGTTTCAACGTGGTCGCACGCCGGTTTTTGATGAGCCACGTCCAGGTGCCCCGAAAACGGCTACCACGGGGGACAAAAATCCACGATCTCGTATTGGCAGACCGCCGATTGAAGGTGCGCGAGATAGCTGAGACAGCAGGTATTTCAAGAGATCGCGTGGGTCATATTCTGCATGAAATTTTGGGCATGAGAAAGCTGTCGGCGCGATGGGTGCCGCGTTTGCTCACTCCGGACAACAGGCGCAACCATGAGACCACTTCAGAGCAGTGTTTGACGCTGTTTAAGCACAATCCGAAGGAGTTTCTGCGTCGTTTCGTGACAGTCGACGAAACATGGATCCACTTGTATACACCAGAGACCAAGGAACAGTCGAAACAATGGACTTCACCCGGCGAACGTGCTCCGAAGAAGGCGAAGACTGTCCCATCGGCCGGAAAGGTGATGGCCACCGTTTTCTGGGATTCACAAGGTGTGATCCACATCGACTATCTGAAGAAGGGCAAAACGGACACAGGGCTGTACTATGCCAAATTATTGGGCCAATTAGACGCCGAATTGAAGAAAAAACGGCCCCATTTGGCAAAGAAAAAAGTGCTCTTCCACCATGATAACGCAGCGGCTCACTCCTCCGACCTCGCCACGGCCAAATTGGTCGAATTGGGCTTCGAACTGCTGCCCCATCCACCGTGTTCTCCAGATTTGGCCCCATGCGACTTCTTTTTGTTTCCAAACTTGACAAAGTCACTCGCCGGGCAGAAATTTCAGTCGAGTGAGGAGGTCATCGCCGCCACGGAGACCTACTTTGCAGACGACGTCGAGAAAACGTATTTTTCAGACGGGTTAAAGAAGTTGGAGCACCGCTGGGGCTAGTGTATCTAGCTAAAAGGAGACTATATTGAAAAATAAATCGCCATTTCTCCAAAATTTTCGTTTTTCTTTTGTAGGCTAAGTACTTATCGAACCACCCTCGTATATTATTGATAAAGGTGAATAAATAAAATTCTTCTCTAAGACCTAACATTCCTGGTATTTTTTGAACAAGCATAACAATCTGTGGAAGCACCTAAAAATGTACCATAACCAGGTTATCAGTGAGAATGGGAAATTGCGTACATACTAAATATATAATGACAAGTCAGTAAATATAACATGATGGACATGATAAACATCTAACCATATATTGACTTCCCTCGGCATAAACCAATCTGTCATAAGAACCTTTAACAAATTGACTAATTTTATTGACTGAAAAATCATTTGGTCTACATCGGATAAGCACAGCAACGTTTCCTATGGACCCCATTTAAATTATTGAAAGCTTAACGTTCTCTCTTAAAGGAAATGAAAACCATTTACTTTCTAACCTAAAAGCTAATAATCATTACGACAGGATCATAAAAAAACCCATTCCTGCATGACTCAAACAGTTCAAATAAGAATCAGTAGCTCCCGTATTCCACCACTCAAAATTTTACTCAGTCTCTCAGCTTTCCGTAGACCACTTATGTTTCCCATTAAAACCAGGTAGAACGCTAATAAATCCACCTTCCAATTTCCATTTCGCTCAATTTAAAAATGGATAGTCACACTAAAAATCGGTAAAAAGGAAACAAAAGAACAGGAGCAAGCGATTTTGTTTTTCCATTACATTTCCCCCATTCGGTAGACACCAGTAGAGCATCAGACTTTATGGTCCGCATAAAACAAGTCGAAACGACAACATCCTTCGCCCGTACAACGACTGAGATATGGCTGAGTAGGGTACTCCTAGCAGGATGCAACGCTCCTCCACTAACAATGGATGTTCTCGTATTATACATAGCGCGCACCACTTGATACCATTGTAATCCCATCCTTTACAATTCGTCCGCGGAAAAAGTGTAATTAAAATTGACCGCTCGACGTTATTCATTTTAATCGCCATCGCCTCGGATTACCATCACATTCAGGGGCGGGGAAGAGATAAGTTTAGCTTCGACCTGTCTTCGTGTCCTGATTAGTTGAATGACTCGACGCTTCCTTTGTGGCAGCGGACTTTACGTATGATATAGACGGGCAAGAAAGAGCGACAGTTGGTCGTTGATCTGTCAACTTCAGATGACTTCTGGATACTAAACTATTGGTTATATCGCTGGTGATAGTGGAGTTCCATTTCAGGAACGGCATGCGCAGTGAGACGCAGATGATGTTTCTGAGATTAGTTTGATTAGTGAGTGTCGACCATGGACAACATTTATGGCATTGGAAAGTGGAGAGAGCAAATACTGTCAAGCAACTTGTGCACCACATTGTGCTGAGGGACTGTTTAACTATCGCTTTTAGCACGACTAAAGAACTAAAATATTTATTTTGGCAACTCATAACACCCTCACATACAGGTGTACACTGCTTTCATGACTATAAGCGTTTGCATCAAACCATCACGAAACCGCATGACCGTGGTTTCCACAAAAAAACGTAGCATGGGAATTAATTACTTTGCCACCCAAGCATTACGATTTGGCACTGGTCAAAGCTCAGGTGCACTATTAGGAAAACAAAGAAACCAGACTTTCTGAGGACACAGACTTTACCCCAATCCAACCGCACGTGGGGTCGAAAGTTGAGTTCCTCGAATATTATCCACCGTCGACACTATTTACATTTTTCTTAAGTGTGACATTTCATTACATAATCAAGTTGGCAAAGTCTCAACATTTAATTGGAAAGCACTTTCATTCTCCTGTCCACACGTTCGTTGTAATAAAAGTGCCCCATTATCAGTGATTAATTGGTGAAGGGGAGCTAATATGCCTCAGGTCATGAGTCAGTTGCACGCACAGGCAGCCAATGAATTCATTAGTAAATCACTACTTTCAGGCTCTTTTTTCACACTTGTCTAGGAGGGAGACACTGACTTATGTGCTTCATTCGTCAATGAGTTCAGCCACGTAGCAAGGCGGTTATTGGATTTTTATGCCTCACGGCAATCGATTAAATTTGCATCGCTGTCTTTTTTTAGACATGACTAGGACCGGAAATTCGAAGTAATGCTTTATGAACGTGCTGGCAAGGCTTGGCTATCGTCCTGTTGCAAAACCTTCAAAACCTTCTTCAAAAATAGCTTCTAAAACCACTACTCCCTTATAAAACTAGCCCGTTGATATACCCAATGTATAAATCGAAATCCACCTTTTTCCAATAGATGACTCTAGCGTTACATGATAGTCAGAAGTGTCATATTAGAGAAATCACATGACAAGCTTGGCAACTCACCATTTCGTTTATGTTTTACATTTTTTTATTCGTGAAATGTCGACTTTCGCGCCAAATAAACGCCATTTACGGAAGTTTTGCTTTTCGCCTTTCGAGGCTGTGGCACGTTGAATAATTATACAAAATGTACAGTGAGGCTTCGATGCTTTCAATACTGCAAGACAAAGAGCGTCCCGAACCGGTGAAAAAGTTCGAAGGCGCCGAATTAGAGGCATAACAGGATCAAGACCCGTGGCAAACGTAACACAAACAGTGGCTCCCGGAATTTGAAGATCTGAAATTAGATGTTATTCGAGCTGAAGGCTAAAGACGTCGGACGTCGTTTTTTTCACTGCTCGATCGGGTCCAAAAATCTAAAGCCAAAGAAATCATAGGGACGTCGTACATTACAATCAATGACTGAACCAAACATCCATGAATCCGAGCCCGCACTGTCTATTTGATGCGACCAGCTAGGCGTAGTCAAGACATGATTTCGACACACTTGGTCCAGTGTTTCTCCAACTCCTTCCCGGAAATGAGAGTTTAGAAGGGTGTTAAAACATCATCTACGACCCTCTCAGCTTCTTCATTGGATGCGAGACGCTTTCCAGAAACAAATTTCTTCAAGTTTGGAATCAGATGGAAGTCTGAGGGTATCAAATTAGGAGAATTGGAGAATGGCCGATCAAATCTTATGCTAAATCCCATAATTTTCCGCACCCTTCTGTACAGGTGCTTTGTAGCCAGGCGTCGTCTAGTGAATCTTGTCAGCCAACTTGTCGAGAACGTTGGGGTAATATTCGCTTGTAAATGTTCCGCAAATTGACACACAAAATCTGTCAGATCCCTAGTGAATCAGTCCAAAGATTGCTGGCAAAATCGTTGGCGTATCTTGCATTTGAGCTTTAGCATCCCTAAGCCTTTGTGCCCTTCCTCCCATATTCTCACAGCCTCAGCCGCCTATCGTCCAACATGATATCACGCACTTTCTCAATGATTTCCGACACGTGCACCCAGGCAGCAAATATAATTTTTTATTGATTGGAACGCCATCTCTGTACCATACCGACCTTACCTTACTTCGTACAAACGAGATTTGTTCAAAAAATAAGGTGACATACTGGATTTCGCGAGTTAAGCCTGCGATTTTCGAATTTTATTTTCTTCGTTATGTTGAAATTGTCAGCCATTTTGGAGTTCTTGGCGATTTTTTGGTATTGAAGAAATGGAGCGAAAAACATGTGGATTTTGTGTGGAAAATAAAATCAAGTGCTCCAACGTACTTGAATTGTTGGCTGTTGGCGATTCCACTCCGAGCAAAAAAAATTGATAAATTGTACAAGCTCTTCCAAAACCAAAAATATGTTAATGACGATGCCCCGCCTGACGCCCTAGCACGCCAACAAGAAATGAAACAATTGAGGCAATGAAGGAAATTGCTATGGAGAATCGTCGAATCACATTCAAGGAAGATATTGATATATGAAGTTTGCTAAATTTTGGCCTGAAGAACCGTCACACGAGCATCGCTCCAGAGCTGTTGAATGACGACCCAGATTTGCTGAAAAGGGTCATCATAGGTGACGAAACATTATTATATGTTAGGTTGGGTTAAGGAAGGGGAGTGTGATGGTTGAACATCACTTCCACTCGGAAGCCAAAGGGCCTATTTTGATTCCCTTCATTCGTGGAGTACACATACTTTTAACCTGTCCTATCACTTGGTGGTGGCTGAAACCACCCCGTACTCTTTATGAATTTTAGAAGATCCGATATACGAGTATGTATCTGCATTTGCTACGTCCGCAAACTCTGTAAAAAATCTATGGAGCTAGCCGCCGATTCTGGAGAGCTGGGTAGTGGCAAAGCAGATGTTGGATCGTCTCGGTTTCTTCCTCATTGCTAAATCCCGAGTACCATTTCCGGAGCATTGCTCCGATGAGACAGTGTCCTGTGATCACACCGGCGAGCATACGGATCGAGTTTCGGTCCAGCGCCAAGAGCTTCTTTGTTTTGCCGATATTAAGCTCTGGCGATGATAATCTTATCGTGTGACTGTCGTTTCTTGTAAGCCAATCCGGTATAATGCACTGATCGGTGGTTGCAGTGACGTGTCCGCTTCGCTGATGTCCATTTCAGACCCTTGTCTGGCCAATTCGTCCGCCTTTTCCTTCCTTGCAATTGAGCTGTGGCCGGGGACCCAGCAGAGTTTGACCTTGTGGTGTCTGATGGACTTCTGTGAGTCGCGACATTTCATGACAGCCTTTGATCTCGTTGTACAGGATCCTATTGGCTTCAGTGCAGCCTGGCTGTCTTCAAAGATAATGATATCCGATGGTGGGATAGCGGTTACTTGCAAGTGTTTGACTACTTTCTCTACTGCCAGAATCTCTTCTTGGAAGACGCTGCACAAATCAGACAGTCTAAATGATTCCTGCAGGGTGTCAGAGTAGAACCCGGCCCCAGTGTCTGTGTCCATTTTCGATCCGTCGGTGAAGAAGGTAATCTCGTGGTCGTTGATAACGGTGTTCGATAGCCACCCTTTGTCGGGGAAACATTATAATAAGTTATGACATTGAACCCAAAGCCCTATTCGAAACCATCCCAATGGACTCACTTCTGAACACACCTCGTACTTTACTTCATTTTTTGAACACACCTCTTACTTAATCATATTTAATGTTGCCTAATGAAACCATCACAGCATCTCGCTACCTAACAAAACGACGCGGCAACGATATGACACAGCGATTTTGCAGCACGATAACGCTCGGCCAGGTCTTTAAAATCAATTTAGAAACACAGTGATGGTACGTCCTACTCCAGTCGTCGTATTCTCCAAATATCGTCCCATCCGACTAACACGTGCTCCGATCGATGACGCATGGTTTGGCATGGGCAAAAAGAGGTACAGTTTTTCCAACGTAACCATTCGCTTGCTACTAGAAAGACGTTCAAAAGTTTTCGCTAGCGATGGACAAAACTTTCCAAATTTTGAAAAAGAAATCGATTCCCATTTGAACCCCAAAAATCAACGCACTGTTATTATCAATCAGCTATCAAGCTGATTTGAATCGTTTGAAGGTTGGTACAGGTTGGTTGGTAGTGGCGCCATCTATGTATGTATGTGTTGTATGATTTTCCAATCTGAATTTTTGTTGCAATTCTTTGAACGAAGAATTTCGAAAAGTTTTTTTTTTCCCCCAATACAAGTATACCGCAGGGGGCTTCGTTAGCACCTTAGAAGAAACACCCCGAAATACGAATCCATTGCTCACCAACCTCCGAGCCACAGTAGTAATCGATACACCCTCCACATGAGCAGCTCACTTGCATCCTTTCCGCAAATAATGAGCACAGAACCCCCAGTACGAGTAGATCCAGGCAACGTATCCTCCACTCGCTGTCAAAACCAGGCAACACATACGAAGTGACTGGCAAACAAGTTCTCATAGTAATAAGCAATTTGCATTCTAATCCGGATGCTATAACTTAAATGAGCTCCTTAAGTGTATTCACATGCACCTATTCAATTTATTCCTACGACGCCGTCTCTCCATCATCCTGCCCTTCACATATACTTAACTGCCGGCCGGTGAGCAAAAACAAAGCATTAATGATGCTCCTTAAGAGGCTGCCAAGAACACGGGTATACGAGTATTCGTAACCAAGCTATTTGCACGGCACGTCGAGTTTTATGTTGTGTCACTAATGCCACCTGCATTTATAAATTAAGGTCCATCCTCTACTGTTTCTTAGTTTTTTCCACTTGCTTCCTATTTTTTTCTGGGAATACGAAAAAATAGAGGAAATATCACAGCTTATGGCCAGCAGTAATGGGTTATGAATTACCAACGAGGGACACGAGTCATTCTTAAAAGGAATTGGGGCTTCCCACATCAAATATAAGGCAAAGAATAGGAAAAGAACAAAAGGAACTTGCTGCTGATAAGGCGGAACAGTTTTCGAAAGAAAGTTGTATCCTTGCCTTCAAGATTGACTGAACGCACAAAAAAAATATAAATAAAATATAAGCAGGAAACAATAGAGCTTATTGTTTATGGCAGTACTGGATGGGGGAGAAAGGACTTTTATTTTTCATCGGGGACTATAACCTGAAAAACTTTGACAGTAAAGAGTTTAATTAATTCCCGAGGCGTCGTTCAGAGGTTATATTTATGTTTTCATGCGCCAGTTGAGTGATGGATAGTGATGAGGGGATTGGTTGGGTTGCTGGTTGATGAAAATGGTAAAAGTTTTGAAATTAAATTGAACGAGTGTACGGTTAAGTGGTTGGCAATCGGTTACCGTCGATCAGGATTTCATAGAACAACCTCAGAACAGGTATGAGTTTAATTGGATATTGACTTTGTGGCTTGATTTTTTTTAATTGGGAAAAAATATTGTTAGTCACCAAAAAGGCTGGAGATTCAAGAAAAAGGGCCTCGAAGAGAACCCTTAATTAGATTTCAATAGCAGACGGACGGGGTGTGTTCAAAAAGAGAAAAGTATTCCACTTTTATTAGAAACTTATGTCAACATGAGCAAATTTAAATTTACAAAATAGTACTAGTATAAACCAACATTTCAAGAACGGGACGTAGTTTAAAATGACATCTCTTGTTGGATAGCCTTTCCAATGCTAATAAGCCCTAGTTTTGCACTAATAACAGATTCATAAGAGGCAATACTTAATTTTTTTATCTAATTTGTGAGCAAATAAGCCTCATGGCCCTACAGTTTACACTGAAACTGGGCCTCAACCAACATGCCTCTCTAATCGAAACGATATTTTCGTTAGCTGCTTTCACTTGGTTCAAGTCCCTTTCAACTATGTGCGCCACCTTCGGCCGTTCATTCGAGGATGAAGTTAAAAACTCTTCGAGCCGGAGCGCTGATGTCCATTCACTCTGCATGGCCCAACCGTCTAGGATGTTGGATCTGTAAACGCCAGACAAAGCTGCGGCCACCGTTTGAGTCTTGAGCCCAAAGAATAAATGGTTGACAAGAGTTATTCTGCCTCTAAACTTAGCACTTGTCACTATCATGAGGTCTAGGTAGACGAAATCCTTGACTACTTCAAGCTGGCACAGTTGATGTTCTGTCCAAGACTTCGGTGCTGGGCTTCTTTCTTTGATGGCATCATATAAACCTCAGCCCTACTTCAATCGTTTCGCTGTAATGCTCCTCAACGCCCTCATCGACATCTCGCTAGTCTGTCTCCGTTTATCCAACCACATCAATATCAGCAGCGTATACAAGCAATTTTGCAGGTTTGAAACAGATCGTATCACTTGCCAGTGACTCTCCCACAATTTTTTCAAGAATGACGTTCAAGAAATCATATGACAATGCATCATCCTCTCTGAATCCTTCTTTAACATCAAAAGTCTCGTTTAGTTTATTACCGGCCTTAATGGAAAAGCGAGAATTCTCCATTTTCATCCTGCGTAGCCTAAAAAGGATGGCAGGAATGTCGTCAGTTAGATGGCGAATCTTCAAAAAGTGTAAATAGTTCGCCGTAGTGATCTGTTAGTAGTTGACCGCTGAAGGATGTTAATGGCCTTAAACGACACCGGTAGGCATCTATCAAATTGTTCACTATTGATCTCAAGAGTCCTCAGAGCATGGCAAACAATATATAATTGTCCCAATTATAAGGATCTCTCTTCTCATAGGCTGGATCAATAGTGCTGAGATATTATTCCATTCATTGGTCATGCTTTCCTGCGACCATATCTTGCAGGTGACTGGTTTCCAATCAGCTTATCTCCGGCTATGTTGAATGAATCAACAGGTAGCCGGTCTTTACCAGCATCTTTACTAGACTTCAGTTTCGATATCACTATCTCAACCTCGTCTCAGTCGAGTGAGTGGAATTCTTCTTCGTCTTTGCCCAATGCATTTCTAGTATTATTCCTGAAAAAACACTTCTTCCACCTCGCGTTTCTCGTGTTCCATGCATTTCCTCCTTAGATGCCCATTCTCCTCCTTTTTTTATGTTCATGAGGCGCACGAACAGCTCAAGTCCTTCGATGAAATGAAGCAATACATACTCGTATATGCATTCCGTCTCCCATCATAAGTCTGTCTGCACTCGTTATCAAATCGAGCATTTCTTGAGGACGATATCGAGCGTGTCAGATTCGGCATCCCTGACGACCCTTAGACAACGTCCAATTGCTATTTTATTTTTGAATAGAACATTGGGCATTGAGACAGCATCGGGGGGTGGTCAACGAAGGCCCAGACCATTCTGCCAATTGCAGATTTTCGACGTCAAATTTCGATGATCTTACTCGACTTCATTGATTCCACGTCAATAATTTTCAGACATGCTATCGCCTCCACGCCCTGCTCCACACAGTTCTACCAAACACCTTGTATCACCACCCCGTTTAGCAGTCGTTAAAGATTTATTTTCAAAACTGATTTAAGTAAAAGGTAGTAAGATACAAGCTTTCATTTAATCCAAAACCATCACGACATCCTGTTGTTCCTCTCTCGCCGACATATTTTAATCCCAGTAAGTGCCTGTATTATGAAACAGAAAGACAATATTCTCCAGACATTTCAATCTTTCACTGTAGTCTGAACAACGTTAAACAATAATCTCCAAATCAAGAATCAAAGGGAATCGACAATATCCATTCCATGCTCTTTCAAATCCCTCGTCAAGCAAACAATAACTACAGATACCACCTTTTGGAATATTAAGAAAAGAATTTCAAAAAATCAAGAGCCATTGAATCTGGCACTGTCTTTTAAGGCATTTCTTCCGGATTTCTGAATGCGTTATGGAAGGATTTCCCTCACTCACTTTGATCCAAAATTCAATTTCAATCGGATTCCTTTCTCCAAATAATCACTTATGTTGTCCAGCAAACAAGAAAACCTTCTAAAAATCGATCCGCAATCAAGTAATACAGTTACAAATACCTTCAATCAGAATTGGGAGGAAAAAAAAGAAACATAAAACACCACCAACAGAGCAAAGTAATAAAAGCATAATCCCTACAGCTCGGATGTGGGTTGCTGTCCTTTCCCATGCTCGATTCAGTTGTACTCTTTTTGCAACGGATGATATTGGTAATGTAACGTATATTAAAACATTCCATCAGAAGGACACTCGATGCTTTGTGTGTGCTTGAACCGGAAGGGATGTGGTCGTTTCAAGGACTCCCGCAGTCGCAACTGCACTCGTTAAGGGTTCAGCTACCTAATATCAATCGTTTCTCTGGGTCGCGTAGTTTTTGTCGGTCATGATTCTGTTTTTTTTTTTTTGTTCCTCATGTATGAATAACGAGAAATGGAGGAGCTTTTCGTAAGGATTTAAGGATGCGGTGAGAGCGAACGATAAGGTTATTAAATTTCGTAATGAAATTCAGCGATCACCGAGTGGTGTGACACCTAAAGTCGTTAAACCTGACACCCTATTTCAAGGACAGGATTATACGATGAAAATATAATGCTGGTAAGATATTATAGGCGATAGATTAACACAATGTCATTGCCAAATTTCGTTCGACTTTGGAAGAGCATGTAGCAGCCTGCGTCTATAACTCCGAACATGCTGGTGACCGGGCTTACGACATCCTCTTTGCATTTTGACGTTTTCTTTTCATCCTCGTTTAAATCTGAATAATTTCAATACTCCTTTCCTTGGTGTGACCCGTGACTGGCATGGGTCCAGGGCAATTCTTTCTTTCTGTTCTGCAATTCGACCTTTTTTTTTTTTTTTTTGGACGCTGGTGCATGAGTTTTATGTTCCCATTTCGAGTGATATATGGACGCTTGGTATCTTAGCTTTGAAATATGCTCGTTCTGGGTCGTGATTCTTTCGTATCGATTTGAGGTCAGTAGTTCGATTTAAGGGAAGATAAACGATTTTAGGAAGCGAGGTCGAAAGATTTGTGCTCGGCGAGAGCACGCATACATCACTCATCGTTGTCTGAAATCATCGTTGATTATGTATTTATTTTCGTTTTATTTGCCATTCGGGAATTGAGTGTGAATGTGAGGACGTGCTCGTCGATCACAAACGAAAAAGTTATTTAAAACTAAAATATCTCATTTATTAAAAAAAAATCGTTCAATGTACAACTTATTTTACAAAACACGAACCCAATTATGGGCTCTCTTTTTCCAACGGCAACGACTCATGCAGCCAAACGCGTTCGCCGCCTTCAGCAAAGTCAGCCGCCGCATGATCAGATCCCTTCAAAATCCATTTTGTGGTCAATAGACCCTCAACGCCCACTGGTCCGCGAGCATGAATTCTCGCCGTTGAAATACCAACTTCTGCTCCCAGACCGAACCGGAATCCATCAGCAAATCTCGAACTGGCATTATGGAACACACAAGCACTGTCCACAGACTGCAGGAATTTGTTGGCAGCAGCATCTATAAAATACCGTCATTTTTAAAACCAATAAAAGATCAAAATTGATTTCCAAGCTTACCATCCTCTGTGACTATAACATCGGTATGCCCACTTCCGAATGTATGAATGTGCTCGATGGCTTCATCTAATCCCCTCACAATCTCGATGCAGCATTCAAGCGACCCATATTCGTGCTTCAAACTCTTAGCGGGCGGCGGGCCGAAGGTCAGTTGCTGATTGAGTCTCGGACCCGAGTAGATCTTAACGCCCTCATGCTTTAGCATGTTACATACATCACTGAATATGGTTCCATGCATCAGGTCCTCGTGGATCAATAATGTTTCCATGGCATTACACGCTGTAAAGAATGAAATAAAAGTTCAAGTAGACCCAATACAAGAATGCTGCAGACATTTCTACAACTGCAATCTGCTTCCGTCTGTGATTAATTGCAAAGTACGAGAAGTCTTTGAACCCAGTCCTTAACTCGATTTATTTGTTTTAAAAGCATCGGGTGCTTTGCTTCAGCTCTGCTCTCTTCGTCCTTTCTCACTTTTCCTTCTCTTAAGTGCGCGAGGAATAATGTCTTATAAGCTAAAGGAAGCATTTATGTCCATGCGACATGGCAGCGTTGCAATAAACTTCCTGCCACTCCTACCCAAGTGCAATATGTTCGTTTTTGAACTAATACAGTGATATTTATTACTCGTCGTGGTCACCAAGAGCACTTGTGTGAGTGGCTCGCGCCCACAAACAGAAGAAGAAAGGACGGATACCGGATAGTGGGATGGTGATTCTGATATCTGTTTTCGAAGTTATGAGTAATTGCGGTTTTCGCCAAGCAAAAAACTGACAGCAGAACAGTTAATTTGAAGACTGTGATTGACGTTTTTACATTTTTCGATTTTGACATCCCATATGTACTCGTATACACATAAACCAGAGAAGAGCTGCTCTGCGCTACATACGACCAGTGTTTTCAAAGAAGGCTCTTAATTAGTTCTTTTTTACGTTTCAGTTGTTGCCGTGTGCAGGATCCGAAATTTATTTTATTAACTCTTGCAAAGACTTCTGCAAAAGTTAATTAACACACTCATTCAGCGAGGTGGCACTCGACTCCACGTGTAATATGACATGTACATCTCGGGGATGAATGCATTTTCCATTCAGTCACTGAAAGCGCTGGATGGTATTTGCGGCCTGAATACATGCATTTTGAATGTCAACTGATCGGTTATAAGCTTTAGATCGCAGGAAACGCGGCACACGTACCAACTCGCTTTGATACCTGTTTCTTGTAAATGGTTTTTGGTTCAATAGAGATCGCCCCTCTCTCTCTTTTTCATACATATAAAGGATTCTTCAATTGGCGCGGGTAGATTTTGGCGGCCTTGTTGTGCACAAGAACTCGACCTTTCGTAGATTTCAATTCGACGAAATTTGCGTCGGGACTTGGGCTTACACCCGAACAAGATCCAACTGACCCCATCTTTAGAAATGAGGCTCATTTTTTAATGGATGGCTGTGTTAACAAGTCTATGGGACGACACCAACCAACACGAGGTCCTAGGTAAAAATGCGTCCTTACCGTGTGGTGTTGATTTTGGGCCGGCGGCATCATTGGTCCGTAGTTTTTCTAAAACGACGTCGGTGAGACGGTCACTGTCAATGGCGAGCACTACAGAACCATAATAACCAATTTCTTATGGCCCAAATTGAACCATATGGACGTAGATGACGGACGCCACGATTGACATTCTGCATGAACGATTTGAGGGTAAGGTGACGTGTATTGGCCACCAAAGTGTCGCGATTTGACTCCGCCAGACTTTTTCTTTTAGGGTTTCCTGAAGTCTCTACCCGCCCTTGGTGACAACCAAGCTCCACTCAAAGCTGCGTCCAACTCTTTAACCAGCTCTAAATTAGTGCATGAATTCAAGACCTTTTTGAACAAAGTCGGAAGACTAAATTCACTAAAGGCTTATATGGATCATGGGATCCCAGGAAATGAGATCTCTGATGAACTCGCTAGAACGGGGTCACCTGCTTCCGCGGTCAAATCCTATATCAACAATTGGATCTTTAAAGCACACAATCCTAGATGGAGGAAATATCCAGGATGCAGAATGACTAAGCGCGTACGCCCTGATGTCTGCAAGAGATCAGCGACATTCTTCGTATCTTTAAGGAGAATTGATTGCACAAGACTTGCGGGCGTCATTGAGAACCAGTACACTTTTGCTAAGCATCTCTGTGCTATTAGCATCAGTGAGACTCCCACCTATGCTGCTTCTTGCGATGAAAATGACACACCAAAACATTTTTTCTGCGACTGTACCACCTTTGTCACGCACGGTGGCGAATCCCTGGGGCTGACGTGGTGTGTGCCGAATCACTAACCTCTACATCACTGAAGCTCTTCCTCACTTTTCTCCGGACAACGGGTAAAATACAATAAAGGAAGCTGGTAATACAATGGACCGGTACTTGCGTCTGAGTGCTCCAACAGATAGCAGAAGCCTCCAACAAAAAAAAAAGCCCAGGCAAGGAAACCAGAATGAGACCTCCGAGTTAAAATATCCCCTGACGTTTGAAAGTGAGCTCACACCTATAGAAACTCGTTTCTAACGGGTTTGATCGCAAGGAGCCTGGACATCAAGGTAAATAAATGGGTTTCGCTGGAAAAGACGTATGAAAGTCTAATTGTGGTCTAATGAGGTCTAATTCTGACTTCTGCCCAAGCCTATGCGGATGATGTTGCCGCTCTCTCTGTCGATTCATGTTTGCTGACATTCTATCATAAGGTTTAGCCTAAACTTGGTTGAGGAGCTATATGCAAATGGTTCTCTTTATGAAAAGTAAAATAACCGGAATGACTCATCTAGACCTTAAAGGCTGGCTTCAGCCATAAAAACACGTCAAGTTAAAAACAGCTAAAGCTCTGTCGGTTTTCTAGCAATAAAAGGACGCTTTTAGGAAGACTCGGAGCGTATCTCTGAAGGCAAAAGAGGTGAGAGAACTATCCCATGACCGCTGACTTATGGAAATGCAATCTGATGCAATAACACCTCCCATCCAGTTGCTGTACAGTCACACAGTCAGCATTCTATGAAGTTATAGACTCGGCTCAGGTCCGAACGCAATAGGGGAGGTTTTCGCATTTTCATAAGTGACAGTAGCTAAATCGGGACAGGCGTCTGGTGCTGAAGTCTTCGTGGAGCATGATAATTTTCGTTTTCATAAGGCAAATATATGTTTCTGCTGCTCAATTTTTAGGAGAATCTGGGTACGCAGTGACAGTCTAGCTGTCCTCAGCCCCCTCTACCACCTTCAAAATGCAAGATGCGGAACTCAAGAGCTCTCCGACTCGTGCCTTGCCTGCGCATAGGTCATTCTGGGATCACGAGAAATAAGGTCTCCGATGCGATGGGCCGAATAGGTTTGGAAGAAGCTTTTCGTGACCCGAAACCGCATTAGGTCTATATCCTTGATTGGTTCCTCTGTCAAATATTGGTTCCTTCAAACACACAGACGCTGATGGCGAAACCGTACTGGACGTAAATTGACAAAGAGCATACAGCCCGATGTCTGCAAAAAGTCGGAGGCTTTCCTCTTATCATTAAGTACCTTGAACTACAGAAGACTTACAGGTGTCAACCTGTTTGGCATCCGTGAAACAACACCTAACAATCTTATGGAGAGGACGACGACAGGTCGGATAATTTCCCCTACAACTGTCCCACCTTTGCTCGCACCATATTTTTAGGGCCGACGTGGTGTGTACCGTAGCTCTATATTACTGAAACTTCCCCTCATTTTTCTCAGAAAGACGAGAAAATACACTAAAGAAATCCATTTATCTGGAAGTGTAATGGACCAGTATTTATGCCTGAATGCTTCAGTACATAGCAAAAACGACAAAACTGCTTGACACAGTTTACAGCTCATTAACCAAGATAACAAGCCAGACAACATGGTGAATACAATTTACGAATTCCTAAATGTCAACTCACCCGCTGGATAGTCACACTTGGCGTCGCGGACAATCTTTAATGCCTTTTTCAGATCAGCGTCCTTATCGACATACACATGGCAGACACCTTCGGCATGGCCCAGGACCGGAATATGCACAGATTGTTCCTGAATATTACGCACCAATTCGGTTGACCCTCGTGGGATAATCAGATCAATATGATCCTCCATCGACAATAAGTCGCTGATTTCCTCGCGAGTCGAGACCTATCAAAAAACATTCTATCAGTAATACAGAGCGACGACGCCGAACTAGTCTCTTACCAATGACACAGCCTTCTCTGCTCCCACAGTTCCAAGTGACTCCTTAACCAGTTCCATCAATGCCTTATTGCTGTATGCAGCCTCCTTGCCGCCCTTCAACAACAGTCCATTTGCCGATGCCATCGCCAAAGCAGCGACTTGCGGTAAAGAATCCGGTCGTGATTCAAAGATCACTAATACCACGCCAATCGGCACGGTGGCTTGAGTCAATTCTAAATTGTTTGCCAATTTCGTCCTTCTCAACACACGTCCGACATTCTATAACGAAATTAAGGGAAAGTTTTATCTCTTTCCTGCTCGATTGTCCTTCTGTTTCGGTACCCTATTAGACGGCAAATTGCAGTTCAAAGGATCGCCCTTAAATACTAACGACAAAACGCTCTTTTGATTAGAAAACTTTTGATTGGCTGACAAATTGTCAAAGAATTGTATTACATTATGGATACGAATGAAACAAGGGACAGGGAAATCTATCAGCATGATTGGGTTTATTAAATTTCGTCGAACGAGCAATGTGTTTTCGCACGCAGGGATTTCTCTTTAAACTTTTTTAAATTGATTTGCTTTGAAGCGATGGACGTTTATTCCGAGAAGATTGTACTTTGAGATTAATATTTAAGAAGCTTTTCCATTCCATTAGGATTGGAATTACAAAAAGTTTTCGAAGGAAAGTAAAGGGACCAGTTTCGTGCTGACCGTATTCTCCAATTGTTTTTTTCGTGAGGAAAAGTAATGCATTTATTTTAAATATTTTAGTAATGACCATCATGTTCGAGCTTTAAAACTGACAAAACTTTTGTTTCTTGTAACGTGTAATTGAAACTCACATAAGGCAAGAAAATTTAAAATAAAATTCAATGCCCACCTGGGAGGAGCATCCAGCACGAGCTAGTGGACGTCCTCTGAGCAAGAAGTTCAAGATAGCTCGCAACGTTAAAGATTTCGATAAATTCTATAAAAAAAAATCGTTCGACTACTATTAAGTAAATTTCCTTTCAAAAATCCCGCCACTTGCTCGGAATCCGAATGATCGCCGAGCAAAATCCTTTGCGTAACCTAAAATTACCTTATGACTTGCGTCGGCAATCTGCTTAAGTCCGACAGATAAGTTCTTGAGTTTCCCGGCATTCAGCGACAGTCGTGACAGCAGTGGTTTTGCCAACCCATTCCGTTGAGCCTCGGCCAAATCCTGAGCATTAGCGTTAAGTATAAAGTCCTGCTTCAATACTAAGAGATCAGCCAAAGCATTCACTGCCTCTGCTCGTTCCTGTGCAGAGAGCGCTTGCAGTTGCCGGCTACCAGTACGGGCTGTAACAAAGTTGCTCGAATACCAACAACTTCAAGTATTGCTTCGGCTTACCATTTTCAGCTAAAACATCGACGGGTGTCGAGAACCCTTCGGTGGATTCAGTGAAGAACGTGCCGACTTTTCTCCCCCCAATTATTGTCTTAATTGCCTTCTCTTGCATGCCGTTGCAGATGACAACACTCACGCCACGATCCAATGCCCATGTTGCTGCTTTCACCTTCGAGTCCATGCCACCAGTGCCCACCTACCGAGCAGAATCAGAAACAATAACAATATCCACCGAGCAACGTGCAAAACCAAAGGCAAACCTTAGATTTCTTTCCGAATTCGATGGTCCGCATGTCGTTAGATGTATAAGTGTGCATCAGTTTCGCGCCATCCTCCCACGGTGGCTTATTGTAGATGCCATCGACGTCCGACATTAAAATGAGTAAATCAGCTTGTACTTCGGCGGCCAGCATAGCTGCCAAGCTGTCGTTGTCCTTAATAGCAATACTCTGCGAGGGAGAGAGGCACGACAAAGAAATGTTAACGTGCACCAAGTACAAACATCTAGCCCTTGTTATACTCACTTTCTTGGAACCTGCCGGAAGTTCGTCGTCCTTGATAAACATTGGCGGAGATACAGCATCGTTTGTATTAATAATTGGCACGATGTTCAGACTAATCAATTCCGACAGCGTGCAGAAGAGATTATTTCTGGTTTCCTCGTTGTAGAAATCGGGTTTTGTTACAAGGACCTGCATGAGATAGAAAAGGACGTGGGCAAAGACATCTATCAAGATATTGCAAGATGTAGGGAGAACATATTTTTGCTGATTTGTTGGTGCTCGTCGAGCAAAACAACATTCTTCATTGCCAACTTAAGGTTATATAGTACTCCGCCCGCAGGATGTTTCATGTGACAATCGTGTTTTCTTGAGTGCGTCTTGAAGCCCGTGGGTCACATACGTAGTTTTATGAAAAGATGTCCTTCACACTTAAAGACCCTTGCTAAGAGTTTCTTTCACTCTATTTGATTCCTTCAAAAGCTTTAAATCTTTTGATCCTTACAAATCTTTACTTTCGTTTTCTCTTTCCACTGGGACGCAGTTTGAATCCCATGGCGGTTATACCATACAATACATAAGTCATGACCGAAGCACACAATAAAGCAAGACAAATATGAAAGGAAAAGGTAAGCACACAAACCTGGGCGATTTTAACTCCATATTGTGCAAACATAGCATCATACAAGGACATCAATCCTGATTGTCCGACGGCAGCAGCTGCTCTTGGCTCCAACAACATGCCAGCTTCCTGTGGTTCGTCATTTATGTACATCAAAACGGAAACGAAGAACAAAACAAGGTCAAATCGACATTATAACGAGATTATTCCATCAATATTTCGTTTTCCTTTCAAACAATATCCTTACCGGGCGCGTGTGATCTTTGGGCGACAGAGTTTCCCTCATCGACAACGACATCAGTAGTTCCTGTGCTAGTTTTTGACTTCCAAATGCCACAGCACCACTGGTTACCATAATTACTTCTCGTCCTTCCAAATGACATTCAGCGACCTGTAAACCAAAGAAAGGACGAATCAAATTGGATTTTAACAATTCTGCTAATCTGTCAAAGCGAATGGATATAACCTACAAGATTTGAATCCCTTGTTTCAATATTTTTTCCGACAATGTTTATTTTGGGAAAATTCACTGAAAAAGCAGTCCTGTTTATCCTTTGGCGAAAATTTATATTCATTTCGTTCAAGCTGATTTTTCTATGAAAAATTCATTAAAAGGACCTTTGAGGAAACAAAAAGAAACAATAAAGCAATCACAACAAGCTCTTGGATGGTAGCCCAGGGAATTTCTTCAATTGTGCCCCCATCATGGTTCCTCGAAGGACTTGATTGTATTTTATACAAAATATTCTAGCACGTCCAATCTATTTACCCATTCTCCCGCCAGAAGAAAAGAATGCGACCCGTTTGTGAAATTGAAATGAATTTGTTAAGTGATGTTGCAAGGAGCAACCATAAAATTGGGACAATTTGCGTGATTCAGACTGTGAACACCGTGCCAGGGACTGCAGGGTTTGTGTTGTAATAAAATGACAATAAAAATTCGTACCTGACAACTGTCGAGAAGAAACAGCACGAGTAGCCATGCCCATTCAGTTGCTCATCGAGCACAGGGGCATGGACGAACGTGGGTTGTTGTTTTGATATACGATTGTCCGTTTTGCCGAATATTTATAAGTTTCGAGGAAATGAAATTGTCATCAGTGTGCGTAGGACGAAGTTAACAAGATTCTAGTGTACCACAAGTAACATTGTGGAAGACCGCATAAGAGCAAGTTCTTAAACCACTTTTATTTCTTTTAAATTGTTCATAAAAACGATTAAACTGTCATTAAAGCGTAAAGAGATGGGTAATCGGCGACAGATAAAATGTGATTACGCCACTGCTATCGTCGTCAAAAAATCTTCGAAAATGTTTGGAGATGGGATTTTTATGCTTTGTGCTCCACATGTTCGGTCGAATTTTATTGTCGTTAGGTATAAAGATATCCTTGGTCAGGATCTTCGCGCATTTGCAACAAAACTTTAAGAGTAGCAGAAACCCTGTGGTTTGCAAACACATCTACACCGAGAGAGGATAGGACTAGCCACTACACAAAAGATTCTCCAACAAAAAGAAAGATAGGGGATGTGTGATGATGGTTTTTCAAAAGGCGCAGGTAGATTTCGGCGGCCTGTGGCGGTCATGTTGTTTTGATTACATCTATCAAACCTGATGTTCATTATTCAGTTATTAATTAAATAGCAATTTTTTATCAAATTGAGTGTGTGTTAATACAAACACACGTTTGTGCTCATTTTACGATAGACGTGATGGTCCTTCACAATCGACTCTTCAACGTTTGGTGGCCGAATTTGAGGCGACCGGTTCGGTAGTCAATTAGCCAACATACACATGTTAAAAGAACGCAAGATCAGCCGACAATATAGTCACGGTCGGAGCAAATGTACAGCAAAACCCGAGGCAGTCGATTCCTCACCGTGCATACGCACTTTTTCGAAAACGACGTTGGTGAGGCGGTCACCGTCGATTGCGAGCACTACAGAACAATTTCTCATGGCCAAAATTAAATAATACGGACCTAAACGACATACGGTTCCAGTAGTATGGCGCTATGTGCCACACAGCAAACGCCACGATTGACGTTCTGCATAAACAATTTGAGGGTAAGGTTACCTCTCGCAGAGGTGGCGTGAATTGGCCAACAAGGACTTGCGATTTGACCCCTTTTTCTGGTGAGATTTCCTGAAGTCGCAGGTATAGGCTAATAAACTACAATTTACTGACGCCCTTAAGGTGACCATAACACAGGCAATCGCCCAAATTCGGTCGGTTCTATGCGGAAAAGTCATTGAAAATTGGACCACTCGGATCCTGGCCACAGGAAGAAGCTGAGATAGGCATTCGAACTATGTTATATTTCATACATAATGGCATACATGGGCCTTTCAAATAAAAGACAAATTTTGTTGATACCTCACGCACAGTTTATTTTATTTCATTTCAAAATCTACCCGCCCTTTTTGGACAATGAGCAATAACGTTTCGTAAAGTTCGTGCTGCTTTTGGAGCGGCTTGTCGCACAACTATAGTGAATCTAATCGATAAATTCGAACGTCTCAAATAGATTTCATAGCTGAGAGTGTGACCGGAATCTTAGCGGTAGCGTTTTCGAGATAATCACGTAGAACGTTATAATCGTCAAGATCGCCTTTTTGGCACGTATTTTCCGACCATCTTTCGTCAACTGGTCAAACACAAAGGGGTTTACACGCTCGCCTCTAGGGGATTGGAACACCACGACAGTGTGATGAACGTTCAACATGGACCAGAAGACGTGGAACGCAATTGGCCATTCCACGTTTCGATCTGCGGCGCATTTTGAATAATATCATGAAGATTTTCCCTACTGCGTGCCAACACGTCTAAACTACGCTCACGTCCTCCTGAAACATAACGTTGAGTAATGAGACCCCATCGAGTAACGAAGCCCATTTACATCTAGGTCACTGAGAAAATAGGTATCATTCATGGCATCCAGTCAAAGTTATTGCGCGGTGCGGCATTTACGCCAGAGGTGACATTTTTTCGAGGACGCGATGGGAGGCACGGTTACTGTGACTGGCGAGCAGATACAGAACCGTGACCAAAGAGCCACAAATTGGACTGGAGAAAATGAGTCGCCTGACGTTTGATTTTGATGATGTGTACTGGCCAACAAGATGGCCCGGTTTGATTGAACTAATCTGCCCAGGCACACGACTATCAGGACAAGTCACAGACTCTGAAAGCTCACAAAGAGAGTATCCGACAAAAGTATGATAACTTGTCGCCCGAAGTTCTCGCCGAAATGGTTATCACCGTTTTAAAAAAAATATGAAATAAATATTTTGGGCCACCTTGAATTATTAACTTCGGGGCGTCTGAGTAGTAGAACCAACAGTCTTTCTGACAGGCTCTGATGCAATAAAGGCGTCAGGCAAAGATGTGTTTTTCCCAGCCCTTTTCAAAAAGTTGCAATTTTTTTATTATATTTGAATGACACCTCTTGTTGAATAACTCCACAGCCCTAAGGACGAAGCAGCAATCTACACTCTAAAGAAATTACATTTTTCCTCATCAAGCATTAATGGGACCCTAAAAGCCACGATTAGTAAAGACATTTTAACGACTGTGTTTAGACAAAACTCGTCCACCTGATGTTAAGTGCACATATTCAACGTCCGCATGTACTTACACGGCGCATATACGACCTGGTGTCCTGCTTGGCAAGCACTAAACAATCGCGTTATAAAATGACACTTTATATTACAGACACTTTGTTGTTCATCGTCGTAACTTCGTGCGGATGTTATACAACCCCGTCCAGTAGCTCCATAGAAATGATTAAGATTTCAAAGCGATTACATCTTACCGCCTTACGACGTCGTCAATGGCACCCTATAATTCTGTTTTTGCCATTCAATGGGCTATATAAGAAGAAAGAAAGGACCAAAAGAGAAAGTATTAAATACCTGTTCAACAATGGAAGCCAGTCGTCCCAAAGCAAGTCCATGATTATCCTCTCGGGTGATGACAGCGCTGCCCAGTTTAACGACCAAACGTTTGGCGTATTTTAATTGACTCCTCTCGGTGAATGTTACTTGCTTCTTGTCCGAGATCAAGGTCCTTTTCTCCGGAGGGGCATTATTCTGCTGTAAATAGTACAAGGATAAGAGGAAAATTAACTCATTAGTGAAGATGGTGATGTGCGAGTTGTTGTACTGTACTGTGTCGAAACAAAGTCTAGCCATGAACGCTTTGCATGGTCAGAACTCGTCGACGACGATAGTAGGTCGTGGCGGCAGAAAGGGGAGACGAATGGATTATCAGTTTGGTTGAAAGATGCCGTGTAATCATTGAGGTTATCATGCTCACACGATATAAAGAGAAATCGGGGGATTATGATTGATTGGCCTCTGAACTAAAACTCGACTGTCTGACGTTTAAAGAAACGCGAACTCACGTAATGGGGTGTTGTAAAATGCGCATATGTTGTAAGCAAAAACGTTGGGATAGATAAGACTGATTGGACGAGTGTTTACACGACAGAGCAAATTATTTGCTTGTGCTTATTGATAAATAGAAACAAACATCCTCCTTGAATAGCTGCGTTGTAGTATGATTGAATTATGTATTTAGCTTGGCTATCCATCAACCAACCAGCAAGTTGTACGAGGTCCTGATTAGGATATTTCATGGGTACGACTGAACAAACAGTAACATTTTTCCGATAAATAATGATCAATTATGTAAATCTGTCAAATGAGCAAGTTTTCCATGACAGAAAATATCTCAACTTCTGAGATATCCAAGTGAACCAAAGCAGCAGTCTTCTCTTGTTGTACTCCTTGAAATATTCAGAAATCGTAAGAAACCATGCGACCATGAATATTGCTGCTGACCAAGTTTCTGCTTTAAACCGACTGTAACCACCAAAAATAAAAAAATAAAAAACAATTTGGTGGTGTCTACCTACATCGACGCAGAATGCTTTCATAGCACTCGAGCTTTGTTCAGGAAAATCACCGACACTGTGTCTGATTACCCCTCAATTCACACCTTGAGTTTTGGTTTGAGATTAGCCTTGCACATTTAGCGGCGGTATGGCAGCGTAACTACCCGTACCCGCTTATGCGAACTGTTTACCAAACTCGTTCAAGCACTGATAACGCTTATCATATGTTTTATAAATGGCTTAATGATGGTCTTCCTTGCCAACAAGGAGTCTGCCTTCATTATGGGTTAACGGAAAAGATATCGAATGTTTTCACGAGAACTTTGTACATGGATCTGTCATTCATGTTTGATAATCACAGTAAGTTGGCGGGATTATAAATCTCATAACACTCGTCCTACATTCGAAAGCTTGGTACTAAAAAGTGTGACGTTAATCTTGTTTGCGCTTACAGCGTTATCATGCGCGGGCTTTGTGCTTGCATGGTATGTGCTTATTTTTGTTTTCATTTTCTTATCTGACTGTTCTCATATTTTTCAGATAAATAAAAGCCATAAAAGCTGATGAATTGCAGCTCGCCAGGGACGGTTTTGAATAGTTCACACTGGTTTGGTGGAGTACAATCAATTTGTGTGTTGGCTTTCTTGTTTTTGGCTTGGTCTAGCAAGAGGTTATTAGGTTCAGACAAGTGAATGGAATGATTACATTTCACTTCGTTCAAAGGTCGATGATTGACGTCAGTTGAGCATGTGTGCATTCGTGGTAGTGAATAATGTGCACTGTTTGAACAATAAGGGAACGTTCAAGGAAATGATTCTTATCACATTGAAACATCTATTCGGGGTGATGTGATTGGTATACAAGTTTAATTGTAGCTCATTTTATAAAATTCGGAATTGGAAATGTGGTACAGACTAGTGCGTCATATTTAAGGGCTCAGGTTTGACAAGAGTATGTTGGAGTACAAGCTAAACCTTGGAATTCCAGATGTAACTGATCGCCTCAATAGCACCAGTTTGCACTTTTTTACCATGAAATGTATGAAAATTTAATCAGCACTTTATCACACAACTAGACATGGATTAAAACATGTCTGGAAATGATATCTTAACTGGTTCCTAAGATATGCGTGACGAAAAAACGGTCACAAACGTACCATACACGGAGACGTATGTCCAAAAACGAGAAATTTAACGACCTCATATCTTTAAGAAATGTGTAAATGTTTAGTCGAAAGAATGCCCGATCATAGCAAGCCATATGTAATCTCTTTGACGGCTGACACAAAATAAAACAACCGATTTGACTAACAGTGTGCAGATTTGTTTAGCAGCATGTTCTAGGCAGATCGACGATTTTTTGAGCACAACTAAATATTGTTGCAAGCTTGTGAACACAATCGGAGCCCGCGCGCCGTCGAGATTTACCAATTCATTGCTGTCACCTGGTATTTTTTTTTTATTTTGACACTTCTGTTTCATCCGCTGTAGTGAATATAACGTGTCTTGTAAACCCAGAGATTTATTTTATTTGTAGTCGCTATTCTTCTGCTCATCCTTTCGTCGATTGCCTTTTTTATTGGCCTTCACCCAACAATATCTTGGCTAAAGAGGTCTCACGCAATAGAACCTGGCGTCAATTCAGCAAAGCATTATTTTCACAACTGCGGACTTTAATCATTTTACGATCGTCATAATCGACCTACTAACCACGCAATTTAAGCAATTACGGCCAATTTTGCACCAATTTCAGGCTATTGGAAATCAAGGCACCTACCCCCATGCGTAGAGCATTTACAGAGGAACATATTGCTGCTATACGTGCCAGTGATAATGAAGACCGTGACTTATCCAATCATCAATCATGGGAGATTTTACTCAAGGATCTTGGTCTAAAACCTTCGAAAATACAGCTAATGTAAGAAATAATACCGAACGTCCTGCCACAACACCGAATGCCTTAGAAAAGTTGAAGGGAGATTCGCTTTTATATCAGAAAATGGTCATCAAAGACTTAGCTGATTTCTAGGCGTCATACAAGATGAAGCCGAGGGACTTCAAACGACTCGAGTTTTCATTGGTGAACTGCTGCTCCAGCGGTAGAAAAGAAGGGTTTTCCTAATCCAATTGTGACTGGTGATGTCAAGCGGATTCATTTAAACAATTCAGAGTGAAAAACCGTGGAGGCATGCGAGGCCAAGCCAAACTCATCGAATTCATGCTGTGGATAAAATATGACCAGCACAGCGGGGTTGGAACGATTGAAGCCATCGCGGAAGCATCAGCTTTGAATATACGAATATACGAACCCATGAATGTACGTACACAATCTCATACAGACATTTCTCCAAGGCGATATATTGGCTTTCTAGGGACCTTGTAAAGTGGAGACGTGACAAAATTTGTATTCAAGATTGTGTTTACTTTGAGACCCCGTGAATCAATTTGACAGCTTATTAACCTCGATCTTGAGCTGCTATTTTTCTTTACATAGAATCAGAATTCACTCAAAAAGATGCGCACACTGCGCATTAAAAAGGTGAGCTTATACTGGGCCCTTGATTAGCCAACAATATCATGTGATCTAACTCCTTTGGATAATTATTGTGTATTCCGCCGAAAGTTGAACTTACGATTTGGGTTACACGAGGTTTGTTCAAAAAATAAGGTGACGTTTTGAATTTTGCTAGCTAAAGAGATTCGATTTTCAATTTTTTCTTTCTTTGTTATGTTGATACACAAGTCCTCAAACATATGTTAACACTATCAGCAATTTTGGATATTTATTTTATTTTTCACAGATAGAAAGGTTGAACGTCTTGGTGTGCTTGGCGACTTTTTGCTATAAAAAAAATTCTATCAAAGAATCGAAAATTTCGTGTAAAAAATAAAATGAAGTACTCCGACGTATTTAAAATATTCACTATTAGGCACTTGGGGAGTCAACTCTGAACAAAAAAAAATTATTAGTGGTAAAAGCTCTTCATGGAAGGCGGAGAAGTTTTTATGACGATGTTGGCAACAGATGAAAACGTTGAAGCAGTGAACAAAATTGTTATAGGGAATAGCTATCGGAGAAATTGCTAAGGATATTGGCACAGTCGACTGGCTTATGTCATGATATTTTTGTGATGAAAAGTGGGTCAGCTAGTTAGTTCCGAAATTGTTAAATTTGGATCAAAAGAAACGTCGCATAAGCATCACTCAGGAGCTGTTGAAGGACGTGAATGACAGTCCAGGTTTTCTCGAAAGGGACATTACTGGTGCAATAACTTTTGTATATTGTTATGACGTCGAAATCAAAGCTTTATCACCTCAATAGAATCGACCAGAAGAGACAAAACCGAAAAAATCATGCCAAGTTCGGTAAAGTGGGAAAGCTTTGCTCACAGTTTTCTTGGTTTGCGTGGGTCATCATGAGTTTTTGCCGGAAGAGCGAAATAGAGATAATGAGGAGCATTATCGTGAAGAGGACAAAATAGATATTCATGAGAAAATATAAAAAGTCACCGTATTTTATGGACAATCATCGAATTTTTTAAATAGTCGGGATGTTCGCATATACGAATGTCAAATGGCAGGGAATTGTCTTTTTAACAAAATGAATACCATGCCATTGCTAGGACCTTGGTGCTATCTATTTGGTTTTAAAATTCCGTAGCTCCGAAAAAAACATCAGCCTACTCTGTTGCAGGCGTTGTGGTATATTGTTTACAACTGTCTTTAAGAAAAACTCGACTTTGTACTCCAAAGTACTCTAGGTAAAATCCAAAAGAACGATCTACGACGACATCTTCATTCAAATCGTTTTCTTTTTTTGTAAAAAGTTGGTACAATTTCCGAAAATTATTAAAGCGGAATTGAAAATTTTGCTCAAGTATTCAGAATTCCTGAATTAGTTATGTGACAAGCAAGTGCCTAAAGAATTTGAAGCACCTTTGTTCTCAAGACTGTAAATCGATAAAGTATACAAAGACTGACTACTACCTCAACCCGGCCCACATTGGCCCTTAGGCAAACACATTTTCGTAAAATCCAATTGCTGAGACTATATCTTTTAAAACTTTTGAACTTAATTACCTATAGATAGTTAGCTGAAATTTGATTTTCTAGCACTTAGTCAAGACGCTTTTTATATACCGTTCATGGAATATTATTAAAATTATTTTCAAAAATATATTTAAAAACGGAATTAATAAATATCAAGAAATTAAAATTTTCACACGATATCGGGATCAGACAAAATCACACATATTCCTCATTGCGTTTTCTGCGTCATGGAAAATAATTTCTTTTATGTATTTAATAAGATTTAATTCCTTCGACGAAGTCTAAAAATAATTTTAATATGATTTTGTATACCCAAAACAAAGAATTTTTAGAGCAAGTCAAGAACCTTCTTATCAGTCACCAAACACCTCCGAGTAAGGTCGTACATTTATGACCGAATTATTCCCCTTGAGATAATACGACTCAATGTTACAGAATGGAATTTCGGATTCCAGAATCGCATTAATCACCACTCGAGCACTTACAGTTGGCTTGTTTCCGCCTTGGTTGCTCATAACCCGCCATACGTTCACTCTAGAAGCGATTGCCTTCTTAACAAATACTGAGTTGGTAAATCCCTTCCTTAGCAGCATCATCTTCTAATTTTTTTTTAATTTAATTTATTCAAATTTATCACACGAATTCACAATAAAATATTCATAAGAACAACAGAATATCGTCCTTCGATCACAGAAAAAAATATCGCTCGACCACTCGATGGAATAAAACCGAATAAATTGAATTAAAACGAAAAAGGACGAATTTAAGTATTAAGCAATTGTGTAGGACTATGTAGCAGAGAATTCCCACAGACAACAAGCTCACGTCGTTTGCTAACCGATTTCCAACTGAAGCCTCACTGAAGTCATCCCAATCGTCGCGAGGAAGAAAAAACAAAAACACTGGCTGCGTTATCGGTATCACTCGTCGCTTACTTGTTGTTATCAGCAAAGCATGGGTAGGAGAACTTTACCCTTCGATTAGGGTGGGGATAATTGTACTTATTATACGTACTATGCCCGTACATGAGATACTTGTGTGATGAGTGTTGTGGCGATTGTCGTGGTGTTTGGAGTTGTTTGTTTTTCTATTACAAGCGTATTCGGTTTTCTTTCTTTGCGGAAATGGAATTCGATTCTTTTGAACTTTGCTTCCACAAATTTTGGTGAATGATTTTATTTACCTAGACGGCGGGGATGCCCGGGATCACTTTACTTTATGGCTTTTTTTTCAAGACACATGCTTTCATATAAATACCTAAAGAGATCATTCAACAAGAGGTGTCATTTTTAAACAACAGAAAAACGCATTACTTTTACGAAGAGTGGTGATAGTTTTACTTTGATCCGGAATACAGACGCCATGGTTAATAATAGAACTCAATATCTGCCACATACTAGTATCAGCTGTGTCTACAAATAATTGATATTTAAAAAAAAAAATCCATTTTAAATCCCTTGCAAGTTGTTCTTTTTTTTTTTCATTTTCCTGCCATTTTTTCAATTGGCTTCTTCGAAAAATCGGGAGTGCTGCTCAGCCAGGCCATGCGTCATCGATCAGACCACGTTGTAGTCAGTAGGGGCGATGTCTGGTAGATTTTAACTCCGAGCGTTGTCCTGTCTCTGCCTATAAAGTGGCCGTTTTCCCTCGGATCGGGAGGAATCATTGTAGTCGATAGCGATCTCCCGCTCATAATAATCCACACCCCGCTAATCCCACCAAATGTAGAGTTCGAATTATGGATATTTGCTTTTGATGCATGGCCGGGCTTACCTTACGATCTTTTACGCTTTGAGTTATCGTATACTTTGCATCGCCAGAGTTTGACTCTAAATTATCAAATAAACACAGTAAAATTCAAAAGTGTATAAACCAAGCTTGCTATTTATTTTGTAAAGACTATTTCGTGTAAATGTTGACAACGGCAACGTTTTAAGTAGTCCAAACGAAGAGTCCAATTTGGTCCCCTCTTTGAGCATATTGGCATCTATTATACGAGGGTGGTCCGATAAGTACTTAGCCTACAAGAAAAAAACAAAATTTTTGGAGAAATGGCGATTTATTTTTCAATATAGTCTCCTTTTAGCTCGATACACTTGACCCACCGTTGCTCCAACTTCTTTAACCCGTCTGAAAAATACGTTTTCTCGAGTTCTGCAAAGTAGGCCTTCGTGGCGCGATAACCTCCTCATTCGACTGAAATTTCTGCCCGGCGAGTGACTTTTTAAGTTTGAAAACAAAAAGAAGTCGCACGGGGCCAAATCTGGAGAAGACGGTGGATGGGGCAGCAGTTCGTAGCCCAATTTGGCCGTGGCGAGGGCGGAGGTGTGAGCCGTTGCGTTATCATGGTTGAAGAGCACTTTTTCTTCGCCAAGTGTGGCCGTTTTTTCTTCAATTCGGCATCGAATCGGCCAAATAATTTGGCATAGTACAGCCCTGTGACCGTTTTGCCCTTCTCCAGGGCGATCTTTTGAAACCTACTGTTTCAACGATCTTTTGAAACCTACTGTCTCAACGATCTTTTGAAATGCCTACTGTCTCAGCAATCTTGCGCACCTTCAATCGGCGATCTGCCAATACGTGATCGTGGATTTTTGTCACGTTATCCTCCGTGGTAGCCGTTTTCGGGGCACCTGGACGTGGCTCATCAAAAACCGACGTGCGACCACGTCGAAACTCGTTAAACCGATTTTTGATGGTCGCCATCGAAGGAGAAGAGTCCCATACACAGCATCCAAACGCTCTTTGATTTCGCTGCGCGATTTCCCTTCCAAAAATAAGAATCGAATCACCGACGATCGAATCACTTTTTCAATTTTTCTAAGATCCGCGGACACTCCCGCTTCCACACGCGGTCAAAACAAAACTACGAGTCCGATCCGGCTGAAATTAGCCGTCTACTAGAATGTACTACACGATAGTAAGTTGCTCTTGCGATACTGGCGCCATCTGGCGGTGATGATAAGTACTTATCGAACCAACCTCGTAATATTGCTTTCCAAGACTGAAATTGACAGCTTCTCATCGGCTGAAACGAGTGAGTTCCATCCATCCCCATTAAAAAATTTAAAGGCATGAAATCGCACCGTTCCAAACCGTTCTTATTTCTCAATTGGTCCATTGATTCGCTGTGCTGCATGTAGCCAAAGCCACATGTCGACCAGGATCAGCTCCTGCAGTTAAGGCAAAACCAAAATTGATATCGGATGTTTCGTAATAAAGTATATTGTTATCTGTTCTAACTTTTCTCGAAATCTTTGCTTGTAAATTTTCGTTATTCCTTTGATTTTGAATAAATATTGTTAATTTAATTCTTTGAGTCACTGTATTTATTAATGTGTAAGCAAATGTATTTAACTCCATGTACTAGATTGTATCGAACCACTTTTATGCAGTTGCATCCTACTAACAATTGCAGGCACAGTAATATCACGCGATGCACACCAGCCCCGAAATGCATTGCGTAGGTGTGAACATGTGGTAGTGTGTGTGTCTTCCGATGCAATCTGAAATTCGTGACTCGGGCACTTGGTTTTTGGTCGCTGTGCGAAGTGGTTGCCTCTTATGATTATTATATTCACGAATATTAACCAAATAAATTAAAATCGTTGGAAATCAAGTGCTGTGGTTTTGTTATTTCAAAGGACTTCCGATTGAGAATAAAACATTTATTATCGAACAAGCACCATTTATGGTAACGTTGTCACGGTCATCTTTGAAAAAATACGAGCCAATGACTCTACCGGACCATAAACTGCGCCAAACAGTGCGTTCTTCTGGTGCATTGGCAGCTCTTGTTGCTTATCGGACCAAACATACAGTTTTTTTTTATTAACATACCCATTCAACCAGAAGTCCTCGATGACGAGAATTTTTCAATAAAAAGCAGAGCTCCCCTAGCTTTTTTAAGGTTCACTCACCGACTATTCGGCGCAGTGGCAGGTCAATTCTTGCACGAGCTGTCTTTTTTCTGTACCAAGATTCTTACGCAAAACCTTCCACGTAGCCGAATAACACAATTCTAATTGCTGCGAACGTCGACGAATGGACACATCAAAGTCTTTATTAACACTGGCTGATACAGCAGAAATATTTTGCTCTGTACATGCTCTACGTACACGGCTAGGTAGCTTGATGTCCGAGTTGGTCAATATGACGACTGTAACGACCGTAAAATTTTCGAATTTGTAGACATTGTTCGGATGAAGGACTTTCCATAAGAACCAAGCTGGAAGAAAATCACACTGGGCATTGGCATATACTCGTACCTTATATTCATCATACCCTTAGAATTTGGAAGGAAGATTCCGCTATGAAGGAACACTGCGGAACACGTTTTCAATTACTTTTGTTGTAGGATTCGAACCCCGCATCATCAGCATCGGATGCCAATCCACTAATTACAACATTCACTTAAGGGGGTAGTCTCATGTGGACGCATAAATTCTACCTCTTTTTAGGGAAATTTTTTTTTTATAAGACAATAAAATTCAATCATTTTAATTTTTTAAATGTTTTTATTTATATCTTAAACTGTATAAAAAGAATTTTTTTCTTATTTTACATTTATTGTATATATATATTTTTTTAAATTAAATTAGACACCAAAAAAAAAACCAGTTCACTGGTCATGGTAATAGCGACTGTTCATGTTGTCTGAAATAAGAAAAAAACGGATAAATTATTGTTCAGTAGGTCTATCACTATCGGCTCTACCAAAATTGATCAATTTCATTGAAAATAAAATTTTTTTGTTAATTTTTTTGCTAAAAATCGTTAAAAAAAAAGAAAATATTTACGAAAATAAGCAATTTTGGTACGGCCGATAAACATCAATGAGTGGAAGAACATATATAAATTTCAAAACAATCGGTTGAATAGTTTTTTTTTTTTTAGGACCATGAGAGTTTTAGAAAATTATGTTTCGAGAAAAATGCGTTTAAAGTTTCAAGAGTAGAATTTTCGTGGAAAATATATACTTACACTAATCTGCTGTGCCTGGACTATGCAATAACCTTTCGGTGGCTTCATACGCATAATTTTCTGCCAGAAAAGCCCTTGACTTTTTGGATGCCTGGGACGTGGATCGCCCTGCACGGGTTATTCGTCGCTCATCGTACTCCTCAGCATACGAGTAGGCGTTTCGGCCAATTTGCATATCAATCTCCATTATTTTAAGGATGGGTGAAAATCCTTCATAAAACATACATACAACTGTCTATGAAGCAATTTCCAGCGCCTTTTTTCCAACAAAATTATGCTTTGGAGCCAAGTTCCAGATGCAACTATTAAACGACTCGTTGTTATTCTGAGTGTTTTTTCCCAAGCACCTTTGTATCAGATCATCAGATGATAATTCTTCGTAAATTGGCTTCAAAAAACTGTTTCTTCATCAAATGCTGGAGAATGTGTGTGAATTTCCTCTGTATTCTCTGCCGTATATTGTAAATATTTGCACCATGCAATGGAACAGTACGAGCGCTGGGGGTTTTCATCGGTTGAAATGTAATGACAGTATGTAGCCCACACTGCTTTCTTCATTTCTTCTTGAGAATCTGGATTTCTCAAAATAGCCAAACCATAGTATGTACTTAGCTTAACCATCATGGCATGGGTCAATGCAAGAGTCGACTTCTTTGTTGCAGCACTAGTGGATGATTTTTTTTTCAATGTACATTTTGTGACAGCAACTTTACCTGCTTCATTTTTTTGATTATTTTTGACCTTCTTTTTTTCAGCTTCTTCCAAGCCTTTTTTAGCTTTTAAATACTGGTTATGTGTTTTTCTAGTTTCTTTCGCTCGTCCATACATTCTTTTTTTGACGTGCCAGACGCACTCTTTTTTTTCTACCACAGGATCGCCGTTGTAAGGATCGGCATCCAGTAAATTTTTAAATGTTTTGCTGTCACCATCTCAAATGTATTTACTATATTTTAGTTTAAAGTATTCGACAGACCGCTGAAACATTTCGATCACATCGTCAACTTCCATTTTACTGGAACTTCCTTCATGATTTGGTTCACAAAAATCACATTGAGCGATTTACGTACCACTCCAAAAACTCGTCTGACTCTTCCCTGCCAATCCATTGCTCACATGTTTTATACACTTTTGATTTGACAATTAAATCTATAATTTTATTATTTCGGTCCATTTTTTTGTTTTCAAAATTTAATTTTTATTGAAAAAACGTAAAAAATACATCACTCAAAGTATTGTCCGTCGGAAGCGACTACTTTTTCGCATCTCTCTGGTAATTTTCGAATACCATCTCTAAAAAATGAGTCCTCTCTGGCATCGATCCAATCATTGAGCCATTCTTCGATTTCTTCAAAAGACCCGAATCGGTGACCATCCAAATCGTTTTGCATTCGTCGAAAAAGCCAGTAGTCGGAAGGAGCAAGGTCTGGAGAATACGGCGGGTGGGGTAAGACCTCCCATTTCAGCGTTTCCAGGTAGTTTTTGACCGCTACAGCCACGTGGGGCCGAGCGTTATCATGTTGCAAAATCACCTTGTCATGCCTGTCGGTCGTTTCTGGCCGTTTTTCACGCAATGCACGGCTCAAACGCATTAGTTGTAGTCGATAACGTTTCCCATCAATGGTTTCGCCTGGTTTTAGCAGCTCATAGTACACCACACCCGTCTGGTCCCACCATATGCAGAGCATGACCTTTGAACCGTGGATGTTTTTCTTTGGCGTCGATGTAGACGATGATGGAACGGGTTCACCAGGCTTTGCATAGTATTTTTTCTTCTTGGGGTTATCGTAGTATATCCACTTTTCATCTCCAGTCACGATCCGGTGCAAAAATCCCTTGCTTTGATGTCTTTCAAGAAGCAGTTCCGAGGTGGAAAATCGCCTTTCGCCTTTTGAATAAATCCAAATTTCTTTAACCGAACGGAAATTGTTTGCTGAGTCACTCCCATAAACTTCTACAAACATTTGCTGGGCTTCAGCTGCACTTTTCTTCCAATTAAAAAAGAAAATCTAAACTTCCCGCAAATGCTGTTTATTTAAGACAAATCCGGACATTTTCGAAGAGGCAAAAAACAATGTTGTTGTCAGAAACAGACGCTGATGCACACTAATTATTGTTGACAGATGTCACACCTTTCCAATGAAGTAGGTAATCGCTTCCAAGATCAGCCACAATTTCCAGGTGGCGCCATCTTTTGAAAACGGCCCGAATTAATGTGTACCCCCATAGAATATATCCCTATCAAAGAAACAACACCCAGCAGTGAGGTAAGACCACGCTTGGCCCATGATCCATCACCAACAACCCTGATTTTATCTTCAGCACAACCGTTTTCAACATTTAATTTTTTATCTTCTGCGACGGCTTTTTTGAAAACAGTATCACTACTGACTTTGCAGCAATAAAAATTTGGTCGAGCATAATAATATCCATTTTTACTAATTCCATCACACAAGTCCATTAGCTAAGAAAATAAATTTATTCTAGCCAGACCGACTCCAAGTAGTCGCATATGGTAATAAACACAAAACGTCTATTGATTTCGTAAGCATTTTTGACCATAGGAGAAGAATTGATGTCAAATTCTTGGCACGAACACTTTACACACAACTTGAATCCTAGTCCTCGCGGTGATTTTTTTCAAAAATTGAACGTCACTGTCGCACAGCTTACATTTTAAAATTGATTGCAAAGCTGTAAACACTAGCGAGAAACACTGAATGCTGAATCCTTCGTCAATCGGTTCATCAAAATCACTCTTGTCTTTTAATTTTTCAGCTAATGTGCTCACAAACTCGGTATCGATTTCAGTGTATGTATACTGATTGCCTCGAAAACTCCTTTTTCTTTCTTCTTGCCCTGGATATCTTGTGGATCTTCTCGAGCCCTTTCGATCCATTTTTTTCCTGTTTGCTGTTGACACACAGAGCATCAAAAGTGTACTGCTAAATTTGTTCTAGGATTTTATATACAATATATTGACGACAAAAATGTATATACACTATTCCACATATACACAGGTAGGTAATGTACTAAAGTTAACCGTCAGAAACTCCGTACGCAGGTATAAAAGACCGGTGACAACAATAGAAAGGTAGCAGCTGCAGACCTGGCGCGGCAGACAAGTCGCTTACGGCGCGTCGGAGTTGTAACTTATTTAATACTAGGAATTTCGGTCTGAATTTTTCACAGCATATTTTTGATAGGTTTTAGTATCGAAATATGAAAAAAAAAATTTTTCGAAGTGGTCACATGAGACTACCCCCTTAAGTCCCAGACAAAATCAACAACATCGCCAATATCGTTCATTCACTGAAATGGTCGCGCCAGCATCTTTTTCAAAAAATATTGTATGGAACAATGACACCGCCATCCTAAAAGCCACAAAACCGTCACTCTGTTGGTGGAGGGTCATCCCGAACTTTTTTTTGGGTCTTCCTCGATTTGTTTACGTACCCAGACCAACGGAAATGAGCCTAAAAAAATCAAGATTGTGGTCATATATGTCCAACACATAATTAGCAAAGGAACGGAGTTGTGAGTGCTTTCTAGCTTCAATTCTTATGCCAATCACACCTTAGAGCTTATTGGCCAAGATACTTATGCAAAATGGGAAGCAAGGTGACGATAGTGATCAACTCGCAATGCGCTTAGGGTTTTCATAGCTATACGTTGAATGCGACGAACACGATTGGAAGTTTCATGCCGCTAAACTGTCACAAACTAATCACATCATTTTCTGTCGAATAATTTTACTATAGTTGTGCGAGACACTCAATGCCACCCGAAAACAGTATGAACATTACGAAATGCTTCCGCGATATTTTCATTAATTTTGTATCGAATTCTTACTATTATCATCATGTTCTGCAAGTCTAGATTGAATGCCTCCTAGTTTTTAATTTTGAAAAATAATAATTGTACCTATAATTCAATGTTGAAAATTCAATCAAGGCGCGACAAACTATGTTGGATGAGCCTTACTAACATATACTGGTATCAGCTAAAAATTGATTCTGTTTATCCTGGTGTTTTTAAAACTGATACTGTGGGAGTCATTTCAGGGAATGTCGGATTCTCAAACTTTGTTAGTTAGGCCTTCCGTCATTAAATAACACCGCTTTACTAATTCTGTCTCAGGAATCACTACCTGAATGAAGTTTTAATAGACGTTGACACACGATCATTTTTATTTAAATAAAAATTAATAAGATCACTATGATATTTATAAGGTGTTTGTATAACGATGACCAAACATACTGCAACAACAACCGAGGAATATCACTGCTATCAAGTTGTCACCAGATTTTGTCTCATATTCTCTTTTTTTTTTCTTTTTATAGGGTTCACGCAGGTTCAAGAGTTACGCTCTTCTGATGTTTGTCACACTTGCCTGGACGGGGTGCAGATGGTTTGTGTCGAAGATGTTCTTCGTTCACTACTCTCCGGGGTTGGTTGTCCTAGATATGATTCGAGAGATTCGACTGAATTTGCCGCGTTGATTGTAGTTCACAGTAAAGTATGAATTTTCAAGGTATCTTATATTGCTAGTGTTATGCCTTCCTCAGCACTTTTTTGATCACCTCTCATTCACAACTGATGTTGTTGCACAGTTTTTCCGTATAGGAATTAGCCTTGACTATGGACAGACTTGAACAGAAGACCCTCCTCTCAACAGTCGGAGATGATTATTAACAGATCTTATTCTCTTAGAGAGGCTGACCGCAGAGACAAATGAAATAGTCGGAGTCCTCAGGAGGAAACCCTCGACCTGTGACCAGATTTTGACGACAGGTTCTAGAAAATAAATGATAAATAAATTCCAAAACGGTCCACCAAATCTGAAATATTGGAGATACGTGAAGGATTAAAACAGGGAGATTTCTTGTCACCACTTCTTTTTAATTTTTTGCTCGAATTCATAATGAGATTCCTTACAGAAAATGAATGGCAAAAAAACCCTTAATTGAATCACATTCACTCTAGCTGGCGCTGACTATCTGAACTTTCTGGGAGATTGTGAAGAAACAGTTAGGAATGGGAATGGGTGGAAAATATAACGAAGAAACAGGCGAATGGAGTAAACTGCACATTCAAGAACTCACTGCATCTTATTCAGGCTTAAGTATTGTCCGAGTAATAAGATCGCAAAGACTAAGATGGAACTAATATCTAAGTACGCGAGGATCACTTGGTATACGAGGATCGCTTGAGTTCGCGAGGATCGCTTGAGTACGCGACGATCACTTGAGTACGCGACGATCACTTGAGTACGCGAGGATCACTTACTTAATAATCTATGAAAATTTATGAGGATTCATTTCTGGATGAGCAAATGAAGGGAATAATCAACAACCTGTTGTTGTGAGATCGATTACTCGACGATCACTTAACTGAACGATCACCTTGGGGACAGAAAACCGATCACAGACCCAGAAATGCAGTCAATTATTTTATAGAGGATTTGTTTCAGTGACGAACAACGAAGAAAAAAACTGACGTAGCTTGGAATAGAAAACTGTTTCTTTCAGGAAGCATAAAACGCTAAGGCGGAAGAGGATCACTTAATCGCCATACGTCAACCTCGGTGAATTCGCCTTGAAAGTTGAAATCAACATCAATAAAAGCTATTTTGACCAAGTTTTATGGCTGGAATGGATAGAAAAAATAATAAAATAAAAAAACCGAAGAGTTTTATCGTCTAAGTAATTTGATTGGCACAGTTTCGTTATCTGGTTTTAAAAAGCATTTTAAACAAAACGAATGATGTTAGTCCAAGTGCCGTAAATTCTCCTCCTCCTCTTTACAATGCCCCCTCACCAGTTTGGGTGAAAATAAAGCCAAAAAAGTGCGCTTTCAGGACAAGAAATTGCCTTTATTGACGAGGTTTACTCCATCCGTCATTATAGCATTTTAATGAGGGACAAATGACATCAAATAGTTAATAACCAACAACATTGTAAAAAATCCATTTTAGATTACTCCACTCCATTACCAGCTTTGTCTATGATCTCCGAAGGACCTCTAGATGATTAGGAAACCAGGGTGTATTCCTTTAGCACTTCATGAAACCGCTTTTCATCTTTTGCATTTTTGCATCCACCCTAGCGCGATGCACATTAAAAATGATTTATCAACTAATGAAAAGGAAAAGATGATCATAAATCTCCATAAGAATGGGGGCGGGATAGTGCACGCGCGTTCATTCGATTCGGGAATAAAATGCGGTTTATTTGAATTTACGAGTATTTGGTTAGTGTACAGCTTTAGAGACGTTAAGGAAGATTTTTAGGGTTTCGTTCATTTCTTTCTGGGATGCGGTCATGGGGGGAGTAGGAGTATCATACATCGCAATCAACTTAATTTCCCTTAACTTCTAGGGATTCAACATGCAACATTAGGAAGAAGAAAATGACAACTCGAATTGTTATATGTATGACCGAGGAGAATGCGACGAGCTCGGGGTGTCACTCCAGCACACATGCTACATTATCTGGCGCGAGCGGTGCTATTTATATCAAAACTCTTTATTTCAATTCAATCACAATATGAAAGGCTCATAAGGTAGGCGTCGGGAATGTCACTTTCGTTGCCTAACGTAAAAGGCATTTATGACAAAGGCTGTCATTTATATGACAGCGTGCTTGATGATGCTGAATCGTGGAGAACGGGATTTTTTCTCGAACTCACATTACAACTTATGCTTAATTGTTAAACAACTAACGCACCCAGCAGTAGTATTCCTCATATCAAAAAATGACAGTCAGAAATTATTCCTTTATCTTCGGAACAACCCTGCGGCAGAGGCAAAGAAGATAGACGGTTCACAATCAAACACATTAAAGTCTACACGAACAACGTGGACACAAGTGTCCGGGGATTGTGGTAAACAGTTTTCTTTTTCCTCGGAAAGGATATCTTAGAGAGATTCCGGATGGCTTCGACAGAGATTAGGTTGTTTAGTCAAGATTTGCATTTTGTTGTGCGGTTCAAAGAAACCCACAGGCTAAACGGCCGTTTAAAAAGTTAGTTAAGAAAAAAGTGATTTGTTAAAGCTGATAAGGACTAATAAAGGCACCCAAGATGTTCCGATAACTATGATGGACGAGATGACCTAAAGCGTTTTGGGAGGATGATTTAATAGTGGTTTATCAAAGGACGGAAACATTATGATTCGATTAGTCAAGGCTATATTGCTGCTTTATAGTTTATCTCATCGCAATAGCCTTATTTAACAGGCGATGAAAGTAGAGCAACTAGTACGGAGAGTAAAATCGATTGAACAGCATTAAATACGACGAAAAATAACTGACCGAGCAGACTGTCGTCTTTACGCGTATGACACGAGTCTAATAAAAGCAATATTTCTTCCTCGAGTGTTTACTCGTATTTGTTTAAACTCTATAAGTCACTGACATATCTACTTATATATGGTAGACGCATGCATGTGTCATAAAAATTCGAAGAGGTGTCGATAAAAAGAAAGAGTTATTTATGAGATAAAAGTTGTTGAGTCATCTTTTGACAAGCCCTACAAAAAAAACACAATGCATGAAATGGTTAGAGCGACTTCTATAGGAATTTTGCATTATACCTTTGTGTCAAGAAAACTGCATTCCATCTTGAGGGACCAAAGGTCGACAGAGACGAAGACCGACATATGTTCAAAAATTAAGGGGAATTTTCCCATTTGTGATTTTTAGTTGTTTGATACGCGGGTTTTCTTCATTGTTATGTTGGTATACCTGTGCGAAAAATATCTCCATTTTTGTACAAATAAACCCGTTGTTAAGATGTTTCATATGTTTGAGTACAGTCGGCGAACATGGATCAAATTAGCAGTTCTAAAATTTGCTACAATAATGGAATAACGTTAAGCAAAAGATAAGTTTTCCCAAAAGTTCGCGAAGACATTGTAGATGACGAGAGACCTCAGCCCCCTAAACCTGCTAAAATCGTGGGAAAAGGAAATGATTAGACTGTAAATCGCTGGATTACAATGAAAGAAATCGCATATTAGGTAAAAGGTGTTCAAAAAGGGCGGGTAGATGTTGAAATCTTCCACAAATCGGTCTAGTTACTGGGCTACGCAGACGATATTGATATTGTTGCAAGTTCCCAGCGCACCATTGTGGAAACGTTCGGTGATTGAAGATCAGGCGAAACGAGCTGGTCTTCACATCAATGAGGAGAAGACGAACTACTCGCATATGCATTCGACAAAAAAAACTGTCCGTCAGCTAGGACAAAATATAGCGATCGACAGCTATAATTTCGATGTGGTGAAGGAGTTTACATATTTCTAGGCAAACATAAACTCCACAAATGACAGCAAAGGTTAAATCCAGCGCAGAATCACCCTCAGCAACCGCTGCTACTTCGGCTTGTCAAAAAAGTTCGGGTCCAAACTCCTGTCACGAAGAACCAAGGTTATGCTCTACAAGACTCTGAACTTGACAGGCCTGCTATATGGAGTCGAAATCCTTGGCTTCTTCGAAAGAAGAAATGTTACGTATACGCCCTGTAGTGCGATTTGTCAACAACAGTTGTCAGCCTTCCCAGCTATTTTCACGATTTGAAAATGGTGCAAGGAACTGCCCTCTATTCAGTCTAACTTCCCCATTTTCGTTTTATGTGTTTCAGTTAAGGACATTTTGGACACAGAGACTGTAAGAATTCTGCCACGGATATTCGGTCCTATTAGCGAGAAAGGCGAATGGAGGAGAACCGCGAACTCTATGAGCGGTGGAAAGATGTGGATATAGTCCAGAAAGCTAAAATCCATCAGCTATAATGACTGGGTCACATCGAGCGCATTAACACTAACGCTCCAGCTAAAAGAGTCTTCGAACCCGAGCCTTCTAGTTCGAGAAGAAGGGGGAGATCGAACCTCCGGTATAAAAACCAATTGATCGCGGACACAAGTTAACTTGCCCTCTCCGACTGGAAGCATCGTGCCTGGGATCGCCAAAGATGGGAGGCTGTATTAACTCAGGCCCAGACCCTCCCTGCGTCAATTGTGGTTTATTAGTATAGACCTGCGACTTCAGGAAATCTCACAAGAAAAAATTTCACATCACCTCTGTGAACAATAACTTTACCCTCGCATCGTTCATGCAAAATGTCAATCGTGGCGTCCGCTGTGTGGCACGTAGTGCCATCCTGCTGAAGCCATATGTCGTGTAGGTCCATATGGTTCAATTTGGGCTATAAGAAATCGTTTACCATCGTTCTGTAATGCTCGCCATTGACGGTGATCGCCTCACCGTTTTCGAAAAGTAGGGACCAATGACGCAGCGCAACGTCCCAAAATCCACACCACACGGTAACTTTTTGATGATGCATTGCCACCTGGTGAGCCTCATGTGGGTAAGTGTCGTCCCATATGCGGTAATTTTGCCATTCATCCAAATTTTTCGACCAAAAGCCAAGCGCTCCAAGGCTCAGTCAGCGAACAAACGGCGTTTTCTATGGTAATGAACTTTGAGGACCTAGGTCAGTTGGATCTTGCTTCGACGCAAAATTCTTCAAATTGAAGTCTGCGAAAGGCCGAGTTCTTGTGAAAGGCGGAGAATCGACTGCGGCGGGTTCTCCTGTCCACTTTCACGAACCACGGCGATGGTTACGGCTTGCATTCCTTTAACGTTCCTGTACCATTCGTCTCAAATTTGGTCTCCAAACGTTGAAGAGTCGACTGTGAAGGGCCACCATGACTACCGTAAATTGGGCGCAACGCGCGCGACGTTTGCACTGACGCTCATTTTAATAATAAAATGTTATCATTTGGACGTGCTGTTCACTCATTTAGCTTGCCATGGTAATTTGACATCAGTAACTGAATAAGCAACAGATTTGACGGATGTCACCAAAACAACATCTCCACCACAGGCCGTCTAAATCTACCTACGCCAATTGAAAAACCTTTCATATGAACTCTGCGTATACCAGGCCAACAAGCTGGCGCATGGAATGGTCCTATACATCCACAGAGAGGCTTGAGTTCCCAACTTTTACTGACGTACAAATCTTCACTAGCTTTTCTATCCGATTTCTATGTTAGACTTCCAGCTATGCTTCGGATGACTTCCAAGTGTTTAGCACTGGAGGATGGGGGTAAAGTCTGGTTGTTTAACCGAGGTGGTATTTTGGCCTCGGCTGTAAGCAAAATCAGATCAATTGTATTCTAATTCACGTTTAGGCCGAAGTCTGTGGCAAAAGCGTAGAGCCTTATGTTCTCCGTGATATTACTTATCCTGGCCTGACCTGATAACAGGATAATCACGTCCTCTGCACACGCGACCATTTTTGTTCCATTGCTTTCCAACTCAGGACTAGAAATTACTCATCTTTCCCTAACTGCTACTGGACGATTCTGGTTTCGAGCGGGGATACTATTCAAAATCAGGCTATACAGTACCATCAAAATCCAAAGCAGTTAGATGGCGGTGTCGCGATAGATTTGGTCAAGAAGTACGAGTATATTGCTCGAAAAGGATAGATCTCTTAACGGCTTGCACGAGCTCAATTAAAGGCTGTCTCCGTGAATTTACCTTCGGAGTAGGCGTTTTGTGACTTCGGAAAGTGATCCTTAGACATTTGCAAATCTTTTCCTACCGTATCTCTTCTGAAAAACCCTTGAACTACTTTAAGCCCAGATAGCCCTCTTATTAAGCTATTTTCGTTTGAAAGAGCTCTTTACCGTGATAACTTGCATCAAATGTAAGCCGTGAAAGTGCCTTTGGAAGCCGAGAAATGAAGTCGACCTTAGGCACTACGCGGCGTATACGTAACATTTTCAATTTTTTTGTGCCTACTCCCTTACGGGCTTGGGCAGCTAAGTTACCATGAAGGAATCACCCAAGATCTGGCTGAAAAGGTTAGATCTGAGTTCACGTCAACTGTCTGCAACAAATTCAAGCCGTGAAAGTACCTTTGGAAGCCGAGAAATTCACTCGAAAATAAGCACCACGTGGCGTATACGTAACATTTTCAATTGTTTTGCGCCTACTCCCTTACGGGCTTGGGCAGCTAAGTTACCTTTGGAAGCCGAGAAATGAAGTCGACCTTAGGCAACGCGGCGTATACGTAACATTTTCAATTTTTTTGTGCCTACTCCCTTACGGGCTTGGGCAGCTAAGTTACCATGAAGGAATCACCCAAGATCTGGCTGAAAAGGTTAGATCTGAGTTCACGTCAACTGTCTGCAACAAATTCAAGCCGTGAAAGTACCTTTGGAAGCCGAGAAATTCACTCGAAAATAAGCACCACGTGGCGTATACGTAACATTTTCAATTGTTTTGTGCCTACTCCCTTACGGGCTTGGGCAGCTAAGTTACCATGAAGGAATCACCCAAGATCTGGCTGAAAAGGTTAGATCTGAGTTCACGTCAACGGTCTGCAACAAATTCAAGCCGTGAAAGTACCTTTGGAAGCCGAGAAATTCACTCGAAAATAAGCACCACGTGGCGTATACGTAACATTTTCAATTGTTTTGCGCCTACTCCCTTACGGGCTTGGGCAGCTAAGTTACCTTTGGAAGCCGAGAAATGAAGTCGACCTTAGGCACTACGCGGCGTATACGTAACATTTTCAATTTTTTTGTGCCTACTCCCTTACGGGCTTGGGCAGCTAAGTTACCATGAAGGAATCACCCAAGATCTGGCTGAAAAGGTTAGATCTGAATTCACGTCAACTGTCTGCATCAAATGTAAGCCGTCAAAGTGCCTTTGGAAGCCGAGAAATGAAGTCGACCTTAGGCACTACGCGGCGTATACGTAACATTTTCAATTTTTTTGGGCCTACTCCCTTACGGGCTTGGGCAGCTAAGTTACCATGAAGGAATCACCCAAGATCTGGCTGAAAAGGTTAGATCTGAATTCACGTCAACTGTCTGCATCAAATGTAAGCCGTCAAAGTGCCTTTGGAAGCCGAGAAATGAAGTCGACCTTAGGCACTACGCGGCGTATACGTAACATTTTCAATTGTTTTGTGCCTACTCCCTAACGGGCTTGGGCAGCTAAGTTACCATGAAGGAATCACCCAAGATCTGGCTGAAAAGGTTAGATCTGAATTCAAGCCGTGAAAGTACCTTTGGAAGCCGAGAAATTCACTCGAAAATAAGCACCACGTGGCGTATACGTAACATTTTCAATTGTTTTGTGAAGGAATCACCCAAGATCTGACTGAAAAGGTTAGATTTGAGTTCGCGTCAACTGTCTGCATCAAATGTAAGCCGTGAAAGTGCCTTTGGAAGCCGAAAAATTCACTCGAAAATAAGCACCACGTGGCGTATACGTAACATTTTCAATTTTTTGTGCCTACTCCCTTACGGGCTTGGGCAGCTAAGTTACCTTTGGAAGCCGAGAAATGAAGTCGACCTTAGGCAACGCGGCGTATACGTAACATTTTCAATTTTTTTGTGCCTACTCCCTTACGGGCTTGGGCAGCTAAGTTACCATGAAGGAATCACCCAAGATCTGGCTGAAAAGGTTAGATCTGAGTTCACGTCAACTGTCTGCAACAAATTCAAGCCGTGAAAGTACCTTTGGAAGCCGAGAAATTCACTCGAAAATAAGCACCACGTGGCGTATACGTAACATTTTTAATTGTTTTGTGCCTACTCCCTTACGGGCTTGGGCAGCTAAGTTACCATGAAGGAATCACCCAAGATCTGGCTGAAAAGGTTAGATCTGAGTTCACGTCAACTGTCTGCAACAAATTCAAGCCGTGAAAGTACCTTTGGAAGCCGAGAAATTCACTCGAAAATAAGCACCACGTGGCGTATACGTAACATTTTCAATTGTTTTGCGCCTACTCCCTTACGGGCTTGGGCAGCTAAGTTACCTTTGGAAGCCGAGAAATGAAGTCGACCTTAGGCACTACGCGGCGTATACGTAACATTTTCAATTTTTTTGTGCCTACTCCCTTACGGGCTTGGGCAGCTAAGTTACCATGAAGGAATCACCCAAGATCTGGCTGAAAAGGTTAGATCTGAATTCACGTCAACTGTCTGCATCAAATGTAAGCCGTCAAAGTGCCTTTGGAAGCCGAGAAATGAAGTCGACCTTAGGCACTACGCGGCGTATACGTAACATTTTCAATTTTTTTGGGCCTACTCCCTTACGGGCTTGGGCAGCTAAGTTACCATGAAGGAATCACCCAAGATCTGGCTGAAAAGGTTAGATCTGAATTCACGTCAACTGTCTGCATCAAATGTAAGCCGTCAAAGTGCCTTTGGAAGCCGAGAAATGAAGTCGACCTTAGGCACTACGCGGCGTATACGTAACATTTTCAATTGTTTTGTGCCTACTCCCTAACGGGCTTGGGCAGCTAAGTTACCATGAAGGAATCACCCAAGATCTGGCTGAAAAGGTTAGATCTGAATTCAAGCCGTGAAAGTACCTTTGGAAGCCGAGAAATTCACTCGAAAATAAGCACCACGTGGCGTATACGTAACATTTTCAATTGTTTTGTGAAGGAATCACCCAAGATCTGACTGAAAAGGTTAGATTTGAGTTCGCGTCAACTGTCTGCATCAAATGTAAGCCGTGAAAGTGCCTTTGGAAGCCGAAAAATTCACTCGAAAATAAGCACCACGTGGCGTATACGTAACATTTTCAATTTTTTGTGCCTACTCCCTTACGGGCTTGGGCAGCTAAGTTACCTTTGGAAGCCGAGAAATGAAGTCGACCTTAGGCAACGCGGCGTATACGTAACATTTTCAATTTTTTTGTGCCTACTCCCTTACGGGCTTGGGCAGCTAAGTTACCATGAAGGAATCACCCAAGATCTGGCTGAAAAGGTTAGATCTGAGTTCACGTCAACTGTCTGCAACAAATTCAAGCCGTGAAAGTACCTTTGGAAGCCGAGAAATTCACTCGAAAATAAGCACCACGTGGCGTATACGTAACATTTTTAATTGTTTTGTGCCTACTCCCTTACGGGCTTGGGCAGCTAAGTTACCATGAAGGAATCACCCAAGATCTGGCTGAAAAGGTTAGATCTGAGTTCACGTCAACTGTCTGCAACAAATTCAAGCCGTGAAAGTACCTTTGGAAGCCGAGAAATTCACTCGAAAATAAGCACCACGTGGCGTATACGTAACATTTTCAATTGTTTTGCGCCTACTCCCTTACGGGCTTGGGCAGCTAAGTTACCTTTGGAAGCCGAGAAATGAAGTCGACCTTAGGCACTACGCGGCGTATACGTAACATTTTCAATTTTTTTGTGCCTACTCCCTTACGGGCTTGGGCAGCTAAGTTACCATGAAGGAATCACCCAAGATCTGGCTGAAAAGGTTAGATCTGAATTCACGTCAACTGTCTGCATCAAATGTAAGCCGTCAAAGTGCCTTTGGAAGCCGAGAAATGAAGTCGACCTTAGGCACTACGCGGCGTATACGTAACATTTTCAATTTTTTTGGGCCTACTCCCTTACGGGCTTGGGCAGCTAAGTTACCATGAAGGAATCACCCAAGATCTGGCTGAAAAGGTTAGATCTGAATTCACGTCAACTGTCTGCATCAAATGTAAGCCGTCAAAGTGCCTTTGGAAGCCGAGAAATGAAGTCGACCTTAGGCACTACGCGGCGTATACGTAACATTTTCAATTGTTTTGTGCCTACTCCCTAACGGGCTTGGGCAGCTAAGTTACGATGAAGGAATCACCCAAGATCTGGCTGAAAAGGTTAGATCTGAATTCAAGCCGTGAAAGTACCTTTGGAAGCCGAGAAATTCACTCGAAAATAAGCACCACGTGGCGTATACGTAACATTTTCAATTGTTTTGTGAAGGAATCACCCAAGATCTGACTGAAAAGGTTAGATTTGAGTTCGCGTCAACTGTCTGCATCAAATGTAAGCCGTGAAAGTGCCTTTGGAAGCCGAGAAATTCACTCGAAAATAAGCACCACGTGGCGTATACGTAACATTTTCAATTTTTTTGTGCCTACTCCCTTACGGGCTTGGGCAGCTAAGTTACCATGAAGGAATCACCCAAAATCTGACTGAAAATGTTAGATCTGAATTCACGTCAACTGTCTGCATCAAATGGAAGTCGTGAAAGTGGCCTTGGAAGCCGAGAAATTAAGCCGAGAACTACGGAGCATTTTCAATTTTAAATCTCAGAAAATTTTTGATTTTCCGTTTCCTTCGCAATTGATTTACGAAATTCCACTTGAGGTGGGAATGCGTCAATATTTTCTTTTAAACACAGAACACACGATGAGATAACTACGCTCCCCAGCGCGACTTGCGACTCAGCCTTGAAGCGTTATCAAGAATCGATATTTGTCTTCCAAGTACTATCACTTCGATTTCATCAGTTGATTGTTGTCTTTCGTCGTGACATCTTCATCATCACTGACTCGCAACTAAACCCTTACAACTAATCACACGTTCGCAAGAAAGTTCCAGACCTTTTGCCATGGATACTTTTGATTACAATGACGACGACAATTACCCCCGGAGAAGGTATTCCATTTATAGCCACCCATCCATCGCCTCTAACTAATTGCATCGTTCATTAATAGAAGAACCAAGGATAAACCACCCCTTTGGGATTCGTTTCAAGACCCACCACCAAAGAAGGCTACCGGGTCCGCAGCCAGCTGGACCAAGTTGACATTACTCTTGCAAGTCTTCAAACTCCTCGCCTACGTGACCGTATTCGTTGTCGTCGTTTGCTCTGCGGTTCTATCCAAACTCAGTTACCTACTAATGGTTGCACAAATACCCCACGGAGCTAAAGTGAAATATTGCGACATCCGACGTGAGTACGAATTGCTCGAGTGTCGTCGTTATATTGTACAATACGCACTGTGATAAGATCCAAATAAACATTTACACCGGGACGCGTATATTTGTGCTATCGTTTCGCTTCATTTGATGTTCTGGTTCGTTTCAGATCCCCAGAGAGAGCTGTATGCGAAGATACCGGATGAGCAACAAATCGCATGGATTTGGGCATTGATTTTCGCCTTCTCGGCGCCGGAAGTGTTTACTTTCCTGCGAGCTTTACGGATCTGTGTATTCAAGGATGTGAAAGCACCAACCTGGCTCGAAGTCTATCTGGTAAGTTGGGAAAGGGTACGAAACTCGACTATTTTTTTCTTGTTGTTTATCAGGTTGTCGGAACGGAAGCACTCCATTCCATCGGTTTGGCGGTACTCACATTCACTGTGTTGCCTGCTTTGGACTCATGTAAGGCCTTGATGTTGGCCAATGCTGTATGCGTGGTTCCGGCGATTTTATGTAAGCCAATGAATTCACTTACGAATTTCCATTAATTTGAGTCTGTCCCGCAGGCCTTTTGAGAGCGCCGAAATGCAACTGGAGATCTCTAGTCACGTCGTTACTGAACCTCATAGCCCTCGTCGGTCAAGCCACTGCACTTTTCATCTGGCCGGTAATCGATAACAAATTAGCTGTGCAAATCCTCCCCCTGCCGCTCGTGCTCATCTCATTACGCTGGTGGGAGAACTACATCAACCAATTTTCGTTCATAGGTAAAGGGCATTTGCATTAATCCGTATCCCGTATCCATATCCGCATAATTCGTAGCTTATCTGACGAAAACCATCCGAAGGACGAAATCACGTTACAATACATACCTCTTCCTGTCACCGCTCAAATGTTTACTATTCACCCTGAGCGCATTTGCCCTCGATGGGCGCACATTTACCATGTACTTTACGAAATTCCTAGCCGGCTGGCGCCAACATGATATTTCTATCAATCAGGTACGGTCACTGTTCATTCTACCCCCAAGTGATTTGTCGGGCTAATCATCATCATTACCATCGTATCCGTTTGTTTTCAGAGCTCAGCCATTTACTCGGATGCGTCGACCTCGATTAATGCAACAAGAGTGATGGTATCGCCGTCTGTCGATACGTCAGCGGCACTAATTGCTCCACAAATGGAACATGAGTTCGTCACTCTGTCGAATCCATATGCTCAGGTTTATACGCTCCTCATCCAGATAGTTTCCTCGTATCTGTGTTATATCTTTGCCAAGTTTGCGTGCAAAGTGAAAATCCAGGAATTCAGCTTCTCGCTGTCGTTGAGCATTGTCGGTCCGGTGTCGGTCGCCATTCTCGTCGTTATTTCCAGCGCGCGAGAGGCTGAAGTGTGTATATTCCATGATTACATGCCTGACTATCTGTCGTTTCGCAGTTTGCCGATTTATCGGTTTATCGATTACCTAACAAGGGACTTCATCTGGATGTGGCTGGTGTGGTGGGGTTCACAGCTATGGATCACATATCATATCTGGTATCCGAGGAATGACAAGAATGCACCCACTGAGAAGCTGTTCGTGTGCCCATGGTATTGTGGACTGCTGGTCGACCAATGTGTGTCTATGAATCGACGTCGAGTGGATTGGAATGAGGAATATGTCACGTTGAAGGTGAGTTCGATGGGTCGTCCACGCTATCTAGCTAATTATCTCTCGTAGAATGACACATTCTCACCAGTTGCACCGAAGCATACTGATTCGGATATCTTGCCAAGCGATAAGATACCGCAACTCATAATTTGTGCAACAATGTGGCATGAGACGCAGGAGGAGATGATGGAGTTTCTGAAATCCATTGTACGATTGGACGAGGATCAGTGTGCTCATCGGATGGCTAAAATCCATATCAATAAAGGCAAGGAGGACGAGGAGTACTACGAAATGGAGAGTAAGTATAAAGGATGGGGATTCATTTGAATAATGGCTTCGTTGGGCGGGATTCTTTCGGCTAATGCTAACCCTTTTCCCATCACAGCCAACATCTTCTTTGACGACGCATTCGAACTCGAATCTAAACACTGTCAGGATCCGAAGAATCCGCCACTCAACGAATTCGTGAAAATCCTCATCGAAAGCATCGAGAAGGCTTGTTTCGAGGTATACGGCGTCCCAATGAAACTCAAACCACCGATAAAACTCGAAACGCCCTACGGCGGTCGACTGGTCTGGACGCTACCCGGTCGCACACAAATGATTGCACATCTAAAGAACAAGGACAAAATCCGACACAAGAAACGATGGTCGCAGGTCATGTACATGTACTACTTACTCGGCTTCCGTATAATGGAATTGGAGAATGCTTCACCGAAGCGCAAAACGGTCATCGCTGAGAATACATTTCTACTCGCCCTTGACGGCGACATCGACTTTCAACCGCAGGCCGTTCAGTTGCTTATCGATCGCATGAAAGCCATTGATGAATTGGGCGCTGCTTGCGGACGTATTCACCCGGTTGGACGCGGGCCAATGGTGTGGTATCAGAAATTCGAATACGCCATCGGACATTGGCTACAAAAGTCCACCGAGCACGTTATCGGTTGTGTACTTTGCAGTCCCGGTTGTTTCAGTTTATTCCGGGGCAGTGCCCTAATGGAGAATAGTGTAATGAAGAAATACACGACTGTGTCGCAGGAACCCATGCACTATGTGCAGTATGATCAGGGCGAGGACCGTTGGTTGTGCACATTAATACTGAAGCAGGGCATGCGAGTCGAATACTCGGCCGCATCGGATGCTTATACTCATTCGCCGGAGAATTTCAATGAATTCTACAATCAGAGACGTCGCTGGGTTCCGTCCACTATTGCCAATATTTATGACCTGCTCTCGGATGCCGATATGGTCGTGAAGAATAACAGCAGCATATCGATGCCATATATTGCGTATCAGTTTTTGCTGATGGTCGGCACCATCCTTGGTCCGGGGACGATTTTTCTAATGATGGTGGGGGCGGTCGTGGCCGTGTTCGACATCGATATCTGGAAGGCGTTTCTGTGGAACTTTGTCCCGGTATTGACGTTCCTGTTGGGCTGCTTGTACCTGAAACAGAAGTATCAGGTAAGGCAAGCATGATCCGCCGATGCATATTTATCACTCGGTCGCATGTTTCAGTTGCTGATTGCGTTCGTCGTGAGTGCGTTATACTGTCTGGTGATGATGGCCGTACTCATCGGTATCATCATACAAATGCTGGAAGATGGACCGTTTTCACCGGCTTCCCTTTTCTTTATGCTTGTCGCCGGGCAGATAGTTATTGCAGGTGGGCACCCAAGTGTATGAACCGTTGAGTTCGAAATTTATGTGTTTTCTCAGGTCTGATGCATCCGCAAGAAGCCAGTGCGCTATGGTGCGGCTTCATCTACTACATCACGATTCCATCAATGTACATGTTGTTGCTAATTTATTCTATTTTTAATATGAACGACGTATCCTGGGGTACACGGGAGAAAAAAACCGAGGGCGACGGGCAGGTAAGCAAACAATGCAATTCAAATGGAACGCTTTTTGCCAATACATTCGATGCAGGCTAAGGCAGACGAAACGAAAGAGTCGAAGGGGACGAAACCGAATAAATTTCAGCAAATGTTTGCCTTCCTGAAGCCAACGAACGAGGAGGAGGGTTCGTTGGATTTTTCATGTGCGGGCATTTTCCGCTGTATGTTTTGCACGCATCCCAAGAACAATGCTGTAGAGAACCAACTGATGGTTGTGATATCGAACTTGGCGGAGCTCAATAGTAAAATTGATGTTCTCGAAGGGTAGGTCGACTGTATACAGCGGGAGATGGGCGTTCATTCCGATTGATTTTGCAGGAAAGTCATCAAAGAATCAAAGTCAGAGAGCAACCGAACGGACGAAGAGATGGTGCAGCCGAATGTTGTGAGTTTTTACTGCACTCCATACGTCCATTTCCATGTACATGATTTTTTTGCATTTCAGAAGCAAACGGGACGAGACCATGACTTCGATAAGGACTACCTTCCCGGCTGGGTTAACGATCCCCTGCTAGTGGACTCACCCATCGGTGAAATTCCACTGCAAGAAAAACGCTTCTGGCGCGACCTCATCAAAAACTACCTGAAACCGATGTTCCACACCAAGGAGAAGAAGAGCCAGATCGCCAGCAGTCTCCGGGACCTTCGCAACATGTTTGCCTTCGCATTTATCATGATCAATTCGCTGTTCATCCTCATCGTCATCCTTTTACAATTGAAAAAAGACTACCTGCACGTGATGTGGCCCATCAGTCCGAAGGATTTTATCACGTACGATGAGACCCACTTGCAGGTGTACATCTACCGACAATACCAGGAACTGGACCCGATCGGCTTGAGTTTTGTGATCTTCTTTGGATTGATTTTAATCATCCAGTTCATTGCCATGTTCTTCCATCGATTCGCGACAGTTTCCCAGCTGTTGGCTGCTACGAAACTAGATTGGTTCAGAAGTTCCTCAGTGAGTTGCGCGTGCGAAGCTGTTTTCGATTTTCCTAAAATCTCCTTTTAGACTACAGATGACGACGCTCTACAGGAGATTCGAGGTAACGCAGTGAACATAGCCAAGCAGCTACAGAAGCCGAAACGAATGGACGACGAGGACGGTGAGAACGACAATATGGAGGAAAACGATGAGGAAGAAGGCATCACCCGTCGTCAGACTATATTCAAACTCCACGAAAACAGGGAGAAACACCAACAGGACTACAGCGACCTCGTGCGAAACTTCGAGACAAGGTTCTACGGAGAAGGTATCCAAGCTCGTTTGTACACTCAGTTCGCAAATATCCCTTTCTCCCCCCCAGATGACCTTAAAGTGAAGAACATTTCCATGAGTAGGAAATCCATAATGCTCCTGAACGAAACCAGAGTCGAGGCAAAGCGCCGCAAGACGGAGCAGATGCAGAGAAGTCAGATTCTAAACCAACTCGATGGCTACGACAACACAGCATTTGAATCCAATTTCTAGCCATAACAGAAACCAAAATAAAAAAGCATCTCCCTGTGTTAAAATACTTTAGCGTATTTATTAGAATGCGTTTTGACCGGGCACACAACGAGCTTACATCTAAAAGTTACCAGTATTCTTCTTAAGGATCTTCTTGTCCCGCTGGAGAATTTCCTCCTTGCGTTCCTTCTTCGCCTGCGTGATAATCTTGTCTATCTCCTCCAGCGAAATGCCGTCCTCCTTTGCGAACTTATCATGCTTCCAACGATCACCATCAGCGCCAGATGACGGAGGATCAGTATCTGCAAACGGAGGCGCTGTCGAGCCAGCAGGCGATTGTTGCTCTTTAGACTTACGATTACTCGGATTCGGTGATCGACTATTGCCCCTGTCGTGACCACGAGATGAACGTTGCCAAACACGATTGCCAAACGTTTTCTGTCCACGATTGCTCGGGTTTCCTCGATTTGGACTGCGTGATCGATGGCGTCCGGGTGACTTTGAGCGCGGGCGACGATTCGGATCGAATGGAGACGGGGTGCGTCTGTTACGCGGTAGAGAAACTCGTTTCCTCGAGCGGGAACGGTGTGCTCTCGAACGTGAACGACGAGCACCACGTGATCGGGATCGTCGAACGCGTGGTGATCGTGAACGTCGACCACCGCGAGCTGGCGAATGACGCCCACGAGATGGCGAACGGCGACGAATACGTGATCGCGATCGTCGACGACGACGTCCGAACGATCGGGATCGTGATCGACGCCGGTAGTGTCCTCGTGAACGTGATCGCGTGCGAGACCGCGAAGAAGATCTCCGTGACAGGGCGGCGACTTCTTCTGGCGGTGGTGCAACCAGGCGGAAGCAACCAAACTTGTCCAATACAACTGGCCCTTTGACGGGGAACGATTTGAAACCGCTTGATGAATTGGCTGCTGCGGCTGTTTGATACGTAGCCAAAGGCGGTCGTCCCATGGTGTGAGCTGAAATGATAGGCGGCGGCAAACGAGCTGGTGAAATTGATTTTACCGGCTGAGATCTCATCGGCGGAGCTTTGGGTGGTGGAGATTCTAAAATCGGCTTCCGCGGACTGGGAACCAGTGTGTTGCGCATCGAGAACGATGGTGCTGGCGGCGGTTCCTCAGCGTCCAAGAATGAGTTATTTCCAGATGTGCTTAGCGTTTGTTGATAGGTTTTCAGTTCTTTAAGGCGTTCGTATTTTTCCAAAGTGCACTCATCCGGCGACCTACAAGAAGATGCATATGAACGATATCCAAATTCATGATAGCCATCGTCATACTTGTAAACGTTATCGTTTGCTTCCTGCTTGGCTTTACGCTCCAACCGCGCTGCCTCCTTCTTCGCTTTCTTTCTTTTTTTCTTCGACTTTTTCTTAGACACTGATGACTTACCAGCACGTTCCTTACGATGTTTAGACGCATCCTTGAGTAGCTTCTGAACCCTGCTCCCGTAGTCATCATCACCGGCTGCCAAGAAATCATCCATCTGAAAGTAAATTTGTCAAGCAGTTGATTCTGAGCTCCTGCCATACTCCTGGCGGCACTCCTACTTTGTTGAAATCCTTTGGCGCATCCTTTTGGAACATATGAAATGGCTGATTGAATTCCATTCCGGATCCCGCGTTCCCGGCATTCATGTCACCCATGCGTTTACTCAACGGAGATAATGATTTCTGCTTGCGTTGCTTCTTCTTTTGTCGCTCAGTTTCCGAATCTGAAATGATTCGTTATACAACAACAAATTCGTTTAGACTACAAACAAACAGAGACATTTTCGAAACGTTGCTTAAAACTGAAAGAAAACTTACGACGATCCGTTCAAAATATAGAAAAAGAAGCTAAAAATAAAGAGAATATAAGGAAAAGCCTTTTATGTACCCACCGAAGCTAGTACTGTCGTCTGACGACGCGCTATCCGCGGACGAATCCGACGAGTCGTCACTGCTCGACGAGGAACTTGATGATCGATGCTTGGATTTCTTCTTTTTCTTAAAATCCGATGAACCTGCAACAGAAATTCGCTTAGAATAGCTCAGGTAGGAATGCAGTTAGATTCGACATACCCGGTATCGAGAGCAGATTGATATCAATCACTGGATTCACGTTTCCCGGTCGTCGTGTTAATGCATCCAAGGATATCCTGGCTTGTTCGTGGTTCGGTATGATATTCAAGCAATTCTGATACGCCTTTATCGCCTCCTCGATATGGTTCTCCTCCTCGTAACTGCGACCAAGTGCGACCAACGTTTCGCCCATGTACTTCCGCGCATTGGTGTGGAATGCATTCAGCTTCAAGGCGGTTTCAAAGTCCTCCACTGCCTTTATGAACGAACCTTTATTCGCATACAATGCTCCGCGAGCGACAAGTCCTTCCACATTCCTCGGATCGATGCTGAGGGCCTTATTTAAACACTGGAATGCCTCAACATGACGGCCTATTTTGAAATGCTCAATTCCATCCGCCACCGACCTGAAACGATATTGTACACTGAGCATATGAGAAACCAACATTGATCTCACCTAAAGGCCCATTTGCTCGCTTGCGTTTGGCGCAACTCGATGGCGTAGTCCTGACGTGGAAAACGATATTTAAGACACCTCAGATGACTGAATGTATCGTTTATGTCCAATCCGATGGCTTCGTATAACATTTCGTAGCAATTTGGATTGTTGAATGTCTTCGAAGCGGTCATGTAACCCTGAAAGCTCTGATCGGAGCACGAGTGGATTTTTCTGCAATTGAGTAAAGACTATGACAAGATGCCTCTGGAAATAAGCGGATAAAGGAGAGAACCTGTAATAATCCGGAATCTGTTCGGCAGATATGAGTCCTAATGGCGCTGTGGTGTCCTTTGTGAGAACTCCCTTCATCCCGAGCGTCATGCGCTCTGTATCAATGGAAATGTCTAAGACCTCACAACAAACAAAATCATTTGGGGCATAGTTCTTTGGATTGCCCTTCTTATCATGTCCCGGGATCATGTACGTGTTCGGAAGCGATGCCTGGAATATTCACCCAGCATTCGAGAAGGAACTGAGTGAAAAAATAACTTGACCGACTGATGAATCACTTACCCGAATGTTGATGTCCGCTAGATATCGTACCAGCGGCTCTCCGGTACAAAGAACTTTTATTTGCGTTCCACTGATATAAGGCTTAGTCACAACACCGTAGACAATATGACCCGGCTTCACTGCCTCCAATGTGCAGTGCAAAACCTTCGATTTCTCTTGTGTTGTGGTGTTTAAAAAATACTCAAACGGTGGCATCGATACGACCGTTTCAGCGGCATCTGCATTTATACGCATAAGAACCAAATAAACTTAAAAATAAGAGCAGACTTCACACCGACCTGAACGACTGGCTGTACTTGAGTCGGTGGTGGAACTACAATTTGCACTTTGTAATCCGCGATCGAATAACTCGCTTGCTTTACGCGCTAGAAATTGATGTAATTTCAATCGTTTGGCCCGATCTTGAAAGGTGAGATTTTTCTGCCTTTCAAGATATACCGAAAAGTCCGGATTGGTTATTCCTAACTGATATAGATCGTGATCGCCGCGTTCGCCAGCCCAAATCTTTTGCAGCGGCTGGCCATGGAAGCATAGCGCTTTCGATATGAATTCGGTATTCATTTTTTTTCTTTTTTTTTTACTATCTTACTGCACTGAAAATGGGAATATAAAAGGAGAAAATAAATTTTAATTAAATTAAGCGTGTTTTTTCATGATCCAAGACGAAGAGCAGTTCTGGCTTTGGTCGAGTTTCCCATTGATTTTTATCCTTGTTACAGTGATAGTATTGCGTTCTTCAAAAAAGGAAAATGTTTGTAATATTGCTTAATATGGTGCCTACCTGAATTTATGGCATATTTTTCTACATGCAACTGGGAAATATTATTTTTAACACCAATTTATCACGAATATACGCTTTGCGGCCGGAGCGGCTTTGACAGTTAAATAAAGAAGAGAGAAAAAAATGGCATCAGAATGCCGATTGTGTACAGTCCGAACAGAAGTTCACTTGAAAGTATTTTTTACAAGGTTATGGTTAACACTCGCATTTAAAAAAATCTTTAAGAAAAGCTAATTTCATCACCATATTATGCTTTCTTTAGTTTCCTACCTATTTTTGATAAACAAATCAATACGCAACTAATCAAAATCGATTAAAGCTTGTCTTTTTTTTTCTATTTATTAAACTCCCAAGGACGTACTCCTCATCGAACAGTTCTACTGAACTGTCATTATTCAATTTGGCGATTTTTTTCGAAAACTAAAAACAAAAATTTTCCTCCACTCCAAAATATTGCAACACATTCAGCTTATAAACGAGAAACTAGAAAAATGAAATGTGTCTTAAACGGTACAAACGCAAGAGGTAAACGTTTTGCTACAAATTCCATTCGCCGCATATAATTGAAAGCAATTTTGGTTTTAGTATTTGCGAAAGCAGTCCAAGCGTTGTCCAAGTTCGGGCCAGATCTTTATATCGAAGCTGACTCAGAGGGTATGGTACTGCAAACGGTTAATGGCAACAAATCTGCGGTAGCAACGTTCAGATTCCGATGGCAATTCTTCGATAGTTATCAGTTCTCGATCACGCCTCCCGATGATAACTATTGTCGATTGTCCATGAAAGCATTCCTAGGAGTATTCCGCAAGATGAGGATGGTAAGCCGCGCTTGTAACCGATTATCCCTCTATTCACAATTCAAATTTAGGTAGATTCGTGTCAAATAGAAATCGACGTTGTTCAATCGAAAGTTCAAATTGAAATGAACTGCCACCACCAAACCAAGAAACATTCTGTAATCTCTATAATCGACGATCAGAATATCGCTGCCGATGTTCCAATAAACGAGGCGACAAACGTGTATGTATCACCACCGGGGCACTCGAATCCTTAACACAATTTGTCCTTTCCAGTATTTGTGGGTCATATCACGTTTTTATGGATATCCTAAGGCATTTCCAGGCTGGTGAGGATGAAATCACACTTAAACCGCAAGCTACAAACTTCAAGGTTCAGAACTACATAGAGGGAAATTGGGTGAATCCTAAATTCGTGCGAGCACGACTCTCTTTTTTGTAAGTAATAGGAAATAGTTAAGCGTAGCTAATACCACCGATTATACTCGTAGGCCGAAGGAGTTTAAAGTGTACAACGTGGACGAGGAAACGTGGATTACATTCTGCCTGCGAGAATTCCGAACTTTTGTCGCATTTGCTGAAGCGCTTCATGAAAATATCACAATCAAATACAGCGAGCCTGGCAGGTAACAAGCCGGCCAATTACTCTTTACCATCACTAACCCATCTCTCTCCCCACTCTCAGTCCTGTGATATTTCACATATCGCAAACAGCATACGAAGCGAACCTGATCATGTCCACATTAGCGCCGGAAGATATTTCATTAAGCGAATCCAACATTCATAAGCCACTGTCCCCAAAGCCACCGAAAGTTTATGAGGAATTCAATGAGTTCGAAGAGCCATATGTTAACGGCGGCATAGAAAGAGATCCGGAAACAACTGACCAACTGGCTACACCTGACGTACCACGGAAACAACCACCACGCAAATCCATTAAGCCGACACCAAGATTTAAAAGAACACCAAAGAAACGAAAGGAAAAAACACCGAAAAAGTCTCCGAGGAAGGCAGGGGTGGTCAAGGTGAATCAGACCCAAAACAACACGACTTACGTGAACTCGGAAAGAGCGCGAAAACTACGTTCGGTATTTGTGCGTTGCTTCGAAGCCACCTATGTGCCACAGGAACCGTTGTCCGATAGCGATTTATACGCTCTTGATTCCGACATTGAAGCTTGATTACGATGTAGCGTGGTTTGGAAATTGTAAAAAATAAATTGAAGTATCGCTATTAATCTAAATATTTATTGCTGGAATGAAATTCGCAGTGAGGACGTCGCCGGTCTTGTCACGAAGCTGCTTTACATTGCTCTGTACTATCTTGAGAGACGAGAGTGCCGATTGCATAGAGACCTACCAGTGAAAAGAAAGTTTGTGTGCTAGAATTCTTAAAATAGGTAGAAAGTCGAACCTGTGATTTGATGAGCAGTCTATCGGCGTTCAACAATTGCTTCGAAGCCGATAGGACGACATTACGCACAAATGTGGTCAGATTTTTCCATAATGCCAAGTTCGATTCAACTGAAACGAAACATTCAGATAAGGGTAGAGGGATGTAGCCATTTTTTACTCAGTTGCTTGTGGAAGTAATCGTTGTTGATTGCACGATTCACACCAGGCGGAGGCTGGTTACCATTCTTTTCATCTTCTGAAGGAAAGAACAAGTGTGAATAGAGGGTGTACCGAAAGGAAACAGGATTTACTCGTACCATCATCGGACTCAGCTGCTTCTCCCAGTACTGCTTGAGCATAAACAATCGGCTAAAGGAACAACTATGAGATCAGTCTGTTGCCAGAAGATACACTTACTCTGTCTATGATGGTTTCTTCGTCAGATTCAGAGGCCTCACCCACAACGAGATGCGACATTTTAAGCAAATATTCCAAGAGGTTTCAAAAAACCTCGATCCAAATTGGTTTTTATAAATAATTGTCACTCAAATATCAAATTTGTCAAGAGATGACAACTGTCAGTTTAAAAGGATGTATTCGAAGTCGAACGAATGAGTGTATTCAGTCGTTGAAACTTTTGTGTTAAGTCTCTGTTTTTATAGCTGTGATTGTCTAATTTTTAACGCCTATCTTAGATCCTCCTCTGACCTTTCTAATTACATGCAGTCCTACACAAAATTGCACAGCTATTTGGATGACTCTACCACCGATACCTGAACAGAATGCAATCCTCCCTTATCTCTGCCCCAAGTGTTTCTTCCACTTCATTAATACAAAAAGAAAAACCGATAGCTACCCCACTACATTTAACTTTCTCAATAACTCTTCCAACGAACCCGAAGTAATCGCCAATTTCTTTGCTCATTTCTTCAGCCAATCATTCACTGACCAGGATCTTCAACCGGGTCACGACTATTTTCGATATTTGAAAGACTGCCCCCAGACGTCTCTTGTTTCATTGAACATAACTCCCGACCTAATCGCCGAAAAAATACGCAACTTAAAGGACGACTACTCTCCCGGTCCCTGCTGGGAATACTGCTTGCCATAGTATTAAAAAAGTGCGCGAACCATTTTATTTTACCCCTTACCGCTCTATTTCAAAGCTCTATCTCTCAAGAACTCTTTCCTAAGCTTTGGAAATATGCTTATATCATTCCACTCCACAAAAAAGGACTGAAAAATGATGTGTCCAACTATCATCCCATTGCCAAGGTCTCATGCATACCCAAACTTTTCGAGAGCATCGTTTATGATGCACTAGTCTTTCACTGCAAACCTATATTTTCTCCTAACCAACATGGGTTCCTAAAAGGTCGATCGACAACAATCTAGTCGAGTTTGTTTCACAATGTTTGTGCGCACTCGAAGCTGGCAAAGAAGTAGACGTTGTCGCCACTGACTTCAGCAAAGCCTTTGACAAAATGTCTCACAAAATTATTCTCCTCAAGCTCACTGCCCTCGGTTTCTCTCCCGGTTTTATCTCATGGATCAAATCTTATCTTGAAGATCGTCAATATAACGTTATCTTCTGATCTTCTATTTCTGATCCAATTAACGCTACCTCCGGTGTCCCGCAAGGTAGTCATCTCGGCCCATTGATATTTATTCTAACCATTAATGATGTTGACAGCGTTATTCTGAACTCTCAGCTCTCCATATATGCTGATGATATGAAAATATTTAAACACATATCTTCCCCTGTCGACTCCTGCTCTTTCCAATTGGACCTTAACAGGTTCACTACTTGGTGTCAAAAAAACCATCACGAGCTTAATGTCAGTAAATGCCAAACCATCACTTCCTCCCGCAAGCGCTATTTTTCACCACCCAAAACCTACATTATTCGTAATGAAACCGTTCCCCCCGTCAACTTCTTGGTTGACTTAGGGGTTATTTGTGACCGTGAACTCAACTTTCGCATCCATATCGACAGCATTATCAAACGTGCTAACTCTGCCCTCCGTTTCGTGAAACGTTGGTCCAAAGAATTCTCAAATCCTTACGCTAAGAGATCATTATACATCACTTTCGTTAGGTCCCTTCTCGAATATGCTAGCCAAGTCTGGTCCCCCTCTTATGAATCCCATACTACGCGTATTGAAGCCATTCAACGCAGGTTTATCCGTTTTGCCCTTCGTGGCCTTCCCTGGGCCGACCCCCTTAATTTACCACCTTATATGGATCGCTTAAAATTAATCAACCTCCAACCCCTTAAAGAACGACATTCAATTTATTCATGACCTTCTCAGCGGTAACATAGACAGCCCTTCATTATTGCACATGATTCCCCTTAACACCAACCCGCGTAACCTTCGGTCCACGCCCCTTTTTCGTATAAGCACTCACCGCACAAATTATCGCTACCACGAACCAATGTCCAGAATGCTTCACAAAGCTAACACCAATCTTTTCGACCTTCACCTTAAAAAGTCCAGCCTTAGAATTGCCCTATACCACAACCCTTCACACTCTCCTTAATCGTCTCCACCCTGCCATCTAGTTAATAAGTTATAGCTAAATTATAGTTTTTTATTAAGGCTTGCCCTATGGGGGCATCAAATCAGATCCTGTTGCGGCCCAAATAAGAGTCCATCAAATCCACCCCACCCATATGGGCGTTGAATTCCTTGACGATTTTTAAACACGTTATACTCTTTCTTCTCTTTTCGTTCTTATCGTACCTTTCAATTGTTGAAACAGGCTCTGCGCCTACGTAAGTTGACAAAAAAGTAACCTGTTTATTGGGCTTCCAGTTCACGGTAGACATCTCGATACCATCGTAGTTTGTGACGTACTCTTCGTACGATCCTCTTTCAACCGACTTTTGTTTTGTCGGGAGCTTGCAATTTTTCCCGTGCTTATTCCCAAGCACAAAATTCCTTCCTTGGGCATGTAATACATGAGTGGTAATGAGCTGTAGAAGTTGTCAAAATAAACAATATGGTTCACTCCTCTTTCGATTTCCCGAGAAAGCTTTATCACCACATTACCAACCGCTCCAAAATTCGTCTCATTGTCCATTATAGGATCGTTATCCTTTCCTGAGTAGATAATGAACTTGTAAGCATATCCCGTCAGTGAGCACAGCATAAACAATTTGAAACCCCACTTATTTGGTTTTAAGGGCAAATACTGTCTCATAAAATGCCCAATTTTTGTTGCGCACATTTGTTCTGTGTTGTTTGTTGTTTGCTAGCGAAATTCTTATTCAGGTGATTTATTACCGGACGGAGTTTATAGAGCCTGTCATGATTGGGATCGTCTACCGGGCTGTGCATGTCGTTGTCATTGACATGAAAAATCCGCCTTATCTTTTCAAAGCGGTTGACTGGCATCCTCCTATTCAATTGTTCATTACAAACTGCTTTGAATGGATTCAAATGTGATATTCACCATATAAACGATGGAGTTCCTCAGGGCTTCGTATTGTCTCCTACATTCTTTCTTATTTTTATTAATGATATCCCGTCTGCTACTTTTAGTCTAATTCACCAATTCTTTCCCAGATTCACGTCCCTCGGTAAACGACTCTAAAAGGATCACTTATGTCTAGGTCGAAAATTCCGACATTGAGACCCTCTTTAAGTAGGAAACAAACAATAGAGTACAATTTAAAGCAGAACACAGTGCTCCCTTCTGTTGATGAAGCATACGTCCGACCTGCAGCACATATGGCAGAAACTGAAAAGCTTCTCCACTGGGTAGGCGCTCAGTGACAACTTCAATCGAGACGATCACGTCAGAGTTATTGCCTAGAATCCTGAAATCCTGGAATCGATATCCACTTTTTAGCGATGGTTGATTGGACCTTGTACTTCTTCTTTTATTATGGCCAGAAAGCCATGTTTAGTATTCCAATATGACCGAACACTTGGGTAATGATATACTGACATATCAATATTCCAATGTACTTCCGCAATTCACAATTAGTCACACGATCGGGATGATCAGGTTGTTTTTGCACAGAGTATCTACTTGTTTCTTCAGTTATTTCATTGATGAACTCAGGCGTATAAAAAAAGGTTCGGAATACACTCTCCAGATGATCTACCTAAAACTTTCTAAGCTGGAGGAAACTAATAATCGTTTCCTAACATCACTCAGCGAACTGCGAACAGAAAATGCTGAGTTGAAGGCGAAGGTTGAATCTCTGGAGAGTCGACTCAATTGGCAACAGCAAAACCTTCTTACCAATTGCATCGAAATTGTTGGTGTGCCTCTCGTCGATGACAACAACGCAATCGTCAAAGCAAATCAAATTTTTCAAAATGCTTTGTCTGTTGATGTTTCCGAACACCAAAATAGAGAAATGTTACGTAAAGAAAATACGAAGCAAAGAAGGAAATAACAGCTGTTCAAACAAATCCATTATTTGTGTGAAGTTCACTGACCTCTCTACAAAGAAACTAATTATGCGCGAGGAAAATAAGAAGAAAAAAAATCTCCACTCTAATGTAACTGGTATCAGTGAAGGCGGCAACAACAACAGCAGTCACAGCAGCGGCAACAGTAAGGGAACCAGCATATACAGGGTGTCCCACGAGCAGTGTGCCAAAAAGCTAGAGCGTGTAGGTCGGGTCAAGACAAGAAAAAAATCATATTGGAGGGGAGGGGGGGTCTACTCCGTTTAGCCGGTAGGAGCAATTTTCTAAAAAATTGACTTAATTTGGAAAAAAAAATATTAAAAATCAACAGTTACATCCACAATGCCGTGATGTACTTTCTTGCAAAGCCAGAAACCTCTTCTTTCATCTTGTTTTTAAACGAATCTGTTTTAAGAAACAGTTTTTGAGAAATTAATTTTCAAACTTAAAATTTTGAAAAAAAAATTTTGAACTATTTTTTTTCAAAATTGTATGTAATTAAGTACTAATTTTTTTTTCAAAAATTCAATTCTCTTATTAGTTCTTAGTTAAAACCAGAAAACCGGATGCAAAGATGTGAGAAATTAAAAAAAAACCCGAACCACTTTTTTCTAAGAAAAACATTTTTTTTTGGTTTTAACGCGGCTTGGCTTATAGGCAAATTATTGTATGAAACATCTCTCTCTTTTTTATTATTTTTAAAAAAAATCGGAGTTTTATGAGGATACAATAAAGTGCCAATTTCGTCTGGGTTCGCCCGATCCAGTTACAGATGTATCAGGAATCTTAGATGAAAGAATTTTGGATTTGGTCCGACGTAATCCCTCCCTTAGTAGAAGGAGCATAGCTATTATGCTTGGAGTGCCCAAATCTAGAGTATGGAGAGTGCTTCATACCGAAAACTTACACCCGTACAATTTTAGGCCAGTTCAGGAACTCACCTCAAACGAAAATTTTTTGAGAGCAGAATTTTGTCGATCATTACTGCTTCGAGATGAAACTGAACGAAACTATTTTGCAAGGATATTCTGAGCGGATGAAGCACAGTTTACCAGAGATGGCGTTACTAACTTCCACCTAATCGATGACCTTCCTAGTCTTGATCTCAATAGCACAAACTGTGATAATGTATTTACTGATAGTAGTTACTGCCATAACAAACTCTTTGTTGTTCATCAGAATGTTAGAAGTTTAAGAGAAAATTTTTCGTCTTTTGTTGCCCACCTCGATTCGTTTTTGTGTGTTCCTGATATTGTACGACGGTCATTCAATAAGTAAAGAGACAAATGGCTATAGCTCAAAAACGGTTTATTTCAATCTTAAATCTCTGAAGTTATTTCAACATAATCACCCCCCACAGTTATGCACTTGTCCCATCTTTTTTGCAGCTTGCTAATTCCCTTGGCGAAGAATTCTTTCGATTTACCCCGAAGCTACTTTTGCACCGCTTCCTTAATTTCCTCATTGTTAGCAAATCTTTTCTTTCACGTAGGGCGTCTTTGAGTGGTCCAAACAGGTAAAAATCAGATGGGGCGAGGTCGGGACTGTAGGCAGGATGAGGTAAGACCTCCCAACCCAATTCTTGAAGCTTATCACGGGTCAGCTGGGCTGTATGAGGGCGGGCGTTATCGTGCTGAAGAATGACTCCTTTTGACAAGAGTCCACGGCGTTTGCTCCTAATAGCTGGTCTAACTTTGTGTTCAAGCATCTCAGAGTAGTATTGGTTATTGATAGTTCGCTGATCTTCAAGGAAATCGCAATAGACTGGACCCTGTGAGTCCCAAAAGATGGTCAGCATCACTTTACCGGCGGGAGGTTGAACCTTGAATTTTTTTGCGAACTGAAGAGCTAGTGTGTTTCCACTCCATACTCTGCCTTTTGGTCTCAGGGTCGTAGTGATGGATCCAGACCTCGTCGCTGGTCACTATTCTTTCAAAAAAAGCGTCTCCTTCAATCAAACTTCGTTGCTTTAAGTCTTGACTAATGGAAAGCCTTGATTCTTTATGAGCTTCAGTAAGCTGTCTGGGAACCCACCTGGCACACGTTTTTCTGTACTTTAAATTGTTCTGAATGACATTGTAAACAGTTCCAACACTTACTTGAACTTCCTCAGCTATCATTCCAACAGTAATTCTTCTGTTATCACGAATAAGTCCGTCAATCCTCGATTCCAACGAGGGACCAGAAACTTCCACTGGACGTCCACATCGGGGTTCATCACCTACACTTGTTCGGCCACTTTTAAACCGATCAACCCACTTGTAAAAATTCGCACGGTTCATACAACTTTTACCGTACTGTATCAACATTCTAGAAAAAATTTCCTTTGGTTTTACACCTTCTGCGACTAAAAACCTAATGACTGAGCGCTGCTCTTCTAAGGTGCAATCTTCTAGTGGACTTGCCATGGTGAATTGAAAATGTTGAGGTTATGTTGACATAAAATGATGAAACAGCTGATCAGAGCATATTCCAAGGTTGCCAACTAACACACTGAAAAGATTGTACACGTTCATTGAATAGTTTTAAAATTATAGAATTTGTCTCTTTACTTATTGAATGACTGAATGATTGTGTCAGAAATTTGGATATACGAATTCGAGATAAACGATTACCATTTGCCTGGTTTTAAATTCTTAGCAAGCGAAAATGTTCATAAAGAATTTTCATGCCTCTTAGGCAAATTGAATGTTAAAAATTTAACTATTTTAGGAGATTTCAATATTAACTTGTTGGATAAAACTGAATTGGTATCAAACTATCTGGCTATTTTAGCATCGCATGGTTTATTCAGCTTCATAAATGTACCTACGAGAATGATTTCTAGTAGTTGTTTGGATCACATCTATGGTCGCTTTGCCTATTCTCCCCTTAGCTCCTGCGTGAAGTGTAGATTTGATTTGAATATCTCAGATCACTCAATGACAGGACTGTTGCTAAACTTGAATTCCAACAAAATAGTGAATCAATTTGTTAACCCGACCAAAATTATGCAAAAATTGATCTTGTTAAGTTGAAAAACGATCTCCTGCATGAAGCCTGGGAGGAGGTATATTTAGAGAATGATGCTACTGCTTCCTATAATCTTTTTATGGAGTGTCTAAGCAAACACATAAGTAACTGCTCTTCTACTGGATTGTTAAAAGCATCTAATAAAAGTCTCAAGCCGTGGATAACGAGCCATATCGTTAACAAAGTAAACACTTAAAATAAGCTCAGGGTCAAGTGTTATAAGTATCCTAATAATTAATTTTTGAAAAGCAAGTATAAAAAATTATGCTCTCAGCTCAAAAAGGATATTCCCATTTGCCGCGATAATTATTATCGTGAAAAGTTCATGTCTACAAAGGGGAATATAAAAAGTGAATGGCAGGTAGTTAATAGCATTCTGAACAAGGGTTCTTCTAACAAAATACCTACTGCTATTTCTGTAAATAATTGTGTGGTGTCAGATAAAATTGTAACGCTTTCAACAAGCACTTTTCCTCTATAGCGAGCAGTTCTACTAGTCCAAACTACCAACCTATTGGTAACCTGTGTTCGTTTTCTACAAACTCTTGTGGGCCAGTGGATTTGATGGCATTTCTAACAAAACTGTAAAGCACGTTGGTTACTTTGTAGCTGATATTCTAGCCGTTATTTTTAATCGTAGCATTTTTTCTGGGTTTTTTCCTGACAAACTTAAGTGCGCTGACGTTGTACCCTTGTTCAAAAAAGGTGCTAAAGAAGATATGGCCAATTACAGGCCCATCTCTCTTCTCCCTGTCGTTAGTAAACTTTTTGAAAAAAAACGTTAAGGAGAGAATAGTGTCCTTTCTAAATAAAACAAATTTTTTCAGCTCAATGCAATTTGGTTTTCAGCGGGGTAAATCTACTGAAGACGCTTTACTAAATTTTTGTTCCCATATTTTTTTCTAGTCTTGATGCGAAAAAAATCACTGCGGGCCTATTCTTAGATATTGCGAAAGCATTTGACATGGTTAACCATGCCATACTATTGATAAAATTAGAAAACGCAGGGTTCCGGGAATTCATGCTCGACTGGTTTAAGTCATACCTCTCTGATCGATATCAAAGAGTAAAGATTGAAGAAGCGAGGAGCGAAATGTTTTGTTTTTTTTGTTCTGTTTTTCAATTTAGGAGTGCCACAAGGTTCTGTGCTTAGACCTATTCTGTTCCTAATCTACAATGACTCTGTGTTTAGACTTAGCTTTAAAGCAAAAATCACTACATTCGCTGATGATGTGGGCTGTTCTCATGGATTGGGATCTTAATTTATTGAGGACCTGGTTCGCTGAACACAAATTAAATAATAGCTCCAAAACAAAAATTATGTATTTTAATCTGTCCACCAAAATCTGTAACAACGTTGAAATTTTTGTTCACGCACCTGAGTGTCCAAGAAACAAACTTGCTGGTTGTGGTTGTATTTCCACCTTACCTTCCCCTACTTTCTGTAGTAATTCAAGTTGTAGCAAGATTGCTTTTCAGTTGAGAAAGTAGACGAATTTAAATACTTGGGCCTTATCATAGATTCTAGGATGAGCTTTATAGTCGTAAAAAAAGTATTTTCGCAGCACTCTTCGAAAATTCTACTATCCAAAAAGTGTATGTTCTACAAAATTACTTATAGTAATTTATTATGGTATCTTCTATTCCAAGCTCCAATATGGTATTACGTGCTGGGGAGGTACAAATGTGTATAAAATTACGCCTCTTTTAATTCTGCAAAAGAATGTTTTAAGAAAAATATGCCGTAAAAATCATCGTCATCCAAGTTATCCTTTGTTTCGTGATATGAATATTTATATTGTTTCAAAGTCTTAAAAACTTTTTATTTAAGATCGGGTAATCTTAATCGTAGGCTAATTTCAGATTATAATTTACGTCGAAACTTCTCAAATGTTGTATCTGTTCCAACTTTTCGCACTACTGCATTTCGTAATTTTTATTTAGTTTCCTCGTGCCGTCTCTTTAATGTATGTACTTCCACCGTCAATCAGAACTATGGGATTTTCTAGAAGGCTTGTGAATCGTTTAAGACAGTGGCTCTTAAATTTTGATCATGCGACACTAGAAAGTTTTTTTTTTTTTTTTAAGAAGTTCCTTCTTTTGTATATCTGTATATTATAATAATTTTTTTTTAAATTACTTGGGTCACCACACCCATACTTTTATTGTTCTAGTTCAACATCTTGAAGTGGCATTTGAAACTATTTTAGTACTCTATGTATAAAAAATAAAAAGTGTCACCTATATTATTTCTAACTATAAATTAAGTTATATGTAATTTAATTATGCTTATTGAATTTATATGAAATAATAAAAAATGAATGAATGAATGAAAAAATATGAGAAGAACTGAAACGGAGTTTCAAGTCGCATTATTTCGAAAGGAAATTCATTCAGAAATGTCTTCGAGCCATTCTATATAACAAAAAAGCAAAAGGTTCAAACCCGCAACCAAGCTAAATAGAGTTGAAAACAATTGTGGAAACATTTTTCAAATATAAAAAAATTAAAATAAATGCACACCTTCGATTATGATCTATTTTCATCTTCTACTCGTCCTTTTATGTAAAATTTTCTAAACCAATCCTACCTTTTCCTTTCATACATTTATACCTGTATATGTAAGGGATCAGCACACCCTAAATGTTCAATTTGCCTGTTTTTATCTGTTTATACGGGTGTTTATGATGTTTTTTATGGACTATATATATATTTATTTCTGGTGGACGGCCTTAAGCCAAACCATAAACGATTTTGTAAACCAAAATATTTATTATATGAAAAAAAAGCCACTTAACTAACTAACTATATATTTATTTTTCATTTCCTGTTTCCCCTTTATGGGCACTGATAACACATCTACGCATATGAGTCTTTTTCATGTATGAACAACAACAAATTGATATCATTTTTGATACAGACAAAAAACCACTTATTTATCATGACAAAAATCACAAATTTAAAAAATTTAAAAAATTTAAAAATATTTAGATGGAGAAAAATTTCCCCAAAAATGTATTTTATAACAAAAAAAGAAAAATTTCGACTTCACTCTATTTTAAAATTGTCGGCTATAAATCAACGAAATCAAAGCCTCTACTGATAACGGATATATTATGGTTTATTTTTTACTTTGATTTACGAGTAGTTAAGAAACTATTGTTCTATCGTATAATAAATACCGATTGATGGTGCAACATGGCGCGCGATACCAGGAATTCAGTTACCATGGAGGAACCACCGTAGATTTGACTTAATAGGCTATATCTGAAGTCGTGTCAACTGCTTGCATCAAAATCCAGTCAAGAAAGTAGCTCTTAAGCCGAGAAATGCGATCGACCGTAAGAGCTACGGGGCGTATACGTAACATTTCCAATTTTTTATACCTGCTACATTACGACCTCGGGCAGCTAAGTTGCCATGGAGGAACCACCGCGGATTTGACTTAATAGGCTATATCTGAAGTCGCGTCAACTGCTTGACTCAAAATCCAGTCAAGAAAGTAGCTCTTAAGCCGAGAAATGCGATCGACCGTAAGAGCTACGGGGGGAATACGTAACATTTTCAATTTTTTATACCTGCTACATTACGACCTCGGGCAGCTAAGTTGCCATGGAGGAACCACCGCAGGTTTGACTTAATAGGCTATATCTGAAGTCGCGTCAACTGCTTGTATCGACCATAAGCACTAAGGGGCGTATATGTCGTAATGAACCTATGAAGTGGCCAGCATTATTCTGTGATTTCACACCTTTAGGTTACTTTCTTTAAGGGTATGTGAAATCATTAGTCTATGCCGATAAACCAGAGACGTTCGCCGTGTTATTGCTGAGGTTAGGTTAGGTTAAAGAAGGGGAGTGTGATGGTTGGACATCACTTCCACTCGGAGGCCAAGAGGCCCATTGTGATTCCCTTCGTTTGTGTGGGTACACATAAAATTAACCTGTCCTATCACGTGGTGGCTGAAACTACCCCGTGCTCTTGATGAATCTTAGAAGATCCGATATATCTGCGTTAGCCACGTCCGCAATCTCTGTAAAGAATCTTTGACCCAGCGACACTAGGCGTCGATTCTGGAGAGCTGGACAGTGGCAGAGCAGATGTTGGATCGTCTCAGTTTCTTCCTCATCGCCGCAGCTCCGGCAGAGATCGCTGGATCCCGAGTCTCATTTCCGGAGCATTGCTCCAATGGGACAGTGTCCTGTGATCACTCCGACGAGCATACGGATCGAGTTACGGTCCAGCGCCAGGAGCTTCTTTGTTTTTCCGACGTTGAGCTCTGGCCACGATGATCTTGTCGTGTAGCTGTCGTTTCTTGAAAGCCAAGACGAGTTGGCCTCTTTGATGATTGTGTCGTTTATGATCCTGTATAATGCGCTGATCGGTGGTTGTAATGACGTGTCCGCTTCGCTGTTCCTGAACTGCTTAAAGTCTCAATAGTGAGACCAATATACAAGAATGGTACTAAAAATGACATACTAAACTACAGACCTATTTATCAGTAGTAGATAAAGTACTTGAAGGGATAATCGCAGAAAGACTATATCAATACCTAGAAAGAAACAATATTTTAAACAAAAACAAATTCGGGTTTCGGAAGAACCGAAGCATAAATCAGTTATTGGGAGAGTCCACCAATCAAATAAACACTAGCCTGAATAGAAATCATAATACAATAGTTCTATTCATCGACTTTAAAAAGGCCTTCGACACCCTGAGCCACGGGAATATATTGCGACAACTAGACAGAATTGGTGTACGTGGAGTGACGTACGTAAGTGGTTTGAAAACTATCTAGAAAACCGTAGCTTTAAAGTTAAAATTAGAGATAGCTATAGCAATCCAGAAAAAGCAACATATGGAGTACTGCAAGGATCAAAACTCGGTCCACTACTTTTCATTATATACGTAAATGATCTACTTTCTGTTCTTCGTCAGAGTAGGGGATACGCGTACGCAGACGATACAGCTATAGTTGTCAATCACAGATGTGTCGAAACGGCAATAAAAATAATGCAAGAGGAATTGGAAAGTGCGGTTACAACCTGGTGCCACGATCACGGTCTCTTGATCAATGCAAAGAAGACAAAAATAATGCACATACGTCCACCACATATCCAAAAAGTATTATTAAAAATTAAATTACATGACACCAACTGCCTTCATAATGCAAAGAACCCTATGCAACTTGAAAGAGAAGACAGCTGCGAAACTTTTATAGAAAATGCGTCAACTTACAAGTATCTAGGGGTCATCGTAGACTACAATTTTAAATGGAGCTATCATATAAGAGCACTTGAGACAAAACTAAGGCAGTCAACTTATGCTCTTTTCCATCTCAGTAACGTATGCACGGAAGATGTTCTACGACAGTGCTATTTTGGATTAGTGGAATCTCATCTACGGCATGGTATATTGGCATGGGGAAATGCGCCTCAGATTCGGTCGTTACAGCATATACAAGCAAGAATCCACAAAATGATACATAGCGCAAAGACAGGACAGCACTACAATCGACAACAAAACATCAACAGTAGGAAACTGCTTAACATCGAACAACTTTATAAGATGGAAGTTATTTCAAGATTCTGGAACAAAGTCACAGCTCAACATAACTTCAACACACGCAGAAGACAGCAAGGACGATACAATATCCCACGGCATTGGAATGAGTACGGACGAAGGCGATATGAAGTAGTAGTACCCAAAATATTTAATGAACTCCCAAATAATTATAAAAATCTTTCAAAATAATCTCTTTTGTTGAAAAAAGCGAAACAGTTTTTTCTGACTTAGGAACAAAGACACAAAAAAAAAAAAAAAAAAAAAAATTAACTGGAGTAGAAATTATTTATTGTATATAAAGCTCAACTCATATACGAAACAATATTGTGTAACTAATCTTCTGCAGATAAGCCCCTAAGGCTTTGCAGATAATTATATCAAAATGTAAACTACTTATGATGTATCAATAAAGAATTGAATTGAAAAAAAAAAAAATTGATGTCCAATTCAGAACCTTGCCTGGCCAGCTCGTCTGCTCTTTCGTTCCCTGCGATTGAGCTGTGGCCCGGTACCCAGCCACACTGCTCTTCAAGGACGAATAGGTGTCATTAAATTGCCACTAAAAACTAAAAGTGCCAATGTTTCAGCACTTACTTGTAGGTAAAAAATTCCCTTTATTCAAAATCCTAGCTGCTCCTTTTTTCAAAATATCGAGCTTTTTCACTATTTTGATCTTAAATTATCGACTAAAAAGGGGACTGTATGTTATATTGATGATTATGGAGAAAATATTTGTATATGTGTGTGTGTATCATGTGTGTATAAAAAGTTATACTAGTATAAAGTATATATTATATTTTTTCCACACCATCCAAGAGATAAATATCACGGCGCGTTTTTTTTTTAATGGTATCCCCTGTAGGCCTAGTCCACTTCGTCATCATTTTATTATTAAATATGTATACTTGATTAATTTACAAATGTTGGGATGAAAACGTAACAACCGCTTTCTTCAAACGATTTGCAAAGGATGGATCATCGATTAAATTTATTTTAAATCTTTCCCAATACTTTGAAAATTCCCGATGAACTGATTCGCCAGCCTATTCGGACCATAATCCTAAACTATCATAATTCAAAAATTCAAGACCTTGTTGTAAATGATCTAATATAACGTGTATTTTTAACGTTTGAGAGATTCCAGTACACTCAAGAGCTTTTCTAAGTTCTAATAAATTTTTATCTAAGTCTTTTATATCAGCACGTCTTGTGGAAAAGCAAGAATGAACTATTTTATTCATCGATTTAAAAGCGGTAATGAATGGCAGTAATTCCAATGGGTTCACGTGTTCATATATTTTTCGGTCGTATAATTTATCTGATTCCTTCAATAGTTTTCTACATGCGTTTCCTTCAAAAAGTTCACCTTGATAATTTTTCGCGATTAAATTTAATTTCTTTGGCCAAATCAAGGCTTTTTCGCGACCTACCATTGGAACGATGCCATTCCAAAAAAGGTGGTTTACGAAGCCTTGTAGAAGATGTAGTTCTGGTAAAATACATTTCTGAAGTACGTACATTTCATCATCTTCATTTTCTTCATCGTTAACAAACAGAGGCATATTGACGACACTGTGACATTCTTTTGCAATTTTTTTATTCATCATATAACATAGGAAATTAGGAATTTTAAATTTATGTATTTTCTAAATATTATACTTTTTCCATTGTACTCATTATCGTCTGTATCCATTGATTCTTCATCATTGATTTTACCAAAACTTTGTAACTGATTTAATTTAATTAAACAATATGGACAAGGGTAGGTAGCCGTTGCGGTTTGCAGGCCATTTACAATGAGTAAAAGTTTAAAGTGTGCAGAAAGTTTAAAGGGTATCTCATTAACTTTTGTTAATTCAAATAACAATTTTATATTGTTGTACATAAGTTTCTTTTATTTGCGGGACTATACCCAATAAAAGTAATTTATAGACACTGTTTAGATTAAATTTACGTGACATGCTTCCACCGGAGGCGTGCATTTCATCTTCTTTTTCAGAATCGAAATCAGTTAAAACTATAAGAGATAATTTTAAGAAACCTTGCCCTCCGTCTATCATAAGCTTAATTTTAACATTTTCCATAATATTTACATTTCTTTTATCAACAATTATGCTGAGAAGTTCAGATGCGTTCGCATAAACAACAGGTCTTTTTTCTATTCCTTCTTTGGTATCAAATTGAAAAAGACCTTCGGTGTAAACGTGTTCTAGAGTGTATGATTTTTTACTCATATGTTCTTTATAATATTTTGGAATATATTCTTTTCCAGCAAAGCTTCTAATAAAATTCGTTATTTTATTCATTTGATTTTGTGATACGCCAGTGTCGTTTGAAAGTTGTCTAAACTTTCAGAACTAAAAATAACTTTTTTTTCATTTTTTTTATTTACAGTGACTCTTACTTTAGATCCTAATGTATTTAAAATAATTTCATCGTTAGTATTCTTTTCATCAGATTTTCTTTTTTTTAATATAGATGTTACCAATTCGTTTTGCTGCTTGTCGGGCAATTTTTCAATCATATTTAAGACATTTTCACGAGCACTAGATGAAGCACCATAACAATGATGTTTTATACCCCTACCTATTTCTTGATAACAATAATTACAAATACTTGCAGATGTTTTTGTTGCAGTTTTCGTATTCGTTATTTTGTCTGGGACCGGTATATTAAATGTACTACTGGTTCCGTCATCAATACTGTCACAAAAAGTTCGTTTATGTCCTCTTCCAACTTTTGGTACCAAATGTGTATTATGCCGAGATGTCAAGCATATATAACAGTTACAAAACAATGATGATCTAGTTTCTTTTGCTATATTAATACATTCGTAATTTGGCATTATTGGAAGAGGTCTTGTTTTAATATCACGTTCGTATTCTAAGATAGTTTTTCGACAAGTATCGCAAATGCTTATGGGAAACTTAGGATTAAGTGTATCATAATTTATACTTACATGTTTTTTTATTAATGTTTCAAGCCGTTCAGTTATTGCAAACTCGTGATAACGACGACCCCCAAAAACAATTTTTTTTCCGCATGGTGCGCATACCTTAAGTCTATTTTCACCATGATTACATTTATGATCTACGTGAGTATTAATGAATTTATTATTTTGTGAAAAAATACTTTTAACCATGATAATTTCAAATATCAATTAATATTTTTAGCTATTGGTGCAAAAAGATATTAGTTATCCAAATATGTTAAATATACAAACATAAAAATGAAGTTGGCAGCCGAATTCATACATATAGAAATATGTATAACACATAACAATGGATTGTTTTCAGATATATATAACGACTCAACTCTGGATTTACATACATATATATATATAAAATAAACGCACGCGCGTATTTATATATACATATATGTATGTATGTACATATATACAGGGTGTCCCACGAGCAATGTGCCAAAAAGCTGCAGCGTGTAGGTCTAGTCAAGACAAGAAAAAAATCGTATGGGAGGGGGGGTCTATTTCCCCCCGTTTAGCCGGGAGGGGCAATTTTCTAAAAAACTGACTTAATTTGGGAAAAAATTATTTAAAATCAACAGTTACATCCACAATGCCACGATATACCTTTTTGTAAAGCCAGAAACCTCTTCTTTCATATTGATTTTAAATGAAGCTGTTTTAAGGAGTAGTTTTTGAGAAATTAATTTTCAAACTCAAAATTTTGAAAAAAAATTCGAACTATTTTTTTTTCAAAATTGTATGTAATTAAGTAGTATTTTTTTTTAAAAAATTCAATGCTCTCATTAGTTTTTAGTTAAAAGCAGAAAACCGGATGCAAAAATGTCTTGTAGTTTTTGAGAAATTAAAAAAAATAACCGAACCATTTTTTTCTAAGAAGAACCTTTTTTTTGGTTTTGACGCGGCTGGACTTGTAGACAAATTAATGTATGAAACATTGACCTCTTTTTTATTATTTTTAAAAAATTCGGAGTTTTATGAGGATACAATAAAGTGATACAGTATTGGAATAACCCTGGATTAATTCTTTTTTTTCATTGATAACGCCTGAAAACTGACCTGCGAATTTCGTCTGGGTCCGCCCGCCGCCGATGGGTTCTACCCGAATTTTGGATTTGGTCCGACGCAATCCCTCCCTTAGTACAAGGAGGATAGCTATTATGCTTGGAGTGCCCAAATCTAGAGTATGGAGAGTGCTTCATACCGAAAACTTACACCCGTACCATTTTAGGCCAGTTCAGGGACACACCTCAAACGACAAGTTTTTGAGAGCAGAATTTTGTCGATCATTACTGCTTCGAGATGAAACTGAACGAAACTATTTTGCAAGGATATTCTGGACGGATGAAGCACAGTTTACCAGAGATGGGGTTACTAACTTCCACAATTTGCATCATTGGAATAGCACCAATCCACAAAACAAGAAACAAAATAAATCACAACACCGCTTTAGCTGTAATGTTTGGCTTGGTATTGTTGGACAAACTGTAATCGGGCCCCGGTTTTTGAATGCCGTTATTAATGGAGAATCATACCTGCAATTCCTACGAGACCTTTTGCCCGATTTGATGGACAACGTTCCTTTGGCCATAGCAGATAATTTAATCTACCAGCAAGATGGAGCACCAGCATACTAGAGCTTACGGGTTAGAAACTGGCTGAATGATGCAGCCTGGCTGTCTATGAAGATGGTGATATCAGATGGTGGGATATCGGCTACCTGTAGGTGCTTGGCTGCTTTCTCTATTGCCAGGATTTCTGCTTGGAACACGCTACACATATCAGGGAGTCTGAATGATTCCTGTTTGTGTAGGGTATCAAAGTAAAACCCGGCCCCAGGGCCTGTGTCCATCTTCGATCCGTCGGTGAAGAGGGTGATCTCATGGTCGTTGTTTACGGCGTTTGATAGCCACTCTTCTCTGTCGGGGAAAAGGATAGGTATACTGAGAGAGAAGTCATTTTGGGGCTGAATATAGTCGGTCGTAGCTGCGAGGCTACTAAAACCATGTTTCCTTCCCAGGTCGTCTATTATCTTAAGTATGGCCGCATGTCCATAGTTGACTTGCTTCCACAGAGAGGACTCCCTAAGTGCTCTTTGCGGCGTAGCCTTTTATGAATAGATCCAGGGGGAGGAGATGAAGAATCATGTCCAACCCTGCTTGCGGCGTGCTTCTCATGGCTCCCGTTGTACAAACAGCTGCTAATCTTTGTACTTTGTTGAGCATGTTCATATAACTTTTTATGCTGCTAGCAGTCCACCAGACTAGGGCCCCATAAGTTAAAATGGGTCTGATGATTGCTGTGTACATCCAATGAATGATGTACGGTTGCAAGCCCCATCTTTTTCCGAAAGTCTTGTGAAAGTGTTATTGCTGATATACGACCCCTGTTGTTGGTTGGCACGCATATGCCCGCAATCATATTTAAACACTAATGGCATAAAATAATCTATTAAAGAAGGCTATTATCGTAGACATTAACATTCGCTTCAAGTGTTTTATTTCATATTGAATTTGTAAGCCTCCAGAAAAAACCCTTTATATGAGTCTTACAAATAAACAACGAATTTTGTTAATACCTCACACACAGATTGTTATATTCCATTTCAATATCTACCTGCCCTTATTGAAAAACCCTATAGCCTATACAATCACCGTGTTTCGAACATAATCCCACTATGGCGCAAACCCACTTAATTCTATTATGATTGGGCCTTAACGAAAAACTGTGATGTCCACACAGGAAGAACGATCCGCGCCTATTTGTTTGTGGATTTGTTATTCAAAGCAAGCTTAAGCAAAAAGCCTTAAGCTCCCGTGAGCGAACGACTCGATAACAATTTGTAGTGACTACTCGGTATCAAAACCCTTACAATCAAGGCGATGCACCCGAGGATGCCTTCTTAGAGTCTTCTTCTTCTTCTTAGATGGCGTTACAACTCACGGAGTGCCAGAGCCAAGCTTTTCTCATACACTTGTGTGCGATTTGTTTTTTACACAAGTGAACGGGAGCCGATTCCGAACGGCTAGCGCCGAGAAGCTTTTTCAAGGCAAGTGTACTACGGGTGGTTTTGCCAGTACCCCGCCGAGGAGAAGCCGCGTAATGAACATTCGATGGCATTGGTGTTACCGGGATCCACTCATCATGCGTAAGAGGACGACCACTGAGCCAAGGAGCTCTACCTTCTTAGCCTCATTGCCTGTTAAACCATGGCGGCTGAAGCATCTTTGAAGTATTATTTTGACCAAAAAATCATGGACAAACAGTGAAGTGTGAATGGCTATCCTAGTTTTAATCTCCGAATAAACTGCCGCCACATGTTTAGTAGCGAAAATTCCATTACACACGCCAATTGACTATATTGAAACGTTTATAACCTCTACATTCTGCCCGGATGTTGGTGCAACTTTAGCGCCCAGGGCGCTCGGCGTGCTTTCATAATTTTCTTGAACGCGATTAATCGGTCTCCTGTTACTTCTTGAATACTCTGTCTAAAGCGTAGCATACCCAATCATATAAATAAAACAACTCTTTAGCGTCTTACTGACATTTTATTATCGTTAACCAAAGAGCAAACGAAAAGATATAAACAAGCTTCAAAATCAAGGGATAACTCAGTTTGAATGCATAGAAGAACTATAAATTATAGAAAACCGATCAGCATTCTAAAACTCATCATTTTCGAACGGATGATGCGGATGTCCATTGGCGCTGTAAAGAAAAATAAATGCATTAGAGAGGGCGTAATATTGAGAGGGAGGAAAGGCAACAGACGAGAGTCTATTAGTATACGGAATGATGTAGGATGAAAGGTCTCACAACGAGTCCGACTAAGGTTATTAGTTGTTAATGACTTCATGAGTGAATAAGAAAGCAAATCACAACAAAAAGGAAGAACTTGAAGATAACACGGGCGGAGAATATACAATACGCGGGAGAGGCTTTACAAATGCATCACTCCCTCGCGGAATCCGTTCAGAACATGCACTATTTCATCTGTCAAATATGTCGTGGTTAAAGCATGCTTATTGAAATGCAATCTAGCACAAGCAGGTCACGATAGAAGAGTCCCTAAGCTCAAGATGCATCTTAGTAACAGTCTTCGCTTGTGATTGAACGAATAACTGAGATAAACTCATTCCATGAGAAGGTATTTACAGCATGCGCGATAACGAGCTACAAATATACTTTTGTGCTAACTAGCTTGTCTCACATAATCCTCCTTATCTTATTCAACGCGCTGTACAACAGCAAGGTGTTGCGCAACTCTTTCTGTTATCTTCTATGGAACGCGCAAAACAAACAAAAACCAAACGTTATCGATCGATAAGGTTGATTACGATTATCGAAAACAATGAAAATATATGATTGACATAGGGAAAGGTGTCAAACATAAACATTTACCGAAACTGGTTGACCTTTCTCTAATACTCATCGTGGAAAGGATAGTGCGGATGCTGTCCAGCCTCGCTAAGATCATTTAAAACCACACATTAGAACATCAATCACCTAGAATAGAATGCAAAGAATACGAATATCTTCCGACACCTACCTGGTAATGGGTACAAAACGTCCATTGCAATCAAAGCTATCGATGACAGTGACATCCGCAGCAGTCAATTCGAAGCCAAACACATCAAAGTTCGATTGGATGCGTGCCTTGTTAACCGATTTCGGAATGACAATGTTGCCTCGTTGCAGTTGGTAACGAATCAGGATTTGTGCCGGTGTCTTTTGATACTTCTGAGCGATGGCAACGATTTTCGGATCCTCCAACAAGACGGGATCGCCAGGCTTAGCCCATGGTCGGTTTGGTGAGCCAAGCGGTGAGTAAGCGGTGATGGTAATGTTCTTTGACTTGCAAAAGTCCATTAATTTCTTCTGATTCAAGTACGGATGGCATTCAACTTGATTGGTAACAGGTGGAATGCGTGCGATGGCTAAAACACGTTCGATTTGTTTCTTGTTGAAGTTGGAGATACCAATCGACTTGACGAGACCATCATCGACTAGTTTTTCCATCGCCTTCCACGTATCGACGTAGTCCACGTCCGAGTATGCAGTGGTTCCGTCCTCCTTGGTAGGGAAAAGGTCTCCACCTTCTTTGTATGCCATTGGCCAATGGATTAGGTACAAATCGATGTAGGATAGGCTTAAATTCTTCAAGGTTGTCTCGCAAGCACCACGAACCAAGTCGGGACGATGATAGGTGTTCCATAATTTGCTAGTGATGAAGAGGTCTTCACGTTTGACAACTCCTTCAGCGATTTTGGCATTGACGCCCGCGCCGACTTCATGCTCGTTCTGATAGACATGAGCGCCGTCGATGTGACGATAGCCGATATCGATGGCATCCTTTACAGCTTGAGTTACTTCGCCTGGTGGACTCTAAAACAAGAAAAAATCGAAGATACAAAAATTAGTGTGAATCACGAGAATCAGAGCATTTAACAGTTGCTGTCTAAACAGCCTTTGACGTAGAGGAGTGACTTGAACAAATTGCAGTGACTTCGGTTGTTCATAGAAACTTGCAATTAGCAATGCAAAACAGATGTTCTGCTAATTGAAACTAAGTAGTCAAGAAGAAATGAGTTCCGATATCAATTAGAATGATCTAGAAACCACTGCGCTTCAGCATGAAATGCACTTTAGCACAACTTTTATTCGATTTCCGAATTCTAAAAAAGCCAAAAGTCAATGCGATTATTAGAAGCGTCGAGCTTTATGTGATGAGTTCATCGAATCTCATCGCCTCTGTCTATTTTTAAAGATCAGTTCACGAGTGGGAAACATATAAACATGTGCCGCGTTTGACAACAATTTGATTTCATTTAATTAGCATTCGCGGGGTGAACGGAGTGATTCATTATTAAATCTCAAAACAAAGTTCCCGCACCGGGGACAGCTGTTTTCAACGCAAATAGTTATGGGAACTGTTGGAATTCAGTGTGTTTTTAAGGTGTGTAAACTAAATAAATCCCAGCATTCTTTCGAATTGTAGTTTTGTACACTATAAAGGAACAGACAGCGCTGATCGGAATGATCGGATGCACTTTTGATATTACATCGGAGCGGGAACCACTAAGTGATGCGGCTGCTTAACCACAGACAACACGTCACCGCGTATCATAGCATAATCTTACCATGAAACATCAAGTAATAGGGTCTTCGTCAATTTTTTAAGAGAAAAAAATCTTTATTACTGTATTAAGGAGACTCCTAAAAACTCATAGGTGGTTAAGACGACTTTGTTAGTTGTTTTACAATGAAAGCTGATAGACTTCTTTGCAGTCTACGATATAACATGTTCCGACCATAAATGCAAGGGGGTCCCAGACTGTCGAGCTGGCCCAATGGTCGAATGTTTCGGGAGTAAAAGACGACATGCAAACTTGGCCAAGAGGCAGTGGTTGGTCTTGTTCGATTTCGAATTACTCACTCTGCGTGTAAGTACCAGCAGCAAGCCTCCTTCGCTCGGAGAGAATCTCGGCGAATGCCCATTCTTTATGAACTGGGGGTGATCCTATTACCCTGCGAATTAAGTCAAAGGTCCTATATGCCTCACGGATGACTCGAAGATGTAATTAGACACAGTCGCTGGTGTTTTTAGTCCAAACAAAAAGGTGGATTCCAAGCCGAACTTAAGGTCATCTACTCACACACCAACAAAAACACAAAAAAAAACATGTCAAAGGCAAGCAGCATTTCAAGCACTGAACTCACAGAGTGAAGCTTACAATCAATGCTCTAAGAAGCTCTGTAGGATTCAGCAAAAAAAATAGTCAAGCCTTGGTGGGTTCCTGGACACAGCGGCATGAATGGAAACGAATTAGCTGACCTCACAACCTTCCTTTCTATATTAAGATAGTGGCAGACAGACTCAAGGACTTCATTACTCAAAGAAAACCATTCAAACCTTGAACAAACTCTAAAAAGGTCTTCAAATCCAAGAGAGACGATACCAAAGGCTTGTCAGCTTCTTTTCAGGACTCTGCTATCTGGGATACCACCTTAATAAGATGAACCCCTGCCCAGAGAGAATGTAGGCTGTCTTGAGGATGAAGGGATTGTAGGACACATATTATGTGAGTGTTGCCCGTTGCCACCTTAGGAAGCGTAACTTTTCAGAGAAGTCACGTCTCCTGCTTCATTAGGAAAAAGTTTAGGATATTCTCGTCTAATTGGCTTAATTGTTACAGTTGATCTTTCTAGCTCATTGCTAGAATTGAACCGAGCTCCAAGATTATAGGTAGGATACATTTTTCGTATTGGTCGAAAGGTCTAAGAAGTCTAACAATCCTCTAGCCAGGCGTGGATTGAATGTTTAAGATGGCTGGGCTATCTAGAGCGAATGTCCGAAGAGTCTTCGATTCCAATCTCAAGAGCCGATATATGTACAGTGGGTAAAATAAGTATTTGCACACCTAGTTTTCTTGCGATTTGACTGTAATCCTTAACGTTTCAATGAAACGTAATATAGATTAAGAAAAAGCAATTAAAATCACGACATGCAATACAAAAATGATTGATTAAAAATTACACACTCAAAATTCATCGTTTGGGTCAAAATTATAACGGTTTTTGAGGTGTCTGTTGTTTCTTTATTCATTCGTGGTTGCAATTGCGAGTGTATTAGTCGTTAAACCTTGGAAATACCCTTGGCAATCCGCGAAAAAATCATTTTCCTAAGTGAAAGTAGTAAAAATTATCGGAAAATAGCAAATTTAGTTCCATTTTCGTTCTCTGCAGTTCGTTACGCTCAGAAAAGGTTTCAAGACACAGCGACGACAGCAAATAAATATCGTACTGGAAGATTGAAGAAGTTAACTGTAAGAGATAGGCGAGCAATGATAAATGAAGCCCGAAAAACATTTATAAGTGCGCAAAACTTTGCCCAACATGCCGCAAATAGTGCATCCGCAAACCATTCGGAATGTCTTACATTCCGCAAATATTTATGGCAGGTCAGCAAGGAAGAAACCTTTTTTCTTTGGAGATAAATAGGGGAAAAAAGGTTAAAATTTGCCAAAACTTATATAGCGAAGCCCTTGAAAGTTTGGGGAACTGTCATATTTTCCGATGAGAGTAAATTTAATATAATTGGGTCAGATGGACAAAGATTTGTGTGGAGAAAACCCAACACCGAACTTCAAAGCAATCATTTAAAGCCTACGGTGAAACACGGTGGTGGACATCCTATGGTTGTGGGCTGCGTGGCATATAAAGGAGTTGGAAACTTTTATAGATGGAATTATGACGGCCCTTGGATATATCGATATTTTGCTCAATAATTTGACTCAAAGCGCCGTCAAATTGGAAATGCAGGGAACATTTTTATTCCAACAGGACAATGGCCTCAAACGTTCTGCAAAGCTCACTAAAGAATGGTTATTGTATAATGTCCCCCACCGACTTGTGACACCTCCCCCAATCACCAGACGTTAACCCTATAGAAAATCTTTGGAGTATTTTGGATAATGAAGTGAGAACAAGGAAATGTTCAAACAAAACTGACCTTAAGACGGCAATTATGGAAGAATGACTTCAGATAAGCCCTGACATTATTCATAATCTTATCGATTCTATGCCGAGGAGATTATAAGCCATTATCGAAGCAAACGGAATGCACACAAAATATTAGTTGCAGTTAAAAAAACTTATTTATTTCGACTATATTTCGTTCACAACCTTAAGGGTGCAAATACTTTTTTGAGTGTATTTTTGTTATTTTTGCTTAATAAATGGAGTAATTTTTAACCAACTTCAATAATTTTTGTATTGCATGTCGTGATTTTAATTGCTTTTTCTTAAGCTATATTACGTTTCATTGAAACTTTAAGGATTACAGTCGCAAGAAAACTGGGTGTGCAAATACTTATTTTACCCACTGTACATAGCTCAGTATGATCGCGTCGCAAGTGGTTGGCACAACTGGAAAGGGTCCTCAGTCACCAGACTGTAATATATTGAAAAAACTTGCTAGCTAAGGTAGTGGACCACCATAAAAGTCCGTAGAATGAGGAATACTTAGTCTTCCTGTCGACGGAATTTGGATTTCGGTGGTATATTTCATATCTTTCCTCGAAAAGGTAAAACGCAGAACTCGTAATGTGATAGAGAAAATTCAGTAGAACCTAAGGAACCCGCAGAATTTCTTGAGAAAACCCTGTATATACGAGCTACACGTAGGTAGGTATATGCCTGGTTATTTAGGTTTCCATGGAATTGCATGGTAATACGAAATAGAACCTTTCTTAAGGACTGACGTATCATAAATTATTGCACAATCACTGCACTTGAAAGCAATGCTAAGTCCATTGACGATTTGCTGACTTGCGAATTTGTAACTGAAAGGTTAGATGACATGTACCAAGACCATGTCCCAAGTAATTTTATGAATGGAGTATGTCTTATCAGTACTCGTTTGGAAGGAACCACTCTCCTTGGTCAATCGACACCACTTAGCTAAATACATACATATCTGTTTAACAAGTCTTTAGCATATTAAGTGGCTGAACTTTGTCCTTTTTTTTAATATTTGATTGGCAGATCATATCAGTAGAATTAAAAATTCAGATAGAATCTATCAAAGTCAACCAAATTGTGAAATAGGCCACGTTCCGACGTAATGGTCCCTAATAATAGCACTTATCACGCTACTCGATAGGACGCACATACCATAATTCACTGGAGTCGTAATTTTCCACAAGCAATCAGAAGTATGTAGATATATTCGTAGCAAGACTGTCGGGGTACTCGTCTTAGGGTAATTTTCCATCATTGATTCCAAACCTACAGGGGTCTTGGCTGTAATTTTGATAGCCAAACATCTTTCCCTTCCCACGTAGCAAGTACAGTTTCAAGGTCAATAGATTTATTAATATGGTAATCAAACACACGAATATGGACAGAAATATCATGTTTAAATACTTACTCCCCAGGTTCCAAGGCCGAGAATTGGGATCTGACGTCCATTATTCAGCTTCACATTTGGTACTTTTGGGCCCATTTCGCTTAAGATTACAGCAAACAAATTAGATAATTATTAGCACACTTTACTTTCGCACAAAACGAATAAAATCAAGTTGACTACTAAATAAATAAGTAAACACACCAAAAGCCGGCGAGAAACTGACAGAAATAGTTTTGGACACTTGCTTTTAATCAAAAACAAAGGGAAGAAATGGAAAGCTTTCGGGGAACTTTCGATGAACTTTCATCAGTTGACAGCTCTTAAAGCTTTGCTGCATGTGAAAGTGACATCTGTTTAACGAAATTGGGGATGTGTCCTAGGGTCAGTGCATAATTTGAATGTTGATTTGACTGGAATGGAATATTTCTTAATTAAAAATTTCCATTCGTCGTTCTCGCGCTTAATTGAGGAAACACTTTGGATATTTGAAAGCTTTCTCAGAAAAATATAAAATTCAAGTAGGTGAGGGCGCGGGTCTGGACTGGGATTTGGTGTCGGATCGCAATTATATGCTGTGCTCGTGCACTTATGAGAGTCATTTAATAAAATTGTTTAGGGAAGATCAACATTTGGGGATGTTGACTGTGATTCTATGATATGGGTTTGTACGTATTGTGGCTTCAAACATTGAATCATGCGACCCTTATGGCTTCGTAATTCATCGATTATGGTCAGAAATAAATTTGTGAGGCATATTAAAACGGATGGGAATTGGGACACATTGTTAACTAGAAGGTAGTGTGTCGCCCTTTTAAATAGGGCTCGAATGCTTGCCACGGTTAAGTCATAAAAATGTATTCCACGGTATTTTGCCTTACCCGAGTACTGGCGACACATTCTTGTCCACAATCGCCCTTAACTCGGACCTTAAGGTGTTGACGCCTGGACATTGTTTCCCCATTAATTAGCAGTCGAGTCCACTTACGAGGATGGTCAGATAAGTACTTAGACTCACCGCCAGATGGCGCCAGTATTGCAAGAGCAACTTACTATCGTGTACATTCTAGTAGACGGCTACTGTCTGAAAAATGGAAAAAGAACAATATCGGTCGGTGATTCGATTCTTGTTTTTGGAAGGGAAATCTCGCAGCGAAATCAAAGAGTGTTTGGATGCTGTGTACGGTGATTCTTCTCCTTCGATGAAGATCATCAAAAATTGGTTTAGCGAGTTTCAACGTGATCGCACTTCGGTTTTTGATGAGCCATGTCCAGGTGCCCCGAAAACGGCACGATCTCGTATTGGCAGACCGCTAATTGAAGGTGCGCAAGAGAGCTGAGGCAGTAGGCATTTCAAAAGATCGCGTGGGTCATATCCTGCATGAAATTTTGGGCATGAGAAAGCTGTCGGCGCGATGGGTGCCGCGTTTGCTCACTCCGGACAACAAGCGCAATCGTGAGACCACTTCAGAGCAGTGTTTGACGCTGTTTAAGCGCAATCCGTAGGAGTTTCTGCGTCGTTTCGTGACAGTCGATGAAACATGGATCCACTGGTACACACCAGAGACCAAGGAACAGTCGAAACAGTGGACTTCACCCCGGTGAACGTGCTCCTAAGAAGGCAAAGACTGTCCCATCGGCCGGAAAGGTGATGGCCACCGTTTTCTGGGATTCAAATGGTGTGATCCACATCGACTACCTGGAGAAGGGCAAAACGGCCAGAGGGCTGTACTATGCCAAATTATTGGGCCGATTCGACGCCGAATTGAAGAAAAAACGGCCCCACTTGGCGAAGAAAAAGTGCTCTTCAACCATGATAACGCCTCGGCTCACACCTCCGCCCTCGCCACGGCCAAATTGGTCGAATTGGGCTACGAACTGCTGCCGCATCCACCGTATTCTCCAGATTTGGCCCCGTGCGACTTCTTTTTGTTTCCAAACTTGAAAAAGTCACTCGCCGGACAGAAATTTCAGTCGAGTGAGGAGGTCATCGTCGCCACGGAGGCCTACTTTGCAGACCTCGAGAAAGCGTTTTTTTTCAGACGGGTTAAAGAAGTTGGTGCGTCGCTAGGTCAAGTGTATCGAGCTAAAAGGAGACTATATTGAAAAATAAATCGCCATTTCTCCAAAATTTTTGTTTTTCTTTTGTAGGCTAAGTACTTATCGGACCACCCTCGTATTTATGTATGAATTGTTCCATCAAAATTACATCGTATTGGGTCTTTTGCTTTAAGACATACGCCAGCGCCGATAACTTTAGCGTATGGTTGCCGACCTCTTTACCCCATTCGTGCAGCATGAAAAATTCAATGAAGTGAACATGAAATTGCAACTCAAATCTGCAACTCGAACTTGCAACTCGAACTTGCAACACGAACTGGCAATACGAACCTGCAACACGAACTTGCAACATGAACTTGCAACACGAACTTGCAACACGAACCTGCAACTCGAACTTGCAACATCATGTTGCAACAGGAACTTGAAACATGAACTTGCAACATGAACTTGCAACATAAACTTGCAACATGAACTTGCCACACGAACTTGCAACACCATCTTGCCACATGAATTTGCAACACGAACTTGCAACATGAACCTGCAACTCGAACTTGCAACTCGAACTTGCAACTTGGTCAGGGTAACGACCTTGACCAGGTCAATGACCTCGATCAGGTCAATGACCTCGATCAGATCAATGACCTCGATCAGGTCAATGACCTCGATCAGGTCAATGACCTCGATCAGGTCAATGACCTCGATCAGGTCAATGACCTTGGTCAGGGTTAATGACCTTGGTCAGGTTTTTCACTGAAATTTTGATAGAATTTCTGTAGTATTTTGTGAAAAGTGTTGCATACTTTTTCGCTTATGTAAATAGTTTCTTTACACGATACGAAAGTTGGATATAAAAAAAATATTGGATACACCCAACTTGCACCTACCCTCTATGTGGCCCAGCAGTGGGGTTGCACCGTTTAAAAATAATAAGGTAAGCCAAAAATTATGCAAGAATTATAACATGTTTTTCTTCTGAATTGAAAAGTATGCAACACAACAGTATACAACATAAAAATTTCATAATAATTCTATTAGAATTTCAGTGAAAAAACCTGAAAATTGACCAACTTTAAACCTCATTATCTCGAAAACTAAGCAAAATATCAAAAAATTTTACTTAATTTTTTTTGTTTATTTTACCGAGTTCTATAGAAAAACACTTTCAAAAGTCGGCGCCACGGAAATCGTAATCGTGCCCGAATATATCTAGCAGCGTTGCCAGATTTTGTTTTCGGGTAAAGCGGGATTTTGAAACCTTTTGATTAAAAAAGCGGGACTCTTACGTCGAGAGCGGGACAAAAAAAAGACATAGTAGTCAGTATTTTTTTTAATACTTATCTTTTTATTTGGGATTTAAATTCAGTTAAAAATTATGATATATGGAAAAATACGTTGGCTAATACCATTACTTATTTATATTTCTGTGAAAACTTAACTTCTCTTAATATTTCCTTTTCTTCTTTAATATAGTTAAAGAACTCCGCACAGGATAGCTCCAGATTGAATGGGATGAGTAATTCAGCTTTTATTAAATTTACAGAACATTTACATTTCTGGCATCCGATCATTTTAAATTCAGTTAGGAAAAAAGCTTTCGGGAAAGCAGTTTGAAGTTGAGACACTTTTTTTGGAAACTATTTAAAGAGCTGGTGCTATTTCTGTGCAATGGTGTCTTTACGATTTTCCACTAGTACGTACAAGGATGATTTTAACAAGTTAAATTCTTCACACAAGTTACCAACTGAAACATCACCTGACAAGTTTAATACTGACACAGCATTCTCAACCATTTCAAAACTAATTTCATTATTCAGGTTTATGAAAGTTTAGCGAAAATATTTTCATCTGAGAAATTATAACGTTTGGTTATATATGTACGTTTGACAATTTGTGTAAAAATTATTGAAGTCTTTAATGAGTTTGATTTTTTCAGATTCAACAAATTCAAATTTATTTAATGTCTGTTTCGTTTGGTAGCCGAAAAAACAATCCTTTTGCATACCTGTCTTGCCTTGCCTGCCTTTGAAACTACTCATAACATTATGAACGAAATGCAAGTAGGCAGGAGTTTTTGTTTCCTCTTCTTCCGAATGGAGAACCTTTTCAATGGCTTTCGCACATGATCCTGGCTTACCAAAGTAATATTTCAAAGCAGGCCAAGGCTTGATTACTCTTTCAATGGCAGGACAGAGAGACAGAAATCTTATATTAACGTGACGCAATAACTCGACCCACTCCATTTCCGTAGTTTCAAACATTTTCATTAATTCCGCACGACGTTTAGCTGAATGTGAGAAATGGCCATATATTTTTAAGATAATAGCTTCTATGTATGTATATCGATCTCTAATCTATCACATGCAAATTTGCTCATGCTACGCAAGAACAGTTCGCTTTTAAATTTTTTTTGTTCTTGTCAACGAGATTTGTGTAAACGGAATGATTTGGACCGAAGTTAACATTTGCATTGCCAGCTCCATATGAAGTTACTTGCGAATTTTGGTAATTTTAAGTTTTGTTTTACAAAGTATTGTACATTTATTAATTGGTCGGCAGAGGAATAAACAAATGTATTAAAAGTGGGACTGTGCCTGTGCGGCGCGGGATATTTAATTTTTGGCCAAAAATCGGGACGTCCCGCCAAAATCGGGACGTCTGGCAACGCTGATATCTACATAGGTACTTTTGATTGCTTATGCAAAATTACGGTCCCAGTGAATGTTGAACTGCGTGATAAGTGCTATTATTAGGGACCATTAAGTCGGAACGTGGTCTATTTCACAATTTGGGTGACTTTGATAGATTCTATCTGAAATTTTAAATTTTACTGATATGATCTGCCAATCAAATATTTAAAAAAAAAAACAAAGTTCAGCCACTTAATATGCTAACGACTTGTTAAACAGATATTTAGCTAAGTGGTGTCGATTGACCAAGGAGAGTAGTTCCTTCCAAACGAGTACTGATAAAACATACTCCATTGATAAGATTACTTGGGACATGGTCTTGGTACATGTCATCTAACCTTTCAGTTGCAAATTCGCAAGTCAATAACTCGTCAATGGTCTTAGTATTGCTTTCAAGTGCAATGATTGTGCAATAATTAATGATACATACGTCAGTGCTTAAAAAAGGTTCTATTTCGTATTACCATGCAATTCCATGAAAACCTAAATAGCCAGGCATATACCTACGTGTAGCTCGTATATACAGGGTTTTCTCAAGAAATTCTGCGAGTTCCTTAGGTTCTACTGAATTTTCTCTATCACATTACGAGTTCTGCGTTTTACCTTTTCGAGGAAAGAATTGTATACCACCGAAATCCGTATTCCGTCGACAGGAAGACTAAGTATTCCTTATTCCTCATGGTGCTCCACTACCTTAGCTAACAAGTTTTTTTCAATTAATTGCTTCCAATATACATATGTACATATGTACATATGTACAATATGTATACATATTACAGCCTGATGACTGAGGGCCCTTATATTGATCATACTGGGCTATGTATGTATGTATGTACATATGTATGTACATATATCGTCTCTTGAGATTGGAATCGAAGATTTTTCGGGCCTTTGCTTCATTCGCTCTAGATAGCCCAGCCTAAAATATTCAATCCAAGCCTGACTAGAAAATTGCTAGACTTCTTAGACCTTTCGACCACGAATATATCTAGAAATCCTACCTATAATCTTGGAGCTCTCCCTACGCTCGGTTCAGCTCCAGCAATGAGCTAGAAAGATCAACTTTAACAATTAAGCCAATTGGACGAGAATATCCTAAACTTTTTCCTAATGAAGCAGGAGACGTGAGTTCTCTGAAAAGTTACGCTTCCCAAGATGGCAACGGGCAACACTCACATAATATGTGTCCTACAATCCCTTCATCCTCAAGACAGCCTACATTCTCTCTGGGCAGGGTTTCATCTTATTAAAGTGGTATCCCAGATAGCAGAGTCCTGAAAAGAAGCTGACAAGCCTTTGCTATCGTCTGCAACTCGAACATATAACTCGAACAACACGAACATGCAATACTATCTTGCAACAGGAACTTGAAACATGAACTTGCAACATGGACTTGCAACTCGAACTTGCAACTCGAACTTGCAACTCGAACCTGCAACATGAACTTGCCACACGAACTTGCAACACCATCTTGCAACACGAACTTGCAACACTCGACTTGACAAGGTCATTTCCCTGACTAAGGTCAATGACTTTGATCAGGTCAACAAACTTGGTCAGATCAATGACCTTGGTCAGGTCAATGACCTTGGTCAGGTCAATGACCTTGCTCAGGTCAATGACCTCAGTCAGGTCAAGTGTTGCAATTTCATGTTGCAAGTTCGTGTTGCAAGTTCATGTTACAAGTTCATGTTGCAAGTTCGTGTTGCAAATTCATGTGGCAAAATGGTGTTGCAAGTTCGTGTGGCAAGTTCATGTTGCAAATTCGTGTTGCAAGTTCGTATGGCAAGTTCGTGTTGCAAGATGGTTTTGCAAGTTCATGTTCACTTCATTGAATTTTTCATGCTGCATGAATGGGGTAAAGAGGCCTGCAACCATACGCTAAAGTCGTCAGCACTGGTACAAGTCTTAAAACAAAAGACCCGATACTATGTAATTTTGACGGAACAATTCAACACAGATTGTTTCATTCAAGCAGTTGTGCTCTAATGCCTTGGCATTACGAGCGCATGGGAAATCCTATCATACCTCTTATGCCTCTTATACATATGTATGTATGTACACATAATCAAAAAAGATTAATTTTTATATTTTTGCTAATAAAAATGATACGGTTTAACACAACCCCTTAAGTAGTATCCCAGAAAGAGAATATGTTTTTCCCCCTGTCTTTGCATCGAATTCCAGGAATTTGCGTTCGCTATGAATACCGTTACGACAAGGATCATTCTGGATTGAGCATTTATGGGATCATTTGGAGAAAAAAATCCGGGAACGCACAATATCAAACAAATCTGACCAGAAAGCGATTTTGCTTGAAGAATGGAACAAGATTTCTGCAGACACGACCTCCAAACTGGTGCATTCTATGAAAAATAGGTTGAATGAAGTAATAAGAAACAAAGGCGGTCCGACCAAATATTGATCTTATTTAGTTATTACCTTTTGATATGATAATTACATTTAATTTTAAGAAAATCGGGGAAAAAACCAACTGTACGGAGACTTTTTAACTTCCCAGTGGGAAGTTCTTGTAATGGGGCCGATTTTGTGAATCCCAAATTTTGACATATCTCCACGTTTCAAGGTCACCAGAATCCAAATCCAACGTTTTTATAGAGATGTCCATGTGTGTGTATGTACGTATGTGTGTATGTGTGTATGTGTGTTCGTATTAGTTCCGAGAGCTAAATTATTAAGAGCATTAACGAATTTTAAATCATCCTTTTGACGCATGATTTCTGTTAGCTCATAGAAATCGAATTGCTCCCATAAAGGATTAATTTCAATCAGCGATGCCATCTGATTGTGATTTGAAACTTGATAAATGGGTTTTGTATTAATACTTTCATTTTTTCTGAAAGTTTCATCCATTCGTCTTTCTTTCAATCGTTGAAGTTTTTCCAGATTTTCGAAGCCTCTAAAATCGTCATCACTACGTAATGACGCCATGCGTTTTTGAGTGCTCATTCTTTCGAGTTCTCTGTATTCATCGTCTTTACGTAAGTCAGACACTCATTAGAGATTTTTCAGATTCTCAAAACTTCGATAACCTCCATCACTTCGTAGCGACGCCATAAGTTGTTGATTTTTTTCTCTTTCATGTTCTCTGTAATCAACTACGATTAAAATTATAAAAGAAAATATTGAATAAATTTAAAATTATACAATAATAATAATAAATAATAATAAAAAAAAAATAATTGTTCTTTAATTCGTCTCACTGGGAAGTTAGTCGTGTGGACTTTACGGTTCACACCTTGATCACATTTTTGTTTTTTTAATTACAGCTAAATCTAAAGTAAGCCTTACAGCCACCATACGCACATACGTACATACACACACACGGACATCTCTATAAAAACGTTGGATTTGGATTCTGGTGACCTTGAAACGTGGAGATATGTCAAAATATGGGATTCACAAAATCGGCCCCATTACAAGAACTTCCCACTGGGAAGTTAAAAACAAAAAAAATCACAAAACAATAATGAAAAAAAAGATATATTATACATACAAAAGGTATTTTTTATAAAAAAAATGATCTGATGCTAAGTTTTTTTTTTAAAAAATATCACTTTTCTTAGCCTAAGTTGTTTATTTATTTTAATTATTGCAAATTAATAATAAGGCCGAAAGGCATAGTCTGAAATTGTTCTGTTTGCTTTACAGTGTCCGTATAGGGCCAGTAACGTATTTTTTGTTAGTTGTTATGTAAACTAGTTTTAAGCATTTTTGTCTAGGGTAAGTGTGTTCTTAATATATAAAAACTTAAAATGAAATAAATAAAAAATAAGAAAAAAAGCAGTACAGCATTGCTAATATATAAATGATATAGATACATGAATACAGTGGTGACAAAGAGAATCATACACTATTAATAATTTTGCCTACACCATCATCACCATCCTCACCATCATCACCATCATCACCCTCATCACCTTAATAGTCTTGTGAAGTTTCTATTTGATGTATATGTTCCGATTAAGTCGAAACAAATCAAGTCCAAAAATTGCTCCTGCTACTCAAATGAAATTAAAGAGCTTATACAAGAAAGAAAACTATTTTTTAGACGTTTCAAGAGGAACCCGACACAGTTCAATAAAAGACAGTATTGTGTGGCTCGAAATAAAGTCAACTCACTGATTAAGGACTCCAAACGTTCATACGTTAAAAGCCAACTTGACTCTAAAATGGATCCTAAAGTATTGTGGAGAAATTTAGCAAATCTGGGTGTAGCAGAGACTAATACGGCTCAAAATTGTTCCTTGTGTCCAAATGTATAGGGTCCGCCAAATAACTTTTTTTTTTTTTGAAAATGCTATAAAAAAAAACTACTGAATATTTTCTCAAATTTCTTTTTTTATTTGAAAGTACAATCCTTCCGGTTAATAATGGAAAATAATTTCATTTAAATGGCTGCCTCGGCTGGTCATGCAGTAGCCTACACGACCGGTCCAATTTTTAAGAACATTATCGATTGTGTGCAGCTGTATTTCACCAATGGCTTCACGAATATTGTCCTTTAAAGCGTCAATTGTCTCTGGCTTGTCGGCGTAACACTTATCTTTGACGGCACCCCACAAATAATAGTCCAACGGTGTCAAATCGCAGCTCCGAGGTGGCCAAACGATATCAGCTCTGCGGCTGATAATGCGATCTTCAAAAACAGGGCGCAAAACATCGAGTGTAGCTTCGGCTGTGTGGCACGTAGCGCCTTCCTGTTGAAACCAAATGTTGCCAATATCCTCCTCTTCAATTTTTGTGAACAAAAATTCGTCCAACATGGCCCGATAACGATCGCCATTGACTGTAACGGCCACTCCTTCCTCATTTTCGAAGAAAAATGGCCCAATTATGCCTCTGGACCAAAATCCGCACCAAACAGTGGATCGTTTTGGGTGCACCGGCACCCAATGTATGCGTGCGGGTTTTCTTGTTTGTGCCCCAAATACGACAATTTTGCTTGTTTACATACCCGCCAAGATCAAAATGAGCATCATCTGAAAAGATGATTTTTTTGGCAAAATCGGCATCTTCTGTAAGTCGATCGCAGGCCCACTTAGCGAAGCGTTGTTTAAGCGTATACACAACCATATTCGTTCAGCGGAAGGACAAAACTAATTATCTGTCAAATCAGACATGAGCTAAGTGTTACCATTCACGAAATAAGCACTACTTGAAAAAAAAAACGTTAGATGGCGGACCCTTTAGTAAGCAGCTACTTTTAACCTGATTCACATAGTCCATCTTATGTTGTGCCAGTTGCGAATCCCTCTGTCGTTGACATGTCCAATGGTGTTTCACCTTTGAGTGTGTCGCGGAATATGATGTTACTAAAGCAATTATGTCTGTTTAATCAAACACCGCAGGACCTGATGGCGTCAATCCAAAATTTCTAAAGCTACTTCTTCCTCATTTGCTTCCCTACTTAACGCATTTTTTTAACTTTTGCAATTATAACTGTCAATTTCCAGACCAATGGAAATCTGCAAACATAATTCCGATACCGAAGAAAAATTGCCCTCAAAGTCCATCGGACTTCAGACCAATTAACATACTCTGTCTCTTAGCTAAAGCCTTCGAAAAAATACTTGCCCATCATTGATCATATACAGCAATATCTTAATGCAAATAATTTGCTATCGTGCTGGCAATCTGGTTTCCGAGCAAAACACAGCTGTGAGTTAGCGGTTATGAAGCTGACAAGTGACCTTAGGTCATCGTTAGATTCGAGGGACATAGGAGTCTTAGTACTACTTGATTTCTCAAAAGCATTTGACTGTATTGATCATTCCATACTGTTATCGAAATTGGAACAGAAATTCAATTTCTCCCCATCTTCCTTAAGGTTAACACAAACATATATGTGTAATCGTATCCAAACGGCTATCACAGAAATGGGGATGTCCGATCCATATACTGCCAATATAGGTGTTCCACAGTGTAGGTGAATAAATTTAAAAAAAGTGTAATTATTTTTTTGTACGCTACTGTTGCTTAGCGTATACATATGTACATCAAGGTATCGGTCCATCTGATCGGATGATTAATCCGAAAGTCTCCACTCCAATATGATCACTTATAACTTAATACCAAAGACAAAGAATGATTATTATCTAAAGTGCCTTCCAATAGAACGGATGTGCTTTTCTACAAAGGGGTTTTTTAAACCCCTACCATACAAACACAAGGTACCTTGCATTCCATTAATAAGGGTGAAATTCCATTCGAAATGTTACCATCTTGGTCCTTTGGCGAGCTCAAACTCGGGAACGAAACACATACTCGTAGTAATCGCTGGTTTCTCGAAATTCACCAAGCTTTATCCTGTTAAAACAACTAAGACTAAGGAGGCCATAGACTGTTTAAGTTCATTTTTTCGAAACTACTCAAGACCTAACAAAATAGTTTCCGATCCTGGAACATGTTTCACTTCGAAGTAATTTTCAGATTTTCTGAAAGAAAACAACGTTGACCATGTAAAGGTCGCCACACATTCTATCCAATCAAATGGTCAGGTCGAGCGTAAAAAGTACTCACCATCATCACCATCATCACCATCATCACCATTATCACCATCATCACCATCATCACCATCATCACCATCATCACCATCATCACCATCATCACCATCATCACCATCATCACCATCATCACCATCATCACCATCATCACCATCATCAGCATCATCACCACCATCACCATCATCACCATCATCAAAATCATCACTATCATCATCATAATCGCCATCATCATCATAATCGCCATCATCACCATCGTCACCCTCATCACCATCATCATCATAATCGCCATCATCATCATAATCGCCATCATCACCATCGTCACCATCATCACCATCATCACCATCATCACCATCATCACCATCATCACCATCATTACCATCATCACCATCATCACCATCACCACCATCATCACCATCCTCACCATCATCACCATCATCACCATCATCACCATCATCACCATCATCACCATCATCACCATCATCACCATCATCACCATCATCACCATCATCACCATCATCACCATCATCACCATCATCACCATCATCACCATCATCACCATCATCACCATCATCACCATCATCACCATCATCACCATCATCACCATCATCACCATCATCACCATCATCACCATCATCACCATCATCACCATCATCACCATCATCACCATCATCACCATCATCACCATCATCACCATCATCACCATCATCACCATCATCACCATCATCACCATCATCACCATCATCACCATCATCACCATCATCACCATCATCACCATCATCACCATCATCACCATCATCACCATCATCAGCATCATCACCACCATCACCATCATCACCATCATCAAAATCATCACTATCATTATCGTCATCATCATCTCCACCGTCACCATTATCACAATCATCATCATTATCACTGTCACCATCTCAATCACCATCATCACCATAAACACCATCATTACCATCATCACCATCATCACCATCATCACCATCATCACCATCATCACCATCATCACCATCATCACCATCATCAGCATCATCACCACCATCACCATCATCACCATCATCAAAATCATCACTATCATTATCGTCATCATCATCTCCACCGTCACCATTATCACAATCATCATCATTATCACTGTCACCATCTCAATCACCATCATCACCATAAACACCATCATTACCATCATCACCATCATCACCATCATCACCATCATCACCATCATCACCATCATCACCATCATCACCATCATCACCATCATCACCATCACCACCATCATCACCATCATCACCATCATCACCATCATCACCATCATCACCATTATCACCATCATCACCATCGTCACCATCATCTTCATCATCACCATCATCACCATCATCACCATCATCAGCATCATCACCATCATCACCATCATCACCATCATCACCATCATCACCATCATCACCATCATCACCATCATCACCATCATCACCATCATCACCATCATCACCATCATCACCATCATCACCATCATCACCATCATCACCATCATCACCATCATCACCATCATCACCATCATCACCATCATCACCATCATCACCATCATCACCATCATCACCATCATCACCATCATCACCATCATCAGCATCATCACCACCATCACCATCATCACCATCATCAAAATCATCACTATCATTATCGTCATCATCATCTCCACCGTCACCATTATCACAATCATCATCATTATCACTGTCACCATCTCAATCACCATCATCACCATAAACACCATCATTACCATCATCACCATCATCACCATCATCACCATCATCACCATCATCACCATCATAACCATCATAACCATCATCACCATCACCACCATCATCACCATCATCACCATCATCACCATCATCACCATCATCACCATCATCACCATCATCACCATCATCACCATCATCACCATCATCACCATCATCACCATCATCACCATCATCACCATCATCACCATCATCACCATCATCACCATCATAACCATCATCACCATCATCACCATCATCACCATTATCACCATCATCACCATCATCACCATCATCACCATCATCACCATCATCACCATCATCACCATCATCACCATCATCACCATCATCACCATCATCACCATCATCACCATCATCACCATCATCACCATCATAACCATCATCACCATCATCACCATCATCACCATCATCACCATCATCACCATCATCACCATCATAACCATCATCACCATCATCACCATCACCACCATCATCACCATCATCACCATCATCACCATCATCACCATCATCACCATTATCACCATCATCACCATCGTCACCATCATCTTCATCATCACCATCATCACCATCATCACCATCATCACCATCATCACCATCATCACCATCATCACCATCATCACCATCATCACCATCATCACCATCATCACCATCATCACCATCATCACCATCATCACCATCATCACCATCATCACCATCATCACCATCATCACCATCATCACCATCATCACCATCATCACCATCATCACCATCATCACCATCATCACCATCATCACCATCATCACCATCATCACCATCATCACCATCATCACCATCATCACCATCATCACCATCATCACCATCATCACCATCATCACCATCATCACCATCATCACCATCATCACCATCATCACCATCATCAACATCACCATCATCACCATCATCACCATCATCACCATCATCACCATCATCACCATCATCACCATCATCACCATCATCACCATCATCACCATCATCACCATCATCACCATCATCACCATCATTACCATCATCACCATCATCACCATCATCACCATCATCACCATCATCACCATCATCACCATCACCACCATCATCACCATCATCACCATCATCACCATCATCACCATCATCACCATCATCACCATCATCACCATCATCACCATTATCACCATCATCACCATCATCACCATCATCACCATCATCACCATCATCACCATCATCACCATCATCACCTTCATCACCATCATCACCATCATCACCATCATCACCATCATCACCATCATCACCATCATCACCATCATCACCATCATCACCATCATCACCATCATCACCATCATCACCATCATCACTATCATCACTATCATTATCGTCATCATCATCTCCACCGTCACCATTATCACAATCATCATCATTATCACTGTCACCATCGTCACAATCATCACCGCCACTATCACCGTCACCATCAGCATCACCATCACCATCCTCACCCTCATCACCATCATCATCATAATCGCCATCATCATCATAATCGCCATCATCACCATCGTCACCATCATCACCATCATCACCACCATCACCACCATCACCATCATCACCATGATCACCATGATCACCATGATCACCATCATCACCATCATCACCATAATCACCATCATCACCATCATCACCGTCATCACCGTCATCACCATCATCACCATCATCACCATCATCACCATCATCACCATCATCACCATCATCACCATCATCACCATCATCACCATCATCACCATCATCACCATCTTCACCCTCATCACCATCATCATCATAATCGCCATCATCATCATAATCGCCATCATCACCATCGTCACCATCATCACCATGATCACCATCATCACCATCATCACCATCATCAGCATCATCAGCATCATCAGCATCATCAGCATCATCAGCATCATCAGCATCATCAGCATCATCAGCATCATCAGCATCATCAGCATCATCACCATCGTCACCGTCATCACCATCATCACCCTCATCACCATCATCATAATCGCCATCATCATCATAATCGCCATCATCACCATCCTCACCATCATCACCATCATCACCACCATCACCATCGTCACCCTCATTACCATCATCACCCTCATCACCATCATCATCATAATCGCCATCATCATCATCATCACCATCATCACCATCATCACCATCATCACCATCATCACCATCATCACCATCATCACCATCATCAACATCATCACCATCATCACCATCATCACCATCATCACCATCATCACCATCATCACCATCATCACCATCATCACCATCATCACCATCATCACCATCATCACCATCATCACCATCATCACCATCATCACCATCATCACCATCATCACCATCATCACCATCAATATCATCATCATCATTTCCACCGTCATCATCACCGCACTCATCACCATCATCACCATCATCACCATCATCACCATCATCACCATCATCACCATCATCACCATCATCACCATCATCACCATCATCACCATCATCACCATCATCACCATCATCACCATCATCACCATCATCACCATCATCACCATCATCACCATCATCACCATCATCACCATCATCACCATCATCACCGTCATCATTGACCTCATCAAGGTCATTGACCCCTCAAGTCATTGACCTCATCAAGGTCATTGACCCCTCAAGGTCATTGACCTCATCAAGGTCATTGACCCCTCAAGGTCATTGACCTCATCAAGGTCATTGACCCCTCAAGGTCATTGACCTCATCAAGGTCATTGACCCTTCAAGGTCATTGACCTCATCAAGGTCATTGACCCCTCAAGGTCATTGACCTCATCAAGGTCATTGACCCCTCAAGGTCATTGACCTCATCAAGGTCATTGACCCCTCAAGGTCATTGACCCGACCTTGCTGATGTCAATGACCTTGAGGGGTCAATGACCTTGAGGGGTCAATGACCTTGAGGGGTCAATGACCTTGAGGGGTCAATGACATTGAGGGGTCAATGACCTTGAGGGGTCAATGACCTTGAGTGGTCAATGACCTTGAGGGGTCAATGACCTTGAGGGGTCAATGACCTTGATGAGGTCAATGACCTTGAGGGGTCAATGACCTTGAGGGGTCAATGACCTTGAGGGGTCAATGACCTTGAGGGGTCAATGATGGTGATGATGGTGATGATGGTGATGATGCTGATGATGCTGATGATGGTGATGATGGTGATGATGGTGATGAAGGTGATGATGGTGATGATGGTGATGATGGTGATGATGGTGATGATGGTGATGATGGTGATGATGGTGATGATGGTGATGATGGTGATGATGGTGATGATGGTGATGATGGTGATGATGGTGATGATGGTGATGATGGTGATGATGGTGATGATGGTGATGATGGTTATGATGGTGATGATGGTGATGCTGATGATGATGGTGATGATGGTGGTGATGGTGATGATGGTGATGATGGTGATGATGGTGATGATGGTGATGATGGTGATGATGGTGATGATGGTGATAATGGTGATGATGGTGATCATGGTGATGATGGTGACGATGGTGATGATGGTGATGATGGTTATGATGGTGATGATGGTGATGATGGTGATGATGGTGATGATGGTTATGATGGTGATGATGGTGATGATGGTGATGATGGTGATGATGGTGATGATGCTGATGATGGTGATGATGGTGATGATGGTGATGATGGTGATGATGGTGATGATGGTGATGATGGTGATGATGGTGATGATGGTGATGATGGTGATGATGGTGATGATGGTTATGATGGTGATGATATTGATGATGGTGATGATGGTGATGATGGTGATGATGGTGATGATGGTGATGATGGTGATGATGGTGATAATGGTGATGATGGTGATGATGGTGATGATGGTGATGATGGTGATGATGGTGGTGATGGTGATGATGGTGATGATGGTGATGATGGTGATGATGGTGATGATGGTGATGATGGTGATGATGGTGATGATGGTGATGATGGTAATGATGGTGTTTATGGTGATGATGGTGATTGAGATGGTGACAGTGATAATGATGATGATTGTGATAATGGTGACGGTGGAGATGATGATGACGATAATGATAGTGATGATTTTGATGATGGTGATGATGGTGATGGTGGTGATGATGCTGATGATGGTGATGATGGTGATGATGGTGATGATGGTGATGATGGTGATGATGGTGATGATGGTGATGATGGTAATGATGGTGTTTATGGTGATGATGGTGATTGAGATGGTGACAGTGATAATGATGATGATTGTGATAATGGTGACGGTGGAGATGATGATGACGATAATGATAGTGATGATTTTGATGATGGTGATGATGGTGATGGTGGTGATGATGCTGATGATGGTGATGATGGTGATGATGGTGATGATGGTGATGATGGTGATGATGGTGATGATGGTGATGATGGTAATGATGGTGTTTATGGTGATGATGGTGATTGAGATGGTGACAGTGATAATGATGATGATTGTGATAATGGTGACGGTGGAGATGATGATGACGATAATGATAGTGATGATTTTGATGATGGTGATGATGGTGATGGTGGTGATGATGCTGATGATGGTGATGATGGTGATGATGGTGATAATGGTGATGATGGTGATGATGGTGATGATGGTGATGATGGTGATGATGGTGGTGATGGTGATGATGGTGATGATGGTGATGATGGTGATGATGGTGATGATGGTGATGATGGTGATGATGGTGATGATGGTGATGATGGTAATGATGGTGTTTATGGTGATGATGGTGATTGAGATGGTGACAGTGATAATGATGATGATTGTGATAATGGTGACGGTGGAGATGATGATGACGATAATGATAGTGATGATTTTGATGATGGTGATGATGGTGATGGTGGTGATGATGCTGATGATGGTGATGATGGTGATGATGGTGATGATGGTGATGATGGTGATGATGGTGATGATGGTGATGATGGTAATGATGGTGTTTATGGTGATGATGGTGATTGAGATGGTGACAGTGATAATGATGATGATTGTGATAATGGTGACGGTGGAGATGATGATGACGATAATGATAGTGATGATTTTGATGATGGTGATGATGGTGATGGTGGTGATGATGCTGATGATGGTGATGATGGTGATGATGGTGATGATGGTGATGATGGTGATGATGGTGATGATGGTGATGATGGTAATGATGGTGTTTATGGTGATGATGGTGATTGAGATGGTGACAGTGATAATGATGATGATTGTGATAATGGTGACGGTGGAGATGATGATGACGATAATGATAGTGATGATTTTGATGATGGTGATGATGGTGATGGTGGTGATGATGCTGATGATGGTGATGATGGTGATGATGGTGATGATGGTGATGATGGTGATGATGGTGATGATGGTGATGATGGTAATGATGGTGTTTATGGTGATGATGGTGATTGAGATGGTGACAGTGATAATGATGATGATTGTGATAATGGTGACGGTGGAGATGATGATGACGATAATGATAGTGATGATTTTGATGATGGTGATGATGGTGATGGTGGTGATGATGCTGATGATGGTGATGATGGTGATGATGGTGATAATGGTGATGATGGTGATGATGGTGATGATGGTGATGATGGTGATGATGGTGGTGATGGTGATGATGGTGATGATGGTGATGATGGTGATGATGGTGATGATGGTGATGATGGTGATGATGGTGATGATGGTGATGATGGTAATGATGGTGTTTATGGTGATGATGGTGATTGAGATGGTGACAGTGATAATGATGATGATTGTGATAATGGTGACGGTGGAGATGATGATGACGATAATGATAGTGATGATTTTGATGATGGTGATGATGGTGATGGTGGTGATGATGCTGATGATGGTGATGATGGTGATGATGGTGATGATGGTGATGATGGTGATGATGGTGATGATGGTGATGATGGTGATGATGGTAATGATGGTGTTTATGGTGATGATGGTGATTGAGATGGTGACAGTGATAATGATGATGATTGTGATAATGGTGACGGTGGAGATGATGATGACGATAATGATAGTGATGATTTTGATGATGGTGATGATGGTGATGGTGGTGATGATGCTGATGATGGTGATGATGGTGATGATGGTGATGATGGTGATGATGGTGATGATGGTGATGATGGTGATGATGGTAATGATGGTGTTTATGGTGATGATGGTGATTGAGATGGTGACAGTGATAATGATGATGATTGTGATAATGGTGACGGTGGAGATGATGATGACGATAATGATAGTGATGATTTTGATGATGGTGATGATGGTGATGGTGGTGATGATGCTGATGATGGTGATGATGGTGATGATGGTGATAATGGTGATGATGGTGATGATGGTGATGATGGTGATGATGGTGATGATGGTGGTGATGGTGATGATGGTGATGATGGTGATGATGGTGATGATGGTGATGATGGTGATGATGGTGATGATGGTGATGATGGTGATGATGGTAATGATGGTGTTTATGGTGATGATGGTGATTGAGATGGTGACAGTGATAATGATGATGATTGTGATAATGGTGACGGTGGAGATGATGATGACGATAATGATAGTGATGATTTTGATGATGGTGATGATGGTGATGGTGGTGATGATGCTGATGATGGTGATGATGGTGATGATGGTGATGATGGTGATGATGGTGATGATGGTGATGATGGTGATGATGGTAATGATGGTGTTTATGGTGATGATGGTGATTGAGATGGTGACAGTGATAATGATGATGATTGTGATAATGGTGACGGTGGAGATGATGATGACGATAATGATAGTGATGATTTTGATGATGGTGATGATGGTGATGGTGGTGATGATGCTGATGATGGTGATGATGGTGATGATGGTGATGATGGTGATGATGGTGATGATGGTGATGATGGTGATGATGGTAATGATGGTGTTTATGGTGATGATGGTGATTGAGATGGTGACAGTGATAATGATGATGATTGTGATAATGGTGACGGTGGAGATGATGATGACGATAATGATAGTGATGATTTTGATGATGGTGATGATGGTGATGGTGGTGATGATGCTGATGATGGTGATGATGGTGATGATGGTGATAATGGTGATGATGGTGATGATGGTGATGATGGTGATGATGGTGATGATGGTGGTGATGGTGATGATGGTGATGATGGTGATGATGGTGATGATGGTGATGATGGTGATGATGGTGATGATGGTGATGATGGTGATGATGGTAATGATGGTGTTTATGGTGATGATGGTGATTGAGATGGTGACAGTGATAATGATGATGATTGTGATAATGGTGACGGTGGAGATGATGATGACGATAATGATAGTGATGATTTTGATGATGGTGATGATGGTGATGGTGGTGATGATGCTGATGATGGTGATGATGGTGATGATGGTGATGATGGTGATGATGGTGATGATGGTGATGATGGTGATGATGGTAATGATGGTGTTTATGGTGATGATGGTGATTGAGATGGTGACAGTGATAATGATGATGATTGTGATAATGGTGACGGTGGAGATGATGATGACGATAATGATAGTGATGATTTTGATGATGGTGATGATGGTGATGGTGGTGATGATGCTGATGATGGTGATGATGGTGATGATGGTGATGATGGTGATGATGGTGATGATGGTGATGATGGTGATGATGGTAATGATGGTGTTTATGGTGATGATGGTGATTGAGATGGTGACAGTGATAATGATGATGATTGTGATAATGGTGACGGTGGAGATGATGATGACGATAATGATAGTGATGATTTTGATGATGGTGATGATGGTGATGGTGGTGATGATGCTGATGATGGTGATGATGGTGATGATGGTGATAATGGTGATGATGGTGATGATGGTGATGATGGTGATGATGGTGATGATGGTGGTGATGGTGATGATGGTGATGATGGTGATGATGGTGATGATGGTGATGATGGTGATGATGGTGATGATGGTGATGATGGTGATGATGGTGATGATGGTGATGATGGTGATGATGGTGATGATGGTGATGATGGTGATGATGGTGATGATGGTGATGATGGTGATGATGGTGATGATGGTGATGATGGTGATGATGGTGATGATGGTGATGATGGTGATGATGGTGATGATGGTGATGATGGTGATGATGAAGATGATGGTGATGATGGTGATGATGGTGATGATGGTGATGATGGTGATGATGGTGATGATGGTGATGATGGTGATGATGGTGATGATGGTGATGATGGTGATGATGGTGATGATGGTGATGATGAAGATGATGGTGACGATGGTGATGATGGTGATAATGGTGATGATGGTGATGATGGTGATGATGGTGATGATGGTGATGATGGTGGTGATGGTGATGATGGTGATGATGGTTATGATGGTGATGATGGTGATGATGGTGATGATGGTGATGATGGTTATGATGGTGATGATGGTGATGATGGTGATGATGGTGATGATGGTGATGATGGTGATGATGGTGATGATGGTGATGATGGTGATGATGGTGATGATGGTGATGATGGTGATGATGGTGATGATGGTGATGATGGTGATGATGGTTATGATGGTGATGATATTGATGATGGTGATGATGGTGATGATGGTGATGATGGTGATGATGGTGATGATGGTGATGATGGTGATGATGGTGATGATGGTGATGATGGTGATGATGGTGATGATGGTGATGATGGTGATGATGGTGGTGATGGTGATGATGGTTATGGTGATGATGGTAATGATGGTGTTTATGGTGATGATGGTGATTGAGATGGTGACAGTGATAATGATGATGATTGTGATAATGGTGACGGTGGAGATGATGATGACGATAATGATAGTGATGATTTTGATGATGGTGATGATGGTGATGGTGGTGATGATGCTGATGATGGTGATGATGGTGGTGATGGTGATGATGGTGATGATGGTTATGATGGTGATGATGGTGATGATGGTGGTGATGGTGATGATGGTGATGATGGTGATGATGGTGATGATGGTGATGATGGTGATGATGGTAATGATGGTGATGATGGTGATGATGGTGATGATGGTGATGATGGTGATGATGGTGATCATGGTGATGATGGTGATGATGGTGATGATGGTGATGTTGATGATGGTGATGATGGTGATGATGGTGATGATGGTGATGATGGTGATGATGGTGATGATGGTGATGATGGTGATGATGGTGATGATGGTGATGATGGTGATGATGGTGATGATGGTGATGATGGTGATGATGGTGATGATGGTGATGATGGTGATGATGGTGATGATGGTGATGATGGTGATGATGGTGATGATGGTGATGATGGTGATGATGGTGATGATGGTGATGATGGTGATGATGGTGATGATGGTGATGATGGTGATGATGGTGATGATGGTGATGATGGTGATGATGGTGATGATGGTGATGATGGTGATGATGGTGATGATGGTGATGATGAAGATGATGGTGACGATGGTGATGATGGTGATGATGGTGATGATGGTGATGATGGTGATGATGGTGATGATGGTGATGATGGTGATGATGGTGATGATGGTGATGATGGTGATGATGGTGATGATGGTGATGATGGTGATGATGGTGATGATGGTGATGATGGTGATGATGTTGATGATGGTGATGATGGTGATGATGGTGATGATGGTGATGATGGTGATGATGGTGATGATGGTGATGATGGTGATGATGGTAATGATGGTGTTTATGGTGATGATGGTGATTGAGATGGTGACAGTGATAATGATGATGATTGTGATAATGGTGACGGTGGAGATGATGATGACGATAATGATAGTGATGATTTTGATGATGGTGATGATGGTGATGATGGTGATGATGGTGATGATGGTGATGATGGTGATGATGGTGATGATGGTGATGATGGTGGTGATGGTGATGATGGTGATGATGGTGATGATGGTGATGATGGTGATGATGGTGATGATGGTGATGATGGTGATGATGTTGATGATGGTGATGATGGTGATGATGGTGATGATGGTGATGATGGTGATGATGGTGATGATGGTGATGATGGTGATGATGGTAATGATGGTGTTTATGGTGATGATGGTGATTGAGATGGTGACAGTGATAATGATGATGATTGTGATAATGGTGACGGTGGAGATGATGATGACGATAATGATAGTGATGATTTTGATGATGGTGATGATGGTGATGATGGTGATGATGGTGATGATGGTGATGATGGTGATGATGGTGATGATGGTGATGATGGTGAAGATGGTGATGATGGTGATGATGGTGATGATGGTGATGATGGTGATGATGGTGATGATGGTGATGATGGTGATGATGGTGATGATGGTGATGATGGTGATGATGGTGATGATGGTGATGATGGTGATGATGGTGAGGATGGTGATGATGGTGGTGATGGTGATGATGGTGATGATGGTAATGATGGTGATGATGGTGATGATGGTGATGATGGTGATGATGGTGATGATGGTGATTGAGATGGTGACAGTGATAATGATGATGATTGTGATAATGGTGACGGTGGAGATGATGATGACGATAATGATAGTGATGATTTTGATGATGGTGATGATGGTGATGGTGGTGATGATGGTTATGATGGTGATGATGGTGATGCTGATGATGATGGTGATGATGGTGGTGATGGTGATGATGGTGATGATGGTGATGATGGTGATGATGGTGATGATGGTGATGATGGTGATGATGGTGATAATGGTGATGATGGTGATCATGGTGATGATGGTGACGATGGTGATGATGGTGATGATGGTTATGATGGTGATGATGGTGATGATGGTGATGATGGTGATGATGGTTATGATGGTGATGATGGTGATGATGGTGATGATGGTGATGATGGTGATGATGCTGATGATGGTGATGATGGTGATGATGGTGATGATGGTGATGATGGTGATGATGGTGATGATGGTGATGATGGTGATGATGGTGATGATGGTGATGATGGTGATGATGGTTATGATGGTGATGATATTGATGATGGTGATGATGGTGATGATGGTGATGATGGTGATGATGGTGATGATGGTGATGATGGTGATGATGGTGATGATGGTGATGATGGTGATGATGGTGATGATGGTGATGATGGTGATGATGGTGATGATGGTGATGATGGTGATGATGGTGATGATGGTGATGATGGTGATGATGGTGATGATGGTGATGATGGTGATGATGGTGATGATGGTGACGATGGTGATGGATGGCAATGAATCCGATTGCAATGGTGATAATTAACGGATTACGATGGGGGTGATAATTCTGTTACCAACTTTGATGATGTAAAAAAAAGGAACCGGGCAAGAAAGGAAAAAACAAACAGACGATATCTCAGTACAGTTTGTAGCATATTTTTCAACGCAACTCTTTATGATATTCGCTTAACATTTATAGAGGATGGGGTGGTGGACTTTGCACTAGTGTAGAGTTTCGCCTTGATCGTTCGATATACAGAAACGGATTTCTTTACGGATTGGGCGTAAAATACAGTGGTGTCAAAAAGTGAAGCCACGATGTTATTATTATCCTACAGTTCGGCCAACCTGACCAGGTAATCGACCCGATTATCAATTAGCGGGCAAAACTCTTGCTAGGGGCAAAATCATCATTACAGTGAAAACTCTTCGTAAAACATCCGTACTATTTTACTTACAATAGTTATAATACAATTTTAATTACTTTACTGGTAATGCGTATAGGCACATATGGATATATATAAATATAATAAATTTAAGTTTTAATTCGTTATTTTGATTGATTGATTGATTATTATTTTTATTATTTCTCAAATTGTTAACAATACAAAGTCTGGGATATCTTAGCACTAGTGACATGAAATAATAAAGGAAATAGTGACATTCTATATTTAAAATTACAATGAATAATAAAAAGTGTCGAATGTCATAACAAAATACGTATCTATTTATAAATATGCTGCGGTGGCAGAATAGAAAGAAAATATAACAATAAAAAAAAATGTGGTCGAGGTGTGAACCGTAAAGTCCACACGACTAACTTCCCAGTGAGACGAATTAAAGAACAATTATTTTTTTTTATTATTATTTATTATTATTATTGTATAATTTTAAATTTATTCAATATTTTCTTTTATAATTTTAATCGTAGTTGATTACAGAGAACATGAAAGAGAAAAAAATCAACAACTTATGGCGTCGCTACGAAGTGATGGAGGTTATCGAAGTTTTGAGAATCTGAAAAATCTCTAATGAGTGTCTGACTTACGTAAAGACGATGAATACAAAGAACTCGAAAGAATGAGCACTCAAAAACGCATGGCGTCATTACGTAGTGATGACGATTTTAGAGGCTTCGAAAATCTGGAAAATCTTCAACGATTGAAAGAAAGACAAAAAGATGAAACTTTCAGAAAAAATGAAAGTATTAATACAAAACCCGTTTATCAAGTTTCAAATCACAATCAGATGGCATCGCTGATTGATATTAATCCTTTATGGGAGCAATTCGATTTCTATGAGCTAACAGAAATCATGCGTCAAAAGGATGATTTAAAATTCATTAATGCTCTTAATAATTTAGCTCTCGGAACTATGAATACTGATGACATAAATTTAATCAAATCTCGAGAAACTAAAAATATTAATGATATTCCAGAAACAGCTATATGACTGTATGCTACGAAGAAAAACGTATGTTCTTATAACACACAAAGAATATCTCAATGTAATAGTAAATTGTTTACTTCAGAAGCTTAGGTTATTTTCTCTAAATATATTACTGAAAGTAAAAAAAAAATACTATTACGATCAATAATTAAAAAAATAAACCAAATCTCAGTTGAATTATCTGACGTGATTCAATTAAAAATTAACAATAAATATATGATAATAAAAAATATAGATGTCGAAGACGGTTTAGTCAATGGTGCTTGTGGCGTTTTGAAATACAGTTTGTCAAGAAATTGTTTTGACAAAGGAAAAAAATGGTAACTGAGACAGTTTCTTTGTAAAAAAAAGGCTTCTTTGATGGTTTACATCTTTTTTTTTTAATTCACGCTTATTTATTAATATACCTACTAACGAACAATAACAAAACAAAATTCATTTTACATACAATGACCAAAATTAACAAGAAAAAACAAAAAATACACAGAAATGAGTCTGTCAAGAAATTGTTTTTACAAGGAATTGCGCTCGGCCTGTTGAACGCATTTACCGTGAATTTCATGTTTCTCTTCACACGTGTGCGTTTTTGTCTCAAATTAACCGAAATACCATTCCATTTGTCCTGCGGTCGTAAAATACAACAGTTGTGCTTAATTTGTGCTTAATTTGTGCTACATATAAGATGCCTGGCAATAGAACATCGTATGAAGTGACTCAGCTGGTGTATTACAATCACAGCATCGGGAAAAGTGTTCAAGAGTTGTCGCAGATGTTTTCATTAACCAGACAAACTATCTATAACATCTTAAATCGTGCTAAAAAAGAAAATAGACTGGAATTGAGATCTTCAAACGGCCGCCCACGCATATTATCGGCACGTTCAGAACGCATTTTGCTAAGGAGAGTGGTGGAAAATCCACAAATTTCGACAAGAACCCTTGCGAGTGAACTTAAAGAAGAACATGGTATTGCTTTTTCCCACGAAACAATAAGGCAAGTACTGAAAAACAACAAGTACCAATCTAGAGTTGCTCGCAAAAAGCCACTGCTTTCAAAACAACATGTTGAAAGGCGATTATCTTTTGCTACGGAGTACATTGCCAAAGCTGATGACTACTGGGACAACGTCATATTTTGCGATGAAACTAAAATTATGCTCTATTACAACGATGGGCCCAACAGAGTTTGGCGGCAGCCGTTAAAAGCTTTAGAGAATCGAAACATTATACCGACTGTCAAATTCGGTTGTCAGTAATGGTGTGGGGGTGTATTTCTAGCAAAGGAGTGGGAGATCTGGTTTTTATAGACAACACCATGGATGCCCAACAATATTTGACCATACTAAGGAGTCATTTGGCTAACAGCGCAGCTAAATTTGGGTTCTATTACGACAATAAATTGCAATTTAAATTTTACCAAGACAATGATCCCAAGCATAAGGCGCATATGGTAAGGATGTGGCTTTTGTTCAACTGCAGTAAAGTATTGGATACACCTGCTCAGAGCCCAGACCTGAACCCGATTGAGAATTTGTGGGCCCATTTCAAAAAAAAAGTTGCCAGGAGACACCCTAAAAGCAGAGCAGAATTGAAAACTGCCATACAAGAGGAATGGAATAAAATTCCAGCCGATTACGACATACAAAATTTAATCTATTCAATGAAAAGGAGACTACAAGCCGTTATAAACGCAAAAGGTGGCCATACGAAATATTAATTAATATAAGTGCTTTATTTTCTTTCATTTTTAATAAAAACAGATCTATGTAAAAACAATTTCTTGACAGGGTCATTTTTGTGTATTTTTTTGTTTTTCTTGTTAATTTTTGTTATTGCTTGTAAAATGAATTATGTTTTGTTATTGTTCGTTAGTAGGTATATTAATAAATAAGCGTGAATTAAAAAAAAAAGATGTAAACCATCAAAGAAGCCTTTTTTTTTACAAAGAAACTGTCTCAGTTACCATTTTTTTCCTTTGTCAAAACAATTTCTTGACAAACTGTATATCGAATGTAAAGATACCGACGTACCGTCGATGTTATGTTTGGATTTTCATACGCCCAGAGTCGGCATCAAAATACGGGCACGTTATCATAATTACATGACAGAGAATAGCATAGATAATGCGTTAACCCCAATAGAAAGAATATCGAGCCAAACTAGTGTTACAAAAGATGATAAATATAAAATCTTAAAAAATCAATTTCCTGATATTCCTGCGGAAGCAATAACTATTCATAAGAGCCAAGGTCAAACATATGACAAAATATGTATAGATTTTTCGGCGCAGGAGAAGCGAAATTTATCGAACTTTATGTTGCTCTCAGCCATGTCACTAAATTGAGTGGACTGCAATATTTATAATTGGTAAATTTAAATTATCAAATGTTCCAAAAAATTCAAAAGTTGTAAATTCAGCACTTATTGAATTAGAACGTCTGAGATCTAAAAAAATGTTAAAATTTCGTACAATAATTTAGAGAGCGTAGTAGCCACAAAAGTATGTTATCAAAATGTTAGTACATTAAGAAAGAACTTAACCCACATAATTGCAGATGAATGGTATCTGCGCGCGGATATATTAATTTTCAGTGAGTCTCGAACTACTGGTAGCGATAAAATAGACATTGATAATTTCAATATTGTTTTGAGAATTGATCGCAATAAAAACAATCATGGACTAATATGCTATGTAAAAAATAGCGTACAATCTACAATATTATCGTCAAAGCATCTTTACAGCAATGAGGGACATGCCCAGCTGTTTACAATGAAAGTAGATAATTGGTATTTAATTAGTGGGTACAAATCTCCTAAAACAACAACGACTATGTTCGAAGAAGCTATTGATGATATTATACAAAAATTACCTTCTGATAGTCTTTTTATATTAATTGGAGATTTCAACTACGATATCATTAATCAAGGTGACAAAAGAAATAATTTTTTGATCAATTATTTAAAAAAATATAAATTATTAACACAATTGCCGCCAGACAGTATTACTACGTCATTAAATACTCAAATAGATGTCATTTTCTCCAATGTTTCCAACATACAATGTGGAGTTTATGAATCATATTTCACATAACCATAAGCACATTGTAGCACTAGTGTTAACAGTACAGATGAAAACAAAAATTGCGATGAAATTATCATTAGTAGCTATGTTGGTATGGACACTTACAATGACAATATCAAAGATTTAATTCCTATAGATGTTGATAATGGTGATATAAATCACAAAGAAACTAATGGAAATAGTATTCATTCTGGTGTTCAAAATGATATGAACAATATTTACGATAATACCGATGATAATGACGTACCATATGATTTTGATATTTCGATCGCAGAATGTCAAGAAGTGGCTCATAGTGAATTTTATTTGTCCGACAAACATATCAATTTATTCCATGAAATAATGAACAGAAAACTCAAAGCTCAACGGGTACATAATTTCGCACAGGATGTAGTACACGTCGGCGCGTTTCTACGTAATTTACAAGTAATACCCAAATCTCAGATTAATATTCAGATCATTTATAGCGGTCAAATTGGTGTTAACATTATAGGTCACTGGATTTGTACAAAATATGACGGTAATGGCAATGTCCACATCTACGACAGTTTAAATAAGAATTACTTGGAAAACGATCAAATCGATTTTTTTGAATGCTCTGTATAGATTTAAAAAAAGGTATATATTTCATAAGGTTCAGGAACAGAGCAATGGTATAGTTTGTGGGGCATTCGCAAAGTTCGTCGTTGGTTGTGTTTATATGGCTCCTGATGTCGCCAACGCAAATCTGTTGAGGGAAATTTTGGAAGAACTTGCCCCATCTTACGCAAATATCGTAATCTGCGGTGATATGAACCTTAACATGTTACCAGGTAACAATCGAGCACTAAAACAAATGATAGAATGTTTTGGTTTTACATTTGTAAATCTAATACAACCTACACATTTTCCTCAAAATGGTGCGCCTTTCCTGTTAGACATTGCATTAGTTTCAAACTCTGAATTGTTAACGCATTACGATCAGATCCTTGCTCCCGGTTTTTCGTACCATGATATGATCCTGATTAAAATAAATGTGGCATTACCAACTATGGGAGGAATCACTTTCAAACAGTATCAGTATTAGAACATAAACATAAATGCACTTTTTGTTGATTGTCTTGCCACTAATTGGCTTCCAATATACAACACAAGTTGTTCGTCATCCCAGGTTGAATATTTCAATAACATGTTGAGATATCTGTTCGAAAAACATGTTCCGTTGAAAACAGTGAAGACGGAAAAGAATAATACACCTTGGATAACGCGTGAAGTTTGTGATCTGATAAAGACTCGTAATTTATTATACGCGAGGTGGAGAAGATATCGATGTTCTGTTATGCGCGAAGATTTTAAGAAAGCTCGCAATGCTGTTACCCAGGTTATTCGTAAAAATAAGGGGATATATTATACAAAACATTTTAGTGCTAGTTCAAGTAATCAGTTTTGGAGTAAAATGCGCCAAATTCAAATCAAATCAAGAGAAGCACCCCCAATCGACATCGATTTAAATAAACTTAATAGTAATTTCGTTTCACTTAGTCAAAACTGTAACTCGTCTTCAATGTCGTATTCATTTATATCCAATCATTATAATGATAATGCATTTTCACTTCATTGTGTTGATGAAACCAAAGTCTTTAACACTATTTTCGGTATTAGTTCAAATGCAGTAGGTTCGGACAATATAAGCCCAAGGTTTATAAAAATTCTACTACCAGTTCTTATTCACCAAATTACTCACATTATAAATACGATTTTAACCACGTCTGTTTTTCCCAACCCCTGGAAAATAGCGAAAATATTACCACTACCTAAAGCTTCAACTCCTAATTGTGAATATCGACCAATAGCAATCCTCCCTTTTCTATGCAAAGTTTTTGAAACAATCGTAAGTCAACAAATTAAAATCCATTTAAACGACAACAAGCTTATCAATAAATATAAATCAGGGTTTCGTGCTAAGCATAGTTGCATAACGGCTCTACTGAAAGTTACTGAAGACTTACGGCGAGGTTTGGATACCAATAATTTAGGCCTAATGGTATTTCTGGATTTCTCGAAAGCATTTGATTGCGTTTGTCATAATATTTTGCTCAGCAAGCTTGAGAGACAATTTTAATTTGATGGCAGCTTATGTCGCTTGATAATGTCATATCTTTCTTATCGTTCACAGTATGTTTGTCATAATAATGAATGTTCTTCTCACCTTCCAGTCACATTGGGTGTTCCACAAGGTTCTGTGCTTGGTCCATTGTTATTTACCTGTTTTATAAACGATATATCTGAATGCTTGACAATATGTCGTCATCATATCTACGCTGATGATGTTCAACTCTATTTGACATTTCCGAAGACACATATAAAAGAAGCAGTAAATGACATGAACAGACAATTGCAGGCTGTGCATGACTGGTCTGTTAATAATAAGCTTAAATTAAATTCTGCGAAAACTAAAGCATTAATATTAAACTGTGGTACGAGCATTGACACCTTTCCAGCCATCAATTTAAGCCAAACGACCGTGGAGTACGTCGATAATTTCAAAAATCTAGATATTTATTTCACAGAAAATTTCACTTGGGGTCTTCACATTAATAAGACAATTTCAAAAATATATGGTGTGCTTCGTGCTCTAAGCCCCACTGCCGACTATTTGCCAGTCAATGTGAAATTAAAAATTGTAAAGTCGTACATTTTGCCCATTGTTCTTTATGGATGTGAAATATTTTCTAATTTGGACTATGATTCAAAAAGGAAACTAACCGTCGCGCTAAATAGCTGTGCAAGATACGTCTTTAACATAAGCAGACAGGAACATGTCTCTAGCTATATAAAGCAAATAATCGGTGTTTTGGTACCAGACTTACTTAGCTATAGAACTTTGTTGATGTTACGAAAATTATAAATAATAGAGAACCAGAATACCTGTTCGAAAATATACGTTTTCCAGTAAATAATAGGCCTTTTACACTTATTCCACCTAGGTGTAAATATAGAGCAATGTCCAGGCAATTCTTCGTACATGCCATTCAATTATGGAATCGTTTACCCCTTGCCATCAAGCGACTAAGCAGAACGAACACAAATAGTTTTAATAAAATCCTTTTTGAATATTTTTCTAGAGTTTAAAAGTGAAAATGGATGCTTCTTCCTTCAGTGTCTATCTATTCTTTCCTATTTATATTCTTTCTTCCACTATCCGTTTCCTCTTACCTATGATTATTAAAATTATAAAAAATTATATCTTAAACTTAATTCTTATAAATATGTAAAATGTATAATGTATTATGTTAAGCTTGTTCAAATTTAAAAGATTTGTATCTTATATGAACAGGAGTTGTTAATAATAATAATAAATCTAATAATAATAATAATAATAATAATATTTTGCAACATTGTTATGTTACGATAAGTTACCGGAAGAGCAAATGCCATATGATGTATCCATTATGCGGGCACATAAAAGGGTCCGCCAAATAATTTTTTTTTTTTGAAAATGCTATAAAAAAAACTACTGAATATTTTCTCAAATTTCTTTTTTTATTTGAAAGAACAATCCTTCCGGTTAATAATGGAAAATAATTTCATTCAAATGGCTGCCTCGGCTGGCCATGCAGTAGCCTACACGATCGGTCCAATTTTTAAGCACATTATCGATTGTGTGCAGCTGTATTTCACCAATGGCTTCACGAATATTGTCCTTTAAAGCGTCAATTGTCTCTGGCTTGTCGGCGTAACACTTATCTTTGACGGCACCCCACAAATAATAGTCCAACGGTGTCAAATCGCAGCTCCGAGGTGGCCAAACGACATCAGCTCTGCGGCTGATAATGCGATCTTCAAAAACAGGGCGCAAAACATCGAGTGTAGCTTCGGCTGTGTGGCACGTAGCGCCGTCCTGTTGAAACCAAATGTTGCCAATATCCTCCTCTTCAATTTTTGTGAACAAAAACTCGTTCAACATGGCCCGATAACGATCGCCATTGACTGTAACGGCCACTCCTTGCTCATTTTCGAAGAAAAATGGCCCAATTATGCCTCTGGACCAAAATCCGCACCAAACAGTGGCTCGTTTTGGGTGCACTGGCTTTTCAATGTATGCGTGCGGGTTTTCTGTGCCCCAAATACGACATTTTTGCTTGTTTACATACCCGCCAAGATCAAAATGCGCTTCATCTGAAAAGATGATTTTTTTGGGAAAATCGGCATCTTCTGTAAGTCGATCGCAGGCCCACTTAGCGAAGCGAAAACGCATTGGATGGTCAGTTGGCTTCAACTCCTGAACCAATTGGACTTTGTATGGCGTCATACCAAGGTCTTTATGCAAAATTCGTCTCAATGATGTCTCCGAAATGTTCAATTGTTGAGAACGACGGTGAATTGATGTTGATGGTGCACACTTTCTGCCGCAGCAGCAATATTCTCGGGTGTACGCACTGTTTTTGGCTTTTCACGCTTTGGTTTATCGATGAGGATGCCAGTTTCTTTCACTTTTTTCACAAGATAACGAACATACGGAGCTGACGGTGCTTCTCTTCTTCCAAAATCCGTACGCAATTTTCGCACACATTCTGCAACATTACCATGATTTTCAAAGTAATGTCGCAATATTTCCCAGCGTTGTTAAAGCGTATACACAACCAGAAACCACCAATGAGACGTCCCACTCAAAATGGCCGCCGACGTTTGCCTACAAGCTCGGGCGAGCACGTGGGTACCTCAAGTGCTGTCAAAAGAGCATGTGAGTACCTCAAGTGCTGTCAAAATTTTGTAAACAATCGCGCACATTGTTATAATTCCAAGAGTGTGTGTGGCAGGAGTACACTGCGGTAAAATGAAATGAACTCACACGTATTCACGGATAGCTCGTTTGTAACGGGTTTTGTCGCTATGCACCTGAACCGCTGTCAAAATCTCGTCAAAATTTCAGGGTGTTACGGGGGAAGACGTACGAAAGACGCACGTCTCATTCTGGTTTCTGTACACAACCATATTCGTTCAGCGGAAGGATAAAACTAATTATCTGTCAAATCAGACATGAGCTAAGTGTTACCATTCACGAAATAAGCACTACTTGAAAAAAAAACGTTAGATGGCGACCCTGTAGTTGAAGTGCTGCTGAATAAAAAATTGTTACCTTTCCCGAACAGTGGATATTTGAACTATTAAAAGTTTATTTTATTATAAACAAAAATTTATCGACACTATTCTCTAAACGTTATCAACAATATCATTCAATTATTATTCACAATATTCAATTGTTATCAACAATATTCAATTATTATCAACAATGTTCATGAAAAATTATACACTTCATTCATTTTAAAATTCAGCTTGTTTTTTGCTTTTTTCTTGGATTTCTCGTTAAAAAAAAATCGGCTGGACCGATTTCGCTGAAAATTCTTTCAGTTCTTTGTTATGTAATTACGCGTCTAATGTATCTAATCCCATGTTAATATCATCTTTGGTTCTCAAGATAATCGAGACGAAAAAAATGAATACGAACACACATACGCACATACGTACATACACACACACGGACATCTCTATAAAAACGTTGGATTTGGATTCTGGTGACCTTGAAACGTGGAGATATGTCAAAATTTGGGATTCACAAAATCGGCCCCATTACAAGAACTTCCCACTGGGAAGTTAATAAATAAATGAAAACAACAATAGAAAATTAAAACACAAAGATCAAAATAATTGCAACAAATAAAACCAAAAGAAAATCTTATTGTCAATGTATGGCAGTTAAGAATGTTTAAATCATATAAGAGCATAGTCTTTAAAAGTACATTTTTTACAATTTAAGGAAAGCAATTAAGATTTAACCAGTACGACAGAAATTGAGATTAAAACTCTGTGCGCATAATAAGAGATTCTAGATGATCAAAATTTTGGTCAAGAAGCCAGCTTTTAATACGTCTTAAAAATGTACCAGATACTGTTATTGTTCTGATAGTGTGGGGAAGCTTATTAAATAACATAGAAAATAAACACCAAGATTGTTTTGTATTTTAATTTCTATTTTATCGACATAAATTCGCTTTAAAAAATATTAGAGCGACAAACATTGGCGACCGTGACAGGACATAAGATTAAAATTACATTCGATTTCGAAAGTGTGTTTGATTTATACGTAAAACATAAAAAGTTGAAGACATGTCAGTGAATGATAAAGAAATTTCTGTCGCTAAAATAAAACGTGCTTCTGTAATTGGACAGTTAACCAAGTTGAAAAGTTATTTCGCGAGTGTAAACGAAATGATAAGCATTCCTGAATTAGAAACGAGGCTTGGGATGCTTGAGTCTTATTCTGAAAAGTTCGATCGAATTCAAAAGGAACTAGAAGTTCTTGATGAAAGTGAAATAGAAGGCAACAAGAGATATGCTTTTGAAGACAGTTATTGTATGCTTAAAACAAACATTCTTGCTCTTCTCAGTTCGAAAAAACCGCGTGTGTTACCGAAAGAAGATTCATTTTCATATCAACCACCTCGGGTTAAAAATGTCAATCTTCCCAAAATTACATTGACTAGGTTCTCGGGAAACTACACTGAATGGCCGAACTTTCAGTCAATGTTCATGACGCTAGTGGATTCCGACGAGGAGCTCTCTGCAGTGGAAAAATTTCAACACCTTCGTTCAAGCTTGACGGATTCCGCCCTTCGGACCATCGAGTCTTTGGAAATCACAGAAGCAAATTATTCAAAAGCCCTGAGTATATTAAAAGGTAGATTCAATAATAATCGTTTGATATTCCAGGCGCACATTCGTGAACTCTTCGATTTTTTTAAGATATCATCAGCTCAGTCATTACGAAATCTCACTGATTCTATAAATTCACACTTACGTTCGTTGCAAACTCTTGGAAGTCGTGAACAGCTTGCCGATGGATTACTAATATTCTTAGTTGCAAACAATTGGACGCGCAGACACAAAGCAGGTGGGAGGAAGAAGCTCCGCTTAACATTATACCAACGTGGGACGAGATTTTCTAGAGAAGAGATGTTTGACATTAGAAAACGTCGAAAGTGCTATTCATCAACATTCCACAGCGAGAGGAAACAACAACAATAAACAGGTTAACAAAACCGATTCACGTAAGGTATTTTTAACATCTAATTCAAATTCCGCATGCTTATTCTGTCATAACAATGAGCACAGCATTTACACTTGTCAACAATTTATTGCATTGTCTGTCAATAAGCGTATCTCTGAATCAAAGCGATTAGGCCTTTGCTTAAACTGTCTTCGGAAAGGACATTTGCTGAAATCGTGCAAATCTCAGAGCTGTAAACATTGTCATGCTCGGCACAATACCCTACTTCATTTGACGCCGACTTTCCTTCCTACCCAACCTGCATGTTCAGGACGCGATTTTCCTTCACCATCTTCATCTAATTCGAATCAAATGCAGGCAAGCTCGTCAGCAGATAAAACCACTAATAATGTACTCACGTTATCCTCACAATCGAATTCATCTCACAATAGTTGCATTTCATCAAATCAATTTGTCTTCCTTGCTACAGCAATCATTTTGGTACGTGATAAATACGGAAACTTTGTTCCAGGTAGAGCACTTCTTGACTCTGCTTCTCAGTTGCACTTTATTACTCGTCGTTTTGCTCAACTTTTGGCAGTTCCTAGGAGTTCTACATCAATGTCAATCAGTGGAATCGATAATACACAAGTATCCGTTCGACATAAATCCAACATAACCTTTCGTTCTCGAGTCAATGATTTCACCGATACTATTGAGTGTTATCTTCTTCCATTTCATTTCTTCAATTTGACCAAATTAAACAGAGTATGCCTTACAGTTAGTTCCAATAAGGATACAGGATATGGCAACAACGAATGTCTTAATAACCTTCTAAAACATTTCTGGGAAATCGATTCACAGGATCATCCCAGTCAAACAAATTCTCCTGAAGAAATTAAGTGCGAAAATCACTTCGTCCACACGCACATTCGATGTCCATCCGGGCAATATGCAGTTAAACTGCCTTTTAAACAATAACCTTCATGTCTAGGCTCATCCCTTGAAATTGCCAAGAAAAGATTCTACAACCTAGAAACAAAGTTGCATCGTAATCCGCAGATGAAACAACAATACTTGGATTTCATGTCAGAGTACAAGCACAGAATAAATAGTATACAGAAGTCGCATCTCGGCCTGCGATGATTTTTCACTTTATGGTGCGGGCGGAACAACTGAAGGGAAGATCAAGCAACGAGAGAGTAAGCATGATCAGAGAGTAACAACCAGAGAGCAGCCACGATCAGAGAGAATCAACGAGAAAGCAATCTTAAAATGTTTATGTGCGTGTGTGTATTGTGTTGCTATCCAACGTCGTGAATGCACGTGGTGTTGACAAAATTTTGATTCAAGTTTTAGATTTCTATATTTAGTTTTCTTCAGTTGAAAGTTGCGCTATTCGATGTAAACTAAAAGGGCCGGGTAACACCAATTAACGTTATTCCATTATTTGGGATTTTTGTGCAAATTTCAATCTGAAATATGTAGGGAAGAATAACCCAAAAACTTAGTAAAAATTTTTTTCTCTGAAGCCCACGAGCAATGCTTCCTCAAGAGTACTAAGATCATGAAGTCCAATATTATTTCCTTATGATCAGAACATGTGGAAAACCATTGCGGTGTGGCATTTTTGCATTTGGATTTTATCAAGTTTTTTATACCAACAGTTTGTGGTTGTGTGTCAAAAATATTGCTAAACACTGTAATATGTTTCTTGCTAATTTCCAAGAAAATTTGTGAAGGAGCAACGAGGTTACCAAAATCTTTAAGAGAATTGTAATTTTTATGAAATATGAAAAGTCCACTAGGAACTGTTAATACTTCGTCTTCTTTTCTCAATATAGAAACACAAATATCGCAGTTAATTTTCGGTATCATTTTGTAGACGATATAACCTATGAAGTATCTTAAAGACGCCAAATCGATACTAAATTCCGAACAATTCTGAAAGTCATCATTTAATACGAAATCATCAATGATTTCTATGTTAATATCTATTTCAGAGTTTTCGTTTCGACTGAGTTCTTCATTATTTGTATCAGCTAAGTCCATATTCGACAAAATATTTGAAAGCGTTTCAAATGTGGTATCACTCAGCTCTTCACAGTTACTATAAGAACTCAACTGCACTATATTTGCAGACATTAAGCGTGCTAATAAAGTGTTTATATCAGCAACTGAGGGGTTAATATTATTTCCACCCTTTTGTCTTAGAACCGAGAACATATTTTCGAGCTTATCTTGGTTTAATGCTCTTGTCATTAAAAAAAATATTTGGGTTTTTTTTTTTAAATAGCTCGTCTACTAATTGTAATACAGCGTTTGAGGTAAATTTCATTCCATCTAAAAAAAATACTTTTTTCTTTTTGTCAACAAATGAGATTTCATTGAGGTATTCAAGAAAGAATTTTATATATTCGTGTGATGGACTGTTAAGTTGAACTGCAGACTTATAACATTTCTTTGAAGATAGCGAACCACTATTTAGGCAGTCAAATATTTTGTCAATATTTCCTATGAAGCATGCCGTAGATAAACAAACTTCTTTTGAGCAACTTTTAAAGCCTACTGTCTCAATAACAGTTTTAATTGCTGCTTGAACAGTCCTACTAAAAATTTGGGTGGCTAGTTTTACTTTCATTTTTTCGAAAGAGTTCGGAAATATGTGCTGGCTTGTAAGTTTAAGACACATTTTTGTATTAGATTTGCACTCCATTTCCCATAGTTCCTTAACTACTTTAAAACTAGCAACTCCATTTGGTGTTGTAAAGTCACATTGAAGCCAACCATTTCTTAATGATTTGATTAGATGTGGAAAATCATATACACAGAAAGTTTTACTACCATTATACATAAAATAGGGTTTTTCTAAAGTAGCTCCCAATTCCAAGAAACACTTCCTGTTAGAGGACCCTTGGTCACAATATTGCTAAATTTCGTAATATTATCTTTTTTAGTAAATCGGCAGAAAGTCCATTTTTTGAAACAAAGTAATTAAATGTAAGCGCCCAGTTGGAAAACATTGATTTAATCATAAAAACGCACCAATCTGGTTCGTTCTTTCAACCCCATTTTCCTCAAATCCATTCACTAAATCTAATTTGGAATTGTATCGCAATTCCCTTCTAATCGCCATTTCATCCATCAGCAGAATCATATTATTCTTTTCGTACTGGTTCAAATCTAAGCACTTCTTTTTTATTAACTCTAAATCGTTATTTTTAAAACCTGGTTGTAGGGAATTTACAGGGGCCCATCGATAAACAGTAGAGATATGTGGCAAATTTAGATGCAATTTATTCTTCAAAAATTGGTACGTTGACTGTGAGACATAATAAATGTTTTGAACCAAATCTTTTACATCTTGCTTATATTCTTTAGGTCGTGGACTAAGAAGAAGTTTGCAAAATGTTTTTGACTCCTTGCTTATTTGAAAAGAGTCGATGGTTTGAAATACGCTTGATTTTGTTGCTATTTGTTTGCGGCTTTGGAGATTTTTATATTTTGCTACCATGTCGTAATATTTTTTTCTGTAAAAATTAGCTGATTTCAGATATTTTCCACAGTCATTACAACATCCATCTACGGAGTCACTTGCTCGGCTCTTTTTAGCTGGACAATCAAGCTCCAACGACTTGTAATCTTCCTCAATAACTTCTAAGTTAAATACCGAAACAGCTCCGAATTTCAACTTTTTTTTACCAATGTCAGAACTTGAGAAGTGATTGGCGCAAATCAACAATTTTTTTGTGTAATCTTTTGTTGGAATATTACATTTTTCTCGCCAAATTTGACCCATAGCTGAGTCATAGGGAGGAAACTTAAACATTCTTATCTTTTCACCATATCGCCTAGATTTACCGCATGTTTTTATGCAGCATCGAATGCCAGACTTTTGGAAAATTTTACCAACAGCCGGTACAGAATCCATTTTTCCTATTCAAAATCGTATGACAACCCCTCAACAATCAATACATAATAATAAGTCCAAAGAATAATCCAAATCGTATGCAAAGCTGTCAACAATTATAAAAGCTAAAAGTTAAATATCAAAATACAAAGCAAAAATGGACTCGATATATAAGCGCAGGAAAACACAACCATTCGCATGAAAGTACGATTCCCAAGTGATTTCGAATCCAATCCACACAATCGAAAACAAGAGAAGCAATACAACACCATGCAAGCTTACGATAGAAGAAGCTATCAATGCATACACACGCACACACATTTGCATACACATCGTAAGCTGCTTTGCTCTCGTAAAAACAAAACCACCGAAATGCACATGCTACTCTCTTTCGCTCGCACCAGCTTCTCAATTTTTTGTATACTCTCTTGCATGTTCTCATGCTTGTACTCTCTGTTCAATAGGGTGCCAATATTGGAACCCTAGAACAAAATTTGCTTCGTATGAGATGCAACTTCTGTATATTATTTATTCTGTGGTATTACTCTTTTATCGCACTTGACAGAGTTGCCAGTACCATTAAAATTAGTAACAGAATTGTCACCACCATTGCCATCGGATTCATTGCCATCCATGTTCAATCCCTATCCGCACCAGCTTCAGTTAGACCATCACCAGCACCATATAAGCATCAATAGAATCTATATCTATCGCCATCATTGTTGGGACTACCATAAGTGACAGCATCATTGCCAAAATCACTATCGTCACCTTCATTAATATTATCACCACTATTGCCCTCATCACCATTACCCTCACAATTACCGCCACCGTCATAACTATTATCACCATCATCATCATAATCGCCATCATCACAATCATCAGCTTCACCAGCATCATCAGCATCATCAGCATCATCACCATCATCATCATCATCATCATTATCATCATCATCATCACCATCATCACCATCATCACCATCATCACCATCATCACCATCATTACCATCATCACCATCATCACCATCATCACCATCATCACCATCATCACCATCATCACCATCATCACCATCATCACCATCATCACCATCATCACCATCATCACCATCATCACCATCATCACCATCATCACCATCATCACCATCATCACCATCATCACCATCATCACCATCATCACCATCATCACCATCATCACCATCATCACCATCATCACCATCATCACCATCATCACCATCATCACCATCATCACCATCATCACCATCATCACTATCATTATCGTTATCATCATCTCCACCGTCACCATTATCACAATCATCATCATTATCACTGTCACCATCGTCACAATCATCACCGCCACTACCACTGTCACCATCAGCATCACCATCACCATCGTCAGCATCATCAGCATCATCACCATCAGCACCATCATCACCGTCATCACCATCATCACCATCGCCACCACTATCACCATCCTCACCATCATTACCATCATCACCAAAATCTCCACCGTCACCATCATCACCATCACCGCACTCATCACCATCATCAGCATCATCAGCATCATCACTATCATCACCTTCACCAACATCATCAGCATCATCACCATCATCGTCATCATCAAAATCATCACCCTCATCACCATCATCATCATCATCACCATCATCACCATCATCACCATCATCACCATCATCACCATCATCACCATCATCACCATCATCACCATCATCACCATCATCACCATCATCACCATCATCATCATAATCGCCATCATCAGAATTGTCACCACCATTGCCATCGGATTCATTGCCATCCATGTTCAATCCCTATCCGCACCAGCTTCAGCTAGACCATCACCAGCACCATATAAGCATCAATAGAATCTATATCTATCGCCATCATTGTTGGCACTACCATAAGTGACAGCATCATTGCCAAAATCACTATCGTCACCTTCATTAATATTATCACCACTATTGCCCTCACAATTACCGCCAGTCTCCGACTAACCCTCGAGCCGGCAACACGTAATCGTGGTTACTCAGTGAGTGAAATAACACATCCCATCGCGTAAACCCAGTTACAGCTCCGCTTGCTTTAAGTTCTCCCTCTCTCTCTCTCTCTGTAAACCAAGACAACACCAGAAAAAATATTAAATACATAGTTCGATCGTAGTGTTCTGAAATGGCCTCCGGGCCCCCCCCAGCCCTGGGTAACCGGTTTAGTGACCTCGACATAGAGGCACTTACCGAACCCAAAAACAAAAAAAGAAAAAAACCAATCTGTTCCCCCACTGCCCATCAACAAATTTTCTCCCCCTCTCCAAATACCAGCAACCCAAAATTTATAATTATGTCGTCAACCGACCCCGAAAAGCCTCTTTCATCACTTAGCGTCTTCCTCCTCAAAAAAGGCATAGACAGCATTAGTACGGCCTATGAAAGCATCTCCCAACTACGGGATGGAAATCTCTTAATATTAACGAAATCACAGAAAGTTGCGGATATATTCGTCTCGAAAAAAAACCTGTCAAACATCTGCCCTATCAACGTTTCCCTTCACCCTCATCTAAATGCTTCGAAAGGCACCGTCTACGCCCCCTGTCTCATCAACGTTTCTGAGGAAGAAATTCTAAAGGAAATGAAGAGCCAAGGCGTCATCGACGTTTTCAAATTCAAAAAAACAATCAACGATCAACAAAAAGCAACCGGATTAATCCTCTTCTCTTTCGATCTTTTCCGCCCCCCACCAACGGTCAACATCGGTTGGTACAACGTAAAAGTTGAAGAGTACTTCCCAAATCCAATGCGATGCAGGAATTGTCAACTTCTGGGTCACACAGCAAAAAGATGCAACAAAAACCCCTCTTGTGAAAGATGCAATCTCCCACCTCATTCCCCAAGCCCGTGCACCCGCATCTTATGCGCAAACTGCGCAGAGGAGCACCCAGCTTCTTCAAAACTATGCCACAGGTACCAACAAGCAAAGGAAATCCTAAAAATAAAAACCATAAACAAATGCAGTTTAACTGAAGCCAAGCAAACATACTCAGCGCAAAACCCACCCCCCACTTTGCCCACATCCTACTCTCAAACCATTAGAAACGCAAGCCAAGCACAATCACCTGACCCACCAACAACGACCAAATCTACTCCCGTTAAGACCGACATTGCCAACACGAACAACCATCCTGCCTCACCACCTACCAATACATCTGTTTCCACAACCTCTCAAACTCCGAACCAAAAAAAATCTATATCCACCACATCTCAAGAGAAAACTGCAAACCATGAAAAAAAAACCGTTCAATTAACTAGTCCTTCTAACCCAAAACCCAGTTCCTCCCAAAGCGCAAAAGAAAACCCCTCAAAGTTTGACCATCATAAAAATCTCCACGAAATCTCCGACATACCGAAGTCTCCAATCTCCGAACTTACTCATCAACACATACAAGATAGCAAATACGACACTCAATCAACACAATCGCAAGCTAACTCTCCCAACAACACAACCATACACGATCAACAAATGATTCTCACAACCAGAATAACACACCATGATGAATCTACATAATCATTTAACTGATAACAAACCCACCGACCCCGCTGTCTCAAAACCTGTCATCCCGAGCCAAACACCAGGCTCGCAAAAATTCAACTCAGGATGGCGGGGTCGAGTAAATCTTACCAACACTACAACCATCACCAACAATTCTCAACCATCTGCACATGCACTAAAAATACTGCAATGGAACATCAAAGGCTACTTAAACAATTACAACGAATTATTACTACTTATAAAATCTATCTCTCCTAAAATAATCGCCTTACAGGAAACTCACCTTACATATAAAGCTCACATTCCCATTCCCGTGAACTACTGCCTTATCACCCAAAAACAAAACCCCAACTCCTACGGTGGAATCGCTTTCCTAATCCACCGTTCCATACAGTACACACAAACTATAATTCACAAAGACTTTGAAGCTTTGTACATTACAGTATCATCTAAACTCAAATTTTCAATCATAAATGCCTATATTCCCCCCACACAGTCCTTTAATACTAACAATCTAAAAAACGTTTTCGAACCTGGACATCTCCCCACTTTGGTACTTGGCGACTTCAATGGCTGGAATTCTAGCTGGGGTTCGCCCAAAAACAATCACCGCGGTAATACTATTTCTAAATTCATAACGAAATCCGACTACCAACTTCTGAATGACGGTTCTCCCACCCACTTTAGTACCCACTCCACCCTCACTCACATAGACCTATCCTTCTGTTCCCCAAGACTCGCTATCGACAGCAATTGGAACGTTCTTAATGACCTCTGTGGTAGCGATCACTTTCCCATTATTATAACCATGTTCCACACGACCACCACCCGCCCCAAAAAACGCCCTAAATTTAAAATAGACCAAGCCAACTGGGCCCTATACCAAAAACTCCTAGACAAACATAGTTCCGAGCACCCATTAAGTGATAACTTGAACAAAGAGGCAGCTAACATACACAGAATTATCCTCCAAAGCGCCAACCAATCCATTCCACAAACATCGACCTTAACTGAAAGGAGAAAAGTCCCCTGGTGGAACAAGGAATTAGACCAATTAAAAACCGAAAAAAACAAATTATGGCAATCCCTAAAGCGTAAAATCTCCATAGACAACATTATTCTATATAAAAGAGCCAATGCTCGATTCAAGAGGCAAGTCAAAGTTGCAAAAAGAGAGTCCATCTTCAAACTCACCTCAGAAATCAACCCCAACACTCCCACCTCTAAGATTTGGTCCACAATAAGAACATTTTGTGGCATTAACACCCCATCCTACATCCATTCCATAACCCCTATTTACCCATCCACCACCAACATTACTAACCCTGCCGACATAGCTCAACACTTCGCAGAATATTGGTCCAACGAGTCCCACGACTCCAATTTCCCCCTTTCATTCCGCCAAAATAAACTTTCAAGTACCCCTACCACCTCCTACATCCCATCGAGCGATGCTAAAATTATTGAAAAAGACATCTCCCCTCTTGAACTAGAGTTAGCCCTCAATAAACTAAAAGGTAAAACCCCATCAAATGATCGAATATCATATCCCATGATAAAAAACCTCTCCTCCCCCATAAAAGCTAGGCTCCTCAAATTTTACAATCATATCTTCCGCCACAGTATCCCACAACTATACAAAAACAGTGCCGTTATCCCTATCCCCAAACCCAATACTGACAAATCCCTACCCAAATCGTACAGACCGATATCTCTTAATCCCTGCTGTGCTAAAGTTCTCGACAAAATAATAGCCAACAGACTGTGGTGGTTTGTTTCTCGCAACAAACTTCTCAACAGTCACCAAACTGGATTCAAGAAAGGCACATCTACTACTAACCCGTTAGTATACTTAGACTACCTTATTGCCGATTCCCTGTCAAAAAAAAGTCACCTCTCCCTTTTCTCCCTTGATTTCGCAAAAGCTTTCGACAAAATAGGCATTCATACAATAGTGGATCAACTTAAAGAATGGGAAGTAGGACCAAACATTATCCGATACATCTACAACTTCATGTCCAATCGGAAAATCCTAGTACGTGTTGGAAACTGCCTATCATCTGCATTACCTCTTTATAATGGCATACCCCAAGGTTCTCCCCTATCCGTTCCTCTTTTCCTTATAGCCTTCAATAAACTTTCCAACATTATATCTATCCACAAAGAACTAAAATTCTGTGCATATGCCGATGATTTCACCCTTGTTAAAAAACTAAACAAAAATAACACCACAGCCAACATCGACCTTAACCCCGTTATGCAAGACATACTTTTGTGGTGCGAATATTCAGGCGCTAAATTGTCTACAGACAAATGTAAGCACCTCCACATTTGCCGAAAGCACAAATGCACCTGCAGAGCTTTATCGCATACCATCAACTTTGAAAACGTCGATAAATTAAAAATACTGGGCATGGTATTCCAAAAAAACTACCGATGGAATGCACACATTGAATTCATTCGACCAGCTCTTGAAAAAAAGCTAAATATTATAAAATCCCTCTCCTACATCAGATTTAATAGCAACATATGCACCCTCACATCCATCATCAAATCAATTATAGTTAGCAAATTAGAATACGGTATTTTCCTTTACGGGTACGCCGCCAACTCTCACCTTACTAAAATTAAAAGCATTTACAACGCAGCTATAAGAAGAGCCACTAACGCCTACCGAACGACTCCCATTAACCAACTTCTATTTGAAGCAGGAATGCAGACTGTCGAAAAGCTAAGATACCAATCAACCCTCAAATTGCACAAATCCCTTCTATCCTGCGTTGATTCTCCCCTCCGAAAACTGTTAACCAATCCGAAAAAGAAAAAAGGTAAAATTGTATCCAGTATAGAGCGTTTCATAGCCTCTTGTGATGAAACTAACATTCCTCGTAAACCAATCCCACCCCGCCCCACCTTTCCTCCACCCTGGTTCCACCAGTCATCTTCCATCATTTCCACCCTCAGATCCTACAAAAAATCTTCCACTTCACCAGAGACATACCGGGCCCTTTTTCGTGAACTCAAAAACAGCCTTTGGGACCATACCTTCATCTATACTGATGGCTCAAAAATAGGAGACAGTTCCGGCTTCAGTGTTACCTCAGAAACAGAAATTATACATACCTTCCTGCTACCCGCCTATAGTTCTATCTTTAGCGCTGAAATAATCGCCATCCTCAAGGCATTAGAATATACAAAAGGGTCCAAAAAAAAATTCGCCATATGCACCGACTCCCTCTCAGCTATAGATGCTATCCTTAATAACAACAACCAAACCTACTACCCCTCTCTAATACGTAGGCTACTGTACCTCCAATCCCCCAAAACCAAATTAATATGGATCCCCGGACATATACAAATCCCGGGAAATGAACTTGCTGACCGAACTGCAAAAAACACCATCAAAACCCCTTCTCTCACTTCACCCAATTTCAACCTCCAAGACCTTAACAACTTCATTAAGAAACTGACAGCTTCCTACCATCTTCACCTTTGGGATAGAACATCACAATGGTACAGAACCATAAATAAAAATAAATTTACAATAAACAGTTACTGTAACACATCCGTAAAAATATCCCGACTCGAAGCATCAAAAATAGCCCGTCTTAGACTCGGTCACACCAAAGTCACCCATGAACACTATATTAACACAGGCAAAACATCCCAATGCCCATACTGCAATCAAAACCAAATTAGCATCCACCATATCTTCTCCGAATGCCCCTTTTTCCAAACCTATAGACAAAACATCCTTGCCCACGACCTGTTTAATAACCTCCTCTCCAATCCATATCCAGAAAATATAACAAAAATTCTTCATTTCCTAAAGGCAACTAATTTATTCCACTTAATCTAAATTAATTTAACATGTACATAGCCGAAGGCCATAGATGCTCTGGCTATATATATATATATATATATGTATGTATATATACCATATATATACAAGTAGCTATCTTAGAATTTTAATTGTAAGCTAGCTTTAAATAAATAAATAAATAAATAAATTACCGCCACCCTCATAACTATTATCACCATCATAATCATAATCGCCATCATCACAATCATCAGCTTCACCAGCATCATCAGCATCATCACCATCATCGTCATCATCAAAATCATCACCCTCATCCCCATCATCATCATCATCACCATCATCATCATCATCACCATCATCACCATCATCACCATCATCACCATCATCACCATCATCACCATCATCACCTTCACCAGCATCATCAGCATCATCACCATCATCACCATCATCACCATCATCACCATCATCACCATCATCACCATCATCACCATCATCACCATCATCACCATCATCACCATCATCACCATCATCACCATCATCACCATCATCACCATCATCACCATCATCACCATCATCACCATCATCACCATCATCACCATCATCACCATCATCACCATCATCACCATCATCACCATCATCACCATCATCACCATCATCACCATCATCACCATCATCACCATCATCACCATCATCACCATCATCACCATCATCACCATCATCACCATCATCACCATCATCACCATCATCACCATCATCACCATCATCACCATCATCACCATCATCACCATCATCACCATCATCACCTTCATCACCATCATCACCATCATCACCATCATCAGCATCATCAGCATCATCACCATCATCACCATCATCACCATCATCACCATCATCACCATCATCACCATCATCACCATCATCAGCATCATCAGCATCATCACCATCATCACCATCATCACCATCATCACCATCATCACCATCATCAGCATCATCAGCATCATCACCATCATCACCATCATCACCATCATCACCGTCATCATTGACCTCATCAAGGTCATTGACCCCTCAAGGTCATTGACCTCATCAAGGTCATTGACCCCTCAAGGTCATTGACCCCTCAAGGTCATTGACCCCTCAAGGTCATTGACCCCTCAAGGTCATTGACCTCATCAAGGTCATTGACCCCTCAAGGTCATTGACCCCTCAAGGTCATTGACCCCTCAAGGTCATTGACCTCATCAAGGTCATTGACCCCTCAAGGTCATTGACCTCATCAAGGTCATTGACCCCTCAAGGTCATTGACCACTCAACGTCATTGACCTTGAGTGGTCAATGACCTTGAGGGGTCAATGACCTTGATGAGGTCAATGACCTTGATGAGGTCAATGACCTTGAGGGGTCAATGACCTTGATAAGGTCAATGACCTTGATGAGGTCAATGACCTTGAGGGGTCAATGACCTTGATGAGGTCAATGACCTTGAGGGGTCAATGACCTTGATGAGGTCAATGACTTGAGGGGTCAATGACCTTGATGAGGTCAATGATGACGGTGGTGATGATGGTGATGATGGTGATGATGGTGATGATGGTGATGATGGTGATGATGGTGATGATGGTGATGGTGGTGATGATGGTGATGATGGTGATGATGGTGATGATGGTGATGAGTGCGGTGATGATGACGGTGGAAATGATGATGATGATATTGATGGTGATGATTGTGACGATGGTGACAGTGATAATGATGATGATTGTGATAATGGTGACGGTGGAGATGATGATGACGATAATGATAGTGATGATGGTGATGATGGTGATGATGGTGATGATGGTGATGATGGTGATGATGGTGATGATGGTGATGATGGTGATGATGGTGATGATGGTGATGATGGTGATGATGGTGATGATGGTGATGATGGTGATGATGGTGATGATGGTGATGATGGTGATGATGGTGATGATGGTGATGATGGTGATGATGGTGATGATGGTGATGATGGTGATGATGGTGATGATGGTGATGATGGTGATGATGGTGATGATGGTGATGATGGTGATGATGGTGATGATGGTGATGATGGTGATGATGGTGATGATGGTGATGATGCTGATGATGCTGATGATGCTGATGATGCTGATGATGCTAATGATGCTGATGATGGTGATGATGCTGATGATGCTGATGATGCTGATGATGCTGATGATGCTAATGATGCTGATGATGGTGATGATGGTGATGATGGTGATGATGGTGACGATGGTGATGGTGGTGATGATGGTGATAATGGTGATGATGGTGAGGATGGTGATGATGGCGATTATGATGATGATGGCGATTATGATGATGATGGTGATGATGGGTGATGTGAGGGTGATGAGGGTGATGATGGTAATGAGGGTGACGATGGTGATGATGGTGATGATGGTGAGGATGGTAATGAGGGTGACGATGGTGATGATGGTGATGATGGTGATGATGGTGATGATGGTGATGATGGTGAGGATGGTGATGATGGCGATTATGATGATGATGGCGATTATGATGATGATGGTGATGAGGGTGATGATGGTGATGACGGTGGTGATGGCGATGACGGTGATGATTGTTATGATGGTGAAGATGGTGATGATGGTGATGGTGGTGATGATGGTGAGGATGGTGATGATGGCGATTATGATGATGATGGCGATTATGATGATGATGGCGATTATGATGATGATGGTGATGAGGGTGATGATGGTAATGAGGGTGACGATGGTGATGGTGGTGATGATGGTGATGATGGTGAGGATGGTGATGATGGCGATTATGATGATGATGGCGATTATGATGATGATGGTGATGAGGGTGAGGATGGTGATGGCAGTGACGATGGTGATGATGGTGATGATGGTAATGAGGGTGACGATGGTGATGGTGGTGATGATGGTGATGATGGTGAGGATGGTGATGATGGCGATTATGATGATGATGGCGATTATGATGATGATGGTGATGAGGGTGATGATGGTGATGACGGTGGTGATGGCGATGACGGTGATGATTGTTATGATGGTGAAGATGGTGATGATGGTGATGGTGGTGATGATGGTGAGGATGGTGATGATGGCGATTATGATGATGATGGCGATTATGATGATGATGGTGATGAGGGTGATGATGGTAATGAGGGTGACGATGGTGATGGTGGTGATGATGGTGATGATGGTGAGGATGGTGATGATGGCGATTATGATGATGATGGCGATTATGATGATGATGGTGATGAGGGTGAGGATGGTGATGGCAGTGACGATGGTGATGATTGTGACGATGGTGACAGTGATAATGATGATGATTGTGATAATGGTGACGGTGGAGATGATGATGACGATAATGATAGTGATGATGGTGATGATGGTGATGATGGTGATGATGGTGATGATGGTGATGATGGTGATGATGGTGATGATGGTGATGATGGTGATGATGGTGATGATGGTGATGATGGTGATGATGGTGATGATGGTGATGATGGTGATGATGGTGATGATGGTGATGATGGTGATGATGGTGATGATGGTGATGATGGTGATGATGGTGATGATGGTGATGATGGTGATGATGGTGATGATGGTGATGATGGTGATGATGGTGATGATGGTGATGATGGTGATGATGGTGATGATGGTGATGATGGTGATGATGCTGATGATGCTGATGATGCTGATGATGCTAATGATGCTGATGATGGTGATGATGGTGATGATGCTGATGATGCTGATGATGCTGATGATGCTAATGATGCTGATGATGGTGATGATGGTGATGATGGTGATGATGGTGACGATGGTGATGGTGGTGATGATGGTGATGATGGTGATGATGGTGAGGATGGTGATGATGGCGATTATGATGATGATGGCGATTATGATGATGATGGTGATGATGGGTGATGTGAGGGTGATGAGGGTGATGATGGTAATGAGGGTGACGATGGTGATGATGGTGATGATGGTGAGGATGGTGATGATGGCGATTATGATGATGATGGCGATTATGATGATGATGGCGATTATGATGATGATGGTGATGATGGGTGATGAGGGTGATGAGGGTGATGATGGTAATGAGGGTGACGATGGTGATGATGGTGATGATGGTGATGATGGTGATGATGGTGATGATGGTGATGATGGTGATGATGGTGATGATGGTGATGATGGTGATGATGGTGATGATGGTTATGATGGTGATGAAGGTGATGATGGTGATCATGGTGATGATGGTGATCATGGTGATGAGTGCGGTGATGGTGACGGTGGTGATGATGGTGATGATGGTGATGATGGTGATGATGGTGATGATGGTGATGATGGTGATGATGGTGATGATGGTGATGATGGTGATGATGGTGATGATGGTGATGATGGTGATGATGGTGATGATGGTGATGATGGTGATGATGCTGATGATGCTGATGATGCTGATGATGCTAATGATGCTGATGATGATGGCGATTATGATGATGATGGTGATGATGGGTGATGAGGGTGATGAGGGTGATGATGGTAATGAGGGTGACGATGGTGATGATGGTGATGATGGTGATGATGGTGATGATGGTGATGATGGTGATGATGGTGATGATGGTGATGATGGTGATGATGGTGATGATGGTTATGATGGTGATGAAGGTGATGATGGTGATCATGGTGATGATGGTGATCATGGTGATGAGTGCGGTGATGGTGACGGTGGTGATGATGGTGATGATGGTGATGATGGTGATGATGGTGATGATGGTGATGATGGTGATGATGGTGATGATGGTGATGATGGTGATGATGGTGATGATGGTGATGATGGTGATGATGCTGATGATGCTGATGATGCTGATGATGCTAATGATGCTGATGATGGTGATGATGGTGATGACGGTGATGATGGTGACGATGGTGATGGTGGTGATGATGGTGATGATGGTGATGATGGTGAGGATGGTGATGATGGCGATTATGATGATGATGGCGATTATGATGATGATGGTGATGAGGGTGATGAGGGTGATGATGGTAATGAGGGTGACGATGGTGATGGTGGTGATGATGGTGATGATGGTGAGGATGGTGATGATGGCGATTATGATGATGATGGCGATTATGATGATGATGGTGATGAGGGTGATGATGGTGATGACGGTGGTGATGGCGATGACGGTGATGATTGTTATGATGGTGAAGATGGTGATGATGGTGATGATGGTGATGATGGTGATGATGGTGATGATGGTGATGAGGGTGATGATGGTAATGAGGGTGACGATGGTGATGGTGGTGATGAAGGTGATGATGGTGATGATGGTGATGATGGTGATGATGGTGATGATGGTGATGATGGTGATGATGGTGATGATGGTGATGATGGTGATGATGGTGATGATGGTGATGATGGCGATTATGATGATGATGGCGATTATGATGATGATGGTGATGAGGGTGATGATGGTAATGAGGGTGACGATGGTGATGGTGGTGATGATGGTGATGATGGTGAGGATGGTGATGATGGCGATTATGATGATGATGGCGATTATGATGATGATGGTGATGAGGGTGATGATGGTAATGAGGGTGACGATGGTGATGGTGGTGATGATGGTGATGATGGTGAGGATGGTGATGATGGCGATTATGATGATGATGGCGATTATGATGATGATGGTGATGAGGGTGAGGATGGTGATGGCAGTGACGATGGTGATGATGGTGATGATGGTAATGAGGGTGACGATGGTGATGGTGATGATGGTGACGATGGTGATGATGGCGATTATGATGATGATGGCGATTATGATGATGATGGCGATTATGATGATGATGGCGATTATGATGATGATGGTGATGAGGGTGATGAGGGTGATGATGGTAATGAGGGTGACGATGGTGATGGTGGTGAAGATGGTGATGATGGTGAGGATGGTGATGATGGCGATTATGATGATGATGGCGATTATGATGATGATGGTGATGAGGGTGATGATGGTAATGAGGGTGACGATGGTGATGGTGGTGATGATGGTGATGATGGTGAGGATGGTGATGATGGCGATTATGATGATGATGGCGATTATGATGATGATGGTGATGAGGGTGAGGATGGTGATGGCAGTGACGATGGTGATGATGGTGATGATGGTAATGAGGGTGACGATGGTGATGGTGATGATGGTGACGATGGTGATGATGGCGATTATGATGATGATGGCGATTATGATGATGATGGCGATTATGATGATGATGGCGATTATGATGATGATGGCGATTATGATGATGATGGCGATTATGATGATGATGGTGAGGATGGTGATCATGGTGATGAGTGCGGTGATGGTGACGGTGGTGATGATGGTGATGATGGTGATGATGATGATGATGGTGATGATGGTGATGATGGTGATGATGGTGATGATGGTGATGATGGTGATGATGGTGATGATGGTGATGATGGTGATGATGGTGATGATGGTGATGATGGTGATGATGGTGATGATGGTGATGATGGTGATGATGGTGATGATGGTGATGATGGTGATGATGGTGACGATGGTGATGATGGTGACGATGGTGATGATGGCGATTATGATGATGATGGCGATTATGATGATGATGGCGATTATGATGATGATGCTGAGGATGGTAATGAGGGTGACGATGGTGATGATGGTGATGATGGTGATGATGGTGATGATGGTGATGAAGGTGATGATGGTGATCATGGTGATGAGTGCGGTGATGGTGACGGTGGTGATGATGGTGATGATGGTGATGATGGTGATGATGGTGATGATGGTGATGATGGTGATGATGGTGATGATGGTGATGATGGTGATGATGGTGATGATGGTGATGATGGTGATGATGGTGATGATGGTGATGATGGTGATGATGCTGATGATGCTGATGATGCTGATGATGCTGATGATGCTAATGATGCTGATGATGGTGATGATGGTGATGATGGTGATGATGGTGACGATGGTGATGATGGTGATGATGGTGAGGATGGTGATGATGGCGATTATGATGATGATGGCGATTATGATGATGATGGTGATGATGGGTGATGAGGGTGATGAGGGTGATGATGGTAATGAGGGTGACGATGGTGATGGTGGTGATGATGGTGATGATGGTGATGATGGTGATGATGGTGATGATGGTGATGATGGTGATGTTGGTGATGATGGTGATGATGGTGATGATGGTGATGATGGTGATGATGGTGATGATGGTGATGATGGCGATTATGATGATGATGGTGATAGGGTGACGATGGTGATGATGGTGATGATGGTGATGATGGTGATGATGGTGATGATGGTGATGATGGTGATGATGGTGATGATGGTGATGATGGTGATGATGGTGATGATGGTGATGATGGTGATGATGGTGATGATGGTGATGAGGGTGATGATGGTAATGAGGGTGACGATGGTGATGGTGGTGATGAAGGTGATGATGGTGATGATGGTGATGATGGTGATGATGGTGATGATGGTGATGATGGTGATGATGGTGATGATGGTGATGATGGTGATGATGGTGATGATGGTGATAATGGTGATGATGGTAATGATGGTGATGATGGTGATGATGGTGATGATGGTGATGACGGTGATGATGGTGATGATGGTGATTATGGTGATGATGGTGACCATGGTGATCGTGGTGATCATGGTGATCATGGTGATGATGGTGATGGTGGTGATGATGGTGATGATGGTGACGATGGTGATGATGGCGATTATGATGATGATGGCGATTATGATGATGATGGTGATGAGGGTGAGGATAGTAATGAGGGTGACGATGGTGATGATGGTGATGAAGGTGATGATGGTGATGATGGTGATGATGGTGATGATGGTGATGATGGTGATGATGGTGATGATGGTGATGATGATGATGATGATGATGATGGTGATGATGGTGATGATGATGATGATGGTCATGATGGTGATGATGGTGATCATGGTGATGAGTGCGGTGATGGTGACGGTGGTGATGATGGTGATGGTGATGATGGTGATGATGGTGATGATACTGATGATGGTGATGATGGTGATGATGGTGATGATTTTGATGATGGTGATGATGGTGATGATGCTGATGATGCTGATGATGCTGATGATGCTGATGATGCTGATGATGCTGATGATGCTGATGATGCTGATGATGCTGATGATGGTGATGATGGTGATGATGGTGATGATGGTGATGATGGTGATGATGGTGATGATGGTGATGATGGTGATGATGGTGATGATGGTGATGATGGTGATGATGGTGATGATGATGATGATGGTGATGATGCTGGTGAAGGTGATGATGGTGATGATGGTGATGATGGTGATGATGCTGATGATGCTGATGATGCTGATGATGGTGATGAGTGCGGTGATGGTGATGATGGTGACGGTGGAGATTTTGGTGATGATGGTAATGATGGTGAGGATGGTGATAATGGTGGCGATGGTGATGATGGTGATGACGGTGATGATGGTGCTGATGGTGATGATGGTGATGATGGTGATGATGGTGATGATGGTGATGATGGTGATGATGGTGCTGATGGTGATGATGCTGATGATGCTGACGATGGTGATGGTGATGCTGATGGTGACAGTGGTATTGGCGGTGATGATTGTGACGATGGTGACAGTGATAATGATGATGATTGTGATAATGGTGACGGTGGAGATGATGATGACGATAATGATAGTGATGATGGTGATGATGGTGATGATGGTGATGATGGTGATGATGTTGATGATGGTGATGATGGTGATGATGGTGATGATGGTGATGATGGTGATGATGGTGATGATGGTGATGATGGTGATGATGGTGATGATGGTGATGATGGTGATGATGGTGATGATGGTGATGATGGTGATGATGGTGATGATGATGATGATAATGATGATGATGATGATGATGGTGATAATGCTGATGATGCTGGTGAAGCTGATGATTGTGATGATGGCGATTATGATGATGATGGTGATAATAGTTATGACGGTGGCGGTAATTGTGAGGGTAATGGTGATGAGGGCAATAGTGGTGATAATATTAATGAAGGTGACGATAGTGATTTTGGCAATGATGCTGTCACTTATGGTAGTGCCAACAATGATGGCGATAGATATAGATTCTATTGATGCTTATATGGTGCTGGTGATGGTCTAACTGAAGCTGGTGCGGATAGGGATTGAACATGGATGGCAATGAATCCGATGGCAATGGTGGTGACAATTCTGTTACTAATTTTAATGGTACTGGCAACTCTGTCAAGTGCGATAAAAGAGTAATACCACAGAATAAATAATATACAGAAGTTGCATCTCATACGAAGCAAATTTTGTTCTAGGGTTCCAATATTGGCACCCTATTGAACAGAGAGTACAAGCATGAGAACATGCAAGAGAGTATACAAAAAATTGAGAAGCTGGTGCGAGCGAAAGAGAGTAGCATGTGCATTTCGGTGGTTTTGTTTTTACGAGAGCAAAGCAGCTTACGATGTGTATGCAAATGTGTGTGCGTGTGTATGCATTGATAGCTTCTTCTATCGTAAGCTTGCATGGTGTTGTATTGCTTCTCTTGTTTTCGATTGTGTGGATTGGATTCGAAATCACTTGGGAATCGTACTTTCATGCGAATGGTTGTGTTTTCCTGCGCTTATATATCGAGTCCATTTTTGCTTTGTATTTTGATATTTAACTTTTAGCTTTTATAATTGTTGACAGCTTTGCATACGATTTGGATTATTCTTTGGACTTATTATTATGTATTGATTGTTGAGGGGTTGTCATACGATTTTGAATAGGAAAAATGGATTCTGTACCGGCTGTTGGTAAAATTTTCCAAAAGTCTGGCATTCGATGCTGCATAAAAACATGCGGTAAATCTAGGCGATATGGTGAAAAGATAAGAATGTTTAAGTTTCCTCCCTATGACTCAGCTATGGGTCAAATTTGGCGAGAAAAATGTAATATTCCAACAAAAGATTACACAAAAAAATTGTTGATTTGCGCCAATCACTTCTCAAGTTCTGACATTGGTAAAAAAAAGTTGAAATTCGGAGCTGTTTCGGTATTTAACTTAGAAGTTATTGAGGAAGATTACAAGTCGTTGGAGCTTGATTGTCCAGCTAAAAAGAGCCGAGCAAGTGACTCCGTAGATGGATGTTGTAATGACTGTGGAAAATATCTGAAATCAGCTAATTTTTACAGAAAAAAATATTACGACATGGTAGCAAAATATAAAAATCTCCAAAGCCGCAAACAAATAGCAACAAAATCAAGCGTATTTCAAACCATCGACTCTTTTCAAATAAGCAAGGAGTCAAAAACATTTTGCAAACTTCTTCTTAGTCCACGACCTAAAGAATATAAGCAAGATGTAAAAGATTTGGTTCAAAACATTTATTATGTCTCACAGTCAACGTACCAATTTTTGAAGAATAAATTGCATCTAAATTTGCCACATATCTCTACTGTTTATCGATGGGCCCCTGTAAATTCCCTACAACCAGGTTTTAAAAATAACGATTTAGAGTTAATAAAAAAGAAGTGCTTAGATTTGAACCAGTACGAAAAGAATAATATGATTCTGCTGATGGATGAAATGGCGATTAGAAGGGAATTGCGATACAATTCGAAACTAGATTTAGTGGATGGATTTGAGGAAAATGGGGTTGAAAGAACGAACCAGATTGGTGCGTTTTTATGATTAAATCAATGTTTTCCAACTGGGCGCTTACATTTAATTACTTTGTTTCAAAAAATGGACTTTCTGCCGATTTACTAAAAAAGATAATATTACGAAATTTAGCAATTTTGAACAGTTTTGGCATCATAGTTAAAGTTGTAATTTGTGACCAAGGGTCCTCTAACAGGAAGTGTTTCTTGGAATTGGGAGCTACTTTAGAAAAACCCTATTTTATGTATAATGGTAGTAAAACTTTCTGTGTATATGATTTTCCACATCTAATCAAATCATTAAGAAATGGTTGGCTTCAATGTGACTTTACAACACCAAATGGAGTTGCTAGTTTTAAAGTAGTTAAGGAACTATGTGAAATGGAGTGCAAATCTAATACAAAAATGTGTCTTAAACTTACAAGCCAGCACATATTTCCGAACTCTTTCGAAAAAATGAAAGTAAAACTAGCCACCCAAATTTTTAGTAGGACTGTTCAAGCAGCAATTAAAACTGTTATTGAGACAGTAGGCTTTAAAAGTTGCTCAAAAGAAGTTTGTTTATCTACGGCATGCTTCATAGGAAATATTGACAAAATATTTGACTGCCTAAATAGTGGTTCGCTATCTTCAAAGAAATGTTATAAGTCTGCAGTTCAACTTAACAGTCCATCACACGAATATATAAAATTCTTTCTTGAATACCTCAATGAAATCTCATTTGTTGACAAAAAGAAAAAAGTATTTTTTTTAGATGGAATGAAATTTACCTCAAACGCTGTATTACAATTAGTAGACGAGCTATTTAAAAAAAAAAACCCAAATATTTTTTTTAATGACAAGAGCATTAAACCAAGATAAGCTCGAAAATATGTTCTCGGTTCTAAGACAAAAGGGTGGAAATAATATTAACCCCTCAGTTGCTGATATAAACACTTTATTAGCACGCTTAATGTCTGCAAATATAGTGCAGTTGAGTTCTTATAGTAACTGTGAAGAGCTGAGTGATACCACATTTGAAACGCTTTCAAATATTTTGTCGAATATGGACTTAGCTGATACAAATAATGAAGAACTCAGTCGAAACGAAAACTCTGAAATAGATATTAACATAGAAATCATTGATGATTTCGTATTAAATGATGACTTTCAGAATTGTTCGGAATTTAGTATCGATTTGGCGTCTTTAAGATACTTCATAGGTTATATCGTCTACAAAATGATACCGAAAGTTAACTGCGATATTTGTGTTTCTATATTGAGAAAAGAAGACGAAGTATTAACAGTTCCCAGTGAACTTTTCATATTTCATAAAAATTACAATTCTCTTAAAGATTTTGGTAACCTCGTTGCTCCTTCACAAATTTTCTTGGAAATTAGCAAGAAACATATTACAGTGTTTAGCAATATTTTTGACACACAACCACAAACTGTTGGTATAAAAAACTTGATAAAATCCAAATGCAAAAATGCCACACCGCAATGGTTTTCCACATGTTCTGATCATAAGGAAATAGTATTGGACTTAATGATCTTAGTACTCTTGAGGAAGCATTGCTCGTGGGCTTCAGAGAAAAAAAATTTTACATCGAAAAGCGCAACTTTCAACTGAAGAAAACTAAATATAGAAATCTAAAACTTGAAACAAAATTTTGTCAACACCACGTGCATTCACGACGTTGGATAGCAACACAATACACACACACACATAAACATTTTAAGATTGCTCTCTCGTTGATTCTTTCTGATCATGCTTGCTCTCTCGTTGCTTGATCTTCCCTTCAGTTGTTCCGCCCGCACCATAAAGTGAAAAATCATCGCAGGCCGAGATACGACTTCTGTATACTATTTATTCTGTGGTTCTACGAAAAGCAGGTCATAAAAAACAAATTTTTATTTTTTAAGGCTGTGTGAGCACTGCTATTTTCGTGAACACAACTGTATGTTTGCTATTGAAAAAAATAGAAATTGAAAGAGAAAGGGTTTATAAGTGAAACAAGCTCTTGACGGAAGATTAAGAAGATGCTAATGATGATGGCCGTCCTGGACGCCCCAGCCCGTCAACAACGAATGAAAACTTTGAAGCAGTGAAGAAATTTGCTATGGAGAATCATCGAGAAGAAGTTGCGGATATACATAATTGCCATATCAGTTGGCTTAGGCTATGAAAGCTTTTCAATTATTTTGAGCATGAACAGTGTGTCAGGGAAGGTTGTTTCAAAATTGCTAAGTTTTAACCAAAAGAACCACGTATGAGCATCCCTAAGGAGCTATTAAATGACCAAAATTTGAACGTTTATTTAATAAAAACATGTACAATAGTATTATTGAAAGTATTGCCCGTCTGAAGCTATGACTTTTTCCCATCTTTCTGACAATTTTCTTCCCAAAAGAACTGCGCCGGCTTGGCAGCCAAGAATGAATCAAGCCAATTTTTGATATTCTGCTCTGATGTGAACCGTATTTCAGTGAGGGCGTTCTGCATCGACCGGAACAAATGGTAGTCAGAAGGGCAAGGTCTGGGCTATAAGGCGGGTGGGGTAAAACTTCCCATCCACTGTTTTCCAAATAGTTCTTAACCGGAATAGCAACGTGGGGCCGAGCGTTGTCATGATGGAAAATGATTGCCTCGTGTCTGGTCGCATATTCGGCGCGTTTTTCGGCTACTGCTCTCTTCAAACGGATTAATTGTGTTCGGTAGCGTTGTCCATTGATGGTTTCACCCGGTTTTAGCAGCTCATAATAAAGCACACGCTTCTGATCCCACCAAATACAGAGCATTACCTGCGCGCTATGGATATTCGGCTTTGCCGTTGATTTGGCTGATTGGCCGGGTTTCACATTGGTTTTTTGCGCTTGGGGTTGTCGTAATGGATACATTTTTCATCACCAGTAATAATCCGATGCAAAAATGACATGTTCACCATAAACTTCCACCAATATACGATGACTTTCGGCAGCAGTTTTCTTCATATTAAAGTAATGAAGAATAACTCCCCGCAAAAACACTTTTTCAGGCACAAAGTTCGACATATTTGAGTGAAAAAAATTATTGTTGTTCACGCTTCAAATGAATGACATATACTTAAATGACGTACAATGACAGTAGCTTTCCAACGCATATTCTAGTGGAATAATAACAATGAAATAATACAAGTTACGCAATCTCTTAGCAAACCGCACGAATTAAGTTATAGACCCAATACAATCATTTGTAAGAGAGAAAACTTTCCAATTAAAAAGCCAGACAACGAGTTGGTGCCATATGCCACACATCGGTCAAAACTGCGACTACATCGCGTGACAAGTTTTCTGAGCAAGTGATTTGTTTGAAAATGAATTTTCAATTGGAAACTGAGGTCGTGCGATTCAATTACTTTGTTCTTTGGGGCTATATTATAGAAGGGCCTAAAAAATGTTTGACACAGTTTTATTTACGTAATTCTTCCGCGAAACAGAGATTCAACGCCAAGCACCTTAAGAAAATGTAAACTTAGACCTAACCTGTAGCAAGCCTCTTCTCTCCCTACCGAGAAAATACACTTTTGCCAATATGTTTGCAAATTCTCGATTTTCGAACTCGCTTTCATATCTCGAAGCAATTCACGTTGAATCCAGTTGCGATGCGTTTCATGTCCTCCTCATAATCTGAAATCATTTCCTTACAGCTTGGGTGTTTTTGGAACCAAAAGACTCTTCTGAGGCCCAAATGATTTTTCAATTTTCTTGATTTAATCGATGTCTGGAGTGGTCAATCGATTTTTGAATACCAAAGCCTTGATCTGACGTGTTGTTGCTGTTTTTTGGCCGATTGAAAAAAAAACACTATTTTCAAAACTTTCCCTAGTTTCTGGGAAGTGCTTGTATCACTTGTTAATACTTTAATTTCGACAAAGCCAAAAGCCACAATAACACAATTTAGCTCCCTTTCTTCGACTTAAAGAAACGTCATTCGGTTGATATTTGTATTGTTTCTGCAACAAAAAATTGTAATAAAATCTGTTTTACATACTGTATCTACTGATGCACAAAAGCATTTTAATTTTTAGATATTTATAACTTTCTTCAGCTAATTTAAAAACAAACGTCGCCTATGAACACTGTCGGTCGATTCCTAAGACCTAACTATAGTTTAAGGAGCTCTGTGATACTCGTAGCTGTTTCGCCCGGAAGCACACATTAATATCCGATAAGAAAGTAGCTGTTGAAAAACTCAAATTCAAAAATTTGAATACCGAACGATGAAGTGATAAGATTTAATTTTAAAGACTTTTTACTATTTCTTCGAATTTATTTGTATTTGTAGAAGTACATCCGCACGTCATTAAAACGTTGGTGTGCTTATTGGTCAAATCAACCGTATGAATTGTTTTTATCAGTCAAGGTCATAAATAGATACTTTCAGCGGAAATTCAAATTGAATAAAGACGTCCCGTCTATCGCATGATATCTTTGAATACACTATCTATTAAAACAAAAAGGCGATATGCCCATTTTCGCCCTTCTTCATTCACCTAATCTAAAATGAATTTCGATTACAATTCAAATCGATCGGCAGACATCAGAAATAAATCGATTGAAATCAGAATGAGCAGATATAAAATATTACGACTTATCGCCTGCAATATAGCTGTAAATCTGAATATTTATCACCCTTGATTGCAAAAATAGCTTAATCATGACACTATTTAAGCTTGAAGTGCCATACCTCTTGCGGCATTTACAGTTTGCAAGCCTTTGAGGCACGTTGTTAACATGAAATTCATCGCAGGACTATTCTTCGTTGTCTCTTTTGCGCTGACGTCTATTCAAGCGAGTATTCTGAACGTGACACTTGGCGAAATTGTACAGCAAATGATCAGTCATATAAAACACGATGGGGTGCGCGTAAATGGTGATTGCTCTTATGTAGTTAATGGCGGTCTAATTGAACCTCAACCCCTCTTCGTTTACCATAGGAGCAACGAGTTCCTGTTACCTAACAACGAAAGTGTTGTGGAAGTGAAAAACGGCGACTATTTCGACCTTCACTGTACAGGAAGTTTCGTAGCGCCATTCGTAAATACCAGCAAAATATCGGTACAGTGCTTGCAAGGAGCCTTCTACCTGGTAGACACGGTAATTCGAAACTTCTCGGATTTCTCGTGCGACAGTTGGGCTAGATACACGGCGCGGCGAACCGACTTGACCTGCAATGGTGGAACAACTGTGATCGAAATTGGCTTCGAAGTGGAAAATGGCAATTTTATAAAAGTCATGGAGGTGTGTCACGATGAGCTGAGGGAAGTCACGCGCTACGTCCATCACAAGTTGAATCCATCGACGGAAGCTTATCAGCATTCGGTCACACGTCCGTCATTCATCACTGGCGATTTTTACAACGGAAGGGACGTCAACGGGCTTTACACAAAAGTTCGGCAAAAGTCTACATTCGACAGTATTCTCGGAGAGGACTCATCAAAGTACTTCGATGACAAGAAAGATGTCTACCTCGCTCGAGGTCATATGTGCGCAAAGGTCGATCAGATTTACGGCAGCGCGCAGAAGGCTACTTTCTATTTCGTGAATGCAGCTCCTCAGTGGCAGGCATTCAACGGAGGCAATTGGGAACGTGTTGAGGATGGCGTGAGAAAGTTTGTGGCAAATCGAGCTATCGAGGTTGATTGTTACACGGGCATATGGGGTGTATCGACATTGCCCGATGTTAATGGAGTGCAGCAAGAGCTCTATTTAGATTTCGATGAGAACAATAATGGACTGATTCCGGTGCCGAAGGTGTACTTCCGAGTAATTGTCGAGCCAGCGACGAAACTGGGAATCGTGATCATTGGTGTGAACAACCCGCATGCATCCCTAGAGCAAGTTTTGAGCGAATACGTTATTTGCGACGACGTTAGCGACCTTATCGAATGGATCGAGTGGCAGAAACGTGATTTGATACGCGGCTACATGTATGCCTGTGAGGTCAACCAGTTTAGAGAGGTTGTGACGCACTTGCCGGAGTTCGACGTGCAGGGGCTATTGTACTAAAATAAAAGTTATATTGAAAGACCGATAGCATTAAAATAGATTACCGACAATAAATTATAATCAATTTGCTATTTTTTTACCTGAGAAATTCCGAAAAATGGACTCGTGACCACCGAGGCTAATGAGCTTTTCTAGATAATCAACTACACGTTTGTATTAGCATGACCAGATTAAGAATTTTAGAGAGCTTTTACAGGGTGGTTGGCACTTGTAGATTAGGTGCTTTCCGTTCGCCAAATTAACTGAGATTGGTTAACCGTTGATGACAAGCCATTATCAACGAACTGGAGGCAGTCCATGGACTTTGGAACTAACTGTATTGTAATGGCACAGCACAATCTATTATTTGAAAAATATTCGATGCGATTTTGTTTTTTTTTGCACTAGTTCCTCCCAAACTGTATGGGGAATTAATTAATTTTTAAACTCACATATAATTCACAGTAAAATGTGTTTTTTGATTTTACCGTTGTATTATTGCTTCGATATTGGTGGGTATGAATTATTGAATTGAAAATTAGGTACTTCATATACATACATCGCACATCATGATATATACCACCAGCATAGCCAGTGGAATCATGGAACCTTGTCATCCTTCCAGAAACCAAATATACATTTCGCGAGAAAATGCAAAAATTACGTTGCTTGGTTTTGCTGACCTCTATATCCGAAGAGAGGGACCGAGCAAACAGGGCAAAGACGTTTGTCGTGTTTAACACGACATGCACCAGCTTCAATATCAGTCCCTGCTCAATCCAAGTTGACGCACAGCCTATACGTGGCCTCTACTGGATGGCTGATCTGGCATCCGCCGAGTAGTGAACGGATTTCACCAGCGACCAGATTGCTTTTTCAGGGGGAAAGTGGAACCTGGCACTCCAGGTTGGCGGTAGTGCTTAGGGGTGACATCCCTTCTTCTTTTCCTTATTTCCGGCGTCGTTATGGTCAGAAGTGTAGGACCATAACCTTCCCACTTAACTGCATTCCTACTGGTCCGCCGGTTTGACCTCAGAAAGTAGCGGCAGGCTTCCCGGTTTGGGATTACTTCATCGCTGAGGCCAATCAAATGGTGGTGTTTTTCAATTTGTTTGCACCAATTGTTTTTCGGCCTGCCTTTTTTGCGTGTTGAAATTGGAACGTTGATTGATAACACCTTTTGGAAGGAGAGATCCTTTGAACATGGCAATACCAACTGAGTCGGTCCCGCTCTATCTTTCTTGTGATGGTTTCTTTTATGTGGAGGCTTCCTCGGATCTTTGAACTTCTAATTATGTCACGCTTTGTTACTCCCGCTGTCATGCGAAGCATCTTCATCTCAGCTGCCGTTAATTTGCTCTCATACTTTTTGTGCATTGTCCAGCATTGTGAACCGTATGTGAGCGCCGGACGTACAACTGAAGTGTAGAGCCTTCCTTTCAGCTTAGGGGGCATTTTTCGATCACAGAAGATGGCGGAGTTTTCCCGCCACTTCATCCACCCTGCGCTTACGCGATGTTTGATGTCGTCATCACAAGTTGCTTCTTTATTAATCATAAATCCCAGATATTTAAACTTTTCACACTTGGGAAGCACTCTTCCATTCAAGTAAATGTCTGGAATAGGCTGATGAGGGTCAGAGAACAGGCAGCACAGATACTCTGCCTTCTTTGAACTAATACGATACCCGTGTCCCTCAAAAATGTCCACCCACACATCAAGTGCTCGTTGTAGGGACGCCTGATCATCACTTATAATGGCTCCATCGTTAGCAAAGAAAAGCTGGTGCACATTTTGGTCCGTCACTTTTCCTTCAACAAGCAATCAAGGACTGCTATAAACAGCAGTAGGCTGAGGACGCTCCCTTGGTGTACACCGACTTTTGATCTTACTCTTGTCGTTGCTCTCTTGTACATGTCCATGATCACTCGCACGTAGGTTTTTGGAACTCCTTTTTGTCTTAGCGCTACCCATAAAAGATCTCTTGGTTGCCGGTCGAAGGTCTTCTCAAAATCAATCATATGCAAGTCTTTTGAAGAATCACGATGCTTTTCCATCATGATCCTTATACTTTAGATTGCATCTGTTGTTGATTTACCCGAGACAAACACGCACTGGTCATCAGATAGTCGTATTATTTTCCGCAGTCGGCTATCTAATACCCATTCAACGATCTTCATGGTGTGCGACATCAGCTTGACAGAACGGTAGTTATCACAATTTCGCGTATCACCCTTTCCTTTGTGCAAAGGAAGAAGATAGCTTTCCCTCCATTGATTAGGCATAGTGTCGCCTCTCATAAGTTTGGAGATAAGAACCATGAGCCATCTAGACCCGATGTCTCCCATCTTTTTCCAGAACTCAGAGGGTATCCCGTCCGGCCCAACAGCTCTTCTTTTCTTGGAGTTTTTAACCGCGTACCGAACTTCTTCGACTGTGATGTCGGATATTTCGGCATGATTCGGGGCGGCTCTTGGAAAGTACACTCGGGGAAACTGTTCGTTCAGAAGTTCCTCGCAATACTGTCGCCATCTGTGGAGAATTTTTTCGTCTTCCACAAGGAGTTGGCCTTCAGCATTGTTAATAAACTTTGGGAAACGAATCTCCTGAGCATTTCTTCTTCTCTGGGCGGCTATCTTAAAGATATTTGCTCCTTTGTTCAAATTGCTTGGTCGAAGCTCCTGGGTAGCCTGGTTCCTGTCAGTCGCGGGAGACGATATTTCTTCCAACTCCTGATAGAGGCCTTCCATGCTTTTCGCTTTGAATTCGGCGCACTTTTTCTTCGCGATACCTTTGCAGCATCTATATACCTTTCACGACGAGCTTTTTCCTCTCTATTAGTAGAAGAGCACTTTGACCAAGCTTGGAAAGCCATTTTCTTTTCGTGTATCACTGCTTTGGCTTCGTCTGTCCACCACCACGTTTCTTTTGCGTGTTGGCAGGGGCATTTAGATGTTCCGAGCAGTGATTTGGCTTTCTCCAGGCCAGATTGTTGTAGGGAATCCCACATGTCTTGTGCTCTGCACTCCTCATTACCGACCTCATCGATAATGGAAGAGAGGTAGTTTTTCATGTTGGTAATAAAAGCTTCGCCTTTTCCTTTATCCAGCTTATACCACTTGATTCTCTCAGACACCTTCGTTTGCTGCTTTGACTTCTTTTTCGCATCCATAAAAAATTCAGTCAGGCGGAGACGGTGTTGAGGGACGATCGCATTCCAACTCGACATTCCAACTCGCGACTCTTAAGTGTCGATAGGGGTGACATCCCTATTACGGAAAAAATAAATTTCTTACTATACAAGGCAACGACAAACCTCGGATGCAGGCAGATGCTATGTTGACGGCCCATACGAACGAAAAGACCGAACATACGCCCGATGCCCCAGTTTTGACAACAAAATTGTTCTAGGCGATTTTAGCGCAAAACTGAATTGACTTTCTATCGAGGCGTAACCTCTTTGTAGCCACATCTCGACATCCACAAGGGTACCCTGATCAGTCGACCCCCAACCAGATTGATCACATCGCGATCGACGCCAGACACTTCTCCAACATTTTAGATGTACGAGGAGCTAACATCGACTCGGATCACTACCCAGCCAAGGTACGAATGAAGATATCGAGGATGGTATGACATCGGACAACGTAAGTTTGACGTTTTGCTGCAATCGTAAAAGACAGCTCAAACTCTCTCAAAGTCCTATGGCAGCGGCACAATCCATAGACTAGCAATGGGAGCATTGTCAGAACGCCTCTGCTGTGCTAAGTTTCAAACCGCTATCGCTTACAAACCCCTCGTTTGATTTGCAATGCGAACAAGCTCATGCAGCAAGGCAACGTGCTTACAAAACCGTGCTACGATGATGGATGAGAGCTGCTCTCGAGCTCTAGGAGCAGAAAAGAAGGGAGGAAAACGCGCTTTTTAGAAAAGAAAAAGGATAATTGCAGGAATAATGCTCAGGAGTTTTCCATTAAGGAATCTCAGCATCGGAATGGAATCTCCTTAACATCCCATACAAGATCTTCCCTGCCGTATTGTGCAATTACCTTGGCTCACTTATGACCAGCGACAACAGCACCAGCACTGAGATAAAACGCGAAACTTCTCTTGCCGACCGGTGCTTCTTTGGGGAAGGAGGCAATTGAGAAGTACAATAGAGCCCTTTCTCGAAAGACCAAAGTTGGGCTATATAACAAGGGGTGGTCGTAGTGCAATGGAATCAACAACAAGCAATGCAATCAACGTCTGTTGAGTGGAAGGTCTGTAATTCAAGTTTGTTCATAGCCTAGAACAATTCCTATACGGAATAACTGTGCAACATCAGTTGTGAATGAGAGATGATCCAAAAATGCTGACGAAGGCATAGCACTAGTAGTATAAGATCACTTCAAAATTCATTGCCTGTATGTGAATTTACAATATAACACTTAATGACATGGAAACGTAAAAAGTTATTGTGAACTACAAGCAATGCGGCAAATTCAGTCGAATTTCCCGAATCCTATCTAGGACAACAACCCTTGGAGAGTAGTGAACGAACATCTTCCACACAAACCATCTGCACCCCGTCCAGGTTGGTGTGACAAACACCAAAGAGCGTAAGCCTTAATCATCTCGGGCCTCCTCTACGGCGCAGAGGCCTGGAATTTAACTAAAGCGGATGAGGAGGCCCTTGGTTGTTTCGAGAGGAAAATTCTACGCTTAATTTACGCTCCCGTTTGTATAAACGGAGTTTGGAGAAGAAGATCGGGCTGTACAGCGACATCGGCCTAGTACGACGGCTTCGGATCCAGCATTACGATGGCTGCAACATGTATGGACGGAATCCAACCCGAAGCAATGAAGCAGAGGACGGCCGTATCTACGGTGGCTCACACAATTGTGAGTGGAAACAGCTAGCCAAGGACTGTGCTGGGTAGAGACGCTTGTCGGTTGAGGCCCAGGTTCATTCCCGACCGTAGCCCAACCAATGAAGAAGAGGATATTCGTGGCTTATTAGATAATTAATTTCCCCACGGTAGTAAGGTACCTCCTCTGAATGGGTCTCCTATTAGTCACTCTCAGTAAAGGATATCCATCAGCAGTATCAACCTTCTATCAAGCTTATGTTTACGTATTCATCCACTTATGCCCCTCGTCATCGACGTCATTCGTGTCGCAAAAACAAAAATTTCCCACTTTAAGGGCACAGATAAATCTAATCAGTATTATTACGGGCAGCAGAAATGCCATTTCATCTTGATAACAATTTAATTACCCATCTCCACCGATATCTCCGATCACGACGTACGAATATCTAAAATTGTTGTCACACTTCTGCCCAAGTATATACGAATTATCAAAGATCGATAAGAACTCCATCGTACTCGACGTAAGGGATGTTTTTAATTAACCCATTCGTATCTGGTTATCAATGATTTCGTATCATCAATCCGAATAAAAATTCTATTGGTAAATAACAGTCCAGCGATCACGTTTCAGCATGGATATGTCTTTTTTTGGACGAATCAGATAGCGCCTATCTCGTGATGAGCACCATTCATAACGTGATACTCATGACTATCTCAATGATATCAAATCGGGCTTATCGAACGGGAAATACGAAGCCCCTTAGCTAGGCTGGGTATATAAAGGGCTACTGACCCCCTTATCCGAACAAACACTAGAATGAAGTTCATCGCGATCGTGCTGGTTCTGGTCAGCAGCTTTGCTGTTTGCTCTTTTGGGGATGTTTATCCACTTCCCTTGGAGTTGTTTGCCAACGACCAAAACAACATGGAAAAGGAAGTCATAGTGCCATCCGAAGTTAAGCACGAGAATGAATTTGACAATGAAATTCCCGATCTCGAAGAGATTATCGAACGGCCAGAGGAGCACAACAGCGTGCAACCGGCACCTAGGGCAGGTAACATGTCCATTTATCTTCATTTGCATTCACGTGACACTGATTTTGAATAGGTTGCAGTGTAAGCATAAAGAGTCTTGGCAGTCCACAACCTCTCTACCTTGTTCCCGGAACCAGCACCTTCTGGCCGTTTGATGGTACCGGCAATATGCAATTCAATGCGGGCGATACGGTCGAGCTCTATTGTTCTTCGACCTATTCCGTACCGTCCGGCATATCGGGAAGTCAAACTGCTACTTGCGTCTCAGGATCCACCTTCCGCATCGGCAAAGCCCAATATAGTCTTCCGAGTGTACTCTGCTCGGCTTGGCCAAGTTTTTCAGCCCGTGCGACTGGAGACACATGCAATGGTGGTGATATCATCCAAAGCGGCTTCGCTGTCGGAACCCGATTCATTAAGCAATTGGACATCTGCTTCGATGCAGACGTTCAAGTGACCCGCTATGTTAAATACACTCTTGAACCCGGAAGCAACTATTATCAATCCAATGTTGCTCGTCCAAACTTTGTCACCGCAGGATTCTTCGGTGGCAAAAATGTCGACAAATTGTATACCCAGGCCTCGCAAACTGCAACCTTCAACAGCCAATTAGGCGGAATAGCTAATCAGTATATTGTTCCGAGTTCAAATATTTTCCTGGCACGTGGTCACATGGCCGCAAAGGCTGACTTTGTCTATGGAACCAAGCAGCGTGGAACCTTCCTCTTTCTCAATGCTGCTCCTCAGTGGCAGGTGTTCAATGCCGGCAATTGGCAACGAGTCGAGGATGGCGTTAGAGCCTTTGTCTCCAACAATCAATTGAATGTTGACTGCTACACTGGCGTATATGGAGTCACAACTTTACCGGATAGTAATGGCGTAGAGACTCCATTATATTTGGACTATGACGCAAATAATAACGGCTTGATCCCCGTGCCGATGTTGTACTTCCGTATTGTCATTGAGCCGTCGACCCAGCGCGGTATTGTCCTAATCGGAGTGAACAATCCGTATTTGACCTTAGCACAGATCCAGAAGGACTATATTCTATGTACCGATGTGAGTGACCAGATCACCTGGTTGACATGGGCTAAGACCGACATCACCGCAGGATACTCATACGCCTGTGATGTTAATGACTTCGCTGAGCAAAATCCCAATCTGCCGTCATTTGACGTAACATCTTTGTTGTATTAAAATGTGATAGTAAAGTAAAGCGCAGATTCTATAATTCAATCTTATTTTATCTAGCAATTTTCCCCTAATAATTGTTCTAGATATAAAGGAATTGAGATGGTATCTAGGGGCTTGGGAAATATTTCAATTATAAGGAGATGGATAGAGATGGGATGATTTTAATTTTTTTTATTTTAACCAAATTCGTTGATTGGTATTTAAGGCACGAGCTTCTATTCTTATCCTCTTGGGTATTTTTGGATATATTACGTCAAGAGACGTCTAATTTGTTAAAACGTGCGACACATCATTCATTTACGCGGTTCTTGGTCGCACGTGAGTGAGTGTCGGCAGATAATTGCCGTTTGATGGCAGACTTTGTATACTTTATCTGATCAGTGGTTGAGGCCTGATATCATTAAGGTTCCCTTAGCTATATTGACAGTAGGAAGAAGCTTTAATAACAACAGATATGTAAGGCTATAGGGTCTAAGTCTGCAACCTAAATAGCGAAGGATTGCCGGAAATCCAATTACAATTCCGATGATAATCCAAAAAGTAGAGTATTCGCTAGAGATTGCTTAGTTAGTTTAAAAAAAAAAAAACCAACGTAATCTCTGGTTAGACAAAACTAGTCTAGTACCTTCAGTCAAGCTCAAGCAAAGCCCTATTCTAAAAAACCTTGACAGTCACATAGTACCCCACACTTATTCAAACGATACAATTTAGAAATTAGGTTGAAGGAAATATTCTTATAGTTTACAGGTCAATGCAGATGGCTGATAGCTTACTAAAATTCAAGTTCAAGGATCTAATAAATAGTTTCAATATAGCCGCCTGGCATGAACAATTTTTTCCTGAGACCGTCAATATTCCTTTCGCACTCTGCACGCAAATAGATCTGTGGAATGCGCTAACTTGAGCGCGTCGGGTTTTTTTCGATCTTAGCTTCAAAATGCCAAGATGACAATCTAATGTATTCGCGTCGAGAGAATCCGACGATCAATCTACCTCAGATCTTGGATACGCCACATGAATTTCAGGTCAACAGATACCACGTTTTAGTCAACTCCACTGAGCTCGGTAATGAACGATGTGCAGGAGTTAACCGAGACCTTCGATGTTAGAAAAGGATCCAGACAAGGCGAGGCATTTTCGTGTAATTTCTGCAGAGTCGTCCCTGAAAGGATGGTGCGGGCTCGAAGAGAAATACGAGAGGCACGAACCATTTCTTATTTTGTCACACAACCTGTAAGGGATGCCGGTGGTTTGTGTCGAAGATGTTCGTTCACCGCCGGGGGTGGTTGTCCTAGATAGTATTCAACTGAATTTGTCGTGTTGGTTGTAGTTCACAGTAACTCTTTTATTTCCATGTCATTAAGGTGTTATATTGGAAATGCACACACAGAGTATGAATTTTGAAGTGATCTTATGCTACAAGTGTTATGCCTTGGTCAGCATTTTTTGATCATCTCTCATTCACAACTGATGTTGTTGCACAATGTTTCCGTATAGGAATTGTTCTAGGCTATGGATAGACTTGAACTACGCTCAACAGTCGATGATGATTACCATTGCACTAAGATCACCCCAGTGGTCCATCTGCCTGCATATCCAGATAATATTGACTTTTCTGCGCAAGCCCAGCGAGACATCATCGGACGGGGCCAGTCGTTCAATCCATTACAAGCGTGTACAGGGAGTCGAAATGAAAGTCGGAGAATTGGAATTACGTATATTGGAGTGAATAAAGGAAATGAGGAGATTTGATCGAACTTGGTTGGTTGGTTGGTTTCATAGTCAAAAATGTCATCTACCTTTGCTCAATAGTGACAAGCGGCAACACATCAACGCTGAGATCAGACGCAGACTAACTTTGGCCTTCCATTGCTTCTTTGGGCTCCCTCCCTCGGAAAACGAAGACAGCTCGAACGTTACCGAAAATGGATAAAGGAGGCATTAAGGGCCGGTTAGGGCTTTATAGCGACATCAGCCTAGTCAGATCCTAGATAGATTCAATGCCTAAGATGGCCAATGAAATATTGTCTTGGATTCCAACCCCTGAGAACAATGCATCATAAAACGACAGCACTTGGACCGCAGGGACTGAAAGGGACCACAATCAACTGATCATGCGGCACTGGAATGCAACTGACTCAAGATCATATCGTCTGAAGGGGCTTGTTGGCTGAGTCCCAGGATCACGCTGAACTGTAGCGCGATCTAAGTAAGTATGTAAATATGAAGCATCGATGGACTTTGTCGTAGGTTTTATCTCTAACATAGCATCGAAAGAAAAAGTTTTCGTCGAGCGAAGTTATTGTTCTACCAACTGCACGGCATATGGTATCAGAAAAAACGGTCCAGGTAATGTCCACCATTCCGTAACGCAAAACAGTCGCAACAACATAGTTTTTAAATAAATATAGCGAGCTTAAAAAACCGCATCAAACTGTCACCCATTGTGGCCGGTGATTTCAGGTAGCTTGGATTGCCTCAGCTAGATCTTAAAGGCTCCTAAGCCAAGATCGTCATGCGGTGCAAAGTGACTACGATCAGACTCAATAGCTCTGATTGTATCGCAATGGACCTATTTTGCTACAGCGACAGCTGACCTTGCTGATCGAGTATGATTTGGAGTCTCCATATCACTAAGCTGCCAAATATACAAAGGTATCGATTTGATTCCCTATAGCTGCATGAAGAGAAATTTAATCATGACCAAGAGTAGGCTTACCAGGCTTCCGCGATATTTTTTCATAATTTCAACATGTTATGGGAGTTATTATCGATCCATATAAACAACCCCATGGTTTTCCCTTGGCAAAAATTATTATAGTGGTTAAGTTAAGTGTTGACAATTCAACAATAGCTCAAAATGTAAAATGACACCTTTTGTTGGATAACCATTTACAAGGCCTGTACAGAAAATATCGAGTATTTCACCAGTCTAATATGTTTGAAATGTATTTGTTCGAACTCCACGATATTTTAATTGTATTGTTGGTACAATATCTGTATATTGCCAGTAGCCTGTTATATAGCCTGCTGTCAGGTGTCAAAAAAATGTCATGTCTTTAAGTACAATTTTTTATTTATTTAAAAAATGAATCTAAAGGAGTTTAAGAATTATTAAAAGTTGTTCTTGGTGAGTCTGCTGTGATATGTTATATATAAAATTAATTTTGGAAACCGAAAATTCCTGTTGGTTTTTGAACACGTCCGGTATATGACCGACGCTGATAACTTGCCTTATATATTATTCAGATGAATGGGTGTAGGTACAAGCTCTGAAACAGCGTTTGATTCCCTCTTTTGAGCATTTTTATAGGTCTTGTCGAACCACTTCTTGCTCTCATATTCGTTCAAGTTCACTGGCACCAATGAATTCTTAATTAGACGATATGAATCAGACACAAATCGCGTCACCAAGAAAAACATGTACAAGCCATTAGCTCTCAACCTCTGGTATTCGTCTCTAATGACTTTGGCTTTACGAGCACAATCGTGTATACCGTAATCGCGAGTCGCTACTTCACTCAAGAAAAAACCCAGATACACAACTTATGTTAACTATCGTAAATGAAGAAGAGAGCTATAAAATAAGCATTCTGAGCGCTTGAGATGACAGGTGTCTATGTTACTCTCAGAATTTCACTATAGACAAACATTTTCTTTCAGAAAGTTACTGGTACTGGCATTTGGTGCTTGCATGTGAAGTTCAGATACACATCGGACGACGACCAGGCCGGAAGCAAGCGTTTCTCTCTATAGGGTCGACGTGTAAGCCGTGGTGACGTCGCTTATCGTTGTTTATATTTTTTTTCCGTTTTTATTGTGATTATTCAATTAGAGCTAACCATGTTAGGCTCGGTGAAGGTCGGAATTATCACACTTGTTACGTTGCTAAGTTTTTCCGCAGTAAAGTGTCGCCAGCAACAGGAACCTCCGGAAGAAATTAAAGTGGAAAGGATTCCGGATGGTAAGGAGACTATTAGCTTTTACTGCTATTGTCATTACACTGTCTTCTTACCTAGGTCCCCCGTGCTCTTTGGATGTGAATAAAAACCTCGTTGAACCACAACCCTTGTTCCTTCAGCCAGGATCCACTGCATTCTGGCCCGTTTTACCAAATGGAATTTTGGAAATACCGCGCGGAGCTGACATCGAACTGCACTGTACAAAAGGATTCAAACTACAGCCCGATAAACACTCCATCAACGCAACTTGCCTGGAAGACAACATTTTCCTCGTCGACCGAGAGAAGACTCAATTCAGCGTCCTAAACTGTACATCACAGATAAGTTACAGAGTGCGCGAAACTAAGATTGAATGCGCCCTAAACGCAAAGCTCTTCGAAGTCGGTTTCAACGTGAGCATCAATCGATTTGTGAAAACTCTCGACATATGCCACGACAAGACGACAGTCACCACACTATGGACACTCAGCAAGCTAGACCCTGCCAGTGAGCACTTTCAGCGCCACGTTCAACGAGTCGATTTCAGTACAACAGGACTCTTCGAGGATAGAAATATGAATTATCTCTACTCGAAGGAGAATCAAAAGTTTGTCCTTGAGAACCTACTTGGACCTGGTTATACCAAGTTTTTCGATAACAGTTCGCATTTCCTGGCACGCGGTCATATATCCTCGAAGACCGAGCACATTTTTGGACCCCAACAACGTGCGACATTCACTTTTCTGAACGTCGCACCACAATGGCAGATCTTCAACGGCGGCACGTGGAATGCTGTCGAAAACGGATTGAGAAAATTTGTCGCAGCTAGGGGATATGAAGTGCAGTTGTACTCCGGAACCTGGGGTATAATGTCTTTGACTAACGACAGGGGCGAATCCCGGGATTTGTATCTGTCGTTTGATGAAAACGCAAACGGGGAGATTCCTGTGCCAAAATTGTTCTTTAAGGTGGTCATAAATACCAACCTAAAACCACATAGGGGAATCGTTCTGATCGGCGTGAACAATCCTTACCTGACTCCGAAAGAGCTGATCGAGGACTACTTGATTTGTAATGACATCAGTGAGACGGTAACGTGGATTCGGTGGAGGCGGGACAACTTTAAAAAAGGGTATTTCTTCGCCTGCGAGGTGGGCGAGTTTGCGAGGGTTGTAGACTCGTTGCCTGAAAGCCTGGCGAGCGTGAGGGAAGTTTTAACATAAATTAATAATAAACGTATTTTATTCATTTAAATCTCGTCTTGTCTTTATATCAGTTTCCTAGTCCTATGTTGGAGACTATAAAATTAAAGGCGTCGTAATCGGTTTTCCTTGATTGGTTTTATTTTTATAACTGCTTTGTGGAATCTTTACGATTGATTTATGTTCTTTCTATTGTATAAAACACTGGAAGTTTATGACCAACTGCGACTTCTTGTTGAGGTTTCCTCCTTAGATATCGAGCTGTGGTATCTACGATATGATAAAACGGGTTTGATAAGAGTGCTTAAATGATATAACGTCCATCCATCATAGTTGTTCCTCACTCTACGCGGCGCTTTCCTAATGTATAGGTACTGACACGAGTTCATTTTTAGCCTCGTAGGCTGTCCTGAAGGTGGTACCTTTAACGACCCACATTATTATACCAAAAAAAAGAAAATAAAAACCTTAGACGCTCAATAAGTAGATGAGTTATCAGGCTATTGTTACGTGCTGCTTGAAGTTGGATAGTCGATCAAGATAAAATGTTCGGTAGAGGCCGTAAGCACAAATATGGAGCTTTCCTCTAAAGTCTTGAACAAACTGTTCTGAGCTTGAATCGCCTAAGTGATCTTCAGTACCGCCTGATGATGAGATCTTTGATATTGCGATTTTTTTAAACTCAACCTCTTACTGTGATCCCAAAATGATCCGCGTCGATATTACTCGACCTTCGCTAAGTTGGAAGAGCAAACAAAAAAAAAAAACTGAAAACATAACATCCGCGTGATGACAACATTTTTAAAATAACCTCCGAAACATCTGCCCCGCCCATATGTTGTTCATAAAACAACATACATTCATTAACCGAATAAATAGACCAAGCAAATTTCAAGATTGTGTTTGCACTCTAAGTTTAACTATATTTCTTGATTGCTAAAGCCTTTTCATCTAGTTAATTCAAAACCTAGATTAATTTTGTTTCGTTATCCTAAAACTTATCTTACCCTAACCTACTTACTTTTAGTCTTAAGTACAATCAGGTTGGCTAGCACTCGTGTGTTTCGTTTCGACTGATCACCCTCCCGATTGTTTCTTTCAGCGACTGGGCTTCACCATCTTGCGCACTCTGCACGCCCGAGACCTCGCCAAGGCTATCAGGCCTCAGTCAATTTTCAGACTCATCTAAGCATGATGACACGCATAGCCTCCAAAAGATCCCGTGGCTAACCATAAACTAACTTACGAACTAAGGGGTGAATAGAACCTCACCGAAATACCGCATCGCTCTGGAAAGCGTTTTCACCCGACAAACACCAATAATCTTGAGGCTATTTGGCAACATTGAAAATAGCGTCTCTCATTGTTAATGGTTGCCATGTTGCCAAATGATCAGCGAAGACTGTAAATGCCAACAATACACTTGCTTTTGCTAATCTCGACCTTAAAATGTTGAGACATTTTTTTGTTTGGTATCCCTTTACGACCTGTACAACGGATCCTAAACTTCCACTGCAGCGTTGTATTAATGACCCAAGATTTTTGGACTAGATCTGTATGCTAATAAATGGTCTGCATGCGTTATTGAAAGCCTATAAGATCGTTTGTGCATATGTTAAACAGTAGCGGAGATGAAGCGCTCCCTGTGGTAAACCATTTATAATCTTAAAGATCCTGCTCGAAATAATGTTGCCACATTAAAAAAAAACTTCTCTCCCATAGTCAGTATGTAAATTATGTACAGAAGGTGATTTGGCTGGCCGAGCCTGGTGAGCTTATAGAACGGACCTTCTAACTATAAGGTGTCCAAGGCCTTTTAAAGGCGACCCGACCACCATCCGTACCATTGGTATTTTGCCTTATTCCACTGAATGTCGGAAACCAGTTTAGACGCAGCGTGAATAGTATCAACTCATTGTCCTCAACTCATTTGATCAGAGCTCTGTTTACTACTTTTTCAAAAGGTAGGTGAATTGAGGTGGATACTCAACTATGCGCGTTAGGGTACAATAAGCGCTTAGGCGCGGTTTTGATGCCACAATGCTCTTGAAACCTAAGGAATGTGAAGGAGGATGTTCATTTAAATCCAGGCTGTGAAGTTAAGAACTTTGGTTATATTGGCGAAGCTGAGGTTGGCAATCTTTTAGCGGTCATCGAGGAAGTATTTTTCCAAAGGTGTAAAACCTGCGACTTGCCAGTGGTGGGCATTCACTCCGAACTCGATCATCGCGCGTCAGATGCCGACAGAGTACCTAATGCGCCACGGCGCCCTCACTTTTTCAAAAACCTTGCTAATATTCGGAAGATCCTTCTGATTGATCGAAGATCAGCAGGATTTCTTTAAGGATAGGGTGGACCACCGCTGTTTGCCGAATCGAGGATGCACAGGAGTTCCTCCATTCCTTTCATTGGTGACAATGCCATTTGCAAGGTTTTCATCATTGACCGACACCTCTGGACGTATACCCACTTTCCGCTGTATTGTCCTTCGTCCGGTGGACTCCGACATAAGGCGTATCGTTATGATCTTTTCCCTGGAATATTTTATTTATTTACGGGAACATGCTTGGACAATTGGATTTTATAAATCGAACTTTATTGCCCTAAGGAAAACTAACAGCTTTTCTGTAATTTTCTTCTAATAATTGTTGAAGGCTTTTGATCTCCGACTTTAATGTCCTTATCTCCGGATCAGATGGGTTTAAGCATGCAGAGAACTCTGTGAAATGTGTCAATTGTTGGTACACTGTATTTGTTGGTTTGATCGCTGGTCTGAGCTTGTCCATTGTTCATTTTATGACGACGTCTATTGGTTGCAAGTGTTGGTCAATTTCGTCGTTTCTCAAGTTTCGGTTTACAATTGGGTTAATATCGTATCTCTCTTCGCAAAGAGAGGAGTGACCAGCGTATCTTTTGATAGTTGTTGCGAGAGCTCTTGGGTATTCGTATTATTGTGGGGAGTTCGTAGTGGTCACTGTCATACTCGATGGTTCGCAGACAGTTTCGATTGTAGTGATTTTTAGTCATTTCAAGTCATGCGTCTGCTAATGTCAAATCCAAGAAAGAGCCAGTTCTTTTGTGCTTGAATCGCTAAAGTGATTTTTCAGTTTTTGTGGATCGAGCGCCTGATGATGAGTTTTTAGATATTGCGACTTGTTTAACTCAACCTCTCGCTATGATCCCGAAATGATCTGCGTCGCTATTACTCGACCTTCGCTGCGATGCAAGAGCAAACTTTTATTTTTTACCCACAACTTGCCAGAAAAAACTGACGACATAACATATGACTCTACAGAGCGTCCCTATTTATCAAACATTCTTGCACATAAACACACGTAACTCTGTCACTAGCATGCGCCAATTCGACAGGCGAGCAATGCACAAATTTGTATATTTCAACAACACCAACAACACCACTATTTCAGCTCACTACGTGATGACAACATTTTTAAAATAACCTCCAAAACACCTGCCCCGCCCAAAATTTATAGTTCGCACCTGTTGTTCATCAAACAACACACATTCGTTAACCGAATAAATAACACCAAATAATTTTCAAGCTCAATGCTTTAATGTAAACAATTCATTACGACTGTCGAAATGTTCACCATGACATTAAGGGTGATTTTTGAAGAAGTATCCACGTCGAAGCGACCCGCATTTCGCTGTAGGATCCACAAGTGTAAAGCATAAACAAAAATAATTCCGTATCTATGCTATGCGAGCAATGTGACAGGCGCACGAACACGAGCACAATCACAACATGAGACACTAGACACGGTGGACTTCAGCCACATCCCTGTGCCAAGAAAGTGAATAATTTAGCTAAAGCCAAATCGCTAATTGACTGACGAAAGTATGTTGCATTTCTGCATGGTGTGGCATCGTGCTCGGTGCTGTTCGGGTGACTCTCTAAAATCCGCACATCATTTTCACATCGCAAGTTTTACAAAAAACCCAGTCGACACAACGGAAATCTAATATAAAACTCAATAAACTCGCACCTACGTTCCTTAATTTTCGCCGAAATCTGCCTACACGTTCAACCTGCTCGTGACGCACGACCAGCCGCGTGAGAAAAGCTATTAACGACTTTTCTCGACTGTCCATTGCTTCGCCCGACGAAGTCAAGTCGATCGCAATACAAACGAATCGAACATTTTCAAAAAAAATTATCTCAAAAACTCAAAAAAAAAACGAGGAAAAAAATCGCGCATACGGATTCTTATAAAAATAAAAATTCTCATCACTCGCTTGCGAAATCTGCAGCACGTCTGTTAGCGGTACAGATCAGCTGCGAATGAATCTTACGAATTAAACGCATATACGGCTTTGTTTTAAAATATTTGCTTCTACTGCGTATAACGGTGTGTACGGTGTGCAATTTTTTTTTTCGTCTTAACTCTTCGATTGGATTGAAAACCTATTTTTATGTGAATACTGCACGCGCTGTGCTGTACGTTGTTATTCGTTACCGCTAACGTCAACCGGTTAACGTTTTTTTGGTTTTTTTTTTTCAACTGTTAAGTGAATGCCTTCGGACTCGAATAACATGGATTTTTATATGAATGGGAGCCCACGACGCCCAGGGAGGCGTGGTGGTATACGTCATTCGTTTGAACGAAAACTCCATCCGGTCGATGAGGAGGCCACTGATACGGAAGATGATAGTGGAATCGCTGAAGAATCGGCCGAAGAAATGGGCTCGAGGGAACGAGAATTGTCGAAATTCTCCGACTTAAAGGTAGAGGAGCCGGTACAGGTGACTGCGAATGCCCTAAACAACTTCTTTGGCCTTTGGTGAGTTTTTATTATTTTTTTAAACAATTTTATAAGTTTTTACATGGCAGTTGAGACACATTTATCTATTTATATAAAGGACACCATGATCTCATGATCTTATATCACCTCCGGGCAATAATTTTTAGCTTTGAAATTCACGTTAAAGTACAACAGAAAATATATTCAAAACAACATTCTGGAAGGCATTAATATATAATAAAAGTCACTCAGAGTTCGGACTACCCATATAATCCACCCATCCACAGACTTCCTCCTTCGATGTTGAGTACCCACAAAGATTTTACGAGCCTGTCAGTTGTGCCCCTGTAGAAATAGAGAGAATTTTATTAAGTTCTATGTTTTCCGTTCTGACAACAGTTTTTTTCTAGCGAGAGCTTATTTAACAGCTGTCAGGAAGTAAATAAACGTCAAACATTATTGTTCAAAAAATAAAAGGAATTTTTGATTTTTAAATAGAATTTTATTTGTTTGCATCAATTTTATCCCTTTCAAAATAGTCTGTGTTTTATATTAAACATCCCAATGCCTCTTGCATTCCCCAAAACATTTCTGGGACGCGACAACTCTGCTTTCATCAGTGATATGTGATGAAATGGTAATCTCAAAAAAAGTTTTCTTTATTTTTGGGAACCGAAAAAAATCACACGAAATTGTCTGGCGAATAGGGAGACTAGAACACAGTTGCGGTTGTGTTCCTTGGGCAAAGATTAACAAGCAATCAAGTGGGATCGGGTTCATTACCGTTGGCTAAGGCCATGAATTATTTCGGTAGGAATCTGCCATTCGGAGATCTGTTCTATAAGCTCACCAGGTTAAGCTTGTTAGGCAGTTAAGAATTCAATTCCAAAAGTCGGCAACGATACTATTTAGGACTCCTTTGTACAGGACTTCAAGGGATACCATATTCGCGATCGTTGAGCAAAAGGGATAACCATTAGCGCGGTGAGAAGCGCGGATAAATAACTTGGCTTGGCCAGTATCTACATTTCCATAGATATATATGTAGAAGGTTGCCTTGCTGGCGCTACGAAAGCATTCGATATGACAAGGAGTCTGTTTCACAGCAGTCAACTTGACCGCAGAGTAAAAATCATATGCTTCGTAGCCCTAATAAGGCCCATCATCGCGTATGATGGTCCGTTGTGGCTTAATGTAGCGCTATCTTAGATGGAAAAGGTTCATTCGAGAGGCAGAACCTTAGGGTATGTCTTATAATGTCCAGACCGCCAGAGTCCCAGTTCATTAAGTATTACCCTAATAAGGTCTTGTATGACGGAATAGGCATAGAATCAACAATTTTGCTTTTTAAAATTACCCGAAAGCAAATCGCAAGAGCAATGACTAACGACAGTAGCCTGACCTCCGGGGGTTCCTACCCCAATAGAGCACACTTTAATCGGGTTTTTTCCCCCCATAAACTTTCCCCCTCTCCTAAAAGTGAGTGCAAAATAGAGATGGTATCCCGTTGATTTACCACCGCTACTGATGGGGTGAAGGCCAGGGAACGGCTCATTCGCGACGGGTAATATGACGACGCCCAGAGCTGATTCTGACTGAGAGTTCACATCTGTCCATAGCCAAGAACAATTCTTTTACGGAAAAACTGTGCAACAATATCAGTTGTGAATAGGAGATGACCAAAAAAATGCTGATAAAGGCATAACACTCGAAGTATGACATCACTTCAAAATTCATACTCTGTGTGTGCATTTCTAATATAACACCTTTATGACATGGAAACAGAAAAAGTTACTGTGAACTACAACCAACGCGACAAATTCAGTCAAATCTCTCGAATCATATCTAGGACAACCACCCCCGGAGAGTAGTGAATGAACATCTTCGACACAAACCATCTGCACCCCGCCCAGATTGTGTGACAAACACCATAAGCGTAATTCTTGAACATGCGCGAACTCTATAGAAAAAAACAAAAACAAAAGAACTCGCCGATGTTGTTGTTAGATCATTGTTAGCTAGGTGATGTTTTGGAGACTGGGCGGGTCATCATGCTTAGATGAGCCTGAAAGCTGATTGAGGTCTGTTAGCCTGGATTAGGTCTCGGCATGCAGAGTGAACGAGATGGCGAAGGCCAATCGCTGGAAGACGCAATCACACGAATGCTTGTCAACCTGGTTATATTTAAAATTAGAATAAAGCAGCTTAGGTTAAACTTTAGGCCTTAGAATAAGAAAACACATTGAGCATCATCTTCACTTTCGACTAGAATGCCTTTATTGGAACGATTGAGCCTTTTCTTCGACGCCATCAGCAGCATTATCGTTGTAAAGACAACAACAATTTTAGAACAAATGTTTCTGCCAGAGAAAATGTCATACCATGAGCGAAAAAATATATCAACATCATAAGCGCATTCTCTGATTTTGATTCCGCGATCGTTTATAAGCCATTCCTTACTTTCTCACATTTATGTAATTTATGTGCTTTCTCTTTGCCTTCTTGGGTGCAATCATAATATGCATTAGCAATAGCTTTCCTCTTAACCGGCCACCCAAATCCGATACGTGACATTTCCCCGATCTCATCGCTCATAACCAAACACATGCATCTCTTTGACAGCTGACAGAAATGCACAGACCAACACAACTCGCGGAATTACAACTTCTTTTTTAACATACCCCCATATTCTGTTTTTTTTCGCTATTTCTCTTTGCACTTGATGCCTTCAATATAAGCTTGACCTTTAGGTCGTTTTTAACTTGCTGACTAAAATATTTTTTAGTAACCTTGCCGTGATGACGCGGATGACATCAGATGATGCTGCCTGAAATCACACGCTTGGCGTACATGATCGATTTTTTGGCTCTAGAAATAATGATTATTGTTTGGCACAAGTTGATAAATATATTGCCCTTGAGAGAAGAGATATTGATTAGAATCTCCGATGTTCGCCATCGTTTTGAATAGGATCGTGCTACCAATAATCGTTAAATTTGTTTTAGAGCAAGCAGTAACTGACTAGAGGATGGACCCAATCAGGCTTATGAGGGCCTTTTGCACTGTGTGATCATCAACTGACTCTATCATTTTGAATCAGTTTGCTTTAATGCTTAGACTTTGCCTTCGACTGCGATCACTCCCGATCAAAATTACGTTTTTGTAGAAAAATGTCTAAACATTTCCCCAACTGATTGCCTCACATTCATGCCTCATTTCAATGTCTTGAAATGTTTCAGTAAAACGTTTCCCAAATTTTGTAATAGAAAACACAAATTTTCCCATCATTTTCACTCTCACACACATGCCAACTATGCACCAAGAGAAATCAAAATGACCCGCCACCTCAACCTTGGATCGGCGAGCATTAAACCATCTCCAAGGAAGTATCGACGATAATCATAAATTTCCTAACAGATATCCCCGTATATACCTGCGACTAAGTGCATAAATAAATTTTCGACGAAATTATATCATAAAAGCTTCTGACACCAAACATTTCTAGATCTAGACCCCAACATCAATGTGAATCCTCTGCCAACGCGTCTGTAGGTCGACGTGAGAAAAAAATTCGGGGAATGCCCATTCGAAACATATTAATTGCCTCTACAATTGTATAACAATTGACAAGCTGTCAGAGTCTTACACCAGCACTTCGGCCGTTCTGAGTGAGTCATTTCTTATTACATATTAAGAACAAGAAACGCTGTGCGTAATAGAAAATAATATCCGAGTACACCGTTAAGTTCTAAATTCGGATGGGGATATCTATCGGATTTTGGCAGACATACAACTTGTGCTTTAGCTGTTTTGTCATTTCTTTTTGTTTTTGAGAATTTGTTTCTCAAAATTTAAATAAAGAAAGTATAATTGCTGTAGAGCTGGGAGGGCAACGTACGTGACACAATGAGCACGAGCGAGCTCTTGTTGGAATATGTGCGTTTTATTGGTTGTCTTACAGACACGAGGCTGATAAATGGAATACAGGGGATGGACGTGCCTTCCAAAATTTTCCGTGTGCTTGCGCAATGGGATTGATGAAATCGGTTAAGCAAAGAACATCTTTTGTCATAGAGATTGGATCATGACATTTTTAGACTCATTTGGGGTTGCTAGAAATTGAGAACAGAGCGATCAAATAGTTACAGCAATTTTTCCTGTATTTTCACTGCGATCAGTTTTTCTTGTAATTTTGGCTGTTAAATGAGAGACTTTTCGCCTCCACTCAGAATCTTAGTGACCCCATCGAGCAAATTTGAGATCATTTTTAAACCAGATTTTTTTTTCGTGACGTTACCATTACCCCATTCGCTCCATCGATTTCTAAGTTTTTCAATGAAAAATAACTTCAAGGTCGCCAAAACTTTGTGTTGATACTTCCTCACGCTGAGCATATGTACATCGAAAACAATTAAGTTTAAATAAACTGCGACTACCTAGCTTCCGTCTGTTTAGAACTCCAGTGTTTACTTATCTCTTAATAGCCATGAATCGTTTTTAGAATTCGCGAAACACAGAAGAAAATATTACCGTCGAGCTTCGGCTTTTAAATAGTGCGACGTCATATCCTATGACCTTCTAGCTTCACTCCATCATACCAGTACTGACGCAGTTTGTCAGTTTGCAGATGTTGCATATCATTTATTCATCTCTAAATAAAGCATCAGTCATATAAATGTAGACATTTGAAAGGAAATAGGGAATTCGCGAGCTGATCATGGCCTCCTTGCTCTGATTGTTTGTGTCGCCTTCAAGTGGACGGTGCTCAGCTGTAAGCGGAAAATTATGAGCCATGGTTGGCTGATTTACTTTAAGTATTCTAAGTAATTGCAATATGTATGATGAAGGATAATATAAAGTATTTTCAGTCAATCTAGATCTAGTGTTTCATAGAAATTAGCGATGATCAAGGTGAGTAAAGCAGGTGGCATGCTCTTGGCAAACAGCGCGTCAAGTGCGCAACTAAGCAAATCCCAGGCGCACAGTGTCCTTGTCTAATATACCTATACGATAATATATAATAGGCTATACAATACTTTTATGAGAAATCGTAATATTATTATTTAAGTCTGAGGTACGAATTATGAAGTTACTAATGGAGAACAACAAATTTAAAATAAAATTTTAAGGTAAGTGCGACTGTAACAACTACGCTATATTCTCTTAGTGCATGAGACGTATTAGGGCTGAAGCAATAGCATGGACTTTATCGAACATAAAGGAAAGGTCTATTCTTGTAGGTTAGGTTAGGTTTGAGAAGGGGAGTGTGATGGTTAGACATCACTTCCACTCGGAGGCCAAGAGGCCCATTGCGATTCCCTTCATTTGTGTGGGTACACATAAAATAACCTGTCCTATCACGTGGTGGCTGAAACCACCCCGTGCTCTTGATGAATCTTAGAAGATCCGATATATGTATCTGCATTAGCCACGTCCGCAATCTCTGTAAAGAATCTTTGGCCTAGCGACACTAGGCGTCGATTCTGGAGAGCTGGACAGTGGCAAAGCAGATGTTGGATCGTCTCAGTTTCTTCCTCATCGCCGCAGCTCCGGCAGAGATCGCTGGATCCCGAGTCCCATTTCCGGAGCATTGCTCCAATGGGACAGTGTCCTGTGATCATTCCGACGAGCATACGGATCGAGTTACGGTCCAGCGCCAGGAGCTTCTCTGTTTTTCCGACATTGAGCTCTGGCCACGATGCTCTTGTCGTGGAGCTGTCATTTCTTGTAAGCCAAGACGAGTTTGCCTCTTTGATAATTGTGTCGTTTATGATCCGGTATAATGCGCTGATCGGTGGTTGCAATGACGTGTCCGCTTCGCTGATGTCCATTTCAGAACCTTGCCTGGCCAGTTCGTCTGCTCTTTCGTTCCCTGCGATTGAGCTGTGGCCCGGGACCCAGCAGAGTTTAACTTTATGGTGTCTGATGGACTTCAGTGAGTCGCGACATTTCTTGACAGCCTTTGATCTCGTTATACAGGATTCTATTGACTTCAGTGCAGCCTGGCTGTCTACGAAGATGGTGATATCAGATGGTGGGATATTGGCTACCTGTAGGTGTTTGGCTGCTTTCCCTATTGCCAGGATTTCTGCTTGAAACACGCTGCACAGATCAGGGAGTCTGAATGATTCCTGTTTGTGGAGGGTATCAGAGTAGAACCCGGCCCCAGTGCCTGTGTCCATTTTCGATCCGTCGGTGAAGAGGGTGATCTCATGGTCGTTGATTACGGCGTTTGATAGCCACTCTTATCTGTCGGGGAAAAGGATAGGTATACTGAGAGAGAAGTCATTTTGGGGGGGAATATAGTCGGTCGTAGCTGCGAAGCTACTAAAACCATGTTTCCTTCCCAGGTCATCTATTATCTTAAGTATGGCCGCATGTCCATAGTTAGCTTGCTTCGACAGAGAGGACTATCTTAGTCTGAGAGCGCTCTTTGCAGCGTAGCCTTTTATGAATGGATTCGTGGAAGATCGCACAATTTCAACAGTCAATTGAAGTCTTAACTTCTAGTAAATTTGTCAGGCACTAGAGCCATTGTTAAACTGCTGAAAATTAAGGAGATTGGAGTAGTATACGCCTGAAATTGTTCCTCCCGTTAAAAGGTAATCAACTAAAAGGGTCCTTTTGGCATGCCAAAACACACTGGCTATGCTAGCAGAAGTGATTGACTTTACTTCGCTGTCCCACCTGCTTCCACCCACTGCTTGGCCTGCTGTTTCTAAGCCTCGCCTGTTAGAAAATAATGATTGCGAAAACCGTAAAATTCAAACACAAAGAGTAAAGGGCAACCAAATTCCGCATTTTCTGATAGATATGCGGTCCCTATCTTGCATAAAGCTTTCGCACCTCTAATTCTTTGTGTAAAATCTCCACAACCTCAACTATCTCACTCACCTTAACTCGCCTATCATCCAACACGATATCATACAGTTTTTCGATGGTCTCCGGTGCAGCAGCGGTTTTGAGCCGATCTTAATGTGGGTCATCTTTAAGGGATGTGCCACCACGTTTAGTTCAGCTGAACACTTTTTAGCATCGTTGATATCAGTTGTCAGTTGGCATCGAACGATTAGAATATCCGCAAACTTTTGTTAACTTCAGGTGAATTTCCTTACGGGTTAATGATCTAAAACAGGGAGTTTATGACCTCACGATTCTCAAGTTCATCACGAGAGGCGTCTAGAAAAAGTTGTTTTTTTTTTCTAGAGTTCGTGTAGCTTCAAGAGTTACGCTCTTATAGTTTTTGTCACACAACCTGGACGGGATGCAGATGGTTTGTGTGGAAGATGTTCGTTCACCACTCTCCGGGGGTGGTTGTCCTAGATATGATTCGAGAGATTTGACCGAATTTGTCGCGTTGGTTGTAGTTCACAGTAACTTTTTATGTTTACATGTCATTAAGGTATTATATTGGAAATTGACACACACGCCTTCGTCAGCATTTTTTGATCATCTCTCATTCATAATTGATGTTGTTGCACAGTTTTTCCGTATAAGAATTGTTCTTGGTTATGGTCACACTTGTATTATAGTCCGTCCGCTCAACAGTTGGTGATGTTTACCATTGCACCACGATCACCCCCCAAGTTTTCAGCTTACCTATGTACGTATGTACGATAGTGACACCTTTTATTGGTTGACCTGTTGTAGGTTATAAAAAAGCAATCGAGGGATAAAGCGATGTATCAAACTTGAAAATGGCTACCTGCTATCTAAGTCAGAATGGATGACTATAAAATAAATGGTAGTGTTGTACTCTTCCAGAACTAACCGCCAGCAAATAACTTTAACCGCTTCGCCTTGTCCGATAATTTTTATTTCTTCGACGAAACGAGTATCATAGTCCGATCGTCGCTTTGCCATCAATCTATGTACTTAGTAAATAGCGCACCAGATCTGTAGTAAGTTTCCCAAACTCCAAACCGTTTTTCTTATATCCTTCTTTCCGATGTCATTGGAACTGATTGTTTGCTCCTGAACATCAATCCCATTTGTCTTAAATTCAATATTCTTGGAAGACTTCATATTTTACTTATTTTCCCGTTTTATCTGATTTCTGGTCACAATCACCTAACCCTTCGCTCTTCTTCCTGATTCCAATAATTCTTCATTTCCGCTCTCGAGCTGACTATTTATGGCCTAACTAACCTGTCACATCCGTTTCTATATTTCAAGCGCCATAATTACTGTCATCTGTTCTGTCATCCACTGAAAAAAAAAATTAATCCTCCATATCTTCCATCTATCAAGGCAACTAATTCAATTCGAGCATCAATCACGCTCCAGTCCCACAAGCACGCACGAAATCTGATCGAAATGAAATCTCACAGATCACAGCACCGGGCCACGCTCCACACATTTACTTCATCATAAACTACTCATCAATTTTCCACTCCACTGGAAAAGCGACCCAACGACAAAGATGAGTAAATTACCGCTAAGAAAAATAAAACAAAAATGACCGCAAAACGTCTGCGATTTTAAATAGAAGAATTGTCAGCAAAGTGCTCCAACAAAATGAAATCAAAAGAAAAAAAAGGAGCACAAGGAGGGATCTCCCCCTGGAAAACTCGAGACCACCACCAACCAATCGTGGAGCATGTCCACAGTCCTACAGCTCTTCATCGCCAGCGCAGTTTAGTTTCAGCACTGCTATCGCATTGCGAGGAACATTCACAATTCAAGTGGAGAAAAGTGACAGCAAAAACGGATAAGTCTATAAACTGATCTAAGAAACGCCAAAGTGAAGAAGAATAGCAGGAGAACAAGAATAAGAGAAGCAAAACAGTGAAAAACAAATTTAGATCACAAACAAGCATTTAGCGGTATTCCTTTTGGAAGGAATTTCTACTCAGCCGATCGGACTGTATTGGGGCTGCCAGTTGTCGAGAAGATCAAGACGATAGTGACTCGTGGAAGTGATTTCGTGCTCGCGTCAGGTGCTCGGCAGACGGTCGTGCGCGTTATACGCTACGCAAATATGACAAAAGTCGTTTTCTTTCGTTTTTCGTTTTAGTTTTGGTTTTTTTTTTCTTTAAATTTTATTTTGCAGTAATTTTTTTTTATTTTTTACATTACATTCGTGCAAGTGTAATTGTTGTGTGGATTGCTTAGTAAAGTGTCGCCATCGACGCAGGAGTTCGTTGGCCCGTATTTGAATCTGTCGTTCCGTTGGCTTGCATTTTATTCTGTTGAAGAGAAATGCGAAGTACGTTGAGACGTTGACAGATGCTTTTGTCCAAGGTAAAATTCATTAAATATTTTCTAAAAAAGTGTTGAAATGTGATGCGGCGATATAGTTGTCATGAGAGAGACTTTTCGTGCTTAATGAACGAATGTCGTTTCCATGGAAGGAAAACGGTTTTATTTTTCTAAGCTTTCTTGGAAAGACGTTGGCCTATCACGTTACAGCTCTTCTATGGAATAGAAACGATAGGAATTGTCTTCGCACTTGTTTTTAATCAGAGCAGAACCTGACTTATAGAAATAGAAAAAAAGCTGAGCATACTGTATATGTATGTTGAACATGATAACACAGGGTAGATCACTATTTAAGGCATTACGAAATAAGGTGCATTGTCCGAAAACACGCTTTTAAGGTACCAATTTCATAAGGCAACAAAATAGTACTATTTTTTTCCTCAGAGAGCTGATTATGTGGTTGACAATCACCATGCTAGAGGTAACTTAGGACAGTAAATAAAACAGCTCAGTCACAGCTTAGCGATTTTGGCAACCCTTTTAAAGTAAATTAATTGTTTAGAAGTGAAAGTCTTTTACTGGTTGGTGTTGCCCTTATCAGAAATCAGCAGTAGCATGCAAGCGTTACAGCGGTCCATTTCCCTTGATAACGCTTTTCAATTATAGCACTATTTGGTGCAGGGGCTGACCGTATTCATCACTCAAGGCAGTCAAGGCACCCAGGTTTTCTAAAAAAAAAATTAGGTGTGAGTGCAGAAAGTGTATTCTTAACGACATATGGCAACCTAAGGCTTTCATGTTGGAGCAATCGGTGATCTCCCAAAAAGTTGTCCGCGACTAGGACAAACAAAATCAAGCATCCACTCCTCAGGATTTAAGGTCTAAACGAAAATGGGATCTTTTATTAGCTCCTTTTTAAGTCTAGCCAATAGAAAAACTTTTTGTATTTTTTCAACACTCGAAGTAGAACATTTTTGTATTAAAAGCTTAAAGATTAGGCCGTCCTTATCATTGCTTTTGCAAACATTTCTATTAACCTTAGTGTAAGGTGTAAAGGCGACAAACTTTTTTTGTAGATTTACAAAGGGATAATTTTTCACATTTTTCTGACCTGAAAAGTTCTCAGCGACCACGTTTTTCGGACACAGTGCTCGACTCTTGCACGGCTATCCCATTCGCGTAAACAGTTTGTAATCCTTGAAGCTACCACTTTCAAGTCAGCACTTATTAGCCAATGATGCTTGCGTCATGATTGTTGATTGGATTGATTTGGATGGTAATTGATTTTTCTTCTGGAGAAGAACGACTTTTAAGCTAGCTTTAGATGAATCGATGAAGAACTTCCAATCATCTGCTATATGCTGATGACCCAATTTAGCCAACAAACCGTATTGTTCCAAAAAACTAAATCTCCGTCCTTAGAATAGAGATTCACGAACGAATTATGTCGTTTGCGGTAAGCAAACGTTGGGTTGAAGGGGTTGTTTAAATATTGAAGATAATATTTCAGATCTTTCCCAACGAAAGTCTATATCTTTGACAAGATCCTCGAGCTCAGCTTGGCTGATTAAATGTGGTGACTGAGATATTTTAAGCACTTAAGTTTTCACCTTCGTTATCAGAACATGAAATAGTACCTGAAAGTTTTGAAGGTACCTTAGGTACTGAAGATCTTCCGAAAGTGTTACTAATGTTATGCTTGTATGTCCTAGAGAATCCTTTGGCATTCGTGAGACAAAAATAACAATCACTCACGTGATCCTTAGGTTCTCGCTACATCTTTGGTTGACCAACGAGTTCGCTAAATTCTTGTGAAAAATAGTACAACACATGTGAGGCACTCAATATTTTTCTTGATACTTCCTAATCACTGGCGTAATCGTCTACCTACCCTATCCTGTACCGCCTAAATTTCATCAAAAAAGTGTTATCCTTTTTTAAATAAGTTTCTCCTTAAAATTCATATTTTTTTGGTATCTGTGGCATGATTATTTACAAAATGGGGCTAGTGTGGCCTAGTCTTTTTCTTATGACTGCTCTGTATTCCTTCAAACTGCATACCTTTGAATGCATAAAACTCAATATTTCCTTCGAAAGGAGGAATGGATTGAGTTGTCACATGTCTATCATAGGAATTTACTTATATTTGGCACGATTAATAGGATATGGAATATTTCTGGGCTATCCAACAAGAGGTGTCAATTTAAATTTGATACTAAAAAAGTGAAAATTCACTAAAACAGCGGTCAACATATTTCTACGTTTCTGGTTAGCCTTCTCGAATAGCTATTGCGAATTTAATCAATAAATTTAAACGACTCGGAGAGGTTAGAGGTGCTAGGGGTCTTCCACTCATTACTCGTTTCACTGTCCACTGTCCATTCGTTCTACGGCTCCAACCCATCTTAACCTTCGTGAATCAGTTTCGCGGACAATGCTGAATAATGATCCTCGAGTTCCTGATAGTACAGATTTCTCTATTCGCCTGTCTCTTCGTCCCGAAATCTATATTCCCCGTTCTTAGTTAGAGACCAGGTTTCACAGCCGTAAAGTCTCATTGGCAATATTATGGTTTCATAATATTGATTAAGTGATTGATATATTGATTTCTCGCAAAACATTATTCTACCCGATGAGTAATTAAATAAAGGCCGAAAACCCAAATGAAAAAAGGGTAAAGACCTTTCTAACGATAGCATGTAAGAGTCTGGTGCGGTTTTTGGACGTGCAGTGTCATTGGACCATATTTTTTCTCGAAAATGATGCTGATGTGAGCGTTTCAATAATTGAGTCTCATTACCGAAAGATATCGATTGGCTTTTTTGACTTTGGTGCTATGAACGATAGGTCTATGCCTATACAAATTTTCTGGGATCTCTCGAAATGGGGACTTCATTAGCCAACGATATTGTGCGATTTCCTTAGTTAGTTAGTTATTATTCGCGAACATTTTTTTAAATACATATTTTACAAAAGAATAGCTATTTGTAAGCAAAGCTAGGGATACTCCTTGTTGCACTTGAAGTTTATTTATACTCCACAGTTGAATGTTATAAGCTTTTCTGTAAACTGAAAATCGTTATTTATAAATCATTCATAGTGGCCTAAGGGATGTAAGGTAATATGTCAATTTTTTATTTTTTTTCCAATTTTATAAGTTTGCCTTGAAGAATTGATGGCAACTTCCATACTACAGACGAATCCTAGGATATTGTTTTATGTAATAGTTTTGGGTAAATGTGCTGGCTTGTAACTCTTTAGTAGATAAGTCGTTAGCATTATTATTTGGCATTAGAAAATAACAGATTAGTCATAAGAATGGTGATATATCCACTACCTACTCGCTCTTAAAAGTATGGGTAACAATTTTGTTTCATTTAAAAAACTATTTAGAAGAAAAGAAGGTTTACGATTACTCAACTAATATAGGGCGCCGCCCGTCGAAAGATTTCGAAGGAACTTTACAGAAAATTCCTTTCCAGACCTCTAAAGTCATAATCCAAAAGCTTCGCAGAATGAGCTAGGCTAAAACAAAAATTCGAAAATGTTTTTCATCGCGACTGGAACCAAAATTTTAAATATAAATATACATCCCTCGGGTAGGATACCTTTAATATTTTACTACCGAAATTACCCATAACAGTGCTAATGAGACTTTTAGTGATTCAAAAGTCTTCACTCTTATCTGCAAGGCTCCAGACTCAAAATTGATTTATTTTTTTTGGCAAACATCCATTAACTGTTCAAGCACCAGCTGTTTTTTTTCCAAAATCTTGTCTGCAATAAAAAATAAACAAACCGTTTCCCGTTTCGCTGCAGCACCTAAAAAGAAACTGATTTCACATCCGTTGCCCATTAATTCTGGATCCTCAAGCGCGCCAGCCATTATAAAACGTATTTTTATACAACTTTTTTTTATTAAATCTCGAGACAATAAAACAATTAAAAGAAACTCAATAGCCCGAGGTGCTTTTTTTAGACATAATTTAGTGATTTCCAGACATCCTTCCCACGCTGTGTGCGTCTCATAACACAACATGTTTATTAATTTATCAAGTCATGTTGCAATAAATAGCTCCATTGCCGTTAGGTAAACACCTCTAAAAAATAAATAGGAACCGAAAAAAGCTGAGCACCACGCATACAGAAAAAAGCGAAAAGCATCTGCAAAAACACCAAGAAAAACGCCAACAATCGCGCCATCATTCAATGTCATTGGTGTCGTGCCAATTTTCTGTGCTAATTTTCCCACTAATAATGGCGTAGAACGTCAACGCCACACGGAGACTACGTGAGGGGGCGCGTTATAAAAATGATGCTACATCCAATGCGTAGTGCTTCAATGACAGATTAATAACATGTCAACGATCAACGATCTGTCAGTAGTGACCATATTCATTTGACAATTTTGACAATTAAGAAAGACTCTGACAGAAAGACGGAAATAGTTAAATTATTTTCTGTTTTTTTTATAGAGTATCTGTTCGGTTTTAAGTGAGCCATAAATTTATAGTAAATAAATTAGATCCCATCATGGCGCTGCATTCCGATGCAGGAAACAAGGATAAATATAAACATTCTTACTTGGAGCGCGGAGAGACTACGCTCTTTTTGATTTTGCACTTCTTTCTGCGAATGGAAGGCGTAAAAATAATTAGGTAAATAAAAGAGGATGGATGGAATGGTTTCTTTGCGGATGCCAAGATGACTAAAGCGGATGTGTTCGATGACGGTTGTGGCTTAAATCCAAAAAGATGTACAAAAAATTTTTCTTTAGATCGAAAACAAAAGAAAGAAGTTAAGTTGCTCGTGTCAATGACAAAAGGTTATGGGGACATTGACGAGACCGAACTCATCCATTATGTGATCTCTATACCCTCTTAAAATGTGTAGTCAAAAGAGATCCACTATTTTTGCATGAAATTGAAGGCCTTATTTAGCATAGTTGGAATGACCTGATTTGGTAAAATAAATGTCCTTTTGTCCGATGTTGCCATTCTGAAGGTGATTCCATTAGGTCTCTCTCATTAAAGCCCTCGCCCCTTTTGGCAAAAAAACTGGGAATCGTTTTTCACAAACCCCTCGTAAGGCAACTTTGTCACCAACAAAATTGATCACCATAGACACTTTTATAGACCAATCACTTGGTGCCATGTCCGGACTCAAAACTATACTCCCGAAACTTCTGGCGAATTACTGACGATGCGTATGGCCAGCCGTTCTCTGGATGGAGCACAATTATTTTGCTATTGGCCAAAGCTGACAGCTTCTGGGCGATTGCTTCCTTCAGACGATCCAATTTTGAACAGCATAGGCCTGAATTACCAATCACAAAACTGTCAGGGAAGTTTTTTTTAGTACCGAAACCTCATCTTCCTACCGCCATCTGATGTACGTCCAATAGTACGTATACACCGCAACATACGGATTACGAAAACCCCCTTTTTGGATGAATATTGAATCTGTGTTCAAAGAATGACAGAAATTTTTGGTTTTCAAAAATAAAAAAAGCGCTCCTTGACTTAAATCATAAAACTCCCGATACTTATTGTACAAGTGACTGTTGATGACATAATGCTCTATCCATCTTAGCTACCTATTCCAACTCATTTTCTGATCAAATAATCGTTGCGTGTATCGTAACGTGCCCACGACCATCAAAAAAGCATTTTTCCTTGATACATAGATCATGCTAAACAGCATGAGCCATAAATCCACAGTCTGCTATTTGAAGTGACCTGCTTTTTAGTGTCTGTCAAACATGATGACTCAGATTTTATGTCAAGGCTTAAAAACAAAAATATCATAAAAATCTTATATTTCGAAATCACAACACTTGTCATCGACGACATATCTCAAATGCCAAATTGTAGTTTCAAATTTTCTGACAGACGACATAAACGCGGAGGACACAAGCTTCAATAATGTTTAAAAAGCCACAAAAAACACTCCAATACCGCTATCAATGACATTTTCATTAGCATACTTACAGGCGCCGAGCCAAGTGAAGTGCAAGCTTCTTACTGTCAAAATCTTCAATCAATTGTTTCTCGGACTGCAACCTATCCGCACGAGTAACACTTTTCATAAAAAAAGCTTTACATTCGATCCGTTCAGATCGGTTTAATCAAAAAACGCCACACGCTTTCAGAGCACAAGGTAAAAAGCATGAGATTGATGAGATCAATACGATCGCCATGCTCTCGCACACCCTTGTGCTTTGCTTCCTTTTTCTACTCTCTCCGCTTCGGAAAAAAATAACAAAAAACAAATTCACTCTTTTTTTGATCTATTTTCGATCACTTTCCGTTTTTTTTTAATAAGAAAATAAATATTTCCTTGGATTTCAACGCGAGAGTTATTTTCCACTGACCTCTCCTTTCCACTACCGCTAGCCACAAGTGAAATTCTACATATGTATGTATGTTAAAAGCATTTCAAGGGTCCGTTGCACGCAGCATTTCACGGTCGTCATCGAACTACTTAGGAATCCATCTCAGCCAATCCTAGACTGATACGATCGAACTAAATTCCAATCCCATTCGTTTAGCCAATCAATTCTAATCGACTAGGGCCTATTTAATGGTTTCCAAAGGTCATGTGCATCGTTGTTCTATTTTTAATCAATTTTGCCGACACAGCATGAGCTTAGAACAAAGTCACGAACTGAGAATGAAACAAGAGAATAGATTTCGGAAAAGTAGCACGAGGCAGGCAGGACACACATGCTTATTGTTCCCATTTCGTGCAACGTCAAAAGTTGATTTCTCCACAATGTGGCTGAAATTGCACCACAATTGGAATTCCTCTGTCTTCGTGCCAACGAGGAATGCAAATGCGGAATTTCATGACGCGTTTCAAATAAATAAAACTCTTCGAACAAAGCCACAACGGTCACTCTATTGCAGCTGTACCTCAGGCGGTTGTCTCTTTGACTGTGAACAAGGATTTAGACGCATGTAAAGTTGTATAAAATGCGTAAACAAATAGACACGATTAGAGTTGGTATCTAATCATAGAAATTATATTTCGGGAATGAGAAATGATGGGAAGCGCCGCAGTAAATTATTGCCATTTCGCTCGGACGACAAACTATGCGTGACATGTGGAATGCTTAGAAACTTATGAAACTGACATGGAAATATCAAATCAATCACATGAGTGGACCCTTTAGTAAGCAAGATGTTGACATCGAGGAGAGCTCTTATCCCTTCATCCGACTGACAGAGAATAATTTAGAAAACATCTGCTGAATACTAGGAAGGCAAAGCGTATGCTGTATCATTTAAACACACCAGTGATACGTCCATATCAGTTTGAATGACGATGCTCATCTTGTTCTCTAAATTGACAAAAAAATCGCTGCAAACCTGTAAAACTTGATAAAAGGCATGAGGTCGGGAAAACACTGGTGCTCAAGGCGTCACCAAATTTACAGACGCCGCTTTATTACCACTATAGCTGTTGATGAATAATGAAACTTTCCGCACAATATGGCCTTTAAAATAAGTCACCTAAGGGCTGTAAATCTCAATTGCCTCTTGAGCCCAAGGAAGCATTGGCAAGAGTTATTCTGAGTTTGATCTCAGTGGTGCAGATGTTGCTTGTCACTAGTGAGTCAACGTAGTGGAATCTTTGACGACGTTAAACTTATAGCTGCCAAGCTTAACGTTTTGGACAAGACGTCGGTACTGCCGTCTTTCTTTGATGATATCAAATATTTGGTTCTACTCAGGCCCACTTTAGCCGCAGCCGTGCTCTTAAATGCTTCATTAGATCGCCAATCACGTCAATATCATCTGATATTGTGCAGACTTGAAATAGATCGTCCCTCTTTTATTGGCCGGCGAGCCCCGCATTATCTTTTCAAGGATAACTTTAGAAAAATCACACCACAATATGTCGCTCTACTTGAATCCATTTTTAACATCGAATTTCTTGGTAGTTCACGAAACTTAATGAATCAGCGAAATTTCTCTGTTTTTTTTCCTGCACAGACTGACGAATTTCGCATGGCACTGTAAGTCTATAGCAACCGCCCTATGCGACTTTAAAGCTGAGAAAAAATGGTTGTGTCGACCTAAAATTCGTGATTCTTCTCGAGGATCTGTCCTGGTGTGAATATTTGATCTATGATGCCTGACCTATTTGCCTGAGACGACCACAGGTATATGGATCCAATTTCATATAGACCGAGCACACTATACTGCATTCAGCAAGGATACTTTCGTCCGATCATATCATACAGAAACGTTCACCACTTTAAGCCTGTAGGGGTCTGCGAGGCAACCAATTTTTCTCGGCACTCTGACATCATCTTTGAATTCTGCGACAGGCTCTCTCCAGTTGAGCCTAACAGAAAATAGTTTGGGTTTCGAGCTTCTCGGTTTTCGACGTCGATTTGAATATAGGTCAAAAGTCGTTAGTTCAGAATAATTTACACAGAATGAGATCAATTGTGTCGGAGGAAGCTGAGTCATGATTGTTGGACACGGTTGAGCCTGAGCATTTATACATTCCTGGCAGGACTTCTTTTCAGCTTCAAGGAATGGTTGCATGGTTATGAGATAGGTCTTCTGCCGAAGCTTAGTTATCACCGTTTTGTCGTTGGACGCTGGACGTCCTTAATCCGATCCGTCCGATATGCGATGTAATCAGGTAGCTTGAAGTCTTCACTGATTTCTTTCGCGTGACGTATTCTTCCGTTAGCTCGAACAAGTCAAGAAATGAGAACAGGTTAAAGAGAGTGACCGCTTTTTTGGACCTAACGATTGGGACTCAAGTCTGCAACTTCTTTTGGATATACGCTTGCTTGTGCTTCTTTAATTGAGACGTTCTCAACCCCCTGAAGTTGCTCGTAAAAAATATGTCGTATTCCTTGATAAATTTGTCCAGCTGAATATTTCGTTAAGCTAGATGATGTTCTCTCTTCCGGAAGTATGAGTGCCCACAGACAGAGATTTTAATTTTTCATTTGTGGAGCCGAGGACTGTTGTTTGTGGCCAGATTTCAGCCAGAACAGATATTAAATCATCGGCTAATTGTAGCGATATCATCGTCTTTCTATAGTTTCAGCACATACTTCACTACAAGTTGCCCAGGCTTGTGGAACTCAGGAACATTATGATGTTGATAGTCTCTCATTACGATCCTGCGATCGAGGAATTCACAACATGTATTGATTGACACATTGAACCTATTGATCTTGCGATGCAATGATTCTGCGATTCGATCATCATTTCCTCAGTGATCATACCGAATTCTTAATATGTAAAGATCAATGAGGTTTCTAACGTAGCGTCCCAGCAACTAAGCATGTTGGCTTCTTCTAATCTAGTAATGCTCCGATCAATCATTAATGTTCTGTTATTAGTGATTCAACATAACGATCTTGGGGTTCAATGATCTTTAATGTTGATCCCGAGGTAGTTATATGGTAGACCGCTTACAATTTTACATTTAGGAAATGTCGTAAATTCCTTGGAAATCCACCCACCCATTGGCATTCCATTGGAAACAGACACATACACGAAAAACTCTGCGACCTTCCGCACGTCGACAAATTACTACCGTCAACCATAGCAGGTGCCTGTGACGCTATTGGAATATCACTAGCCACCCACTGTCCCACCTGATTTCCATCCCTTCCATATGACAAACCTCCGCTGCATCACATTTCGTCATCACTTTACCTAACGCAAAAGCCGAGAAAACAACTCAGTCAAACGTTTTTTTTCAACTCGAACAAATATTCTTTTGAAAACTTTTCAGGAACAAATTTTCTACAAAAATTTAATTTGGAATATTATTTACGTAAAAACCAAAAAAAAATCGATTTTTTTTCATTGCCTATAAATAAATTCTCAGAGAGTTGAAGGAATATCTGAGGAGGAGAACAAACTAAACCAAAAGCACAAGAGCGAGCGCGAGCAACGCAAGCCCCACAACCGTAACAACAACAATGTTCAGCATATTTCGTCGTCGTGGTCGCGCCTCGAAGCAGGAGAATCAAGAAAATGTCGCCAATACCGATGGTACCGCCAAAGTGGAATTCAAGTACGACCAGGCAGTCGCAAGCCAATCGCACGAAGCACTTAAACAAAACGCATGCGCGTCTAAAACAAAGGTAAATTTAGATTCCACACAACCATCCAAAGAGAAGAAATCGAGTAATTTCGTTAATTACCATCACTATGGTGACGGTGTTGTTGTAAGTGAGCTCAGTGCAGATAGTCGAAACGAAAGTGCTGATCCGCTGAGGCGAACGAGCGGCAATACCGATCACGACCACGATATAACCAAAAACCAAGACGTGGCAAGCTCCGACGAAAAGCCCTCCAAAGGCAAGAGTAAACACAAGTCTCTTTCACTCAATCGCACATCGATATTCTTTCGTCCATTTCACTCAGTGTCGAGTGGAAGTAACTACTCCACCATACCGATTACCGATAGTGCCAGCAGCAAAGAAATCGTAAAAGATCCAATTCAGGCCACGTTATCACTCCCAGAGACGTCCAATCCGACAACAATAGTCAAACAGGCTAAACGATACAACCCGATTGTGAGAGGTCGCGAATTGTTCAATGATTACCTGATGGCTAAAGGACGTAATCGCCACCAAAGAAATTTGCGCCGCAAGAAAGCTCACACGATCGCCGTCCCGCCACACGAAGGAGACATTCGTACAGCTTCGCCGCGTTCACGACACCTCGATGATGCAGCAATCGGTCCTTCATCAAGCAATATCATCCGCGAAACCTCAACCGATGATCCAGACAGTGCAACATCTAGAAATGTAAGCCCTTTACAAAAGAAAAGCGGCTCTGTACCGCTCGCCCTCGGAAAGGTACTTGAAATCTGTTCGTTATCCACCAACAAGCGATCGAAACGCGTCGACGATAATAATAGATCGAAAAGGTTGCCTCTCGCCCCGAGATTTCTTAACATGCCATCCCAATTTCAATGCGAGGAGAGCTGTTCCGACGAAACGAGCAAATCGGGCTCTTCAATAGCAAGCAGCGAGAGAATCGCGAGCGAACAAAGCATTGAGCCGATAAAGACACAAGAAAAGGAGGAAGCAAGAGAGAAAGATAAAATTAAGCTTGCCATCGACGATACTCGTACTGGTATATTCCTGGAGGGCGACCATCGCACTGCATCTCCCAATGTCGAGCAGATCGGACATCTCGACGCTGACAATCTCTCCGAATTAACGGAATGCGATCAAGATCACTTCCGGATCAATTGCAACGAAAATATGGGTCAAACGCAGGCGAAAATTGAACCGTGCACCTCGGCGGCCGCGGTATCGCGATCACCGTCGCCAAAACTCGAAGAATTCCGCGAAACAAAATTAGACGGTCATAAACCGTCATTCGAACATCAAGCAACAACAGATATTAATACGTCGCGAGTCGTGCCAACAATTATTGTCGAGGATTTCGGTAACGTGGGCGAGAGTGTAACGGATGAGAAAAGCGAAATTTTCTACGACGTCGAGGTCCCGAAGAACGAACACAATTTCCTTAAAGTACCCGACGAGGGCGATGACGATGACGACGACGACGACGACGATGATGAGGACGATGAGCCGTGGCATTTCGTTAGTGCCCTACAGCAAAACGTCAGCAACACCGTGCCAGATAGTGTCGATGTTACGGTCAACTATCCGAAGACCGAGAATTTTTCCGATTCGAATTTGAGCAATTCCGATTCGGGTGTCGTCACAACCGACCCGTGTGTCAAGGTACTGCACCTGGATAGTTGCGATTTGATTAACGACAGAGGAAAAGATCAGTCCGCGGAACGGTATCGCGACGGCAGCGCAACCGATTGCGATGAAAATCTACCACATTGTGATGATTTCGATTATTATCGCGATTTACCAACCGTTGTCGATAACCTCGAAGTTGTCGCCGAGGATAGCGACAATCAGACGGGAATCCTAATCGAAAGCATCAGTTTGCCGGATGTCGTTGTCGAAACGACTGTTGTAAAGAACTCCAGTAGTGATAGTGTGAATAGTGATCATCATGTAGCAGTCAATAGTAATAATGACAGTGATAATATCGATAGTAGCGGTTGTGTGAAAATGGGTAACGCGCATTTTATACCGATTCGGATTGAGAAACGTCGTAGTGTAGATGACAGTGTATTGATGTCGAAATCGGCCAGTGGTGGGAATACACTCTACAATGGCCAACAGTATAATGAGGAACGATCGGCATTGGAAATAACGCCGGAGGAGGACGAGCACACAGAAGAGGAGCATGCTGAAATGGAAGCTGATTTAAATGAAACTGATGCGACGGAGGCCGAACGGGAGATGGAAAGGGAAACGCCGCAGGAGGAACAACCAAAGTAATGTATTCTTCCATTTATTTATTAATTCTTTTTTTTTTTTTTTTTTGAGTCACGTGACAGTTGCGTGATCGTGAATGTCACCTAATATATTTCGCGCATTCCAAATGACAGCGACAAATGGACCGGTGTCAAGTGACCCAATAAAGTATTTTCTATAAACTTTGGTAGATGTTGGAAGGAGTAAATTTAGAACAGTTTTATCATAAATTTGACAAGTGACAGTTTAGACACAGGCGATAGACATTCGTATTTGTGTCAGGTAGTGATATTTGGGTTAGTAATATTCTACTCTAATCTAGAAAAAGCTATGGAATCGATCTCACTGGGCTGATCTATGCTCGATCTAGATTTCATAGATCACTCGAGTGTCTCCAGTACTCAATGCTCTCTAAACAAAATCGTTTGGAAGTGGACGCGTCATTCTTTACTACGTCGATCAAGGTGATAAAAATCTTCTGGATTCCTCGCAGATGATCAATTTCAAAGATAACATTGACTTATGCTTAATGTATCTTGTCGTTATTCATTTATGGATATGACACCATCCGACAGTAATTTCCTGTCTCATGCGTCATCCGCTCCTATTGCTTCTTGTTTATTTACTTTCGCTTTTTTTAATTGCTTGCCAAACTATGTTTTTTTTATTCTATTTTTTGAACCTCATCAGGATAGTTCCAGTTTATTAGTCTCTGTACTCATTTATAGTGCATCTGTTTTTCCTTCTGTTTGTTTCTTTTCTGTCTCTTAATCATTTTCAACAACGTGTTTCCTTCCCTGCACTTGGTTATTTATATCGCGGATTTAAATAGATTTGAGAATGAGATAAAAACAATAAAAACAAAACAATCAAGTTCAAATCGAAGTCGGTACGTCTTAGTCCTGACCTTTTGCAACCAATTCGATTTCAGTGAGGCTACGTAAAAATGAAATCAAAGCAAATGTCGTTGCATTTTTAAGACGCAGTTGTTGTTTGAAGGATTTTGTTTTCGATTTGAGTTGGTTTTTTGCAAGCCCTTCGATCAGGCATTGAACGAGACGTCAATGGACATTGAAAGTGTCCGGCATGCACGAATATTTACCTTTTTGCTTGATGAACGAAAATTGTCCTATTTTACTCCGAATAATTAATTAAATTGATGTGCCATGATGCCAAGATGTGCCATTGTAAATCAATAGAAAAATGCGAATTGAGGGGTTGTTTCTTTTGATGAAATTTTTTTTCAGGATTTGGAACGACAAAGTACAGAACCACGTTGACAACCCTTCGTCAAGGCGCTATTCTTTCTTTTCTATTCCATCTCTTCTTGGTCCATCCTTATACTCTTTTTTTATCTAAGGCGCGAGATCTCCGGAGGTATTTTTCCTACGTGTTTTCCCTTCAATATTCTTTGGATACTTGACAACTGTCCATTCGTTCTATGCGTCCTACCCATCTTAGTCTTAGTTATTTTATTACTCGTTCAATGCTTGGGGCCATATAAAATTCATCGAGCTCTTAGGATTATTCTTCGACCTGTTTTCCACTATAGATTCTCCTTTTCTCTTTTCTCAAAGACCAAAATTCTATTTTCCTCCTTCTTAGTCAGAGAAATAACGTGTCACTGGCAACTTATGGTTTTGAAAATACAGATAATTGCGACTTCAAAACTGACTTCCGTACAACGTAAAACAAAATTACTCTTAATTCGCATATGCGCCACCCTTAGCGACAATGACCATTTTAGTATACTATCGAAGCTTTTTGCAGAAATCTAGGCTTTGGTGTTAATAGCTCGAGTTAAAATATTTGTTTTCAAACTTGGGCCACAAAGGATCAATAAGATTAATGTCGGGATAACGACCCTAAACCTATGTTCGAGGCTTTGCTGGAGATTTCTTTTTAGGATGTGGAGGTGCTCATACTGATCCATCACATCACACCGCTCACAGGCATACACCACCACTTGAAGATTAGCTCCTTTCACCTCAGTAATTGATATATGCCAAATGCTTTGTCGCCCGTCATTGTTAAACAAATTCAACTTGCCGGTCAACGGTCTAGAGTCTTGTCAACATATTCTTTGGCGAATACGAGCCTTTTTTCCTTTGTAAGTTTTGGAAATATGATGACTTGCGACGGGCAACTCTGCCGTTAAAAATGAGTGTTTTTTCACTGATTCCGGACCTCTCCGCGGTCAATAATTTCATAGCTTTTTTGGGGTTTTGCTTACATTCCTTAACAAAATGCCTCTCATTTACCTCGGACAGTACACTTTTTTTTCGACCCCTTTCTTTCTTATTTTCTAAATAGGAATTTTCCAGCAAGTTCACAAGCCTCTCATAATGTTTCGCTCTTCTAAAGAAGTTTCTGATTATTTCGTTTTTATTTTATTTTCTCAGAAATATCCTTTATCCTTCTGCTTCTTGTCTCGATCACAGCATTCAGCAAAATGTCCATATTCCTCCTCTGTCCATATTCGGAAAAGACGAAAAAAAGTTACCCTTAGTATGGTAATTACATCAGTTTGAGCCATGAATATGACTATTAACTATACAAATGATGTGTACAGTACAGAAAAATTTAATGGATTTATCATTGGCCATCGATTTTGTCATTATAAATTCGCCCGATCGCAAGGGTCGATTGCAGTCTCACTGCCAAGAAATCCCGGAAATTTGTGTGGCAGCAGAGCAATTGTTTCCCCCGTAATGTAAATTAGTCACTACACATCTCGTTGCATAAGTAAAACAACTCCCCAATTACACTGTCGGCTCGTTCGTTTTTAGGCCAGCAACCCATGTAGGATCTGGGCCTGATTTAATATAGCCTTTCATCCTTGACGGTCCGGAGACTAAATTGCCTTGCGACCGCGATCACTTACTGTTTATACCGGAAGTTCGGTCTCCCGCTTCTTCTCGAACCAGGAGGCTCGGATTCGAAGACCCTCTTAGCTGAAGCGTGACCCGCTCGATGTGACCGAGCCATTGTAATCGACAGATCTTAGCTTTTGGACTATATCCACATCTTTGTACAGCTCATAGAGTTTGCGTGTCTTTTCTTTCATTCGTCTTCCTTGCAGACAATACCGGCTATCCGTCGCAGAATACTTTTTTCGGGACATTAGTTTGAACCTTAGCTGATTTGACAAGCCCAAGTAGCAGAGGTTGCCGACGGTGTCATTCTTGGGGTGTAGGCCTGCAAATTGCTCCAGTCTTTGTCACCTGCCGTATATGGCTACCCATGATCACCAAATTCACAAAATTAATTTTAAATGTTACTACATAGAATATTGGCATCACAGAAAGGTTACATCTAACGAAGCAGCATATAGGACAACAATAACTTAACATGTGTGACTGATGCAGCAACTTCCAATTTTTTACTCTCCTGATATGTGAGACAGACACTTTCTCAACAGTTGTTTTTTCGTTATAAAAAATAAACCGTCACCTCAAACTTGTTGCAAATCCAATCAAATGTTCACTATAAAAATATGTGTCGAATGAAATCGATCCGGACTAGTTACAATTTTTTTTCTAGAGATACATATGCGAGACAGCAAACAGCTCACATGTATAAAATATGAGCATACATTATAGAGACCATGAACCATGGGGATATAACAAATATCTGTAGGTAACCAAGTTTAATTTCTGTATCGGTCGAATCAGCATCATTTTTAAAAGAAAATGTCGCCCAATGACCAATGGCCGCCAACTCGAAAACTGCACAAACCTGTTACTCTTCTGTATGGAGAGAAAGGGCCAAATTCCTGCAATCGTCTCGAAACGAGCATACACGGGCTTTCACTCGATGGCCATAGGTATTTTCAACCGACGTTTTCATCACTATCCTGCTCCAGACGTTTATAAATTTATAAATCTATCGCTTGATGATAATGATATTTTCAGCGTTTTTGTAGTGAACTTTCACTATTTTAAAACGTTTTGTGGCGATTCAAGTTAAAAAACGTCCAGATTTTGACTCGCCAAAATTTACAATGCTAGTTAAGTGTTAACAAGTCAAAATTCCCACAAAATATAGAATGATACCTCTTGTTGGACAGCCATTTACATAGCTGCTGACAATCTGTAGCCTACACCTCATCTATACTGACCAAGTTTAGTTTATTCCTAACACCGTGCTGAAAGCTTCCAGCGAACTGTTTTCCTGAGGTCTAATTACTGAGAATTAAAAAAACACTGGTCGTTAAATGTCTGCTTCCGGAAAAGCCTGTACGAACAATGAGAGAAGGAAGGGACAGTGTAAGCCTTGCCCGGTCTATATGATATTCGCTTTTACTATTTTTCTTGCTGATCATTTACGTTGGTCATCAGAGAGTCATTGAAAGCCGGATCGTGTTAATGTAGATTAAAATGGATGAATTCTGTATTACAGACACAGAGCATCATATATCCTAAGAAGCTCATTTAAAAGAAGCACGGGGCAATACTAGCTCCCCTGGTGTAAGTACAATATAATCATGAAATTATAAAGGCTTAAATAAAAATAACACGATCGAAAAAATAATGCAAAGTTGCCGAAAAAAATACCAACCATGACTGCAGTTCAAAAATAATTTTACCACAGCGTCTAAGAGTGTCCCGTTATTAATTTTCATCTAAAAATACACCACACCCGGCACATGATTTGCAATTTCCTTCTAAACGGAAAGAAAAAAGCTTGAGTCATCAACCCCATCAGCTGTCACCATATACGTAAATACAATATCGCGAAACTGATCGTCTCTAGCTGTGACTCGACAGGCCCAGTGACATGAGTCGCATTAAGGCACGTATTAACGTCTGACAGGCCGTTAGTCAAATGCATATGAATCGCAAATCATAAACGTATCCGTCTGGTTTTCAATTTCAGAAAAACAAAAACCGTGCCAATGCATTTCAAAGATAAAGATATTCGCATGCATTCGGATTTGTTCTAGTTTTCGATAATGCATAGTCGTGTATGCCGTGTGGGAGCTGTCAGAACTCCAAGCGACTGTTGCCAAAATTAGTTTATAGCATCATCTCTCCATATTCTACAGCGGCATATAGTACAGTCTAATTGAAAATAGATTACCTATGCTCAGCCCCAAGGGTGTTTACCAAGGTTTGATTGCTCAATTATTCCTTTGCCTTGCGATTGGGAAATAAATCCTCGAAAATTTCATTTTTTTTTAAAAATGTTTTCCTCTTAATGATAAACAAAACGAACTTTTAATGCTCACTTGAAGACGAAATAAGATTTACGTAGTTCGTTCTAGAGGACCGCTATTTTTAACTCCACGCGTTTTCGAATTTGTTTAATATTTGTAAAGTGCTTTTTTCGATTCGAGATAAAATGATTGACTTAAGGCAGTGATTACATCGCTTAATGGGTTTTTTTGTTGTCGAAATGGATTAAAAATAGTCGAAATGTGGTTGCAATATCCAACGCCGAAATTAATGAAAACAAAAAATATTGTTGTGAAAGCTCGTGGAAAGATTTGTTAATGTTTTGGTGTTTTCGAACAAATTTCTTAATTAGCTGAGAGCCAGTGGATCATTACGGGAAGGATTGATGATAGATTGGTGGAAAAAAACGCAATTTTTCTAAAACAAAATAGAATGAACAAGGTGTTTTCAAAAATGATTGGAATTTTTAAATTTTGAACAGATTTTTATTTATTTGTCTATGTCATCGCTTTCGGAGTATTTTCCGTTCAATGATACCAGGGTTTCTGCTAATCTTCGAAACTCTTTTAGAAATCGTTTTCTAGCTTAGCATTCTCAGCGATGCAATTTTAAACTCATCTATGTATGTATGTTGATGAAACGACGAGCATGGCATCACTTCAGTGTTTTCGACCATTCTTGTCGACCTTTGTTCGGTCTTGGTGATCCAGTATTGAACCCTTATATCCCTCTTATTAATAAATCTTGATTTTAGCTTCTTAAAAATTTATTCAGTTGATCTCTATCACTGTTGTATACTTTAAATGCTCCCGAGCTAATTGCATTCACCGCTCTTTTTATTCGAAATTCAATATTTTTATTAAACCATCTAACAGTTAACAGCGAACAAGCCAGTTCTGCATCCTCAATAAAACAATAATTGCGCGAAACGGACCCATACAACCCGTGAAATTACAAAATTCCCGAGAGTTTTTGAATTCGCCCTATTCTCAAATTTCCATTGTTTTTGAACTCCCGTCGCAATGGTAAGACTTTTTCGCATGAGGTCGGGTATATTGAAACATCAACATCTTTTAAACCGAAAACAAAATTCCGAAAAAATCTATTTTCATTCACCATTTTGCGCAATGATTTTTCAAAATTGAACGACACAAATTTCCGGCGAGGAAAAATACGCGGTTAATCCCCCGAACAGGTAATAAAACACAAAGAGAACGTCATAAAATGATTAACATCTCCGTTGTGTTTTATGACTAATTTTTAAATTTCCTTTATTCATTTATAAATAACAACGGAATAGGATTTTTGTTTTGTTTCAATTTTGTTTTTTTTTTTATAATTTTTTGGTTTAATCATATTGTATTGGGAGTCTTTTTGTTTTTTAGAACAGTGCGCTATAACCCTTAGTCAAAGTAAATAGACTCAAACAAGGCTAAGGCGAGAGCACAAGGTGAACTTAACTTTTTACTTGTCGTTTAAATTTAAACAATCAACTGCCATTATTTGAATTTAAAATTATTTTTTTTATGGTTGGAATGTTTTTTTTTTTATTTAATTGTTTCTTTTTTTAGGAGGGACTTGGTTGATCAAGAATCCTGCTACAGCTCGCAACTCAGTGATGCTCAGAAGAACGTGTACAATCTACAATCCAAGGTGACCGAGTTACAAGCTAAAATTGATGAATTGGAACAGGAACTATCAGTCAAGTCGTGGAATGTTGAGCGTAAGTAGAGGTATGATAGAAAACAAGGATAGAAACAAGGATCGTGTTTGATTCACAGGACTCCAGGGTGAGTTGGGAGCCGCCGCGAGGGAAGATGAGTGCGTTCGCAGCAGACTTAGACTCCTCGAAGAGGAGAAATCAAAACTTCGACAACAATATTTCGATACCGAGGAAGAACTGAAAAACAAATATGGTACACCCTCCATTTCTTTTATATAGCACCATACTAGCATCCAATTTATTGTAGACGACCTCGAACAACAGTACAAAGAGTTGGAAGAAAAGTACAAACAAACACAAACCTTAGCTGCTAACCTACAAACCCAACTAGCCTGCGCGCAAAGCGAAGCCGAACAATATAGACTGCAGACTGAAAGCCTACGGCAAGAGAAGGACGAGCAAATCCAAGAACTGGAAGAAGCTCTAGCGACGGCGAAACAGGAACAAGTCGTACTGCAGACAAAATGGCAAACCGAATTCGAAACCTTAAGAACTCAGAATGCTGGTAAGTCCCAAATCCACCTTATCCACACAGCACTCTAATTCTTATATTTTCAGACCGCGAAGAACAGTTGATGACCGACTGTGAGTGGCAACTACGACAAATGCAAAAGAACTGCAAGGAGAAGCTCGAAAAGGCCGAAAATCAACGTAAAGAGGCGATCGAGAAAATCGAACAAATCGAACAAGAAGCTGAGGACAAGCTTCGAGAAGTAGATCATCTAAAGTCCTTAGATGCCGAGGTAAAACAACTTCACGGCCTAACAGCCGATCAGGAGAATTCCATAAAATCAATGCGAGAACAAATCGACACACTTAAAGCCGATTTGGTCACTGCCAATGAAAATTTAGAAGAACAGCTTGAAAACGTTCGGAAGATTAAGTTTCAGTGTGATAAGTAAGTTTTTTCCTGACAATAAATGCGTTCCCAAGTATCATCCCTTTTTAACTCGTGAGTTTAAAAGAAATCCAAAAGCAAATCCCAATCGTTCCCTATTGTCCTGGCTGTCGATCCCTGTAACTCGTGTCGTCTATAGTAATCCCCATTCTCACTTAAGTGCTATTTAGCTTTCTAAACCCCCCGAGCATACACTTTTTGCTATTTATCTGCTTTCTCAGCTGCCCTGCACCTAAGTCTCTACTTCGCATTGTTTTGACAAATACTTCGCCTTTTATTAGTTCTATATACGACAAGGAACGTGAGATGTTACAGCGAATCGATGAGGTTCGACATGAAGCTGCAGTCAGATGGGAAAAGAAGTTGATGTAAGGCTCTTACTAATTGTTAATATAATAAGAGATTGATTTGGGCTTACCCTAAAATTGTAGAACAGAGATGACAAGACTGAAAATGGAGTTAGAATCTGTCTACGTGGACGAGCGGCGGGAAGAGCTGGATAGACTTCAAGCCGAGCATATAGAAGAACTGAAAGCACTTACCTCCAGGTACACCGCGAATGAAGAAGAACTGAGAGCTGAGGTATGTGTGACATACTATTAGATTGGATCAGTCGTAAACCCTGTTTATAGATCACTGAGCTTCAAGAGAGCTTGCATCAGCGCACGCAGGAATTTATGGATCTCCGGGAGAAGTCGGATAATGCTATCTTAACCACACGAATGCATTTAGACCGTGCTGACCGTGAATTTCAGAAAGCCATGTGTCGGGAGGAAGAAAGGCGGGAACAGTTGATTGGTATGCCAAAAAAGACTAGGATCAAACACAAAACTAACACTTTTACTATCCTACAGAGGACCTTCGTAAAGAGTTCGAGGTTGAAAAACTCGACATGGAGGAAAAGTTCCGGGATCGTCTAGTCCATGTGCAGGATGAATTCAATAATGAGCTGCAAATGTCAATGCAAGATCTTTCCGACAGACATCGAAAGGAATTGGGTGAGTGAACGTACCCATTAAGTGACAAGAAGTGACAATTCTAATGACATTTATCTTATATTTACGTTACAGACCAACAGCGGCAGAAACTAATCTCCGAAAAGGAAACAGCAATACAGGAGCTCGAATCGCGTCAAAGAAAACGGCTCGAGGACGCCGAGAAACGTCTACAGTAAGTGATCATCTAAATTTCCCGCCTATGGCAGCTTTCCGCGTTACTCTTAATCAATACAAATCACACGCATTTCATATCTCGATCAAACCACACGAAAACTTGTTCAAAATTTGCTGCATTGATTAAGTGAATGAGTTTGTAGATAAATCCTAAGAATTTTGACAGATGGGCTTTAACCTATATACCATGTTGACTGTCCTATCTGTTGTGCTTTTTTTTTTTGACGTAAACAGTAGTGTGTAAATGTGTTTTTCTTTTATTTTTTCTCTCTCTCTCACGTACAGAACGAACCGAGCAGATGGTTCTTCGGCAATCACTGCTTTATTCGTGATCGTTAAGGGAGCGTGTCCTTTCATACCATCGATTTTTATGCTTTACGTGACCATGTCACCTAGGGTCTCGTTCGCATGCTTATTGTTTACGTTTGCTCTTTATGTTTATGTGAAATTAAAAACTTTTTGATAAAATGTCCCTTTAACGCTCTAAAGATAATGATGAACTTGTGAGGCTTTTTCTTAGGTGGGCACGCTCCAAATGATTTTTTTTTTGCTCGTGGTAGCAAAAGGTTTGCTCAGAACTTGTTCCCTCGCAGGAATCGGAATCACAGGAGCCATGAGAACATGCCCCTCCGAAGTACTTTATATCCTACTTCATCTCTTCCCCTTTGATCTTCTTATCAAATACTCAGCGGCGTGTGGCGCCATCAGACATCAACCAGACCGTATGACCACGGTAGAGCTCTGTCACTTCTGCCAACGAATTTGACCTCGCTTCCTACGGACTACATCGCACCTTCCCTCGGCTTAAATAATGTGTAAAGGCGTGCAACCCAGTCGCGAAATTCCAATCCTGATTTTCACTGAGAGCTCCAAGCAGGAGCACGGTGTGGAATATTCTCGACGCAATTGAATATCTGAAATTCATTCCGTCTCCCCGATCACTCGAGCGTCTTTCAAGCCGAAGTGCTAGCGATCCGAGAAGCGTGCAAAATAACAGTGCAGCCCGTCCCAATTATACGTCCACTTCAGTTTGTAGCGAAAGTCAAGCCACTCTTAAAAATCTTTCGTCTGCTACTACCCTCTCTAAACTGATGGATCAATTCCTCGGGTTCTGCTGTACATTTTTAGGGACCGCGGCGATCACATTCTCGGGCGATCTTGCATTCCTTTGACGTACGAATGTTGGTTGATTGACTACCGAACCGGTCACCTCAAATTCTGCCACCAGACGTTGAAAAGTCGATAATAAAACATAAACAACGAATTTGACATATGTACCCAAAACAACATGACCAGCACAGGCCAAAATCTACCCGGGCCAATTGAAAAACTCCTTAGAATCGTGGCGGTCAGTACGGGTCATTGGCCTATAGGAACTCACGCTGTCAGAATAAACATACGATCTAACATGCAGAGGAATCCCTACGCCATTTTCTTTGCGAATGCCAGCTCTGGCTAGTCGCAGGTTCTGTATTCCTCGATGATGTAACCAGTTTTCTTAACTCTACAGGCTGGATTTAAATGAACATCCCCCTTTACATCTCTTAGGTTTCACGGAGTTTTTTGGCATTAAAACGGCGCCTGAACGATAATTGTACTCTGATGCGCATAGCCATCTCAACCTAACTATTATACTTAACTGTTTCATACCTTATTTGTCAACGCAACTACAGGATCAATTCCTTTCAGGGAATCAATAGCCCTCTTTCTAATTGCATCCACTTTATGCATAGTACTATCGTTCTCTGGCTCTCCCATCGTCATCGACGATCACGGACGCGACCCATTAGATCAGTTGTTTAAGTTCTTCATTATCCCATCCCACATCACTCTTTGACTTCATCCTTATATGCATGTCCTTCGTTCACTACCCATTTACAACCGCTTTAATTGCTCAAATTAACGTTTACTTCGCCATTATAACAGACGAGCTGTTGCACACTTAAATGTTTGTTGATAACTTCGTTTATTTTTTTATTTATACTTTCTCTCTTCCTTTCTCCTTATTAATAATAATAATAAAAAATAATATAAAACATAAATAAAACCTTGTTAAAACCCCAGCGATGCTGAATTACATCATCAACATGACTTAGCGGACTTGAAAATCATGTATGACATGGAGAAAGTAGCCCTCGACAAACGTGACATTAGCAATGCGCAAGAAATCGAACAATTGCATCGAAAATGCAGATGTCTAACGAATCTGTAAGTATCAATTGTACCATCCCGGCTGTTGTCAAACTATCGTAGTTCGTGTTTGTCAGTTGCTTGGTTGCACTTATAAGACCTCTTCCTTACACCTATCTCATGTCACGATGCCACTAACGATTATTTCATGTTTTTCCATATTAAATAGTTTCGAGGAAATGCGAATGCGTTACGAGCGTCGTGAACCACGTCCGGAAGATCTTCGCGAAATCGCCGAACTCCGTAGCCGCTGTGAGTCGCAAGAACGTGATCTCTTCGAACTAACCGATCGCCTGCGTGAGATGCAAATCCAAATGGAAGAGCTCCAAGGTAGTAGCAATAAGAAGTCACAAATCCGTAAACCGCTGCCAAAGTCAATTCCAACCAACTGTGACGTTATCTACGAGGAGAACGAGGAGCGTGACTCACCACCGCCGCCCCCACCGAGTCCATCGAGAACATCCCTTAACAGCTTCGAGGAAAAAACCGAAGAGAAAACCGAAAACAACGACGATGATGATGAAGAGGAGGAAGATTCCGAGCGAACTGCATACTCGGAGAACACCATCAACGATGACGATCGCGATGACGACTCATCGCTCATCGACAGTGAAAAGAAATCCCTGAACATGCTCAACGAAACAATTATCGACAACAACAACTTTAACCAAATCATCGCCGAATAGACCTAAACCTGTTGATAGATCCTCATAAATTCACAATCACTGAATAAATACTCTTAAGTGAGGGCTCCGTCCGTCAGACTATAAGCCTGTCGAACAACCTTGGATAGCCTGGGGTAGACTATGTTCAGAAGCCGTGTAAGGGATTGTAAGGGATGCCACGGCCTTGTACCATAGTCTTGAGAACATTTTTTTTTATTTGTTATTTAGTTTTGTATTGCACTTGATTAACATGAAGATCAATAGTTCCTGCTCTCTTTGTGCCTCTTCTTAAAAAAAAAAACAAAAGCAACGCACTGGCTCGTGCGAATGGAAATCAATTTTTTTTCTTTGTTTTTCATAACAATGTCGAAATGATATTTTGTAAATTATTAAATATATTTAAAGAAAAGAAAACAAAAAAGGAAAAAGCTTAAAATAATTGACATAAAAAAAAAAAAACTTTTTTCCAAATCGAAAAGGATATTTAGAATTAAGTGTTAATTTTAAAACCAACGTGTATGACATGAAATTAAATGCTGCTGTTAGCAACAGAGGATAAAATTATATATATAAATATATAAAACATAAACTAAATTATATAAGCAATATTTAAAGGGTATATTGTCAAATATATGTCAAATAAACGATTTTTTGTAATACTATAAGCTTCATATGGTTTCAATGATCGTGGTGACCGTCTCTGCTGTTAATTAACTCGGATGCTACTGTATCTGTTGAGCTGCGAGGAAGGTCTTGACTATCTGTTTTCAAATTTTCTTATTCTAGGACATTTTCGAACGAGGTATGTAGAATCTACATTTCCCAGAATCCTGAATGCTGAGTAGCAAAGTTGCACAAAATTTCACTTTCGGCCTTAACTTTAACACCGAGATTAAAGCGCATGGTAGCTTTGTCAACGACCTCGTGAGTCTCAAAGTCAAATGACAATAGTCGTACATACCAGTATGCTTTGAGTGCCTTATCCACATGCTCATTAACCTATTCTAACCATATATCATCATGCGGGCTTGATTGCCCAATGGCACATCCTAGAATAAGCCACAAAACTGGCCCACTCTACACCAAATAGCAATAACGAGCTCATATCCTCCAAAAAGTCATTATTAAGAGAGATATCGGCGGGTAAAGATCAGAGTTCGGCCACTATTAGGGCAAGTTCGGGAGGGGTACAGATGGTTTGTGTCGAAGATGTTAGTTCAATAATCTTCAGAGGTGGTTGTCCTAGATATGATTTGAGAGATTCGACTGAATTTGCTGAATTTGTCGCGTTGGTCGTAGTTCACAGTAACTTTTTTGTTTCCATGTCATTACGGTGTTCATATGGGAAATGCACAAACAGAGTTTGAATTTTTTAGTGAAGCCTTGGGGAACGCTGGAGCAAAGGTAGAACACGAACACTGTAGTAACGGTTTTTTTAAATAAGAATATATCCACTTCAATGCAGTGGGTTCAAAGCCAAGAGAAGACAGTTTGTATAGAGTATTAGTTTTTGGGAGATTTTTTTTGGGAGAAAGCCATGTTGCTTAGAGGAGAGAATTCAATCAGTCGGTGGCCCAGCGATGGATCTTATCAAAAAGCTAAATTGATGATTTGTCTTATGAGCCAGAGAATTCGAGCCTTTATCCCGATCCTGAACGGTTTCCTACTTCTACACCTCCTTCAGAAGTGTACCACCCGTACCATCCGGGTGTTCGGGTCTTCAATCTCCACAAATATACAGGAGGCAGGGCATTCAAATTTGCTTCATTGAAAGCCATGATTTTTCAGATGATAACGATTAAGAAGAATTATTCGCGTAGCTTGTCTACTAATAAAAACAGCCGACGCATCGTACTATCCATACTATAGAGTGGGCCAACAGCCCACGGACATTGTTTTTTTTTTTTTTAATAATTTGCGCGCGCAAAAGGGGTTATGACTACCCTTAAGTGTCCGGAATCAAGACACAGCACGGGCCGAAGGTATAGAGGGAGAAATGGAAAGGAGGTACCTGTGCAAATTGGTCCTAAATGTCTATGGATTGTAGCGAGCAGGAAATATTTGGGCTGGGAAGAGCATTCCATAATCGTGTTGTGCGGCTGAAAAACGAATCTCTGAATTTAACTGTACGTCCGAAAGCAGGCTTAAGGGTGAACTGATGGGCATTTCTGGTAAGACGAGTATTGCGGGTGAATTCATGGAGGTGAGGAAAGCAATTGGCTATCCCATAACCCTATAAGTTTTATCGCTCGCTGTATTCTATCTAGTAGATGCTGTGAGATCTTAAGGGCACCAGACCAGATATGAGCGTTATACTCAAGCTTGGGGCGGATGTAGGCTTTATATTTTGAAGCCAAATCGGTGGGTGATAAAATATTTCTTGCATCGTTTAAGGAAACAGACATTGTGCCGTGTTTTTGGCGACTTCAAATATGTGATCATTCCAATTAAGTTTGGTGTTGATACACATACCGAGGATGGAAAGTTATTCGGTTTCGTCGACACAAGGATGGATATTCATGGATAATGGCTGATTATTACGGGTTCGCTTTAATGACAGTAGAGAGCATTGTTTTAGAAGCATTGAATTCCTCTATTATTTTTAGCCCAATCGATTATGCTGTCAAGATCGTAATTCAATGTGCTTAACATACGCTGCCGTTCCAGTTTTATGGCCGAAGAGCAGGGACTTGAGTCCTGGAACGAATATGAAAAGCTGAGAGTACTGTCATCAGCGAAGGAGTGGATTGTATTAGAAGTAACATACAAGAGATCATTTATAAAAATGAGAAAGAGAGTCGGAGACAAAACAGAGCCTTGGGGGACACCAGCATTTATTTGGTGAATATCAGACTTGAACCCATCCAAAACAACTTGAATTGAACGGTTTGAAAGGTAATTTCTAATCCATAGAAGCAGAGATTTATCGATGCCATCGGCACGCATTTTCGACAAAAGAGCCTGATGCCAAACTCTGTCAAATGCTTTTGAAATGTCAAGCGCAACGATCTTGCTTTCACCTAAATTGTGCAAAGATTGGTTCTACTTTACGGTGAGACCTGTTGCTGCGAAACCCGTATTGCCGGTCATTAAGAAGCTTCCACGATTCAAGATATTTCAAAAGCTGACGGTTTATCAGCGTTGCCATGACTTTGGAAAGAAGGGACGTTAGTGCTATGGGTCGGTAGGAGGAGGGGGACGAAGATTTGCCATTTTTAGGGACGGGCTGGATAAATGCTTTTTTCCATCTACTCGGAAGGAGACCCAAAGAGTAGGACAGATGGAAAAGCTTACGCAGAGGTTTCGCCAGCGCAGAAGAACACCTCTTCAGAAGTATTGAGGATATACTATCCGGGCCAGCGGATTTGTGTACGTTAAGATATTTTAGTACTCTTGCAACTATACGAGTGCGAAAATGGATTTGTCCCTTGGTGAAATTAACGCTCTCAAGTACAGGCGAAGACAATGTGGAATTTGGCAGCGTTGAGCTATACGCGAAATGCACAGCAAGCGGATTGGCCTTGCGTGGGAATCGAAGACGAGGCTGAATTCTTTACGTTTTTCACGAACGACCAAAAGTGTTTGCTACCCTTGGGACATTGTAACACTTTCTGCCCCAACTTTTGTTCGTAGAAGAATTTTACACGTCTAATTAATGCATTGCAGTCATTTCTGGCCCTTTTAATTTTTTCCCGGTTTTCCTCAGTAGGGTTGGTTTTGTAATTCCGAAAACTCAACTCTCTCAACCTGATGGCCTCTTTACAGTTCGAGTCATACCACACATTTTCTTTGGGTTTGATACTCTTCATTCTGTGAGGAATGAAGGATCTCATACCCAGCAAAAGATTGTTCGTGATCATGTCAGCAGCGGCATCCACGTCACTTATAATTCCTAAAAAAGTCGTTAAGGCCGCTTCAATTGGCTTTCTCGTATAGCCATACTATTCTTTTATGAATTTGCTCTCTAACTGTGTGGGGTGAAGACGAGAAATTAGCTGATACGACAGAGTGGTCAGACGAGCCTAGGGGCGACAGTATGACAACAGAATATTTGTCAGGATGAGAGGTGAGAAACAGGCCAAGGTGTTGGCGGAATGATCTGCAATGTCAGGTATTCGTGTAGGCTCATTTACTAGCTGGGTCAGATTGTTTACCTCAGCAAATATATCTATGTACCGTCCTTCGGATGTTGTCTGGCATGAATGTCGAAGCCAATTAGAATTGTGTACATTGAAATCGCCCATCTCGGCAATCTCAGCGTGAGGATGCAGGGATACAATTCTTGTGATGGAGTCGGAAAGCATATCGAACTCATTGAAAGCTGAATTGCTATCCAGGTTTGGACTTCTATAAATAAAACAGTCGGAAAAACTGTACAACGTCAGTTATGAATGAGGGAATAATGAATAAAAAAAAAAATGCTGACGAAAGCAAGTGCATTTCCAATATCATAATGACATGGAAACAAAAAAGGTACTGTAAACTACAACCAACGTGACAAATACAGTCGAAACTCTCGAATGTTATCTAGGACAACCACCCCCGAAGAGTAGTGAACGAAGATCTTCGACACAAACCATCTGTACCGAAATTATCCATTGTCACATCACAACCAAAACATCAAAGTGACTCCAGAACTATATGGAGAATATCATCCACCCTGTTTGATTCTTGAAACGGACCTTCATGGAAAGTGGTCAGAGTCAATCAAACTAGTTTCGAGTGTTTCAACTTCTTGAGTTGCCGCTTCACGAACCAGGGTTTCTAAATACGGTAACTTCGCTTTCAATGAAATCATCGAAGACAGTATCAATCCCCATCTCTAAAAAACCTGTTAAGTTATAAACAAAACTGCTTCTGTGGTCTACTATAGTAGGCCACGCGTGTTCTCCCGTGTTAAGAAACCACATATTGAAACCATATGTCTTCCACCAATGTCCAATATCTTAGATTTGAGACCATAGATTTGGGTTTTCTTCAAGGATCCCGATAACGAGCTCTTATCCTTGAAAAAATACATTCTAAGGGAGATATCGGCGCTTTAAGTTTAGAGTTCGGACTCTATTGGGGTTAATAAATTTAGGAAATCATAGAGGCGTCACGGCCTTGCACAAAGATCTATGGCCAAACGTCCGTGGATCGAAGCCCATGCTGTATAATTGGTGGCATCAGCCTTTTGTGAAATGTTATGAATTGTTATAACCGATTGAGACCATTCCAGGATCTCGCTTCCGAATACAAATAATGTGTTTTAACCGAGTATTAGAGGAAAAACGGCAACGAAGACACAACAAATAGATCTTAGAGCACGTCCACCTTCGACCATCTTTTGCTCAAGTCGTTAAAACCTAAAACCCTGAAACTGTAATTCTACCCGCCTTCCGACTACGCCTCCTTCCAAGCTGAAACGTAAGTCAAAAATCGCAAGAACCAAAGCAAATAACTGCTTCTTTGGTTTTCTTTTTATTTTTTTATTTTTCAGATTGTCAAACCATTTAAGCAATCTTACGTATTACTGAAAAACTCAATGAATGTCACATTCAAGTAGACTACATTCAAAATACAAAAAAAGGAATATCTTAACAATAATAATATCTAACAATCACCTTCCTGCGAAAACCGTAATTTCTTGACCGGTCCGCATCCGTCCCTACCTCCATCTTGTTCTCTTTTTTATAAAAAAAAAACAAGAAAACTCAAAATAAAATCACAATACTTATAGCACAAACAAACTCCCATTTTCTGTGGCAACAATCCCTGCTCTTTTGTTTCTCCTCTGTCTACCGTAACAGTACATATAATCTCTACACTAAAAATCTAATACATATAAACAAAAAAATAACTGAACAACTACGAACACACTCTACGTAATTGATTTTGTATATAGGAGTATATAGGATATAAATATTTACAAGGAAAAAAGGGATAGAAGAGAAAAGAAACGAAAAAGGGATACGATACGAGCTAGTGTGGAGGATGCTAACAGACTTTGTTGATCATCTTCACGAGCTCCTTGTACAAAATGCAATCTCGACTGCGTGGCTTACAGATTTGTCTGTGATCGAGGTGTAGACCGCAAACCTCTCCGATTCCGGGATCTACAAAAAGAGAGTACACCCTGCTGTAGTGAGTGATAATTGAATTTATTTTTCTTACCTGCAGAATCCACACCGACAATCCTCAAATAAAGGACCGACATCAGCGTTAACGCGGTCTCCACAAAACTGAAAACCTCGATCTTAAGATGACCCATCTGATAGAGTCCTACGAATCTCCTATGCAGGTCCAAAAGGTATTTGTTATCTGCAAGCAAAGATCGATAATCAGTAAAGAACGACCGGAGTCAGTGAAAACTCACTCTTCTCAATATCGATCAATTCCACAGAGCGCCTAAGAAGTGGCGCATTAATCGAAGCCAAATGTGATCCACGATGTGGCACTGAATAGAAAAATGCGCCTCTGGCCGATCTCCACAATGGCGCCGCTGCCGGTTTGCCACTCTCCCAGGCGTCCACAATGATTTGTTTTATGAAAATGCCGCCCTTCGAATGGCCGACCCAGATGATCGGATGACCGTAGCCGATTTTATGCTCGATCAATAATTCGGTCATTTCACGTGATCGTTCGACTAAACTCGATCGTTGCTCTTTCTTCTTCCACACCGGTCGCCACAGATATTGATCGGTTGAGTAATTCACTGCAATTACTCGTACGCCGGGACAGTCGATTGGTAGCCAATCGCCCGGCCAGCATTTCGAGTAGTTCGGATCGTTAACAGATGTCTTTTTGGTCGCCTTCTTTTCAGTGGATTCGTACTCGGTTTCCATGAAGTGTCCGTGATTGTCCAAACGTAGTCGGAATGATGGAAAGCTGTACTCCATTCCGTCGCAAAAGCGAATCTCTCCAGGACTGCCACACTCATAAGTAAATCTGTAAGCATCAAAAACAATTATTTCAAGACGATTCGATAGATTTGGAGAGACGTCCGAGCATACCCATTACTCTCGTTTCCACTGCTTGCATCGTCGGTGTCGTAATACACCGACGCGAAATGCTCTTGATCAGCATAACGCCTTCTCTTCTCTCTATGCGGCGGACCGAATATATTCGATCGGGAATGTCTTGGTCGTTTCGGAGGTCTAACCTCGGGTTTTGGTGGTCGTTCGAAATGCTCAGGTCGTCGATCATTCGTCCATAGACCTTGCTTCCATGTGTTTACCAGTGAGCCATGCAATCCGTGGATCAGTACAATATCGGCGCGAATCGGTATGCCTGGTGGGGGTTCGGCTAAAATGTTTATAGTACAACATCTCTTTGGTTTGGTGTCATCGTGATGGTCGAGGACGTTAATGGGCGAGCTCCCTATCCCGGGTTCGCGTATAATAGGCGATGGTGGTGGCGCGGGATTATCTAATATACTCTCTATCATCGGATCGCCTCGTTTTAGTTTCATCATCTTCAGAAGCGGGTCGATTCGATGAGACACTGCAAAGAGACATTTGGATATCAAGACCTGTGATCCGAGGCGGTAATCGGGCTTACCTTGGACAGAGGACAAACTCATGGATATCGTATTGGCGGCATATGCCAGAGCATTAGTTAGGGCTTGCCGACTGGAGGCCAAGTTTCGCAGGGCTTGTAGGAACCGAACGTCGCGGATGCCTTTCAGGCCACGCGCAACACCATTTGCTAGAGGTAGTACCAGTCTCAAGATAATGCCGAACGCTACTCGCATTCGATTTTGCTGGGAACTGCAAGGGGAAAATAAAGCTTTGTAGGACCGCGAATCAATCAATCTCTATGTGACTGCAACACAATCAATCGTCTTGTTTCGCTGTTATCAGTAAGACTCACCTCTCCATCAACTGATCATCGGCTCCAGAGGCATTCACCATGTCTGTTATCGCCTCGTCCTCCTCATCCCGGTCCAGCACCATATCATTAAGGTACATGGAGTCTGTATTGCCATCGTTGCACTCTTTGGTATGATCAATGATCCAATCGGTCGGTGTGTCATCGTCTATATCATCACTTAGCTCGCTGTCTTCAAACTCCTGCTTAATATCGTCCTCATTACTCGTATCACAGTTGATCTCTTGGAAGATGATGCATTCGTCGTCGGCAGTGGATGATGATCCCGACGATGACGTCAATGGTATTCTGGTCTTTGAATGTATCGCATCGGAATCGGGGGTGGTGATAATCGTTTTATCTGTTGCTAACATTATTTGGCTTTAATCTTGTACTCTCGTCTCCTATCTCTGTGCGCTGGGGTAGTTTTTACATTTTACGATTCACGCCAACCTGGAACGATGAACCAATTATCAGATCTCTGTTGGGAAAGATAAGAAAAATAATTAAAAACGAGGAATAACTATCTTATCGCGACTGTGAAAAGTCCGTTCTCCCTTTTGATTAGATGTTCGGTATGCAAAAGTAAGAGTTAGACGCGCCGATTAGGCTTTGGACGTTAAGTAGACTATTTGCTTTGTTTACTTATACAGAACTCTATCTTCGCCGTCTGTTTTTGAGTCGATTTCAATAATTCGAAGGTGTGGCGGCTGTTCAAAAAGTAACAGGAATATCGATTGTATTAGTCCGATTCACGATATTCTTTTATTGCATTGTCGGGAAACATGTTTTAAAAGTTTTTGTATATTATCAGTCAAACCGATTACTTAGTCTGCTAAGTTTTTTGCTTTGGGAAAAAGTCCTTCTATGAGTTTCTTCATTTGTGTCAACATGTGTACGTGTCCGATTAGACCATTTCATTACAATGTCCCACAAAATGTGTGATATTGCATATTCTAGTGACACTTTGCCATATCACACTCTCGATTTCCCATTTAAAGCCTTCGCTGCAGTGTCCTCTTCAACCCCTAAGTATGTGCATACATGTGCCGCGTTAATCTATTGATTAGCATCAACATACTCCATCGACTCACTGGCGCTTCAGATAATTAATATTTTCTAGCTGATTAGGTACTAAACGTCTGGAATAGCTTTCGTTTTGATATCATCGTCTGTGGAAGTCAGCATATTTGAAGGCGTCCGTGACCCCATTACCGATTAATGCACTGCCATATGTAAATGTCACCGAGAAGCACCCGCATGGATACCATACACCCACGGAGCATGCATTATCCTCATTCGCCATGAATGCCAGCGGCCAGCAGTCATATTATAGTCGAAACATAAAGCACAATTCGGTCCATAAAAATAAAAACTGAAGAATGATGGAAGCGTGCCAACACACAGTCGACCATTGGACGTTTACTCAATACATAGCTTCTCGATTAAACTCGGAATGCTCTTTCACAATGATAGGGCAGAGGGGTGGCTGATATGATAAGAATAAAATTTAGAAATCAATTATCGGATCCGTATATTCATGGTCATCGAATTCAGCGCATGATTGTGGTTGAATATTACGGCAGCAACGCATTCGCGGGAGGGTGTCGTTTTACATTTTACAAAAAAACCGCATCTTGCTGTTTAAAGCGTGTCTGAACGTTGAACAACATCATTCAGCAGATTGTATGATTTTCTGAGAAGAATCACTATTCAACGTTAGCGCTACCCGGGAGGGCGGATGATTTTCAACAGCCGCTTTGTTCCGATTTTTTTGGAAAAAAATTTATATTTTAAAGTGTATTGACATAGTTTGTTTCTTATTTAGGTTGAATCGCTCAGAGACAGCTACTAGTCCATTGTGCTAGCATACATCAGATAAGTATACTGCCGTAGCACGCTGAATGAAAACACCGCGAAAAAAAACTACAATGGCTTGGCTGTTACTGGATTCGAACACCGTATCAATGGCGTAAGAGGCCACAACACTACTTACTGAGACACGGTGCTCTCAGGATTGCTTTCAATGGGATCTTTGGAAGACATTAAATAGCGGGAAATCTACCGCCAATTTTTTTTAAATAAAAAATTAGTTATTCCCTAGTATAGTCTCGAGGTAGTCGATTAAATGAGCTTTGGTGGAAAGAGTGACAGAGAAACAAGGTTAGAAGCATCTCCACTGTTGTAGCGAATCATGGGGGAAGGAGGGAACCGAGCCGTCGACGAATAAGCTAAGGCTTTTAGTACTATCCTCATCTCATCTCATAATAAAAGAGAATATTTTTAAGGCATCCGAACACAGTCTGATCAAATTCTTGAATTATTTCCTTGGAGCCCTACTCTCCTCAACTTTCTGGACGGCGTTACGATCCGGCTCAACCAAAAAGTCCCCACGATCTTTGACATTACAAATTGTTTCATATACTCGTACCTTTTCAGTCGTATTTGCTCGTTAAGAAGCCACTATACATACATACATTGCTGCTTCCCCTCTGCGTATTGGAGACGAAAAGTATTCAGACAAGACCTACAGTGTTCAGTCCCTCAACATGACCTAACTGATTTTTTGGCTCTTTGGTATTTTAATGTTCTATTTGTGGCAGCTAACCCATGAGTCGTGAATTGTGTTTAAGTCAAACATACTCAGTTAGCATTGCCATTTTATCGTGGTCAACTCTTATAAATTACTGACTTTGGTTGTAATAAAAAAAAATGTTCATCTATTTAACGGTCGTCATAATCGAGCTACAGAGCATGCAATTCACGCCATATTGACCGTCGCAACAACTTCACGACACTGACGTCAAGCCACCTGTTCGTATGCGTAGAGTAAGTTCGGAGGAAAATATTGCTGCTAAAGGGTTTTCAAATAAGGGTGGATAGACGTTAAAATAGAATAAAACAAGCCATGTGTGAGGTATTAACAAAATTCTGCTTTTATTTGGAAGCCACATGTATGCCATTATGTACGAAGTACGACATCGATTTATCCGAGTAATCCGATTTCTCGGCATATATCCGGTTGAATTTGAGCGATGGTCTGTGTTATGTTCACGTCAAGGGCATCAGTTAATTATGGTTTATTTGCATAGACCTGCGACTTCAGGAAACTCCACAGGGAAAAGTCTGGCGGGGTTAAATCGCCTGGCCTTCGTGGCCAATTCACCAGAAATACACGAGAGATAAGCCCACCCTCAAATCGTTTATACAGTAAGTCAACTGTGGCATCCGTTGCGTGGCACGTAGCGCCGTAGGTTTCCTGCCGGAACTATGTACATGTCATCTAGGTCTATATGGTACAATTGGGGCCATAAAAAAATGGTTATCATGGCCCTGTAGCGCTCGCCATTGACAATGACCGCCTCACCAAGATCGTTTTCAAAAAGTACGGACCAACGACGCCTCTGGCCTTCTTTTTTTTCAGATGCGCTGTCACCTGGTGAACCTCGTGTGGGTTGCTTTTGCTTGTTAACACAGCCATTCGTCCAAAAATGCGCCACGTCTCTAAAGATGATTTTTCGGCCAAAATTGTGGTCCTCTTCCAAACGCTCCGAAGGCCAGGCAACGAACAAACGGCGTTGTCTTTGGTCATGATCCTAGAGCACCTGGGTCAGTTGGATCTTGTTCGGCTGTAGCCCCAAGTCCCGACGCGAAATTCGCCAAGTTGAGGTCTGCAAAACCCCGAGTTCTTGTGCACGGTGGGGAATCGACCTCCTCGCGTTCTGTTGTACGCTTTCATGGACTGCAGCCATGTTCTTGGCCAATCTTACTTTCCTTTGACGTGTCGTCTAAAATTTGGCCACCAAACGTTGAAGAGTTGACTGTGAAGGGCCACCACGTCTACCGTAATGGTCACAACCAGCCCAACGTTCGTACTAACTTTTATCATTTGAACATGCTGTTTAATCGAGTAACTTGCCATGGTGATTTGATAACTAAGTAAAAAACAAGAAATTTGACAGATGTCACCAAAACAACATGGCCGTCACAGGCCGCCAAACTCTGACCGCGACAAAACTTTTTATATCCGCCAGTGTTTATAAAGATTGTGAACGACTACATGTAAAATTTTACGCAAGGATCTTGACCTTAAAAAATGCAGCAAAAAAAAAAGCTGAACCTGGTCGACATGGAGTTCCAGCACGACGACGCTACATGCCGCAAAGCGCGCGAATCCATGTACCAATTGAGAAATTAATTCGATGAGCAATTTATCTCTTGTTGTAGACCAGTGAATTGGCCAGTTAGATCGTGCGATTTGAGGCCTTTAGACAATTGTATGCGGATACTTCAAACCGCACGTCTATGCCGATAAGACAGTATCAATTGCCGACATGCAAGACAACATCACATGCTTTTTTAGCGATTTAAGCCAATATGCTAGAAAAAGTGACGCACAATTCGACTCTCCTTATGGACCCATTAAAACCTAGTCGTGGTCAGCATCTATACAAAAAGGTCCTTAAAAGGTAAATGGCAAGCATTGATTTATCAACTCAAATAAAAATGTATACACTTTACAATTTCTCTGTTTTTTTTTTCTTGACAATTAAAAACCAAACACTTAAAAAATCACATATGATTTCAAGCATTGAGATCGAGGACCCCTAACTCTCCTAATACCATTATACAGCCCCTAAAGTCCGCGTACTTTCCATTCTAGGGTAATTCAAATAGAATAACCGGAAGTCAATTTTGATAGGATCCATGCTCGTGCGCCATGTAACATTACAGCGACGTTTAAATTCTGTTATTACGTCAAATTTGGTTTTGCGGAAGGACTCGAATATTTAATTGCGTCTTCTACCTAGCCCCTTTACTAATGTCGTCACCGCTTGTCAGTGCTGAAGTTCTGCCATAAAGCCGGTGTGTATATCCCATTTTGATGACAGTATGTACCTATTTTTAACTTCATTGAGCACCAGACCCATTTTAGACCATTTGGACACATTTCACCCCAATCAATAAGGAAATTGTTTAGGGGTAGTCAACTTATTATTTCCTGAAGCCAAACTTGGAATAGAAACTCTTTAAGTTTTGCTCTGAAAAGCTATCAGAATATTTAAGAAATACGTACGAAATGCTTAAACGTCACTTTGAAATATGTATTACCGAGAATCACTCCCACGAAAAAATTTAAAAAACCCACTTACGCCTTCAATGGCAGGAAAATCATATTTTAAATTTCAATCGAAATGAAACTTTTCTTCGCACCACCGCGTCGTGGGAAAATAGCAGTCAAATGCATACATTAAAACTCAACTAGTAAGCTTCAAAACAAACGTTCAATTAATATCCAAGGACAGGCAAAAAAAAAACACTTCAAAAGCCGCGCAATTTTTTCACACGAATGCAGCCTGAGTCACGGCATGTTTACGTTAGCCCACCACACCTGTTACAATAACATTCGTAATTATGCAAAAACTGCAAGAACCCCACAGAAGACCTACAAAAACTTCATTCACAAACCGTTTCCGATTGAAACAAAAAGCAAAAAACAACCAAAGTGCTTTAGTTGCACTTTTCCTGAATTTTGCATTATCGAACGCACCCCACCGCACCGCTATTATGAACGACAGAATCGAAATCGCGGTAAAAAAAATAAAAAGTTATTCAAAGCGCCCTTAAACACTCTATACAATGCACTAGAGTAAGTTAATAGGTGTAAAACACACTAGGGAAACCCCAACGATTGACCGAGGGTGTGTTCAGTTCGCCCGGCTTTTCTCTTAATAGTTCTCTATAACCTGTCGCATACGTTTGATGTAACGTCCGAATTATTCACTTGGCAAGCTCATACTCACTTTGGCACTAAATTACAATTCGTAAAAAAAATCTCATCAATGGGCGGCGACCGGGAGCTAAAAGTCTTTCCTTGGCTTTTTGCGCCTTCAGGATATAGCCTGGTTTCCGACTTACTCAAGGGAAACCCGATTGGGGTTACTGCTCGCTAAGTGACACTTTTTACATAAGATTTCTATGTTCTGGTTTGTTCTCCCGTTTTTCTGTTTTGTTTTTCCTTTTCGGAGGCTGCGCAGTCAGTACGTCATCACTTTTAATAACCCCCTCGTCCACTCTCTATTTTTTTGCCGACTTGTTACTACTCAATAAAGACCGCAAATCAAATTTGAAACAAATCAAAAACAACAAAAAATCGTTTGATCATAAATAAAAAAACTTACAAAACGAAAATAATTCAAAGAAAAGAAAAATGGATATCGTAGCTTTAGCCGTCGTACTTGGATGACAACCGACCTTGAAGAAATTCGCGACAAGACTGGCAACAGTTTTTCTCATTACCGGGACTGAGAGAAGGCAACCGACAACAACTACGAAACCTATACACAGACAGGTTTGCATAACAACCAACCCCTTCGCTAACGATGGACCTACTTCGATGTCGTTGTCATGGGGGGGTAACGAGATTGACGCCACACGACTTGACATCGGCAAATCTACATTATCGTTAGTTAAGTGTTCTCATTAGAAACTACGATAAAATGCTTTTTGCTTTAGTTTCTTGAAATGGGACGCGTATGGAGCAGCCGCTGTAAGCTGCCCTTATGGGAGTAAGGATGTGTGATAAAGGTTTGCCGAACTACTTCCTTGACCAACGCCTTAGGGATCGATTATAACTCTGTTTAAAACGCAATTAAAATTACTTTAGGGGATGATGGATGCCGCATTGTATCAGCTTGCACTTGACCGGTTTTCTTATATAGCCACAGTATTATTGCGTGCCAGAGGGTTACCTACTCACACCTGAACTCTTCGTTGGGACTTCATGCAGCGACAATACTCAGTGCCCCCATTCAATGACACAATCATGGCACAATATGCATTCCCCTTACACCTTCGCCGCACGTGACTTCGAATTTTCAGGACAAAGTCAGCGAATCGTATTTTAGTTGCATCCGACTATCGACGCATCACTCGCCTGTACTCTAGTCACTCTTGCACTAAGCAGCATTCACTTGTTTTCTTCCACACGTATGGATACACGATGAAGATTGATAAATTCAACTAAAAAGCAAAACACATTCACGGTAAGAAGGCTCCTCAAAGATAAGCTACAAATGCACTGAGATAGATTAAAATATTTGTTTTGCTCGCTTTTATTAAGTTGGATGCGCGGCGATTCTAAATTACCGCATATACACTGTCGCACATATTTGCGCCTCAATCTACCGTATTGTTGATGTTTGACGTATAATATCGGAGAGATAGAGAAAAAGGTCATTGTGTCTAGTGTGTGGCGAGCAGTGGCGGCAAGACTCCTCTTTTCTCATAAATTGATTAACTTAGTTGGGCGAACAGTGAAAGATATTGTTTCCGATTTTTCCAGAACTCTGAACAGAGAAACGGAATTGCAGAAACAGATTTTACAATTACGATTAACTGTATCACGTGTAGGTAAAAGACATTTTAAACATCTTGTTTATCACGAGCAACGACGTGATGAGCGAGCGACTAACTAGTCCAATAGGAACAGTACTCGAAATATTCTGCATTGCAGAATAAATTGGGTAAAGTATGTAACCACAGGAAATATTGTATTTTTCATATTGCTTAGCATCACTGGGGATGAGAGAAAGTAATGTACGGTGTTTGATGACTCGTACCGTGATGCATGAGTTGTCTAAATGTCGCTATCAGTAGCAACTAATATATAGCTTAAGCTAATGGCGTTATATGGGCCTATGGATCCAAATTGGCTCTAATTTGACTCTGACCATTTATGACGAGACTAATTGCTTGTTACTGACATGCAATATATATGAATTGTTATCCAGCAAAAGGTGTCATTTTAAATATTGCATCGTGATCGAACATTTTTATTTGAGATATCACAGTGATACTTTTCAGCTGTAAAAGTGGAGGTTTTAAAGTATGTAGGATAAACTGGAGAAAATAGTGAAAATTCACTAGAAAAATTGTGAAAGTATTCCGGAAACGACTTATGACTACTATCGAGTGCCATTTCACACAATTTTAGTGAATTTAATCAAGAATTTTGAAATATTGGACAGGTTAGTGATCGTCCGAGGTCAGTTGAAAATATCGTCTCCATAGCTGATAATCTTGATGTGTCCACTTCGAGACGATCGCCGAAATTGAGTACATTCATAACCACTTTGCACCGCCTTTTGTATAGAGATCTTGAACTACATGCTTACGAGTATATGGTCATAATGCCTTAGTTTAGATAAGCTGCTGGAAATGAATAAATAAGATAATACATTTTTACCCTAAAGTGATGAGTAATGCGGCTCATTTTCATTTGCGTGGGTATGTAAATGCAAAACTGTGGCAACCGATACTCCGAAAAACGACCACAGTTTGGTGTGATTTTTGAGCTTCAGAAAATGGTACGAAAAAGTGCGATCATCTTAGTAAATGGCTTGCACTACCGATCCGTGTTGATTTTTATGTCTGAAATCGATAATATAAACATGGATAAAGTTCATTATCAGCAAGACGCCACAGTACACCATAGAGCCGGTGAAGCAATGACTTTATTGTGTGGCAAATTATATTTGCCACACGATCGTACGATTTAATTCATTAGACTTTTTCCTTTGGGGTTGCCTTAAAAATAAAGACTATATCAACGAAATATCAAAGCTACTCTTCGCGAAATGCAGCCGCAAACTATCATGATAAATTTCATTAAAAAAACGGCTCTTTCCAGACAAAGTTTTATAATGACACCTCTTAGTGGATGGCCCTACATCAGCCACCAACAGAAAATTCGTTGCACCAACCTATCTGAAACACAAATATCTGCAACAAAACATTGAAGTCGAGATTTGAACGTCTACAGTCTTGAATATTTCTTGTTAATGAGAGGTAGACGATGGGCTTGGAGTGAAAATAACAAAGAACTCTTTAGGGGCGCTTTATTGGCGTAAGGCAAGCCTTAACAAAAAAGGAATAACTTAAACGGCCGAAATATAAAATAAACTTAATAACTTTAAGAGAATAAAGATTAAGGAGGGTGAATGGCGGCGGTAGGGGACATTTTAAAGACCGAGTTTGGTGAGGTGTAAATCGAAAATAGCGGAGTTCGCTTCGCGCAGCCTTCTGGACATTGGCTCATGATAGTCTTAATTTGTTCGATGGCAATTGATGCGGAGAAGAGCCGTAGGGCCGTAGTTCCAGGAATGGGTATTAAGGGGAATCATTTGAAGCAGTGTGAGGCAGTCAATATTACCTCACCGTAGGTCATGGACAAAAAGTAAGTCTGCGATCTTGCGTCATTCTTCTAATGGTTAAAGATTGATTGATTTTAAGCGATACTTATAAGGCGATAAATTATTAGATACCTGCCAAATAAAAAATTACAAGGGGCAAAATTAATAAACCCAATGTGACCAAACTTGACTGGCATATTCAAGAAGGGGCCTGACATTTACGACAGCCAAAAAGTTGGCAGGGGGGACAGCTTCATGAAAGGTAATCTTGGTTCTGGGAGGTTCATATCATCTGCATATAAAGAAATATAAGAGTTCTGACGACACAATTGGCATCATTAATGGTTAGAAAAAATATTACTGGGCCGAAGTGGCTGCCTTAAGGCACTCCGAAAGTGATATTATTTGGACCAGAAATAGAAGATCTGAAAATAAAAATTAAATGATGAACTTCAAGGTAGGATTTGATCCATAGAGTAAAACCGAGAGAGGAAACCAAGAGCAGGAAATTCAAGAAGTATAATTTGAGATTTTGTTGAAGGCCTTGGTGAAGTTGATGGCAACTAACCTACTTCTTTGCCATTCTCGAGACACAATTAGGTTAGTAGTTGTCGATCGAACTTTAAGGACCCCATGTTAATTACAAAAGATGATGGGCTTGCAAAAAAAATACTGCATCATACACGACAGTCATCGTCATGAGAATACTCCTGAAGAGAAGGTAATTTCATGTCTACAGTTTTCGGACATTAGCCTAATAAAAAACTTACTTTTTTCCATTTTTTTCGTTTTCAAACGTCAAACTAACTCGTTTATCTCGAAAACAAGGCTTTAAAGGACCTCAATTTGTGATCGCTCTTAATTAGTATAAAATTTCACGCCTACGACTTCCGGACTTCCAATTTTAGAAATGCGGGAGCATTCTTTCATTCTTTTTATGTGGATTGAATGATCACAGAGTCCCTATGATATGGAATATTGAAATAAGGCTGTGAAGCGTAGAAACAGACGGTTGGCACATTGCTTTTTAAACTATAGGGCGACAGTCTGGACCAGATGAATAGTCGTCATCGAGTACATGACTAAAGCTGGAATGAAAAGTGACCGCAAACTCTACTGGCCATTAAACTCGAAACGCGATCAATTTCAATACCAACATGTCCTTATTTGAAATGAACCTCAATGCGCCCCATTCGAATGAACTTGAGCTTGCTGACCATACCGCTACGTATATGTCCATTATGTCTTTCAATATACATACATAGGACCAGAGAGCGGGGCGGGACTTTCTTTATAGGCAACTTAGTCGCTTTTATGGGTGCTTTGTCGAGTGTGATGAGAACGTTATTAGGAGCAACTTTCATTCCTCGTGCTGTGCAAACACGGTGTGCTCTTTAAAAGTATTGAGGCGCACTTGAAACACCACCTTACGATCAAAGTGGCATGATAAACCATCTAACGATGTTATTTAACCTCACAATAAAATTAACAGACGGACCTCCAAATTGCATAATCTCACATGATTATGTCTAACAAGGACAGGCGTCAAATCTGTCAAGAATCGGCAAATTTTTATCTGTTTTCAAAATTCATCAGGAAGTTTACATTGAATGTTTCTAGAAGAATGGAAACAAAGGACTAATTAATTGATTTTGATTTTGACGCCCTTTAGGGGGCACTTTATTAGCTTAATGCAAGCCTTAACAAAAAACTATAACTTATTAACTAAGTGGCAGGGTGAAGACGATTAAGGAGAGGAGAGTGAGAAGGGTTGTGGTATAGGGCAATTCTAAGGCTGGACTTATTAAGGTGAAGTTCGAAAAGATTGGTGTTAGCTTTACGAAGCATTCTGGACATTGGTTCGTGGTAGCCATAATTTGTGTGGTAAGTGCTTATACGGAAAAGGGGTGTGGACCGAAGGTTACGCGGGTTGGTGTTAAGGGGAATCATGTGCAATAATGAATAAATAGAATGTCTGCAACATTACGTCGTTCTTTAAGGGGTTGGAGGTTGATTAATTTTAAGCGATCCGTATAAGGTGGTAAATTAAGGGGGTCGGCCCAGGGAAGGCCACGAAGGGCAAAACGGATCAACCTGCGTTGAATGGCTTCAATACGCGTAGTATGGGATTCATAAAAGGGTCACCAGACACCAGGCTAGCATATTCGAGAAGGGGCCTAACGAAAGTGATGTATAATGATTTCGTAACGTAAGGATTCGAGAATTCTTTGGACCAACGTTTCACGAAACCGAGGGCAGAGTTAGCACGTTTGATAATGTTGTCGATATGGAGGCGAAAATTGAGTTCACGGTCACAAATAACCCCTAGGTCAACCAAGAAGTTGACAGGGGGAACGGTTTCATTACGAATAAAGTAGGTTCTGGGTGGTGAGAAAGGGCGCTTGCGGGAGTAAGTGATGGTTTGACATTTACTAATATTGAGCTCGAGATGGTTTTTTGACATCAAATAGTGAACCTGTTAAGGTCCCATTTTAGAGAGCAGGAGTCGACAGGGGAAGATATGTGTTTAAATATTTTCATATCATCAGCATATATGGAGAGCTGAGAGTTCAGAATAACGCTGTCAACATCATTAATGGTTAGAATAAATATCATTGGGCCGAGATGACTACCTTGCGGGACACCAGGGGTAGCGTTAATTGGATCAGAAATAGAAGATCTGAAGATAACGTTATATTGACGATCTTCAAGATAAGATTTGATCCATGAGATAAAACCGGGAGAGAAACCGAGGGCAGTGAGCTTGAGGAGAATAATTTGGTGCGACATTTTGTCAAAGGCTTTGCTGAAGTCAGTGGCGACAACGTCTACTTCTTTGCCAGCTTCGAGTGCACACAAACATTGTGAAACAAACTCGACTAGATTAGTGGTTGTCGATCTACCTTTTAGGAACCCATGTTGGTTAGGAGAAAATATGGGTTTGCAGTGAAAGAATAGTGCATCATAAACGATGCTCTCGAAAAGTTTGGGTATGCATGAGGGCTTGGCAATGGGACGATAGTTGGACACATAATTTTTCAGTCCTTTTTTGTGGACTGGAATGATATAAGCGTATTTCCAAAGCTTAGGAAAGAGTCCCTGAGAGATAGAGCTTTGAAGTAGAGCAGTAAGGGGTAAAATAAGAAGGATCGCGTACTTTTTTAATACTATGGCAGGCAGACAGTCGGAACCGGGAGAGTAGTCGTCCTTTAAGTTGCGTATTTTTTCGGTGATTAGGTCGGGAGTTATGTTCAGTGAAACAAAAGACGTCTGGGGGCAGTCTTTCAAATATCGAAAATAGTCGTGATCGGGTTGAAGATCCTGGTCAGTGAATGATTGGCTGAAGAAATTGGCGATTACTTCGGGTTCGTTCTAAGAGTTATTGAGAAAGTTAAATGTAGTGGGGGAGCTATCGGTTTTTCTTTTTGTATTAATGAAGTGGAAGAAACACTTGGGGTCAGAGATAAGGGCGGATTGCATTCTGTTCAGGTATCGGACATAGAGTGATCCACATAGCTGTGCAAATTTAGTGTAGGACTGCATGTAATTAGAAAGGTCAGATGCAGAGGAGGATCTAAGATAGACGTGCCAATTTTTGTTTCTTTTATTGCGCAAAGAGCGTAGTTCCTTGGTATACCAGGGCGGAGATGAAGTGTAGTTCTTTTTTGGTGAGTATGGGACTGAAAGAATGAAGCAGCTGATGATTTTGGTGAAAAATAGCGCAAGGGTTTCGTTTAAGGATATGTGTGAGTTAGGGTTAAGGAGGAAGTTAAAATTAACATTGTTGAGTAGATTATTTAGTTTCGCGAATTCGGCTTTCCGGAAATTGAAACAGTACGTATTTTCGGAGGGAAGAATAGTGAATTGGGTCTCGAGTGAAAGAGTTACCGATAGAGGTGGATGAAGGGGGTCTAAAGTAGAGAGAAAGTGGTTGCTTGGGGTAACAACGCAGTTTACGGCATCAGATGAGAAAATCAGGTCGAGTTGTCTGTGCATGTTATTGGTGATGTTACTGTGTTGCAGAAGGTCGGAGTCAGAGAAGTGATCCGTGAAAAGGATTTTTTTACCTGAAGAGGGGTTAGCGGCGATATAATGGGTCTCATCATCGGATTGAACCCATTTCAGGTGTGGGAGATTGAAATCGCCACAGATGATGATGATGATGTCATTGGGTTCGGTGATATCAAATATGGAGTCGACGAGATAAACGACGCGTTGGTAGCACTGTGTGGGCTGTGAGGGTCTTAAGTAACAGCAGGCAAGATAAAGTTTCTGTTTAGGGAGACTTATTGAGGCACTAGTGAAGTTGAAGTCAGCGGAATTCGACGATTTGAAGGGCAAGGGATCATAGCGACTGTGGATTGCTAAGAGAACTCTGCGACCATCCGGATCGGCAGAGTTGTCGCGTCCATCGGCCCGAAACAGAATGAAATCTGATGTGAATAACTCGCTGTCTCCAATGCTGGAGAGTTGCGTTTCAGTTAGGGCAAATATATCGTAGGGTAGGTTTTTGGAGTTAAGGAGTACTGCGGAGGTTTTGGTGCGTAACCCTCTGACGTTCTGATAGTACAGGGATATGTTTTTGTAAGAAATATTTGATGGGTGGGGAGATGTAGAGGTATTTAGGTTAGGATTTAAAATAGTTTTTGAGATTAGAGCGGGTACTTTGCAAGTGTGCGATGCTCTTTGAACTGACGTGGGCTGCGAATGTGGAGAGGTTGTTATTTACATCAATGGGAGAGATATTAAGGCTTTCGTGAAATCGGATAAAGTTCTTTTTTAACGCGTGGGGGTCTGTGGGTAGGCCTTCTTGGTGGATTGAAACTAGGACGTTGGTTTTAGTTTTGCCGTCGATACAAATGAAGTCAGGTTTGTCGTGGAGGTAGGCCAAATAGAAGCGTACATTTTCGTAGATTCTTCTGTCTCTTAAACGTGACATAACATAGCGGTCTTCGGCGTTAAGCTCGGCAAGATGTTTGGTGAGTTTGGCCGTGAGAGGGAGAAGTGGATCTAAGAAAGAGGGGGAGGTGAGACGGAAGGTCGAGTTGTGAGAAGCTAAGGAGGTGGAGGGGCTGGAGGGGGTGTTGTTAGAAACTGAGGAGGTGGAGGGAGTTGGGTTCAGAGTGTGAGAGTGTATAAAGTTTGGGTACTGAGGATACGTGCGGCTGTTACGTGAAGCCTGGGTGTTGGGATTGGGTATTGAATTAACAATGTTCGGTGAGGGCGATGAGGGTCGGGAGCCGGGCGCAAGCTAAAGTACGGAAAGTCTTATCTGAAACATTCGAGGTACGTAAAGGTGTAAACCAAGGAGGCGCCTTGTCACCACTTCTTTTTAATTTGGTGCTGGAGTCTTTCCATTAATGGAATCACATCCGTTTTAGCCTACGCTGACGATCTGGATCTTCTGGGAGACAATGAAGAAAACGCAGGAAGTCTAAAAATCGCAGGAAAGGAAGTGGGATTAGAAGCAGATGGAAGTGACACCAAATATATGATCATTGGCCGAATTGGATCGATCTCAATTTCGTACATGGTTCTACTTAGTAAACGGATGGAAAAAGTGAAATATTTAGGAACAGTATTGACTTCCAAAAAAAGACATAAAGATCGAAATAATAAAAGGCTACATATGGGCAACGCGTGCTTCTTCGCGATGGAGATCTTAAAGAGTACCTAAGTTGGAAAGGAGGAATAAGAAACCTGCGAATGGAGAATACCACACAGTCTATGAAATCATAGACAGAATGGACAGTGGACGAACAGTCAGAAGATTAGTTAGAAAAAAATCGCTAGGAAGGTCATATCCGGATGGAACTAGAAGAAATGCAACAGAACAGCAAAACATGGAAGAAACACATTCATGACAAGGGGGTTTTATAATAATAACAACGGTAATAATAATAACAACAAGAATGGATTAAAATGTAGAATAGTCTTAGAAACGTTAAATATATTTTTTTTATAAATCTGCTAGCTCGACAACTATGTATTAAATTTCTAAATAAATAAAAACAAAGACAAAGGGAAGTTGTCCCCCAAGGTGATATGACGTCGAACTAGACTAATAAATTTCTGTGGAGGCATTTTAAATCCTCAAAAAAGTTCGACAATTGCGTTCCAATGTGAAGGTCATGTTTACTGTTTTCCCATTTTTCCGGTATATTGCCGATAAGGAGTATTTCCTACAAACAATCGACAGCAAAACGTCCAGATTGCGGCGAAATTATTTATGGCTTTTTTCACTCCGTCTTTGTAATACTGTCCATAATTAAGTGATGTTGTCACGTTCTGTGATCGGACCTAAGAAAGGGCATCAGCAAGGTGGAACGAGAGTGTGAAATGCCAAAACGCATCATTGGAAGCTACCTTCCCGATTGTCATTTTTGGATTTTCCATACATTTTGCGCAATCATCTGGCAATTAGTCATTGAAGTGATGTAAAGAACGAGTTTGATGACTAAGCCGCTCCAAAAATTCATTGCGCACATCAAGTCCAAAGTCCAACAATGCTTTCAAGGAATTCGACAAAAATTATCAGTAAACTGTGTTTCAGACGTCTGGTCTGCCACCGAAAAATAGTTGATGAGCTCGTAAAAACAACAAATCGTAATCACGCAGTATGGCCTGGTGTGTGAATAACTTGATGCCCCACTACTTATGAAATTATTTTCGTGGATAAGATTTCAATTTTGATAGGTAGTTCTCCACTTCCTAGACGTTATAATGAGGTTGAATTGTTAAACCAATTTTCTATGACCGGAATTAAAAAATTGATTAAGGCTTAGAACATAGAGTCAGTCTTGGCAAGATCACATGTAACATGTACATGATGCCTGCAATCTAATAAAAGTGTTACGTATACGCCCTGTGATATGTCAGATCGGTGATGTCGAAACATACACTATCAAATGCAACATGCTGACCCTTGACTTGCCGCCAAAACAATATGAATAAGGGACGGAAGCTCTTATCACGTGCTTACTCGTATAGCAGATAAGACCATTTAAGTGATCGGTTTGAGTAGGGATTTAAGCTTATTGAAAATATTCCTAGTTGCCCGACTTCCTGAATTTCCATGTCGCCCTTATCGAGAAGGTCATTATAAACTATTCTCTAACGTTAGTGTTATAAGTATGTTTCCCAAGCAAACAACACTAAGCCCTTTGGGAAATGTAAAACATTATTGAATTGTAATGACACGAGTGACTACTGTCAATTCATTTGATTTTGCTACTTAAACTCCTGAAATATGCAATGATTAGGCACTGACATGAATATGTGACGTAAGCGAAAGACAAACTATGAAAGCCCTGATTAGCAGGCCTGATAAATGAAAATGCAAGATTCCCATCGATAAGGAAAATTAATTCTTTGTCTCTTATCAGCTATAACAACGACCCCTTCAGAAATGCAATCGACCGTTCATAAAGCGCCTAGTTACCCACTGGAGTACGGCCTTCAAAATTAGAAAAACAAATTGCCACCAAACAGGTTTAGGATCAGAAATGATCACAAATGCCGCGCGAGGTGCGGCGGGTGCCGAATGTCTGATGCCGCTTTTGATAGAAGAATCCACGCAGTTAAAGAATATTATCGCGAAAATAATGTAACGAAACAAAACAGGAAAAATTAAAAGCAAAACAGAGGCAAAGTAAACAAAGAGAATTCTGTGTTAAGTAAGAGAAAGATAAAAATAATTCAGTGACACACCGCACACAGACGGTGATCAAAGTCCAAATGTGATTCTTGGGTATACTCCAGCTGCGCGGTGACAGTTCGTGATATGAATAAAAATCGCATTTGCCCAGAGTGTTTGGTGTGAAACTGCTTGTTATCGCCTTTCACGATTCGGAAGGAACTAGTTGCATTTTAATCAGAAGATGGACCTCATCGTATCTGTGGCATGAAACCGACGTAAAAGTAATCCTGACACTTCTCATCACTATTGAATCGTATGAAGATGAGGTTCTACAGCTTAAGTCACTGTGATCTAAGCACTGATCTTCAGCCAAAACCGATACAGATATCCTGGCTACAATTCGCTCTGAGAAATTAAAGTGATCCAAGTATCATTTGGACGTGACATATGTAAATGAGCGATCAAATCACACAAAACAGACATTTGGTTAGATTATTCATCGATTCGGAAGCCTGCGAAGACAGTATCGAATTCTATCGTCACATTGCTCGGCATAATGACTCGGAATTAATGACAACTGAATGAAAGCGCACACCCCGGACTAGGGTCTTATAAAATCGATCGAAAGCGTACATTTCAGGTGGACGATCATAACAATTTCCTGCGGTTAATTAGAACCAGTCATGATCTGTATGTATCAAGTGTCAGACTCAAATCATGAGTTTACACCAACGAGCAACAACTAAAATACCTGCAAGTGACTTTCCTAATCATTATTCTCATTCTACGATCTTGTAAATTGAAGATTTCCTGCTAACGAAGGGAACGAGTACAGCGCACGTTTATCACGTTTTGTATGACATACAATTTTGATTGACAATTGAATTCCAGTTCATATTCCATATGACATTTGTGCCGTTCAAGTTGATGATTAGTGTCGTGTCTGGATGTGGGATTTCGATTGTTCGATTGCATGTTCGAGATGATGTTAGACGATCGTGCAAAATGGTAAAATGGCACTGATCATCAGTCAATTGATGTTCAGCGTCGGTTGTCAACCGAATAAAAAATATTTCAATTGACTCAATTAGTCGATCAAAGAAACGAAGACCTTTTCGCAGATTATGCCGACTGTTGAATGCTGAACGCCTCAGTATACCGCAGACACTCTTCTATGCTGTCGTTTCCAATTCGAGTAAAATTATCGACACATATTGCAGCCAATTGAACTGTGACACGGCGGTTTCGGCGAGACGTTTTTATGACAACGGTTTTCTGACCACAGAATGATGTTTGGCGGTCGCACAATACCGAAGCATAGAAGACAATTTCGAGTAATTTGTCAGTGAATACTTGAGTGTCACATGAGTTACATATGTTGCGTCTTATGTTGGCGCTTAAAATTTTCCATTCGAATGAACACTCCTCCACTATGATGTATGGATACGCGAAAACTCGCATAGATTGGGAATGGTGCCAAATTGAATCAAAATTATAAGCCAAACACCAACAAGACATAGTGCCAAGGCATTCTGCTAGCTACGAGTAAGATCATCGAACTATGCTGACTGAAAATAAAATCAACTCAAGTAAAGCATGCTCTATGCAAGCATTAACTATCACCCATCACACACACATATCTATGGACTGTCGCGAATTTAATTAAATCTATTTAGCAGAGTGATCGTTCTAAAGCAATCTGGTAGGCTACGCTCGTTTGCGCACTACCCACTACGATTTATGCAAAAGTATCGCCACCATACTGGTTCGTGTAGTTCTCATTGCATGCAACGATCACATGCTCCGCTTTTTGTATGCACCAAAGAATGACGTTGCGACTCCAATAGTATCCGCACTAACTGAGGCAAAAAAAAAAAAACTAAGTACGAAGGCCACTTGTGTTAATAATTTTGACATTAGGTAGGAAGGCATGTTCAGATGTATGCATAGTACGTCCAGCTCTGTGAGCGATGAAGCATGACCGGCATCGTACAAACTGTACATAACTTGCTCGGCATCTTCATTTCGCAAGCAGTCAATTGTTACTTTTCAGCTTTGAATTGCGTGCAATTGGTTTAGTTACACATCGGTAACGCGACAATGTTCCATGCTCGATATATGATGTGTCTCGGAATGGCGTCACACCGAATTAAAATACTGGAAATGATGAATGATTTTGATTTATTGTAGTTGCGTGTTTTATGAGACATCAAATGTTGCTGTCACGTTTGTGCGTCAAGGAGAAATTGTTCCAATTGACACGTGATGAACACTTTTAACTCAACGAGCAATTGGACAATCATAATTGCTGTGTGTGGTGCTCCATTCTAATTTAGCAAGTATGATACATAACTATTCTTAATGAGTCTAAATAGTCTATGCCGGTTGGGGATAATGTCAGGTTTTTATAGCGTGACGGAGATCAACGCGTATAATATGTTAATGGAGCGATTTAAATTAGAATTGCTCAACCTATACACCTAAGCAAGCATGCTTACAAGAAATGTAGTATTTAATTACTGGGTCTAAGGGCTCGCCCGTCAACCTCGATCAGAAGTTAAACATGATTACAAGCTTAAGGCCAAGTAGCAGCAGGAATTGGTTGCTTCTAATTCTATCTGGAAGTCAGAGTGAGGCCAGATCACAGATCACAGATTCAGTTTTTAATAAAGCCTAGGTTAGATATGGTCCAGAACATTTACGATTGCTCTGAAGTAAAATTTAATGAAATAGAATAAAAGCTCAACTCTAAAACCAGGACAAAACAATGGACACGTTCTTGCTCGATCCAGCACGACTATGTTGCACTAAGCAGCTCATTTTCCTAATTTAACAAAACTCGTTGAATTTGACCTCACCGGGTCATCTAAGCCGTTTTGCTCTAGAACGATTTCGGTACGTATTCAAATAAAACCATGAAATACGTAATAGGAACCGAAATACGTCCAAACAAAACGTAGATATTAAACCAAATTTATTCAACCGCGCGAAGAATACTGTCGCAACCTTCAAATGCTATCAGCGCCCATAAATAAATACCGAGATTTTGCAAACAAACAGCTTTTTAGCTTGAATTACTTTAAATAGAGCAAAAGTCAGTATCCTGCGTTGGTGAGGCATAAATCAGCTCTCAATCTTACGCGTAAGCACGACAGTGATCGGAATAAAAACATAAAAAACAATAAACAAAAATGCAAGTCTGTCGTCACCGAGTTCCACATGAACCGGCTTACTGATTTGCAAAACTTGTTGACAAAACACACCTCCGCTCATGCCCAATCGACTCGTCCCAATCAAGACCCTCGACTCAAGGTCTCTCATTGCAACGATGTCAAAAAACTATTCAAGCATATTGGATAGATCTAATTAAGCCAAATCTAATTTTATACCCGACATGTGCGACGAGCGTATGCCTTGCGCTCTCTACATGTCATCTACTAACCGCATATATGATCATGACCGCGATGATTAACAGAAGTATAGCTAAGTATTGCACTCACGTGTAGGTCCAATTCCCCACGATGAGATCAAAACCATATAGGCACCTCTCTCGCTCCGAAGAACCCGATAGTGACAGGGGGTCTGGTAGGAAGTCTTTCAACCCTTTACTTCTCAATTGTTTATAGTAATTCGTTCGATTTTAGTCTTATTTTTTTTTCCGTGCAATTAAGTTGATCATAAACCGATGAATGTGACACAAACAATCAGATCAACAATCCCACTCATACCGAAAGAAGTATAATGAGAAGAAGAAACACTTGTTGCTGAAACACTTGTAATTCGAGCAGGAAAACGGGCCCGATCGCTTGTATAAACACACAAAACAGCTGCCACAGACGTGCTCGGACTCAAAGACCTATGAAGCAATAAGCACAACAAAAAAATAAGTCGACCGTCCGAACGACTCCGACACTCTGCTAGTACTGCTCAGTACTATTTAGTGCTTATCGCCGCTGGGTTTTTTTCTAGTTTCTATTTCTTTTTGTTCTCGTCTTTCTTTGCGCTTTTGCTCGTCGCAAAGGGTAGGAATTGAAACAATCGACTAAAAACAAACAATGGCCATTCAGGTCTCTTAAATTTAATTCATTTCACCTTCATTATTCTCATTTTCGTAGATGCGAGTCGCAATCTAGTACAATTTTTGTTGTGCAGCTTTCGTGTGAATTATGGAGAACTGTCAGATGAGTGGAATGGGAGAAAATTGGACGATCAAGTGTAGGGGTGGTGTGGAATGGCGTTCTACGTCAATGAAGCAAAATGCAATTTTTTGTGGTATTTTGGTCGAAAAGCTGTTGATTCACAGGTGTTTATTGAGTTTTTTTTCTTTTTCTTACAGTGCAGTTTGACTTTCTGAGTCGTAAAGTACGTTAATGATTCAAAAGAAAACTGTTGAAAAATGTTGAATTCATCAACGCTTATTTGAGTGCGTATTTGTTGTCCACGGTAAAAGCTTTCGGCGTGTAAGGGGAATATAATAATCGACATCAAGGATAAATGGGAAACTTCATGAAATCTTTACCGGACCAGAAGATTCAGCTAAGATAATGACATTTTAACGGAAAAGGAAAAGGCTAGATAACTGCCTGCCACCACGCACAAAAATGGATCAATTTTCTGGACTTTATTACTGGGCATAACTCCTTGGAAACTAAGGGGTCTTTCAATAAGAGGAATGATATTATATTTACTCCATTGTTAAATTATTAACATTTAAGAAGACTCTTCCGACTCTAGCGGCGCACAATGGGGCAGAATCGGTGTCAAAAAATCGAAAAATGAAATTGCCCGTATAGGGTCGTTTTTATTTTTTTTAATAGTCAAATACCCCACTGTTAATTCTGTGAAATTTTAAACCGTTATCATAAACACATTTTGCATGACACGCATCGGCGCTAGCCATTCGTGTTCACAGATAGCTGGAGTTTGCTGTGAAGAAATTTAAGAAGAGTTTTTAATTGCATAAAAAAAGTGGAGATTGTAAAATATTAAAATGTTTGGTATGGAGCCTTCAAGTTCTGGTATGTGTTAAGCTATTTAAGTGCTTTTTTTTGTGAGAAAGTGCTCTATATTATATAAAACGGTAATTATCATAAAGAACTTTAAAATTACTGTTTTTTTGGTTCTTTGTGAAAACATTGATCAGTTTAGTTGTGTTCCGAAGCAGTCCGAAGCTTAATTTTTGCTGTTTTTGGTATTCTATGGAACTGTGAAAAAAATTTGCGGATTTTTGCGGTTTTTATTAAAAGTTTTTATTTGGAAAAATTGCTTTCTGACAAAAAAAAATGTGAGAATTTCTAAGATTTGTTTTAACTTTTAGGTACGAGTTCAAATACGATTTTTATAACCCGAAGGGAGCTTGTTAATATAATGAAGTCAGCTGAAAATGTTAATTTACAAACGCAATTTGTTTTTCTGGGAGAAGAGTTAAAAAAACGAACACGAAACTTCGATAACATAGGTTTAACTAAGACACTTTCATACTTCAAATCTGAGTACAAATCTCGTTGGGAAAAGACTTTTCGAAAATTCGATACGTTTTCAAAAGCAAACAATTCATGGCTTGAGACATCTGTTTCTTTTCTTTGTTGCTCTGAAGAAAGGCTTAAGCATGGTCGACCAAATGTTTCATTTGATGAAAGTACTGAACGTACAAAAAGAATGAAAAAAGCAAAATTAAGAGAATCTACCTCGATTTCTATGTTGAGTTTTGCTACTCAAATGAACTTGAGAGCAGTGGGACAGGTTAATGCTTCTGAAGTATTAAAGGAGATAACAACAACTACCCCCGACCGAGCAAAAAAATATAGGAAATCATATAGGGAATCACTCAAAACAAACAGGTGTAAGATGTCAGGCCAAGAAGCACTAGTTGAAGCGCAACTGTCTCGGCTTCAATATAATATTATCAGAATGAGTGCACTAGAAAAATTTCCTGCATATAAGGTCCTACAAGCTGCAAAAAAAAATGTTATCCACCCTCCGAATGCATCAGAGTTAGCAAACTTTAGTAGAGGTTACTCTTCAGGGACTGCTAGATTTAACCACAAAGCGTTTGTTGGAATCGCAGAAGGAAGATATTAATCTGCTAACAACAGTTAAAATGGATAATCTGAGTTTATTTTGCAAGTGGGGATTTGATGGAAGTTCGGGACACAGCTCCTACAAACAAGCTTTCCATGGCCTTGAAGCAAATGATTCTTCAGTCTTTATTACTTGTGTTGTACCGCTTAGACTTTCTTCCAGTTCCAAGGTTGTATGGCAAAATCTACGCCCAGGTTCTACAAGATACTGCAGGCCATTAAAAATAGAGTTTAAAAATAATCTACAGAAATGTCTATTGCAGAAAAAAATCGAGTTGAAAATGAGGTGAAGAAATTGCAAAAGACAACAATGTTAATTAAAGAAAGACAAGTACAAGTCAGTCATACTCTACGTTTTACAATGATTGATGGCAAAGTTTGTAATGCTATAACGGAGACGTCGTCAACACAAAAGTGTTTCATATGTGGTGCGTCATCTATTTAGAAGCTTTAATGATCTAGATAGTATGTTGACAAGGGAAGTCAAGCCCGGTTTCGGGAACTCTAATGATGGTAATACGGCCAGACGTTTCTTTCAAAATCCTGAAATTTCCGCAGAAATTACAAAAATTGATGTTCAACTCATAAAAAAGATGCATACTATTATGATTGTTGTGGCTAGTGGCTATGAGATTGATGTAGAGAAGTACAAAAATTTCGCAATTGATACTGCCAGATATTATGTGAAAAAGTATCCCTGGTATTACATGTCACCAACACTTAATAAATATTTCATTCATGGGCCGGAAATAATAGCCTATGCTCTGTTACCGATTGGTCAACTGACTGAGGAAGCTCAAGAATCAAGAAACAAGGACTTCAAAAATTATAGAGAGCATCATTCTCGAAAATCCAGCAGAGAAAATACCAACCGAGATATTTTTAACTCTTTTTTGTTAAGTTCTGATCCCGTAATCACAAGCATGAGGAAACTACCCGAAAAATACAGGCAACACCTGCCAATTGAAGCATTGGGTTTGCTTAAAGCTTCCCCTGTTGATAATAATAATTTTGAGCTTCAGGAAGATAGCAGTGGTGAAGAAAGCGATTATATTGTTTTAAATTACTGATTAAATCAATTATATTATGTTTTAGTTTTTGTATTAAAATTTGTTTTTACTGAAAAAAATTAAGTGTATTGTACTTATTTTTTACAGAGGACATAAGTACAAAAGATATACTTGTTTGTAGGCGTATTTTTGGCCAAATTTGACTGCCCTAAGTGTTGATAAACTGAAAACGGAAGGTATGCTAATTTTTCGAAGTACAAAAAAGTGGGCGTGGTCATTGATGGGCTTGGAAATATTAATATAGTGGTTCCATAAACATTTCCAAAAATTTTCAGTTTCCTAGCTCCATTGGCTGATTTATTGCCACCAATAGGGTCATTCTGGCCCACTGTGCGGCGGTGGTCGAATTTTTACCCTGACTTTTGTCTTTTCTTCCATTTTGACAAACTGACCCGAAAATCCCGCGCCTTTGACACGGTCCATATTTTTGCGCAATATAAGAGAACAACAAAAGTGTACAGTGTACTAAGGGAAGCAACAGAAAACAAACTAGGCTATTGTCAAACCCTGAAAAATTCCAGAGAGACTAACCTCCAAGATCTGGAAAATATTGAAGAGATCACGCGTACAAAATATCAGATCCTAACGAAAGAATGTCAACCGTCTCCTTCGAGATAAAAAGCGATAAAAGCAAAGAAAAATGTTTGCTATAATTCTGGAAAAATATGTGGCTAAAAACAATGCAGGAATAAACGCTGCACAAAAAGGACACTTAGGCAGAACAAGAGTTATACGCAACAGTAATGGGGAGCTCGTTCTGGGCACCGAAAGAGTTGAAGCCCAATTCGGGAAAAACATCAACATCAATGAACTTCTTAATGTGGTTGGCTTCACAGAGTAGAAATTCAGGTATTGGGTCTATAACTTAATTCGTGCGGTTTGCTAAGAGATGGCGTAACTTGTATTATTCCTTTGGAACATGCGTTGGAAAGCTACTGTCATTGTACGTCATTTCAGTATATGTCATTCATTTGAAGCGTAAACAACAATAATTTTTTTTCACTCAAATATGTCGAACTTTGTGCCTGAAAAAGTGTTTTTGCGGGGAGTTCTTCTTCGTTACTTTAATATGAAGAAAACTGCTGCCGAAAGTCATCGTATTTTGGTGGAAGTTTATGGTGAACATGCGCTAGCTGAGCGAACGTGCCAAAAGTGGTTTGCACGATTTAAAAGTGGTGATTGTGGCTTGGAAGACGATGAACGTCCTGGGCAGCCAAAAAAGTTTGAAGATGAAGAACTGGAAGCATTACTCTATGAAGATTGTTGCCAAACACAAGAAGAGCTCGCAGAATCTTTGGGTGTCACTCAAGCAGCCATTTCAAAACGTTTAAAAGCAGCTGGATATATTCAAAAGCAAGGAAATTGGGTTCCACATGAACTCAAGCCGAGAGACGTCGAAAGGCGGAAAATGTTGCTGGAACGCCATAAAAGGAAGTCATTTTAGCATCAGATTGTTACTGGTGATGAAAAATGGATCCATTAAGACAATCCCAAGTGCAAAAAATCATATGTGAAACCCGGCCAACCAGCCAAATCAACGGCAAAGCCGAATATCCATGGCGCGAAGGTAATGCTCTGTATTTGGTGGGATCAGAAGGGTGTGCTGTATTATGAGCTGCTAAGACCGGGTGAAACCATCAATGGACAACGCTACCGAACACAATTAATCCGTTTGAAGAGAGCAGTAGCCGAAAAACGCCCGGAATATGCGACCAGACACGAGGCAATAATTTTCCATCATGACAACGCTCGGCCCCACGTTGCTATTCCGGTTAAAAACTATTTGGAAAACAGTGGATGGGAAGTTTTACCCCACCCGCCTTATAGCCCAGACTTTCTGACTACCATTTGTTCCGGTCGATGCAGAACGCCCTCACTGAAATACGGTTCACATCAGAGCAGAATATCAAAAATTGGCTTGATTCATTCTTGGCTGCCAAGCCGGCGCAGTTCTTTTGGGATGGGATCCACAAATTGCCCGAAAGTTGGGAAAAAGTCATAGCTTCAGAAAAATATTATAATGGGCTCAAGACGACGAAGAATTTGATTTTGGTGGGGGCTATACCCCCATTTTATTGTGCTTAATTCAAGCTACATACTTAATTTAACTTACAATCTAAGAGACTAAGAAAGATGGCGATTGAGACGGAGTTTTAGACAAGGAGTGCTGATGTTAAAGTCGAAACAGTTTTTCGCATTAACATTCCGCAGCATACGGGAGATAGGTTCATGGGAGCCATAGGAGGTACGAGATGTGGGCACATAGAAGAGACGTGGATTTCGTGTATTACGAGGGTTAGTGTTAAAAAAGATAGAGTTATAAAGGGACGCACAGTCGATGGTACCTGAGTGGAGTCGGTGGATGAAAAGGATGTCGGATATCCTTCTTCGTTCTTCCAGCGAGTTCAAATTAATAAGTTTTAGGCGGTCTTGATAGGGAGGTAGGATAAGAGTAAGCCGCGAAGAGCAAAACGGAGAAAACCACGTTGGATACTCTCGATTCTGGAAATGTGTGAATGATAGTAAGGAGACCACACTTGAGACGCGTATTCGAGAATAGGGCGAACAAAGGTCATGTAGAGAGACCGAGTGACGTAGGGATTGGAAAACTCTTTAGACCATCGTTTCACGAAGCCGAGTGCATAATTGGCGTTAAGAATTATATCGCTGATATGTGCAAGGAAATTGAGTTCCTGGTCGCATAATACACCAAGATCACGGATCACCTGAACGGTAGAAAGGGGTTGATTATGGAGAAAGTAGGGGCGGGGAGGAGGTTTGTTACGTTTGCGGGAGAAAAGTGAAAGATTGACACTTTGAAATGTTAAGGTCGAGGCAGTTCTTGGAGCACCAGGTGGAAAAGCTGTTGAGGTCCGATTGAATAAGGGAAGAGTCATGTTCTGAGGAAATGATCTTAAAGAATTTAGCATCGTCGGCATATAGAGAGATGTGGGAATGTTTGATAACCATTTCAATATCGTTAATGGCGAGGATAAAAAGAAGCGGGCCTAAATGACTGCCTTGGGGGACACCGGAGGAAGCAAGGAAGGGGTTAGAGTGGGCAGATCTAAAGCGAACGCTGTAGTGGCGATTTTCCAGGTAAGAAGAAATCCACCTTATTAAAATGGGCTCAAAGCCAAGAGAAGACAGTTTGAAGAGTATCAATCTGTGTGAAATTTTATCGAAGGCCTTACTGAAGTCAGTTGAGATAACATCGATTTCCTTGCCATTTTCTAAGGCTGAAAGGGTGAAGGAAACGAATTCAATAAGGTTTGTGGTTGTAGACCTACCTTTAAGGAAGCCGTGCTGTCTGGGGGAGATTAAAGACTTGCATTGAAAACTTAAATTATTTGAGACAGTTTGGCAATGGGACGGTAGTTGTTAATGTCATTCTTCGGACACTTTTTGTGTATAGGTGTTATAAAAGAGGTTTTCCATATCCGGGGAAAGTCACCTTGGGAAAGGGATAGGCTGAAGATTTTTGAGAGAGGTAGAGAAATGGAACAGGAACATTTTTTTAAAAATATAGCTGGGAGGCCGTCGGGGCCAGGGGTGAATTCATCATTAAGTTGCTTTAATCTTTCTTCGATGATAACGGGGTCGACACTACGAGGGAGAAATGGTCCAAAGGAGAAGTTTGGTAAATAGTTCAAATAGGTATGATCGGGTGCAAAGGAATCATGGGTGAAAGATTGATTGAAAAAGGTGGCAAAAAGCCATGATTAACGCCGAAGGTGATGCTGTGTGTGTGGTGGGATTGGAAGGGAATCGTCCACCATGATCTACTTCCAGTTGGTCAGACGATTAATTCTCTACGAGTACTATCTAGAAGAAAACGCCCCGAATTGAATAATAGGAAAGCTGTTGTTTTCCACCACAGTAACGCCCGACCACACACTTTTTTTGATGACCCGTCAAAATTGCGAGATCTTGTTTGGGAGATTTTGATGCATCTAGACCTATACCAGACATAGCACCCTCTGACTATCACTTATTCCGATTTCTGCAGAACTTTCTCAATGGAATAAAGCTGGTTTATAAAGAAGCCTGTGAAAACCACTTGTTTCAGTTTTTCAACCAGAAACCACGGAAGTTCTTTGGGAAAACGAATGGGAATTTTGGTCTTTGACTAAGAAGGAGGAAATAGATTTCGGTTCTTTGAAAACAAGGTCTTAAGAAAATCAATCAGACAGCAAGACTAGGAAACAGGCGAATGGGGAAAACAACACAATGAAGAATTCGAGGAACTCTACTCAAGCCCAAGCATTGTCCTAATAATAAAATCGTGAAGACTAAGATTAGCAGTATAAGTAGACCAAATGCACAATCAAAATGATAATGAGTGGAAAACCGGGGGGAAATAGGCCTCTGAGAATACCGTCTCGTATAGAGGAGGACAATAGGCCTAGAAAAAAATGGAACAGAACAGCGAAACATGGAAGGAACACTTAGTGAAACGAAGGCTTGGTGAATGGTGGTCGACGAGGCTCTGAACTTCCGAGTTCCAAATGGCTAAACATAATAATAATAGAGCTAGAATGGTAAAGGTTTGGTCGCCTTGATATTTAGAGAATGGGCTCTACTGCTCAATGGGCTCTACTGCTCAATGGGCTCTATTGCTCAATGGGCTCTACTGCTCAATGGGCTCTACTGCTCAATGGGCTCTACTGCTCAATGGGTTCTACTGCTCAATGGGCTCTACTGCTCAATGGGCTCTACTGCTCAATGGGCTCTACTGCTCAATGGGCTCTACTGCTCAATGGGCTCTACTGCTCAATGGGCTCTACTGCTCAATGGGCTCTACTGCTCAATGGGCTCTACTGCTCAATGGGCTCTACTGCTCAATGGGCTCCCGAGCCCGAAGAAAAAGCGGTCGACAATGGTGCAATTTCCGGGCTCGAAGCCACACTGATATGGATCGGTTTCAGGTGCCCGCAAAATTGTTGTAATTGGCGTAGTCAGAAGGTTCCATTTATCTGACATACTCTCGTCTTATCTTGCTGTATCCTCTGTAGGATACTACAGGCAATCTATTGCTTGCTCCTCAAATGCCACCTCCAGCTTGATCGTCCTTAGTTGTATTGGCCTTCTTATTTCAGGTCATCTTGACTTCGTCCATAAATGAGAAGGACAACATTTCTTTCTCGAGATCATCGAGAATCATAAAATCAGTCTACAGAAGTGGTTTTTACCGTCTATCGCACCTTTATTCCTGCAGATTCTTAGATGTGCTTGTTTCATTTTTCGACAACACTTTGGGGAGTGATCTGCAGAAGCATGTCTACAACTCCTCGACCATTCGCTACTGTTGCTCTTCGTTTTTTTTTCTGAAATTATATTCATCTCCTCTTTTGCTCGTAGAACTCGTGAGCGGCTATGCAATACAGCCTTTTATGCTAGGTTTCATGAAAGAGGTACTTGGAAAGCCCGCACATCAGAAGCGCCATTCTTGATGGCTTGTGGTCATCGTTTTTAGTGGTGTTTTATGAATTGCTCGTAGCTCGACTCCACTACGTCCGAGATATACATCTTATCTGTAAGAAGAAGGTAGTCAGAGTCGATGTTGGTTCCTCGGAAAGTTCACGATATTGGAGGACTGTACGAGGGTGGTCCGATAAGTACTTAGCCTCACCGCCAGATGGCGCCAATATCGCAAGAGAAAACTTACTATCGTGTAGTACATTCTAGTAGACGGCTACAGCCGAATCGGACTCATAGTTTTGTTTTGACCGCGGGTGGAAGCGGGAGTGTCCGCGGATTTTAGAAAAATGGAAAAAGAGCAATATCGGTCGGTGATTCGATTCCTGTTTTTGGAAGGGAAATCGCGCAGCGAAATTCGATGGCGACCAACAAAAATTGGTTTAACGAGTTTCAACGTGGTCGCACGTCGGTTTTTGATGAGCCACGTCCAGGTGCCCCGAAAACGGCTATCACGGAGGATAACGTGACAAAAATCCATGATCTCGTATTGGCAGACCGCCGATTGAAGCTGCGCGAGATAGCTGAGACAGTAGGCATTTCAAAAGATCGCGTGGGTCATATCCTGCATGAAATTTTGGGCCTGAGAAAGCTGTCGGCGCGATGGGTGTCGCGTTTGCTCCGGACAACAAGCGCAACCGTGCAGTGTTTGGCGCTGTTTAAGCGCAATCCGAAGGAGTTTCTACGTCGTTTCGTGACCATCGACGAAACATGGATCCACTGGTACACACCAGAAACCAAGGAACAATCGAAACGGTGGACTTCACCCGGCGAACGTGCTCCGAAGAAGGCGAAGACTGTCCCATCGGCCGGAAAGGTGATGGCCACCGTTTTCTGGGATTCACAAAGTGTGATCAACATCATCTACCTGGAGCAGAGCAAAAGGGTCACAGGGCTGTACTATGCCAAATTATTGGGCCGATTCGACGCCCCACTTGGCGAAGAAAAAAGTGCTCTTCCACCATGATATTGGTTGGCCAGGCAGAAATTTCAGTCGAATGAGGAGGTCATCGCCGCCACGGAGGACTACTTTGCAGACCTCGAGAAAACGTATTTTTCATACGGGTTAAAGAAGTTGGAGCATCGCTGGGTCAAGTGTATCGTTTTTCTTCTGTAATCTAAGTACTTATCGGACCACCCTCGTATGACGTCAATGTGATGTGTGATCAAACTAATTAACGGTCATTTGATCTGGCGACCGGCAGATCCCTTGGATGTTGAGATTCGATAATCGCCTTCGCCCTTACGTGGTATCAAGTAGCCTGAATCCGTTTTCAAATGGGCCATTTGACGAAGGTTAAATTTAGGAGATCATAGAAGCCGTCCAACAGGATGTTATCCTCTGCGGAGATGTGAATGCAACGGCTGATGTCGGGAGGCCTTTTTTACAAGATTTGCCTCAAATAATAAATCCGCAGCGAAATAAGGGCTGGTAGCAGTCCCTGTAGTGGATGTCGCGATTTTTCATTTATTTTTTCCGAACCATCATGTCGCACTACCTGGGTAGCAGTGGTATCAGTCTTGCATCCGCTAATTGCTCGACCGCACGTGACCTGTTCAAGGACCTAACATTCCATGTGCGGAACCGATCGGAAATCGATTTATCAGCGTCGTCAACATTAGTTCGGTCTGGTATATGTGAGGCAAGTGATTGTCTCCAACTCGACCAAACGACTAATCCTTTTTCCGGTGTATAATTTCCGCAGAGGTGAAGAAATTGTTTGCTTTAGTCAATGTGCTGAGGACTCCCATATCACAAGCAATCGATTTTGATACTGCCAAGATCAAAGGACCATGCAATAGCTCCAAAGAGCTTTTATTTTGTTGAGGGCTAGAACCAGACCGCGTCCCACCACCTGTAAGATCATCTACCAAAAAAAAATGTCGAGTTGTGTGAAATTAAATTTATTTTCCAAAAATATAAAAAACAAATATCAACAAACAGTCCTTGCTGCATTTTGGTTCATCAAGTTCTTAATAATAAAACAGTTTAAAGGCTGTGCATCTTGTTTCATGGATTCAGCCATTCCGCAAGCCGTCCGTTCACAAGCTAAGCTCCCCAACCGGATCTGAATATTATCTAGCGTGCGGATATGAATACATTCACAGTGTAAAAATATATCGATAAATATAAATAAATAAATTAATTTAACAGATACAATTGAATAAAAAGAGAAAAAAATGGTAAAACAGTCTCTCAGGCTCAACGGGCAGGATTGAAGGCAATCTTACGCGATAAACTTCAAAAATATCGAAGGAACTAATGACCATAAGCTCGTGCTCGACGACGGTTGAACAAGCGACGACGAATGCTCGTATTTGATTGGAATGACATTACTCACATTGGTTTGCTTTGTCGGTTTCTGATTGATTGACTCATCGATTACTTGCAAGAGTCGCTGGTAGAGGAATGATTGCCGAAAGATCGGTTTGCTTAGACTCAAGTGATCGTCTTTGAGCACGTAAAAGTCACCGTGATCGATGCGTGCGGACTCTTCGGTAACAATTCGTAGCGGGAATTTAAATGTAGTCAGCATGGTTGGGGTGCCCTCGGCAATGCTGACGACTTTCACGTTACGGAAACAGGTTCGCAGGCAGTTCATGAAACGACCGTGAAGTTCAAGTAGTAATGGTGCGCCTTCTTCCATTTCTTTGACCTCGATGGATGGCGAGAGGATCATTTGCATGTGTTGCTTCCATTTGGCGATCGGCGAGCCCTTGTGCGGTGTGCCGAGGAATACTATGCCTTGAGTGTTGGTGGCGACTTGTTTCACATGCGGATCGTTACTGTTCAGTGCTTTGATGAGCATCAGTTTGGTGAGTATACCGCCCATTGAATGTCCGATCCATACGATAGGGCGATTCTTGCCCACATCGGCTCGGGCGATCCGTTCGAGAAGGGACGTTGCTCGTTCGTCAATGTGACCCTGGTTCTTCTCACACGGACAATACTTTGTGAAATTAGCTGACCACTCGCTTACCGCTGAAGTGTAGTCAATACCAAGGATTCTGTGAAAATAAAATCAATTTCAATAATATTTCTGATGAAGATGTAGAGCATGCTCACCTCAAGTTTGGAAAATCCTCTGGCAACCACTCCATCGGCCAGCAATTTGTGTATTCTTCTTTATCTTCGTTCTTCCACTTGCTTCTACAGAGAAACAGAGAAGTAAAGTTAATAGACCGCCGAGGACTAATGGGATAAATGCAACTTACCCCGATACACTGAATTCCCCCTCACAGGATTCACTCGCTTTCAGTGGAATGTCTGGATGAACAACCTCCCAATCCGAGCCAAGCTCTGCTGAGTCTCGTAGCGACTCCACTAGCTCTTTCGTCGCCACATCACTGATATCTAGTGGATCGATCTTTGTTTTCATTTGAGACCTTAGGGCGTCCTGATCGTCATACTTTCTCTTTCCGTTTTTGCCATTAAAGCGTCTCGTCTCGCCGACTAAGAAGACATCGTCCATTTCGTTAGTATAGAATGCGTTCTTTCCATAGAGACCGAGCTCGGTTGGTACTCGATCTTTCTGGCGCCAGGTGATGAAAACGCCACCTAAAAGCACACAAATCGGTTACAAGACTGTGGATTCGCTTTGAGGATTTAAGACCTACCCAAAAGCCCGTGGATGAAGACAATATCTCCCTTTGGCTTGGATCGTGTCCGGAATCGTGGATGTAAGGGATAGACATTCGGCGGATATTGTGTATGATTAGGATCGTCATAATCCAAATTTGCCAAACATTTCGATGCGATCACTTGCAAGCGAATGTCGCTGCACTGCTGCCAATTGGCTAATGTGCCCACCCAACCTGGATACGAATAGTTTAGTCGTTAAGTGCTTTGGGAACACTTTCTCTTTTGGGTGTGTTACCTGATACAAAAAAGTCTTGGACGCTATCCCTCGTCATCGACATGTTTGCCAAGACCTTACATAGGGTCGATAAGGTCTCGTTGTCCTTGTGGAATATCTTTCGCAATTCCATCAAATGAGTCAGTGCACCTTGTTCGATCAACTGTTTACTGACTTTCTCCTCCTTTGTCACATGGTGCAGAAATGATATGACCTCCTTGAGCAGATCAGTATCCTTAGCCGATAGCACATGGTCCTCATGAAGAAATTCTTCAATATCACCCTAGTAAACCAATAAGCAGTTAGTACAGCCAGGATAGAACGATCCGATTGACAACTTACAACTGGCTCCGTTGGTAGAAAATACTTTTGCAGGAAATATTTTACACACTGATGCGGCATCAGATTCTCGAGCATCTTGTGAAGATCGACCAAAGCGTATTTGGGGTTTTTGATAACCCCGACCATAGGCACCGGTACGAACCACCTCGTGTCGCAGCCGCTTCTAGCCAGAGACACTGCTGTACGGGCATCGCAAATCTGAGCCAAATGTCGGTAGTCCCAATCCTTGAGATGATCGATGTTAGAGAGCTGTTGAATGGCCTTTTGCCGTTCATACTGATCGCCGTTCTGAGCTATGTTGAGTAGACGCCACGCGACCGAGTGTTTAAACGTCTTCCACCACTTGCCAATCGGGTGGATGATTATATTGACCCAATTCTAAAGGGGGACGGGATTTGTTAGCCTCTTTCGAATAGTGTCACGAAGGATAACTTACCCTGTCGCGTTCCTCTTGTTGTTGCAGTTTCCTCATAGACTCGCGGTAGATATGGTACTTGATGTAAATATAGTCGGGACGTTTCTTTTCGACATCGAGAACGTTTATGTTGATTAAGTTGGAGAGGAACTTGTTGATCTTATACTTCTCGTAGAGCACTAAGCCGCATCTGTAAAGGAATTCGAACGAGAGACGTTAGTTGGCCTTTAAGACGAAGAAGGGTTTTTTGGCACCCGTAGTGGGTCGATGTTTTGTTATTGCCAACAAATAGTTGTTGTCTTGCGTCAGATCGCATTTAGTAAACAACTTCACCCGAGAATTCGTGTCACCAGACAAAAATAAAAAATGATCAACAAGTACATCGCATACGTCTCGTGCTTTAAGAAATTTCCCTAAGAACGAATGTCATCCACTCAATGTGTCCACAGCTTAGGGTAATTTCTCGCTCCAGAGAAACGAACGAAAATATCCCTCCAATCAGCTGTTCAACAGCTGCTCGTTTCGTACGTGCCCCCCGTTCTTGCTCTCTGTTGATAACTTTTGTTTTCCATGATAGCATCGCTCCCCTCAAACTAATTGTGCACTTCCCAAACCAAGGTGGCGATGGCGACGATTCACAGCGCACGACCACGTCATTTTTTATCCCTCGCTCTTTCTGGCAAAATCGAATGTTCACTTCAAAACAAAGGAATTCGATTCGAACCTCGCGAAACCTTGCACTTTCACTTGTTCACTGGATCAAGCCCTAGCCTTGTGACACTTCAAACAAAAATGCTTATGATTGGTACTCACCCCGTGACGACACCAATAACACCGTAGAATTTCTTGCTTTTGTATATATTTCGTAACGAGTTTGACATTTCCTGCTGATTCGGGTCTTTTCGAAAAGCACCACAGCGCCTTGTAGGCCTTTTCTCTTTTTTAAATTTGACTTCGAATTCCGCGAGGATTTAGTTTGATTCACTTGCTTCACTGAATTATTTGCTAAAGCTTGTTCGAACTGTGCTCGTTTTCGAGTAGTTTTCGAGTTCCTTATTCTGTTTGCCTTCTGTTGTGTTCACTTTGAGTATCTGTTAGATATTAACACCACCGCAGCACACGCGAGCTAATATATAAAAGGCGAAAAATATTTTTTTCATCGACGGATTCGGTGTATTTTTATCTTTGTTGCTTCGAATATCATACGACCAACAGCTATTGGCTAGTGACGTTGCTATGTGTCAGATGGGAAGGGTGGAAAGAGAGTGTGGAGAGAGAGAAAATTAAAGAGCTTCTCTCTCGCTGTGGCGAATGGCGTCCCTTTCTTCGACGTTTGACACTTGGTAAGAGGATGGGAGACAGCTAGATGGCCTGATAAGGGTAAATATTTTTGTTTACATTTTGTTCGAGTTGGCGAAAATTTGTTTTCGGTTGTTCGGTTTGTTGTTGTTTGGAGAGTGTTTTGTTTTTGAGCCGTTTTTGCGTCTCTTACAGTCAGCTTGACAAAGTACAGTTAGTCGAGAGAGAAGGTCTACGAGTATTGTGAGAAAATTCTGTGTTTTGGAGCAAACTAACTCTCTTACGCAACCATAAGGTTGAGTTATTCACATCGCGCTTATGTCAAAAAACGCGGACATATTCTAATTAACGCTCTTATATAGTCAGTGTGATTTCATACATTAGTCAGGAGGTGGCTTAACTCATTACTGTTGATGACTTCATAGTGGTTGTTCCGCGGGGTGTAGCTTCTAATAGGTCAGTCATTCTAGGGATTTACTGTGGCGTTCCAAAATCGTTTGCAAATGCAATATTAGGGTTCAAATATATATTCGTCTCTGGTCCACCAGTCGTAGGATGCGACTAAATTTCTAATGGATCTCAGAATAAGAGAGGCGTAGACCTGGTGAGGGTTGTTCAAAAAATATGGTTGGAATTGAGCTAAGAACTTTATCACTATCTTTCTCTTCATCTTTAGTTCCTTATAGAAAATAGGACAAAATATCAGCAACGTGCATTAAGTAAAAGTGTTTTTGAGTTTAATGCGCGTGATTTGTGTTTGTCAGTTAATTTTACAGCTTTTTTTTTTAATTATCTAACAATTTGTGTGAGTTCTTGTTGTTTTAGCTTTAAGAAATGCTTTCTAATCAAATTTGTTTAGTAGAACTTCCTTAATCATGAGTAGTGGTAAGAGTTGTAGCCGGCTATGCGTAAATCAATTGTTGAGCTACGAAGGACCGATATGACATATGAGGCAATTGCAACCCAACTAATCTGTTCCAAAAAATGGTTTTCAACGCACTTAAACATTAATTTCCAAGTGTATGACACTACAGAAAATGTGCCACGCAAGAAGAGACTTCGGAAAACTTCTGAACACACGGATCGTCAGATTGTGCGCAAGGTGAAGTGTGTTTCTCGTGAGAGTGTTGCAGTGTGGAAAAATTGACCAATACGACGTAAAAATATGAAAACGAACTGTCGCTCGCCATTTGCTGAAGTTGGCCTTCATGGAAGAATCTCACACAAGAAACCATTGGTGACAATTAAACAAAGAAAACGCCTGGTACAGTTCGCTAAAACACATCACCATTGACCGCTCAATAAAGTATGTGGTTTGGAGTAACGAAATGAAGATCAACCGCCTTGGCCTAGACGATCAAAAGGGCCAGAAATAAATCCGCGATATGTCTCAACTGTGGTCAAGCATGGTGGTGGCAAAATCAATGTCTGGGGATGCTTTTCTTGGAATCGAATTGGGCCGATACACCGCATCGAAGTAATCTTACCAAGGAAAAATATGTCGACATCTTTCGTGAGGTTTTGCTACCATGCGCGGAAGAGAATATGCCGGTTATTCAGACCTATCAACAGGATAATGATCCAAAACACACGACGCGCCTAACAAAACAATTCTTTGAACGAAATTCAACCAGTGTTTTTGAATGGCCATCGTCTAGTCCAGACCTGAATCCTATTGAGCATTTAGGGGTTGTTTAAAAGCTTGTTGCTCAACAAAATATAACAAATTTCGCAATGCTATTCGAAAAAGTTGAGGTGGCATGGTATACCTGAAAGGTGCCAACAACTTATCATGTCTATTCCACGGCAGTGTGTCGCTCTTAAAAAGGAAGGGCTTTCCCACCAAGAAATAAAGCCATCGTTTGTGAAATCCTTCAACAAATTTTTGTTTTTATCAGCATGGCGCAGGAGCTGTTGAATGATGTGAATGACGATTCAGATTCGGTGATGAAACATGATTTCTGAAAGCGATTAGAAAAACCGGATCCAAAAAAAATCACGCCCAAGTTCGGTCAAACATAAATGTTTTGCTCACCGTTATCTTCCATTACAATAGTGTGGTTCATCATGAGTTCCAGCCGGACGTTCGTATGGTTAACAAGTAATATTACCTCGTTTTCGTGAAGCAATATGAAAAATATGTCTGGATTTGTGGAAAAAAAAAGATTGAGGAGAAAAGAGCTCAAGGATATACAGAGTGCGCCATCTCATATGGGTCGATGTAAACGTCCACGGCGTTCAAATTCATCGATTCAGTCTGTGAAGGCCAGTGTTCAAGAAGACCCAAGTTTGTCATATCGGCGCCGTTTGCAGCAGTTAGGCATCAGTGGGACCACTTTGCGGAGAATTTTAAAGGATGATCTTCACTTACAGTATTTCCATACAAAGTGCAGATAACTCGAAGAATTTCGCCTACGAAGATGAGCTACGGCGCTTGGCATACGCACAAAATGTCGTTGCAATGATTAATGCTGAGCCGGAGTTCTGGCAACAAATTTTGATGACCGATGAGGCACATTTTACGCGCTCTGGCTCAGTTAATAAACAAAATTGTCACTTCAAATTGGCACCGAAAATCCTCACATTATTCACGAAGAGCCGCTATATGATCAAAAAGTTACTGCCTGGGCTGTCGGTGTATGCGCTAAAACCATCATTGGACCCTATTTCTGCAAAGTTGGCGATACAGTGGATGGCGATCGATATCGATGGATGTTGGCCCATTATGTGGTTCCAGAAATGCGTAAAATGGGCTTATTTCACTTTCAATAAGACGGCGCGACATGCCATACTGCGGACAAAACAATGAACCTTTTGCGTAAGAAGTTCCTTGAAAGATTGGTGTAAAAAAAGGGCGATATTGGCCTCCGAGATCGCCGGATTTGACTCCTAAAGAATTTTTTCTTTGGGGATACTTGAAAAACAAGGTATATGCTAACGGCCCGAAGACAATAGAACAGCTCAAAAGAAACATTCGTGCGGAAATCGCAGAAATTTCGACCGAATTGCTCGAAAATGTCATGGAGAATGCGCGAAAACGAGCCCATTTTTTTCATCGGCAATAAAGGCGTTCATTTAATTGGTAAACAAAAATCACATCTAGGCAATTTTGAAAACACCAAGGTGAGCCTAGGGACACATATACCACCATTAAACTGCCCCACAAGTATACATGCAAATCAGTGGGCTGACACGACTGGAGATCACCGGTGTTGTAAGAGTAAGATCAAACAAAAAAATCTGGAGCATGCCCGTGTCACAAAAAAAAAAAAAAAAAAAAAAAAAAAAAAAAAAAAAAAAAAAAAACGGCAGGCCGAAAAACAATTGATGCAAAAACACCAGCATTTGATTGGCCTCAGCGATGAAGTAATCCCAAACCGGGAAGCCTGCCGCTACTTTCTGAGGTCAAACCGGCGGACCCCACAAGCGGACCAGTAGGAATGCAGTTAAGTGGGAAGGTTATGGTTCTATACTTCTGACCATAACAACGCCGGAAAAAGGAAAAGAAGAAGAAGAAGAATTTAATTGGTATTGTTTTCAAAAATTAATCAAAATAAATTGTAAAGGTATAAATTGAATAAAAGTTTCCGAATTTCCAAAATCGGTTGAGAATTGTTGAAGTTATCCGAAATTTACATCGACCCATATGAGATGGCGCACGCTGTGTCAAAAATCCCATAACAGAACTGCTTCGAGGTTTGGAAAAAGCGCTGCACCAAGTTCATTATATTTGAAGGAAAATACTTTATTTTTTTGATGAACCTCGTACGCTGTTGGGACATATCACAACAACATCAAAAATCTTTAACACACGTTGATGTTAATCACGGCTTGTTTTCCTTCGTCAAAATATTCCAGAGGTGAACTAATTCCCTGATAGGATTTCTCAATGGAACCTATCCAAAGGAGAGCATCCATGAAAAAGAATGTGGAAAAATTCAGGAAGTGCGAAACCTGTGCAAGGTGATCGAAATAAGTAATTGGAAACATCTTCGTTTGAGGTGATACGAATACCCACAATTTTTTAAAAAGAGTTCTTCATCTGCAACAAAATTGTGCAGAATATAGTAGACACAGTATTTTACAACGTCCAAATGTCGGTGGCCAAAATCTAGCGTCTCCGCTATAACTATCTACTTCTGGACGTACTTTGTTCTACGAAAAATAAAGACAAAGTAGTGAAGGACACATTTTACTAAACAGTGAATTAAATATTTGACAATTTCTCATCCTTCAAAATCGTACGAAAATAGGAAAAGAAGCGATCTACAGTTTACAGGGTTTTCAACGAGGCTCTGAACTTATCGGTAACAACAGGCCGGTAATAATAATATTAATAATTCAATATCCACGGATCGTCCTCAAGTGAAACATCGACGATATCACCAATAATACAAGGCAATTAATATGGAGGCTCAAACATAACAGACTCAAGCGAGCTTACGCCAGCCTATTGAAAAATCCTATTGCATGCAGATCGTATGATATAGCCATAATAGGATTGAGCTCGGTTTCCTTGAAATACTGTTAACTTACGGAAGGTCCCAATCCAATAAGACATTCAAAGTAGAATTTTGCCAGAACAAATAAAAACAAAAAGTAGGCAAAACGAATGTCAGCAATTTGAGAGTTCATTATGGTTAATTTGGCTTTTCGTTTAAGCTGCGATTTTTGCTCACTTAAGTCTATTATGATTGAACCTTGAAGCATCATCCAGCAAAAGGTATTATTGCAATGACTTTTGCTACGAAAGGACTAGAAGGTTATTTGATCGATGTATTAATCTAGACGCACTCGCCGAGTATGTAGTTAAAATTCAGCATAAAAGAGATGAAAAAATTACGAAAAAGTTTCATGGAGCTCGTATTTCTTTTGCTATAATAAATTTAATCGATAAATTTGAATGATTCGGAAGGGTTAGTGAAATTAAGTCTCCAACTCGCGTTCGCCCGGTAAGGCCAGCTGAGAATATCTCCCTGTAGCTGAGAATGTGACTTCTTCTTCTTCTTTTCCTTTTTTCCGGCGTTGTTATGGTCAGAAATGTAGGACCATAACCCTCCCACTTACCTTCCCACTTAACTGTCCGCCGGTTTGACCTCAGAAAGTAGCGGCAGGCTTCCCGGTTTGGGATTACTTCATCGCTGAGGCCAATCAAATGCTGGTGTTTTTGCATCAATTGTTTTTCGGCCTGCCGTTTTTTTTTTTTTTTTTTTTTTTTTTTTTTTTTTTTTTTTTTTTTGTGACACGGGCATGCTCCAGATTTTTTTGTTTGATCTTACTCTTACAACACCGGTGATCTCCAGTCGTGTCAGCCCACTGATTTTCATGTATACTTGTGGGGCAGTTTAATGGTGGTATATGTATGTGTCCCTAGGCTCACCTTGGTGTTTTCAAAATTGCCTAGATGTGATTTTTGTTTACCTTTGTTTTAGTCGCCTTTTACGACAAGCGAGAGGTATCGCTGCAGGGATATTCTTAACCCGTCCCTGCACGGAAAAGCTGAGAATGTGACTGAAAACACATTTTGAAACGATAGAAGAGAGAAGCCATACACGCCAAATAACTGATAAAACAACAAATCCAGGAGCAAACTTTTCTGGATGTGTGATTTTTCGAAATTGAGATTTCAATTGGTCGCCGAGATCGTGCGGTTTCATAACAATATACTTTTCTTTTGACACAGGCTCCTATTGCGAGTGTCGATCAGCGATCGACGATCGACATTTATCGATCATCGATCGTCGATTGCAGATGTTGGTATTGTGGATGTCGATTCTGATCGACCGTTGTCGATTTGACACTCGCTTGTTGTCGATCGAAAAATCCTGATCGTTGCTTTCTGTTAGAGAAAAAGATCTTTTTTTTTGCGTACGAAATGAAGTAATTTTAATAAAAATAATGAATTTATGGAGTATTTATGAAATTCTAATACATGTCAAAGCAGGTTACGAACAAAAAAACAATTAAAGCTCCCCGTTTCGTTCATGGAAGCAAATCCCTATATTGCTAAGGGAGTTTGTTTGAAAACACAGCAAAACACAGATAGGAAAGATTAAAGTTAACACGATCGGCTGTCCCACCTGCCGACGAAATTAGATCCACGCAGTCAACACGACCAATTGTCCCACCTGCCGACGAAATTGGATCCGCGCACTGCACTGGACTTTGGTCATAGGCAACCTTGGGTCTGCGAGGGAACTGCAACTCGGCAGTTTAATATTAAGTTATAATTTCATTTGTTAGGATAGATTAAGTTAGTTCATTTTGGGAAGCCACTGGGACCGGACGTGAATAATTAAACTAATATTTATAACGTAAATTCCGTGTTTTCATTAGAAGAGCCAGTTGCCGGCTCTATAAAAATTAATTTTTTATTCCAAAAGGACTGAGAGTCCTTAACTTTAAGTACTCAACTGATGTTTATTTAGTTTATTTATTTATTTATTTGTTTATCTAGTTTATTAAGTACTAAACTAGGATGACCTCCTGTACGTTTACGGGAAAAAATGGGTGAAAATAAGAAAAACAAGTCCTGTTCGAATGATTTGGTGTATTGAATTTCTTTGATGAAATAAATAAACGAGAGTCAAATAACTGTCAAAAAACGAAGTATTCACAATATTCATGTTTTTATTCACAATATTGACGTAATTATTCACAATAGTCTACTTCTCCATCGATTGAGTTACACAATATCAAATCCAGAATCAATCGACGCAATCGACAATTGTCGAGTCGATCGCTGATCGACACTCACAATAGGGGCCACAGTGTGAAAAATAAGTTCTATGCCAAAGCTCCACCAATGATCAAGAAAATATCAGAGCAGCTACTAGCGAAACTAGCCGCCGTAATGAGAAAACCAATTTGAAAAAGGACAGCAAAAAATGACAGTTGCAGTGCCTACAGCCAAAGTAAACATTGGGCACATATTGTTTTCCATTACAAGGCTCAGAACTTTAATTTTAAGATTTCAATAAAAATGTCACAACTTTTCGAAACAAAGTTGCATTTTTCTATTGATTCAAAATGACACCTCTTGTTGGATAGCGATAAACATGCTTATTATACTTGTATATATGTACATAGGTATACTTGCCATACATATTTTTGGCTTCACCAACCACTATACATTCACAAAAATGGCAGCAGAAGTTAGTGAGGAAAAAACAAAGTGACAACTCAGAAAAACTCAAAGAGTCCTTAAGTGGAGATGGTTACTATTTTATCGAGAATGTAATGAAATTAAAATTAGTAATAATTTTTGAGTTATTTTAATGGCAACTCTTCTTCTATCGGCTAGCGTTAAAATAATTCCTTATTTCGCAAAATATAATTTTTTCCTTGATAAATTAAAATAAAACCTCTTATTGGAGAACCCTCGTCCATTCGTCCATTTCCACCAACCCGACTCACTGTACATGTTTTCCCCAATGTTTGGCGTAATGCACTTGTTTTCGTCTTCACCGTGTTTTGATGCAAATGCACTTCAAGAAAACACATTTTCGCTTCAGTATTTGATTAGCTTAAAATAAAAGGCGTGGCGCGACCATAGACCGGCGTCCGAATTTATACGCATTAACTAGTTTCACAACACCACACGCGTACAATCGTACGATGCTTTTCTCAAACCTCAATGACTCAGACTAATTATAACGCGAAGCAGCGATATTCGCGATATTTCCTAGTACTTTCACGTCAGTGTTGAGTAATCACGACGGGAAAACAATGACAAACAACCATTTATACATGACCCCCGTGTATGAGTAGGGATTTCGTGTACCCAAAAAAACAGACGACCATCGAGCGATTTTTTTAAAAATAGCTTTCTGAATACAGTTCGATCCACGAGTCGTTTGTTTTGAAGCATAAATATGTAGATCCGCGTCACCCTCGCGATCAGCATATCGCACGAGTGCCAATGCTTTACTGAATTTTCCTCTGAAAATCGTTATCAATTAGTATGTATAACACCAGATATCAAGCGTGGGATTGAAATTCGCCAAGGTTGCAGCTGGAAGTAGGTTGTGCTTCATTCATGTTTTGATGGGCGATTTTGCGTCGCATATTTTGTGTAAACAAACAAGCCCCCTACGTTGGCGTCTACGTCATTTTGATGCGATAAACTCGCGTAAACAATAAATACGATTATTTCATTGAAAACTTTATCAGGGAATGAGGAGCACGTGTGGACGTTGTTTTGATATATCAAATCGCACAATCGAGGGGATGATGGATCTGTTCAACGTCGGTAGATAAAGTGGCAATTATATGGCGTAGGTGGAATGTTCCACTCTATGTGCGCCACTTCTTTACGGTACGATTGATTTTGGGAAATTGTACAAATGGTTTTCCGATGGATGGCGCCAGCGATGCATTCTGGACAAAAATGTCAGGTCGAGAACGCCACATGGTAAATTCGAACTCATTTTCCTCCGCGTCGTAAATGTTACTTTTTTGTGCGGGAAATATTGACTTCCGACCCGAGTAAGTGTCATTTACGGGAAGTTCAGATCTTCGCCTTCAATTCAAAAAAATCTGCGACAGATGAATGTCTAATGTTTTCATCGCTTCAAAAGATCTGATGACGCCCATTGTCTGTGACAATTTTTTTGGAGTAACTTGTCCACTGTTGGACCGCACTTTTGCGCTATACATAATCAGCTACATTTGAAGCAACTTTTTTTAATCTTCACAAATTTTTTTGTAACCAAAATTGATAGTTCAGTGGGTAATAAAAAAATGTTGCGTACACGATCCGTAATCTGAGAAGTCATCAGCCGTCACATATCGCTGGGTAATGAATTAAAAAGGGACCCTCTCAGCTGTTACACAGATGCCTGCGCAAAACCTTGTACGCAAGCTCTTGATTGTTCTAGTTTCACAAAGCCATGTGTAAATAGTTTTTTTTTCCTGGATTTTTCGCAAAAGTCACCCTGCATTTTGGATGCCTTATTTACGATCTACTGTTCAGTCTGGAAGCTTGTATCGCTTTTAGTCTATTGTAGACACAGTCAAAAATGTGCTAGATTGCATATGTCTGTTTTGCAATCGAAGGCCATCTCTGATTCATCTATTGAGCTTTACAGTCACATCTTTCATCTATCTTCACCCCGAATTTCGTAGCGTTCCCGTTCTCCAATGTGTCAATCTGTCGAAGAATCGCTATGTAGCAAAGAGCTCAGAAGAACTATTCGAATCGATGAAAAAATGTACGGTGACCAGTGTCCATTTCGCTGGTTTGCTAGATCTTGCGATGGTCGCGAACACCTTGAAGACGACGAACGTTCACCGAAGCCGAGAACCTTGTAGAATGAAGACCACATTGAGAAAGTCTGAATAATTCGATGATTTGACACGCTACACTTATAGAGGAGATGACTGACATTCCTACGAGTGTGATCCGCCGCATTATTGTCGACAATTTAAGAAAGAGAAAGATTTGCAGGCTGTTTGTTCCACGTTCTATCACGGAGGATGAAAAGGACATGAGAGTTAGTCACTGCATAGACATGAAATCTGCTCAAAAATTGAACCTGCATTGATGTCATATATGGTAACTGGCAATGAAACGTGGTGCTTTCAATTCGAGCCACTCACCGAAAGGCAGAACGCGACATGGAAGACATCAGATGAGCCGAAAGAGAAGAAAGTGCGCATGAAGAAGGGTCATCCGCCATATTCAACTGCTCTAGCGCCGTGTGACTTCTGATTGTTACCTATATTCGTGTCATCTGTGGAAGAGAAGAAAGCGAGGAAGCAGAAGCTCACTTTTTATTCCAAGGGCATTATCCATAACAAATTCATTTCACAAGGTTAGACAGTGAATGCTGAATATTATTTAGGTGTTCTGGGGACCCCCGCGTTGAGAAAATCTACGAGCTTAGCTTCTTCGGGCGAACAGAAGTGCTGCTCAGCATAGGCACCATGTGGCCAGACGCGTCGTATTGCAAACCACTCTGTCCTATCCTTGCTCGTATTGTGATCGTTCTTCCTTCAATGCTCAGCTCACACGCATTAGTAGTATTTGGTAGCGATTTCTTGTGATGGTTTCACCCGGATGCAGCAACTCATGATATGCCATATCGAACTGGTTTTACCACATACATAGCATAAGCCTTGGTCCATGGACGTTTGGCTTTACCGATGATATTGATGCATGACCGCGGCGCTCGTTGTTCAACATCTTTCAGCTCCAACCAGCTCCAGTTTACTTGCTTTTGAACGATCAGTGTCTCCCAACGTTTACAAGGGCCGGGATGCTCTTTGGCTTTACCAGGAAGAAATCACTATTTCTGCACCGTTCAAATCGTACACGATCTTTCACTAATAGAAGTCTCACAGTTCATTTCTATATTCATTCGACGCGCTTCAGTCACAGATTTTTTTCGAATTGAAGGCTAAAAGCTAAGTTTACCCCAATTGGCGCTTATTTGGCTCGAAAGTTGACATCTTCACCTATTAAAAGTAGCATATAGTACTTGACAATAATGTAAAGGATTTCTTGACACTTGCCAGTTACTGACCAGAATGCACCGCTCGCGCCATCTATTGGTTGACGGTGGACTCCCCTATACCTGATGCAGTCTACTCAATGCTTGGATTTAAAATCAGAATAACGTACAGTCACTTTTCATGAAAATAATGCGTTAATCAACCGATTTGAAATGAAACTTTTTATTGGATGCCCCCATATTGTTCATAGAAATATTCTTACTCCTATAAAGACTGATTTTTTTGCTGTTTGGTATTTAAGTGTTTTATTTTCGACACCACACGCGTGATTATTGACATATGCCATAGTGAAACATGCTCAGCTAGTATTGCCATTTCTTTACGGAAAGACTTACTGTCAAAAGTGTTCTTCACGCATTTCGACCATTTTACGGTCCTCATAATCAACTATCAAGCAATAGTGACAAAATTTCGTACCAACTTTACGATATTGGACATAAAGCCACCTACCTGTATGGGTAGAGGGCGTACATATCCGGCAGTGTTTTGTCGCCGTTTGCAGCAATTGGGCTTATATTACACGATTACGAGGGTGGTCTGATAAGTACTTACCCTACAAAAGAAAAACAAAAATTTTGGAGAAATGGCATTTGTTTTTCAATATAGTCTCCTTTTAGCTCGATACACTTGACCCAGCGATGCTCCAACTTCTTTAACTCGTCTGAAAAATACGTTTTCTCGAGGTCTGCAAGGTAGGCCTCCGTGGCGGCATTGACCTCCTCATTCGATTGAAATTTCTGCCGGGCGAATGACTTTTTCAAGTTTGGAAACAAAAAGAAGTCGCACGGGGCCAAATCTGGAGAACACGGTGGATGGGGCAGCAGTTCGTAACCCAATTCGACTAATTTGGCCGTGGCGAGGGCGGAGATGTGAGCCGGTGCGTTATCTTGGTGGAGGAGCACTTTTTTCTTCGCCAAGTGGGGCCGTTTTTTCTACAATTCGGAGTCAAATCGGCCTAATAATTTGGCATAGTACAGACCTGTGATCGTTTTGCCCTTCTCCAAGTAGTCGATATGGATCACACCTTGTAAATCCCAGAAACGGTTTCACCTTTCCGGCCGATGGGACAGTCTTCGCCTTCTTCGGAGCTGGGTGAAGTCCACTGTTTTGACTGTTCCTTGGTCTCTGGTGTGTACCAGTGGATCCATGTTTCTTCGACTGTCACGAAACGACGCAGAAACTCCTTCGAATTGCGCTTAAACAGCGTCAAACACTGCTCTGAAGTGGTCTCACGGTTGCGCTTGTTGTCCGGAGTGAGCAATCGCGACACCCATCGCGCCGACAGCTTTCTCATGCCCAAAATTTCATGCAGGCTATGACCCATGCGGTCTTTTGAAATGCCTACTGTCTCAGCTCTCTCGCGCACCTTCAATCGGCGGTCTGCCAATACGAGATCGTGGTTTTTTGTCACGTTATCCTCCGTGGTAGCCGTTTTCGGGGCACCTGGACGTGGCTCATCAAAAACCGACGTGCGACCACGTTGAAACTCGTTAAACTAATTTTTGGTGGTCGCCATCGAAGGAGAAGAGTCACCGTACACAGCATCCAAACGCTCTTTGATTTGGCTGCGCGATTTCCCTTCCAAAAACAAGAATCGAATCACCGACCGATATTGCTCTTTTTCCATTTTTCTAAAATCCGCGGACACGCGAGTCAGATCCGGCTGAAATTTCGACAGTAGCCGTCTACTAGAATGTACTACACGAAAGTAAGTTGCTCTTGCGATACTGGGCCCTAGAAGAGCTGGAGGAAGATCCCCTTTTTCATCGAAAAATTGTCTTCAAGAGCTGCTAACGCACCCGAAAAATGAAGTATTTGATTCGGATCCTATTTTGTCACCCGCGAACGTGGTCGTTTAATGATTTCTATTTTTTTTTACCCAAAATGTACGAGTTGAACTTGGTCAACATGTCCAGCAAGACGACGTTATAAACCACACAGCACGCGAATCGATGGACCAATTGAGAAACGAGTTCATTGAGCAAATTATCTCTAGTTTTGGACCGCTCAAATGGTCGGCAAGATCGTGCGACTCGATGCGTTTAAACTACTTTTTTATGGCGATACGTCAAACCACTCGTCTATGTCGGCAACCCAGCCAATATGCGCGAAAAAGTGCCTGAAAATTGGAGTCTACGTATGAAATACTTAAAAAATAGTTGTGGCTAACATTTTTAACAAGCAAATAATCTTTGAGAGTAAATGGCACGCATTTAATTATCACTTTAAATAAAAATTGTCTACACTTTTGCAATTTTCCTGTCTTTTTTTTTCAAATTAAAAACCAAACGCTTAAAAAATCACATTTAAAAATTGTCATCTCCGTCGAATACAATTAATTTCTGATGCTTCTAATTTATACTTGTCATCAATAAAATCTTGTTGGATTCATCATGCCTATATGACACTGGGGATTCTATGTGGAATATGTTTTAAAAAACACTTAATACAACTATCTCGATTCGTTGTCCCATCTAAGACACATGTAACCCATTTTCTTGACTACTTGGTTCGTGCGCCCGCTAAATACGGATGCACCAAACATGTACAGTAAGAACACAAACGTTCGAATAAATATTTTGTTTACTGTTTAATCATAAGAATTCCTCGAGGCATCCGTCTTATTTGCTTTTTCGTAATACCTCTTTGGCACTCTACGTATTACAAGTATTTTTGGTCATACCTCCACCCCCCACTGTCCGCCAATTTATTCCCGCACGTCATGCCAATTGTACCAGATTGCCTTCCAAGAATTAATTTCAATTAACATATTTCAACCGAACTATTCCCTCCCGGGGGCACAAAACCGAAGACCACAAGCTCATTTCTCAGAATCAATCAAAGCAAGGTTACGACGAGGCATCGCTACGTCCGACCGTCTTCTTCTTCGTTTTATTATTTTCTTCTCTTCTCTTCTCTCTTTGGGTATTAAGCAGACAAATTGTATGCATAGTTTCTCGCGAAGACGTTTTGTGCTCGTCACAGTGAACCGAATAAACAGAGAGCTTAGATACAAGTATGTATGTATGTATCTCTGCCCACAAGCAAGGCAAAGCGGAATATCTACACAGCAACAGTGGATGGTAATAACAAATCACAATCATAAAGGGGCGTGGGGCGACGGGCGAGGGTCTTGGGTTTTGAGTTTTTGCATAAGTTTTTCCTCGGAATCCACTTTGGGTCGTACTTTTTTCCTTTTTATCTAAGCCGATATGATAATAAGGCGTGCTGCGTGCAAATCGAGATCAGCTACCGTTGGCAAACGCACACTTTCACTACATGAAAGAAACTCGTACGCTGTGCGCTCTCACCTATGTAGAGTGACGGGGTCGCTGCCTTGGGGGAATTCTAATTAGTGTGTGCTATTAAGGTCGCGATTAACTTTGTTTCTGTCTTTAGATTATTCGCACCATTAGAATTAATTATTAAAAAAAAAAGTTTTGGTCGCATGGTTGGTAGGGCAGGAAGCACTTCAGTGGGGTGCTGGTTAAGACCTTTTGGTTACCTTTCGGATAATTTTCTGTGTCATTTGACCTTAGGTCGCGATGGAAGAGTGATAGAGCCAATCTAGACTCTGGTGTAAATAAGGGAACTATTCTAAGGGAAAGGCTTATACATATGTACATATTTTGGTAGAGGTCCAAACTATGGAAAATCGTAAAATCAGTAGACAGTGTATTTTTTTTTATAATTCGTGCAGGTTCAAGAGTGTTCGCTCTTATAGTGGTGCCACACAACCTGGACGGGTTGCAGTTGGTTTGTGTCGAAGATGTTCGTCCACTACTAACTACTCTCCGGAGGTGGTTGTCCTGGATATGATTCGAGAGATTCAACTGAATTTTTCATGTTGGTTGTAGTTCACAGTAACTCTTTTTGTTTCCATCTCAGTAAGGTGTCATATTGGAAATGTACACAGAGTATGAATTTTTGAAGTGATCTTATACTGCGAGTGTTATGCCTTCGTCAGCACTTTTTAATCATTCACAACTGATGTTGTTGCGTTTTTCCGTATAGGAATTGTTCTTGACAATGGATGGACATGAACTGCAGACCTTCGGCTCACCAGATGAGATGATTACCATTGCACTACGACCACCCCCTAAGACAGTGTATCCATATTCTCCACGTCTCCGTGTCTAATATTCAGAGGTTATCCGTCAATCCGGACAGTTTAAATACGAGTATATGAAGACTACTTTCAATATGGGTTGAGAAGGTTGAACCTCGAGGACACATTTGAAACGTAGGTTCTTGACCGTAGCGAATGAGATTGGGTCTGCATCAATCTAGTACCTGATACTAGTTGCTGTTATTTGATCCGCCATCTTAAGATCATTCTCAGCAGTTTCTGTGGCTTTGATGACCTTATGTGACATTTTTATCGACAGCTGTCTTATGAGCGTACTACAAAATTATCCAATTTCTGGTCCGGTTTTGACCCCTCTTTTTAATTACATATGGCAAAGTCAAATGTCAAATGTTAAGCCTTACCATTTCACAAAATGGATCGCTTGATGATCACTGAACGTGTTAAAATTGTAAAAATTTATTCCAAAAAGTGATTCTGTAGAAGGTATGTTTTGCGCATTACGAACGAGTCCATCTGAGCATATTATGGTTACAACTGAAGACACTGGCTCTGTTCCAGAAATTTTAGTGATTGGATTTCTTTTTGAGGAGCAATGCAATAGACCGTGTTTATACACACAAACTTTTGATTATATTTATCAAGTTATTGTGTCGACACTAGTCCTGCAGGAATGCCTGTGGAGATATTTAGAACAACTTTATATTCTACTCGTAATGGTAGGATACGTGCAATATATTGAAATAAAAACTTTATTGAAATCGAAATCGTAAATATTTTTTTATTTAAATTTACTTTCGGAATAAAAAAATGGATAACCCTATAATTATGAATGAAAAGCAAAATCTTAAGAAACTAGGGAATTTTTTGAAGCGAATTCGTGACCTTTGAATTGTGGATTTGACAGCTGACTGGGAGCTTTATTTTTGATGAATCAATGTCCGTAAAAATATAGCTGAATTCAAAAATCATGACAGAGAAGAAGATTATCATTACCAACTTCGGAACCGCTTCCTCCTCGCAATCATCAGACTTAAATCATATAGGCTCTTCTCGTGAGATCATCGTAAGAGAAAAGTTTACTTCGATACTCGGAAGAATTACGCGAAGTTAAAATAAAACATTCGTCGTAAAATAAGCTTAATTAAGCCTTTTATAGAGGCTTATGCAAAGTATGATAGAAGGAAGTAGAGGACATGTCGAAGAAGATATGTTGAAAGTTTTTAGTCTTCTACACAGCAAAGCTGGGGTAGGGAAAACTTATGCAAAGACTTTCCTGTCTGTCCGTCGGTCCGTCTGAGTTTGAAACTTGGCTGTGTTATAGAGTACACGATTCTGAGCTCATAGCGACCGGTTTTAGAACCCTAGCTACTGTGGTTCCTGATATCCGGGTAAAAGTGTTCAACATTCAAGGTAGAAGACCTAGAATTGTCTTAGCTCCCGGCGAGCTGATCCCACTTTGTTTTATTTTTTATTTAATTTAAAAACCCTAACTCTACAGTGAGACATAAATAGAGGGATTTCCACATGAGCTGATGGTTTTTATCTCTGCATCTTATTGTCTTGTCCCGTAGAGTTTATGTAATTTTGAAAGGGCCTAAAATTAAATGAGAACCGACCTTAGTCGATGCTTAACTTAATTATTTTTCCTTATGCTAGAGGAGAAGATCGCGAATGTCTTCGCAATATTCTTGGAATGACGATCAGACATTTCAGAATGTTGAAAGTTCTTAGAGTCTTAAGTAATTAGTCATGATTCCATACCCTAGGTTTGGTGCCTATTTGGTATACCAATCAAGAGTAACGACATTTATAGGATCATCCAATAAGAGGTGTCATTTTAAATCAATAGGAGAACGCAACGTTTGTGTGAAAAGTGGTGATGTTATTTTCGTATTCTAAAGAACAAACTCTAAGAAACTCTAATGAAATGTGCCAAATGCTTTAGGTTGTGTAGGTATCATGAATCATAGGAGTAGCATTAAGGTATGTATATCTTACCTTTAATATAGCCTTAAAGGAGAATGTACAATTAAAGTTTCCATTTCGAAATTCACTTGACCAGGAGGAATATTACCTTCTAAGCCATATGTAGAATTTTCACGGTCGGCCTAGCGCTCGCTTATATACAGAGTTATCCAATTTGTGATTCTGAAAGTACATTTAATAAAAAAAATATTTATGATTCAGATTTCGATCAAATTTTTATTCCAGTATATTGATTAAATTCTACCATTTTAAATGAAATATAATATCATTCAAATACAATACTTCTACAACATTTCTTGTAGAACTCGATTCTAACAAGGTGATTTTCGACGCCTTTTCGACACATATCGGGTAATAACTTGACGAATCGTCAAAAGTTTATGGGTTTTCTTCGAATTTTTTTTTTAGTTTTTCCTATAGTACCCTCAGATCGACGATTATGTATACCATGATCTGCTCCTAAAGCTGTTATAAAAACTGCTGCAAAATCCCTAATTTTTCATGTTTTTAACACGTTTAGCGATTATCAAGTAAAATGGCAAATTTAAACTAAACTTACGCAACATAGGATGAGAGTTCACTTTAGTGCATCTGTTTGAAATAGGGATGTCAAATTCGGTCTATGAATTGGATGGTATTGTCTCAGACCGATTCCTTGATGTATGGTGAAAGTGGCCTTCATTCCTAAGATGGGCAATCTGACCTCCTTCCCGCTAAACAATATTGAAAGACTACTAGAAACGCACGTGAGTAAAGGCGATTTTCGATTGCATCCTCATCCTAATACGCAACATGCAAATCTAGGAAAATCTAGCGACACAGTTCTTCAAAACTTAGTCGAGAATTTGAAGAGGCACTAGGAAGTGTACTGACCATGGAAATGGCCTTGACAGTTAAAACACACGAGGCAGATGAAACACTGATATTGTGGATCAAAGCATGATCTTGAACAGTGCATCTCGTCTGGGGTGAACAAAGGCAACCCACAAGGTGGTGTTCTTTCCCCGCTATTATGGTGCATTATGGTCAACTCCCTGCTCAGTAATCTAAACATTTGTGAATGGAAGCCCAGGCTTGTGCCTTCTGTGATCTGTGATCGGAGCGTGATGCACTATAAATAGGCCCTCAATTAATCCTCTTCAAACGAAACTTATTCCCTTAACGAGAAGTAGGAAAATAACGGTCAAAATTCTAAAAGGCGTCATCAGCCCGATGTCCAAGAAAGCCAAACTTTTGCAGTCACTCAAAATGATGAGCTATGTTGATCAAAACACATCGAGTTAAAAACGATTTAATCGCCGTCGGATTTCTTGCAATGTAAGAGCACTTCTAACAAGATTTGGAACTCAAGAGAGGTGAGAGAATTATCCAATGACTCCTGTCTTATGAATGTGCCACCTAACTCAATTTTATCAAGTCAGCTTACTAATTTTAATGCAAGTACCTCGTGGCCCCCATACCAGTTCATACCGATTCTGGCTAGGCCAAACGTCCCACGGCTTCAAATCCGGTGAGGGATCGTATTCTGGTCTGGTTGTGGAGCACGACAACGCTCGGGTGTACGAGCCACCATGATAGCTCACCGACTCACACCTCCGCCCTCGCCACGGCCAAATTGGTCGAATTGGGCTACGTACTGCTGCCCCATCCACCGTATTCTCCAGATTTGGCCCCGTGCGACTTCTTTTTGTTTCCAAACTTGAAAAAGTCACTCGCCGGGCAGAAATTTCATTCGAATGTCATTGCCCCCACGGAAGCCTACCTTGCAGACCTCGAGAAAACGTATTTTTCAGACGGGTTAAAGAAGTTGGAGCATCGCTAGGTCAAGTGTATCGAGCTAAAAGGAGACTATATTGAAAAATAAATCGCTATTTCTCCAAAATTTTTGTTTTTCCTCGTATTTTTCATTAAGTTAACACGGGTATATTAGAGCGACATATTATAAAAGCCAGACTGCGTTGAATGCTGTACTTAACCTTATCACTTATCGGAAAAAATAAGTCACTGGGTTCCAAATCATTCTTGGATCCCGGGAAATGAGATTTCTCCTAAGTTCGCCCGGACGGCCTCATACTAGGATTTCTCTCATGGATCTGCTAACATCCTTGTTTCGATCCTTCGTTAAAAAGTGGCTCCTTTGGACACATTGCAGAAGAAGACAGAGCCGGCCTAGGGGTAGGCTAGCTTATACACCCCGCTGTCTGCAATAAGGCATCAGTGAAACGAGCACGACCACACGACAGAGCATTTCTTCTGTGACTGATCCGACTTTTCTCGAACCAGATGGTGGTTATTTGGAACTAACATATTGCTAATATGTTATATGTTATAAGCTTTTCCAAATTTTCTCCGGACAAAGAAGATTATTACAACTTTCGAAAAAATGAGACCAGACCACACCAATTGCCACTCGTTGTAGATGGAAAGGTTATCCAACTTTTTCTCTAAAGTGAAGGCACGGCTTCCCTGAAATCCCGGCTTCTTTCTGCATAACGCGGTGCAAAGTAGTCGATCGGCTGTGTCTTCGTCACACTCACAGTTACGGCGGATTTTTTCAGCTGACTGTCCCGGATGACCATGAGAGTCTTTATGTCACTAACCTAGAAGTTCCAAGACGTTCAAATTCGTTCAATAAAGGCTACTAGGCTACACCCAAAATCGAGAATATTTATCACTCATATTTATCACTCATACGCCTACTGTTCGGTGTAATACTGATAAATTGTTCAAGGCTTTCCATTTCATAGGCATCACGGCCTTCATAACTAAACAAGCACTTTCATACCTTGCATTAGATAGGCAAGCAACTCTTTCGAATATGCAAATCATAAAAACCTCAAAACAACATTTAAGCAACACCCCCGATAGACCAAATGTCTGTCCCTGTTGTGCCACGACCTTCCGCAAGTATTCCGAACTATAGAGACAGCATTTGTCTACACGTTGAAAATTAATTAAAAATCACCTTGAGCATACTCAACCATCGAACGCGTTGAAATGAAGTACTTAAAAGTCGTACTTAATGGCTTATTAATTGGTTTTACACTAGTTTGTCGTTCGATACTCGAAGGAATGCTTGACAACCCGGATGACGCTCGTGTGACAGGAAATTAATCTCAAGATCTATGCACTCCCTGTGGTTTGTCTTGCCAGCTCATAGGACCAATAACGTTGACGGCTAGTCAAGCTTAATCGTTTCAGATGTAGTCAGACTGACCTTAATTACAGGCATCGTCCATCACACTAATCCGTCACTTCCTTCCCCCTAACTTGTTCCGCGTTAATGAGATTCGTTTTAGCACCATGCCATTTCGCCAGAAATAAACGGCGAAACTCGGAGACCTGCCCGAAGTGTACACATCTTGAATCTGTCTCATCATCCGCGACGAGGTTGTCGAACAATAAAGTCTGACATCTGTAATGCAAGTCAGCTTAACAAGCATTGGCATCGGCGAGAAGAAGAAAAAGAAAAAGCATCACAACCAAACCATTCATTTCTCGTGAACCCAACCGATTGGCACACAAAAATAAAACCGTTGAGCATGGTGCGCAAAGTCGGTACAGCTGGTATGCTGCGGTGACGAACCAAAACCAGCTCGAGGGTAAAATGAGGATTTAATTTCAATTTTCTTCAAAATTTTCCCATTCACTTTTGCCGTAGACATTTTCGCGAAAGAAAGAGGAAATGAGAAAGGACGTGAGTGGGGCACGACAGTGCTGTTGAGATTCGTACCACCGGGTGTCTGGCGCTGACACCCAAATCGTAGACGGGACGACCCGAAGAGGCTCTGTGTAAAACGAAAGCGGATTATTTGCATTTGACTTGATTTTAGTTCACGCAGTGTCCGGACGACGACATGCAATCATTTGGAGAAGATTACCAAGTTCATCGTGATTCTGCCCGAGCTTGAGCTCAACGACCGGGGCGCGCTGGTGATGGAACGGGCGGGAAATGATTTTCGATTAAGGTTTTTTAATCAAAATGTAAAAAGGGTGTGGTGGTGCGGCGAATGATGATTTGCAGAATTAATTTCGCATCAGGGGAGGGGAGGTTAGTAGAGTGTTTTGCATAATGAATTTCTTCCAGGCGGTTGAATTTCAATTGGATGTTAATATCAGGGGAGCTTAGAAATTTGATTATTGATATATGTATGTAGTATGGGAAGGGATGGAGATTCCATATTTTCGATTGTGAACGAGCGCTTTTCGATAAGAAATGCTAATCCAGTTAAATTAATTATTTTCGAAATCAGATGCTGAAGTGATTTAGAAAGGCACTTAAACATTAAAAGCGGGCTTATAAGCTAATTGTTGGTGCCATATTCCAGTATTAAGAAAGGATGAATGGTGGACGTAGGTCGAAAGGAATGGAGCTTGTTTGATAGTAATCATAGTTCGCACCATGGGTGTCGATGTAGTAGAGAGCATGGGCGTAAGGTTTTAAACCATTAAACCATTAAGGGGTTTCCCCTTGAAGCTGTGCTAAATGGATCATGGATAAAAAGTACGTCCACGACCTCATGTCGTTCTTCCAGGTGTTGTAGTTTGATTAGTTTTAAGCGATCCTTACAGGCCGAAAAATTATAGGTATTAGCCCAGGAAAGACCACAATGGGAAACACCAATGAACCTCAATTGAAGGATTTCAATACGCGCACCGTAAGAGAGGAACCAGACTTGACAAGCATATTCAAGAAGGGGCCTAACGAAGGCAGTGCATAAGAATTTGGTACGTTTAACCAACGTTTCACAATACATTGAGCACGAAATGGTTTTTTTTTGGCACCAAGTAATGAGCCTGTTTAGGCCGGATTGAAGGGAGCAGGAATCAGCAGGGGAATATGGTTGGTTGCATATTTTCATATCATCAGCAGATATGGAATGGTGAATTCTTGATTACACAGTTGACATCAATAATGGTTAGGATAAATATCAGTGGGCCGATGTGGCTACCTTGAGGGACCCCGGTGATGAATAACAATATACTGACGATCTTTAAGGTAGGATTTGATTCAAGGGATAAAACTTGGAAAGAAAACCAAAAACAGTGAAGGCTTAGCTGAAATCTGTGACAACAACATCTATTTCTTTGCCATCCTCGAGTGCACACAAGGATTGAGAGACAAACTGAACCAGGTTAGAGATTTTCGATCGACCCTTTGGGGACGCAGGTTGGTTTGAGGAAAAGGAAGGCTTGATGTGAGAGAATGATGTATCATATGGTACTGTCAATGAATTCGGAGATGCAAGATAATTTGGCGGTAGGACGACAGTTGGACACCGCATTCCTTCGTCCTTTTTTGTGGATCAGGATGATGTAAGTCCAAAGCTGTAGGATCAGATGGTTGGTGTATGTTTTTAAAACTTTGGCGGGAGGAACACAAGACCGTACGAGTGGTCGTCCTTCAGATTGAGCTATTTTATTAATTACTAAGTCATTGATATATTCACTATCGCTGGAGACGTCTAGGGGCAGCCTTTCATATAACGAATGTACTCATAATCGGGTTGTTAGAATAGTACGGTAACCGATTGACATATGTAGTTGTGTGAATTCAGCACAAGACTATAGGTAAGGAGAGCGGGACCTCAGGGACCTTGGTGTATCAGGGTGCAGATGTGGTGCAGTCCTGTTTTGGTGAACATGGGACAGATAGGATAAGGCAATTGATGACTTTGGGGTATAGAAAGGTTTTTAGGGTTTAGGTTTAGGAGAAAATTAAAGTTATTACACATTGATGAAATACGTCTTTTCAGAGTGCAAAACAGTGAAGTGATTAAGGACGTTTCTAGCGGATTCAAAGTAGGCAAAGGATGCAATTCCCTTTTAAACACATGTTCGTAAGTTGGATGAAGTAGACTCAGGGAATAAAAAAAACGTAGTTCAGTCCTCTAAAATCATTCCTTCACAGCAAGGTAACATCCAGTTTAGCAGCAGATAGGATAATATGTCACTCCTTCACCATCTAACAAAAGTTCAGATGCCCGCTTTAACTCGTAATATCATATCATTATGTTGTCTATACGCAAGAGTAAAGATTTTGCAATCAGTTTATAACTCATGAATATTTTTATTTATTTTTTTCTAGGGTTCGCGCAGGTTCAAGAAGTACGCTCTTATGGTGTTTGTCACACAACCTGGACCTGCAGATGGTTTGTGTATAAGATGTTCGTTCACTACTCTCCGGAGGTGGCTGTCCTGGATAGGATTCGAGAGATTCGACTGAACTTGTCATGTTGGTTGTAGTTCACAGTAACTCTTTTTGTTTCCATCTCAGTAAGGTGTCATATTGGAAATGTATGTACATACAGAATATGAGATCTTATACTACGAGTGTTGTGTCTTCGTTAACATTTTTTTGATCATCTCTAATTTACAACTGATGGTTTTGCTCAGTTTTTCCGTATAGGTAAACTAGATAGGTAGATAGACTTGAACTACCAATCTCCGCCTAAGATTCGGTGATGATAGTAGAGAAACATTTATTTTTATAAAAAAATTAATTACCAATTCAAACCTTTTTCAAACCTTATCTTGTATTTACTATGCTATTCTGGGTCGAATGTAATTGGTCATTTGTGAAATTTTTTAGATATGAAAATGAGAGAAAGCAATTGGCTCCCATCATTGAGTATTGAGGAAAATGTATGGCGTAAAACCAAATCTCTGAAAACAGTAACTGATTTACCAAAGCAATATACGAAGACATGACACCAAAACCAGAGTCATTTGCTTGGACACCTATCAAAAGCGCTTCGTGAATTAAAATTCTGTTATCCCCTATAAAGCTTTCAAAATTGCCGTAATAGTATCTCCTCTAAAAATGGTCACCTCATATCGACAGACAAATTGGAATGCATGTTGAAGCGTTCAATTTTAAACGGATAGACACTACCTCAGTTCCATATCTAGGAAATATCGGTCGAGTTATTTGAAAACAGCTTCCAAATCTAAGCCTTTCAAAGGACACTTTTGTTTTCATATGTACATCACATCGACACCATAAAGGATAAAGGAAAACAAGTTGTTCTGTCCAAGCAAATATTTTTTTTGCAGACATAGAATATGTCAGAGAAACACTCAGAGAACGACTCTCATCATCTAACGCTTCCAAGAACATCGGACAATCCAACTCTTACCTATCGATAGCATTGAACCGAAGAGCGCCGTTTTATATGACGATTCCTCTGTGACGGAGGATCCTCGGCAGATAGGGGCGACGGTGGGAACTGTCTTCCAATAAGTGTATAAGGTGAATGACAATACTGAATTTGTCCAAACTGCAACCACAATGATATCGAATATTGGCGACAGAATATGAGGTTCAATGAAGATTTAATGGCAATCAACGCCGTCGTCAATGAGGGAGCTAATACTCTGTTTATATCAATGGAGGAACTCCGGAGCCGCTAAAGAAAAATCCACCAGACTTAATGGAATATCTCTTGTTCAGCTAAGAGGTATACATCATCCCGTCCAACAAAACACTAAATAATGCATATTATCCACTGCACACGAAGACAACGGTGGTGGAACTAATTCTCAAAAGGGATGAAGAAATCTCCTACCTGCCAAATCTTAGGTCAAAGGAGAAAATAAATCGAATTGAACAAATGCAAGAATCAATGCACAGCTGCCTGTCTGATTGACTTGAAAAAAAACCTTCGACACCACATGGCTTGTAACGAAATGAGATTTCTCATAAGTTCTCCAGGACGGGCTCATGCGAAGATTTCTTTTTTTTTTTTTTCTGTCTGCCAACATCCTTGTTTCGTTCCTTCGTTAAGAAGTGGCTCCTTCGGACACATTACAGAAGGAGACAGAGCCGGCCTAGGGGTAGGCTAGCTTATACACCCCGCTGTCTGCAAGAATTCTATGGCTTTCCCTTTATAATTAAATTGAATTTATTGTAGAGAACTTAGAGGCATTATGACGGGCCAGTATATGGCATATCAGTGTAACGAGCACGACGACACGACAGAGCATTTCTTCTGTGACTGATCCGACTTTTCTCGAACCAGATACCTTGGTTCTATATCCTTTAAGCTTTTCCTAATTTTCTCCGGACAAAGAAAATTATTACAACTTTCGAAAAAATGAGACCAGACCGCACCAATTGCCACTAGTTGTAGATGGAAAGGTTATCCAACTTTTTCTCTAAAGTGAAGGCACGGCTTCCCTGAAATCCCGGCTTCTTTCTGCATAACGCGGTGCAAAGTAGTCGATCGGCTGTGTCTTCGTCACACTCACAGTTACGCCGGATTTTTTCAGCTGACTGTCCCGGATGACCATGAGAGTCTTTATGTCACTAACCTAGAAGTTCCAAGACGTTCAAATTCGTTCAATAAAGGCTACTAGGCTACACCCAAAATCGAGAATATTTATCACTCATATTTATCACTCATACGCCTACTGTTCGGTGTAATACTGATAAATTGTTCAAGGCTTTCCATTTCATAGGCATCACGGCCTTCATAACTAAACAAGCACTTTCATACCTTGCATTAGATAGGCAAGCAACTCTTTCGAATATGCAAATCATAAAAACCTCAAAACAACATTTAAGCAACACCCCCGATAGACCAAATGTCTGTCCCTGTTGTGCCACGACCTTCCGCAAGTATTCCGAACTATAGAGACAGCATTTGTCTACACGTTGAAAATTAATTAAAAATCACCTTGAGCATACTCAACCATCGAACGCGTTGAAATGAAGTACTTAAAAGTCGTACTTAATGGCTTATTAATTGGTTTTACACTAGTTTGTCGTTCGATACTCGAAGGAATGCTTGACAACCCGGATGACGCTCGTGTGACAGGAAATTAATCTCAAGATCTATGCACTCCCTGTGGTTTGTCTTGCCAGCTCATAGGACCAATAACGTTGACGGCTAGTCAAGCTTAATCGTTTCAGATGTAGTCAGACTGACCTTAATTACAGGCATCGTCCATCACACTAATCCGTCACTTCCTTCCCCCTAACTTGTTCCGCGTTAATGAGATTCGTTTTAGCACCATGCCATTTCGCCAGAAATAAACGGCGAAACTCGGAGACCTGCCCTAAGTGTACACATCGTTTCATGGCTTGTAACGACTTTTCTAGGCCCGCGAATACTATCTGCAGGATTATTAGCTGTGTTGGTGCAACGATCGCACTAGTCCCTCCTTTTAGGTTATAACCCGTTCGGGACACTTGTTCGTAGTGAAGCTTTGTCATCCTGTTTGCTTCTGTCCGCAAACTGACTCATAGCGACTGGTTGTGGCAGCACAAGACCAAGCCCGTTTAGGTTTGAACTCGAGTCAATGCTCAGACTGTTGTATGCTTAGGCCCTCAAGTGAGGTTATTTATTACCCAGCCTTAAACCCCAAGTCGGCGTATTAATTTTAGTTTTCGGCCTTGCAAAGGCTTTCCTGTCTATCCGTCTGTCCGTCCGTACGCATATATCAAACCAAACTTGCCGAGTAGCTATGAGTCTGAAACTTGACTGTGTTATAGAGTATATGATTTTGAGCTCATAGCGACCGGTTTTAGAACCCTAGCTTCTGTGGTTCCTGAGATTCAGATAAAAATTTACAAAACTGAAGTTAGAAGACCTGGAATTGTAGCTTGATTCCCGGCGAGCTCATCCCATCTTTTTTGCACTTGTCTAAATTCTTGCGTTTTAAAACTTGGAAATTTTGCCTTCGTACTCGCTGTTCCACTCGCCGATCGATAATTTTACCGAAGACTGGTGTGGTCTTCTTTTCCGTTCAGTGTAACGTTATCCTTAGATTCGGGTCACACCGACCTTTCGCAAAAATCGTCGATAAATACAACAAGCAGTTGCTTACCGTGGAATTTTTTATTTCCTTTGCTCTTCCTTTGACTTCGTCTACTTTCACAATCGAAGTGCTGATACCGTAAAGAAAGAAGGATTTTGCGTCCAATCAAATGACTTTCCCTTTTATCGGGCTTAGTTGAACGGTGATGTGTACGACACTTTTCCAGTCGTCACTGACACCTCCCTTGTTTACAGGATTGTCAGCGATTGATAACTATACCTGTTAGTCTTCGCCATCTTCGACATACATATGGTCTTTACCTAAACGTTCTGATAGTGTCTCCATTCTAAAGCGTTTTGTTGGGGGCCTCCAGGGACACTAAAAACATAAGAGCAGGTACTACATTTTTTGACCAGTTCACTGGAAAAGTGGACTCAGACGTCTTGGGATCTAGCTGGATCGGCATCTACATATATTTTAATAAACATGTAGAACCTGCTCTTACCAGGGCTTTGGGCGCTTTCGCCGAGGTGAGTATGATTCATTGCAGACAACTTAATACCAGAGTGAAGGTAATATGTAACATGGTCTTAATCAAGCTCGTGATCACCTATGGATGTCCTGTGCGGATCAATGTAAGTACCAACTTTATGTTTGAAAGACATTGACATTGTAGAAATCTTACGATGTTCTCTACAACAGGATTAGGATGTTGCGGATGGATAATTATTTGAGAAAACTGATTTAAAGCCACGTTGCCAGAGGTATGACTACAGTCAACAATCTGATCCCCGGGGCTTACTACTCCAAGAGCTTGTACCACGAGAGAGTGCTCCTTAACGAATTTGCTCCAGAAGAATTCCTGTATTTTGATGGAAATGGGCAGTTCCAGGACATATCCTTCTTTATATCCCGCAAATCAATGAAACGTCTCTAGGAGCATGAAGTCGGGCTCTGTCAGCCGAAACGCCTCAGGTTCAATAGAGCTATTCTTGCCGTGATAGGAAAGACGTTGCCCGATAGCATCAAGGATTTTGATTCTTATAGAATCAAAAATGAAGATTTAGTATTTTCAAAGCAGTGCCGGTCATTGGCTAGGTTAGAAGTGTGTCCTTAGGAGCAGTAAGGCAGATTTGAAAAAAAAAAACTGTCAGGGATCAAGGTCGATTGAAGGAAATGAGAATAAAATTGCGTCAAAATGAAATGACTGATTTGATGAAAAGTGGATAATGGAGTTGGGTCGCAATAGCTGCCAAGAATTCCGTCTAGCCCCCGCCCACCTAGGGCAGATTCTGGCAAGTGCAACTGCAATTCAGTATATTCCATGTTAACTGACACGCCCTATTTATGTTTTAATTTTCCTAAAGTGTGCAAATATTCTACAGATACCGCTCAGTTTGTCGGATATTTTTTTTCCCAATAATCAACATCAAATCAAAAGGGTGACCAGGATAATGCCTCTCGGCCGCTGCCGCCCCACTGCGCCATTAGTCTAATGGAAAAATGGAAATGCGAAAAATGATAAATTTGGATTTCCATCATGATTCCCGGAATGCATGCAAGCAGTGAATGTCGATAAAAGGATAACAGACGGTAAATACATTTCCATCGAAAAAGTAGGAAGAAACGACAAAATAAAAAACAAGCATGAGTGAAGCCGGGGAGCTCTCGGATTACGTAATTCCCTTATTCCCGAAATGAATGTTACATGTAACAAAATGTCAGATTTCCAGGGCAGCATCAAATATTGTATTATAGTTCTCCGGGAAAAGCTCGTTAGGTCTTGCTTTAAGCATAGCTGGCGTGGATGCTGACTTCTCTTTAAGGCACATCACGCAATAACTAAGTGAAAAAATGAGTAAATGAGATTACCATGGTGACGGGGAAATGCTCCATTTGGCAAGGGTCGTTTTTTTTTCTAGGAAATTTCATTAAAACAATCTCATTAAAGTGCCAGGGCTATTCAGTATTTCCTTGGTTAATGAGAGTCCTGCGAGGCATTAATTGGACCTTAGGGCTAAAGATTGATTTCTTTCTTGGTATTTAGGAAGTTTCATGGAGCCTGTCGTAGGGTATATGATAAATCCTTATTATCGGGGCTGAAGCTGTTAGGGCTCAGAACAGAATAGAAACCAAACCATATCCTTAATGGAACAATTCCGAGCTGATCTTACAAGAAACACGGCGTGAAGCTCAAATTTTCTTCTTACACTTCATCAAGTTCAATCTCGGAATTCCGACAGATAAGTTAAAGCTCGTGCTGTAGATCTAGCTATTTTGGCCCATCGGTGTTCAAATCAACTTTTTTCTAATTAGGCAAAAACGAATTTCGCAGCGGTGTGAAGAAGGTGGTACTTCCTGATCATTTACCGGTCCTTAACAATTGAATATTTATATCAAAATATTAGTAGTTACCTAGCTTGTTACCGTATATCGGGCATTCTCGAGCTATTATTTACGCCAAAAATTTTCCGTAAAAGAAATGTCGTCAAATGTAAGTCTCAGAATATGTTCTTTGAGCAACAACACTTCGACTAAACATAACTAGATTTCAAATACATATTGTTGTTCCGGAGAGCTGTACATACTCGAAGTCACGGTATTTTAACAAAAGTTGACGGTGACTATGTTCCCGCTCAGCAAACGTGTCGGAAGTGGTTCGGGCGTTTTAAAAGTGGTCATTTCGACTACTTGGATAGTTGCAAAAGTTCGAAAACGAAGACCTGGAGGGATTGCTCAATAAACACCACTTTAAAAATGGTCTGAATATTTGGTGATTGACTCGCCTTAAAGCAATGGAAAGGATATGAAAGTAAAGAAACTGGGTCTCATCCGAGTCTAAATCAAGAGCAGTCCAAGATCGCATACTATTCAGATCTAATATTTTCAGTTCCACTTTGGGTGGTTGCTTCAAGGAAACCTAGTTCACCTTGAAAGCAAGCGAGTAGGTACCAAATATGGATATATGTTACGTATACGCCCCGTAGTGCCAGATCTTGACAGCATCTGCCTGCTTCCTCAATCATTTTCTCGAGTAGGAATTAATGCAGAAAGCTGCCTCGTATCAAGGTCTAACGCTTTCAGTTTCATTTTAAGTGGTTCCTTTAGGGAAACCTAATCCGCATAGACAGCAAGCGAGTAGGTACCAAAAACGGAAAAATGATACGTATACGCCCCGTAGTGACAGATTTTGACAGAATCTGTCGGCTTCCTCAGCTATCTTCTCAAGTTGGAATCAATGCAGAAAGCATCAAGGTATCAAGGTCTGACCTTTCAGTTACATTCCTAGTCCGCATAGACAGCAAGCAAGTAGGTACCAAAAACGGAAAAATCTTGCGTATACGCCCCGTAGTGCGAGATTTCGACAGCATCGCTGAGCTAGCTCAGTTGGTTTCTCGAGTTGGAATCGATGCAAAAAGCTGCCTCGTATCAAAGTCTAACCTTTTCAGTTTTATTTTAAGTGGTTCTTTCAGGGAAGCCTAGTCCGCATAGACAGCAAGCGAGTAGATACCAAAAACGGAAAAATGTTACGTATACGCCCCGTAGTGCGAGATTTCGGCAGCATCTCTCAGCATACTCAGTCATATTCTCGAGTTGGAATCAATGCAGAAAGCTGCCTCGTATCATGGTCTAACCTCATCAGTTACATTTTGAGTAGTTCCATCACGGAAACGTAGTCCGCATAGACAGCAAGCGAGTAGGTACCAAAAACGGGAAAATATTACGCATACGCCTCGTAGTGCCAGATTTCTACAGCATCTCTCAGCTTACTCAGCTACTTTCTCGAGATGAAAGCAATGCAAAAAGCTGCCTCGTATCAAGGTTTAACCCTTTCAGTTACATTTTAAGTGGTTCTTTCAGGGAAACCTAGTCTGCATAGACAGTAAGGGAGTAGGTATGGAGTTACTTCAGCCAAAGAGTCACCCGTCCACCTGGCTATAAAATCGAGTTGTGTTAATATAAATTCCACAAATAAGACGACAGACTCCTCTATGGACATGAACAACAAATTTTATGAAAATTCCTCGGGCCGCATTCCCCCAGCAAGTATCCTAGCAAAAGGCCGCTTTTCCGCTTGTTATATTAACGAACAATATTTTTAATTTACGTGCCATTGAGAGGTATTTGCCACAAAGCTTCCAAACCACCATGGATGCGAAACAAAATCAATAATAAAGCTGTCCTGACGGTTAAAATTCTACAGAACATTGTCTGCCAATTAACCGACGAACGACTATTCGAAAAATCACGAAACAGAAAAACGAATTGCCCAACCGCTGCACGGCTCGATTTGCATTAATTTATCCAAACTCTCACTCTTCCGATGAAATTGTATCTCCGCATCTAATTTATTCGTGCAGTGAAAGCCACGTGCAGCTGCATAATATTTTCGATTCAAAGGCAATAAACGTATCTAATCATAATTAGATACACGACGATGCACACGACGGTCCATTGGCAGGGTATGGTATGCCGCGGCACGTCCCAAAGCTTCGTTTTCTGAGGTTTCACAGATACCTTTGCGTCGCGCGCCCTCGTCGCGGGTATCAAGCCTGGGAAAACTTTGCCCCAGAAAAACAACCGCGTTATTTACAAAATCACGACTTGCAAACGCGCCCCAATCACACAGCCAACAACAATAACGTAAACAGCGGAGAAGTAAACAAAAGATGCTAACGAAGGTCTTTGAAAAATATACATAGCTAGCACGTACGTGTGAATGTATGCTGGTAACTCTCTGCGCGAGTCTGCGACGAGGTATCGTTTCGGTTTTGATAGATCGCTAGCGTGCAGCATACCCATGCCACACCAGTTCCACCTGCATGCATACGAGTGTGGTGTGAAGCAATAATCCCGAATGCCATGGGAATGGGATTTACCCAATTCTCACGCTGCAATGCGAACGGAATACTGAATACTGAATGGTGAAACGCGAGATTTTTCAGAAAGTAAACAACAACAAGAAAAAAGAAAAACAGGAAAGCCATGGAAAGATCACGGTAATAGCGCTGATGATCGTCTCATTACCATGTTCACACATGGAAATTGGAAATTGTGGTGTTTCACTAGTTTTACTGGTCGCTTGCTCGATTAGGCCCTTTAACATGACAGAGTTATAATCGAACGAAGATTTGACGCCCACAAACGCCGATGACTGATGTGAGCTGTATGAGAACCGTCTGGGTTTTGCATTGGAAATGATGTAAAGGGTCTGGGTGGATCAGTTGGGAAATCGAAAGCTGTCGATGGAGCGTGTGAAAATTCTTTTCTTTTCTTTTATTTGGAAACTCTGGCGTTATGAGATGCATTTCGGTTTACCGTTGAATGCTTGTTTATAACCTAATAGTTGTCACCAAATGGAAATGACATTTGGTTAACCGTTATACCAACATCCTTAGCCTTGACAGGGGTGTTACGCGGCCAATTCTCGGTCCGGTTATGTTTATGAGCAAGTGGTGCATAAGCTAGTTGTGTACATGCAGCTAAATGTGTTACCGAATATGGCAAGACATGCGAATCTCAAGACAGGTTGGACGAAATAATAGAATAACAGATTCTTCTCGTGATAGACCAAATTGACTTATGCGAGACCTACTTCATGCGTGCGATATTGGGGACCACTGATTATAGGTCCGGCAAAATACACGTTGATTGAGGCTCAGATTAGTGAGACAGGCTTCAAGCTAAAAGTTCAGCACCAGCTTTTGTACTTAGTAAGCTTTTGATTTGATTTCGCTTGGGTCCCTTCCCCCAGAAAGGCGGCATGACATACGTAGCTTTTAAAGAGCTCGAAACGTACATCAGAAGATCTGAAAGGTTGTCTGCCTAGCATTGGAAAAACTATTTTCTTTTGTAGATCTTGCGGAGCTTCTAAGTAAGTTTAGTCAAATAAATCACCAAGTCAAGCATTGGGTTCTGGATTTTGTTTTTGTTGGACGCTTCTCCTATCTGAGAAACAGGAACAGGAGTGAGGGGAACTCACACGTAAATACTGGTCGATTGTACGCCGAGACGAGAGCCGTGGCGCAGTGGGTAGTGTGTCGGCCTCTGACGCACGATGAGCGAGTTCGGATCCCGATAACACCAACGCCATCGAATCTTCATTACGCGGCTTCTCTCCTCTGCGGGGAAGTAGTAGCCTTGAAAAAGCTTCTCGACTCTCGCCGTGCGGAATCGGCAGTAAACTGTAGGTCCCGTTCACTTGTGTGAAAAAACAAATCGCACACAACATAAGTGAATGAGAGAAGCTAGGCTCTGGCTCTTCATGAGCTGTAACGCCATCTAAGAAGAAGAAGTACTTCCAGACACACACCTTACTGTATTTTCTCAGTTGTCATAAGAAAAGTGAAGATCAGCTTCAGTGATGTAGAGCTAAGAAATTCGGCACACACCACGTCTGCTCCAAGGGTGCGCCACCGTCCGAGCGAAGGCGGGACAGTCACAGAGACAGCACGCAAATATGCTTAGCAAAAGTGTAAGGGCCCATAATGACGCCCCCAAGTCTCCTGCAATCAATTCTCCCTAACGATACGAAGAATGTTGCGGACTTCTTGCAGACATCGTGGCGTACGCGCTTAGTCATCCTGCATGCTGGATATTCTCTTCATCTACGATTGTGTGCACTCAAGACCTAATCGTTGATGTAGGATTTTACCGGTGAAGTAGATCGAGCTAAAGACGGTTCAGGCCTGAGAAACCCCCTCTGAGTCCAAGTTCATCAGAGAACCTTCGTTCAAAGGCTTGGAAACAGCTTAAGGTCCTGGATACTAATATAGTGTCGTCGCAACATTCATTCCGCAAAGATTCACTTACTGACCAGTCGAAGACGCTATGACTGTTTTTTCTTTATCTTCATGGCCAACCTTAGGCAAAGATATTGTATATTTGCACTGAGAGGTTAAAAGGATTCGAAAGCACTTTGTAAAGACAATGATAAAATACAACCACCTGATTTTCGGGGCTTGCTAGCCCTATTATAAATATGTTACCAAGGGAGCTTTATTATATCAGAGCTTATTTTCCAACAATTTTTTTTTCTCTCTGAATTGATTCTAAAAAGTGGGCGTAAATAGAGATGGCGTCTCCGTAATCTATCACGGTGACGGTCATCAAGGTGCCAGAGACAAACGGCTCATCCGCGAGGGATACGTTGACAGTGCTCTTGAGCTCATATGCTTTAGCACCGCCTTGGCGGGCTGGAATATTGCCGATGTGGCTGAAAAACACGCCGAGAGCGAAATCATGCTTAGATGAACCTGAGGACTGACTGGGGCCTTTTAACCTTGGTGATATTTCGTGTATGCAGAGTTAGCGATATAGCGAGGCTCAGTCACTGACAGGCGAAATCAGGAGGATGACCACTCGAGTGCCAGCCGACCTGATCATATTTAAAAATAAATATACAATAGGTGAAGGGATAAACGATGTCCGAAAAGGATACCAGATCAGGACTGATTCCTTCAGGAAAATAATATGAAAATAACCCTTAATGAGGAAACTAAATATCGTATGAAAAACCTCGTACCTGACTCTACTCGATAAGCATTTTGAGAAAGTGGATTCATATACATACCTGGGAACCGTATTGACTGCCAATAACGACATAAAGATCTAAAGAACAACGCGAGCTTCTTCGCGATTATGGAACTAAAACAACTTGTTTATCCGACAATGTCAAAATTCATATTTGTAAAACTATAATAATGGTAGTGACACCTTAAGGATGTAAAACTTGGTTTCCCGGTTTTTGAAAACAAGATTTTAAGCAGGATCAATGAAGGAAATCCGGACTAAGAAACAGGCGAATAGAAATTACTACACAGTGAAGAACTCGAAGAACTCTATTCAGGCCCAAACATTGTTCGAATATAAAATCAGGAAGACTAAGATGGGCAGGACACATATGCATGGTATATCACATGATGGACGAACATTCAAACGAATAATGAATGAAAAACCCGAGGGAAAATACCGTTCAAGACATCAGTCGCTATGAGCGAAAGTCTTCAAAGCCGTCGTCGAAGTTTAAAGGTTTGTCCTCATTAAATGTCAGTAAAATCCAAATCATAAAGGGTGTCCAGTGGAATATTTTCAAGTCTGAAATAAAATAATAAAAAAAAAATTGAAAATTGTGGGAAATATTTTATTTTGGGGAAATGTACAACCATTGCGCGGTTTTTATTTTCTTAAAACAATATCTTCTAAATGACGCCCGTTTCTTTCCAGGTACTCTGATCAATTCGCCCTCAGCTTCTCCATCGAGATCCTAGCCAATTGTTGTGTAGCACCGTCTTGCTGAAATAGTGTTCCGTTATTGTGGCGGGAAGCAGCTGCAGTTGCGACAACAGAAACTCGTCCATCATTGGGCAATACACTTCAGCAGTGACTGTCTCTTGTTGGTTAAAAAAATAGGGGCCAATTATGCCTCGGGCAGAAATACTGCCGTTTTGGGGTAATGTAAACGTTTTTGGTGGCGTTCTCAAGGGTTTGGGTTGTTCTGTTTATTTATGTAGCCGTCGATATAAAAATGTGCTTCATCACTAAACAATAGCGTTCATGCGGTTCGAAAATATTCTAAGGATAGTCACTTTCGTTTAGACCTTGCACAATTTGGATTGTGTATGGGTGGAATATTAATTTTTTTTCTAAATAACGTGTACAGTTGATTTTTTCATTCCCGTAGAGGCCGCAATCTTTTTTATGGATTTACGTGGATTTCGCATAATTTCGTATCGAATCTGAGTGAAATGTTCCTGCGTCGCGGCTGATGTTGATGGTCCCGAAGGAGTTCTGTTGACTATTGTCCTTTCTTGTCTAAAGGACACCCACGACCAGAAAAGTTGTGTGCACTCAGCCCGTGTAAATTGAAGTATAAAAATTGAAGTACATATTGTATAAAAATTTAAGTATGTATGTATAAAAATTGAAGTATTGTATAAAAATTGAAGCATAAAAATTTAAGTACATACATATGTATAAAAATTGAAGTATAAAAATTGAAGTACATATTGTATAAAAATTGAAGTATAAAAATTGAAGTATAAAAATTGAAGTATAAAAATTGAAGTATAAAAATTGAAGTATAAAAAATGAAGTACTGTATAAAAATTGAATTATAAAAAATGAAGTATTGTATAAAAATTGAAGTATAAAAATTGAAGTAAAAAAATTGAAGAATAAAAATTTAAATATAAAAAAATTAAAGTATAAAAATTGAAGTACATATTGTATAAAAATTGAAGTACATATTGTATAAAAATTTAAGTATAAAAATTGAAGTAGGTACATATAAAAATTGAAGTATAAAAAATTGAAGTATAAAAATTGAAGTATAAAAATTGAAGTATAAAAATTGAAGAATAAAAATTGAACTATAAAAATTTAAGTATAAAAATTGCGACGCGCACGATTCATCTGTTTTCAAATATTGCTCAACCGCGAATGCCCAGTATGCTCCCGACCAAAGACTCATCGCGATTATTAAATCTGCAAAAAAATGCGCATCAAACGATGCCTTCCTCACTTACCTTACTCCGCTGGTTTTCGAACATTCGAAATTTAAAATTGAACATTTCCCGCTGGACGCTCTTTACAATGAAGCCTTTAGATCATCACATAACTTTCAAACTGAATTACATACATATCTACATATGTAGGAATGTACCTGCTTATTCTCTAAAAAGTCATTAATTTTGACGTTCGAATCTTTGGCGGTCACAAAAACGATTCCTAATCGCCTTTGACCAGTAAGGATTAGCAATCATTTCACACTACTTTTTGGCTCACCCGTTACCTAAATTGAATGTAAACTCATCTTGTACACAAATATGTACATATACATATATACATACATATGTAGGTAGATACAAAGTAAGCAAGATAAGTGAACTCTTGGAACGCTCTACAATTTCTTCTATCACCAAAATCCAAGGTTCTTGGAGCTCTTTAAACTAAGGGACGTGAAAAGTCTTTGGCGATATGATATTTACTACTAGATACTTTTGATTCTGCCATTTTTGTTTTCTGATTAAAAGAACGAGGCTTACCCTACATATCCATGGATGTTGTGATTTCGCTCAAAGGCATTCTCGCTCTTGAATTAAAAATTAGTTCCAAACTCAAAGACTCTGATTCGCGGAAAACCATTTCAATCCTCTGCTAAAGCTTTTTTCTCCAATGAAAGACATACAACCCGCTTCAGGAATTATTATGACCTTTCCGGACTTCGCTTTAATCTCAATAAAGCCCATTGTTTAAAGGCAGTTTTCAACGAAATTCATAATGTTACTCATACCCAACTTGCAACTTGCCAGAAATCTCAGAGAAGAGGAAAATACCTCAAAGTAGCGTGATTCCCAGAAGTTCTGACCGAAAAACTGAGACTGTTCTTGAAAACTGGCACAGAGAGAAGAGAATCCACCAGCTAATGCCAATCGCCAGCAGGTAGACGGACGTGCTGATCTAAACGAAATTCCGCCGCGAGGATAGTCGTGCATACGTAACAAAGCGGATTGATTTGTTTTTCCTCGAATCCAGGACACTGGAGCACAAGTGCACGGAAGGTGGAACTAACTCCGATATATCTATACTCGTATACCCGTGCGTATCGTTATCAGACCTTCACTACCGAGCCACGTAGCTGAAGTGATTCTCGGAAACACCGTCATCGAGTATTAGGTTGAAGCCCGTTCTATTCAGCCAGTGTTCACGGGCTCCTGCAGGACGAAAGGACGAGTGCATGCAATAAGAAATGGAATTAATTTACAGCATATCCTTTCAAGTTCTTTTGCAAATATACATACATTCATATCTGCTAAGCAATTTAAAGGCAAACGTGGGTGTGAGTAAAGTTGCCAAAGCCCACTGGAGGGCTGGAGTTGAAACAATGAAAATCTGCTTTTTCGCGGAAAATCCAATTAAGCTTGTTGCCATGGGATGCGGGAACGGAGGAGTACCGGGAGGGATACTGTACATCTATCAAAGTGGATAAGAAGAAAGAGTAGCACATGGGCTTGGTCCACTGACACGAGTTCGTGCTTCAAATGCCAACAAAATACAAGCGGCCTTGGATAATTTATACGTTTTTGTACACATGCCGCACATATTGTTTATTATATCGAATGCGTGTGCATGAGTTCGGTGAAACGCAATAAATAGCATTCACCGGAATGTGGGTGTGCATTTGACTTTGTAAGCAGGAGCAAAGCACTCTGGGATTGAGTTTGCACGGACGAGTTGGTAGCAAATTACCATTTGGATTGGAAACAAGTGAATTGATCGGTATCGATCACCATGGAAATCATCCCCGTCCAGCTCGTTCGGAGTGTTTACACTTCTGATGCGGGATTTGGATGAGGTTTTGTGGCTGGTCGGGGTTTTTGACTTTATTCAGTGATGCGTGATTGTGGTGGCACCGAAGTGTACTTGTAGAAGCGTCCCCTATCCCAATTGCTAGTGATCAGTATGATTATGTGGCTTTATTGACACTTGTAAACCCTCCATGCGACATAAAACCCCTTAAGACCTTTATATATGTGTACATTAAGCCTACCAAACTTACAGCTTACGTTTACGAGTAGGTATTACGTTGGGCATATTGATTTTCACTTAATTAACGATATTCCACTTGCAGGATGCATCCATCTCACGTCGGTCGGTCGCCTTTATTTCCTGTCGATTTCTGCGAAATATCAACGTGAATTCAAAGGAATTAAATAACGTAATTGGGAGAAGGGACACACAAAGGGAGAAATATGGACTTTACTTTGGAGTGCATCAACAATTTCACGGAAATGGGGTAGGTTCACGTGAAGTACTTATAAGAACACCACTACGCTTGGGTGTGTATTTGGACATTTCCGCACAGGGAACGTACAGTTCCGGGGAAGTGACAAATGAAGTACATACATAATTGGTGAGTGCAATTCTGGCTCTGTTCCTTACTTATGGATGTGTGTACCCAATTGCAATGTCGTGAACATAGGGTTGATCAGTGGTACTTGCCACATTTTAAGGCTAGGCACGCCTGCCAAGAAAAACAGAAATGAGTTAATGTGTGTGCCAATCGAAGGGAAGAAAGCAAGCAAACATGACTGACATCGACTAGCTCGATGTGACTGTCGCATGCAGGAGGGGTGTTCAAAAACAAAGGGGAATTTTGTTGAGGGGTCGTATCATCCAGTTCGCATGTTTTTTTTCACGGTTGTTTGGCAAAATTACAAAAATTATTTTTGCACCCATTGATTATCAGTAAGCCTTCTTCTGCGAAGAGATCAAATCCCTGAGCATGACCAGCAAGATAGTCAAAGTCCTCAAGCGAGGAAATCCGACAAAGCTGTATGTATGTACTTAGAAAATCTGATGGTACCTTTACTTAGTCTAAAACGGAAACTCTCAGTTTACTGCTTCAGATCCATTTCAATCAGACTGTCATTGGCTCGTTGCATGCTCCCTCAACGGTAACGGAGACTGAAACGATGAAGGCAACTCGGCGTAGCTGGTACATTGCGTCACGCGTGGCGATGACTACGGACATTGAATTTGCTGCGACATTTTTTGATGGCCTTAAGTCGCCAGGTACTGATGGGATAAACCCTGGTATGCTACAAAAAGGTATAAGGCAGCTGCTTCCTACTTTGAAAAGAATTTTCACTGCTAGCTTGGCACTTGCCTTTATGTAGGTATACCTATTTCTTGGCGCGCGGTTAAAGTAGTCTTTATTCCAAAAATAGGGAAAGAAAATAACTCACTTGTCAAGAGTTTTTGACCAATCATTCTAACCTCCCTCTTGCTGAAAAGCATGGAGAAACTACAGTAGTAAAGTTGCACGTGCGCAAAGTTGCCCTTTGAATGCATCATCTCTCGGAGATGCAACATGTTTATCAGCGTGAAAAATCCTGAAAATCAAAACCTAGTTGGGAGAATTGAATTCACACTAGAAAGAAAAAGGTATATACATATGTGCTGTGCATTTTTGTCGGCATTGAGAGAGCTTTTGATAACGCTACATTCGACAGCATGTGTAACGTCGCTAGACGGCTTGGCGTAGATGAAGCACTGGTTTTGTGGATCAAAGCAATGCTTGTGTGCAGTGCATTGATCGCTGATGTAGGCCTCGAACAATGTGTCGAATCTGGCATAAACAGAGACTGCCCGCAAGGTGGCGTCCTGTCTCCGCTGTTATGGTGCATGGTGGTCGACTCTCTACTCGATGCTCTCAATGCCTCTGGAATCTATGCCCAGGCCTATGCGGATGTTGTTGTCGTTCTCTCTGTCGGCTCATGTTTAGCGACTGTCAGTCTCAAAGCAAGGTTAGGTTAGGTTAGGTTAGAGAAGGGGAGTTTGATGGTTAGACATCACTTCCACTCGGAGGCCAAGAGGCCCATTGTGATTCCCTTCGTTTGTGTGCTACACATAAAATTAACCTGTCCTATCACGTGGTGGCAGAAACCACCCCGTGCTCTTGATGAATCTTAGAAGATCCGATATATCTGCATTAGCCACGTCCGCAATCTCTGTAAAGAATATTTGGCCTAGCGACACTAGACGTCGATTCTGGAGAGCTGGACAGTGGCAGAGCAGATGTTGGATCGTCTCAGTTTCTTCCTCATCGCCGAAGCTCCGGCAGAGATCGCTGGATCTCGAGTCCCATTTCCGGAGCATTGCTCCAATGGGACAGTGTCCTGTGATCACCCCGACGAGCATACGGATCGAGTAACGGTCCAGCGCCAGGAGCTTCTTTGTTTTTCCGACATTGAGCTCTGGCCACGATGCTCTTGTCGTGTAGCTGTCGTTTCTTATAAGCCAAGACGAGTTGGCTTCTTTTATGATTGTGTCGCTTATGATCCGGTATAATGCGCTGATCGGTGGTTGCAATGACGTGTCCGCTTCGCTGATGTCCATTTCAGAACCTTGCCTGGCCAGTTCGTCTGCTCTTTCGTTCCCTGCGATTGAGCTGTGGCCCGGGGCCCAGCAGAGATTAACTTTATGGTGTCTGATGGACTTCAGTGAGTCGCGACATTTCTTGACAGCCTTTGATCTCGTTATACAGGATTGTACTGACTTAAGTGCAGCCTGGCTGCCTACGAAGATGGTGATATCAGATGGTGGGATATCGGCTACCTGTAGGTGTTTGGCTGCTTTCTCTATTACCAGGATTTCTGCTTGGAACACGCTGCACAGATCAGGGAGTCTGAATGATTCCTGTTTGTGCAGGGTATCAGAGTAAAACCCGGCCCCAGTGCCTGTGTCCATTTTCGATCCGTCGGTGAAGAGGGTGATCTCATGGTCGTTGATTACGGCGTTTGATAGCCACTCTTCTCTGTCGGGGAAAAGGATAGGTATACTGAGAGAGAAGTCATTTTGGGGGGGAATATAGTCGGTAGTAACCATGTTTCCTTCCCAGGTCGTCTATTATCCGTATGGCCGCATGTCCATAGTTGGCTTGCTTCCACAGAGAGGACTCTCTTAGTCTGAGAGCGCCCTTTGCAGCGTAGCCTTTTATGAATAGATCCAGGGGGAGGAGAGGAAGAATCATGTCCAGCCCTACTTGCGGCGTGCTTCTCATGGCTCCCGTTGTACAAACAGCTGCTAACCTTTGTACTTTGTTGAGCATGTTCATATAGCTTTTTGTGCTGCTAGCAGTCCACCAGACTAGGGCCCCATAAGTTAAAATGGGTCTGATGATTGCTGTGTACTAAAGCAAAGGTGGCGCTAAATGTGATCCGTGACTGATGAACGAGAAATGGGCTGTCGGTTGATCCTCTTAAGACTGATGTCGTTCTCGTAACGAGAAGGAGAAGCTGACGCTAAAAAACGTTCCCATCCCGATATCCAAGGAAGCTATTAAGTACCTGGGACTCATCTTATATAGATAGCAAGCTTCTTTGTTCAAAGTATGTTGAGTCAAAAACCAACAAAGCGCTGTCAGCTTTTTGGCTATGCAAATCTCGGTTGGCTGGTGGAACAGGCTAACACTAAAAACACATCGTAGACTCTTTTACCAAGCTCTAAGGAGCGGTTTGTCCCAGCTATATGAGGGCTTTCCCCAGCACACCGATAGCTGCTCTAGATGCTATGATGAATCTTGCACCCTTTGACATATATGTATATCAGAGGGTGCGTCTTGAAAGCCATGTTTAGCCTCAATCAAAAATGGTTTTTGGTACAACTCGCATTGGAGTGACAGTGAACTTGCATGAGAAATATCATACGAATCCTGTCTCATGGGTATGCCTTCCGATGCAATGACACCTGCCATCCTATTGCGCTCTAATTTCACAGTCAGATTTTCATGGCGTCGAAACTGGCTCTGGTCAGATACTGAAATGAATGACTGTCTTCGCATTTTTACAGATTGCTCCAAGTATGGGCGGGGGACTCGCGCTGGGGTATTCTTTGAACGAGAAAACGTCCGACTGTACTTTTCATTATATATGGAAGATATGCATTCATCTGCAGTGACACCCAAGCTGCACTCAAAGCTGTGTCCAACCCATTATCCAGCTCCTAATTATTGCGTGGGCTCAAGACCTTTTAGAACATAGTCGGAAAACTAAATTCACTAAGGTGTGCTATATGTCTTTCAGAGGGCCTTCTGTCTGGTAGGTGAACGATTATTTTGCCGCTGATGCCTCTTTGCCTCTGTGCACACTGTAATTTGACTTTAATTTTTTTTATTTTGGCAGACTTTGACGAATATTGAGTTTATTCTGTGTGAGCTCAGCGTTTTGAATGCTGGTCCACTGTCGGTAAGTAACCAACTTTTCTCGAAAAAGTTTTATTTATTCATCATTGTCTGTAGCACAATACGCTTGTCCCGTCGCATATTCCAATTCTCGAAGCACTTCTGATATGCGCTTTTTGTTATAGCCTTGGGCTCTTCCAATGATGCGGTCTTAATTTTTTTATTTTTGGGAAGAGAAAAAAAGGCGTAAAGAAACCCGGTGAAAACGGTGGCTGGGGCATGAATACGGTGTTGTTTTTGTTCAGACAGTCAAGCAGCGCTCAAAGCTTTCGGCCCGTATAATACGAACTCAAAATGCCACGATGCCCTTAAGGACCTAGTTGAAAGAAATAAGCCCAAACTCTGGTGGGTGCCAGAGCCCAAAGGCATAAGACGCAACGAATTCGTCGACCAACTCGCTAGGAAAGTTTCCCGCGAAAAGTACGTAGGTGCCGAACCTTTCTGCGGAATCCCCAAGTGAACGATTAATTTTCTCTTATTGTTAGACAAGTGGGAAAAATTGCAACACCTGCACTTATAGAACAGCGTTCAAGGACTCCAACAATCGAAAAGATTCATGCGGCCCCTAGACAAACACTCTATTAATATCCCTAAATATAATAGATCTGATAGTCGATATCAGAAGACTGATAAGCTACCTTTTGGGACACTGTAGTCTGAGATGTAATCTCAACAAAATTAACCTCTCTCCTCAAACCGTGTCGACTCTGTCTAGAGGACGAGGAAGCTGCAGAGCAAATACTATGTGAGTGTGCTGCCCTCTGCCGTCCTAGGAAGCGTATCCTCCTCAGAGAAATCGTGACTCCTCAACTTTTAAAAGGTAGAGGAACTCGTCATCTAATTAACTAGCACTATCACCCTATTTAAAAAAATTAAAAAAAATTTGGACGTTTTCTATATATTGCTTCACGCAAACTGCACCTAACTCCAAGGTAATATTCCTTATTGATCATACGACCTTCCAGCAAAAACTCATGATGAACCAAGCCATTATAATCAAAGAAAAAGGCTCGTTTTGGTCTTAGCCCTTCTGGTCACTTCCATTGGGATTTATTTTTTTTCTTATTGGAAGCTGCTGCTATCTGTTGGAGCACTCAGACACAAATACTGGTCCATTGTACTGCCAGACAGACACCTTAGATGACATTACAGCTCATGAAGAGCCGGAGCCAAGCTTATTTTTATTCACTCATGTTGTGTGCGATTTGTTTTTTACACAAGTTAATTGATCCCGAACGGCGAGAGCCGAGAAGCTTTTTCAAGGCAAGTGTACAACGGGGGCTTTTGCCAGTACCCTGCCGAGGAGAGAAGCCGAAATAATCATTCGATGGTGTTATCGGGATCCGAATTCGCTCATCTTGCGTCAGCGGCCGACACACTACCCACTGCGCCACGACGCGCATCCATTGGGATGATTAGGCTTTGGTTTCAACGTCATAACCATAAACCCATCTCCTCAATCTTCATTTATAAACCTATTTTTGTTCAGAGTGAACTCGCCAAATTCCACAGTCAACATTTCAAGTACGTTGAGGTACTTAATTTTATAATTCATACAAGATTTAATACAGATTCATTAATCCTTTTTGATAATAGAAAAAAATCACCAGACACACCAAAATGCGTTAAACCTATATTTCTGTGAAAAACAAACTAAATATCCAAAATGGCTGACAATGTCAACATGTATTAGGGGACATGTGTACCAATATAAAAAAATAAAAGTTTGAAAATCGAATGTAGTACGTAGACAGAGAAATTCAAGAAGTCACCTTATTTTTTGACCAAACTACTTGTATTACTGAATTAAATGCAAGTCTAAAAAGTAGAGGGACGCAAGTTATTCCAGATCAATTTCGAAATCTGATCTTCTGATACCATCATAAATAGACCGTCTAAGGCCATTAGTGTTTTACAGAGGATTACTAGTGACCTAGGTTAGAGAGTTTAAGATCAATATCTAAATCTTCGGCAAAAGTGCCTTCTACGCGTACATTATTTCTTTTCTTTTGAGACTTGTTATCTGCTGGAGCACCACGTCAGAACTACTGGTTTATTGTATTGCCAGAAAGTCAGACTGGGAAAACAAAAAATAAAATTTCGTTGATTTCAGATATTTTGAGCCTGTGTTGTTGATAGCAGAAGCCAGGATATTAACTGGATCACGGAACTCACGGGTGATATGAGAATTTCGTTGATAGCCATACTGCTCGAGCCCTACATCAACAACTAAAAATGTGTAAGAAGCGCAAAAACATAAAATGAAAAAAATCATCACAACGGCTGACAATCAATTGACATTTCAAACTAAAATTGTCATCAACTGTCATCTCTCAACGTAGGTAAGCGATGATTCTATGGAACTGCTCCTTCCGACAATACGGCAGCCTTCAGTAAAAACGACAGGAAACAACAGAACGAAAGATTTTATGGGACGAGGCCGAGGCCTGTTAATTTTATAAAAACCAAATAAAAAAGTTTTTTTTAGTTTTTTTCTTGATGCGTGCTTTAGAGTGGAACTATGAACGATCACCGAAAAGGAGTGCAATCAGAGAAGAAGCTGGAAATCTTGTGAATTTTTTCCTGCCGTTTTGGGTATGGAACACGTGATAGCAAAATTTGTTTGAAAACTGGAATTTTAATAAACAAAGGCGGCGAATGGAATTTGCTTGGAAATCAATAAATTGAGGGAGAACAAGTGAAATATGTATGCCATAACAGGTGACGCATGTGAGATCGTAACTAATGTGAGATCATTCTAAATCCCTAAGACTTGACTTGGCACAGCATTGTAAACCATGAGTGCCATAAGTACTACACACTACTCATTTGTAAACATATGGCCAAAAAGAAACTTTCACTTTTTGTGCTCCCAAAAATTTAATGAATCGGTGGCATTAAAAACTCATTATGCACAAAGCGTTGGCCTTTCTGAATCCTCAACTCAACAAATTTTGCTAAAAGACTTGGGTATGTGTCCTTATAGGATCTATTTCAAACAAGAACTGAGAACCAAGCTCTTCGTACGTTCACCAATTGGAATCTTGAGCAGTTGGAAACGGATCCAAATTTTGGCGAAAAATCATTTTCGGTAACGAAGGACATTTTTGGTTGATTGACTTCGGAAACATGCAAAACAGCAATATTAGGTATATAAAAGTCTCCATCACATCCGGAGGAACATATTGCTTGGCGTGGATTTTGCGTAGGTGGCGTCATTGGGCCATACATCTTTTTGAAACGAGAATGGCTAAGGAGTGACTGTCAATGGCGAACGGAATCAGCCTAATTATATTGCATATATGTATTTTCATTCGAAAGAATTGATTCTGTCACATCATAGGGTGTGACAGACATATTCGCAACTTGGTCCCATTGGACTGCTGCAAGAAAATGAGGTCCTGAAACATCTTTTGCACTCACTTCACTTCATCGTTCCTGCCATGGGGTATCGCTCTCAGCTTAATTGCTTTTCTGGCTTAGTGTGACTGGCATTCAAACTATGTATGTTCTGTTCAGTTTTCGGATGTCTTAGAAGCATTTAATAAATGAGTAAGTACCTAATTGCATCAAATCCAACGCCAAAGTACCTAGGTAGATATATTGTATAAAGTACAGGTCCTTATGAAGTATCCAACTGAGAACGCACTTCTCCACTTCATTCGTCGAGCAGGAGAACAGCATTCTCCCTGAATTAAGTGTCTGCTTGAAGTATCAAATTAAACGGACAAACTTCCAGCGAAATTTATGATTCTTTCCCAAAGTGTAGAAACCCTGCTACTACATTGCATCCCCAACATTTCCTTCGAAACTTTGCCATTAATTATCAGCCAGTCAGCCGTTCAGCTCCTGACAGAAACAAAAGGGAAAACAATAATAACTTCGCTGCAAACTTGAATCACTGCCATCCTTAACCGTTGCCACCCGCGTCGCCAGACCACTGACCGCCCGTCGGATTCTGAAGAAAATTTCATCATCGTCCAGAACTATCCGTAAAGGTTATCCGAAAGAAATTCCAGTTACCCAAAGCAATTAACCTAGATTCTGAATTTATGTACATACATGTGGGGCAAGAGATACCCTCCATTGGGTTTCGAGGAATCAAAAACCTATAAACCACTATACTAGAGAATCTATCTCTCTCAGATACTCTTGCCTCACTACAAAAATGATGTCTGCTTCTGCCTCTGTTTCTGTTAGTTGCCTCGTAGCAAAATGTTCCCAGAATTGGCTTTCATTTGATTACCGCTGCTGATGCTGCTGCCGTTTCTCTGCTTCTCATATTCCATCATCAGTTAGCTATTGTGATGAAATATATTTAGCTCTAGAGCAACAAAAAAAAAGATAACGACAAGGTGACGCTTGCCAATTAAAAACTCGTAATGAAAGATGAAGTGCACGGAAATTGAATCGACGATCCGCGAGAGAGAGGTGCCGAAAGTGAACCGGATCGAAACCCTTGCAGCCATGGCAACTCGAATCTAATTAGTTCCTAATTAGAATTTGCTATAAGTTGGAAGTTCCGAGAAAATTAAGAATTATGACGGCAAGTGGAAAGGAAACCAAATGGAGCCGAGAAATGGATTCGCGGAAGTTGCAAAAGCGGGACAGGCGGATTTGGAGTATCGATTGGATCCACTAATGCGCGAAGACAGTTTGTTGTGTCCGTAAAGTGGGTTTTGGGAATTTCCCATTCGAAAATTCTGCTAAATAGTTGGTTGTTGGTTTCGCGTAAGCCGGTTGAATAGCTGAATGGTCTGGGTAACAGTGACTGAATCGTATACTAGGTTTTTATTTAGTGAACCGGAAAGAACTGCCTCTCGTCCGGGTTTTGTGTCGTTCTTTTTGTTAAGTGCGAGTGACACTATCGGGTGAGTCATTGAGTAAACCTTTGAATCTCGGGTATTATGTAGCGAAATTAAAGAGCTTTGAAGTATAAAGGGAGTAGTGGAAACTAGGTCTATTTCTTTTTGTTATATTCAAAGCTTTTCTTCGGGTTTGTGATTATAAGTTGATTCTACCGACTGGACGCGCACATAGTTTTTCCAAAAGGGAATGTATATGTACATAGGTATCTAAGCTTTAGCATTGTAGATAGGTAAAGACAGCAATCTGGCTGCAGCTTATCGTCATTTTAATATCGTACCTCACTTGACCTACGCTGTAAACGAAGGCTGTTGCGGGTCATCAGTGTTAGAATGCAACACTTTATCCACTGAGCAATGGTGCTCTTCTAAACTGAACTAAAAGGTTTCTCGGTCATGAAGTTTCTGCTAATCTTTCCTTCCTCGAATTGAGGTCTCACTGGCCAACAACACTGTTGATATTTCGTTAGTTAAATGGTTTTTACTAATGTCCAATGGTAACACAGCAACCGCGGCTCTTGACGGCCGTGCCTAACTCTCATTGTATACTAACGATGGTCCGTTTAACACCTAACTTTCACAATGGACAAAAGACGTTGCCCACTGAGAGTGACTTCAGTAAAACACCACCGTTTGGTGGACTAAACTTTTCTTGCTTCAGCTAAAGCCAACAAACGTCGTTTAGTAAAAGGTGGGCTATCTAGTGGTCTTTTTTAAATCATAGGTTATTTTGACACTAACAACTGTTTCCCGCTTGAAATCTTGACAGAAAGTCAGTGTCATACCTCCGCGGAACGAAATGAGTCGCTTTACGCTTGAACATCGTGAGAAATATTGAAAACTTATTTCCATAGTGAGTGCTATGTAGCCGAAATAGTGCGTTTTTTTTAAAAAGAAGTTTTGGCCGACCCACCGCGACTGCTGTACGCAAGTTTATGCAAAAGATTCGTGAGACTGGCACGCTAGTGGACAACACTCATGGCCCCCACCGTCGCACGGTGCACACAGATGAGAATGTATCTGCTGGGGCTGCTGTGGCCGAGAGTGTGAGATTCAATTCACGGACATCAACTCGCCATCGATCTCGGCAGCTCCACATTTCACGAACTAGCCTGCGGAGAATTTTGCACAAAAATCTCTGATTATTCGCTTACAAGGTCTAATTGACTTAGCAATTGAAGGCGCGCGATCATCCGTTTAGCTATCGCTTTGCAGTTTGGGCCTTAGAGCAGCTTGAATTGGACAACGATTTTGGGCCAAAAATCATCTTTTCTGACAAAACGCATTTTCATCTCGGCGGCTACGTTAACAAACGAAATTGCCACATCTGGCTCGGGAAACCCGCACATTATTGTCGAGAAACCAATGCATCCACAGTTTGGACCATTTTTTTTTCGAAAATGAGGCTGGAAACAATGTTTCGGTTAACGGAGGGCATTACAGAGCCAGAGAGTGGCGCGCCATGCCACACAGCCCACTATCGAGCAATTTTTTGCGCACCAAATTCCCAAATCGTGTTATCAGCTGTCTTGGCTATGTCGATTGGCCGCCTTGGAGCTGCAATTTGACCCCTTTGGACTTTTTTGTGGGGAACCGTGAAGGACCGATGTTATGCCGACAATCCGGAAACGATTTGAGCACTTAAGGCCAATATCATCCAAGAAATCCGTCAACTACAGCTCGAAACCATCAACAAGGCATTGTGTTCTGTAGCCTTCCCCTAGCAATGGTACGTTGGGCAGGGCCCGAGGATTGAGAGTTTTACGGGTCTAGTTAGGCCTGTGTTCGCTAACCTATAATCCTAGACTTACTCTAATCCTCTCGCTTACAAGAATAGCAATATCTGGTATGAAAGATGATGCTCTCCGATAAAGGTAGTTCTGGTTTAATAAGAAAATTGTCGATTCTATTTAAGCTGGCTTATGAGGCCCATGTAGCATATGCTTTTTACCCTACGATCAAGTTGGCCATGAAAAGGCTTCCTCGTCATATCGAAGGCTTTCTTAGCTTCAGAAATCGAAGCGTCTACATGCTGACCAATTACGAATTACGAATTTTACGAATGTAACCTTTACAGATCGCCCCTTTTCGTAATAAGTTTTAATAGAAACAAGATAATGATGCGTGGTAAACGACTCCTTAACTAAAATTGTCGAAGATTGTACTTGACAGTTGTCGAAGGAACAACCAAATTGTCTAAACAGTCGGAATAAAGTGCGGCAATATTCTAGACATATTAGCCTATAGGGAATCTCCTATAAACACATGAAAGTCTTCTTTTCGGAGTTGAAGGTAAGAATGTGCACTTCCCAAAACGGAGCTATCTTACCTGTTTTACGGCTTATAGCTATTAACCAAATTCTAGTCGAGTTGGAAAGCAAGGGAATAAAAGTACTGCGTACCACCATGACCAAGATTTTTTATTATTAATATTAATATTATTAATCTAACCTTGAAGCTTAGCTGGAATTCCAGCATGGAAAATCAGACCAAAGAAGTTAATTATCGTCTTTCTATGTCTTCAGCGAAAAGGGGGGACTTAAGACTAAGTTGACTCTGTATGAGTCAGTTAAGTTGACAGCCGTTACCTAGGGCTCGCTAGTTTGGTGGCCTACTGTAAGCAAAGTTTATAACAAAAACATTAAATAAGTTGCAATGTTAGGGCAATAATCATTACCGACTGTTGAGCGGAAGCTCTATAGTTCAAGCCTGTCCATAGTCAAGAACGATTCCTATACGGAAAAACTGTGCAACAACATCAGTTGTGAATGAGAGATAATCAAAAATAATGCTGACAAAGGCACTAGAAGATGCACTCGCAGTATAAGATGACTTCAAAATTCATACTCTGTGTGTGCACTTCTATCTTAATGACATGGAAACAAAATACATGACAGTGAACAACCAACGCGACAAATTCAGTCGAATTTCTCGATCCTATCTAAGACAACTACCCGTGGAGAAAAATGAACGAACATTTTCGAAACAAACCATCTGCACCCCGTCCAGGTTGTGTGACAAACACCATAAGAACGTAACTCTTGAAACTACGCGAACCTTATAAAAAAAACACACGGGAGTCATGAGATTTTGCCCTCGCGAAGCACTGTTGCACATCTCACCCTCGGACGTTTACTTTTATTACATGGTAACCTGCTCTACCATCGTACTTACGAAAGTTCCTCGTCATCCTAACTGTACAGTTGTAGCAATGCTGTACTACCTCTAGACGCTAATCTCCCATCGTCTGTAACAGGTAATACTATTCCCGTCTAGAAAGATCGGGATCTAAACTGATGGCTCAAAAATGAAACGAAGTAGGACCACGAATCTCCTCGATCAAACTAAATATTTCCGATTCAAACTGACTCCATCTTCATTCGAGCATTGTTTAAGTAGAAGCGTAGGTCGTCAGGGAACCGTACAAAACCATTAATACAAATTATCTGCAGCGAAAACCACGTCGCGATCAAAACCATACCTTTAGCAGTCACCTCCTATCGATTGGCCGTGCAATCCAGGAAAGAAATCAAATGAATTAGCACCCGAATCAGGTACACTCCTCATTGGTTCTGAGACTGCAGCAACATAGACGGGAATGAGATGGGCAACGAGCTAAGCTAACTAGACTTGGAGGCACTTCAACATGGATATTTGAGGTCTACCGCTGAAACACCTCAAATCAAACATCCTTTAACACAGCCAACCCTAGGTGGGCCAGATCAGCTAGTTTCTGAATATCTAGGAAAACCTGGACCACAAATATGACGCTAGAACCGTGGCGGTAACTGCAGCTCACTGGCCTATATGTATGCCCTCATGTCACCAAACTCGGCGGGTTGTTTAACAGCCGAACAAACCGCAGGGAAGTCCGCACCTCTTCCAATGGGAATACCCACCATTTGTAGTACACACCTGCGCACTTTTGAATAACACCTGGCTGAGACGGCTAATCTAACCCTGCACAATATAATCAACTTTCTCAATTCCATGGGCTGGATTTGATACCTCAACAACGCCTTCTCACATCAAACGAGGAGTGACTAGTGCAAATCGCATAAACAAGATATTAGGTAACCCGAAAAAGAAATGAGGCTCGATGACTCATCCGTCGTAAGGGCAAATCATGTAGTGACTGACTAGATGTCGTGAATTGTTAGTGCTCCATAAGTGCAATTTTCATTGGACGTTCAGGTAGAAACGAGCCTTGTCGCTCGGAAGGAATTTTGACTGAAAATTGTCGTGGAGGTTGA